>CM060894.1:3942500-5442500 GCA_030762935.1 Hymenopus coronatus
GTGACTGTCAGCAGACACTTAAGATTGTGAGATGTGACTGTCAGCAGTCACTGTAAAGTTGTGAGATGTGACTGTCAGCTGTCACTGTAAGATTGTGAGATGTGACTTTCAGCAGTCACTGTAAACTTGTGTGATGTGACTGTCAGCAGTCACTGTAAGATTGTGAGATGTGACTTTCAGCAGTCACTGTAAACTTGTGTGATGTGACTGTCAGCAGTCACTGTAAAGTTGTGAGATGTGACTGTCAGCAGACACTTAAGATTGTGAGATGTGACTGTCAGCAGTCACAATAAAGTTGTGAGATGTGACTGTCAGCAGTCACTGTAAACTTGTGTGATGTGACTGTCAGCAGTCACTGTAAGATTGTGAGATGTGACTGTCAGCAGTCACTGTAAACTTGTGAGATGTGACTGTCAGCAGTCACTGTAAGATTGTGAGATGTGACTGTCAGCAGACACTTAAGATTGTGAGATGTGACTGTCAGCAGTCACTGTAAACTTGTGAGATGTGACTGTCAGCAGTCACTGTAAACTTGTGAGATGTGACTGTCAGCAGACACTTAAGATTGTGAGATGTGACTGTCAGCAGTCACTGTAAAGTTGTGAGATGTGACTGTCAGCAGACACTTAAGATTGTGAGATGTGACTGTCAGCAGACACTTAAACTTGTGAGATGTGACTGTCAGCAGTCACTGTAAACTTGTGAGATGTGACTGTCAGCAGTCACTGTAAAGTTGTGAGATGTGACTGTCAGCTGTCACTGTAAGATTGTGAGATGTGACTGTCAGCAGACACTTAAACTTGTGGGATGTGACTGTCAGCAGTCACTGTAAACTTGTGAGATGTGACTGTCAGCAGTCACTGTAAACTTGTGGGATGTGACTGTCAGCAGTCACTGTAAACTTGTGAGATGTGACTGTCAGCAGTCACTGTAAACTTGTGAGATGTGACTGTCAGCAGACACTTAAGATTGTGAGATGTGACTGTCAGCAGTCACTGTAAAGTTGTGAGATGTGACTGTCAGCAGACACTTAAGATTGTGAGATGTGACTGTCAGCAGACACTGTAAACTTGTGAGATGTGACTGTCAGCAGACACTGTAAACTTGTGAGATGTGACTGTCAGCAGTCACTGTAAAGTTGTGAGATGTGACTGTCAGCTGTCACTGTAAGATTGTGAGATGTGACTGTCAGCAGACACTTAAACTTGTGAGATGTGACTGTCAGCAGTCACTAAACTTGTGAGATGTGACTGTCAGCAGTCACTGTAAACTTGTGAGTTGTGACTGTCAGCAGTCACTGTAAACTTGTGGGATGTGACTGTCAGCAGTCACTGTAAACTTGTGAGATGTGACTGTCAGCAGTCACTGTAAACTTGTGGGATGTTACTGTCAGCAGTCACTGTAAACTTGTGGGATGTGACTGTCAGCAGTCACTGTAAACTTGTGAGATGTGACTGTCAGCAGTCACTGTAAACTTGTGAGATGTGACTGTCAGCAGTCACTGTAAACTTGTGAGATGTGACTGTCAGCAGTGACAGTAAACTTGTGAGATGTGACTGTGAGCAGTCACTGTAAACTTGTGAGATGTGGCTGTCAGCAATCACTGTAAACTTGTGAGATGTGACTGTCAGCAGTCACTGTAAACTTGTGAGATGTGACTGTCAGCTGCCACTGTAAACTTGTGAGATGTGACTGTCAGCTGTCACTGTAAACTTGTGAGATGTGACTGTCAGCAGTCACTGTAAACTTGTGAGATGTGACTGTCAGCAGTGACAGTAAACTTGTGAGATGTGACTGTCAGCAGACACTGTAAACTTGTGAGATGTGACTGTCAGCAGTCACTGTAAACTAATGAGATGTGACTGTCAGCTGTCACTGTAAGATTGTGAGATGTGACTTTCAGCAGTCACTGTAAACTTGTGTGATGTGACTGTCAGCAGTCACTGTAAAGTTGTGAGATGTGACTGTCAGCAGACACTTAAGATTGTGAGATGTGACTGTCAGCAGTCACTGTAAAGTTGTGAGATGTGACTGTCAGCAGTCACTGTAAACTTGTGTGATGTGACTGTCAGCAGTCACTGTAAAGTTGTGAGATGTGACTGTCAGCAGACACTTAAGATTGTGAGATGTGACTGTCAGCAGTCACTGTAAACTTGTGTGATGTGACTGTCAGCAGTCACTGTAAGATTGTGAGATGTGACTGTCAGCAGTCACTGTAAACTTGTGAGATGTGACTGTCAGCAGACACTTAAGATTGTGAGATGTGACTGTCAGCAGTCACTGTAAAGTTGTGAGATGTGACTGTCAGCAGACACTTAAGATTGTGAGATGTGACTGTCAGCAGACACTTAAACTTGTGAGATGTGACTGTCAGCAGTCACTGTAAACTTGTGAGATGTGACTGTCAGCAGTCACTGTAAAGTTGTGAGATGTGACTGTCAGCTGTCACTGTAAGATTGTGAGATGTGACTGTCAGCAGACACTTAAACTTGTGAGATGTGACTGTCAGCAGTCACTAAACTTGTGAGATGTGACTGTCAGCAGTCACTGTAAACTTGTGAGTTGTGACTGTCAGCAGTCACTGTAAACTTGTGGGATGTGACTGTCAGCAGTCACTGTAAACTTGTGAGATGTGACTGTCAGCAGTCACTGTAAACTTGTGGGATGTGACTGTCAGCAGTCACTGTAAACTTGTGGGATGTGACTGTCAGCAGTCACTGTAAACTTGTGAGATGTGACTGTCAGCAGTCACTGTAAACTTGTGAGATGTGACTGTCAGCAGTCACTGTAAACTTGTGAGATGTGACTGTCAGCAGTGACAGTAAACTTGTGAGATGTGACTGTCAGCAGTCACTGTAAACTTGTGAGATGTGACTGTCAGCAGTCACTGTAAACTTGTGAGATGTGACTGTCAGCAGTGACAGTAAACTTGTGAGAAGTGACTGTCAGCAGTCACTGTAAAGTTGTGGCAGTTACTGCAGCTGTTCTTTTTAGAACTGTTTATTTAGGACCACTTAAAAGCTTGGTTTTATCACCACCATAACATGTTAATTACAGGGAACATTACTTGTTGCTGACGCTGTTAAGGGTTTTGCTACCGATTTGTGTACAGATTCAGACACATAGGTTTTTTAAGGTTCGAGACATTTGTTAAAGCGGTCAGCATGCAGTCCTTCTTCGGCACATACTGAGCAGGTTGTAATCGGCTGTTAGTGGAGCATGACAATTGCCTGGCTAACTGATCTCTTCTTTTAAGATGCTTTGTGGAAATTTCATGTCGTTAGTTGGTTGTTGTTTTCTCCGTTGACAGAGATAATGTTGCTAGAGTCGGGGTGTGGATCCATTTTTGTTTTACTGTGAACAAAGTGGCTGTCGTGTGGCATATTTAACGTCTGTATCGGCTAGGTCGTTCCCTGGTGTGCCTGTGGCAAGCAACACAAATAAGCGTAATTTGGACTCCGGTAGAAGCACTTTTATGGTATACGATTCTATTTGATAGACTAACGTATTATCAGGTACGATTGTTGAACAGGAACCTTACGTATAGAGTTGGATACTATTGTGTGTCTGAGACGATTACTTTTCTCCAGAGCAAACTTAAAGAGTTCAGAAGAGTGTGTTTTGGTAGACTGTACGACCAGGGAACACCCGCATCTGTTCAGAGTCCTGGCGTGCACGGACATTTGGTAGACTGTATGACCAGGGAACACCCGCAACCGTATAGGTCTGTTCAGAGTCCTGGCGTGTACGGACATTTCTGTGAGCATGCGGCGATAGAGAGGTTGCGAATCGCAGCTATGTGGTGGTAACTTGGAGTTTCCAGGATGGGAGTCTGGATCCTCTGCAGATGTTCTTTGTTTCAGCGTATTTGTAAAAACCAATAACTACTTCAGAAAGCTTTAATAACTCTGTTTATAAACTTGAAACTAATTTTAATTCCGAAGTGGTTATGGAAAGGTAAGGTTGGAATAAAATAAAATCGGTACCCTGGCCGTGATCCAAAACTCCAGTCCACGTCTTTCCATGTTGCCATGTTTTCTAGGCTATGACGTCAAGCACTTTGATAATTTCCATGTGACTCGAATTTTCAGCAAAAAAAAAAAAAACAAGTCAGTCTTAGCTTCTCTTACACGAGAACATACCTGCGTTAGCGTACGGTATAGTTTTGATGACTGGGATCACGTAAGTAAGAGCGGTGAATTGAAACGCAGCTACGCTACCATTGATTACAAAAAGAACATTATTGGATAAATACTAAATGAAGTCACTGATGCCTTTCCGCACCGGAGCTGAGTTCATCCCCACGTGGAGTCAAAGTGCAGCTCTCTCTCGTAACATGTACGGTACCGCTGAAGAATGTCGTTGGACAAACACTACTGCCCCAGGACATTACAGACTTCTGAAGCAGCTACCAAGTTGGCGTGTCTTTGTTCTCAAACGTTAATGAGGCTTTAGTACTAACTAGAACCCATTTCATTCTGCCTTTGCAGCCTACGGAAGAACCATCAATAAAACTGAATTGATTATTTTTCTCAATCACTCAAAATGATCTTGAACCCCTAGCCTCGGTGCACTTCCGCTGTCACGAAAAAATAACAATATGCCAATCAACTTTGTTGGTAGAACCACGAGAGGCCATGAATGTGGCAAGAGATGCTTTACTATTTCCTTAGAAACCTAAACTCGAGGAGATCCATAGTGATGCCTGACAACCAGCTGATAATAGGTGAATCTGCCAATAGATTTATGCAACGTAAGCAATGATGTGATCCTTGTTGCAAGATGTAATAAACACTCCTCAAGGCAGTTTCAGTTGGCGCCGAGTAATCCTAGTGTAATTGTAAGCTTAAGAAGCTTGACTTTAGAAGCAATGATGAAGATAAAGTTGACAGTGGTGATTTAAGAGAAGAAGCGACTGAGAAGTTTGGTGTTGTAGCCAAGGACGGGACGAAATGACAAGAGTGTGGTGCAGCGGACAATGCCGGTCATCACTATGCATCTCTTCGCTTGAGAGGTTTGGTGTTGTAGCCATGGACGGGACGAAGTGTCAACAGCGGACAATGTCAGGGATCACTATGGATCCCTTTGGCTGAGAGGTTTGGTGTTGTAGCCATGGACGGGACGAAGTGTCAACAGCGGACAATGTCAGGGATCACTATGGATCTCTTCGCTTGAGAGGTTTGGTGTTGTAGCCATGGACGGGACGAAGTGTCAACAGCGGACAATGCCAGGGATCACTATGGATCCCTTTGGCTGAGAGGTTTGGTGTTGTAGCCATGGACGGGACGAAGTGTCAACAGCGGACAATGCCAGGGATCACTATGGATCCCTTTGGCTGAGAGGTTTGGTGTTGTAGCCATGGACGGGACGAAGTGTCAACAGCGGACAATGTCAGGGATCAGTATGGATCCCTTTGGCTGAGAGGTTTGGTGTTGTAGCCATGGACGGGACGAAGTGTCAACAGCGGACAATGTCAGGGATCACTATGGATCCCTTTGGCTGAGAGGTTTGGTGTTGTAGCCATGGACGGGACGAAGTGTCAACAGCGGACAATGCCAGGGATCACTATGGATCCCTTTGGCTGAGAGGTTTGGTGTTGTAGCCATGGACGGGACGAAGTGTCAACAGCGGACAATGTCAGGGATCAGTATGGATCCCTTTGGCTGAGAGGTTTGGTGTTGTACCATGGACGGGACGAAGTGTCAACAGCGGACAATGCCAGGGATCACTATGGATCCCTTTGGCTGAGAGGTTTGGTGTTGTAGCCATGGACGGGACGAAGTGTCAACAGCGGACAATGCCAGGGATCACTATGGATCCCTTTGGCTGAGAGGTTTGGTGTTGTAGCCATGGACGGGACGAAGTGTCAACAGCGGACAATGTCAGGGATCAGTATGGATCCCTTTGGCTGAGAGGTTTGGTGTTGTAGCCATGGACGGGACGAAGTGTCAACAGCGGACAATGTCAGGGATCACTATGGATCCCTTTGGCTGAGAGGTTTGGTGTTGTAGCCATGGACGGGACGAAGTGTCAACAGCGGACAATGTCAGGGATCACTGTGGATCTCTTCGCTTGAGAGGTTTGGTGTTGTAGCCATGGACGGGACGAAGTGTCAACAGCGGACAATGTCAGGGATCACTATGGATCTCTTCGCTTGAGAGGTTTGGTGTTGTAGCCATGGACGGGACGAAGTGTCAACAGCGGACAATGTCAGGGATCACTATGGATCTCTTCGCTTGAGAGGTTTGGTGTTGTAGCCATGGACGGGACGAAGTGTCAACAGCGGACAATGCCAGGGATCACTATGGATCCCTTTGGCTGAGAGGTTTGGTGTTGTAGCCATGGACGAGACGAAGTGTCAACAGCGGACAATGTCAGGGATCACTATGGATCCCTTTGGCTAAGAGGTTAGGTGGTGTAGCCATGGACGGGACGAAGTGTCAACAGCGGACAATGTCAGGGATCACTATGGATCCCTTTGGCTGAGAGGTTTGGTGTTGTAGCCATGGACGGGACGAATTGTCAACAACGGACAATGTCAGGGATCAGTATGGATCCCTTTGGCTGAGAGGTTTGGTGTTGTAGCCATGGACGGGACGAAGTGTCAACAACGGACAATGTCAGGGATCAGTATGGATCCCTTTGGCTGAGAGGTTTGGTGTTGTAGCCATGGACGGGACGAAGTGTCAACAGCGGACAATGTCAGGGATCACTATGGATCTCTTCGCTTGAGAGGTTTGGTGTTGTAGCCATGGACGGGACGAAGTGTCAACAACGGACAATGCCAGGGATCACTATGGATCCCTTTGGCTGAGAGGTTTGGTGTTGTAGCCATGGACGGGACGAAGTGTCAACAGCGGACAATGTCAGGGATCAGTATGGATCCCTTTGGCTGAGAGTTTCGGTGTTGTAGCCATGGACGGGACGAAGTGTCAACAGCGGACAATGTCAGGGATCACTATGGATCCCTTTGGCTGAGAGGTTTGGTGTTGTAGCCATGGACGGGACGAAGTGTCAACAGCGGACAATGTCAGGGATCACTATGGATCTCTTCGCTTGAGAGGTTTGGTGTTGTAGCCATGGACGGGACGAAGTGTCAACAGCGGACAATGCCAGGGATCAGTATGGATCCCTTTGGCTGAGAGGTTTGGTGTTGTAGCCATGGACGGGACGAAGTGTCAACAGCGGACAATGTCAGGGATCACTATGGATCTCTTCGCTTGAGAGGTTTGGTGTTGTAGCCATGGACGGGACGAAGTGTCAACTGCGGACAATGCCAGGGATCAGTATGGATCCCTTTGGCTGAGAGGTTTGGTGTTGTAGCCATGGACGGGACGAAGTGTCAACAGCGGACAATGCCAGGGATCACTATGGATCCCTTTGGCTAAGAGGTTTGGTGTTGTAGCCATGGACGGAACGAAGTGTCAACAGCGGACAATGTCAGGGATCACTATGGATCTCTTCGCTTGAGAGGTTTGGTGTTGTAGCCATGGACGGGACGAAGTGTCAACAGCGGACAATGTCAGGGATCACTATGGATCCCTTTGGCTAAGAGGTTTGGTGTTGTAGCCAAGGACGGGACGAAATGACAACAATGTGGTGCAGCGGACAATGCCGGTCATCACTATGGATCTCTTCGCTTGAGAGGTTTGGTGTTGTAGCCATGGACGGGACGAAGTGTCAACAGCGGACAATGTCAGGGATCACTATGGATCCCTTTGGCTGAGAGGTTTGGTGTTGTAGCCATGGACGAGACGAAGTGTCAACAGCGGACAATGTCAGGGATCACTATGGATCCCTTTGGCTAAGAGGTTTGGTGTTGTAGCCATGGACGGGACGAAGTGTCAACAGCGGACAATGTCAGGGATCACTATGGATCCCTTTGGCTGAGAGGTTTGGTGTTGTAGCCATGGACGGGACGAAGTGTCAACAGCGGACAATGTCAGGGATCACTATGGATCCCTTTGGCTAAGAGGTTTGGTGTTGTAGCCATGGACGAGACGAAGTGTCAACAGCGGACAATGTCAGGGATCACTATGGATCCCTTTGGCTAAGAGGTTTGGTGTTGTAGCCATGGACGGGACGAAATGTCAACAGCGGACAATGCCGGTCATCACTATGGATCCCTTTGGCTGAGAGGTTTGGTGTTGTAGCCATGGACGGGACGAAGTGTCAACAGCGGACAATGTCAGGGATCACTATGGATCCCTTTGGCTGAGAGGTTTGGTGTTGTAGCCATGGACGGGACGAAGTGTCAACAACGGACAATGTCAGGGATCAGTATGGATCCCTTTGGCTGAGAGGCTTGGTGTTGTAGCCATGGACGGGACGAAGTGTCAACAACCGACAATGTCAGGGATCAGTATGGATCCCTTTGGCTGAGAGGTTTGGTGTTGTAGCCATGGACGGGACGAAGTGTCAACAGCGGACAATGCCAGGGATCACTATGGATCCCTTTGGCTGAGAGGTTTGGTGTTGTAGCCAAGGACGGGACGAAGTGTCAACAACGGACAATGTCAGGGATCAGTATGGATCCCTTTGGCTGAGAGGTTTGGTGTTGTAGCCATGGACGGGACGAAGTGTCAACAGCGGACCATGCCAGGGATCACTATGGATCCCTTTGGCTGAGAGGTTTGGTGTTGTAGCCAATGACGGGACGAAGTGTCAACAACGGACAATGCCAGGGATCACTATGGATCCCTTTGGCTGAGAGGTTTGGTGTTGTAGCCAAGGACGGGACGAAGTGTCAACAGCGGACAATGCCAGGGATCACTATGGATCCCTTTGGCTGAGAGGTTTGGTGTTGTAGCCATGGACGGGACGAAGTGTCAACAGCGGACAATGCCAGGGATCACTATGGATCCCTTTGGCTGAGAGGTTTGGTGTTGTAGCCATGGACGGGACGAAGTGTCAACAGCGGACAATGCCAGTGATCACTATGGATCCCTTTGGCTGAGAGGTTTGGTGTTGTAGCCAAGGACGGGACGAAGTGTCAACAACGGACAATGTCAGGGATCAGTATGGATCCCTTTGGCTGAAAGGTTTGGTGTTGTAGCCATGGACGGGACGAAGTGTCAACAGCGGACAATGTCAGGGCTCAGTATGGATCCCTTTGGCTGAGAGGTTTGGTGTTGTAGCCATGGACGGGACGAAGTGTCAGCAGCGGACAATGTCAGGGATCACTATGGATCCCTTTGGCTGAGAGGTTTGGTGTTGTAGCCATGGACAGGACGAAGTGTCAACAGCGGACAATGTCAGGGATCACTATGGATCTCTTCGCTTGAGAGGTTTGGTGTTGTAGCCATGGACGGGACGAAGTGTCAACAGCGGACAATGCCAGGGATCAGTATGGATCCCTTTGGCTGAGAGGTTTGGTGTTGTAGCCATGGACGGGACGAAGTGTCAACAGCGGACAATGCCAGGGATCAGTATGGATCCCTTTGGCTGAGAGGTTTGGTGTTGTAGCCATGGACGGGACGAAGTGTCAACAGCGGACAATGCCAGGGATCACTATGGATCCCTTTGGCTAAGAGGTTTGGTGTTGTAGCCATGGACGGGACGAAGTGTCAACAGCGGACAATGTCAGGGGTCACTATGGATCTCTTCGCTTGAGAGGTTTGGTGTTGTAGCCATGGACAGGACGAAGTGTCAACAGCGGACAATGTCAGGGATCACTGTGGATCTCTTCGCTTGAGAGGTTTGGTGTTGTAGCCATGGACGGGACGAAGTGTCAACAGCGGACAATGTCAGGGATCACTATGGATCTCTTCGCTTGAGAGGTTTGGTGTTGTAGCCATGGACGGGACGAAGTGTCAACAGCGGACAATGTCAGGGATCACTATGGATCTCTTCGCTTGAGAGGTTTGGTGTTGTAGCCATGGACGGGACGAAGTGTCAACAGCGGACAATGCCAGGGATCACTATGGATCCCTTTGGCTGAGAGGTTTGGTGTTGTAGCCATGGACGAGACGAAGTGTCAACAGCGGACAATGTCAGGGATCACTATGGATCCCTTTGGCTAAGAGGTTTGGTGGTGTAGCCATGGACGGGACGAAGTGTCAACAGCGGACAATGTCAGGGATCACTATGGATCCCTTTGGCTGAGAGGTTTGGTGTTGTAGCCATGGACGGGACGAATTGTCAACAACGGACAATGTCAGGGATCAGTATGGATCCCTTTGGCTGAGAGGTTTGGTGTTGTAGCCATGGACGGGACGAAGTGTCAACAACGGACAATGTCAGGGATCAGTATGGATCCCTTTGGCTGAGAGGTTTGGTGTTGTAGCCATGGACGGGACGAAGTGTCAACAGCGGACAATGTCAGGGATCACTATGGATCTCTTCGCTTGAGAGGTTTGGTGTTGTAGCCTTGGACGGGACGAAGTGTCAACAACGGACAATGCCAGGGATCACTATGGATCCCTTTGGCTGAGAGGTTTGGTGTTGTAGCCATGGACGGGACGAAGTGTCAACAGCGGACAATGTCAGGGATCAGTATGGATCCCTTTGGCTGAGAGTTTCGGTGTTGTAGCCATGGACGGGACGAAGTGTCAACAGCGGACAATGTCAGGGATCACTATGGATCCCTTTGGCTGAGAGGTTTGGTGTTGTAGCCATGGACGGGACGAAGTGTCAACAGCGGACAATGTCAGGGATCACTATGGATCTCTTCGCTTGAGAGGTTTGGTGTTGTAGCCATGGACGGGACGAAGTGTCAACAGCGGACAATGCCAGGGATCAGTATGGATCCCTTTGGCTGAGAGGTTTGGTGTTGTAGCCATGGACGGGACGAAGTGTCAACAGCGGACAATGTCAGGGATCACTATGGATCTCTTCGCTTGAGAGGTTTGGTGTTGTAGCCATGGACGGGACGAAGTGTCAACAGCGGACAATGCCAGGGATCAGTATGGATCCCTTTGGCTGAGAGGTTTGGTGTTGTAGCCATGGACGGGACGAAGTGTCAACAGCGGACAATGCCAGGGATCACTATGGATCCCTTTGGCTAAGAGGTTTGGTGTTGTAGCCATGGACGGAACGAAGTGTCAACAGCGGACAATGTCAGGGATCACTATGGATCTCTTCGCTTGAGAGGTTTGGTGTTGTAGCCATGGACGGGACGAAGTGTCAACAGCGGACAATGTCAGGGATCACTATGGATCCCTTTGGCTAAGAGGTTTGGTGTTGTAGCCAAGGACGGGACGAAATGACAACAATGTGGTGCAGCGGACAATGTCGGTCATCACTATGGATCTCTTCGCTTGAGAGGTTTGGTGTTGTAGCCATGGACGGGACGAAGTGTCAACAGCGGACAATGTCAGGGATCACTATGGATCCCTTTGGCTGAGAGGTTTGGTGTTGTAGCCATGGACGAGACGAAGTGTCAACAGCGGACAATGTCAGGGATCACTATGGATCCCTTTGGCTAAGAGGTTTGGTGTTGTAGCCATGGACGGGACGAAGTGTCAACAGCGGACAATGTCAGGGATCACTATGGATCCCTTTGGCTGAGAGGTTTGGTGTTGTAGCCATGGACGGGACGAAGTGTCAACAGCGGACAATGTCAGGGATCACTATGGATCCCTTTGGCTAAGAGGTTTGGTGTTGTAGCCATGGACGAGACGAAGTGTCAACAGCGGACAATGTCAGGGATCACTATGGATCCCTTTGGCTAAGAGGTTTGGTGTTGTAGCCATGGACGGGACGAAATGTCAACAGCGGACAATGCCGGTCATCACTATGGATCCCTTTGGCTGAGAGGTTTGGTGTTGTAGCCATGGACGGGACGAAGTGTCAACAGCGGACAATGTCAGGGATCACTATGGATCCCTTTGGCTGAGAGGTTTGGTGTTGTAGCCATGGACGGGACGAAGTGTCAACAACGGACAATGTCAGGGATCAGTATGGATCCCTTTGGCTGAGAGGCTTGGTGTTGTAGCCATGGACGGGACGAAGTGTCAACAACGGACAATGTCAGGGATCAGTATGGATCCCTTTGGCTGAGAGGTTTGGTGTTGTAGCCATGGACGGGACGAAGTGTCAACAGCGGACAATGCCAGGGATCACTATGGATCCCTTTGGCTGAGAGGTTTGGTGTTGTAGCCAAGGACGGGACGAAGTGTCAACAACGGACAATGTCAGGGATCAGTATGGATCCCTTTGGCTGAGAGGTTTGGTGTTGTAGCCATGGACGGGACGAAGTGTCAACAGCGGACCATGCCAGGGATCACTATGGATCCCTTTGGCTGAGAGGTTTGGTGTTGTAGCCAATGACGGGACGAAGTGTCAACAACGGACAATGCCAGGGATCACTATGGATCCCTTTGGCTGAGAGGTTTGGTGTTGTAGCCAAGGACGGGACGAAGTGTCAACAGCGGACAATGCCAGGGATCACTATGGATCCCTTTGGCTGAGAGGTTCGGTGTTGTAGCCATGGACGGGACGAAGTGTCAACAGCGGACAATGCCAGGGATCACTATGGATCCCTTTGGCTGAGAGGTTTGGTGTTGTAGCCATGGACGGGACGAAGTGTCAACAGCGGAGAATGCCAGGGATCACTATGGATCCCTTTGGCTGAGAGGTTTGGTGTTGTAGCCAAGGACGGGACGAAGTGTCAACAACGGACAATGTCAGGGATCACTATGGATCCCTTTGGCTGAGAGGTTTGGTGTTGTAGCCATGGACGGGACGAAGTGTCAACAACGGACAATGTCAGGGATCAGTATGGATCCCTTTGGCTGAGAGGTTTGGTGTTGTAGCCATGGACGGGACGAAGTGTCAATAGCGGACAATGTCAGGAACCACTTTAACACATAGCTCATTATATCGGTAAGGGGTTTTGCCGTCGACTGTATCTCCCACACACGTCGTCCTGATGCAATTCACTAAGTTATTTATTTGTGCATTAATCCACTTTACCATGACGAGACCTTGCTAATTAATCCGGTTTGTGGACCGGAAAGAGAAAACAACAATAATTCAACAGGCTTGTTACACCAGCTATTTGAAATAATAATCAAAAGCAGCACAAAGCAGAATCAACAAGCAGGGATACATAGTTAAATTAAAAACTGTTAGCAGCTAATGAACTGCTATTTTTGTTGAATTTACTTGGGCGGGCAGTTTACTGGACAACCGCGTCACCCTCATACGTTTAGTTTCTACTCTCAACGTTAGTGCAAAAGAACCTCCTTTCTTATAACTTTCTCTATTTGTGTTGCAAATAAACTAGTTGAGATGAACATTAGCAGAAATAGTCTTATTACTTAATTCCTTGTAAGTAGAAATAAGGGAACATACTAGGCTAAAGCCATAGTCAGATCTTTCAAAAGCTGTTACTATGTAATTGTCATTGGGATTCGGTTCTCTTTCCATGGCCAGGAATAAAACAAAAGAGGTATGAAACGGATAAGGAATCCCGTTTTAGAAAAGTTAAGCATTTTAAAATTGAAATGAATAACAGGGAGTATCTCCTTATTTGGCCAGCGGTACAACAAAGTCATAAATTATGTCTTAACGAG
The DNA here is from genome assembly GCA_030762935.1 of Hymenopus coronatus. NCBI lineage: Eukaryota > Metazoa > Arthropoda > Insecta > Mantodea > Hymenopodidae > Hymenopus > Hymenopus coronatus. The sequence goes on from CM060894.1 coordinate 3,956,018, forward strand.
CTCTACACGTACTATGTACATAGTGTATAGACAAGGTATTGTATTCCACCCAAAAGTGCGATACCGAGATTTCACCGGAAATATATGCTCTGGTCTCCCTGAATCCAAAAAAAGCATTTTTGGAAAATGTCTGTACGTGTGTGTGGACAGTATAGCTAAAAATGAAAAGATCGTTAAATACCAAACTTGCTATTTAAGTTTGGTATCTTCCAAGGATGCGACATGAAGATTTTACATGTAACTTGTTTTTCGAACATTTTTATTTTCTCAAAAATGGCTTTAACGATTTTGATTAAAATATCCTATATCAAAGATATTTATCTGACAAATAAATGATTTAGGGAATCTCAAAACATATATTTCCGGTGACATTTTGGTATTACATTTTTGGGTGCAATACAATAGCTTCTCTATACACTATGTACATAGTAAGTGTAGAGAAAGTAAACATGTAGGCCATAAATTGCGTGTTTTGGCTAGAGCTACGTTTTTCGTTTAGTAAGATTTTGTCAGTCTCTTACCAATTATACAAAAGACATTCAGAGCTTGTTCTGATACACATATACATATATAAGTATCTCTAATATACGATCATTATAGCCATCCTTTGAATATGCTCGACTTAAATACGAGTATCGAGTTTCGTATTAATCGACTTTGAGATCCTTTTCACACACACACACACACACACACACACACACACACACACACACACACACACACACACACAAGGTCTTTTCCTAAAAATGTTTTTTTTTATACAGGGATTCTAAAACGTAATATTGCTGGTGAAATATCAGTATCGGATTTTTGAGAGGTATGCAATATGTTCTCTAGCTAAGTAGAGAACGTATTAGTGAGTAGAGCATAAGATTTTTACTTTCTCTACGGGTACGGTGCGTAGAGTACTGTACTCCACCCAAAAATTCGATGTCGGGATTTCACCAAAATATGTGTTTTGAGGTCCACTGAAACAAAAAAAGCATTTTTAGAAAAAGGTCCGTGTGTGTCTGTGGACAGTATAGCTTAAAAACGAAACGATCGATAAAAACGCTTGTTGGCATTTAAAAAGGATTCAATACGAACATTTTCAAGAATATCTCCTCACTCCCAAAATAACCTTTAGATGACTGCAACGATTCGTTTGAATTACCGTCTATTTAAGACATTTGCACGACATGTATGTTTTTAATATTGTGGAAATGCCCTGTGATGGATTCTGCACAAAAATGTAGATCTCCTTAAAACATACAATTTATGTGACACATATTAGCCGTTAGTGTTGATTTCAGTTTTGAGCACTTAAACTTCTTCAAATGGGATGTCATCTTTCATCTCTCTTTTGGTTTACTCTGGCCGGGCAAAGTGAACCGATTTTCAATTGTTTCATATAGCGACCGGCTTTTTAAAATATTTGACTATGAATTTAGCCTGTATAATGTCAATACATCCATCTCTGTTAGTTTTAATCTCGATTTTCCCGATGTAAATAAAGGATTAATGTTTTGTAACAAGGATTTGTAGAGTAAGGCATGTGAAAGGAACAGATAAGAGTTTTTGGATTCGGACATCTTGGCGCATTTATTTGTGATGAAATGAGCATATGGTACTTTTCAGTCGCATGCATTACTTTCCCTAGAGAAAGTAACGTTGGGCAATCATAACTAATACCACGAGTGTTTTCATCAATTCGCGACCGGAGCGACGTATTTCATAGGAAAATAGACTATTAATAATTTATAATATAACATAGGAAGGGAGATTTTATCATTGTAATACTTACATTAGTTCTCAAATGGTACATGACGTATTCGACCATCCTTTTTACCGATGTTTTTTATTTTTCTTTCTTCACTGCCTCCAGAATTATATGGCCAACCGTGTCTACAACCAATGTACCACTATCGATAGCAACAATAGAAATAGGCAACAATTATTTTATTTCAGATTTTAATAACTAATACATGAAATGGAAACAAACGTTATTTTATTTGATATTGTTGCACTCATCTCATACATAAGAAATGCAAATAATGATTATTTTCATTCCTTTTTTGAACTAAATATGTTATGAACTGAACAAATATTGTAAATGAAATAATTGAAAGTATACAATTGTGGTACTGACAGTTATTAAAAGTGAAGGTTTTCTGCCTGGATTGTCAGGAGACAGGAAATTAAACAAAGGAACATCAGCTGCGATGTGATGTTTGGACAATATCGCTCCAGTCGATGACCTACAATTGCCTAATCTCATTGGCGCTTTAATAGTTGAGCTATATTGTCAATATAGTTTGGCGAATATGGGGACGGAGAAACGAGTGGTGAAGTTAGCGAGAGTTGCAACAGGGTTGTCGGCCAACTTCCCAAATGAACGCTCTGAGCAGAAATGTGGACCACGACAATTTGACTCCTGAAAGTACACACATTTGTGTTGGTGCAAGCCAAGCACGTGCAAATCTAGGTCATGATATAAAGCTTCTATCCAGACGTCTAGAGAAATCACCCCATTACGCGCTCTAGCCCTGCAAGTGCGTTGCTGTTGACACAGATATCTGTCATGTGGCGGTGAGATTCCTTGCTTCATATTACTCCACACGATAGGTTGCTGGGCGTGACACCAATAGCTCTGTCGCCTCCACTCTTAATTATAAACCTGCTGAGCCGCAAGTTTTCATCCTCACAGGCATTTGTTCTCCCGCCGGTGATTCGGTACTTTATTATAAAGTTTGTTTGGAAACGACACCAAAGGAATATAACATTCTATAGCTCCAAGTTGAATCGCAGCTTGGATTGTGTGTGTGTGTGTGTGTGTGTGTGTGTGTGTGTGAGAGAGAGAGAGAGAGAGAGAGAGAGAGAGAGAGAAAGAAAGAGGGGGGGAGGGAGAAAGGTACCCATATACGAGGCCCATCCAGAAAGTGACAGATGATTTGTCATAACTTAATAATAACGACAGTTATCAACACAAAACTTTATTTACAAAGTTACACTACCTTACTCTATTTCTCAACATTGCTATCAAGGTATTTATTGTCACGTGGTACAGAAGTTATACTCTTCCACCGCTAAACATCTGAGTCAAGATGTCTCTTTGAGGTCTACATTGGTTGGGAAATCTTTTCAATCCATAAAGTCATGTACGTTGTCCAAAGTGAAACACCGGTTTTTCTGAATTCTTTTATCAACATTTGCTTTCAACTGGTCCATAACGATTGATGAACTTCCACTCCGGTCTTTATCGTACACACTGTTATGTTCTTCCTTGATTACTCGTAAACTATGTGTCATTTCCTCACTGAAGACTCGTTCATTGCATTATCACTATACTCTTGGGTTATTTGCCTATAAAATTCGATTGGCCGAACATTTTGTGCATTCAAAATAACGGAATAAGTTCTTTGGCGTTAGAAAAATGTAACATCGGCATGCTAGCACATGACAGTAAATGTCTTGACAGAAATAGAGTAACTTTGTAAATATCGTTTAGTGTCGATAACGCATTGTTCTAATAATTGTGTAAGTATCCTAATAGTAAACTATTATCAACTTAATTAAGAAATTGCTATTAAATCTTAAAATGTCTCATTTGTTGTTACCAGTTAAAAACAGTAAAATACATTTATAGTCTCACTGCAAAAGGGATTTAATTTTGTTAAACTTCATATCCAGTTCTTTGGTAGCATTGTGATAGTATTCCTGCGTTGTCTCACATCTCGAGATCTTTAATGTTAAATTGCATCTAAAACTGCATATCTATCCCACCTTATTTGCCCTTTCATTATTTGAAAGTTATGATAAAAGTAATGAAAGAATAAACAAATAACTAAAGTTTTTATGACCATTAGCGGGATTTCGTTATGTTAGTTAAGCACTGTGTAGTATGTCGGTATGTTCACCAAAACACTGCTAAAGCACGCGACTCGGTGCTTCCCAACCTACTTGCGTTACCTCCGATAGCATGTGGTCCTCCCTGGTTGCTGGCCCTCTAGTGCCCAAGGTCGCGGGTTCAAACCCGGCGAAGCACAGAGGTAAAAGACTTAGGGAAGAGGAGTAAAACCCTTGGTTCGGTGTCGTAGATTTCCGGCACGTAAAGGAGGCCTCTGAGCAAAATTAAGCGTTATTTCACGCAGTTAAACAGCGTCCATAAATAAGAATCAATTAAATTCAATTCCGATAGCGTGGGCCAGGACGGCGGGTAGCTGCTACCTTTCCACGCTGGTTGATGTACCTTTATTGGTATTGAAAACTATATTTTCGTCTGAACAGCCACGTCCATGTCTTGGTTAGGTGTCTTTGAAACATGCTGTAGTTGGTACATTGCCTGCATTAGGCCCTTTTAAGTTGTATACCTTTAACTACATGGTCATATTGGCGGCTTTCACCTTTGGAACACGTACACTGTTGTCACTGGGTTTCTGCTACTTTCTCTACACGTACTATGTACATAGTGAATAGAGAAGGTACTGTATTGCACCCAAAAACTTGATACCGAGATTTCACATGAAATACATATTTTGGGACTCCTAGATTCAAACAAACAAACAAAAAACACATTTTTAGAAACATGTGTATGTTTGTGGGTAGCATAGCTCAAAAACGAAAAGTCGGTTGGTATTTGAGTATGTTCCAAGGATGTGACGCGAGGATTTTCAAGATAATTTACCCTTTCCATTGAATAGTTTTCGAAAATTTTGATTTTCTCAAAAATAGTTCAAACGATTTTGACTAAAATACCTTATGTTTAAGATATGTTTATGACAAACGAAATGTAAATCTTTAATTTTCTTGGAATAACCTCTAAAGACCTCTTCATTCTAGTTGCCTTCTGCATAAGAAATAGACAAAAACTTACAGCACAAAAAATGTGGATCTCATTAAAATACATTTTATATTTTATGCAGTATTTATTTATTCATTTCTTTTTTTTTTTGTAGAGTTAACCGTTTTCAAGATATTCAGGAGTATTGGTTTCAATTTTAAGCCATTTAAACTTTTCTCAAACGGGAAGGCATCTGTTTTCTCGTTTGTTTATTCCTGGCAAGCAAAGAGATTGGAATTTCAAATTTTGACATAGCGACCGGCTTTTATAGGACGAGATTATCGCTTTAGCCTGTGCATTTTCTTATTTCACTTCTACTTACATGGAAACAAGTAATAAGACTAATTCTGCTAATGCTTATCATGATGTAGATAACAGATTAATCTTTTGAATAAAAGGTGTGTTTGCGGAGCAGCTAGAGAAGGTCATGTAAAAGGAACATGTCAGATTCTTTTTCTCACGCTCAAATTCAGACCCTGGTAATGATATGGAATACTCTTGGCTAGAGAAACAGTCACCTCCAGGCTGGCACAGGAAGCGAGAATGTTGGTGCGTGACTCCTGGTCGAGAACAACAGGGAAGACTGACATCTTCAAACCGTCCGAGCTTCGCAGTCTGTTACCTAGCTGCTGGCGAGAGAGCATTGTGCTAATACAGATATGATAAACAATTACATTAACAGTTCAGCTCAACTATTAAAGCGCCAACGGAATGGCCGAGATCAGGCAAATTCAACCAATCGCCAGCATCTGACTGGAGCGATATTGTCCAAGCATCTTATCGCAACTATGTTCATTTCTTTGAAATCTTGTCGCACCTGACGTTCGTTTGTTTAATCTCGTGTCTTGGTAACAAGGTGACAGCCAACCTTCACTGTCAGTTCCACAGTTGAACTTTCAATTAATTCAGTTACGATGTTTATTTTAGTTTTATCATAATGTATTTAGTTCAACAGCAGTGAAAATAATCATTACTTATATTTCTTATGCATGAAATGGGTACAATAACCTCAAATAAAACAACGTTTGTTTCCATTTCATGTGTTAGTTATTGAAATCTGAAATAAAATAATTGTTCCCTATTTCTATATTCGTACATTGGGTGTAGGCACGGTCGGTCATGTCATAATTCAGGAGGCAGTGAAGAAAGAAACAAAACATTGGGTAAATAAACATGATCATATGCGTCATGTACCATTTGAGAACTAATGGAAGTATTACAATGATAACCTTCTTATATATTATCAATTATTAATAGTCTATTTCGCTGAATTGTATTATTAAATACAGCTCGTGTTTTCACCTCTTAGGACGTAGCTCGTGAATTATCGACAAGATGAAAACATCCGTGCTATTTCTTACACTTGTTGAATTATTATGGATTCTTTAGATCAATAGCATTTAGATATTGAACATACATTTTTAAGTATTTGTTGACTAATTGTTTGGTTAGTGATCATGCGCTTCCTCTTTGAATTGTTGTCTCCTGAAAGTTCACTTTTCCTCTTGCAATCTGAGCGGTCATGTTGCAGACCTTCTGAAATGTGACCGGAGTCTTCCGTTGTAATAAGTTTGTTGTTTCATTCTCTCTGCAACATAGGAAAGTATACCTTAGTCGCTTGGGCATTAGTTGTGTACAAGTTCTAATCTGAGTACATTCCTAATGGTGCTTTTGCAGTTCTGATATAATATGCTCCTTTACTTATAGTTGCTTTCTTTACTAGCTGTTCTGCAATTTTGATGCCTTGTTTTCCTATGTGTGCTTGGACCCACCCTATTTCTGCGTTGCAGTTTTTAATTTGAAATAGTTCCGTTGAGTTCTGCGACTCTTAACGCACGAAGAAATGTCTGCACACCTGATATACCAGAGTTCAGTATCTCGTAAAGATGCAACATGAGGATTTTCGAGAATATCTCCACCCCTGGAAATTTTTAAGATATATTTCATTTTCAGAGGAATGGTTCTAGCGATGTTGATATTGTATGCGAAATAAAAGTTTATTTTAAATTGTTTGCAAATAACTGCGAAGTCTTGCTACACAAAAAATGTATAGATCCCGTTAAAGCACCTAATTAATGTGACATTTTTGTAGCATTATCAGATGTTTTTTTATATTTTAATTTCCTGCCTCCCAAATATTCGATGTCAAAATTTCATTGGAATATATTTTCAATCTCCCAAAAAAAAACAAAAAAAAAACACAAGCATGCTTAAGGGAAGAAGAAGAAAACATCCACGCGCGCGCGTGTGTATGTGTGGGTGAATAGTATAACTCAGTCGAAACATTGGAGAAATACCAAACTTGGTGTTTGACTTTAGTATTTTCCAGGAATGTGACGTGAAGATTTTCAAAAAAGTGTCTCTCCCCCAAACTACCATATACAGGCAAATATTTTTAAGATATTTCTGACTTTCGAAAAAATTGTTCCAACGATTTTAATGTATTAAGAAAATAAAATAAGAACTGAAGCTTTCCTGGCGACGTATTAATTCAAAAGCTTCTCGGGCTTCTAGTCAGGTAAAAACTTGGTTTGACACCAACGTTTCGAAGAAGTGCATCTTCCTCGTCTTCAGGGTGAACAGATGCACTTCTTCGAAACGTTGGTGTCAAACCAAGTTTTTACCTGACTAGAAGCCCGAGAAGCTTTTGAATTATTAAGAAAATATTTGCATGACAAATGATATCTATATTTTAAGTTTTCTGTGTAGTCCTTTTCATTTTAAATTAATTTTGAATAACTGCCAAATGAGTTGGAAAAAAATCTTACCATAAAAATCTCATGTGTTACATTCATAATACTTTCCCATTTGAGAATTATATTAAAGATATTTGCATGACAAATAAAATGTATATGTTGCATTTTGTAGGAATAGCCTCCTGAAGACCTCTTTATTCTGAATGACTTATACCTATATAACTGATAAGACCGTAAGAGATAGACAAAAACTTACCACTCAGAAATGTAGATCTCATTAAGACACACAATTTATATCATATACATTTTTTTCGTGCAGTTGAACACTTCCGAGATATTCCTTGTTATTGGTTTCTGTTTTAAAATACTTAAACTTTTCTCATATGGGAATTTGTCAACTCTTGGTCATCAAATAAACGAATTTTAGCCACATAGTCACCAGCTTTTAAAATATTTGACTATCACTTTATCCTGGTGTATTCCCTTCTACTTATAAGGAAGCAAGTAATAAGACACTTTCTGTTAATGTTTATGTCGATTATCATGAAGTAGATAGAAGAATAATCTTTTGTAAGAAAAGTTTGTTTGTGGAAGAGAGGAAGTCGATGAGATTTGTCTGCAGAAACCATGAACAAAATGTGGAATGAGGCACAAGTGAAGCCTGAAGTGAGGAATGAGCTTGCAAGTTTGGAATTAGAGGGCAGGTGCGCATAGTTGAGTACATTTGGAAATGGTTAATTTATCGTGTAAGCTGTATAATCTGGTTACTGTAATCTCCTGACCTGAACAGAATCATGTTTGTAAACTGGGCTTAGCTTTACAAATAAGACATTGCTCTGTTACACACAGCCCCTATCTTTTATTGCTTTCTTTACCACCTGTCTATAACCCGTAAATTCGACGTCCAGAATTCACTGATGTCCCTTTAATAAATAGATTATCTCTGTTCTTTTTCTTTACTTTTCTTTTTTTATTTCTTTTTATTTATTTATTTATTTATTGTAGCTTAACGTCCTTTAACCTGGTGGTCATATCGGACGAAGAATGAAATAATTGGTGAAATGATCTCAGGGTCCTTGGAGCTTAAAGTTACTCGACATTCGTCTTCTCAGGATAAGGGAAAACACCGAAAAAAAAAACCTCATCCGGGTAACACACCCTAAGCGAGATTCGAAGTCACGACCTGTTGAATGTGAGGCAGACACGCTACCACCACACTACGCTACTGTGATTCTCTACATCTTCTGCAGCTAATCTCACTAAAAGCTCATTACTCCATCCTTGATGCTAATCGAAGTAAACGTACGAATGTCGAGTAACTTTAAGCTCCGTGGACCCCGAGATCATTTGAGCAATTTCATTCATCATCCGATATGAGCAACCAGTAACACTTCGTTCCTTGAGGGTATAAAGCTGGCCATTAAGTGACAATATTAGGTTTGCGTGGATGGGGGAATGACGACTTTTCAATTTAGAAAGATATAAGCATAGGAAAATGTAACAAATTACAGAGAATATCTCGGAAATGCTTAACTCCACACACTTAAAATGCTTTGCTATAATTCTGGATGTACATTTTATTTGTCTGTTTTTTGTTTTTTTATTTTCTTCCCCCTTTCTTTCTTCAGGGGTCCTCATAACGTATTTCCGGTGAAATCTCGTATCAAATTTTTGGATGCAAATCAATATCCTCCCTACATACTATGTATAGTGCACATAAATGGTAGAAAAAGAAAATAGCGCAACCATTTTCTTTACAACCTTCTGTATACATAGGAAAGGTAATGCATTTCATCTAAAAATTCGAGATGAGCTTTCACCGGAAACACCGCTTTTGAGGACTACCGAATAATAAAATACTTTTTAGAAAAGTACGCGCACGCGCGCGCGCGTGTGTGTGTGTGAACAGCATAGCTCAAACACAAAAAGTGGGATATACCAAACATGATATTTAAGATGAGTCACCTTCTTAGGTAGCTCTCTATACAACGAGATGTATAGTTTTATCTCATGAGCAACAGAGATCCTTTCACTGAAGCAAAAGGGAAAAGAAGCTTTCACTTTATGGTATAATTCTTATTTCCACAAATAAGAGCCCCATACCTAGAAACTGCCATTTTCACGTCCACGTCCGCATAGTGAGACTAGCAACGTTCTTGATCAAGAAGCCGACATTGCTTGGTACAAGAACAAACGACAGTGGTTAGAGAGAGTCGTGTAAATGTAGTACGAAACCTTAGGAACCCAACAGCCTACTGTTATTGACCTCGCGTCACTTAGAACAAACATATTCCCAGCTGGTTAAACGTTACGTGATCGAAACAAATGAGCACAATTCAATTTGTGACACGTTCTTGCCTTGCTCTAGGCCACTTTAACCTATAGTACTCCCTTATTTCACTTCTACGTACAAGGAAGCAAGTAATAAGACTACTTCTGTTATCTTTTTCTGATTAGCATGAAGTATATAGAAGCTTAAGATTTTTAACAAGAACTTGTTGCAGAGATGTAGAGAAAGTCATGTGAATGGAACACATCAGATTATAAAACTATTCCCTAAATTGTTAAACCATATTTTTTATATTAACCCTAATTATTGTAGAAACATGTTTACTTTTCTTGCTCTCCAAAACTCTTGATTTTTCAAAATTTAATAATTTATTTCTCAAAATTGGAGCCTTGCTTTGAAAAACTATGATCATTTTTATGTAATTTTTAGAGGTAATCTAAACATTTTGAAACAAATTAGTAAAACTTTGGATGGTGTTGAGAATTGAAAGAGGAGGCAGACAGTGGGGGCGAGATTCGGTCGGTAGGTACGAACATAAACAGCTTCTTTCCATCATGGGTCACATTTTATATTGTTTAAAATCTCAAGAAAACATTCCATGTTATCTGAGAAGTGCCTGACATAAAACGATTTCCTCTTCACTATGTAAATGAAGTACCTAAAAGTGAAATACACGATGCACATGAGTTTAATTAAATATTTATTTCTGCGAAAGAGCGTTTAGGGCTTCATGGTGAGTTTAGCTCAACATGTGTTTACTTGTAAATAGGTCAGTATGTCTTGTTGATACGGTGTTGTCTTATCTGTTTTTCTATTCCAGACTACACTCATGTCGCAGACTGAACTGCAATTTCTATACATAAAAAAAATCTGACGTGTTCCATTCACATTACTTTCTCTACACCTCTACTAAAAGCTATTAAAATTTTGTTCTTCTATTTACTTCATGTTAAACCGGATTAGCAGAAATGGTCCCATTACTTGCTTCCTTGTAAGTAGAAGCGAAATAAGGGAGTACCATAGGTTAAAGTGATAGTCAAAATCTGGTTGCTATGTGACTGATGTTTCTTTGTTTGTATGGACACGAGTTGACACATTCCTGTATGAGAAAAGTATAAGTTTTTTAAAGCTGAAACCAAAACAAATAATATGTCAAAAATGATAAGCTATACTAAATATCTTTAATATACGGTATTTTAATCAAAATCGTTAGAGCCATTTTTGAGAAAATCAAAATCTTCGAAAAATGTTTCATTTAAAGGGTAGTTTGGGTGGGGGGATTTTCTTGAAACATCAATCTGTTATCTACATAATGATAATCAAGATAAACATTAATAGAATTAGTCTTAGTACTAACTTCCTTGTAAGCAGAAGGGAAATCAGAAAATGCACTGGCTAAAGCGTTAGTCTGTTCCTTGAATAGCCGGTCGCTATGTGAAACAATTGAAATTCCAATATCTTTGCTTGCTAGACGAGAAACAAGAAAAAATGTGTTTTACCGTTTGAGAAACGTTTAACTGACTAAAATTGAAAAAATAATCCGGAATAAAACGGTTACTCTACCAAAAAAAAAAAAAAAAAAAATTATATGACATAAATATTGTGTGTTTTAATGATATCTACATTTTTTGTGCACTAAATTTTTGTCTATCTCTTACTGTTATATAAAAGTCATCCAGAATGAAGTGGTCTTCAGAGGTTATTCCCAGAAAACTAAAGATATGACTCGTTTGTCATAACCATTTTTGTTAAAATCAAAATGTTCGAAAAGTGTTCCATGTAAAGGGTAATTGGGGGTGGGGGAGTTTTCTTGAAAATCTTCTTGTCGCATCCTTGGAAGATACTAAACTTAAATACCAAGTTTTGTATTTAACCGACTTTTCGTTTTTTGAGTATGCTGCCTACAGGCATACGCGCGCGCACGCACACAGACCTTTTTCTAAAATTGCTAGGTTTGGAATCAGGGAGTCTCAAAACACGTATTTCCGGTCAAATCTCGGTATGGACTTTTTAGTGTAATACAATACGTTCTCTATATACTAATGACATAGTACGTGTAGAGAAAGTAAAAAGGCATAACATATTTGTTTGCACATTTATTTGTAATGTAAGAGCATTCCTTAACCTTTTTCGACATATTTGCCACCATTGTTCAGTCTTTTGTCATAGCGGGGAATCAACTTTTATGTGACCTCAAAAAAGCTGCTGCCAATGAAGACTGCCATTGCTGAACAGTTTTTGAGCAGATCACAAAGCAATCTTATTGTGAACGGTTTGTTTTCACGAACTGCCTCATCAGTGGCAACAGAAGGCCGCCCATTCCGATCTTCGCCGGGAACATGGATCGCACATTCCAACTGCCATTGAATTTGTACAACTTAACAATGAATTTCAGCTGTCTGAACTTTCCTTGCGTTCAAAACCAAATTACGGAACTTGACAGTCGGAGGAATCAGAAATTGTGACAAACACTTTGAACGGCCACTAACAACTGTAGACACAACACGATAGCGTCAGTGGACAGACAATGAACCACAGAGACGAGTGCGCATGCGTGGAGCTGCTACACTAGCGTTGCGGTACTTACTTTCCGGACACGCCTGGAACTCCGAGTCGACTAAGAAAACATTGCGGAATATGTGAAATAAGGACGGAAACGGTCCTCGAGCAGTTACAATAACTAAATATAATAGTCTATTGAAGCGGTTCTGTGGACGTTTACTGTGTGAAGGTGTAGGCGGGGTCTATAGTGTGTACCTCCCCGGATGAGGTTTTCCCTTGTCCTGAGAACGCGGATGTCTATGGAGCAGCATCCCATATGATGTAGCAGTTTAAACGACGTTACTCTCCACGTTTCATTTGATTAGGTTAGTCTGCATAGACGCAATTGAGACCACCTCAGCTTAATGGTATCAAAGGTGTGAGAGAGGACGCAATCAGAGAAGGAGATGTAACTGCAACAAGGATGAAGGAATAGCTGACCCGGTCTCCGGATCGATTCTTACGTCACAAACTCTTGACCTCACACCTTTAGCTGCACTTGAAGACTAATGACCTTTAAGCAAGAGTTCCTTACATTACTACACATCTCATGTGTTCCAGTCATATGACTTTCTCTACATCTCTGCAACAAATTATTGTTAAAAAGCTTATTCTTCCATTTACTTCATGTTAATCGAGATAGAGAAACAGTACTTGCTTCCTTGTAAGTAGAAGGGAAACGAGGGATTACACGACACTCAAATCTTTTAAAAACTGATTGAAATCCGTTTCTATACATTATCTCGAGTTTACAAATTTCTGTGTCAGAAAACTAAAACCAATAACAAGGAATATTTCCAAAATGGTAAACTGCAGGAGAAAAATCTATGTGTCATAAATTATGTGTTTCAACGAGATCTACATTTTTCTTTAGTAAGTTTTTGCCTATCTTTTACGGTTTACTAATTATGCAAAATTCACCAAATTCATCCAGAATAGCGGGCCAGATCTTCAGAGACGATTCCCAAAAAATTCAAGATATAGATAAGTCAAAAACGAAAACTCGGTTAAAATACCAAACTTGGTATTTGTGTTTACTATCTTCCAAGGATGCAACATGAAGATTTTGAGGAAAGTGTCCTCCCTCCCCCCCAAACTACCTTTTACACGGAACATTTTGTGAAAAATTTTATTTCCTCCAAAATACTAAAGATTTTGATTAAAATTTCGTATATTAGACATATTTAATCAGAAAAAATGCCTATATTGAATTTTCTGGGAATAGCCTCTGAAAACATATTTATTCTAGGTGAATTTTGCTGAACTGTATCTGGTAAACTGTAAGAGCCAGAGAGAAACTTACAACACAAAAACTGTAGAACTTGTTAAACCACACAATTTATGTCTTTTACATTTTTTCGTAGAGTTGACCATTTTTGAGATATTCCTTGTTATTGGTTTCAGTTTTAAAATAGCTACTTAAATTTTTTTATACGGGTATTTGTCAACTCCTGGGAATGCAAAGAAACGTATTTCAACCACTCGACAACCAGTTTTTAAAAGATTTGAGATTCGTTTTAGACTAGTGTATTCCCTTATTTCTCTATTACTTACAAGAGAACATTTCTGACAATGTTTATCTTGATTAGCATGAAATAAATAGAAGCATCGGCTTTTTAACAATAACTTGTTATATAGATGTAGAGAAAGTATATGAATGGAACACACCAGATTTTTGCATTTTGGTGTGTGGGGCTTTTCACATTTTGAACACAAAACACAGATGCAGGTATCACTAGGTACATGGAAAGCCTTCTTGGAACACAAAACACAGATGCAAATATCACTAGGTTCATGGAAAGCCTTCTTGGAACACAAAACACACATGCACATATCACTAGATTCATGGAAAGCCTTCATGGAACACAAAACACAGATGCAAATATCACTAGGTTCATGGAAAGCTTTCTTGGACCACAAAACACAGATGTAAATTTCACTAGGTTCATGGAAAGCTTTCTTGGAACACAAAACACAGATGCAAATATCACTAGGTTCATGGAAAGCTTTCTTGGAACACAAACACAGATGCAAGTATCACTAGGTTCATAGAAGGCCTTCTTGGAACACAAAACACTGTTGCAAATATCACTAGGTTCATGGATAGTCTTCTTGGAACACAAAACACAGATGGAAGTATCACCAGGTTCATGGAAAGCCTTCTTGGAACACAAAACACAGATGGAAATGTCACCAGGTTGATGGAAAGCGTTCTTGGAACACAAAACACAGGTGGAAGTATCACCAGGTTGATGGAAAGCGTTCTTGGAACACAAAACACAGATGGAAGTATCATCAGGTTGATGAAAAGCGTTCTTGGAACACAAAACACAGGTGGAAGTATCACCAGGTTGATGGAAAGCGTTCTTGGAACACAAAACACAGATGGAAGTATCACCAGGTTGATGGAAAGCGTTCTTGGAACACAAAACACAGGTGGAAGTATCACCAGGTTAATGGAAAGCGTTCTTGGAACACAAAACACAGATGCAATTATCACTAGGTTCATGGATAGCGTTCTTGGAACACAAAACACAGATGGAAGTATCACCAGGTTGATGGAAAGCGTTCTTGGAACACAAAACACAGGTGGAAGTATCACCAGGTTGATGGAAAGCGTTCTTGGAACACAAAACACAGATGCAAGTATCACTAGGTTCATGGAAAGCCTTCTTGGAACACAAAACACAGGTGGAAGTATCACCAGGTTCATTGAAAGCGTTCTTGGAACACAAAATACAGGTGGAAGTATCACCAGGTTCATGAAAAGTCTTCTTGGAACCCAAAACACAGATACAAATATCACTAGGTTCATGGAAAGTGTTCTTGGACCACAAAACTCAGATGCAAATATCACTCGGTTCAGGGATAGCGTTCTTGGAACACAAAACACAGGTGGAAGTATCACTAGGTTCATGGAAAGCCTTCTTGGAACACAAAACACAGGTGGAAGTATCACCAGGTTCATTGATAGCATTCTTGGAACACAAAACACAGGTGGAAGTATCACCAGGTTCATTGATAGCATTCTTGGAACACAAAACACAGATGGAAGTATCACCAGGTTCATTGATAGCATTCTTGGAACACAAAACACAGGTGGAAGTATCACCAGGTTCATTGATAGCATTCTTGGAACACAAAACACAGGTGGAAGTATCACCAGGTTCATTGATAGCATTCTTGGAACACAAAACACAGGTGGAAGTATCACCAGGTTCATTGATAGCATTCTTGGAACACAAAACACAGGTGGAAGTATCACCAGGTTCATTGATAGCATTCTTGGAACACAAAACACAGGTGGAAGTATCACCAGGTTCATTGATAGCATTCTTGGAACACAAAACACAGGTGGAAGTATCACCAGGTTCATTGATAGCATTCTTGGAACACAAAACACAGATGGAAGTATCACCAGGTTCATTGATAGCATTCTTGGAACACAAAACACAGGTGGAAGTATCACCAGGTTCATTGATAGCATTCTTGGAACACAAAACACAGATGGAAGTATCATCACCAGGTTCATTGATAGCATTCTTGGAACACAAAACACAGGTGGAAGTATCACTAGGTTCATGGAAAGCCTTCTTGGAACACAAAACTCAGATGCAAGTATCACTAGGTTCATGGAAAGCCTTCTTGGAACACAAAACACAGGTGGAAGTATCACCAGGTTCATGGAAAGCCTTCTTGGAACACAAAACACAGGTGGAAGTATCACTAGGTTCATTGATAGCATTCTTGGAACACAAAACACAGATGGAAGTATCACCAGGTTCATTGATAGCATTCTTGGAACACAAAACACAGATGGAAGTATCACCAGGTTCATTGATAGCATTCTTGGAACACAAAACACCGGTGGAAGTATCACCAGGTTCATTGATAGCATTCTTGGAACACAAAACACAGATGGAAGTATCACCAGGTTCATTGATAGCATTCTTGGAACACAAAACACAGATGGAAGTATCACCAGGTTCATTGATAGCATTCTTGGAACACAAAACACCGGTGGAAGTATCACCAGGTTCATTGATAGCATTCTTGGAACACAAAACACCGGTGGAAGTATCACCAGGTTCATTGATAGCATTCTTGGAAGACAAAACACAGGTGGAAGTGTCACCAGGTTCATTGATAGCATTCTTGGAACACAAAACACAGATGCAGATTTTTTTTTTTTTTTTTCATATCTTCAATTATTTATATGTGAGAACCGAGCCAGGTGGCGCCGCCGCAACGTGTGCGACTCACTTTTGAGAGGTCGCGGGATCGATCCCCGTCTACTACACCGCACTTTCACTTTGGTTTTCTCCTGAGGTTGTTACTTAAGCGGTTGCGTTATGTTAACTACGTTTCCATGGTTCTGTCATGTCTTCATCTTCGAGGTGTGCACCTATTGTAATACCTAGGTATTTGAAGTTGTTCGCTCTCTTAAGGAAGTATTTCCTTGCTCCGATGATCCTGCGCCTTTCCTAAAACTAACATGTTGTTCTGCTCATTTGTTGTATGTTGCTTTTCTTAGTCCATTAACTAAACGGCAGTTATTCGATGTTTATTTCATGTTAGGTATTACTTGCCAATAATGATTATTATATTTGTTTAGACTACAAGGAGAACTGCTATTGTTGCTAAGGTAATTCCCAGGCAGGAACAGTTAATTGACTTTATTGCCATTTGTGATATCTCAAACAAGCCACATACCACGAATGTGAGCTAAGTCATTTTAAATGGACATGCTTACAAACTGTAAACTCACTCGTATCTCACGCAAAAAAATCTGATGTGTTCCATTCACATGACTTTCTCTACATCTCTGCTATAAATTTTTGTTAAAAAGCTTATTCTCCTATCTGCTTAATGCTAATAGGGAAAAAATTAGGAGAGAGGTTCTAATTACTTGCTTCCTTGCAAGTAGGAGAAAAATAA
Organism: Hymenopus coronatus; assembly: GCA_030762935.1. NCBI lineage: Eukaryota > Metazoa > Arthropoda > Insecta > Mantodea > Hymenopodidae > Hymenopus > Hymenopus coronatus. Next base: position 3,973,302 of record CM060894.1, read on the forward strand.
GGGAGTACTATAAGTTAAAGTGATAGTCAAAAGCTGGTTTATGTGTGATTGACATTTCTTTGTTTGTATTGACAGGAGTTTACAAATTCCCGTATGAGAAAAGTTGAAGTTTTTTTAAAGCTGAAATCAATAACAAGGAATATTTAAAAAACGGTCAACTCCACGAAAAGATGTATATGACATAAAGTGTGTGTTTTAACGAGCTCTACATTTTTTCTGAAGCAACTTTTTGCCTAGAATGCAAAATTCCGCACAATTCATCCAGAATAAACACATGTTCAGAGACTATTCCCAGAAAATTGAAGATATAACTTTTATTTGTCATGTAAACATCTTTAATATACGATATTATAATTAGAATCGTTAGAGCCATTTTTGAGAAAATTGAAATTTTCGAAAATGTTTCTATGTAAAGGGTAGTTGGGCGTGTGAGGATTTTCTTGAAGATCTTGTCGTATCCTTGGAAGATACTGAACTTAAATACCAAGTTTGGTATACAACTGTCTCTTCGTTTTCTTAGCTATGCTGCCCACAGACACACACGGATCATTTTCTAAAATGCTTTTTACTTTCTCTATCCGTACTATGTACATAGTGTATAGAGAAGGTATTGCATTGTACCCAAAAATTCGATATCGAGGTTTCACCGGAAATATGTTTTGAGAACCCCTGAATCAAAAAAAAACATTTTTAGAAAAGTGTCCGTGTGTGTGCGTGTGCATGTGTGTCTGTGGGCAACATAGGTCAAAAACGAAAAGACCGTTAAATACCAAACTTGGTATTTAAGTTTGGTATCGTCCAAGGAAAATAAATGGCGTGTTGTTTATGGACGCTCTTTTACTACTGTGGTTCTCAGCGTCCCATTCTAAATTGGGTGTGAAAGACCGCTTAATTTTGCTCAGAGGCCTCTCTTTCAGGCTTGAGGTTCTTTTACGTGCCGTAAATCTACGACACGGGACCAACGGCTTTACTTCCCTTCCGAAGTAACACCCGACAAAATCCATTGTCCTCCGCCGAGTTTGGACCCGCGATCTTGGGCATATGAAGTTAGCATGGTAACCATTACACCACGGAGGGCGACTATCGTCCGAGGATGTGACACGAAGATTTTAAAAAAAATCCCCCCACCCCAAACTACCCTTTACATGGAACATTTTTCGAAAATTTTGATTTTCTTAAAAATGGCTCTAACAGTTTTGATTAAAGTATCATATATTAAAGATATTTACCTGACAAATAAAATGTGTATCTTGAATTTTCTGGGAATAGCCTTTGAATACAACTTTATTCTGGATGGATTTTACGGAATGTTGCATAACTGCTAAACCGTAAGACATAGACAACACAAAACAAAAAAAAAAACAAAAAAACAAAAACAAAAAAAAGTAGAGCACGTTAAAACACACAATTTATGTTATATAACTCTTTTTTTTTGAGTTGATCGTTTGGAGATATTCCTTGTTTTTGGTTTCAGCTTTGAAAAACTTAACTTTTCTCAAACAGAAATTTGTCATTTCCCGTCGATACAAATAAAGGAACTTCAGTCACATAGCAACCAGCTTTTGACTATCACTTTAACCTATGGTACTCCCTTATTTCGCTTCTACTAACAAGGAAGCAAGTAATAAGACTATTTCTGCTAATTTTTTGTCAATTAGCATGAAGTAAATAGAAATATAAGCTTTTTAACAATAGTTTGTTGCAGAGATGTAGAGAAGATCATGTGAATGGAACACATCAGATTATTTTTGCATTCAGGGGTTCGTAAAACATGTATTTGTGGTGAAATTGGTATTGAATTTTTATGTTCTCTATACATTTATATATAGTACGTGTAGAGAAAGTAAAAATTGATAACTAAGCTGAATATGTTCTAGGTGCAACAAGAATCTGTCATGCTGTGTGCAGAACAAGTTTCAGTAACTTGGAAAATTGTCTGCCTTTTAAGAATAAGTAACGGTTTCGAGAAAATTTAGAAAAAATAAAAAAACACGACAGTTTTAGAAAATAGTGAAATTTGAGCTCGGAGAAGTTATAATTTGGTGTTTAATAGCTTCAAAATGCTATGAACGCAAGAATAATTTAATTTAACGTTTTATTTATTAATATTACGGCAAATATTGCTTTGACATTCTAGCGCTATTCATCTATACACGGTCAATTTCATAGAATAACATTAGACCTGTAAGACTCACTTGAACAACATCCATTAAAAGTGACATTACGAAACGAGAATAAGTGTCTCCATTCCGCTGTTGAACAGCACGCAGCGCTCAGCGTGTCGTGCTGCCATACCAAATGTACATCGCTTAACATATAAGTCAAATATAGTTTTGTCCACTTATTCCTTCTTTAAATAGTCCAATATATATATATATATTTACTTTCTCTACACGTATAGAGAAGGTATTGTAATGTACACAAAAAATCGATACCGAGATTTCACTGGAAATGAATGTTTTGGGTCCCCCTGAATCCAAAAAAAGCATTTTTGGAAAATGGTCCTGTGTGTGTGTTTGTGGACAGCATAGCTTGAAAACGAAGGGACCGTTGAATACCAAACTTGGTATTTAAATTTGGTATCTTACAAGGATGCGACACGAAGATTTTCAAGAAAAGCCCCCACCCCAACTACCCTTTACATGGAAAGAATTTCGAAAATTTTTATTTTCTTAAAAATGACAAACGATTTTGATTAAAATCTCTTATATTTAAGATATTTACTTGCCAAATAAAATGTATATCTTGAATTTTCTGGGAACAGCCTCAAAAGACCTCTCTAATTTCGACAATTTCTATTGAATTTTGCATAACTGGTAAACCATAAGAGATACACAAAAACTTACGATACAAAAAATGTAGATCACGATAAAGCACACAATTTATATCATATAGATTTTTTTACGGAGTTGATCGTTTTAAGGTATGCTTTGTTATTAGTTTCAGCTTTGGAAAACATAATTTTCTCATACAGAAATTTGTCAACTGCTGACCATACAAACAAATGACTTCAGTCACATAGCAACCAGCTTTTGGCTTTCACTTTAACCTATGGTCCTCCCTTATTTCGCTTCTACTTACAAGGAAGCATGTAATAAGACAATTTCTGTTATTTTTTCTGATTAGCATGAAGAAAATAGAAGCATAAGGTTTTTAACAATAATTTGTTGCAGAAATGTAGAAAAAGGCCGGTGAATGGAACACCTTAGATTTTTCTCAAATGGGAGATCATCATTGGTTTTTGAGTTTTTTTTTCCTGTTGCTGACCTCATATAGAGAACGGAATTTGTATGTCATGACGTAGTGACCAGCTTTTTAGCTTGATGAATTTCTCTTCTACCTAAAAGGAAATAAGACTAGTTCTGTAAATGTTTTTGTCAGAATAGGTAGAGAAAGTCATTTGAATGTAACATATACTTTTGTTATGACTCTGATCAGCATAACTAAAAATAAAAAATGGGTTTATTACCAAATTTGGTACTTAAGTTCAGAATCTTTCAAAGATGCAACACAAAGATTTTGAATAAAATCCGCCTACCCTTTATATGGAACATCTTTCTAAAAATATTTTCTGAAAATATCTCTAACGATGTTGTTTAAAATTCCAAATATTTACATCATTAATAAAATGTATATCTGAATTTTCTGTGAATAACCTGTTAAATCTTCTTTCGGAAGGAGTTATGTATAATTAGTAATATTAAGCGACAGATGAAAACGTACAAAACAAAAAACTGTCAGAGCTCTTTAAAACGCTTAGCTTATTTTTGTCGTAAGCCATTTCCGAGATATCCGTTGTAATATCTCGGAAATGGCTTACGACGATTGCACGAAAGTCGCATGGAATTTTAAGGCCAATAGCGTGCAGTTATTAAACATTTGACTATCGCTATTCTCTAAAGACATGCTTGATGTTATAGGTTTATCTGAAAGAAATGGAAATGTCGCAGGAATAGCAAGGGAAGTAGAGAAGGTTATGTGAGTCTTCCATTACAATGTTTTGCAGCGAACGCAGTATTTTAGTGAAGGGAACTAACTCTGTTTAAAACGTCGTTACTGCCACGTGCGTCAATTAGGTCACGTGACCAGCCCTAATATACAGTCCCTAAATCAAAAAGTCTGATGTGTTCCATTCACATGACTTTCTCTGCAACAATTTATTGTTACTATTTACTTCATGCTGAGTCAGATAAGCGTTAACAAAAATAGTCTTATTACTTGCTTCCTTGCTAGCAGAAGGGAAATAAGGGAGTACAATAGGTATAACCAGGAGTGAAATAAAAGATATATGAAAAGTTTACAATTTGTTTAAAATTGGAACCAATAACAATGAATATTTCCGAAACGCTTAGCTCTCTAAACTGAGTATAACATAAACTCTTGCTTTAACGACGTCTACTTTTCTGTCAGTTTTTGTCTGTTTCTTGTGGTTTACCAGTTATGCAAAATTCAGCAAGTCAGCAGAGGCTATTCTAGGAAAATTCAAGATATGAATTTTATTTTAATCAAAATCGTTAGACCCAGTTTTGAGAAAAAACAACATTTTCAAACATATCTCCCTATAAAGGGTAGTTTGCGGTGAGAAAATTGTCTTTAAAATCTTCGTGTCGCATCCTTGGAAGGCGCAAAACATAAATACCAAGTTTTCTATTTATTGGAATTTTCGTTTTTGAGCAGTGCTGCCAACAGACACACACGGCCCTTTTTCTAAAAAATCTGAAGTATATCATTCACATGAGTTTCTCTAGCTGTTCCAAATAGAAACTATTATTCTTTTATTTATATCGAGATGATAAATATTAGAATAACTGCTTGTTTCCTTTTAAGTAAAAGGGAACTAAGGGAACACATTAACATAAAGTGATAGTCAAATGCTTTAAAAGCTCGTCGTTATATGAAATAATTGAGGTTCGATTATATATGTATAGTCCCGTTTGAGAAAAGTCTAAGTGTTTTAAAGCTGAAACCGATAACAAATAATATCTCAGAAATGGCCAGTTCTAAAAAAGAAAAAAAAAAAAAAAAAAAAAAAAGAGACCTGACATAAAGTATATGTTTTAAGGAGATCTATATTTTTGTGTAGTGAGTTTTTGTCTATCTCTTACGGTTTATCAATTTTACAAAATGAGCAAAATTCATCAAGAAAAGAGAGGTCTTCAGGGGCTATTCCCAGAAAATTCAACTTATACATATTGCTTGTGATGTAAATATCTTTATATATACGATATTTTAATAAAAATCGTTATAGTCATTTTTTAGAAAATCAAAAGTTTCGAAAATTTTTCCACCAAAAGGGTAGTTGAGGTGGAGGGATTTTCTTGAAAATCTTCGTGTCGCATCCTTGGGAGATACTTAACTTAAATATCAAGTTTGGTATTTAGTGGACTCGTTTTTGAGCTATGCTGTCCACAGGCACACGCTTTTTTTCGGACTCAGAGGACCTCAAAACATATTTCCGTTGAAATCTCGTCATTATATGTTTGGGTGAAATACAATGCTTTCTCTATTTACTATATACATAGATATAAGCTAGAGAAAGTAAAATAGCATTTTTTTAAAAATATCCCCGTATGTGTGTGTGTGGGTGGGGGGTGGGGGAGACGCGTAAATCAAAAACTAAAATTCCGTGAAATACCAAACCTGGTTTTTAAGTTAGTATCCTCCAAAGAGCGACACGACGATTTTCATGGAAATGCTGCCACTCCCAGGGAACATATTTCTAAAGGTTTGATCTTATCAAAGAAGTCTAACAATTTTGATTAAAGTATCCTTTGTTTGGGATATTTTCAACGAACTGTATAATTTGAGCTTTCTGCGTGACTTTTGTATAAGAGATGTACATCTCGAAACGCACAATGTGTCATATACAGTTTTTGTAGAGTGAACCGTTTCCAAAATATTCCTTAGTATTCGTTTCAATTTTAAACCACTTAAACTTTCCCAATCGGGAAGTCATCCTTTGTTTCATACACTTTTGTTTTACATCTAGCCACGCAAAGAGAACCGAGTTTCAATTGTTTCGCATAGCGATTGCTTTTAAAAGATTTGACTATCGTTTTAGTTTAATGTACTCCCTTATTTCCCTTCTACTTACAAGAAAGCAAGTAATAAGGTTGTAACAATAGTTTGTTTGCAGAACAGGTAGATAAGGACATGTAGGTGGAATACATTTTTACTTTCTCTAGCCCCATATGTACAATGTACATTGGGACAGAGAAGGTATTCTAATGCACCCAAAAATTCGATACCGAGATTTCACCGGAAATATATGTTTTGGAGTCCCCTGAGTCCGAAAAAAGCATTGTAAAAAAAAGGTCTGCGTGTGTGTGTGGGGGGACAGCATAGCCCCAAAACTAAAATGCCCTTAAATACCAAACTTGGTATTTAGGTTTAGTATCTTCCAAGGATGCGACACGAAGATTTTCAAAAAAATTCCCGCACCACAAACTGCCCTTTACATGGCAAAATTTTCGAAGTGTGCGTTTTTCTTTTGTTCTACTCCTGGCCAAGCAAAGAAGTGATTTGCAATAACAGTCGCATAACGCCAGCTTTTAAAACATTTGACTATCACTTTAACATAGCACATTCCTTTAGTTGCCTTCTACTTATAAGGAACTAAGTAATAAGAACATTCTGCTAACGTTTATCTCGATTAGAAAGAAGAATAATCTTTTGTATGAGGTTTGTAAGGCAGGTATCTTGTTTTAATAATTTTGAAAATATGTGGCTCAGTAAGGCATAGTTGTGTAAAGAGAGCAGTTTGCTTGCAACCGATCTACTTAATGTGTTATAATATATGTGAATGGGAAGATTGTCACGTACTTCTCCTGGCTGTTAATTAAAGCGGGGAGACCCACCCGCATGTTGATTCCGTATCTGGGTTAGCGACGCGCTTTAATTCCCTGCCCGCTATCCTTCATTACGCATTTCCTTATACCAGTACAATAACAGGACGCTATGTATTTATTTTTATCCGTAGTTGGCTAACCCCACCCCCTCGTATTTAGAACTGACACTCCCCTAGGACTTACAAGCGGATGCCTAGGGGTCAGGAGCCAACGGCACGAAACCACAGAATGGAGAACCTGGTCCGTAGCCAGGCATGAGTGTGAGGAAGTGGATCATGTGATGATGGAGCAATTGGTGGAATGAGTGGCGTGGGAAACCGGAGGACCCGGGCTGCCTAAGTGGGAGGCGAACGGTCTAACCACTCGGCCACGCTATTTATACTAGCCCTACTGACTCTCTCTATGCAATCACGGGAAAGTCGAGAGCATTAGAGGAACAGGGTTCACGTCACATAAAAGTTTTTTTTTCTTTTCTATATTTTTATGTGGTGCGTTCTCTTGTGTCACTTAACGCACAATACCAGTTACATTACTTCAGAAAATGTTACGAAAATTGCCTTAATCCAAATCATTAGAGATTTTTAAAGAAAATAAACATTTCGAAATAGTCCATGTAAAGGGTGCTTGGAATAAAGGTAATTGTGTGTGTGTGTCTTTTTTTAATTGTTTTTGTCATATCTTTGAAATTTTACATTTAACCGACTTTTCATTTTTACTTTCTCTACACGTACTATGTACATAGTGTGAAGAGAGGGTATTGTATTCCACCCAAAATACCAAACGTGGTATTTAAGTAGCTTCCAAAGACGCGACACGAAGATTTTTAAGAAAATCTAGCCACCCCAAACTTCCCTTTACATGAAAATCTTGTTTTTCTCTGGAATGGCACTCAACGGTTTTATGTACATAGCACGTGTAGAGAAAGTAAAAATTGAAAACAGATGATATTTGCGATTTAGCTGACTAGATTGCATGGTACTCCATGTGCCTGTGTACAAAGAATGTGTGAGACGTTACAGGGCTAGCTGCACTTTGCCATCTGAGTACAGCGGGCTAACTCATTTGCTTGATGCTAGGCGAGGCTTACCTTACCTAACAGCTCGTCGCGATATGACCGAGTTGTTAAAGCGACGCAAAATAAAATAGAATTAAAAAAAAGATTATGTGAATGTCTTCAAAATGTTATGTAATTATTATGGCATTATACAGGGTGATTCAAAATACTTTTACAACGTTTGTTGATGAATTCCTGACATCAAAACAAGAAAATATGTTGATATAAACAAATGATCTAAAACACTTCGTTATCAGTTTATTAATGCAAGTCAGCTTCAACGGCTTTCCGTGTCCAACCTAATAACTTCATTTATTTATGTACTCATTCATAGAAGACTTTGACCCATTTTACTCTGGCCTTGTGTTGCCATGGCTACTTGTTAATATTTATCATTCCCCAGCACACCTTACAAGTCTGTCTGCAGGGACTTCTTTCAGAACACTCTCCCAGACTTACTAGAAAATGTGCCTCTGCAAATAACAAAAATGTGATTTATGCATGATGGGTGTCCAGCACATTTTAGTCTCATTGTTGGAGATGTACTGGCTGGTATCTTGAATGACAGATGGATAGGTAGAGGGGGACCAGTTCCATGGCCTGCATGTTCCCCCGACCTCAATACTTTGTATTTTTATCTTTTGGGGGCACCTTAAACCATTGGTTTATGCAGAAGACATCCCAGATGAAGAAAATCTTAATCTACGTGTGATGTAAGCCTGTAAAATCACACGACACCGACTGGGAGTATTTGACATTCGACGAGTACATGCTGTCTAGACGCAAGAGGAGGAGGACATTTGCTATAAGTGGTGCTTATGTGGAACACCTCATAACAGACTGACAACTTCAAAAATAGAATAAAGTGTCACTTGTTCTGATTAATAGCATTTTGAACCTCAATAAATCGAGAGCGAAAGGTTTTGGGGCATGTGTTTATATGAACTTTTTTCTTATTCTGGTGTAAGGAATCTGTCCCCAAAGTATTTTTGAATCACTCTGTATAGGGGATGCTTCAGAGATGTACAGGAAATTAAAATACGGTCATGGTTTACAATTCTAGGACAGGTTATAGTTATTAAAGAGCAGCTGGCGCGGGATGTTTCAGAGCGACCAATTTCCGCTATCTCCCGATAACAAGCTGTATGTATGTGGGCTGTAGGGTCACAAACCTTTACATGAACTCGGCAACTCACAACAAAATAATCATTATTTACAGCATTTCTCACCCTTAAAATATGATGCAGCTCAAATGTTGCCTTGTGTACTTTCTTTCAAAAATCCTCACACGACTTTCTCTGCTTATTCTGTATCAAAATATTGTTACAAAACGTTATTCTTCTAGCTACTTCACGCTAATGAAGACTAGCATTAACAGAAATGAGCTTAATAGTTAGTTTCTTAAGGGAACAAGGAAATACAGTAGACTAAAGCGATAGTCAAGTTTTTTTTTAAAGTTCATCGCCATGTGAAACAATTTAAATTCGGTTCTCTTTTGCATCCCCGGTAGTAAAACAAAAGAGATATGAAACGAAAATTGACTTCCCGCTTGAGAAAGGTTTAAGTAGTTAAAACTGAAGCCAATAATAAGGAATATCTTGAAAACGGTTATACCTATATCACATAAATTGTGTGCTTTAATGAGCATAAAATGTTATCTAGTGAGGTTTTTTCTATCAGAGTTTACCAGTTTCACAAAAGTCAACCAGAATAAAGAGATCTTCCGAGAAAACTCAAGATGTACATTTAGTTTGTCGTGAAAATATTTTAAACATAGTTATTTTAATCGAAATCGTGAAAGCCATTTTTGAGAAACTCAAAATTTTAGAAAAATGTTCCATGTAAAGGGAAGTTAGGATAGGGAAATTTTCGTGAAAATCATAGTGCGTATCGTTGGAACATAGCACCCTAAATAACCAGTTTGGTATTTACAAGACTTTTTGTGTTTAGTTATGCTGTCCAAACACACACACACACACTCACACACCGACACAATCACACTCACACACAGACACACACACAAAGACGTACACACATCTTTTTCTAAAAACGAGTTCCGGTGAAATCTCGGCACCAAATTTTTAGACGTATAACAATACCTTCCTTATCTACTATGTTTATTTAACAAAGGTGTTAGAGAAAGTCAAAATTAAATGTACTCTTTTCGTGTGTCAGTTTCATCAGCCGTTCTGTGGTCAGCATTTCAATTTGTCGTTCACTCGTCGGTTTCTGTGGTTGTATTAAACAATATGACGATATATCACTTGCTATTAACTGCATGGGGAAACGGAAAACGCGTGCGATGAACCAACATCTATGTTGTGTATAAGACATCTGCTGCGCCGAGGGTTCCTTGTTCAGCAACCAGCATATCATGTACTTTTTATTTCCTTTACACATAGCAGGTACCTAAGTCGTGTGTTTTAACGAGATCTATGTTTTTGAGAAGTATACTTTTGTCTATCTCTTATGTTTACCAGTTATACAAAAGTTGTATAAAATTCTTCTAGAATGAAGTCTTCAGAGGTTATTCCATTTGTCATGTAAATATATTTAATATATGGTGTTTTAATCAAAATCGTTACAGCCATTTTTGAGAACATCAAAATTAAAAAATAATTCACATAAAGGGTAGTTTGGGGTGAGTGGATTTTGTGGGAATAGCCTCTGAAGACATGTTTATTCTGGATGATTTTGATTGAATCTTGCATAACTGGTAAACCGTAAGAGATATACAAAATGTTATTACACAGAAAATGTAGTCCATATTAAAACACACAATTTATTTACTTTTTTTTTTTTTGTGTGGAGTTAATCGTTTTCAAAATATTCCTTTTTTTTTTTAGTTTCAGTTTTGAAAAACTTATACTTTTCTGATACAGGACTTTGTCAACTCGTGTCCATACAAACAAAGGAACTTCAGTCGCAGAGCAACCAGCTTTTGACTATCACTTTAATCTAGTGTCATCTGAATGGAACACATCACGTGCAGTTGTAGGACGCCGTTGCAGAGAGGTTGGTCCACTCGCCACCGACCCAGACCCCAGGGTTCAGTCGCAGGAAGGCGCATGTGGGCGGATTATCTTCGGATACGCCCGCCATTCATTCCACTTATTGCTCCGTCACCAGCTTTACTATCGTCCGTTTGACGATATACGTGACGCACAGTCCGACTGCAGGGCGTGGCACCACGTGATCGCTTCCTGTAAGAAAGCGCCGGGTCATGCCATTACACTACCATCCCTCTGTCTGATCGATTTAACCGGAGCGGCCAACTTAATTGCCTATCAACTTTGATTCTCTGATGACATTTACATGTTTATACTAGGGGCTGCTGATAAGTCCCGGGCCTCTCAATGAAAACAGCGTTTCAGTTTCTTTTTCTTTTTTTCTCAACAAAAGGCTTAATACATTTGTCATATCGAGGTTCTATTTTAATTAAACCATCTCTGTATTGCGATTTATCAAGGTGCTCAAAATAGCTGTTTACCGCATCAAGGACCTCCTCGTTGCTGTGAAATCTTCGTCCTCCAAGACATTTTTTGAGGTTTGGCAACGAGTGGTGGTCACTGGGTGCTAGATCTGGCGAATAGGGTGGATGTTCAAGCAATTCCAACTTTAATTCCCACAGTTTACCCATTTGAAGGACTAAACGATGGGCCGGACCATTGTCGTGGATGAAACAAGATTTTTTTTTTTTTTTTTTTTTGACAAATGAGGTATTTTTATTTTCACCTCATGACTCAAACGTTGCACTAAGCTTACGTAGCAGTCACCAGTGATACTTTTACCGTTCCAAGTAATCAATAAAAACAATTCCCTGTGCAGCCCGAAAACTCTTGCCATAACCTTCTTAGCTGACAAAATTGACTTTGCCTTTTTTAGAGTTGGTTCACCTGGCGCAATCCATTGTTTTGACTGTGATTTACTTTCTGGAGTGTAGTGATTTATCCAAGTTTCATTCATGGTAATAAGCTAACTCAAAAAGTCACTGGGTTTTTTGCTGTAGAGCTCCACATTCTTAACGGAAACTGTTTTTCTTTGCGACTTTTGATCAGGTGTCAACAAACGCGGCGCCCATCTTGCACAGACCTTGTGAAAGCCCAAAACATTACTTGAAATATTACCTGCACATTATTTTGATATGTTTGCAGCCTCTGCTATCTCAAACAACTTTAATCTGCGGTCTTCCAGTACTAAACGATGATTTTTTTCAATGATCTCTGGAGTTGTCACTTCTACAGGGCGTCCAGAGCGAGGCTCATCACTAGTGCTCCCATTTTAAACTCTACAACCCACCTTTTAACCATTGAATATGAAGGGGCAGAGTCTTTCAATGTAGTGTTCATTTCCTCCTTGATTTCTTTAGCCGTTAAGCCTTTCAAATGGAAGTATTTAATCACTGCTCGTTTTTCCAAATCCTCCATTTTCGTGAAAACTCTAAAATTGTCTTGTTTAAAATACTGTCATTGGAAAACTAAACAAGCTATTGACCTGTAACTATGGATACAAGTTAGTCTAGAGTTAAAATTTACAATGCTACCGTCTAACTGGCCTAGTGGCGCCATAGCTGTGTGAGGCCCGGGATTTATCAGTCGATCCTCGTATTTCCTCTGCTACATACTCTTGCGAGCATCATGTCCCCCGACTCCAGTCAAGGAGGGGAAATGCTGGTAAGTCCGCAGCAAGTAAGCTGTTTCTAAGCAAACATATATCAGATTTGAAACGCCGGAATTATCATTTCTAGACAGCTGATGCCAAAAGCAGGTCTTTTACCGGATGTCAGTTGTGTTAAACGTGGAAAATTCTGTCACTCAGTGTTATAAAATTATAACACTCCAATGTAGCACTCTTTGGTTTATGCGTCATTCAAGTATGGCTCTGAAAGTTGTATCGATCCATAAAATGGCGGATGATTTGAATGTCATGAACATGGAATCTGCTGAACCAGACAAAATTACAACTGCTACACTACCTCCGTTGTATAGAATGTTTTTGTTCTGTACGAATAAGCCATCATGTTGTCAGCACTGATGCTAAGCAAGGCAACAACTGAATATCGCAGACCATTAAGCATGAACTCCGTGAAATAGTTAAGACTATGTATAATTATAATATGTCTATAAATATTGAGGATAGTGTATGACACACGTGTTCAAATTGTTTTATATAGTTCGTAGCTTCATTTTACCACGTGTGTCCACACGAACAGCAATTAGAATTACTTGCTCTACAAAATTGTGCGACGTAAAATGTTCGAAAGAAAGAGGTTAGGATTTGCTTAAATCAGTGCCAAAGATTTATTTTTCAAATTTTTATCACATTTAGTAACCATGTTTTGCTCCACACACATTTTTTGGAATTATATTAAAAAGCAGCGTCGCAGCAGACTACGCGACGATCATTTGGTTTAAGCCTGTGCACTTCATCCTTAGCAGCAGATTTGATAGGTTTAAAACATCGAAGTCACAAAAGAAGACTGATGCAGTCGTGTTTACAAACGTTCCATTACGTCGCACAGCGGCAGTGTTTTACATGCTGGTTGAGTTTCCACATGCCTGCCCTGTCCCTCTGTAAGGTAACATTCCCTCACTTCTTATAACACAAACTGAGGTATAGTAACTCACAAATTCTGTATGTTCTCGAAATGTTAGTGATTCAGAACCGGTCCCTGCAGGTAACAAGTAATGCCAGGAGCCTATGTGTGGACCCTCCTTTCTCTTTTCTCCAACTTCATTTACTTTCAACTATTGCACACTAATCTCTCATGCGGAAAAATTGAAAGCGTCTTATTATTTCCCGCAGAAGTTAAAACATTTATGGTTGTCGCTTGCAACTGAAAAGCATATTTTTTACTTTTTCTATCACGTACATGAAGATATTGTATTGCACCCAAAATAGATACTGAGGTTTAAACCGAAATACATGTACTGAAGTCCCCTGACTCAAAAAACATTTTTAGAAAAAGTTCCATGTGTCAAAGTAACATCAGTTTTCTTTGTTTGTTTTGCTTTTTCTACACGTGCTATATGAATAGTGTATAGTTGTATTGCACCCAAAAATTTGACACCAAGATTTCAGCGGAAATACGTGTTTTTTTGGGACCCCTGAATCAAAAAAAAAATATTTTTAGAAAAATGTCACGTGTGTGTCTGTGAGCAGCATAGCTCAGAAAGGAAAAATCCGTTAAATACCAAAGTTCAGTGTCTTCCAAGGATGCGACATGAAGATTTTTAAGAAAATCCCCAACTACATGGAACAAGATTTCGATTATTTTACAGATTCTCATTAAAATCTGTTACATTTAAGATAATCTCACCATAAAAATGTTAGGATTTTTCTGGGAACATCCTCTTTATTCTTCATGAATATTTCTGAGTTTTGCATGGCTGGTAAACAAAAGCCATAAGAGATGTAAATGGATTCTGCAATGTATGTGACAGAAATGTTTTGACGGAATTGACCGTTTTCGAGATATTTCTTGTTATTGGTTTCACCTTTCTCATGCCAGGAGCTCATTTATATATATGTACGCGCATCACTTCCCAACGACTGTACCAATTGAACTCCCCGTTATTGTCACGACAAGAAAATATTTAAAAATCGTACGGGAAGCTTTTAAAGTCTCATAATATACAGTGCCAAGGGAACACAATTGGTTAATAGCCACCATAGCAGGGGTATCAGGTTATTTGTTGCTAAATAGCAATAGTAGTGCTCTATTTTCCCTCCCCATTCAATGTTAAGGTAACGCAACAGTCTATATCGAAAGTGTTCCCATATATTGGTGAAAATTACAAAAACCATGCTTGGTTGAGCGAACGAGCCATCTTAGCGGCAACTATGTAGATCATTTGGATCTAACAAATCAGAGTTAAATTGATGAACAAATGCATTCGTTTAAGTCGATCGATTTCATTATCGATCCAAATGAAGTCAATTATCCAACTGAATTCATAAATTCATTGACTTTGTCAGGATTTTCGCCACACAATTTACAGCTCTCAAAGTGATATTTATGCTACGTAATCTGAACCAGTCGAAATTGTGCAACGGAATAATACTCGCTGTTAAAAATATTATGAAAACTTTTATTTAAGCCACTATAATCATAGGAAAGTTCAAGGATATACTTATTCCAAGAATACCACTAATGTCAACCGACTTTCCTTTTGAATTTAGGGGTGTTCAGTTTTCGGTGCGCCTTGCAATGACACGAAATACCAAGGTCAATCGTTGGAAATGTGTGAAATATTCCTTGAATTGCCCTGTTTTTCGCATGAGCAGTTGTACGTTGCGTGCTCGAGAGTCGAGAAACCATCGGCGCTATTTGTTTTCTCTCCGGAAGGAAAAACGAAACATGTTGTACACTAAAAGGCATTACAATAAAGTGTTTTTCAAATTATTTAATTGTAATTTTATTTCATTACATGGTCGTATTGTAAACGGAAGATTTGTGTCAGTTTTTTCATTAGGCACAGCCGGATTGTTAAACAGATGTGAATGGAATACACCAGACTTTTCTTTTCTAACATTACAAAAGTAAAATGGAACGAAAAGAGAAATTGCAAGAAGTTTCTGGCGGAGATTGGAAACACTTGTGCTCACAGTCGTTTGTTTCCAACTTTTGGCAGCTGCACTCTGACTATACCGCACCTACTCTTTCACCAACTACACATCCTTGTCGCAGCATTTCTGGATAGAATGGGGGACTCTTGACTACAAGTTCGATTCTTCCCCAAAATCCTTTTTCGAAAACAGAAATAGTGTACTCGGAAACTATTGTTACTTTCTCTACACGTACTGTGTACATAGTGTATAGAGAAGGTATTGTAATGCACCCACAAATTCCATACCGAGATTTCACCGGATATACATGTTTTGAGACCCCCCGAATCCAAAAAAAAGTATTTTGGAAAAAAGTACGTTTGTGTGTGTGCGCGCGCGCGTATATGTGTATGGATAGCACAGCGCAAATAAAGTGTATATGTTGAATTTTCTGAGAATAGCCTCTAAAGACCTCTTTATTGTGGATGAATTTTATTGAGTTTTGCATTACTGGTAAACCGTAGGAGATAGACAAAATCTTTACTCAAAAAATGTAGATCACGATAAAACACACAATACATTCTTTTCGTGGAGTTGGCTGTTTTCGAGCGATTTCAGTTTTAAAATACTTTTCTTATACGGGAACTTGTCAACTGCTGGGTATCAACCACATTTTAAAACATGGGACTGTCAGTTTAGCCTATTCTACTTATAAGGAGCTAAGCAATAAGACCGTTTCTGCTAATGTTTTAACATTAAATAGATTGAAGAATAATTGTATTAACAATTATGTGCTGCAGAGAAAGTCATATCACATCACATTTGTTTAAAATAAATTCTAACATTTAAAGACATCTACAACCATGTGCGTATTTCGATTGTTTAACCGAGTTCCTTCAAATGAAGACTACTGCAAAAGCTATACTTAGCCAAAATCTCACGTGCTACATTCACATAAGCTTCTCTAGCTGTTCCGTATACAAACTGTTCTTACTAAAGATTACTTTATGCACATCATGCTAACCGAGATAAATATTTGCAGAATTGCTTGTAAGTAGAAGGGAAGTAAAGAAATATGCTAGGCTAAAGCGAGAGTCAAATCTGTTGAAACGTGGTCGTTATGTGATTCGGTTTGCTTTGCATGGTGCCGTTTGATAGACAGTTTAAAATTGAAAAACCAATTACAAGGAATGTCTCGAAAGCGGCAAATTCTACAAGAAAAAACGTACCTATATGATATAAATTATGTGTTTTAAGGGGACCTACATATTTGTAGTTGGTTTTCATCTATTTCTTACGGGTTTTTTTCTTTCTGCAGTTTAACGTCCTTTAACCTGGTTGGTCATATCGGACGATGAATGAAATGATACTCAAATGATCTCGGAGTCCATGGAGCTAAAAAATGACTCGACATACGTCTTCTCAGGATAAGGGAAAACACTGAAAAGAAACCTTATCCGAGTAACTCACCCTAAGCGAGATTCGAGCTCACGCCCTGTTGAATATGAGGCACACAAACTACCACCCAGGCGGGCTCTTACGGTTTAAACTTAGCGCAAAGTTCAACCAGGATAAAGAGGTCTTCAGAGCGATTTCCACAAAATTCAAAATACATATTTTATTTGTGATATAAATATCTGTAATATACAATATTTAAATCAAAATCGTTAGAGACATTTTGAAAAAAAAACAAATTTCCATGTAAACAGTAGTTTGTGGTGGGGGCATTTTCTTAAAAATCTTCGTGTCGCATAGGTATTTATGGTTATTTTCGTTTGTGAGCTATGCAGTGCAAAGATACACGTGCGCGAACCTTTTTCAAAAAACGTTTTTACGCACTCAGAGGACCTCAAAACATATACTTCCGGTGAAATCTCGACATCAAATTGTTGGATGAATACAATGCCTTTTCTAGTCACTATAAACATTGTGCTCACGAAAGTAAACAGCTGTGTTCCATTTACATAACTTTCTCTATCTGCTACGCAAACAAACTATTGTTACAAAATATTCTTCTATTTACTTCATGCTGATCAAAACAAACATTAACAGAAACTGTCTTGTTAATTAGTGCCTTATAAGTAGAAGGGAACACACTAGCCTAAGGGATTACTCTAACCTTTTAAAAGCTATCGCATAAAATTCGGGTCTTTTTCCATGGCCAGGAATAAAACAAAAGAGATCTAAAACGGAAAAAGACTATATCCCTTTGTGACGATTCTCAAGGGTGCTTAAAAGCGACTGGCCCATGTCCTTACTGGCATGCTGAACAGAGCGTATAGCTGATAGAATCATATAGTCCTTATATAACGAGTTCAATCAGAATCGTTACATCCATGTTTCTGAAAAAGGTCCCATGTATTTGGTATTTAACGAAATTTTCGTTTTTTAATTATGCTGCTCATAGACACACATACACAACAAAATGGAAACTTTTAGAAGAGCCTTTTTACTTTCTCTACACGTAGTACGTACATAGTGTATAGAGAAGGTATTGTAATGCATCACAAAATTCAATACCGAGATTTCACCGGAAGTACATGTTTTGAGAACCACTGAATCCAGAAAAAGCATTTTTAGAAAAATGTGCGTGTGTCTGTCTCTCTGTCTGTCTGTCTGTATATGTGTGTGTGTCTATGAGCAGCATAGCTCAAAAACGAAAAGTTTGGTGTCTTCCAAAGATGCGACACCAAGATTTTGAAGAAAATCCCCCCACATCCGACTACCCTTTACATGGAACTTTTTTCGAAAATTTTGATCTTCTCTAATATGGTCCTAACGATTTTGATTAAAATATCATATATTAAAGATGTTTACCTAACATACATAATGTATATCTTGAATAGCCTCTGAAGACTACTTTATCCTGGATGAGTTTTACGGAATTTTGAATAACTGCTAAACCGTAAGGGATGGACAAAAACTTAACACACAAAAAATGTAGATAACAATTTATGTCATATACATTTTTTTTCTCGTGGATTTGATCGTTTTTTAGATATCCCTTGCTTTTGTTTTCAGCTTTTCTCATGCCGGAATTTGTCAACTCGTGTCCATACTATGGTACTCCCTTATTTCCCTCCTACTTACAAGGAAGCACGTAATAAGACTATTTCTGTTAATGTTTATCTCGATTAGCATGCAGTAAATAGAAACATAAGCTTTTTAACAATACTTTGTTGCAGAGATGTAGACAAAGACATGTGAATGGAACACGTCAGATTTTTTAATTATGCTGCTCAAAATACATATACACAACAAAATGGAAGCTTTTAGAAGATCCTTTTTCGGCCTGGGTTCGATCCCAAGCGACCGCATGTGAGATTTGTGGTGGACAAAGCGGCGCTGGGGCGGGTTTTCTCGCATTACTCCGGTTTCCCCCGCCATCGCATTCCACCGCTGCTCCATCATCATTCATGTATCATCAGTGTCACCGCCTGCGGTGCCAAAAGTAGTTAAAGCGGGCGTTAAACACTACAAAAAAAAAAAAGATCCTGGGCACCTCAATACGTGTATTTAATATTGGGTGCTATACAATACTATTGATATTATCAGTGGAGAAAGTAAAAAACTGGAATAATACCGGCTTTATACTTAATTCCCACATCGTCCAAAGATGCAAAATGAAGATTTTTGCGTAATGTTGGCAGTAAAGGACTGACTTTATTCACCAATTTGGAGCAACACGGAGGCTATTACAGAAGCCTGTGATAAACCACAAAGCGTACTTTGTCAGCCATGTAACCCAATTTCACACTCAAACACCTACACTGCTCACGTTTTCCAACAGTTTACACTCTCTTTTTTACTTTTTCTATATGTACTTAGAGTATACACAAGGTATTGTATTGCGCCCAAAAATTCGATACCGAGGTTTCACCGGAAATATAGGTTTTGAGAACCCCTGAATACAAAAAATAACACTTTTGGAAAAATATCCGTGTGTGTGTGTGTGTGTGTGTCTGTGGGCAGTATAGCTCAATAACGAAGAGACGTTAAGTACCAAACTTGTGTAGGAGGACATACCACATGCTCACAAAGCTATATAAGTGTACATAATATTATAAGCGTATAGAAAGCAATGTAAAATAGTTGTGAATATTTAGTGACAGAAACATGTACTAAACCGAGTTGTAACTAAGGCAAGGCGAGCTAGCTTAACAGTCCACCAACCACCACTTGCTAATGCGCACAGGTTTAGGCTAAATAATGTAAAATAGAACAAGAAAGAGATAGAAGTATGTGAAATAGACGTAGTGACTTGTCCTCCAGGAAGCACAGGGAATTGGAGAAATAGACAAAGCAAGCAGGAAGTTAAAGTGAGAGAGAAGCTTTGGGTTTTCCCAAACGCGTCATGTGGACGCGATGCTAGCAAAACTTGGCACAATTTATTTTCATAGCATGTAAAGTTACCAATGAAAGATATTGTTACATTTTATGGCGCGAAGGCTGGCAGTATATAAGAGAGAGCGTATCACTTGACTGTTGACTTTGATTCGTATTCTTACACAGTTACTCTTACATTGTGTTTTGCGCACGTCCACGTGCTGGGGGAACGATGTGCAAATGGTTAGATTAGGTGATTTAGATTGATTTAAGTGGTGGGATGTTATTAATGGAAACATATTTTGTAAGGAAACAAGCTAGCCGCCCGTTAAAACTATGAAACAATAAATTCAAGTAGCAAGGGAGAATGCAGTTTTGTTTGATATTCGCCTTATCCACAAAGCACCCTGAGATAGAATTAGCTAGCAGATATTAGGAGTGGAATCTTCATCAACTACTGAGCAGAGGACGCCGGAGAAGGAGACGAAAACAGAGATCCCGCTACACTTGGTATTTAAGTTCAGTATCTTCCAAAGTTGCGACACGAAGATTTTCAAGAAAATTCCCCTACCCCAACTACTCTTTACATGGAACATTTTCGAAAAAATGTATTAAAATACCTAACTAATGTTTAAGATATTTTATGACCAACAAAATGTAGGTATATGTCGAATTTTATGGGAATAGCCTCTGAAGACCTGTTTATTCGGGATGACTTTTTTACAATTGGCAAACCGTGAGAAATAGACAAAAACTTATGATGTACATCTCATTAAAAAACACAATTTATGTCATATACATGTTTTCTGTAGAGTTAACCGTTTTCGAGATATTCCGCATTATTGATTTCAATATTAAGCCACTTAAACCTTTCTCAAACGAAAGGACATCGTTTTCGTTTGTTTACCGAACCACAAATGTTTTCACATAGCAGCAG
This sequence comes from Hymenopus coronatus, assembly GCA_030762935.1. NCBI lineage: Eukaryota > Metazoa > Arthropoda > Insecta > Mantodea > Hymenopodidae > Hymenopus > Hymenopus coronatus. The sequence goes on from CM060894.1 coordinate 3,994,015, forward strand.
GTAAACGCTTTAGCCTGCGCATTCCCTTCTACTTACAAGGGGGCTGGTAATGAGACCAATGTTGGTTATGTTTATCTTGATGATGTACATAACAGATTAATGTTTTGTTTACCGAACCATCATGTGAACGGAACACATCAGATTTTTCCCTTCTACTTACAAGAAAGCAAGTAATAAGACTATTTTTGTTAATGTTTATCATGAAATAAATAGAAGAGTAAGGTTTTTAACAATAATTTGTCACAGAGATGTAGAAAAAGTTATGTAAATGGAACACATCAGTTTTTTTAATAAATAAAGCGAATTAGTGGTGTTTTTGAGCTCCTGAACTGAAATTTGTAAATGTATGCTCAAATTGGCTACAAAATTCTTTAATTCTTTGGTAAAGTGCTATGAAAAAAACCTACATTTGGTTTGTTTACTGAGATTCCTTAAGTGGATAATTACTGTGAATTACTTCAACTTCATTATGTTTTTCTCTCTTCAAAGTGCATACCTACATTTCTGCTTCCTCTACCATATGGATAACATGTGGTCCAGAATGGAACTGAGCTATTTATATTCGCTCATTTCCCAATCAGGACTAGACAAACAAATTCCCAACTATTACAATCACATGATCTTCTCTACATGTTCTGCATTAAACTATTCTGGCAAACTCATTCTAATCGAGATAAACATGAACAGTTGATTTTATTAATGATTTCCTTGTAGCTATAAGAGAAATAAGTGAATACACCAGGCTAAAGGAATAGTCAAACTGCTGTGTAATGATATTGAAATTTTGTTCTCTTTCCATAGCCAAGAGCAAAGACAAAAAATCTTGTTCCATTCACATGACTTTCTCTACCTACTTTGTAACAAGTTATCGTTATGTCTATTTGATGCTAATCAAGCAATACTCTTACTATTTAGTTCTCTGTGACAAGAAGGGAATACGCTGGTCACTATTGCATTGAAACTACAAGTACCAATCTCTTTGGTTGGCCAGAATGATTATTACTGCTTTAGTGTACTCCCCTACTTATAAGGAACTAAGTAATAAGGATATTTCTGCTAATGCTCATCTTCATCAGCATAAAGTATGTAAAGAATGGTCTTTTGTAGAACAGATAGAGAAAGTCATGTGAATGTAATGCTCGCAAGTGTACTGGTGGATAGAGAAATGAATACAATGTTAGGTCTAAACTGCATACAAAATAAATGAGTAGTAGATACATATGCTTTTGTCCAGGTGCCGGTTCTGTAACACGCTTTGTGTTTGCTTCAGATGTGTTATTGCCAAGGTTACTTCTCTGCTCAATCCAGAAACACAAATGCTTTTGTAAGAACAGGGTTTCGGTGCATTAAAGGTCTAAGTAGCAGGGAGTTTCTCAGAGTCAGGTGTTTTCCCTGTAGTTCGGGACTCTCATTATAAACAGCGGTCACGTGGGTGTAATACAATGAACTACCAAAACTAATCACGTGATAACTATATTTTCGCGCTACTTAGTAACCAATCAGAAATGAGACCGAAGCTTGGATATTTTGGGTATAAAAGCAGTGTGCGCACGAGAAAAGGGGCTGTATGTACGCTCTGTGTTGCATTGTTGGTTCTTGATTATGTGACTGACATTCTTACGCGAAAAAGTGAAGTTACCACATTAGTTGATGTGCAAGTGTTATATCGCATTATAGTGAAGTAAGCGATAACTATTGACGACCGCGGCAATGAGAAATACTTTTTAAGCAGCAGTTATAAGCGTATATTACTAAATCTACAAGAAGTATGTCGGGAGTCGCTCGACGGACTAGTGCTAACAAGTATGGATAAACAGCATAAATTCTGAGGAATGTTTAAGTGAAGTACTTATGTTTGTGAGTCTACCCATGTCATTCTTCCTTCCCTCAGTGGGAGTCGATTCTGTGTGGTCAAGTATTGATGAGCTTAGCCGGCGCATCACCGAACATCAAAGAGGTATGTACACACTTCTTTTTAAAGTATTTCAGACCGACGAAAGAGTTGCGACAGTTCTTTTCAAAGTACGGCGTGTCATGTGTTCGGGAGATACTCGCATCTGCGCTATACGTTAACTTCTACTGCCGTTTACTTAGATCCAGAATCTGAGACCTTGGACGCGTACAGTAAAGCATATTACTCTCTATAAGCAGTAACTTTGTGATAATGATAACCAATTGCTTGAGTTTCTATGAAATCCGTCTTAGTCTTGCAGATTTATTTAAGAACACTTGGAGAATTCCACAAGGACAGGGATGAAGGGAGAAGCAATTAAATGATAAGAAAAGCCAACTAGAACTTTCCTTCTGCTCTCCCCCATTTAGCCGTGATGTTCGTTTTCTTAATGGAAACCGCATCTGACAATCCGAAATTTGCTATTACAAATAGATTTGTTGGTCATTAACCATGATTGTATGCAATAGACTTAGTCAAAGTGATTACATGTGCCAATATCTGTAATCTATCAATATATGTTCAAAATGACAACCATACAAACTCAATTACTAAGAGTTTCCTTAAATGGAAACACGTCTTTCTTTCCCTCTTTTTACTTTCTCTGCACGTACTATGTACATAGTGTATAGAGCAGGTATTGCGTTCCACCCAAATGTTCGATTCCGAGATTTCACCGGAATAGACGTTTTAGGTTCCCCTGCATTAAAAAAAAACGTTTTTAGAAAAAAGTCCGAGTGTGTATATCAATTGTCTGTGAACACGATAACTCAAAAACGAAAAGTCGATAAAATACCAAACTCGGAATTTAAGTTCAGTATCTTTCAAGGATGCGACACGAAGATTTTGAAGAAAATCCCCCCCAACTACCCTTTACGTGGAAAAATTTTCGAAACCTGTTGTTTTGTCAAAAATGGCTCCAATGATTTTGATTAAAACACCGGATATTAAGAGATATCTACATAACAAATTAAGTGTATATCTTGAATTTTTTGGGAAGAGCCTCTGAAGACCTTTTTATTCTGGCTGATTTTTATTGAATTTTGCATAACTGGTAAACCATAAGGGATAGACAAAAACGTTTTCTACAAAAAATGTAGATCACGATAAAACACACTATTTAAGTTATATACATTTTTTTCGTGGAGTTGGCCGTTTTCGAGATATTGCTTGTTAAATACTTCAACTTTTAAAGCTTTAAAATACTTACTTTTCTCATACGGGAACTTGACAACTCCTTGCCACGCAAAGAAATAGATTTGAGTCCCACAGCAACCACAACATTCGATTTAGCCTAGTGCATTCCCTTATTTCCCTCCTACTTATAAGGAACCATTTCTGCTAGGTGCTTTAGCATTAAATATATATAAGAATAAGCTTATTAACAATAATTTGTTACAGAAAAAGTCATGTGAATGTATCACATCAGATTTTTTTTTATTTATATAGCACCCTTTAACTTGTAAGGTCATATCGCGGGTTTGCATTAGAAACAATTGTCTGTAGGTTCTTTACATTGGGTTTAAATCGTTTTATTTTCCTCAAACATTCTCTCTCAAATACACACATCCACACTTCCAGACTCTGTGGGGCATAGGGAATAATTCTGGTTAAAGAAAAATTCCCCACCCCAATCGGGAATCGAACCCGGGACTTTCGGATGAGAAGTCAGCTCGCTGAGCACTCGACCACTGAGACAGCCTTTCCTTTCTTTTGTTTTAAATTAAAAATTACGTTTAGTTTTATTTATGGACACGTTTTACCTTCTGCGGTTCTCAGCGTCCCATTCTATATTGGGTATGAGAGATCGCTTAATTTTGCTCAGAGATTTCTTTGAGAGATTTGAACACGGAACCGGCGACATAAATTCCGTTCCGAAGTCGCATGCTAAGGATATCAATACACACATCGTCTTTCAAACCCAGTATGGGGCATTGAGAAACACTGCCCATAAATAAATCTGCTACCAGTTTTACTTTCTTTATACATAGTGTATAGAGAAGGTACTGCATTGCACCCAAAAATTCCATACCGAGATTTCACCAGAAATACATGTTTTGGATACCCTGAATCCAAAAAACACATTTTTACCAAAAGGTCCGTGTCTGTAGACAGCATAGCTCAAAAACCTAAGGACCGTTAAATACCAAACTTGGTATTTAAGTTTGGCATCTTCCAAGGATGCGACAAGAAGATGTTTAAGAAAATCTCCCCACCCCAACTACCCTTTACATGAAACTTTTTTCGAAAATTTTGATTTTGTCATAAATGGCTCTAACGATTTTGATGAAAATTTCTTATATTTAAGATATTTGCATGCCAAATAAAATGTATATCTTGAATTTTCTGGGAATAGCCTCTGAAGACTACTTTATTCTGGATGTATTTTATGAAATTTTGAATAACTGCTAAACCGTAAGAAATGGATAAAAACTTACCACACAAAACATGTAGAAGACGTTAAAATACACAATTTATGTTTTATATATATATATTTTTTTTTTTTTTTTTTTGTCGAGTTGATCGTTTTTGAGATATTCCTTGTTCTTAGTTTTAGCTTTGAAAAACTTAACTTTTCTCATACAGGAATTTGTCAACTCGTGTCCATACAAACAAAGGAACTTCAGTCACATAGCAACCAGCTTTTGACTATCACTTTAACCTATGACACTCCCTTATTTCGCTTCTACTTACAAGGAAGCAAGTAATAAAATTATTTCTGCTAATTTTTTCTCAATTAGAATGAAGTAAATGGAAGCATAACCCTTTAACAATAATTTGTTGCAGAGATGTAGACAAAGTCATGTGAATGGAAAACATAATTTTTTTTTCTTTATTAAAAGATTTTATTACACTTTACACTAGCATATTCCCTTCTAGTGCATTGTTATTCCCTTCTTACATCAAAATATGTCGCCATTTCTGCTACAAATGTTTATCACGAGGAAGCAGATAGAGGAGTAGTTTGTTTGCAAAATAGGTAAAGAAGGTCATGTGAATATAACATGAGCTTGCTATGAATTGAGCCTCGATATTTATTGAAAAATCACTGTAAATGTCGATCTCTTATCCAGTTTGACGACAAATGCAAATAATATATCTTCCTCTAGAAAGCTTAATTATGTTGTAATGTTTGAGCCTTTCCTCGTGTACTAATCGCAGTGTAACTGTGTCATAGAGGCGATATCCGAGCTACCCCTTCAATCGCATCTATCATAAAATCATTCATTGATTCGTTTTTATTTTCTCCAGCACGTATAGTGTACATAGTAGGTAATATTGCGCCCAAAAATTCGATACCGATATTTCACCGGATATACATGTTTAGAGAACCCCTGATTTAAAAAATCACTTTTAGAAACATATCCGTGTGTGGGTGGGCAGCACAGCTCCAAAATGAAAAGTTGGTTAAATATCAAACTGGGTATTTACGTTCATTATCTTCCAAGGATGCGACACGAAAATGTTCAAGAAAATCCCCCCACCCCAAACTACCCTTTACATGGAACACTTTTCCAAAATTTTGATTTTATCAAAAATAGCTCTATCGATTTTGATTAAAATACCTTATGCTTAGGATATTTTTATGACAAACGAAATCTTGAATTTGCTGAGAATAGCCTCTGAAGACCTCTTCATTCTGGATGACTTTTGTATAACTGGTAAATCGTAAGAGATATACAGAACTTACAAAACTTACTACACAAAAAAAAAAAAAAATAATAAAAATAAAAAAAAATGCAGATCTCATTAAAACACACAATTTATTATATTTACATTTTTTTGTTGTAGAATTAATCGTTTTCGAGATATTCCGAATTATTGTTTTCAATTTTAAGTCAGTTAAACTTTTCTCAAACGGGAAGACATCTTTCTTTCCGTTTCTCGTTTGTTTACTCCTGTAGCAAAGAGATGGAATTTCAATTGTTTCATATAGCGACCGGCTTTTAAAGGACATTTAACCTGTGCATTTTCTTATTTCCTTTCTATTTACAGGGATCTAGTAGTAATAACGCTAATGGTGCTTATGTTTATCTTGATTAGCATTATGTAGATAACAGATTAATCTTTTGAATAAAAGGTTTGTATAGCGAACAGCTAGAGGACATGGTGTGAATGGAACACATCCAATTTTTGTAATCAGCAGAGTTCTTTCTGTGTGGGAAGCAGAAAAAAAAACCACCTGGCACATAAAAATAATAAGTGGGCATGAATAGCGTCAACCGGATGAAGTAACACTTCTTCCTCTTTTGTTTTCTTTCTTTACATCTTACGCTGATTATTGAAAATAAGCAAGGACTTATTGACCTTACTTCTTCCTAACTGAAATTTCCCTGTAAATAGCGACGAGTCCTCCCAAATGTGACAACGCGGAAGTTTCATTTCCCTGTAAATAGCGACGAGTCATCCCAAATGTGACAACGCGGAAGTTTCATTTCCCTGTAAATAGCGACGAGTCATCCCAAATGTGACAACGCGGAAGTTTCATTTCCCTGCAAATAGCGACGAGTCATCCCAAATGTGGCAACGCGGAAGTTTCATTTCCCTGTAAATAGCGACGAGTCATCCCAAATGTGACAACGCGGAAGTTTCATTTCCTTGTAAATAGCGAGGAGTCCTCCCAAATGTGACAACGCGGAAGTTTCATTTCCCTGTAAATAGCGACGAGTCATCCCAAATGTGACAACGCGGAAGTTTCATTTCCCTGCAAATAGCGACGAGTCATCCCAAATGTGGCAACGCGGAAGTTTCATTTCCCTGTAAATAGCGAGGAGTCCTCCCAAATGTGACAACGCGGAAGTTTCATTTCCCTGTAAATAGCGACGAGTCATCCCAAATGTGACAACGCGGAAGTTTCATTTCCCTGTAAATAGCGACGAGTCCTCCCAAATGTGACAACGCGGAAGTTTCATTTCCCTGTAAATAGCGACGAGTCATCCCAAATGTGACAACGCGGAAGTTTCATTTCCCTGTAAATAGCGACGAGTCATCCCAAATGTGACAACGCGGAAGTTTCATTTCCCTGTAAATAGCGACGAGTCCTCCCAAATGTGACAACGCGGAAGTTTCATTTCCCTGCAAATAGCGACGAGTCATCCCAAATGTGGCAACGCGGAAGTTTCATTTCCCTGTAAATAGCGACGAGTCCTCCCAAATGTGACAACGCGGAAGTTTCATTTCCCTGTAAATAGCGACGAGTCATCCCAAATGTGACAACGCGGAAGTTTCATTTCCCTGCAAATAGCGACGAGTCATCCCAAATGTGGCAACGCGGAAGTTTCATTTCCCTGTAAATAGCGACGAGTCCTCCCAAATGTGACAACGCGGAAGTTTCATTTCCCTGTAAATAGCGACGAGTCATCCCAAATGTGGCAACGCGGAAGTTTCATTTCCCTGTAAATAGCGACGAGTCCTCCCAAATGTGACAACGCGGAAGTTTCATTTCCCTGTAAATAGCGACGAGTCATCCCAAATGTGACAACGCGGAAGTTCCATTTCCCTGTAAATAGCGACGAGTCCTCCGAAATGTGACAACGCGGAAGTTTCATTTCGTGCTTCTTCATCAGCTACGTTTTTAGTGCTATTTGTTTTTAACAATACACGATTAGTGCACAAGTGTTAAGCTAAGGCTAAATGGCAAGACCTGTCATTTACAGCGATTGGTCGAGAGGCAGCGCTTGGTTTACGTCACAACTACCTTTTAACTGAACAAGCTTCATGACTTACTCAACTGCCTAATGATCAGAACAATGTTCCTCCGTTTCATTTCATTTCTTATTGGTTTACCTTTGGTCTCGTTCATCTGTGCACTAAGCGCTGCAAATATGGATCATCCATAATAATGTGATATATTCCACTCACATGATCTTCTCTACCAATAGTGCAGTAGACTATTCCCACAAAACTTAATTCTTCTATCTCGGCGCATATATATAAACACATTGCATTTTAATCATAAAATCACACTCATATGCATACTTCCAGACTCTGGGGAGGACAGGGAATAATGTGGTCTAGAGAAAAATCCCTACTCGCATCCCGGGCAGGTTCTCTACCGACTGGACTACAACACCAACTGTGTTATTCGTTTTAAGTCCTTTCGGTATTTAGTTGCTTCTCGCCGCTACCATAATATAGTGTCCCATTCTTAAACATTAGATTATCGCTGTTCGTTTTATAACCATAAGGAATATGTGAGGTATCCAGTTTTGCAAACATTTATCTCAACAAGAGTAATCATATTGTTGCAGAGCTGTAGTTGGTGGGTCAGATTTTTGTTACCTTGAATTCATATTTCCTTATTTGAACAATGAAATCTCAATTAATGTATACGGATGTGATCGCTATGAAATACACGCACAGGAACTATTCTTCTGTTAATGAGTAAGGATATTAATTAAGCTGATGACTTTGTAGCGCTTCCATGGAGATAGGAACGATTAATTTGGATTATGTGTGACGCAACACACTTTGGTACTTCATACCTTCTCCAGCGGAACAGTGCGTCCCTTGATATGCATTTGTTTCCTCTCCTGAATCACAGTGTCTTGGTTTGTTCAAAATACTAGGGTCGGCTGAAAAGATCCGGGTCGCTCAATGAAAACACCATTTATGCTTTATTTCTCAACATAATTTCCAGAAAGGCTAATACATTTGTCATATCAGTGTTCTTATTTAATTAAACCATCTCTGTTTGTGCGATTTATCAAGGTCCTCAAAATAGTTGTTTAGCGCATCAATGACCTCCTCGTTGTTGAGAAATCTTCGTTCTCCAAGAAATTTTTTGAGGTTTGGAAAAAGCGGTAGCCCTGGGTGCTAGATCCATTCCAATGACTGAACGATGGGCCCAAGCATTGTCATGATGAAACAATATTTTTTTTTTTTTTTTTGCTAAATAGTCTTTTTCTTTTCACCTCATCACTCAAACGTTGCAGTAAGCTTGCGTAGTAGTCACCAGTGATACTTTTACCCTTTTCCAAGTAATCAAAAATAATTCCTTGTGCATCCCAGAAAACACTCGCCATAACCTTGTTAGTTAACAAAATTGACTTTGCCTTTTTCGGAGTTCGTTCTGCTGGCGCAATCCACTGTTTTGACCGTGGTGATGTATCCAGGTTTCATCCACGTTGATAAGCCATCTCAAAATTCACTGGCATTTTTACGGTAGAGCTCCACATTCTTAACAGAAACAGTTTTTCTTTGCAACTTTTGATCAGGTGTCAACAAACGCGGCACCATCTTGCACAGACCTTGTGAAAACCCAAAACATTACTTAAAATATCTCCTACACGTTCTTTTGATATGTTTACAGCCTCTGCTATCTCAAACAACTTTAATCTGCGGTCTTCCAGTACTAAACGATGAATTTTTTCAATGACCTCTGGTGTTGTCACTTCTACAGGGCGTCCAGAGCGAGGCTCTTTACTAGTGCTCGTACGTCCCATTTTAAACTCTACAACCCACCTTTTAATCATTGAATATGAAGGAGCAGAGTCTTTCAATGTACTGTCCATTTCCTCCTTGATTTCTTTAGGCGTTAAATCTTTCAAATGGAAGTATTTGATTACTGCTCGTTTTTCCAAATTCTCTATTTTCGTGAAAACTTTAAAATTGTCTTGTTTAAAATGCTGTATTTGGAAAAAGTAAACAAGCTTGAGAAAGTCTTGTGAGTGTAACACATCAGATTTTTTTAATAAAAACATAGCAAAATCCCATCAACTGCATCGTTTGACTGCAGTCGCATGCACTAACGATCGCGGCTATTCAAGTCATTTCAGCTGGGATGCTGTGAAAGGGATATAAATTACGGTTTGTGAAAAAATGGCATATGTAGCAAAATTATCAATGTAATTAAAGGTTACTCAAAATTGTTGGAACCATTTTGATGAAATCAAAAACTTTGACAAATCTTCCATATAAAGCATAGTTGGGGCAGCGTGATTTTCCTGAAAATGTTCGTGTCACATGCTTGGAAGATACCGAACTTACAAGTTTGGTATATAACCGACTCTTCGCTTTTGAGTTATCTATGCAATACTCGCACAAACAGGTGGGCCTTCTTCTAAAATAATGTTTATTTTCATTCAGGGGTTCTTAATATTTATTTCCGGTGAAATCTCGGGTGGAACGCAGTACTTCCTCTTCTTAATATACGTAGTAGAGAGAGTAAAAAATAAATCGATAAATAAGAGGGAAAGGGTGTAGTAAATGTAAAGATATAAGATAACAAAGGAATGAAACACACATTATCAGCGTAGAACAGCGATATATACTTCACCCGAGTTTTCCTATAAATAAACATCCGACTCCACGTTGCTTTAATTTTCTGTTGCGTGTTCTCATTCGAGATGAAGGTGGTCAGGTATCCTCCTATTGTGATGGCAACAGTTCAGATAGCGACACACCAGTGGCATACCTACCGAGTAGAGACCGACTGCATGCGTAACGCGTTGCGGAACGTGGCTCCGCACAGCAGTATACCTACTATGTTATATATGTTTTACAGCTCATTGATGATACTCAAGATTCTGAAATCTCGTGCTTAAATGGGCTGCATCAAGATTTGTAATTGGTACAGAAGAACTAGATATTTATCTACGTAAATGTTAATATCGTTGCTATATCTACGACATTAACACATATATTTGGAAACATGCAACATTGAAATGCCTCGAGCCCTGAAACCTGTCGAATTTGTGCAAGCAATTAATCAGAGACCTGCGACATCTGTTTAGACCGTCTGAAAAATAAAAGGGAAGACAGTGTCTGGAAAACATGTCGGATTTTCAATAAAGCGTAAATACGAAATGTGCTACGGAAATAATTGTTGATGGAGCATCTTACCGAATAGTCGATGACGAGTCACAACTTCTAATATAAAGCCTGTTTAAGTGCCAGTCACCTTAAAGACGTTACGATTGTGGTTGACTTGAGAGAAAATGAAACGGATAATAACGCAGATGACTTGTTGCACAACAGCAATTCAATTAAAATTGTTAGTTCCCGTAAATGAGTGGTATTTTTGTTTACCACCCACATAACCTCAATCGCCTTCCACTGTTAGTGAAAACATCACAGTCTACCACTGCCCTATTGTCCTTGTGTTAGTACCATGCATGTCAACACATCACAACTATATACCATGCTTCGACTCTGTCCCGCTATCGGTCCCCTACATTGTAATAGTGGTTCTTCATTTTTATCCGTGATTTTCCGCGCAGCAAATGTCGTCATCGATGACTTTCTGATGAAGCTAGTTGATGTACTGCACTCTAGTGACAGAAAATCATACTTAATGTGACTCTTTCTGATAGTAGCAGGAAACTTCTTCCAACGTTCGTGTCAGTTCAAAAATAGCAATTGTCAAGCTCTGAAAAATGCGGTTGTATATCGACGATGGCCTCATTTGTTATAAATTTTGTTCCAGCAAGATATTTTACCCATTTTGGGAAGAAGAAGAAGAAGAAGGTCGGGGGAATGTGGAGAGGGGTTGTGGCAGCAATTCGAGTGTTGAACCACACTTTCTTCTTAAACAAACGGGGCCGGGTCTCCTTTAACTTCTTGCCATCGTCTCATTGTAGTAGTTTTTTACTTTCTCTACAAGTGCTATGTACATAGTGTATAGAGAAGGTATTGTATTGTACCCAAAAATTTAATACCGAGATATCACCGGAAATACATGTTTTGAGATCCCCTGAATAAAAACACATTTTTAGAAAAATGCCCGTGTGTGTGTCTGCCTGTGGGCAGCATAGCTTAAAAACGAAAAGTCCGTTAAAAACTAAACTTGGTATTTAGTTTCGGTATTTTCCAAGGGTGCGACATGGAGATTTTCAAAAAATCCCTCCACCCTTAACTACCCTTTATATGAAACTTTTTTCGAAAATTTTGATTTTCTCAAAAATGGCTCTAACGATTTTGATTAAAATATCATATATTAAAGATATTTACCCGATAAATAAAATGTATATCCTGAATTTTTTGGGAATAACCTCTGAAAACTAATTTATTCTGGATGAATTTTAAGGAATTTTGCATAACTGCTAATCCATAAGGGATAGACAAAAACTTACCACACAAGAAATGTAGAGCACGTTAAAACACACAATTTATGTTATATACTTTTTTTTCATGGAGTTGATCGTTTTTGAGATATTCCTTGTTTTTGGTTTCAGCTTTAAAAAACTTACACTTTTCTGATACAGAATTTTTTTTTTGTAAAATTTATTTTTGTTCGTTTTGAATGCTTGTCTGAATACTAACTTATATAATTTTGCAATCAATACATTGTTTGCAATACTATACAAACACTTATTTCCACCATTTTACAACAATTATTTACATTATATAACAATTATTTCAACATTAACACAGAAATGTACATGTTTACTCTTTATTAAACAAACTAATATCCTTAAGAAACTGTAGAGAGTTAATATCTTGTCTGGTTTGTTGGTGGCACTGCAGAAATCCGAAATGCTGGTTTGTTGGAGTGCAGTCTGGTCTTGTTTAGAAGAAAAGAGTGTGAGTTTGCAGTGGCCAATTCTTAGACGGGAGATGATTACTTAGAATAAATTAGTACAGCCTAAACCAGCTTCATGACGTTTGCAATCAAGTGTTTTCCATTTCTGTATATACGCGGATAGCATCCTGGGGACAGGGCCGAAGTTAGCGCATCATGGCATATAGTTGTGATGTGTTGTGTGTCCTGATAGAAGACTGATGTTTTCACTAGCAGTGGAAGGCGATTAAGGTTGGGTGGGTGGTTAGCATATATGTACTACTGATTTACGGGAACCAACCATTTTAATATTTACATACATTCAATTGCTGTTCTCCAGCAAGTCATCAGCTCATTGTCGGTTTCATTTTCTCCCAAGATACATAGATAATAATGCAGAACAACATACGTTCGTAACGTTTCAAATGTTAATCGTCTCCGATTTACACGTGACCAAACTTTATATTGTGAAAAACAAGATGATTGGAGCAAAACGGAAATAGGACACTTCATCGACTGTTGGGTAGGATACTCCATCAGTAATCATTTCCGTATTTCGTGTAATATTGAAAATCCGACATTTTTTCCAAACACTGTCTTCACTTTCTTTTCCACACGGTCTAGAAGAACTGTCACTGGTCTCTGATTAATTGCTTGCACAAGTTCATCGCCAACTTTCAGGACTCCAGGCATTTCAATGTTCCATGTTTCCAAATATGTGTTAATGTCGTAGATACACCGGCAAAGTTCTTGTGTATGAATTACAAATCGTCATGCAATCCATGTGAAGCAAGAGATTTACAGTCTTGATTGAAGAACTATCATCACAGTATAGTATAGTGGTGCTGCGTCGAGCCCCGTTACTGGAGGTTGTTTACAGTCGCATCCACATCTGTCCTGCTGTCGGTCCCCAAGAAGCTATTCCTAGTCATGACATCTTGGTGCGAAGAGGCTATAGAGGGATCCTCTATTTCATTGTGGGAGAGAATCTATATTAATGTCCTTTTTCCCTGTGTAGTTAATTTTGGAGCACAAATCTCTTGAATCATGTAATGAGTAGGTTCAGATTTCTGCGTGGGCAGTGTAGTGCTTGAAGAATCAGTGCAGATGGCAAAGTGGGCATTTTGAAAATACTTATTTATATATAAAAGATCTTCTTTAATGGTGAAGACTTCACAAGAAAACACAAAGAAGTATTGCCCAGTAATTTGTTTTCCTTTTTCTAAGAATTCACATAACAAAGTATCGTCTCTACCCGCTGGAGCAGCCTATTGTTTTGTTTTCCTTTTTCTAAGAATTCACATAACAAAGTATCGTCGCTATCCGCTGGAGCAGCCTATTGTTTTGTTTTCCTTTTTCTAAGAATTCACATAACAAAGTATCGTCGCTATCCGCTGGAGCAGTCTATTGTTTTGTTTTCCTTTTTCTAAGAATTCACATAACAAAGTATCGTCGCTATCCGCTGGAGCAGCCTATTGTTTTGTTTTCCTTTTTCTAAGAATTCACATAACAAAGTATCGTCGCTATCCGCTGGAGCAGCCTATTGTTTTGTTTTCCTTTTTCTAAGAATTCACATAACAAAGTATCGTCGCTATCCGCTGGAGCAGCCTATTGTTTTGTTTTCCTTTTTCTAAGAATTCACATAACAAAGTATCGTCGCTATCCGCTGGAGCAGTCTATTGTTTTGTTTTCCTTTTTCTAAGAATTCACATAACAAAGCATCGTCGCTATCCGCTGGAGCAGCCTATTGTTTTGTTTTCCTTTTTCTAATAATTCACATAACAAAGTATCGTCGCTACCCGCTGGAGCAGCCTATTGTTTTGTTTTCCGAGTGGTGACAACAACAGTGCTTCAATTTTCCCTTAAACAGCTTTTTGTCAACTGTGAGACAACTTTTTCAACTCCAACTTCTTATGTAAAATATGAATACACGTTTCCCGACACACCTGTGACCTCTTCTACTTCGCGAACTTTCGTTCGGCGATTAATGAGACTCATATCTTTGACTTTTCCAATGATTTCCTCGGTAACCACATCCTCCGTGCGTCCTGGGCACTCATCAAAAACGGATATTCCACCACGTTACGTTGGACCAACATCTGCTGTCATAGATGGCGAAAGGACTTCATCAGCATTCAATTTCCTTTTATCAGCTTCCAAATTTTCACATCCAAAAGTAAAAAGCGAATAATGTCAAACAACTAACTGCAATATCTGCCAAATTCAAACTCACCTATTAACCAGTAACAAAATTGTTTTGGGGTCGCGTAACAAATAAGTGTACAATGGTAACGCCAACTTGCTATAGCAACACGGCCGTCTTTCTATCTTAAACAAAATCGTTGGAAACTTATTTTAGGAACAGGATTACTTAATAATCTTCCTCAACTTAAATACCAAGGCTGCTATTTAACCGAATTGTCGTTTTTAGTTATGCATTTCATAGTCTCACAGGGGACCTCAAAATGTGCGTTTTATATAAATCTGGTAATGAATTCTTAGGTGGGATGCAGTAATTGCTGTGCTCACTATACGAAGCGGTAGAGAAAGTAATAAAACAGAGAACGCTCCAGTTTATATGGAAATATTAGTGGCAAAAGGGTAAAAAGCATGTTTTATGTTGCAGTAAATTCTCATAGAGCGACGAGTTGTAAATTTCAATGGGCGGCCGTGAATGGATGTAAACACATGCAGGTAGGAACACAGCTCTGACGTCAGCAAGCTGTGGCGTGGGTTGTTGCCAGGGTCTGGCTTTTTGTCCGGATCGAAACGCCTGAGCTACGCCCACACGCCCATCTTCACGGTTCATCTTTGTTAGGAATTTACTTTTAAACAGGTCTTGCAAAAGTTAATGCTAGGAGTAACAGAACACAGGGCAGCGATCCTTTAGCTAAACTAGGTTAACTATCACAAAATATTCCTACACGTACTATGTATAGAAAAATATTGTAATGCACCCAAAAATTCGATACCGAGATTTCACCGGAAATACATGTTTTGGGTCCCCCTGAAAAAAAAAAAAAAAAAAAACATCCGTGTGTGTGCTTGCTATGTCACTGAAGCTCCTTTGTGTGGACAGCAGTTGACAAATTCCTGTATGAGAAGCTACAAGTATTTTAAAGCTGAAATAAAAAAACAAGGAATATCTAAAAACACTCAAATCCACGAAAAAAATGTATATGACGTAAATTGTGTACTTTAACGTGCTCTACATTTTTTGTGTGGTAAGTGTTTGTCCATCTCTTATGGTTTAGTAGTTATGCAAACTTCCATAAAATTCATTCAAAATAAAGTGGTCTTCAGAGGCTATTCCTAGAAAATTCAAGATATGCATTTTATTTGTCAGTAAATAATTTTAATATACGATATTTTAATCAAAATCGTTAGTCATTTTTGAGAAAATAAAAATTTCGAAAGTTCCATGTAAGGAGTAGTTGGGGGTTGGGGCATTTCCTTGAAAATCTTCGTGTCGCATCCTTGAAAGATACCAAACCAAAATACCAAGTTTGGTTTTTAATGGACTTTTTGTTTTTGAGCTATGCTGCCCACAGACAGACATACACATACACGGATATTCTTCTAAAAATGTTTATTTTATTCAGAGGGTCTTAAAATATGTATTTCCGGTGAAATCTTAGTATGTAATTTTTGGGTGCATTACAATACCTTCTCTATACACTATGTATATATAGTACGTGTAGAGAAAGTAACATAAGGTCGGTTAAATAAAAAACTTGACATTTAAGTTCAGTATCTCCCAAGGATGCGAAACGAATATTTTCAAGAAGGTCCCCCACCAAACTACCCTTTATGGGGAAAAAACGAAAATTTTGATTTTCAATAACGATTTTGATTAAAATCTCATATATTTAACATGCCTACTTACACAGAAAATAAAATGTATACCTTGAATTTTCTGGAAGTAGCCTCTAAAGATTCTTTATTTTGGTTGATTTTTTTTTTTAATTTTGCATAACTATTAAACTGTGAGAGATAGATAAAAACTTACTACACAAAAAATGCAGAGTTCCTTAAAACATAATTTATATTATATATGTTTTCTTGGAGTTGACCGTTTTCGAAATCTTTCTTGTTATTCGTTTCAGTTTTAAAATACTTTTCTGATGCAGGAACTTGTGAACTCCTGGCCACGCAAAGAAACGGATTTCAATCTCTAAGCATTTGAATTTTAAAACATGTGACTGTCGGTTTATCCTAGTGTACTCCCTTATTTGGCTTCTACTTACAAGGCAGCAAGTAATATGAGCGTTTCTGTTAACGAAGTGGATAGAAGAATAAGTTTTTTTAACAATTATTTGTTATAAATTAAGTAGACAAAGACATTTTAATGTTACACATCAGATTTTTAAAGGTTCTAGTAGCAGAAAATTGGAAATACATTATTCAGAGACACAAGATGTGACTCGCGAGAATTATAAACGTCATTCCTATTTTTCTTTGGTTTACTTGTTTATTTAGTGTTGCTTAACTGCAAATGTGTGTGCTTTTTGCAACATACAAAGACAGACCTGTACAACAAATAAATACAATACAAATCATTAGAACACATCAATGTAAGGAAATTGTTAAAATACAATAAAATGAACAAAGGAAATTCTGAATGGATGTTTACACTTGCACTTTCTTGTATAGAACGTATCATTTTTCGGTTATTGAATATTGATGAAATATGAGTACTCTGTGTTTTTTTCCTTACAAGCTGGGCATTCTGTGAAGATGTGCAGAATTACGAACGCTCATAGCCATGTGTTCGAAACGCATATGATTTTTGAAAAGAGCTCCGAAAACCATAGCCATCAATGTTTGCAATGCTTGAAGCTCCATCAAGTGAGATAGCATTTGAAGTAGCGCGTCCACTGAATAGCGTGATACAACATAATAAAAACATTATGACCTGTATTGCTACAGACCGCATTTTGGAGATTTCTCGTGCCTCGGCTCGCTTTCCTACAATCTGAAAACTGAACTTAATATTTTTGGTTGAGATCACGTGATCACGAACTGTGCTGTTGTTTGTTATGGAAGGGCTGAACTGAACTGACAAGTGAATCTCTCCTTTCTCGTTTGTCACAGAAATTTTAAGTTTCCCACTAGAAATCTAGGCGGCGAAAATTGCGGTGGAAGTCGTTTTTTCAGTTCAGTTGAGTTGAGCTTTGGACGGCGAGGTAGCATAAGTGAGGTTATAGTTGCGGTATCTGTTTGTAATTTGTTTTAAATATTTGTACATAATGAGTGGAAAACGAAAGTTTTCACAAATTGAGGAAGAGTGAATAGTTGATTTTGTTCGTCATAAGGAACTTTTATACAAGGTAAAACATGCCGAGTATAGAAACATAGAGAAGAAACAGAGGCTTTGGAAGGAGTTGGGAAAATCAAGTCCTGCTGTGTCTGTAATTAATTATATATAGTATATTTGTTGCCATGCAGTGACTGTGTAGAGCAAAGGCTGCTGTACTAGGTCAGTTTCTGGGCCACGAATATTAAACTGCTCTTCAAAAATATCACATTAGTGTCATTGTCCTTGAGGTGTTTCTTAGGCACCCTCTCAACTACGATTATGGCAAGCACCTCGCAGCGTTTCCTTCAACTTTGCTCGTTGTCAGTACTTTCTGTTAATTCTACAAAAAAAAAAAAAAAAAAAAAAAAAAACACCAAAGTATCCAACTGCAACTCACTTTGTTCACTGCCATGCAACCTTCTCAACCATTCTTCAGTCATTTTCACGATGTGCAGTTTACAGTTCAGTTTTCAGATTGGAAAAAACAAGCCTTTTGAATCGGTTTTTGAACAGAGAAGACAAAACAAAGTTAGATGGGACCAATAACTCCTTGCTTCACGATTACTTTTCATATTCTAGTAAACATCTACACGTAAAGATGGAAACTATATTTATATGTTTATTTATAATTCGTGTAACTTATGTCATTACAGCACAACGCTGTAACTAGTGTATTAGTGGTATGCTTTGGAAAACGTATAGTTTATTGAGCAGGGCCGGTAAGGTAAGCACCGCATGTGAAATGTTCTACCCTTCATTTTTCCTTCCACCAGGCAGAGAAGCGGAGAGGTTACGTGTGTAACAATGACGGTTGTTTAGCATTTGATTGATCGTCTTTTGTGACGTAATCAAATGCATACTTTTGAACTTAAGAGTTTGTCAGGAAAGCACAAAGATAGGTAATGGTAACCAGAAAATATGGATGAAGAACAACAACATACTTGATCTCCCAGTTCCGATTAAACATTCGCCGTTCACTCATACTGCACATGTAAGTCACCGCTGCACTGAATGAACCGGTTTCTTTGGCTCTACGTGATTGTTGAAAGAGAGGGAGGGTAAGTTCTTGCGTAGCTTATTGTTACAGTTGTTTCCTTATTTTCGCAGGGACCTCAAATTGAACACGTGAGCAGCGGCTGCAGCACCTCAAAGCCTTGGACTGCCACACGTGACTCATAAGATTTTTGGTACTTAGAATAAATACTATTGCCATGGATCTCGTTGCTGTGAAAGCAGCACTAGCACTTCTTCACTGGCACAGTCTTTCTGATTCAGCACGAACTTTGCGATATTTGAGAAAATGCGATTCGATAGCAGTTGAGATTGAGTATCGTCATTGACCAATGTGACGCGCTGTGACGAGGAAATGGACATACAAGGTAGTATTGCTATCCTTATTTTCAAATATGGAGAAAGCCCTGTCACGTGACTGAAAATAAACATCCTGTAAATATCATAGCGTCTAATAGAAACATGTGCAGACCGAGTAGTCAAACTTCCGTGCAGGTTGCACAATATACCTACTGAATACATTATACACGCGATGAGAAAAGGCAAATCTTGGAAAATAAAATATTCTGATAACATTCCATCCCGGCTTCTATTTAGGCGTCCAGAACTTAATTCCTAGTACTATATTAAAGGGCGGATCCAGGATTTCTGTGAGGAGGGTGCGCACCGGGTGGTTTAGCAGCCCTTCCTTCAAACATTTTTTAAAAATGTAGCATGAAAATTTCGATTTGGGGGTAGAATATTTGAAACAGCATACGCATCCTAAAAAGGGCAAAATAAATAATGCTATAATGTTTATGAATAATATTTATTACTTTTGGATCTTTAAACGAATTTTAGTTACATAAAAGAAGATACTAATCCAAAAAGGATGTCAAGAGTGAAAACATCTGTTTCCATTCTACATACTCTTTTACTTAAATGCTGAAGTCCATTTTATGTGCTTTAGGACACCAAATCTGTTTAGAGGACAAATATAACCTCAACTTGTACTGAAGTCGAAAATTAGATTGTTTAGTTCCGCTTGTGAAGAACATCATTGTTCAATCACATCTTTTTAATCAGGAAATGTCCAATCTTCCAGCTCAACCACATTTGGTAAGCTCAAACCACATAAAAAAGTAAATGTAGTTATCACTTAATGACATAATGCCACAACAATCAGAATCATAAGAATGTTTTAACTGTTACCTGTTACATGCGCACCTTGCCTCAACAGACAGAAGTAAACCATCAAACAAGGATATGAGTATCAGGTTAGGGGAGCAGATATCGTTTATTATTTTATTCACCACCCATAAATCAATTTTACTTAGCTTCATGTTTATTTTACTAACACTGTGTCCATGTTTAAAGTATCAGATTAAGTTTAACACAGGCTGTGTTGTTATTAATGTCACGCTGGGTGAGGAGACAGCGGCTCCTCTTGCATAACATTAATACATTTGTTTACTATATTTAGTTGTTGACAAGGCTTGTAGCTAACCCAGGCCACATAAAGTAATTAATTAATAGCCATTTGTGGTTATGGTCTCCAGCGTAGGCCAGTGGCCCAAGGAACAAGCTCAACATAAGTTGCACCGAAACGCCGGCAGAGAGCAGTACAAAAATGACACGACCTACGGAAACCATAACCTCAATGGACTACGGCCGTGGAAGCCTGCATATATAACCAAATAAATAACCCTACTTTCTGAACTAGGTACGTGAATTGGACTGCCTGTCATCTGTTGGCATTTTGCAGTTTCTTGTTTGAGCTGCCACATAGCGGCACTATTAATTAAAATTATACAACGCGGAGAAGATAAAAACTGCGATAATGACGATAGCCTCGTGGTTAGCCAGGTATTAGTTTGTGTATACCTGCTCTTCACCACAGGAACGGTTTGATAGCCTCGTGGTTAGCCAGGTATTAGTTTGTGTATACCTGCTCTTCACCACAGGAACGGTTTGATAGCCTCGTGGTTAGCCTAGTAATAGTTTGTGTATACCTGCTCTTCACCACAGGAACGGTTTGATAGCCTCGTAGTTAGCCAGGTATTAAGTTTGTGTATAGCTGCTCTTCACCACAGGAACGGTTTGATAGCCTCGTGGTTAGCCAGGTATTAGTTTGTGTATACCTGCTCTTCACCACAGGAACGGTTTGATAGCCTCGTGGTTAGCCAGGTATTAGTTTGTGTATACCTGCTCTTCACCACAGGAACGGTTTGAGACTGAGGTTGTATAAGTTCCTCACCAATTACCTTTTCCTTATTGCTGCTTCGCTCATGTCCTGTTGTATAAAAATGGGGGTGCTGAATTATTCATGAGTACATAGGAAAGGGGTAATAGTATGTTCAGAGCCCGGCGCCTAATCACATCCTCCATGTATGGAAGAGCCGAAGCTTCCTCTAGTCACCTTACTGGGAACGCCAGGCAGAGTAACTGTACCGGAGTCCCCTACTCTGCATCCGCTGTAACCAAACCAGAGAAGCTAGGAGTCTGCTGCCACTTCGCAGGTATAGAGCATTAGTGCCTTGAAGCTTTAGGTGGATCACCAGCGTAGGGGAAGTGAGATCAGAGTATAAGGCAGGCATCTCCATTCATTGTCTCAGCACGTGTTCAAGAAAAGTTGCGCCCTTAGCAAGAGTAACGTCTAAACACCGGAGGGAGTTGCCCCTTGAAGCTGCTAAGAGAAGTTGCATCGTCTGATAAAGAGGACCGCTGTACCAGATTCTCGTCTGATAAAGAGGACCGCTGTACCAGATTCACGTCTGATAAAGAGGGCCGCTGGACTAGATTCTCGTCTGATAAAGAGGACCGCTGTACCAGATTCACGTCTGATAAAGAGGGCCGCTGGACTAGATTCTCGTCTGATAAAGAGGACCGCTGTACCAGATTCTCGTCTGATAAAGAGGGCCGCTGGACTAGATTCTCGTCTGATAAAGAGGACCGCTGTACCAGATTCACGTCTGATAAAGAGGGCCGCTGGACTAGATTCTCGTCTGATAAAGAGGACCGCTGGACTAGATTCACGTCTGATAAAGAGGACCGCTGTACCAGATTCTCGTCTGATAAAGAGGACCGCTGGACTAGATTCACGTCTGATAAAGAGGACCGCTGTACCAGATTCACGTCTGATAAAGAGGACCGCTGGACTAGATTCACGTCTGATAAAGAGGACCGCTGTACCAGATTCACGTCTGATAAAGAGGACCGCTGTACCAGATTCACGTCTGATAAAGAGGACCGCTGTACCAGATTCACGTCTGATAAAGAGGACCGCTGTACCAGATTCACGTCTGATAAAGAGGACCGCTAGACTAGATTCTCGTCTGATAAAGAGGACCGCTGTACCAGATTCACGTCTGATAAAGAGGGCCGCTGGACTAGATTCACGTCTGATAAAGAGGACCGCTGTACCAGATTCACGTCTGATAAAGAGGGCCGCTGGACTAGATTCACGTCTGATAAAGAGGACCGCTGTACCAGATTCACGTCTGATAAAGAGGACCGCTGTACCAGATTCACGTCTGATAAAGAGGACCGCTGTACCAGATTCACGTCTGATAAAGAGGACCGCTGTACCAGATTCACGTCTGATAAAGAGGACCGCTGGACTAGATTCTCGTCTGATAAAGAGGACCGCTGTACCAGATTCACGTCTGATAAAGAGGACCGCTGTACCAGATTCACGTCTGATAAAGAGGACCGCTGTACCAGATTCACGTCTGATAAAGAGGGCCGCTGGACTAGATTCACGTCTGATAAAGAGGACCGCTGTACTAGATTCTCGTCTGATAAAGAGGACCGCTGTACCAGATTCACGTCTGATAAAGAGGGCCGCTGGACTAGATTCACGTCTGATAAAGAGGGCCGCTGGAATAGATTCTCGTCTGATAAAGAGGACCGCTGGACTAGATTCACGTCTGATAAAGAGGACCGCTGTACCAGATTCTCGTCTGATAAAGAGGACCGCTGTACCAGATTCTCGTCTGATAAAGAGGACCGCTGGACTAGATTCACGTCTGATAAAGAGGACCGCTGGACTAGATTCACGTCTGATAAAGAGGACCGCTGTACCAGATTCACGTCTGATAAAGAGGACCGCTGGACTAGATTCACGTCTGATAAAGAGGACCGCTGTACCAGATTCTCGTCTGATAAAGAGGACCGCTGGACTAGATTCACGTCTGATAAAGAGGACCGCTGTACCAGATTCACGTCTGATAAAGAGGACCGCTGGACTAGATTCACGTCTGATAAAGAGGACCGCTGTACCAGATTCACGTCTGATAAAGAGGACCGCTGGACTAGATTCTCGTCTTATTAAGAGGACCGCTGGACCAGATTCTCGTCTGATAAAGAGGACCGCTGTACCAGATTCACGTCTGATAAAGAGGACCGCTGTACCAGATTCACGTCTGATAAAGAGGACCGCTGTACCAGATTCACGTCTGATAAAGAGGGCCGCTGGACTAGATTCAAATCTGATAAAGAGGACCGCAGTACTAGATTCACGTCTGATAAAGAGGACCGCTGGACTAGATTCACGTCTGATAAAGAGGACCGCTGGACTAGATTCACGTCTGATAAAGAGGACCGCTGGACCAGATTCTCGTCTGATAAAGAGGACCGCTGTACCAGATTCACGTCTGATAAAGAGGACCGCTGTACCAGATTCACGTCTGATAAAGAGGACCGCTGTACTAGATTCACGTCTGATAAAGAGGACCGCTGTACCAGATTCACGTCTGATAAAGAGGACCGCTGTACCAGATTCACGTCTGATAAAGAGGACCGCTGTACCAGATTCACGTCTGATAAAGAGGGCCGCTGGACCAGATTCACGTCTGATAAAGAGGACCGCTGTACTAGATTCACGTCTGATAAAGAGGACCGCTGTACTAGATTCACGTCTGATAAAGAGGACCGCTGTACCAGATTCACGTCTGATAAAGAGGACCGCTGGGCTAGATTCACGTCTGATAAAGAGGGCCGCTGGACTAGATTCTCGTCTGATAAAGAGGACCGCTGGACTAGATTCACGTCTGATAAAGAGGACCGCTGTACCAGATTCTCGTCTGATAAAGAGGACCGCTGTACCAGATTCTCGTCTGATAAAGAGGACCGCTGGACTAGATTCACGTCTGATAAAGAGGACCGCTGGACTAGATTCACGTCTGATAAAGAGGACCGCTGTACCAGATTCACGTCTGATAAAGAGGACCGCTGGACTAGATTCACGTCTGATAAAGAGGACCGCTGTACCAGATTCTCGTCTGATAAAGAGGACCGCTGGACTAGATTCACGTCTGATAAAGAGGACCGCTGTACCAGATTCACGTCTGATAAAGAGGACCGCTGGACTAGATTCACGTCTGATAAAGAGGACCGCTGTACCAGATTCACGTCTGATAAAGAGGACCGCTGGACTAGATTCTCGTCTTATTAAGAGGACCGCTGGACCAGATTCTCGTCTGATAAAGAGGACCGCTGTACCAGATTCACGTCTGATAAAGAGGACCGCTGTACCAGATTCACGTCTGATAAAGAGGACCGCTGTACCAGATTCACGTCTGATAAAGAGGGCCGCTGGACTAGATTCACGTCTGATAAAGAGGACCGCAGTACTAGATTCACGTCTGATAAAGAGGACCGCTGGACTAGATTCACGTCTGATAAAGAGGACCGCTGGACTAGATTCACGTCTGATAAAGAGGACCGCTGGACCAGATTCTCGTCTGATAAAGAGGACCGCTGTACCAGATTCACGTCTGATAAAGAGGACCGCTGTACCAGATTCACGTCTGATAAAGAGGACCGCTGTACTAGATTCACGTCTGATAAAGAGGACCGCTGTACCAGATTCACGTCTGATAAAGAGGACCGCTGTACCAGATTCACGTCTGATAAAGAGGACCGCTGTACCAGATTCACGTCTGATAAAGAGGGCCGCTGGACCAGATTCACGTCTGATAAAGAGGACCGCTGTACTAGATTCACGTCTGATAAAGAGGACCGCTGTACTAGATTCACGTCTGATAAAGAGGACCGCTGTACCAGATTCACGTCTGATAAAGAGGACCGCTGGACCAGATTCTCGTCTGATAAAGAGGACCGCTGTACTAGATTCACGTCTGATAAAGAGGACCGGTGTACCAGATTCACGTCTGATAAAGAGGACCGCTGTACCAGATTCTCGTCTGATAAAGAGGACCGCTGTACCAGATTCTCGTCTGGTAAAGAGGACCGCTGGACCAGATTCACGTCTGATAAAGAGGACCGCTGTACCAGATTCTCGTCTGATAAAGAGGACCGCTGGACTAGATTCACTTCTGATAAAGAGGACCGCTGTACCAGATTCACGTCTGATAAAGAGGACCGCTGGACTAGATTCACGTCTGATAAAGAGGACCGCTGTACCAGATTCACGTCTGATAAAGAGGACCGCTGTACCAGATTCACGTCTGATAAAGAGGACCGCTGAACCAGATTCACGTCTGATAAAGAGGACCGCTGTACCAGATTCACGTCTGATAAAGAGGACCGCTGGACTAGATTCACGTCTGATAAAGAGGACCGCTGTACCAGATTCACGTCTGATAAAGAGGACCGCTGTACCAGATTCACGTCTGATAAAGAGGACCGCTGTACCAGATTCACGTCTGATAAAGAGGACCGCTGGACTAGATTCACATCTGATAAAGAGGACCGCTGTACCAGATTCACGTCTGATAAAGAGGACCGCTGGACTAGATTCACGTCTGATAAAGAGGACCGCTGTACCAGATTCACGTCTGATAAAGAGGACCGCTGTACCAGATTCACGTCTGATAAAGAGGACCGCTGGACTAGATTCACGTCTGATAAAGAGGACCGCTGTACCAGATTCACGTCTGATAAAGAGGACCGCTGTACCAGATTCACGTCTGATAAAGAGGACCGCTGTACCAGATTCACGTCTGATAAAGAGGACCGCTGTACCAGATTCACGTCTGATAAAGAGGACCGCTGGACTAGATTCACGTCTGATAAAGAGGACCGCTGTACCAGATTCACGTCTGATAAAGAGGGCCGCTGTACCAGATTCACGTCTGATAAAGAGGACCGCTGTACCAGATTCTCGTCTGATAAAGAGGACCGCTGGACTAGATTCTCGTCTGATAAAGAGGACCGCTGGACTAGATTCTCGTCTGATAAAGAGGACCGCTGGACCAGATTCTCGTCTGATAAAGAGGACCGCTGTACCAGATTCTCGTCTGATAAAGAGGACCGGTGTACCAGATTCTCGTCTGATAAAGAGGACCGCTGGACTAGATTCACGTCTGATAAAGAGGACCGCTGGACTAGATTCTCGTCTGATAAAGAGGACCGGTGTACCAGATTCACGTCTGATAAAGAGGACCGCTGTACCAGATTCTCGTCTGATAAAGAGGACCGCTGGACTAGATTCTCGTCTGATAAAGAGGACCGCTGTACCAGATTCACGTCTGATAAAGAGGACCGCTGGACTAGATTCTCGTCTGATAAAGAGGACCGCTGTACCAGATTCACGTCTGATAAAGAGGACCGCTGTACCAGATTCTCGTCTGATAAAGAGGGCCGCTGGACCAGATTCTCGTCTGATAAAGAGGACCGCTGTACCAGATTCTCGTCTGATAAAGAGGACCGCTGTACCAGATTCTCGTCTGATAAAGAGGACCGCTGTACCAGATTCTCGTCTGATAAAGAGGACCGGTGTACCAGATTCTCGTCTGATAAAGAGGACCGCTGGACTAGATTCACGTCTGATAAAGAGGACCGCTGTACCAGATTCTCGTCTGATAAAGAGGACCGCTGGACTAGATTCTCGTCTGATAAAGAGGACCGCTGTACCAGATTCTCGTCTGATAAAGAGGACCGCTGTACCAGATTCTCGTCTGATAAAGAGGACCGCTGTACCAGATTCTCGTCTGATAAAGAGGACCGCTGTACCAGATTCTCGTCTGATAAAGAGGACCGCTGTACTAGATTCACGTCTGATAAAGAGGACCGCTGTACCAGATTCTCGTCTGATAAAGAGGACCGCTGGACTAGATTCACGTCTGATAAAGAGGACCGCTGGACTAGATTCTCGTCTGATAAAGAGGACCGCTGGACTAGATTCACGTCTGATAAAGAGGACCGCTGTACCAGATTCTCGTCTGATAAAGAGGACCGCTGTACCAGATTCACGTCTGATAAAGAGGACCGCTGTACCAGATTCACGTCTGATAAAGAGGGCCGCTGGACCAGATTCTCGTCTGATAAAGAGGACCGCTGGACTAGATTCTCGTCTGATAAAGAGGACCGCTGGACTAGATTCTCGTCTGATAAAGAGGACCGCTGGACCAGATTCACGTCTGATAAAGAGGACCGCTGTACCAGATTCTCGTCTGATAAAGAGGACCGCTGGACTAGATTCACTTCTGATAAAGAGGACCGCTGTACCAGATTCACGTCTGATAAAGAGGACCGCTGTACCAGATTCTCGTCTGATAAAGAGGACCGCTGTACCAGATTCTCGTCTGATAAAGAGGACCGCTGGACTAGATTCTCGTCTGATAAAGAGGACCGCTGTACCAGATTCTCGTCTGATAAAGAGGACCGCTGGACTAGATTCTCGTCTGATAAAGAGGACCGCTGTACCAGATTCTCGTCTGATAAAGAGGGCCGCTGGACTAGATTCACGTCTGATAAAGAGGGCCGCTGGACTAGATTCTCGTCTGATAAAGAGGACCGCTGGACTAGATTCTCGTCTGATAAAGAGGACCGCTGTACCAGATTCTCGTCTGATAAAGAGGACCGCTGTACCAGATTCACGTCTGATAAAGAGGACCGCTGGACTAGATTCTCGTCTGATAAAGAGGACCGCTGTACCAGATTCTCGTCTGATAAAGAGGACTGCTGTACCAGATTCACTGACCTCCGCCAAAGATATCTTTGGATGGAGTTGAAGCCTCTGAGAATTGGGTCATACATACGTTCTGTACCGCTGGAAATTCTCCCATAAAAACTAAACACGATAGGAGCCTTCGGGGACTCTACCTCGTAGGAGCTTTTGCGTGGATGTTTCCCGTACAATTGCTACCAGAAAGGAGCGTTTTGTGATGTTGAAGGGAGGAGTTCCTCATGTCAATTCTCCAACACCAGAAGAGCAGCCCGCACACTCTCACCACCTAGGGAGTGGCAACAAAACCAAAGTGATGTGTGCCGACAAGCTTTTTAAACCAGCTCGCTACCTCTTGCGACTTCTTTAAAGTATTTTGAAACACTTGATGCTAAAAGTAGGTCTTTTACCAGACAGATGTCACTAGTATTAAAAGTAGAGCATTCTGTCACTCGTGTTATAAAATTATAACAAGTATAAATACTGAGAATAGTGTATGACGGACGTGTTAAAATTGTTTTATATTGTTTATAGCTTCCTGCCCACAATATAAAACACCATTGTTACCACTTGTATCACAAATAAGTATCTAGAAGCTCCTGAACAAGTATAAAGACTTTATATTTCCAAGGTTTTCCTTTGACTCCCACTAGTATTATTTTTTTTTGGAAAGAGAGAGGTTGGTTCAGCAAACCTCGTTTGAGGCACAAGACAATGAGGCTGTGCATGAAATTGAGTTTTGCTGCGCCCTCTAGCGTGTCTATGTAACAAGTACACCCTGCGCTTTGTTCTCAAACACAAACAATTGATTGGCAGCTTATGTTGACAGTCATCTCCAAGACACATTTTTCCAGCATTAGCCTTCTTCTCTTCTCTATCGTACTCTTTGATGTTGGCTTTGTATTATTGTACTTGTAGTAAGTAGAGGAAGTTGTTTTCCTTCCGCAAATTCGATGCCGAGATCTCGCCTGAAGTATGTTTTGAGGTCCTCTGAGTAAAAAAAAAGAAGCATTTTCAGAAAAAGGTTTCTGTGTGTGAGTGTTTGTGTGGCTAAACACAATAATTTAAAAACGAAAAGCCGGTTAAATACCAAACTTTATATTTAAAATCAGCATCATTCAATGGTGCGATATAAGATTTCCAATCCCCCCCCCCCTCTAAGCTTCACTTTACTTTACATTTTAATTTTCTCATAAACCTCTATTTTGATTAAAATTCCGTATATTAAAGGTACATGACGAAATGTATAAGTTGAATTTTCTGACATTAGGCTGTGAAAACCTCTGCATGAGAGACATACAAAATGTTACTACACAGAAACGTAGATCTCGTTAAAACACAATTTATATCATTACATGGTTTTTGTAGGATTAATGATTCCCGAGATAGTACTGGCTATTGGTTTCAGTTTTAAAATACTTTACTCGCACAGAGAGTCCTCATCCGTTTCATATCTCTTTTATTTTACTCCCGGTCATGGAAAGACACGTTTCAACTATCGCTTTAGGTATTTCTGATAATGTTTATCTTCATTAGCACAAAAAACGATAATATTCTGTAACAATAACTTTTTGAGGAATAGATAGACAAGGTCATGTTAATGGAACACATGACTTTGTTTTTCAATTTCGGTATATTGTTTAATTAAAATGTTTAAATTAATATTATAGGTACTTGGTT
Organism: Hymenopus coronatus; assembly: GCA_030762935.1. NCBI lineage: Eukaryota > Metazoa > Arthropoda > Insecta > Mantodea > Hymenopodidae > Hymenopus > Hymenopus coronatus. The sequence continues at coordinate 4,023,347 of CM060894.1, forward strand.
CCCACCGTTTCACTGTTCTTTTAATGAAGTATATATTAGATATTGGTTTTATATAGCAGTGTACTAAAGTTATTTGTAGGATTGAAAATCCTGGAAACAGGACCTACATACACTACCGCTCAAAGGTTCTTCAACATTCTCAGTTTTTTGTTTTTATTGAAACAATGGAGTAAAAAAGACATAGTTTGTAGTCACAAGACTATATTTAATGAAAATCAACAATACATATTGGATTTTGCTTTCTTCAAAGTAACCCTCCTTGCTTTAATTACAGCTGCGCAAACTCTGGACATTCTTTCTATTAAGTGCGCCAGTGTATCTTCAGAAAAATCCCTCATATGTTGTGCACATGACTCCACAATACATGTACATTAGAGGGTTGTTTCTTTCTTACCTCTCTGTCCACATGATCCCAAAGTAGTTCAATAGGATTGCAGTCAGGAATTTGAGGGGGACAAACCTTGTTCTTCAAGACTTGTGTCTCTTCCAACCGTTCAATGTATCTTCTACAGAGTCTAGATGTATGCTTGGGATCATTGTCCTGCTGCAGAATGAACCCTTTGCCAATTAACCGCACCCCAGATGGTTTGGCATGGCGTTGGAGAATATTGTGATAATGCTCCTTCTTCATCATTCCTTCTATTTTCACAATATCGCCTGTCCTATTTCCACCAAAACAACCCCATACCAGCACCGAATAACCTCCATGTTTGACTGTAGCGGATATCCTCTGGGGTGCCATGCGTTCACCTTTTGCACGTCGAACAAACTGGCGACGTTTTGAACCAAATAACTCAAACTTAGATTCATCATAAATAAGACCTTTTTTCACTGATCAACAGTCCAGCTTGCATGTCGTTTGGCCCATTGTAATCTTTTCCGTTTATTGACAGCTCTCAATAGGGGTTTATTTGCCGCAATGCAACCGTTCAGATGTGCATCCTGAAGTCGGGTCTTCACTGTAGAAACACTCACAGATTCATCACTCAGTTCTGCTGTCAGCATGGGTGCTGTTTTGAAACGATCACCTTTGCTGGTCTCTATTAAATGTTTATCCTCATTTTTCGAGGTCACCCTAGGCCTCCCCTTTCGATAACAATCCTTATTGCTATTTGTAGTTTCATACCTCTTTACAGTGTAATGGACACTTCTCAAGGAAACGTGTTCTTGTGTGGCAATTTGACGCATGGTGTGGCCTGCTGACTATTGCAGCACGTTTTTCTGCTGAAAGCTCCCTTCTTTCACCCATTTCAGACTTTTCTACTGCACAGTAACAATGTGTACCATTCACCAGCTTATGAAGCACTAAAGTGCTGTTCGCAGCCAATACCTGTGTACAGATGTCTGTGAACGACATCTAGGGAATCACAGACATACTATGACATCCAAAACAAAATTAGGGCAATTGTTCCTAAGGGCCAACAAATGCTACATTTTCAAAATGCACATAATTGACAAACAAAAGGTAGCATAGTAAATTTCAATTGTGTTTCCATGGAGTTCTACCATTTATAATATGACATTGGCTTTATTTGCCGTTATACACTTGTTAATTGCAGCAAAACAGGCTGTTTAAAAACTTTTGAGCGGTAGTGTAGGTTACCACTTGATATAGTACTTGTATTAACACGAGTTTTGAGGTGAAGTGAACAGGATGATTCAAAAATACTTTTCCAGAGTTTTGGGACAGGTTCCTTACATCAAAACTAAAAAAAAAAAAAAAAGAAATTAAATACGCATGTCTCAAAATCCTTTGTTCTCGATTTATTGAGATTCAAAATGCTATTAATCAAAACATTCTATTTTTGAGGTTGTCAGCTTGTTATGAGGTGTTCCACATAAGCACCACTTATAGCAAATGTCCTCCCCTTGCGTCTAGACACGCATGTACTCGTCGAATGTCAAATACTCCCAGTCGGTGTCGTATGATTTCACAGGCTTACATCACACGCAGATTAATAGTTTCTTTATCTGGGATGTCTGCTACATAAACCAAGATGCCCCCAAAAGATAAAGCTGCAAGGATTGAGATCGGGGGATACCGCAGGCCATGAAACTGATCCCCCTCTACCTATCCATTTGTCATGCTAAATACCACAGTGTATCTCGAACAATGAGACTAAAATGTGCTAGAGCCACATCATGTTCCTTCTTATTTGCAGAGTCACGCTTTCTAATAAGTCTGGGAGAGTGTTCTGAATGAAGACAGCACGTGTCAGGGAATGTATTACACAAATGTTAACAAGTAGCCATGGGAACACAAGGTCAGGGTAAATTGGTCAAAGCCTTCTATGAATGAGCACATAAATAAATGCAATTATTACGTTGGACCTGGAAAGCCGTTGAAGGGGACTTTAATTAATAAATTGAAAACACGAAACTGAAGAATTTTAGAACATATGTTTATGTGAACATATTTTCTTGTTTCGATGTCATGAATTCATCCCCAAACGTTTTAAAAGTATTTTTGAATCATTCTCTATATTGTGATTAAATATGAAATCAGATCTCTTTTCATGTGCAATCTCAAAACAAATATGAGTGAATACAAATGATAAAAATGTGACGTATTCCATTCATTCTACCGGTTCTACAAACAAATTTATTTTAAAAGCTTATTCTTCTATCGAGATAAACATTAGCAGAAAGTGTGTTATTACTTGGTTCCTTGTAAGTAGAAGGCAAATACACTAGGATAAAGTGATAATCGCATCTATTAAAAGCTATCACTGTGCGATTTTTATTGAAATTCCCTTCTTTTCATGGTCAGGAATAAAACAAAAGAAACACGGACCCACGGCTTCCTGTTTGAGATAAGTATAAGCATTTTAACAAGGAATATCTCGGAAGCGGTTACCTCCGCAGCAAAAAGTAAAGGACATAAATTCTGTATTTTACAAATCTACATTTTTGTGCAGCAAGTTTTTGTCCATCTCTTACAGTTATAAAAAGTAATTCAGAATGAAGAGGTCAAATGCTATTCTCGGGATATTCAAGATATTCATTGATAAAATACACATTTTATATGTATGTAAACAGCTTTAATATGCGTTATTTTAAGCAAAATCGAAAGAGTCATTTTTGAGAAAATCTAAATTTTCGAAAAATGTTCCAGTTGCGGTTGGGGGGGGATTTCTTGAAAATCTTGCTGTCTCATTCTTGGGAGATACTAAACTTAAAAACTAAGTTTGATATTTAACCGACTTCGTTTCAGCTATGTGGCCTCAGACAGAAACACACACGGACCTTTTTCTAAAATGCCTTTTTCGTACTCAGAGACCTCAAAACATGTATTTCCGGTGAAATTCGCTATAGAATTTTTGGGTAGAATACAATTCAATCTCATGTATGTACATATTACGTGTAGAGAAAGTAAATTTGGAATTTAGTGTTTTCACTTGAATAACCCCTTCAAGCTAACATTGCAGCGTTATTGTTCACATTAAACGGTTTTGTATGAGTGATATTGCTATCTGGTGTTTTGATGTTAATACATCTATTGTTTTATTTACTTCAAAACACAGAGGGATCTGTGAAGTTTTTATTTGTTACTTTCTCTTCTCGTACTATGTGCATAGTGTACAGAGAAGGTATTGTATTGCTCCCAAAAATTCAATACCGAGATTTCACTTGGTATTTAAGTTTGTTATCCTCCAAGAATGCGACACGAAGAAAATCCACTTACCCCACTTGAAACTACCCTTTACATGGAAAATATTTTGAAAAGTTTGATTTTCTCAAAAATGGCTCTAACGATTTTGATTAAAATCCCTTACGTTTGAGATATTTACATGCCAAATAAAATGTATATTTTGAATTTTCTGGGAAAGCCTCTGAAGACTACTTTATTGTGGATGAATTTTACGGAATTTTGCATAACTGCTAAACCGTAAGAGATGGACAAAAACTTACCACACAAAAAATGTAGAGCGCACAGAATTTGTGAACTCCTGTTCATACAGACAAAGGAATTTCAGCCACATAGCAACCAGCTTTTGACTATCACTTTTACCTATGGTACCCCCTTATTTCACGTCTGTTTACTAGGATGCAAGTAATAAGACTATTTCTGCTAATTTTTTCTCGATTAGCATGAAGTAAATAGAAGCATAAGGTTTTTAACAATAGTTTGTTGCAGAGATGTAGAGAAAGTCATGTGAATGGAACACAGAAAAGTCTGGAATCACTATTCTATCGAAAATATTGAAACGCCTTTTAAAATGCAATGGATTTCTAAAAGTAAGTTGAATACGAAATTAAAGGTTGTATTTTCCTTGGTTGGCTGAGTTTGTGTGAGTGCTTCTCCAGACGATAGATTCATCACAAATTCTTGTTATTGATTGTTGCGAGAGCGACGTTTGACATTAAAGAACAGATCGCCGTAACAAACATTAAAATGTTATCCTCTGGAGAACTTACATAAGCCCTAACCTTTAGTCATCATTTGTGCTTGTTTTGGCTTCTCTAGCACGTACCCAAACGTGGAGCACTTTGCGCGCGTGTGTGGAGGACGAACAGCTCAGTTCATGTTCTACATAGATACAAATTGAAGATTATTACAACAAAAGCACCTCCCATCCCAAATTACACTTTACATGTAAGATTTTTCAACATTTTCGATTTTCTCAAAAATTGTGTTAATTACGAGGGTCATCCAGAAAGTGACAGATGATTTGACATAACCAAATAATCGCGAAAGTTATCAACACAAAACTTTATTTACAAAGTTACTCTGCCTTACTCTATATCTCAACGTATTTACAAAGTTACACTACCTTACTCTATATCTCAACGTATTTACAAAGTTACACTACCTTACTCTATATCTCAACGTATTTACAAAGTTACACTACCTTACTCTATATCTCAACGTATTTACACAGTTACACTACCTTACTCTATATCTCAACGTATTTACAAAGTTACACTACCTTACTCTATATCTCAACGTATTTACACAGTTACACTACCTTACTCTATATCTCAACGTATTTACAAAGTTACACTACCTTACTCTATATCTCAACGTATTTACAAAGTTACACTACCTTACTCTATATCTCAACGTATTTACAAAGTTACTCTGCATTACTCTAATTCTCAACGTATTTACACAGTTACACTACCTTACTCTATATCTCAACGTATTTACAAAGTTACACTACCTTACTCTATATCTCAACGTATTTACAAAGTTACTCTGCATTACTCTAATTCTCAACGTATTTACAAAGTTACTCTGCCTACTCTAATTCTCAACGTATTTACAAAGTTACTCTGCCTACTCTAATTCTCAACGTATTTACAAAGTTACTCTGCATTACTCTAATTCTCAACGTATTTACAAAGTTACTCTGCATTACTCTAATTCTCAACGTATTTACACAGTTACACTACCTTACTCTATATCTCAACGTATTTACACAGTTACACTACCTTACTCTATATCTCAACGTATTTACAAAGTTACACTACCTTACTCTATATCTCAACGTATTTACAAAGTTACTCTGCATTACTCTAATTCTCAACGTATTTACAAAGTTACACTACCTTACTCTAATTCTCAACGTATTTACACAGTTACACTACCTTACTCTATATCTCAACGTATTTACAAAGTTACTCTGCCTACTCTAATTCTCAACGTATTTACAAAGTTACTCTGCCTACTCTAATTCTCAACGTATTTACACAGTTACTCTGCCTACTCTAATTCTCAACGTATTTACAAAGTTACTCTGCATTACTCTAATTCTCAACGTATTTACAAAGTTACTCTGCATTACTCTAATTCTCAACGTATTTACAAAGTTACTCTGCCTACTCTAATTCTCAACGTATTTTCAAAGTTACTCTGCATTACTCTAATTCTCAACGTATTTACAAAGTTACTCTGCCTACTCTAATTCTCAACGTATTTACAAAGTTACTCTGCCTACTCTAATTCTCAACGTATTTACACAGTTACTCTGCCTACTCTAATTCTCAACGTATTTACACAGTTACTCTGCCTACTCTAATTCTCAACGTATTTACACAGTTACTCTGCCTACTCTAATTCTCAACGTATTTACAAAGTTACTCTGCCTACTCTAATTCTCAACGTATTTACAAAGTTACTCTGCCTACTCTAATTCTCAACGTATTTACACAGTTACTCTGCCTACTCTAATTCTCAACGTATTTACACAGTTACTCTGCCTACTCTAATTCTCAACGTATTTACACAGTTACTCTGCCTACTCTAATTCTCAACGTATTTACAAAGTTACTCTGCCTACTCTAATTCTCAACGTATTTACAAAGTTACTCTGCCTACTCTAATTCTCAACGTATTTACACAGTTACTCTGCCTACTCTAATTCTCACCGTATTTACAAAGTTACACTACCTTACTCTAATTCTCAACGTATTTACACAGTTACTCTGCCTACTCTAATTCTCAACGTATTTACACAGTTACTCTGCCTACTCTAATTCTCAACGTATTTACAAAGTTACTCTACCTTACTCTAATTCTCAACGTATTTCTTATTTGCTTACTACACAAAAATGTAGACCTACTTAAAACACACAATTTGTGTTAAATATATTTTATTTCGTGGAGTTGACCGTTTTCAAGATATTCCTTGTTATTGTTTTCAATTTTAAAATTCTTATACTTTTCTCATACGGGAACTTGTCAGCTCCTGGTCATACAAAGAAACGGATTTCAATCCCATAGCAACCACATTTTATAGCATTTGACCATCACTTTAACCTATGGTTCTCCCTTACTTCGCTTCTACTTATAAGGAAGCAAGTAATAAGACTATTTCTGCTAATTTTTTTATCGATTAGCATGAAGTAGATAGAAGAATAAGCTTAGCAATAATTTGTTACAGAGCTGTAGAGAAAGTCGTGTGAATGGAACACATCAGATTTTTACTTTCTATGCACGTAGTTGTACATGGTGTATAGAAAAGTTGTATTACAATATTTTACAGGAAATATTATTTTCAGAACCCCTGAATCTAAAAAATAAATTTTTAGAAAAATGTCCGTGTTTGTGCATGTGTGTGTCTATGGGCAGCTTAGCTGAAAAATGAAAAGTCCATTAAGTACCAAACGGGGTATTTAAGTTCAGTATCTTCCAAGGATGAGACACGGAGAAAGTCCCGTCACCCCTAACTACCCTTTACATGAAATAATTTTCGAAAAGTTTTATTTTCTCAAAAATTGCCCTAACGATTTTGATTAAAATATCGTATATTAGAGTTACTGACATGTCAAATGAAATGTTTATCTTAATTTTTTTCAGAATAGCCTCTGAAGACATCTTTATTTTGAATGAATGTTACTGAATGGTGCATAACTGGCAAACCATAGGAAATAGACAGAAACTTACTTCATAAAAAGCGTAGATCTCCTTAAAACACAGAAGTTATGTTATATCCATTTTTTTCGCGGAGTTGACCGTTGTCAAAATATTCCTTGTTATAAGTTTCATTTTTAAAATGCTTATACCTTTCTCATACGGGAACTTGTCCACTCCTGGACACGCATAGAAACAGATTTCAATATCATAGCAACCACATTTTAGAACAGTTGACTGTCACTCTATCCTTGTGTATTTTCCTTCTACTTATAAGGAACTAATTAATAAAAACATTTCTGCTAATGTTTATCTGAATTAGCATGGAGTGGATAGAAGAACAAGCTTATTAGCAATAATTTGTTACAGAGATGTAGAGAAACTCATGTGAATGGAACACATCAGATTTTTTTTATTACAATGTCCTCAATTTGCATTTATAGTTGTAACAACCTGTATAAGCGTCGACCTATCAACTGTTTAACAATGACCACGTGATCTCTGGGAGGCCAATTGCCTTGACATTGTATTGTTTCATACATTAAAATGTTAACCAAGGGCAAACAATTTAATATTGTTTTACACTTCCATGTTTTTTACTCCTAAAACGCAGTACAGTTTGTAGCTAACACTTATCTGCTTTCTGGAAAATCTGGGAAAATAGAAACTGAACAAAGAGGGCAGTACAAAGGAAGTTTTGCTGCGCTGGTACGAGTGTAAGTGTGGGTTGGTGTCAGAGGTGGGCGATACAGTACTTTGACATTTCAGCTTCTGTTGCTGTTCACCCTCATACATACAATACGTAATGCATATTGGAGAAGGTATTTCATTCCACACTACCGAGTTTTCATCGGAAATATACTTTAAGTTGTACTAAAATAACTGTAAAAAACGATAAGTGGGATATATATCAAACTTGGTTCAGTTACCTTCAAGGTTAAGACATGAAGATTTCCAAGAAACATATTTCGAAAATGTTTGTTTTCTCAAAGATATTCATGTTTGATTAAACATATAGTATGAAAAACAAAATGAATATCCTACATTTTTAGGATTAGCCTTTGAAGTTCTTTTCATTCTGGATACCTTTTTATATTGTTTCATTTGTGACGCCCCCTTTAACTTGTATGGTGATATCGGGGGCTTTGACTTGTGAAACAGCTCAACTGATTATAGTAGGTTATTGTCATTAGGTTTATCATTTTATATCACATACTTCCAGACTCTATGGGGAATAGGGAATAATGTTGATTAAAGAAAAATTCCCCGTCCCAGCCGGGATTCGAACCCTGGACCTCGGGGTGAGAAGTCAGCTCGCTGACTACTCGACCACGGAAGCACCAAGTGGATAATTTTGTGTTACTGTTGCAAGGTTTGTTTCCTCAGAAATGAAATAAAACGTTGCATGTTCTAACAGGGTGGTAAGATAAAGTTTTCCTTGGGAGTCTTTCCACACGGAAGTAACACCTTCTAACATAATCATCACTTTATTCCATTGTACTTTCTGCTTTTAATTTATCTCTTATTTTACTGCTTTTAATTTTGTCTAGTAGGCAATAATATGTTATTGGCGGCGCCGAGGTTCAGTGGTTGGCCCGGGCTCGATCACAAGCGCCCACTTGTGGGCTTTTTGGTGGACGAAGCGACTTCCGGGCGGGTTTTCTCCGGGTCCTCTGGTTTCCCCCGCCACTCATTCCACGTATTGCTCCATTACCACCTTTCCTACAATCCATTTCGCTTGATTTCATATCATCCATTTTTCAATTTCTTGTCCGTTTCATACCTCTTTTGTTTGATTTCTAGCCATGCAAATAGAATCGAATTTTAATTATCACATAGCTACCAGCTTTAAAATATTTGGCTAGCACTTAATGCTATTATCCAACACATTCATGAAAATATAAGGAGATGATACGTTGGTAAACAGATCGTTATTCACTCAGATAGCCAGGTTCAAGGAACAACTCGCTGTTTAATTAGAGAAGGTACCAAGAACTGGTCCAAAAGTGAGCATTGCAAGTCCTGGCGTAAACCCCCACAAGATAAACGAGGGAAACTATTTATCACAGGAACATGTAAGGAAAGAGCTGAGAGCCTGCTAAAATGTGGCAGACTTCAGCCGAGATCTGTTATTGCATGTCCCTGTGAAAAAGCATCCCAACACAATTCAGGGCAACTTAGATTTTGCTGGAATGAGACTGAAACATACCAGCACATTTTGTGCTCCTGCCAAGCTTTGGCTTCCCAAAGCTTTTGGGAAAATGTTGATAGAATCAGAAGAAGCATCATCCAAATCCATTGGAACGCTGCGCCCTTTTTAAGGGATGCAAGTGTAATTGGTTGGCTCTAAACGATAGAGATAGCCCCAGGCTGAAGTGCACCCGGAGAAATGATGGGAATGTGCATTCTAAAATAAGAAGAAATATTCATGCGAGTGTTTATCTGATTTAACGTGAAGAGGATAGAAAAATACGTTTTTTTTTTTAAAGAATAGTTAGCACAAATGAAGGTTACCTTTTCGTTTCGCAGTCTGCTTACTCTCCCCGTATTTTAGGACTGACACCCCCCTAGGACTTACAAGCGGATGTCTAGGGGTCAGAGGTCTGTCGGGGAGCCAACGGCACGAACAACAGAATGGAAAACCTGGCCCGTAGCCAGGCATGAGTGTGAGGAAGTGGATCATATATAGGACTGACACTCCCCTAGGACTTACAAGCGGATGTCTAGGGGTCAGAAGTCTGTCGGGGAGCCAACGGCACAAAACAACAGAATGGAGAACCTGGCCCGTATCCGGACATAAGTGTGAGGAAGTGGATCATATGTAGGACTGACACTCCCCTGGGACTTACAAGTGGATGTCTATGGGTCAGAAGCCTGTCGGGGAGCCAACGGCACGAAACAACAGAATGGAGAACCTGGTCCGTAGCCAGGCACGAGTGTGAGGAAGTGGATCATATGTAGGACTGACACTCTCCTAGGACTTACAAGCGGATGTCTAGGGGTCAGAAGTCTGTCGGGGAGCCAACGGCACGAAACAAAAGAATGGAGAACCTGGCCCGTAGCCTGACATGAGCGCTAGGAAGTGGATCATATGTAGGACTGACACTCTCCGAGGACTTACAAACGGATGTCTAGGGGTCTGAAGTCTGTCGGGGAGCCAACGGCACGAAACAATAGAATGGTGTAAATATGCATCTTGTATATGCTTCCTAATTTTCAGCATACCTGATTGTGTTTCTCAGCTGCAGTCTATAGAGCGCGTCCTTCATCGCAGCTTATGTGATGACGTCAGGTTTAAGAGTGTGCATAAATGCCTTAATACATACTCAAGGCTTCAGCGATAGGAACATCTTTTAAAAATTGACCACTATGTGATGGCCTTTACTGCTTGCTTGACCAGAAGCAAGAAAACCCGGTAAGGCGATCACATTTGAGGAAAGTATGAGTATTGTATTCCACATACAGTTTGTGTGTGTGTGTGTATGTGTGTGTGTGTAGCAAGGTTTTGCCTATCTCTTACAGTTTACTAGTTTATAAAATTCATCCAGAATGAAGAGGTCTTCAGAGACTATTTCCAGAAAATTCAGGATATACATTTCTTTTATCATGAAATTATCTTAAACATATTATGTATTTTGATCAGAATTGTTAGCTATGTTTTAAAAAAATCCATTTAAAGGGTAGAAGGGTAGTTTGCGGTGGGGGAATTTCTTTGTGTCGCGTCTTTGGAAGATGCTTGAAAGCTTGACTAGGCTGCTTCATCTCCCCATATGGAGCACAGCACCTTTTCTTGGGCGATAAGTGTCCGGGGAAGCGAGGGCCGGGGGAAGAAGAGAGAGTTCGTCCGCCTTCTTCCTGCAGTGTTGTCAACCAAGAAAAGTTTCCTTCTTTGAGGTCCTCTGCGATTATGGACAATAGGTTATGTAATTTACCGGGAACTGACTGTATTATTAAAGGAAACAGCGCACGTGTACATGTGTGTGAACTCTCGGGTCTACATGCAGAATTAAACCTTAACATTGAAGCTATAGATATCAGGATGTGTAGCGTATTTCATTTCTCTATGTTGTCACTCTGCCCTGCTTCTGAACTTGCGTGCAACCTATCGAGGCAAGTCTAGGGAGCGAATGCCCAAGAAAATGTGCGCGGTAACGCTCCATCGCGACCGCCTTTGGATGTTTTCAGGGAAGCCCCAGAGACTCGGAGATTGTCGGTTAGGAAGCTTGCGCCTGTTCTCATTGAAATATGGTCGCCGTTCAGATCTCTCTCTGGGGTCTATAAGTTATAAAGGGCCGCAAGGATTTACTTGCGATACTCTGTTCCGTGACTAATCGCCTACCGAACAGGAAAAACACGAAAGCGAAGGTCTCTTTGTTGAGTCGAACTTGCAATGTTTTCGACTATTCTGCATGCAGGCAGTACACATTGTCCAGCTAGATCCTGGTGAGTTTACATAAAGGGGGGGGCGGGAGCAACCAGCCGCGCGGTAGGCCCCAAGCAAGACCTTGCACCTGGTAGCCTTCCACAGGGAGTAATCATACTATTGAGTATCTTTCCATACTACCATACACAAGTAACCTGAAATATGTGAGGAAAACGTAAATTATAAAAAGGAAATGGTGGAAATGAGAAATCACCGCAGCATTTGCTTGATGACTCCGGGGAAATCACGAAAAACCCCTGAGTCAGAGTGGACGGTCACCGAAAATCGATCCCGGGACCACCAAAAAGCGTGTCGCACCTCCTTCACATCTTCTGCTATACAGGCTTTCATGTGTATGCTTGCAAATATTTGTACAGGTGATTGAGAACAGTTTAATGAACAACGTTACATCAATATTTGCTTAATTTGCGGACTAATAATTTCACTTATTAAGAGAAAATGTTTCAGGTTGGTTAGTACTTCTAAGTAGGCGTGGCAAACACAAGACACTGCTTATCCCGAAGAAGCGGGCAGAAGTCATAACGCAGAGTAGATAGGCCTCTTGGTAACGAATGCTGTATCGGAACTGAGTTCTAATGCTTTCTGTAAGGTCAATTGACCCCACGCTACCTAGACCAGCAGCTTAGATATTGCAGTGTGGATACTTGCATATACCGACAAGGGTTGTTCATTCGCTACGCAGTTAGACCATGTGATAAACATCAGATAGTAAATTATGTGTTTGGTTAAACTGTTAGATGAGAAGAAGAAAACAACTATCTCGCCGAAGTGGATACATATAAAGGTATCAGCGCCCACTCGGAGTGTCCAGAGCTCGGGATAATACACAGTGTAGAAATAGGATGTGTGTGTCACCCATCTTGTTCAACTTTACGGCGAGTGGTTGGCAAAAGATGCCTTAGGAGCTACAGACATTGTGATAGGAGGAAATATTATTAACATCATAAAATTTGGTGGCGACTTAATGCTTCTGGCAAACAGGAATGATCCATAGGCTGATCAAAACAGGAAGAAAATACGGAATGAAAACTAACTTAGAATAATCATAATTGATGAAGATATCAAAGACAGAAAAGCCTCTCCGATTTCTCCTTGGAAATCAAGATGTTAGAAAATGTGTTGGGAAGTTTACTGAAGAAGGACGGCTGCTGCAGCAAGGAGATTAGATAGCGGTTTGCCGTGTTCAAGAAAGTCTTCACGGAGAAGAGAACATTGCTGACTGGCAATTTGAACTAAGAGCTACGTAAAAAGCTGACAAATTGTTACATGCGGATCCCAGAGGAAAAGGGATAAGAGAATATCTGGAGAGTTTTGAGATGTGGTTCTGGAGACGGATAGAGAGGACAAGTGATGAGGTTCTAAGAGGAGTGGCTGAAAGGAAAACTGTTCTGTACACAAACTGCAGGAGGAAAGCAAACAGCCTGTTGCATGACGTCATACAAGAAACAGTAGAAGGAACGGTTAGCCTCGGAAGAAGAAGAAGAAGAAGAAGAAGAAGAAGAAGAAAGAGTTCAGCTACTAGACGATTTAAGGGAAAAACAGAAATATTCGAAGCCGAAGGAAGACGCAGAGAGCTTTGGAAGACCAAATTAGCATTTGAGTATCTGGCGAAAAACAGAGCACTCACTACTACACTACTGCGTTTATCGAAATATTTTATCTGTACCTTAACCCCCTGCATCCATAGTTTTGATAAGCTGTGTCTGTTGACAGACGACAGCCATAAAAGGTGCAGTTTGTCCCTCCCCTTTGTGCCTCATGAGTCACGATGCTGCCGTTTAAACACCCATGGACCCACGTGAGGATTCTGCGCCGGCCCGGATTCTCTCTCGCCCACACATCATTCATCTTACCATATTGATCCCAGCTTCCATTTCCCGAAATAGATGTAGCAACAAGCTCACTTTACAAAATGCATGTTTTACATAACATGCGGGGGCTGTTCGAAAGATAACTGTCGCTTCAAGTGAAGTTTCTGTTCTGTGGCGAGTTTCCTTGTTTGGCGGTAATTTCATTCTGGGACTGACGTCTATGTTTCCTTGAGAACCGCACCGGGAGGCTTTCAAGTGACACATCCAAAGAGCTTGTGATGGTCAAGGAAGCCTTCACTTCTTTTCCTTCTACTAACCTCATTTGGAAAACCTTCTCGGCGTGCCTTTGTTGTAGTTTGCTGTCTCAGAACCTTAGTCAGAGTGCTACCAAACTCACTATAAATCTGATGTGTTCCATTCGTATGCCTTTCTCTGTAACAAATTATTGTTAAAAAGCCTATTCTTCTCTCTACTTCATGCTAAACATTGGCAGACATTGTCTTATTACTTGCTTCCAAGTAGAAGGGAAATAAGGGAGTGCCATAGGTTAAAGTGATAGTCAAAAGCTGGTTGCCATGTGGATGAAATCAGTTTCTTTGCATGGGCAGGAGTTGACAAATTCCCGTATACATTATTTTAAAACTGAAACCAATAACAAGGAATATATAAAAAACGGTTACTCTACGAAAAAATGTATATACCATAAATTATGTGTTTTAACGAGCTCTACATTTTTTGTGAAGTAAGTTTTTGTCTATCTCTTATGGCTTACAGTTATGCAAAATTCAGGATTTCCAGAAAATTTAAGATATACATTTTATTAGCCATGTAAATACCTTTGATATAGGATATTTTAATCAAAATTGTTAGAGCCCCTTTTGACAAATTCAAACTTTCGAAAATGTTTCGATATAAAGAGCTGTCGATGGTGGGGCGATTTTCTTGAAAATCTTCATGTCGCATCCTTGGAAGATACTGAACTTAAATACCAAGTTTGGTATTTAATGGACTTGTCGTTATTTAGCTATGCTATCCACAGACAGACAACACACGGATCTTTTTCTAAAACTACTTTTTTTTTTGGATTCAGGGAGTCTCAAAACATATATTTCCGGTGAAATCTTGGTATTGAGTTTTTGGGCGCATTACAATACCTTCACTGTACACTATGTGTAAAGAAAGTAAAAAAAAAAAAAAACTACTGCAAAAATATCAATAATTTTATTAAGGGAAAATTTGATATGTTACATTCACATAACTTTCTCTGCCCTCTTTCGTTTTTAGTGGGTATACAAGCTATTCTTACGGTGGTGTACTTCAATGTAATTGAGATAAGCGTTTACAAAAATACCTACATTATACATGTATTTATATATACACAAAGAGAATATAAATACATCAACAGAAAAAGCTCTTAAGGGCGACATCCTGCAGGGAGTTCATTAGGGTAGCAAATCCTAAGAGTTTCGAGCTTGATTGATTTACTTACAATAAAGTTCGTGGTTAACCGCTCAATTGCACCTTTCAGCCTACACATTGTTGTGCAGTTGCGCTCCCAGAAATTGCTGTCTTCTGTGTTTCATTATCTCTATCACTGATGCTGCACACAAAGTTGTATCTTTTTGGGTAATAGTTGTGTGTCCTGCCGTTCTCAGTCCTATTCTGGGCCCCACATTGTAGTTAGCTGGCATTATGCCTGTATTAAATAAAACCATTAATTTAAGGTACATATTAAGAATTAGTGTATCTATGATAGATTTTTCTTTACCTACCCAAACTACGGGGCTTGTCCGGAAAGTAAAATATTTGTTAACAGAACAGTATTATTTGTACATGAAAGAGCATTCCAATGACCTAGTTTTCAACATGGTTGTTCAGCGGTGAATTGTGTGACCTCTTCAAAGAAAGCTGCCCCCAGTGAGGACAGTTACTGCTGAACACCGTGTTTTGGTCCTTCCTCCGAACTCGCGCTTCAGATACAAGACAAGTGGTAGGCAGAAGGCGCGAGTCGAGGCTGTATGGCGCCCAACCGAGTTGTTGAATAAGGTTTTATGTGACACCATCAGCTTGGGGACGTAATACCTTGACTGAGCATTCCACGCCTTTGGTTTTCAATTGCACGGCGAAGATTTCTCAACAAGCAGAACGTTCCGTCTATCCCATGATATTTCCTGTTGACGTTGTTGACGTTGAGCGCCTCCATTCCATCGACTGTTTTCATTCTGGAGTGACATGATAAACTCAAGTTTGATCTCCAGTCATTATCCTGCTTAAGAATTGATCTCCCTCATCGCTGTGTCGGGTAAGAAATGGTAAAGTACTGTCCAGTCGCTTCGTTTTGTGGACATTCGTAAGCATCTTCGGAATCCAAGGGAACACAGTGATAATTTAAGCGCTTTGTTACAATCTCATGCAAAACAGTTTTTGAAATGTATGGCAACACATCACAAAGCATTCTTGTTGTGAACCGTCTGTTTTCACGAATTGCCTCATTCACTTGTTCAACCAAATAATCAGTGACAACAGAAGACCGCCCATTTCGTGCTTTGTCATGAGCATTGGATCGTCTGTCATTGAATTACCTAGCCCACTTTCTCACCATTTCATCTGTCATTACATTTTCACAGTAAATATATACAAGGTAACGATGATTTTCAGCTGCCTTAACATTCCTTGCGTTCAGAAACCGTATTACGGAATGCACTTCACAGTAGGCGGGATCAGAACTTGTCTTAAACATTTTGAACATAACTGATAACTCTAAGCACAACATATCCGTCTGTAATCGTGCCAGTGGACAGACAGTGAACCAGACAGACGAGTGCGCTTGCGCGGAAGTGCAACGCTAGCGCTTAACTTTACGGACACGTCTCGTTGTTACCTTTTGGCGGTTACCAAAGTAAGAAGTACATCATTTAATTGTTTCGTTACTAAAATCGGTTACAGAGTCTTGGTAAAAACAATGGCGTGTTATTTATGGACGCTCTTTAAGTACTGTGGTTCTCAGCGTCCCATTCTATACTGGGCATGAAAGACCGCTTAATTTTGTTCAGAGGCCTCTCTATCAGGCTTGAGGTTCTTTACGTGCCGGGACCAACGGCTTTACTTACCTTCCGAAGGATGCCATGCTAAGGATTTTTACACCCGAAAATATCTATCGTCCTCCGCTGGGTTTGAACCCGGTGACATTACTGCATGTGCATTGGTATCACTGATTGGGAACTGTCACGCAAGAGATTGAGGTGCTTTGTCGTTCTTACACACCTTCTGGAGTGAAAAATCATACTAACTGTCCATTTTACTACATATACATATGCAGTCAACTGACATCTTTATCTTTTGTGGTGTTAATAGCGTGTGTAGGGGTCTAATGAACCTTCTTGGAGAGAAATGTCATTTTCAAATGCCATTACTATGTCTTACCTAACGGCCTTTAAGGGCATTCAATATATTCTTAATTTCAGTCATGTTGATGTTGGTAATTGGATTTATTTTCCTTTACTATGTTTGCATCACGAAATGTTTATATTTAGAACCTGGTATACCTGAGTATCATTCTGAAGAATGAATGCAGACGGCCACGAGTGGAAGCTTGCGTAAACACAAACAGATAAGCAGTATTACGTCTCCACTCCCGGTGCAGGCCCTGTATAGTTCGGCAATTCTGGAATGCAGCAGTGGACGGGTTTGATTCAAGTCATACCTCACAAAGTAGAAAATTAATATTCATTTGTGATAAAGAAAACAGCAAGTTTAACCTGTTGAGGATGGTTTAGTTTATTCCTGTTTACGTGTTGATGCTTGTATTCCAGCCTTCTATGACCGGGTGATGCTACACCAGTGCCCTCCCCTAACAACTGCATTCTTTCGTCAGACAGGTAGTATACATTGCGTATAAATGGAGGAATGCAGAAGCAAGTTAGGAAAATAACTGTTTATTATATCCCTAAAATTGCCCCGTGCGAAACCTATCTGCCGGGGCAGGCAGTACAACTCTCACTTCGCTTCTGAAAGGGTGGCCGTTAGGATTCATAAACGCTAAGCGTGAAGATGCCTTGGTATCCTAAGGCTGCAATCTGTAGATCCTGTTTTGAGATTGGATACAAGTCTACTCCAGGATGTGGATCAAATCACAAATGTATTAATGCATTTATTTATAAAGATATTGAGTTCTTCAGATGTTTCAATTTTGCATAGTTACATGTCTGTTTCTAAAAAACAGTTCAACGGTAAGCATTTGCAGAATATTCATGAATATGATAGCTGTACGAGTGCCTCCTGTGCGAGACCCCGGCTGAGGGTGGGTCTGGAAGTGAGATGAACACCAACAGCAAACGAGTGCCATGAGCAATTGCTCCAAATGAGAAGCCGCCGCTATCACCTACAGTTTAACGACTAGTATGAACAATTCCAAACTAATTATGCTAACGTTTGCAAATTTATAGCACATATTGTATAATACAAATAAATTACAGTGCAAATTTCGTTCATTTTTCTCAAATGGTTGGAAGTTATAGTCAAATGCATTTATGTTTTTGTCACGTTACAGAAAGGTTCCTTGCGAAAAAAAAATAATAAAATGAAAGTTATGAATCTTCATTTTTGTCACAAAAATTTAATTTTTATGTATGAAAATTGAAAACATAAGCTTAAATACATCTGACGGTAAAGTCTAGGACAATTCTTATTCATTGTCTCTCTGTAAACATGTGCAGCAAATGTTGTTTGTGTGAGAGAAAAACTGCTCCACAAGGAGCATTTTACAGGAAGGAAAATGTTGAAAATACCAAAAGCGAGAAAATAAGGAAAGATTTGAATGCATGCATCAAATTAAAATCCACCAGGTTGGTTTTCCTTTTCCTCTCCTCTGCTGCTGCCTTTTCTGTTCTTTTCCTCTTACAGTGTTGTATTTCTTCTGCATAACTTCGTTTTTTTTATTTTGCATGATGCGAATGAGATCTCATCGGACTGAACTATTTTGTGCCGAGTCCAGTTCAGTTTCACCTTTGACTTAAGGCGTTTAAAAATGGCACCTTATACTTTTTTTGTATTCAGGAATGTTTAAGTTATTTTATGGTACAGATACTTGTAATAGACACCGTTGCTCTGCAGAAACTTGAAATCAAAGTGATAGTTATTAGCGGGATGAAGTAAACTCGTTGCTCCGGCAACGAGTGCGATAAAGTAAATAAATAAATGTTTGATAACAGCAACATCAAACACTTTTATTCGTTTACTATAACAACTTTGCTTTATACCTTCTTGAATTTACATTAAGAAAAGCCAATACCTTGGAAAAGTTTGATATTTCTCTGTCTTGCAACACTTTTAATGTTCATTTTATCATAGGATATTTGCTCCACAGAGAAAAAGAGTTGCAACTTTTGAAAGAAAATTAAAATAAGCAAGAACAACTAGCAGCAATAAAAACAAAATTAGTACGAGTACATAGCCTACCATATTTTATAATAACGATAAGAACGCCACAATTCAATGCCTTATTAGTAACTGTTGTAAAATCATTAACTGAATATTTATGATATGTGTAGGAAGTGACAAACCTCTGTTATCCAGTCCCCTTCGGGCCGCCTTTTAAATTGTTCTACTCAAGGTTTAGCCACTTGGATAATAAATAACTATTGTGGATTTAGAATAAAGAAGTCGATTTTTTTCCTGGAATTTCAGTCATACATGCGGCACTAATGGAACACAAAATAAAATATAATTAAAGAGACAGCGACATTTTTGTTTTGGTTACACAAAGAGTCGTCTGGTTACTGCAGGTCATAAACGTTACGCTAATGGCTTTACACTGTACGCGGATATTGATTTGGTTTCCCGGACCTAACGAAGGCCAAAATAACAAGTTAACGAGTTTACATTAGAAACCGGAACATCCGGGGTTCAGATTCCGGTTATAGCATTACCTTTCTAAACCTTTGTCATTCACAAGGCTTGTGTTAATATTCATATATATCCCTTTCTCCTCCTGTTCTGCAAACTATTCTTAGAGATTATGCTTTTATCTACATAATGATAATAGAGATAAACATAAGAAAAATTATCTTATTGCTTGCTTCCTTGTAAGTAGGAGGGAAATAAGGAAATACACTAGGCTAAATCGATAGATTTTTCTTTTTAAACATTTGCTATAAAAACAATTTAAATTCCGTTCCGTTTCCATGGCCAGGAGTGAAACAAAAGAGATATGAAACGATCGAGGACTTCTCTTTTGAGAAAAGTTAAATTATTTTAACACTAATAACACTCAGCTGCTGTACATAAGGTCACGGTGCTGACTTGTTTTTCTACGCTCTGAAAGTGCAGTATTGAGCTGACGGTTATATCGTGTGTTGAATCATTACCAGTGTCCTGTACTTATGACTCAGCATTTGTTTTCCACTGGACATCGTATGCATGAACACACTTTGTGAGTGGACTCCCAATAGTGTACACAATGGTGAAGTTGACGAGGCTTGGTTCCTATGTGTGACCACGCAGAATAACCGATATTGGAGCTGTGAGAACCTAATGTTGCTCATGAAACACTCGTTCATGACAACAACAAAATGGTGAAGTGCGCCGTTAGCGGAGAAAGAGTTATAGGGCCAATTTTATACATGTAAAGGGTAGTTTGGGGTGGGGGATTTTCTGGAAAATCTTCGTGTCACATCCTTGGAAGATACGCAACTCGAATATCAAATTTGGTATTTAACGGACTTTTCGTTTTTACTTTCTCCATACGCACTATGTACATAGTGTATAGAGAAAGTATTGCACTCCACAAAAAATTCGATACCGAGATTTCATCGGAAATATATGTTTTAGGGTCCCCAATATCCAAAAAAAGGATTTTCACAAAAAGGTCCGTGTGTGTGTGTGTGTGTGTGTGTGTGTGTGTGTGTGTGTGTCCGTGTGTCCGTGTGTCTGTGAACACAATAACTCAAAAACGAAAAGCCGGTAAAATACCAAACTTGGTATTTAAGTTTAGTATCTTCCAGGGATGCGACACGAAGATTTTTAGAAAAATCCCCCCCACTCCCAACTACCCTTTACATGGAACTTTTTTCGAAAATTTTGATTTTCTCAAAATTGGCTCTAACTATTTTGATTAAAATTTCGTATATTAAACATATTTACTTGACAAATAAAATGTATATCTTGAATTTTCTGGGAATAGCCTCTGAAGAGTAGTTTATTCTGAATGAATTTTACTAAATTTTGAATAACTGCTAAACCGTAAGAGATGGACAAAACCTTACTACACAAAAAATGTAGAGCACATTAAAACACACAATTTATATTATATGCATTTTTTTCGTGGAGTTCGTCGTTTTTGTGACACTCCTTATATTTGGTTTCTGCTATGAAAAACGTATACTTTTCTCATACAGGAACTTGTCAACTCCTATCCATATAGAAAAAGGAACTTCATTGACATATCAACCAGCTTTTGACTATCACTTTAACCTACAGTTGTCCCTTATTTCGCTTCTACTTACAAGGAAGCGAGTAATTAGACTATTTCTGCTATTTTTTTTTCTGATTAGCATAAAGTAAATAAAAATATAAGCTTTTTAAGAATAATTTGTTGCAGGGATATGGAGAAAGTCATGTGAATGGTACACATCAGATTTTTGAGGTATGCTACCCAAAGACACAAACACATAACAGACAGGGAGCGTAATTTTGCCATTTTTTCAACAAGACTCTGCAACAGCTCATACAGACAATCATACAGAACAATAAAATTAAAAGTGAGTTTCAGGACAGAATTATTAGTAGAGATTTGTGGCCCCCTCGATCCCCCGACCTAACTCCCTGAGATTTCTATCTCTGGAGCAACTTAAAGTGTACAAGACAAACCTGGAAAAATTAAAACAAAATATCAGTCAGGAAATTGCCAACATTTCTCAACGTGAACTACAGCAATAGTTTCCTAAAAATGCATGTGACCATCTCCTTTAATAACATTGGTAAGTAAAGCGTTTAAAAATAGTTTTAAAAATGTTGCATAGCTTCATCCGCGACTTTCTATGACAGCGCTGATGACGCGGACATGCAAAACACCGCGCAGCCGGTTCGGTCGTTTTTGGATCACCCGGTATATTGTGTATACGTGATAGAGAAAGTAATAACGTTCATCAACGAATTTCTGACTGTTCTAAGAAGGAACTGCAAAGGGTAATAACCAATTTCCCAAGTGGATGCCAGAACAACGAATAGAAGAATACATTGTGGTGAGAATAGATAGAAAAGGTTATGTGAATGTTAGTGTTGTTCGCTTACAGCTGTGAAATGAGGGCAGCTGCTGCCCGGAGCTCAGCCGGGCCTAGCAACGCGAGTTGGGGTAGGCCAACATCGATTGCTGCCTTCCATTCATTGCATGCGAGAATCCTCATTTTTACTGCGGGTCGATTTCCACGGAATTGGGTCATCTTGCATTACAACTAGGTCAGCTAATTGCCTGGGCATATACCTATTGCATTCCACTTTACTTTCTCTACATATTCTGCAAACATTCTTCTTGCACACGCTTATTCTGCTACCTGCGTCGAGATAAACATTTACAAAAAAGGGGTTTTATTACATATATGCGTTTTGTTTCAGGGAGAATTAGGGAAAACACTAGGCTAAAGTGATAGTCAATGCGATGGCATTGACATTCGGTTCTCTGTTCATGACCAGTAAAACAAATAGAGTAGCGACTCCAATTAGAGATAAGCATAAGTGTTTTGAAATTGGAATATTTTAGAAATGATTAACTCCATAAAATGTATTTGATGTAAATTGTGCGTTTAACGAGAACTGCTCTTTTATGCAGTAATATGTTTTACTATTTCTTGAGGTTCACTTTACAAAAATTGTCCACAGTGTAAAGAACTTCGTAGACTATTCGCACAAAATAAAATGTATCATACATATACGATTCTTAAATCAAAATCGTTAAGACATTTTAAGAGAGCAGCGACTTCCGAAAATGACTATACAAAAGGTAGTTTGTGGATTTAGTTGAAAACCTTCTGTTGCAGCCTTGGAAGATACTGAACAAAAGTAGTGTTATCTGCTCACAGAAACACTCTCGCCTTTTTTACTTTCTCCACACTTGCTATGTACATAGTGTGTAGAGAAGGTATTGCATTGCACCCAAAAATTCTATACCTAGATTTCAGGATTTAAGGCCCCCTGAATCCGCATTCTTAGAAAAATATCCGTATGTGTGTGTGTGTGTCTTTGGGCAGCATACCTCAAAAACGAAAAGTCCAAATTTGATATTTGAGTTCAGTATCTTTCAAGGCTGCGACACGATTTTCCAGAAAATCCCCCAGCCCAAACTGCCCTTTACATGAAAAAATTTAGAAAATTCTGATTTTAACAAAATGGCTATAACGATTTTGGTTAAAATCTCTTATATTTAAGATATTTATATGAGAAATATAGTGTATATCTTGAGTTTTCTGGGAATAGCTTTTGAAGACCTCTTTATTCTGGATGATTTTTATTGAATTTTGCATAACTGGTAAACCGTAAGAGATAGACAAAAAACTTACGACCCAAAAAATGTAGACCTCGATAAAACACACAATTTATGTTATACACTTTTTGTTTTTGTTTTGTGAAGTTGGCCGTTTTCGAGATATTCCTACTGATTTCAATTGGCATACAGGAGCTTGTAACTCCTGGTCACTCAAAGAAACGGATTTCAATCCCATAGCAACCACATTTTAAAACATTTGACTGTCGGTTTAACTTAGTGTATTTCCCTTCTACTTATAAACGAACTAAGTAATAAAAGCGTTTCTGCTAATGTTTTTACATGAAATAGAACAATAAGCATATTAACAATAAGTTGTTACAGAGATGTAGAAAAAGTCATGTGAATGGAACACATAAGATTTTATAAATCAGGGGATGCTATCATTTCTCGTCAAATTCTGCATCGAATTTTTGTGGGAATAGCAATTCTTGCTCCAGTTACTCCATAAGTAGTACAGAAAGTAATAATTTCATATACAAATTTCACTGGAAATACATCTTAATCGAACAAAAGTATTTCTATGGTTTGTACGTGAGTCTGAAAATTCGATGGATAAAATGAAACTCCCTAGCCCCCGAAATAAACCCAGCGGTCAGGAAGACCTGCCACGGGGACTGAACCCCCGATCTCCCGAATATGGTCGGTCCCCATGGCCACGCTCGCTAAAGCGTCTCGCTTTGGTGCTTCGTGGGCAGGGGATCGTGGGTTCGAGTCCCGCCTTGGGCATGGCTGTTATATGTTTGTGCAATGTGTATATGTTTGTAAAAGAAACAGTAAAACCAGTAATCAGTAAAAACTACGGGGGGAAATATAAATAGGGATACAGTACCGGAGTCCTGATCAGACTCCGTTACTGTTTAAAAAAAAAATATGAGTCACTCACGTTTCCGAGGCGCCACGAGATGTACCACTGGCTATGACTGGCAGATCGGGGACCCTGCCTTAAAACCTTCAGGAGACGGACCCTGTGACAGGCAGATCGGGGACCCTACCCTAAAACCTTCAGGAGACGGACACTGAGAAAGGCAGATCGGGGACCCTGCCCTAAAACCTTCAGGAGTCGGACACTGAGACAGGCAGATCGGGGATCCTGCCCTAAAACCTTCAGGAAACGGACACTGTGACAGGCAGATCGGGGACTCTACCCTAAAACCTTCAGGAGACGGACACAGAGACAGGCAGATCGGGGACCCTGCCCTAAAACCTTCAGGAGACGGACACTGAGACAGGCAAATCGGGGACCCTGCCCTAAAACCTTCAGGAGTCGGACACTGAGACAGGCAGATCGGGGATCCTGCCTTAAAACCTTCAGGAAACGGACACTGTGACAGGCAGATCGGGGACTCTACCCTAAAACCTTCAGGAGACGGACACAGCGACAGGCAGATCGAGGACCCTGCCCTAAAACCTTCAGGAGACGGACACTGAGACAGGCAGATCGGGGATCCTGCCCTAAAACCTTCAGGAAACGGACACTGTGACAGGCAGATCGGGGACTCTACCCTAAAACCTTCAGGAGACGGACACAGAGACAGGCAGATCGGGGACCCTGCCCTAAAACCTTCAGGAGACGGACACTGAGACAGGCAAATCGGGGACCCTGCCCTAAAACCTTCAGGAGTCGGACACTGAGACAGGCAGATCGGGGATCCTGCCTTAAAACCTTCAGGAAACGGACACTGTGACAGGCAGATCGGGGACTCTACCCTAAAACCTTCAGGAGACGGACACAGCGACAGGCAGATCGAGGACCCTGCCCTAAAACCTTCAGGAGACGGACACTGAGACAGGCAGATCGGGGACCCTGCCCTAAAACCTTCAGGAGTCGGACACTATGACAGGCAGATCGGGGACTCTACCCTAAAACCTTCAGGAGACGGACACAGAGACAGGCAGATCGGGTCCCTGCCCTAAAACCTTCAGGAGACGGACACTGAGAAAGGCAGATCGGGGACCCTGCCCTAAAACTTTCAGGAGACGGACACTGAGACAGGCAGATCGGGGACCCTGCCCTAAAACCTTCAGGAGACGGACACTGAGACAGGCAGATCGGGGACCCTGCCCTAAAACCTTCAGGAGACGGACACTGTGACAGGCAGATCGGGGACCCTGCCCTAAAACCTTCAGGAGACGGACACTGTGACAGGCAGATCGGGGACCCTGCCCTAAAACCTTCAGGAGACGGACACTGTGACAGGCAGATCGGGGACCCTGCCCTAAAACCTTCAGGAGACGGACACTGACACTGAGACAGGCAGATCGGGGACCCTGCCCTAAAACTTTCAGGAGACGGACACTGAGACAGGCAGATCGGGGACCCTGCCCTAAAACTTTCAGGAGACGGACACTGAGACAGGCAGATCGGGGACCCTGCCCTAAAACCTTCAGGAGACGGGGCATCCTTTTCTCCCTGCCACGCTGCTCTGGAATACCATACCAACACTACATACTGAAACGGACCAAACAAGGTGGCGGTTGATGTAATTGTTGATGGAGGGAGTAGCTCGTGAGATGAGAGAAACCACTTCAGCACTCGCCTAACTTCCAGGAATCGAATCCGAACGTCCCAAAAGCGAGGCCCAGTAATTGCAATACAAATGCAGAACAACACAGCCCGTTTAATATTATTGTGAACACTAACAAAAGCAATTTTGTTAAAATGAACTTTAAACCAGGAGAACAGAACCCAAATGCATAAGTAATGTAATTTCGGTCGTTACAACATGATTAGGAGTTAGTGGACACCCCTGCTCCAGGTGGACTACTATTGGAGGAAACAACCGTGACGTCATAACAAACTGTCAATATCACACATTCCTTTATACGCTCGCTTCTGTGAACAATTCATGACGAACTGCTCTCTTGCCCTAGGAAGTAAAACCTTTATAAAAGCCCTCTGAAGAATGCAAATAATACAAAAATATTATGTTAAAATTCATAAGACTTTCGGCACTCAGTCTTCTACAAACTGTTCCTTATTATTGCATCTACTTCCTTACGCATTTATAAGTTTGTTTTTAGTTTCTGTAACTAGTGCATTACATCCAAATATTTGATACTCAGATTTCACCGAACTGTACGTTTTCATGTTCCTAATAAAATAAAACAAAATAAATAAATAGGAATAAAAGAAAACGTTCGTATGTTCAAAACGTTCAACAAAATCCCCCACCTCCAACTACCCTTTACATGGACCTTTTTTCAAAATTGTTAATTTTCTCAAAAATGGCTCTAAAGATTTTGATTAAAATATCGTATATTAAAGATATTTACCTGAAAAATAAACTGTATATCTTGAATTTTCTGGGAACAGCCTCTGAGCACTACGTAATTCTGGATGAATTTTACGGAATTATTCATTACTACTAAACCGTAAGAGATGGAAAAAAACTTAACACACAAAAATTTAGAGCACGTTAAAACACACAATTTATATTATATATGTATACATTTTTTTTTCGTGGAGTTGATCATTTTTAGGTATTCCTTGTTTTTGGTTTCAGATTTGAAAAACATAGTTTTCGCAAACGAGAATTTGCCAACTCTTTTCTATACAAAAAAAAAAAAAAAAAAAAAAAAAAAGAACTTCAGTCACATAGCAATCAGCTTTTGGCTATCACTTTAACCTATGCTTACTCCCTTATTTCGCTTCTACTTACAAGGAAGCAAGTAATAAGACTATTTCTGCTAATGTTTTCTCGATTAACTTGAAGTAAATAGAAGCATAAGCTTTTTAACAATAAGTGTTGCAGAGATGTAGAGAAAGTCATGTGAATGAAACACATAAGATTATTTTTATCTCGCCACATTATCTCAAAGTATTATTTATATTTGTTCCAGTTAGCTAGTGTGCCTTACGCAAGGTGTAATTGGTAAAAGCTGTTATTTTATATAGAAGACGTTCATAATACTAGTTTAAGTATCTTTTTCGTTGCAAATA
The DNA here is from genome assembly GCA_030762935.1 of Hymenopus coronatus. Lineage (NCBI taxonomy): Eukaryota > Metazoa > Arthropoda > Insecta > Mantodea > Hymenopodidae > Hymenopus > Hymenopus coronatus. The sequence goes on from CM060894.1 coordinate 4,050,437, forward strand.
AATACTCAGAATTACTACACACTCCAGATATATAGGAAGGTTCTATCTAAGCGTTCGCTTACAAGTGAAGCTCAAAATTTCGCGTATCATATTTCTTACCAAATATCTATCGATACAGGCAACTTGAAGAACAACTGAACTACTACTGTGTGACTTTCATCTGTTTGGAATGTATACCAAACACTCCGGATCTGACGAAGCATTACAACTAAGCGCTGATTGGCTCATCTTGGCGCGTTTAATGGCGTCTGTTTCTGTGGGCCATTTACTGTATTTCTCTTAGTGCTAGCTAATAATGTGCCTATGAGATTGTCCTTCTTCAGCTCACGGCCACTTTGGTATACTTCACACTGCTCTGTGTAACCATTTGTCTTTCCTTCCGATAGTTTCAACTTTTCGTGCTCCTTCTAAGCTTATCCTAACACACATTTGATGATATAGCGTGTTCAATATATAGCTATTATTAACAGCCTCTTCTGCCAGGCACAATACTCCCTCAGCCGCCCACAAGAAACAAACTAGTAACTTAATAAGACTGTTTCTGCTAATGTTTAACTCGAAAAGTGAGGTAGATTGAACAACAGTTTTTATAAGAACAATTTGTTGCAGAATATGTAGTGAAAGTCATGTGAATGGAACATATGTAATTTCCAGACCATGCAAAAAAAAAAAAAAAAAAAAAAAAAAAAACGGAATTTCAATACAATCCTATAGCAACCGGCTCTTAAAATGTTTGACCATACCTTTAGCTTACTTAGACCCTTGTATTTACAAGGAAATATAAAATAAAACCATTTCTGTTGATGTTTATCTGGAGTAAGTAGAGAATAAGGTTCTGTGAGAATAGTCGGTTGCGGAACAGCTACAGATTATCATGTTACGCATCAAAATGTTACTTTCTCTAATACGTGTCATAAGAAGAGGAAGTACTGTATTTCACTCAAAAATCCGATACCGAGATTTCGCGGGAAATAAACCAATATTTTGCTTATTAACGATGCTGTCAACTTCTAGGAGCATATCAGGGACGCCGGTGTGCTGAAAGTTTGTCCCACAGGAGTTTTAATACATACAGTATATGTACGGACATCGCGCGATCGCTTTTAAGCACACGTAATACATATCGGCTCAGGTTTGAACCCGCGACCCTGGGAACAGATACTATTAGTAGTCTGCCTGACCACTGAGATTTTAGCGGAAATACGACTTTTCAGGTTCCTGTGTGTGTGTATGTGTGTATGTGTATGTGTGTATCTGTGAATGTGTGAGTATGTGTGTGTATATGTGTGTATGTATGTGTGTATGTGTGTTTGTGTATGTGTGTATGTGTGTTTAAGTGTGTGTATGTGTGTAAGTGTGTGTGTATGTGTGTAAGTGTGTAAGTGTGTATGTGTATGTGTGTATGTGTGTTTGTGTATGTGTGTATGTGTGTATGTGTGTTTAAGTGTGTGTATGTGTGTAAGTGTGTGTGTATGTGTATGTGTGTATGTGCATGTGTGTATGTGTATGTGAGTATGTGTGAGTGTGTGTGTAAGTGTGTATGTGTGTATGTGCATGTGTGTATGTGTATGTGTGTATGTGTGTGTATGTGTGAGTATGTGTGTAAGTGTGTGTGTATGTGAATGTGTGTATGTGTGTATGTGTATGTATGTATATGTGTATGTGTGTGTATGTGAATGTGTATGTGTGTACGTATGTGTGTATGTATGTGTGTATGTGTGTATGTGTATGTATGTATATGTGTGTATGTGTGTATGTGAATGTGTGTATGTGTGTATGTGTGTATGTATGTGTATATGTGTGTATGTGTTTATGTGTGTATGTGTGTGCATGTGTGTATGTGTGTATGTGTATGTGTATGTGTGTATGTGTATGTGTGTATGAGTGTATGTGTGTTTATGTGTATGTGTGTATGTGTATGTGTGTATGTATGTGTGTATGTGTATGTGTGTATATGTGTATGTGTGTATGTGTGTATATGTGTATGTATATGTGTGTATGTGTGTATATGTATATGTGTGTATGTGTGTATGTGTATGTGTATGTGTGTATATGTGTATGTGTATGTATATATGTGTATATGTGTATGTGTGTATGTGTGTATGTGTATGTGTGTATGTGTGTATGTATGTGTATGTATATGTGTGTATGTGTGTATATGTGTATGTATATGTGTGTATGTGTGTATATGTATATGTGTGTATGTGTATGTGTATGTGTGTATATGTGTATGTGTGTATGTGTATGTGTGTATATGTGTATGTATGTGTATGTGTGTATGTGTATATGTGTGTATATGTGTATGTGTGTATAAGTGTATGTGTATATGTGTATGTGTGTATGTGTGTATGTGTATGTGTGTGTATGTGTGTAAGTGTATGTGTATATGTGTATGTTTGTATGTGTGTATGTGTGTGCATGTGTGTATGTGTGTGTATGTGTATGTGTATGTGTGTATGTGTATTTGTGTATGTGTATGTGTGTATATGTGTATGTATGTATATGTGTGTATGTGTGTATATGTTTATGTGTGTATGTGTATGTGTGTATATGTGTATGTATGTGTATGTGTGTATGTGTTTGTGTGTATATGTGTATGTATGTGTATGTGTGTATGTGTATGTGTGTATATGTGTATGTGTGTATGTGTGTGCATGTGTGTATGTGTGTATGTATATGTGTGTATGTGTGTATGTGTGTGCATGTGTGTATGTGTGTGCATGTGTGTATGTGTGTATGTGTGTGTGCATGTGTGTATGTGTGTGCATGTGTGTATGTGTGTAAGTGTGCGTATGTGTGTATGTGTGTGCATGTGTGTATGTGTGTATGTGTGTGCATGTGTGTATGGTGTGTATGTGTGCATGTGTGTATGTGTGTATGTGTGTGCATGTGTGTATGTGTGTGCATGTGTGTCTGTGTGTATGTGTGTATGTGTGTGCATTTGTGTGCATGTGTGTATGTGTGTGCATGTGTGTATGTGTGTGCATGTGTGTATGTGTATGTGTGTGTATGTGTGTGCATGTGTGTATGTGTGTGCATGTGTGTATGTGTGTATGTGTGTATGTGTGTGTAACTGTGTGCATGTGTGTATGTGTGTGCATGTGTGTATGTGTGTGCATGTGTGTATGTGTATGTGTGTATGTGTGCATGTGTGTATGTATATGTGTGCATGTGTATGTGTGTATGTGTGAATATGTATGTATGTGTATGTGTGTATGTGTGTATATGTGTATGTGTGTGCATGTGTGTGTATGTGTATGTGTGCATGTGTGTGCATGTGTGTGCATGTGTATGTGTGTGCAGTGTGTATGTGTATGTGTATGTGTGTATGTGTGTGCATGTGTGTATGTGTATGTGTGTATGTGTATATGTGTGTGTGCATGTGTGTATGTGTATGTGTGTATGTGTGTATGTATGTGTGTGCATGTGTGTATGTGTGTATGTGTGTATGTCTATGTGTGTGTATGTGTATGTGTGTATGTGTATGTGTGTGCATGTGTATGTGTGTGCATGTGTGTATGTGTATGTGTGTATGTGTATGTGTATGTTTGTATGTGTGTATGTGTATGTGTGTATGTGTATGTGTGTGTATGTGTGTATGTGTATGTGTGTATGTGTATGTGTGTATGTGTATATGTTTATGTGTATGTGTGTGCATGTGCATGTGTGTATGTGTATGTGTGTGTATGTGTATGTGTATGTGTGTATGTGTATGTGTGTATGTGTATGTGTGTATGTGTGTATTTGTATGTGTGTATGTGTATGTGTATGTGTGTATGTGTGTATGTGTATGTGTGTATGTGTATGTGTGTATGTGTGTATGTGTATGTGTGTGTATGTGTATGTGTGTATGTGTGTTTATGTGCATGTGTGTATGAGTGTGTATGTATGTGTGTGTATGTATGTGTATGTATGTGTGTATGTGTGTATGTATGCGTGTATGTGTATGTGTGTATGTATGTGTGTATGTGTATGTGTGTATGTGTATGTGTGTATATGTATGTGTGTATGTGTATGTGTGTATGTGTGTATGTGTATGTGTGTGTTTGTATGTGTGTAAGTGTATGTGTGTATGTGTGTATGTGTATGTGTGTATGTGTATATGTGTATGTGTATGTGTATGTGTGTATGTGCATGTGTGTATGTGTATGTGTGTATGTGTATGTGTGTATGTGTATGTGTATGTGTGTATGTGTATGTGTGTATGTGCGTATGTGTGTATGTGTGTGCATGTGTGTATGTGTGTATGTGTTTGTATGTGTGTATGTGTGTATGTGCGTATGTGTGTATGTGTGTATGTGTGTGCATGTGTGTATGTGTTTGTATGTGTATGTGTGTATGTGTGTCTATGAATAGTATAACTTAAAAAACGAAAAGTCGTCAAATATTGAACTTGATATTATAACAGAAACTGTATTTGTGTCCCACAAACAGATTACAATCAGAATATACTCTTCCCTAACAATTGTGTCGTATAGCTTCTTTTCGCCGCTCACTACGACGCATCCCCACTGCAAACTGCTCACTGGGCAGGACAATTATGTTTTTTTATATTTGTTGGTTCGGACACTGCATATTTCCAGAAGCCGTCGCAGGTGTTTAGAAACTCACTGCGGTGAAATAATGCGCGACTTCGACACCAACAAAACTTGCATGTGTCCACTCGCATAGCTGCGATGCCAATAGAACAGGTGTCCACTAACGCACGTGTAACTATACAGCTGTCTCTCACAAAGAATGCCGTGCAGGCAGAATGTTTAAGCTGAGCCCTTCCAAGGATCTCATTTCAAGAAACTTTCTCACCACAAACTACGCTTTAGTTGCGAAAACTTTCCAAAATTTTTAGTTCAAAAATGGCCCAAGGTATTTTATAGTAATATTTGACGTCTATCTCTAAGGGTTTACGAGCAATGCAAAAGTCATCCAGAATGAAGAGGGCTCAGAAATTATTCATAGAAAATTTGACATATACATTTCATTTGTTGTGGAAATAGCTTAAACATTTCGTAGTCGGCTTACCTCCCGTATATGTAGGACTGACACTCCCCTAGGACTTCAAGCTGATGTCTAGAGGTCAGAAGCCTGTCGGGGAGCCAACGGCACGAAACAACAGAATGGAGAACCTGGCCCGTAGCCAGACATGAGTGTGGACCATATGTAGGACTGACACTCCCCTAGGACTTCAAGCTCTAGAGGTCAGAAGCCTGTCGGGGAGCCAACGGCACGAAACAAAAGAATGGAGAACCTGGCCCGTAGCCAGACATGAGTGTGGACCATATGTAGGACTGACACTTCTCTAGGACTTCAAGCTGATGTCTAGAGGTCAGAAGCCTGTCGGGGAGCCAACGGCACGAAACAAAAGAATGGAGAACCTGGCCCGTAGCCAGACATGAGTGTGGACCATATGTAGGACTGACACTTCTCTAGGACTTCAAGCTGATGTCTAGAGGTCAGAAGCCTGTCGGGGAGCCAACGGCACGAAACAACAGAATGGAGAACCTGGCCCGTAGCCAGACATGAGTGTGGACCATATGTAGGACTGACACTTCTCTAGGACTTCAAGCTCTAGAGGTCAGAAGCCTGTCGGGGAGCCAACGGCACGAAACAACAGAATGGAGAACCTGGCCCGTAGCCAGACATGAGTGTGGACCATATGTAGGACTGACACTTCTCTAGGACTTCAAGCTCTAGAGGTCAGAAGCCTGTCGGGGAGCCAACGGCACGAAACAACAGAATGGAGAACCTGGCCTGTAACCAGACATGAGTGTGGACCATATGTAGGACTGACACTCCCCTAGGACTTCAAGCTCTAGAGGTCAGAAGCCTGTCGGGGAGCCAACGGCACGAAACAACAGAATGGAGAACCTGGCCCGTAGCCAGACATGAGTGTGGACCATATGTAGGACTGACACTCCCCTAGGACTTCAAGCTCTAGAGGTCAGAAGCCTGTCGGGGAGCCAACGGCACGAAACAAAAGAATGGAGAACCTGGCCTGTAACCAGACATGAGTGTGGACCATATGTAGGACTGACACTCCCCTAGGACTTCAAGCTCTAGAGGTCAGAAGCCTGTCGGGGAGCCAACGGCACGAAACAACAGAATGGAGAACCTGGCCTGTAACCAGACATGAGTGTGGACCATATGTAGGACTGACACTCCCCTAGGACTTCAAGCTCTAGAGGTCAGAAGCCTGTCGGGGAGCCAACGGCACGAAACAAAAGAATGGAGAACCTGGCCTGTAACCAGACATGAGTGTGGACCATATGTAGGACTGACACTCCCCTAGGACTTCAAGCTCTAGAGGTCAGAAGCCTGTCGGGGAGCCAACGGCACGAAACAACAGAATGGAGAACCTGGCGCTTAGCCAGACATGAGTGTGAGGAAGTGGATCATATGTAGGACTGACACTCTCCTAGGACTTACAAGCGGATGTCTAGGGGTCAGAAGTCTGTAGGGGAGCCAACGGCACGAAACAAAAGAATGGAGAACCTGGCCCGTAGCCAGGCATGAGTGTGGACCATTTGTAGGACTGACACTTCTCTAGGACTTCAAGCTCTAGAGGTCAGAAGCCTGTCGGGGAGCCAACGGCACGAAACAAAAGAATGGAGAACCTGGCCCGTAGCCAGGCATGAGTGTGGACCATATGTAGGACTGACACTCCCCTAGGACTTCAAGCTGATGTCTAGAGGTCAGAAGCCTGTCGGGGAGCCAACGGCACGAAACAACAGAATGGAGAACCTGGCCTGTAACCAGACATGAGTGTGGACCATATGTAGGACTGACACTTCTCTAGGACTTCAAGCTCTAGAGGTCAGAAGCCTGTCGGGGAGCCAACGGCACGAAACAACAGAATGGAGAACCTGGCCTGTAACCAGACATGAGTGTGAGGAAGTGGATCATATGTAGGACTGACACTCTCCTAGGACTTACAAGCGGATGTCTAGGGGTCAGAAGTCTGTAGGGGAGCCAACGGCACGAAACAACAGAATGGAGAACCTGGCGCTTAGCCAGACATGAGTGTGAGGAAGTAGATTTATTTTGGTAGTGTTTAGCGCCCGCTTTTACTACTTGTGACACCGCAGGCGATGAGTAAGTTAGTGATACGCAGGACTGACACCCCCCCTAGGACCTACAAGCTGATGTCTAGGTGTCAGAAGCCTGTAGGGGAGCAGAATGGAGAACCTGGCCCGTAGCCAGGCATGAGTGTGAGGAAGTGGATCATATGAAATGTAAGCGAAATGGATGATAGGAAAAATGATGGAGGAATCGCTGAAATGAAGTCCAAGAGAAAATCCGCCCAGACGCCAGAAATCCCACATTTGCGCACTTGTGCCGCTTAGATGGGAGGCGAGCGGTCTGACCACTCTGCCACGGCGCCGTCTAGCTTAAACATATGATAATTTAATCGAAATGATGTATCCATTTTTGAGCATTTTCAATGTAGGGTGGTATGGGGTGGGGAGATTTTCTTGAAATGTATCGTGTCGTATCCTGGGAAGGTAAATCAACGTAAATACGAAGTTTGATATTTAACCGAGTTTCCGTTTTTGAGTTATGGTGTCTAGAAATACACAGTCAGGGGATTCAAAACACACACTTGCGATGAAATCTTTACCTCGAATTTGTCGGGTAGAATATATTTTCCACATTTATTATTCTCATTAGAGAACGTTACAATCGATATTAGGCGAGGAAAGTCATGTGAAAATTCAGCAATTAGCCTGAATGAAACAACGTAGTATCCATTCTCGACTTCTGCAACCGTAAATTACTTGATTTAACCATTTGTTTTGAGGATAACATATGAGCGTTTGGATAAGACTGCAGTGTCACGTTCTGCCAGAAACAAACACGAGTGGTTGATTGCACACCACTTTATTGCTGACCCGCGTTACAGAACTTTTATGTGCGAGGCACATCCCTCAGCTTTACAGCGTTTGGCTCGAGTGCAATGCAATATCATTTTTATGTTTAAGTGTCATATGTCATTATATCAGAGAACGGAGAGAAATGTCTGCTGCAACGATCGCCAAGTCCTGGATTCGATCCTTGGTTTCCCTGGCCAATATTGGGATGTTTAATTGTTTCTCCCCATCTTTCCTGTACCCATCACTTCCTTGTCATCTTTTTACTTTCTCTACACGTACTATGTACATATTATATAGAGAAGGTATTGCAATGCACCAAAAAATTCGGTATCGAGATTTCACCGGGAATATGTATTTTGGGACCCCCTGAATAAAAAATCTGATGTGTTCCATTCACGTGACTTTTTCTACACCTGTGCAACAAATTAGTGTTAGAACGCTTATGCTTCTATTTACTTCATGCTAATTGAGAAAATATTAGCAGAAATAGTCTTATGGCTTGCTTTATTGTAAGTAGAAGGGAAAAAGGGAGTACCATAGGTTAAAGTCATAGTTAACAGCTGGTTGCTATGTGACTGAAGTTCCTTTGTTTGTATGGACACGAGTTGGCAAATTTCTGTATGAGAAAAGTATATTTTTCAATCCTGAAACCAAAAAGCAGGAATATCTTAAAAACGATCAACTCCACGAAAAAAATGTATATAGCATAAATTGTGTGTTTTAATGTGCTCTACATTTTCCGTGTGTTAAATTTTTGTCCATCTGTTACGGTTTAGCATATATGCACAAATCCGTAAAATTCATCCAGAGACTATTCCCAGAAAATTCAAGATATATATTTTATTTGTCAAGTAAATATCTTAGGTTTACGAGATTTTAATCAAAATCATTAGAGGCATTTTTAAGAAAATCAAAATTTTCGAAATGTTTTCCAAGTGAAGGGTAGCTTGGGGTGGGGGGATTTTTTTGAAAATCTTCGGGTCGCATCCTTGGAAGATACCAAACTTAAATACCAAGTTGGGTTTTTAACGGTCTTTTCATTTTTGAGTTATACTGCCCACAGACACACACATACACACACAGGCAGACAGACAGATAGACAAACACACACGGACATTTTTCTAAAAATGCTTTCTTTTGGATTCAGGGGGTCTCAAAACATATATTTCCAGTGAAATCTCGGTATAGAATTTTTGGGTGGAGTACAATACGTTCTCTATACACTATGTACATAGTGTGTATAGAGAAAGTAAAAAAAAAAAAAAAGAATTTTATAAGATGTGTGTGGACAGCATAGCTCAAAAATGATAAGGACATTAAATACCAAACTTGGTAGTTAAGCTCCAAGGATACGACACAAATACTTTCAAGAAAATCCTCCCACCCCAACTACTCTTTAGATGGAAAAATTTGGAAATTTTGGTTTTCTCAAAAATGGCTTTAACGATTAAAATCTCATATACTGAAAATACTTTACATGAAAAATAAAATGTATATCTTGAATTTTCTGGTAATAGCCTCTGAAAATCTCTTCATTTTTAATGACTTTACATAACTGGTAAACCACAAGAGGCAGTCAAAAACTTACCTCTAACACAAAAACGTACATCTCAACAAAACACATAATTTATGTCGTATATATGTTTATTCATACCGTTGACCGTTTGCGAGATATTTCTTGTTATTGGTATCAGTTTTAAAATAAACTTTTCTCATATGGGAACTTGAACACTATTTTCGGGGGAGGGTGAGGACTCTAACCACCTTTTGAATATACAATTGAGTACATTATTTATTTCTGCGCTTCAGTTCTCACCAAACTAATTGCATCACCTTTTACTTTCTCTGCTACGTTTAGTAAGCAGAGAAAGTTTCTCATTCCGATCTATAACGTTTTAAGACCTCCCTGAATGCAAAGAAAACCATTTTAGCATATTGTGTGTTTGTTTTTTATCGAGATTTCACTGGAAATATGTTTTGAGGACCCCTGAATAAAAAAAGTATTTTAGAAAAAGTTTAGCCTGTGTGCGTGCGCGCGCGCGCGCGTGTGTGTGTATGGACGACACAGCTCAGAAACGAAAAGATCGTGAAATACTAAATTTGGTATTTTCCAAGGATGTCACACGAAGAAAGTGCCGCCACCCCAAACTACACTTTTCATGGAAACATTTTAAATTTTTTTTCTCAAATCTGGCACTAACAGTTGTGGTTAATGTACCGTACAGAGTCGAAATGGAATTTTCATATTTTAATTGCACAGAAATATTTGTAATCTCCCGCTCATTTTGGTACAACGTTCGTAATTGTTTCGTAAATACGCTAATTGCGAGTAGTTTCAAAATATTGTTGAAAATAATCCTGCATTTGAGTTTTTGGTACACTCACTTGTATAACCTCAATAAGTTTGTAAACATTATTGTTAGAGAAGAGATCTTTTAATGTTTTTTGTTTTGATCATAAAGTTTTACTTTAGCTATTCACAACAATGGCCTTCCGGTCATATTTCCTTCATGTGAGAGTACTGCGAAATTATGTTTGGAAAGTTACTTTCTCTATACGAACTATGTACATAGTGTATAGAGAAGGTATTGTATTCCACCCAAAATTTCGATACCGAGATTTCACCGGAAATATACGTTTTGGGTCCCCCTGAATCCATTTTCATAAAATGGCGTGTGTGTGTCTGTCTGCCTGTGGATAGCATAGCTCAAAAACGAAAAGTCCGTTAAAAACCAAATTTGATATTTAGGTTTGGTATCTTCCAAGAATGCGACACGAAGATTTTCAAGAAAATCCCCCCACCCCCAATTACCCTTTACATGGAACTTTTTTCGAAAATTTTGATTTTCTAAAAAATGGCTCTAACGATTTGTAATAAAATATCATATATTAAAGATATTTTACCTGACAAATAAAATGTATATCTTGAATTTTCTGGGAACAGCCTCTGAGGACTACCTTATTCTTGATGAATTTTGCATAATTGCTAAACCGTAAAGATGGACAAAAACTTACCACACAAAAAATGTAAAGCACATTAAAACACACAATTTATGTTATACACATTTTTTTTTTTTTCGTGCAGTTGATCGTTTTTGAGATATTCCTTGTTTTTGGTTTCAGTCTTGAAAAACATATTTTTCTCATACAGGAATTTGTCAACACCTGTCCATACAAACAAAAGAACATCAGTCACATAGCAACCAGCTTTTGACTATCACTTTAATCTATGCTACTCCCTTATTTCGCTTCTACTTACAAGGATGCGAGTAATAAGACTATTTCTGCGAATTTTTTCTGATTAGCATAAAGTAAATAGAAGTATAAGCTTTTTAACAATAATTTGTTGCAGGGATGTAGAGAAAATCATGTGAATGGAACACATCAGATTTTTCAATGTTATGTTTGAAAGCAGTTTCTGAAGAAGTAACTTTGTCTATAAAAATCTGATGTGTTACAGTCACATGACTTTCTCCATATCCCTGCAACAAATAATTCTTAAAAAGCTTATACTTCTATTTACTTTATGCTAATCAGAAAAAATTCGCAGAAATAGTCTTATTACTCGCATCCTTGTAAGTAGAAGCGAAATAAGGGACAACCGTAGGTTAAAGTGATAGTCAAAAGCTGGTTGCTATGTCAATGAAGTTCCTTTGTTGTTTATGGATAGGAGTTGACAAGTTCCAGTATGAGAAAAGTATACGTTTTTCATAGCAGAAACCAAAAATAAAGAATGTCACAAAAACGACTAACTCCACGAAAAAAATGTATATAACATAAATTGTGTGTTTTAATGTGCTCTACATTTTTTGTGGAGTAAGTTTTTGTCCATCTCTTAGGTTTAGCAGTTATTCAAAATTTAGTAAAATTCATCCTGAATAAATTACTCTTCAGAGGCTATTCCCAGAAAATTCAAGATATACATTTCATTTGTCAGGTAAATATCTTTAATATACGATATTTTAATCAAAATCGTTAGAGCCATTTTTGAGAAAATCAAAATTTTCGAAAAAAGTTCCTGTAAAGGGTAGTGGGGGTGGGGGGATTTTTCTCAAAATCTTCGTGTCGCATCCCTGGAGGATACTAAACTTAAATACCAAGTTTGGTATTTTACCGACTTTTCGTTTTTGAGTTATCGTGTTCACAGTCACACGGACACACGAACACACGGGCACACGGACCTTTTTGTGAAAATGCTTTTTTTGGATATTGGGGACCTTAAAACATATATTTCCAGTGAAATCTCGGTATCGAATTTTTGGTGGAGTGCAATACTTTCTCTATACACTATGTGCATAGTGCGTATGGAGAAAGTAAAAAGGATACTTTTTGTCAGAAAAATATAAGTACTTCACAACTGAAACCAATAACAAGGAATATCTCGGAAACGGTTACTACCACAACAAAAATGTAAAAGACATAAATTGTGTGTTTTGACGAGATCTCCATTTTTTGTGTAGTAAGTTTTTGTCTGTATGTTACGGCTTAGCAGTTAAGTAAACTTTGTAAAATTCATCTATAATAAAGAGGTCTTCAGGAGCTATTCCCAGAAAATTCAAGATACACTTTTATTTGGTATGTAAATATCTTTAATATATGGGATTTTAATCAAAATCGTTACAGCTATTTTTTTAAAAAATCTTCGTATCGCATCCTTGGAAAATACCATACCTAAATACCAAGTTGATATTTAACACACTCACTCACACACACACACATACACGCACGGACCTTTTTCTGAAGATGCTTTTTTTTTGGACTCGGGAGGTCCTAAAACATATACTTCCGGTGAAATCTCGGTATCGAATTTTTGGGTGAAACACAATACTTCGTACGTATAGAGAAAGTAAAAATTCTCCATTTTCTCAGAAACTAATTGACATTAAGGGCTGAACTTTTTACCACACATTTGCAAATAAATAAGTTTTATTTTAACGAAAAAGTTATATATATATATGGATTAGTTAGTTTTATAAAATTTAAGAATGGTCATTTTTCAATAAAATTTTAAGAGCCTTGTTAAACAAAAGCATACATTTTCTTCTAATGAACAGAGGTAGTGTATTTTTCATCAATCAACAGTAAAGGCATTACTGAAAACTTTAGCTGATTAAGTTAAATAGTGGCTGAGATAATGGGTCAAATGTTAACATTGACAGGATACGGCATTTCGACTGCGCTTACATGACAAATCAAATGTGTATCTTGAAATTTAAGCTTTTGTTACAGAAACTCACTTTAGATTTTCACTAATGCTTGTTGTGTTCGATGTGGAAAATGTCGTTCGGAAATAAAGGCGAGCGAGGAAATCGGGCTGAATTTAAATACCAAATCTTGCGTCTCATTCAATAGCCTTATTAAGACTTCACATGACTTTCTCTCACCTCTAGTCTCTTTATTAACGGGTATACAAAAGCTTATTATTTTCTCTACCATGAACATATTGGGTGCAGAATGTATTATATTCCTCCCAATAATTCGATACTGAGATTTCACCGGAAATACATGTTTTGAGGACCCCTGAATTTAAAAAAGACAAGATCTATGTGTTTGTGTGCGTCTACCTCTGTGAAGCACAACTCAAAATGAAAATCGGTTAGTTACCAAACTTGATTTTCAAGTTCAAAAGTTTTCAAGAAATCCCCCCACAACCCTTTACATGAAAGTTTTATATAATATTCGATTTAAAAAAAAAAGAGACTCCTGACTTCTCTGTTTATAGCGGATACAGAATAGAGGACTCCGGTTAATCTACTCTGTATATCGATGTTTCCCACTGAGGCTACTTCATGCAGCTTCGGCCCTCCCATATGTTGAGGATGTAATTAGGCGCCGGGCTCCGAAATTCTGCACCAGATTGGGCGCACATGAGAACGCACTTGTCAGATCACTGGGGGACTGAACGGCGATACAGGCGGGCAGCCCCGGTAACAACGGCTTCAAACCCGTCAACAGCAAATAGCTGAACTAGGTACTCCCCCCTCCCACCATTGGGAGCGGTCAATCAAAATTCTCCAACAAAAGCAATTTTTCACAAATTAAACACCAGCGGAGCAGAGGAAAGGATGCTGCTCCTAAAAATGCTGCTCGAGGAGCCTATCAATATCCCTACCTCCTTAACATCAGCATACAAAACCTTAACCTTCACCTCATTCCTCTGGTTAAACCCTGACCAGGGTGGGCACACAGAAACTACACCTAGACTCACCACGATCACGGACGAACGGATTTTCTAAAAATTGATCTAACAATTTTGAGTAGAATACCGTTTTTTAAGATATTTACATGTAAAATAAATGTATATCTTGATTTTTTTGGAATAGCCTCTGAAAACATCTTCATTCTCAATAACTTTTGCATAACTAGTAAACCATAAGAGATAGACAGAAAAAAGTAGATCTTTTTTAAACATGTAATTTATGTCATACACACTTTTTATGGAGATAGCCATTTTCAAGATATTCATAGTTATTGGTTTAAATTTTGCAATATTTAAAAACGTTTCTCCATTGAGTCAAAGGGATCAATCGTTTATTCCTTTCTTTTTTTACTCATGGACATATAAAGAGAAAGGAATTTCAGTCAAACATTTGACTGTCGGTTTATGCTAATGTACTCCCTTATTTCCCTTCTACTCACAAGAAAGCAAGTAATAAGACAATTTCTGTTAATAATATCTCAATTAGCAAGAAGTAGATAGAAGAATAAGTTTTTGTGAGAATAGTTTGTTGCAATATAGTTAGAGAAAAACATCTGAATGCAACGCATCAGATTTTTACTTTCTCTACCAGTTCATAATAGGTAGCTAGTGAAAGTATAACATTACACTAAAAAATTCGATATCTAGAATCCTTGAAATACACGCTATAGAGTCCCCTAAATAAGTTTAGGAAAGTACGTGGACGCGCGCACATGTGTGAACAGCATAACTCAGAAAGGAAATGTCGTTAAGTACCAAACCTGATATAATTCTGTAGCTTGCAAATATGCGATACGAAGGTTTTGAAGAAAATCCCTTTACACCAAACTCCTTTTGCATGGAAAAGAATCACGTTTTACTCTCTCAAAAAAGTCTCTAACGATTTTGGTTAAAATACGATAAGATTAAGTCATTTTATCATAAATAGAGTGTATATTTTTATTTTTGTGGGGACAGTCTCAGAGTGACTTTTGTAAAGCTTGTAAACAAATCTTATGATACAAGGAATGTGTTTCATTCACATGATTTTCTCTTCCTGTTCTACAAATAAAGATTATTCCTTCTACTCCATGTTAATGGGGATAACGATTGTCTTATTCCCTACTTCCTTAAAAATGGAAGGGAATTAAGGAAATGCACTTTAGCTAGGCGATAGTCAAGTGTTATGAAAGCTGTCGCTATGGATTGTCATTAAATGCGCTTCTTTGTATGCCCAGGAGTAAAACAAAAGAAACACGGACAACTTCCTGTTTGAGAAAAGTATAAGTATGTTAAAATTGACATCAATAACAAGGAATATCTCAGAAAGGACATACACACAGTGTGTGTGTTTCGAGAGATCTGCATGTTTTTGTAATTCAGAATAAAGAGGTCTTCAGAGGCTATTCCCAGCAATTTCAAGATATATATTTTATTTACCGTGTAAATATCTTTAATATAGGATAAGTTATTGAAAATCATTAGCAGTTTTTGAGAAAATAAACATTCTCGAAAATGTTCACATGTTAAGGGGTTTGGTGTGGGGATTTTGTTGAATACGATCGTGTCCTCGGGAAATACTAAACTTAAGTATCTAGCAAGTTTGGCATTTAACCGATTTTTCTTTTTTGATTTATATTTGATTATTATTCAAGGAGTCTTAAAATGTATAATTCCGGTGAAATCTCGGCATAGAATTTTTGTGCGAAATACAACACCTTTTCTGTATTTGCGTGTTAGAGAAAGTAAACAGTAAGCTTTATCTCACGTGAGTGTAATTTGTTTTCTCTGTTTACCACATAGAAGGCATTGCATTCCACGCAAAAATTGAACACCAAAATCTCACTGGAAATTAAATTTTGCGGTTCCTTAAATCGAAACTGTCCGCGTGTGTGTGTGTTTAAGTGTAGTATCTTCCAAGGATACAGCACGAGATAAATCTTCCCAGTCCGAAATACCTTTTAATGGAAACCTTTTTCGACAACGTTAATTTTCTCAAAAATGGCTGTTAACAATTTTGATTAAGGTGCCGTATATTAAATTTATTTGCATGACATAAAATGTATGAATTTTCTGGGAATAATCTCTGAAGACCTCTTCATTCTGGATAACTCTTGTATAACTGGCAGTCTTGCTACACAAACAATTTACAAAATATTTGGTCTATCTCTTACCAGTTATATAATTGTTTTGTTTTAGTCCTTGCACATGGAAAGGGAACCGAATTTCAACGACATGTATAGCGATAGCTTTTAAAACATTTGACTATTACTTTAACCTATGCTACTCTCTTATTTCCCTTCTACTTACAAGGAAGCAAGTAATAAGACTATTTCTGTTAATGTCTATCTCGATTAGCATCAAGTAGATAGAAGAAGAATATTTTATAAGAATAGTTTATTTGCAGTACAGAAAGACAAAGTCACGTTCACGGAACACATAAGATTTTTAAACCTTGCCTTTGAAACGAATTTAAATTTCTCCGGTGCGTGATTTTTCATGAGCAGGATTTGTTTGCTGACAAAGCGTGTAAGAACGTGTTCTGATGGAACAATAGACATAGTGTACTGCTGACGTCATTGCTGAGAGGAAACCTGTGTATTTCCCTGCCCATTCATCACAAGTCAAAAAGCGTTATTCCGCCGATGGTCAATGCGAGTATTGTCATTCTGCACCGTTCGGCCGGATGTGACAATCCAAATTCAGAAAATGTTATCAATATTGTAAAGGTTAGTGAGGTGGACCTTCTCTGCGATAAGCAAGAGTTTTAACTTGAAATAGCCCCGTTGAGTTGAGCAAATGTTTTAACGCTCGCAGGAATGTCTGCACACGTCAAATGCGAGCATTTGGGCCACCTGCTATATTAAATAGAGGAGATACTCTATCGAGAGAGACTGCGGGTTTGAACCCCGTGCTTTCCACTTGTCACTTAGGCTTATTCTCCATGAGTTCCTTTCCTGCTATTTCCTTATCCTCTTCTAGACTCCGGATGTTGCAGTTAGCGCATGCGCAGTGTAAATGTTCTCGGCGTTGAAGCGGATTATGGTTGCTTTCCAGCAGGGTCGGGGCGGCTACACAGTGAATCCTGGCAACGGGTTCGCAGCCAGTGATTTACGGACTTCCGCGCGTCTGTACCTTGTCTGTCTGTGGCCTGTAGCCACCTGTGGTTCCCTCTCTTCATCCCTTCCTCCCGGGGATGTTGCTACGCAATTCATCCCCACCATTGTATATCTTTTACCTTTAGGGTGGTATTGCATTCCATTTAAAATTTCGATGTCGGGATTTCACTGGGAATATACGAGATATGCTTTGATGTCCCCTGAAGTCGAAAACGTTATTTATAGTTTATGTATGTTTGTGCGAGAGAGAGAGAGAGAGAGAGAGAGTGGGGAGGCCTGAACAGCATAACTCAAAAAGGAAAATCCGGTTAAATGCCAAACTTTGTATATGTGTTCAACATCTTCTAAGCATGCGAGAAGTAGGTTTGCAAGAAAATGGCCTCTTAGAAAACTGCCGTCTATATGGAAAATGTTTTGAAAAGTTATGTGAAAGCTCGTTTTTTCTTTTATCAGAATCCCTTCTAACATTAAATAAAATATGCACCCAATCTACTAAGGAAATTTGCAGGCTTCGAAATGAAATGCTTTTTATCAACAAATTCTTCCTTTTCGTGGATGGCGACTAAAGCTTATGGCCGCAAATGATATTTATAACACTGGCTTTACCGGGCAATTCGTCAACGTCATAATTAATCGGCGCAAGTCGGGCTTTAATTAAATTTGCACTGTGTTCACTTTTCGCAATGAAGTGGTGTAATGAAAAAGGTGCAAAGCAGCCGCTTCTTTCTTCCGCTGCTTTCCCCGGGGAGTCAAACACAATACATTTCTAATCTGTTGCAGAAGTTGCACTCACGTTTCTTTTCGAGTGGAGGAAGAATTACTTTTAGGCTGTGACCCCAGCAAGCTGAGAGAGTGGAAATCTGCCAATGTGTGTGTCCCTTCCAACTAAAAATTTCACCAGAAGGAATATACTGTGAAGAATTAGAAAGGCATGACAAAATGTAGATGTTAGGTATTACCAACACAGGATGAAATGTGACGGTGCTGAGTGAAGTTCAGTCCGCAGACCTCGCTGGCGACCTGCTCTTGAAGGGCTTCCGTCGTCAGACATGTCGTATAGTTTCGGAGCTGGTTGTAGTTGGATTCTAGGGTAAGAGTAAAACAGATTAGATTTATTACCATCTTTTGTTACCACAATATTACAAGTATAACTTGGAATATGGCTCATTGAGCAGGGTCTATTCATTCGAGACGGCTGTTAATAGCATCCGAGAGACGCGGTGTTCCTCTCTGGAAATCGAGAAGACGGTCATCCAGGGTCCTTAACTTGGCAGTCAAGTTCAGGAACTCAGGATGAAGGTCCTGGACGCTTCGATTGCTAGCGGCATCTAAGTTGGTGTGGTGATTCTCTGCAGGGCCCTCAGTTTGTCCCTCATGTTCAGATACTCAGTATGAAGGTTCTGGAGGGCACAGCGTTGACACTGGATTCGCTTGATAAAAATATTTGTTTTGATGTGTTGCATTGTTGAAGGTGACGTTGGTTGTGGATTAAGTCCGCTGTGACGTTGTTGGATTTATCGATTTCGACGGTGCCTTCCTACGAGGGTGCAGAGAACAGAACTCCTGGCCAGTGAAGTGAAGTGTGCCTCTATAACTGGCGCCATAGTAGTGACTGTGGAATACGTCGCAGAGCGTGTCATGCAAAACACTCTGGTTCCGTTCATGTTTGACGAGTGTGGCCATTGCCGAAGTTTGCTTCTCAGAAGCGAAGCAAGAAACGTTCGTTTATTGTCTTTCCTGTTCCTTTACAGCTTATCTCAGATACGGGTAGAAGTTCTGCACGGCTGTCCGAGAAATGAGGAGCCAAACTCACGGGCCACAATGTCCAAAATTAATTCTATATAAACTCAAAAATAAATTAATGAAACTGGCTTTCCGAAAGATAGTCACTATTTATAAACCTTGAAATAATTGGCGTTCAAAGTCGTTAAAACATATAAACATCTCAAATTAGTAAAACAAACGTTCTCCTTGCTCAGTATCACATCTAAAGGGAAATAGATTGAAGACGTTAGTTCCAAAGCAAAAAGAATTAGAAAATAATATACTATCATAATGTTATGAATTAATACAAGGTTTTTAACTTGCTCTGTCAACAATCAACGAACCTATCATGCTTTTGCACCGACAAATTCCCGACCTTTGCTATATTTTATAAATACGTGTTTACTCAGCTCTGAATGAACTAAATCACTTGGAATGTCAGTAAACTAAGCAAGGCTTTCCATCCAAGTCAGCAAATATCACTTGGAACATGTCTCTTCGAACGAATTTGAGTGTACTTGGGGATTTTACATTACACTCTCCGCTCATACGTTAAGATGGTCGCATATGGAGCAAGGCTTACGTTTGAGCACTGCGCATCATTCCATAAGTGGTTAAACCCTATTAGCTGTTACCATCTCAACCTGACGGCGGCACATGACTGTTCTAAACAACAATCCAATATTTACCAAATCTCTAAGGAAATCATCCACAGAAGGGCTGCAATATTGATTGACCTTGGATAGCGAGAAACAAACAGCAATTACCTTCACAAACAACAGAGCTGAGTTTGTGATTACTTTTTGAACAAGGCTACTTTGTTTTACTTTCTCTAGCCAGTATGTTCCATGTACATGATGGATAGAGAAGTTATTGTATTCCTGCTAAAAGTTCTATGTTGAGATTTCACTGGAAATATGTTTTGAGGTCCCCTGAATCCAATTTTTTTAGAAAAAGGTTCGTGTGCCTATGGATAGCATACCTCAAAACGAAAAGACCGTTAAAAAAAAACTAGTAGTTAGGTTTTGGTACTTTACAAGGATGTGACACGAAGATTTTCAAGAAAATTTCGTTAATGTTTAGTTATGCCAAAACGTGTCTGGACGGCTCTCGTGTAAGTGATTTCGAAGCTAGGAACGCACTTAGCGAAACTGCGGCGTTTAAAGCCCTTTTCCCTGCTGGTCAATGTTTCCACCTCATTGGTCACACTGCTCCTGGTCGACGAGAGAGACGCAGTCTGGGCGGCCGCAAGGACTGTTTAAATGCAATCATCTAGGCAGGTCAGAGCCACTCTAGCACTTTGAAACTCTTCATGAACTTTAATTGCCAGTGCGTCGAAATACCTATGTATGGTGTAAGTTATGGCTTTTACAACCACGCTCGCGTATCATACAAGGTTGTTTCTGCATTAAAACAGCAACTGTAGACCCGAACGTTACACGGCACACTTCTATGAGTCTTGTAACTTGACATGTCGTAGCCCTGCAAGATATAAATGATATGGAAATTCAAATTAAGCGCAGGTGAATTTATTACTTTCCTTATTCGTACTATGTACATAGTGTATAAAGAACGTATTGTATTCTACCCAAGAATTCAATACCGAGGTTTCACCGGAAATAGATGTTTTGAGACCCCCTGAATCCAAAAAAGCATTTTTACAAAATATCCGTGTGTGAGTCTGTCTGTGGGCAGCATAGCTCAAAAACAAAAAGTCCGTTAAATACCAAACTTGGTATTTAAATGTAGTATCTTCCAGGGATGCGACACGAAGATTTGGAGAAAAATCCCCCCACACCAAACTACCCTTTAGATGGAACATTTTTTTCGAACATTTTCATTTTCTCAAAAATGGCTCTAACGATTTTTATTAAAATGTTATATATCAAAGATATTTAGCTGACAAATAAATGTATATCTTGAATTTTCTGGGAATAGCCTCTGAAGACTACTTTATACTGGATGAATTTTACGAAATTTTGCATAACTCCTAAACTGTAAGAGATGGACAAAAGCTTACCCATAAAAATGTAGAGCACATTAAAGCACGCAATTAATAGTATATACATTTTTTCATGGAGTTGATCCTTTTTTAAGTATTCCTTGTTATTGGTTTTAGCTTTGAAAAACTTGTACTTTTCTCATACAGGAATTTGTCAACTCCTGTCCATACAAACAAAGGAACTTCAGTCACATAGCAACCAGCTTTTGACTTTCACTTTAACCTATGGTACTCCCTTATTTCGCTTCTACTTACGAGGAAGCAAGTAATAAGTCTATTTCTGCTTCTTTTTTTTTCGATTGGCATGAAGTAGATAGAAGCATACATTTTTTAACAATAATTTGTTGTAGAGATGTAGAGAAAGTCATGTGAGTGTAACACATCATATTTTTTTCTCTGTTCCAGGATGTCTGTTTAGTGGGAGTTTATGTAACGAGGCGCTTGAATGGTGTTTTGATGGTAAGTGTATTCTTGTTATTAAATTAGATCCTTTAATGTACACTCACCTGCACAAATAGTGGCCCATTTCCTCGATTGCATTAGTGTCTATCTCTCCGTAAGCTGTTCACCTTTAATTTGACTGTTCCCGCCAGTATAAGTTCTCTGTGTAACTGGCCTGAAAAACAACAGGTAACCTTAATTTGACTGTTCCCAGCCAGTATTAGTTCTCGGTGTGACTGGCCTGAAAAACAACAGGTAACCTTAATTTGACTGTTCCCAGCCAGTATTAGTTCTCGGTGTGACTGGCCTGAAAAACAGCAGGTAACCTTAATTTGACTATACCCAGCCAGTATTAACTCTCGGTGTGACTGGCCTGAAAAACAACAGGTAACCTTAATTTGACTGACCCCAGCCAGTATTAGTTCTCGGTGTGACTGGCCTGAAAAACAACAGGTAACCTTAATTTGACTGACCCCAGCCGGTATTAGTTCTCGGTGTGACTGGCCTGAAAAACAACAGGTAATCTTAATTTGACTGGCCCCAGCCGGTATTAGTTCTCGGTGTGACTGGCCTGAAAAACAACAGGTAACCTTAATTTGACTGGCCCCAGCCAATATTAGTTCTCGGTGTGACTGGCCTGAAAAACAACAGGTAACCTTAATTTGACTGACCCCAGCCAGTATTAGTTCTCGGTGTGACTGGCCTGAAAAACAACAGGTAACCTTAATTTGACTGGCCCCAGCCGGTATTAGTTCTCGGTGTGACTGGCCTGAAAAACAACAGGTAACCTTAATTTGACTGACCCCAGCCAGTATTAGTTCTCGGTGTGACTGGCCTGAAAAACAACAGGTAACCTTAATTTGACTGGCCCCAGCCGGTATTAGTTCTCGGTGTGACTGGCCTGAAAAACAACAGGAACATAAGACCTAACCAAATGGTTATAATCTAGTAAAATGTAGGGATGAGTCGCACACTGTCTGTCTCTAGGAAAACGTTTAGCTACGATTGGTACACAAGGAAAGGCTAAACCATTTACAACATAATTGGGCATTCTAGAAGAAGAGTTGAAGTTATTTGCACGCGTGTTTAAAACTACAACACTTACGCACATGAGAGCTTTCATTGGTGACAAGAGACGAAGGAAATTTATTGTCGTTAATGAACGGGAATAATGGAACCGATATTAAAAACAATGGCACTGTAGCATGAAAATAGAAGCTGTAAGTTGTAATGTTACGTTTTTCTTTATTTTATTTTATCTCTGATTTTATGAATATTAATACCTTATATAAATGGTGTATATTGTTCATATTTTAAGGAACGTAAAGTATACTACCAATGCAATGGACTGGGAAAAAGAGGTGCTGACGTTTGTAGAGGATGGGGCGAGTACCAACATAAGCAAGTATGTTTCATTATGACCATGGGGATCTCTTTGTGATCAGAATTAGACACGAGGGGGGCCCCAGAGCACATGGTGTAGGCCCTGGTGTACCTTTACTACATGGGATGGCTCAAGGAAGAGACCCAGATGGCGACGGGCGCAAGCATGGTTGAGTTCCTGACGGCTACAGTTGGAACACTAGGCTCTGCTCACAAGTCCCCGAAGGCGCTAGGATGACTGTTCCATGCGCCGCACACCGTCGGCTGGTCCTTTGACCTGAGAGAGAAATGATGGGAACAGAAAGTGGAGGACTGGAAAATTGGGTTGATGTAATGAACATGACCAGCATTTGCCAGGCGGCCCATTGATGGTTATGCCAGCCACGGAGGTCGAACCCGGGACCTCCACAGTCGAAATCGCCTGAGGCATCCAGTTCAATCATAAGGATTTATACCCATGTGCATAAAATGTAGCCCACAATGGAACAGAGCTGTTTATGTTGGTACCTCGCATAAAATGTAGCCCACAATGGAACAGAGCTGTTTATGTTGGTACCTCGCATAAAATGTAGCCCACAATGGAACAGAGCTGTTTATGTTGGTACCTCGCATAAAATGTAGCCCACAATGGAACAGAGCTGTTTATGTTGGTACCTCGCATAAAATGTAGCCCACAATGGAACAGAGCTGTTTATGTTGGTACCTCGCATCATTTGCAGAATAAGATAACCCCATCAGTACTAAATATTTTGTCATCAAATTAACGAACGCACCAGCACATTTCCACTGGCTCGACTCTTTATTTTGCGCGTGTTGAACAAGAAAATACAAAGACTTTGATGACAGCTAATATACAATCATCTAGCGTGTTTTGCCGCAGAGGACTGAGGCTAAATACCACTTGTTAATATTCTATTGCTATGTGAATTCTAAGAAAATAGAAGGATTTTAAAACATCTTGAAAATCCATCAAGAGTTATTTAGAGGAGCAGTTACTAAACCTAATTTTGTGACGCGTTGTCCACAATATTTTATCTACTTAATATATGTTGTATGTTTATTAAATTAATTGAAATGTATTTATTACATAAACGATGTTTTATTGAAAGAAAAAGACACGATAAATCAACAAACATTGTAATTATATTCTGCAATTTGTAGCACATTTAAATGTGAATTTAAATTAAAAAAAATAATTAATGTGTTGCGTTCACATTACTTTCTTTTACATCTGTGCAACAAATTATTGTTAAACATCTTATTCTTCTATTTACTTCATGATAATCGAGAAAAAATTAGCAGAAATAGTCTTATTACTTGCTTCCTTGTAAGTAGAAGCGAAATAAGGGAGTACCATAGGTTAAAGTGATAGTCAAAAGCTGGTTGCTAAGAGACTGAAGTTCCTTTGTTTGTATGGCCAGGAGTTAACAAATTCCTGTATGAGAAAAGTATAAGTTTCTTAAAGCTGAAACCAAAAACAAGGAATATCTCAAAAACGATCAACTCCACGAAGAAAATGTATATGACATAAATTGCGTGTTTTAACGTGATCTACAGTTTTTGTGTAGTAAGTTTTTTTCTATCACTTACGGTTTATCACTTACGCAAAATTCAGTAAATTTAATTAAGAATAAAGGTTTTTAGAGTCTATTCCCAGAAAATTCAAGATATACATTTTATTTGCATGTGAATATCTTTAATATACGGCATTTTAATTTTAACAATAGTATTAAGTGAGAGAAGATTATGCGTGTATAAGAATAGTGTGTGATAGAATACGAGGTAAAACTATTTGTGAATGTAACACATCAGATTTTGAATAACAGTTGGTTGAAAAACGTTATACAGGATGATTAAAAATAGTTTACAACGTTTGTGGGTGGATTCCTGACAAGAAACAAGAAAACATCTTCATGTAAACACGTTCTCTAAAACGCTTCGTTTTCACGTTACCAATTTATTAATCAAAGTCACTTTCCAGGTCCAACCTAATAACGTCCTTTATTTCTGTACTCATTCATAGAAGGCTTTGATCCATTTTATCCTGGCCTTGTGTTGCCATGGCTACTTGTTAACATTTGTGTAACACATTCCCTTACAAGTGCTGCCTTCATTCACAACACTCTCCCAGACTTTTTAGAAAATGTATCTCTGTAAATAAGAAGAAACATGTGCTTTATGCATGATGGGGCTCCAGCATATTGTTCGAGATGCACTGGCTGGTATCTATCAAGACAAATGGATAGGTAGAGGGGGACCTGTTCCATGGCCTGCATGTTCCCTCGACCTCAATACGTTGGATTTTTATCTTTTGGGGGCACTTTAAACCATTGGTTTATGCAGCATACATCCTAGAGAAGAAACTCTTAATCTACGTGTGATGTAAGCCTGTGAAATCATAGGACACCGACTGGGAGTATTTGACATTCGAGGAGGACATTTGCTATAAGAGGTGCTTATGTGGAACACCTCATAACAAGCTGAGAACCTTAAAAATAGAATTTTTTGATTAATAGCATTCTGAACCTCAATAAATCGAGAACCAAGGTTTTTTGGGACATGTGTTTAGATGTAGGAACCTGTTCACAAACTTTGTAAAAGAATTTTTAACCACTCTGTATACGGGCATGTGAATGCAACAGAGATATGTAATATCGTGCTCAAAAACCAGAATCTGTATCAGTTATTGTTGTTGTTTATGTGAGGTTATTTATTATCGCCATAAAATGCTACAGTAATTAATTTCTGTGTGATGAGCTTGTTCTGTTCGGCTAAGCTGCGTTTCCATTTAATTAGCGCACACATTGATTTGTTATCAGCACAAAGCAGCTGTCGCCAGCACAACTAATGCGTCGAGCAAATGATCCGTCTAAACTACGTGTTTTATTTTCTCGCCTGCTGTGCTCCATTCACATGCCTTTCTCCACCTGTTCTACAAACAAACATTTCTTACAAAAACATTTTCATGCTAATCAAGATAAACATCAACAGAAATTGTCTTATTACTCGCTTCCTTGTGAATAGAACGGAATACACTAGGATAAAGTGATAGTCAAACACTATAAAAGTTATCTCTGTGCGATTGACCTTGAAATTGATTCTCTTTCCAATACGAGGAGGAAACCATAAGAGATACGAAACGGACGAAGAACATTCTTTTTGAGAAAAGCTTAAATAGTTTAAAATTGAAACCAATAGAAATGGTTAGCTCTAGAAAGTAGCTGTATATTGCAGAAAGTGTGTGTGTCGTTTTTAAGTGGGTTTTATGCCTATTTCTTATGGTTTACCAGTTATGCGGAAGGTATTCAGAATAAAGTAGTCTTTAGAGGCTATTCCCAGAAAATTCAAGAAATACATTTTATTTGCCATGTAAATATCTTTAATACAAGGCTCGGATATTTTTCTATGCTTTTTTTTTTTTTTAATTGGGATTCTCAAAATCATATTTCAAATGGATTCTCGGTATCGAATATTTGGGTGGAATACAACACCTTCTCTACTTACTATGTCATTGCACATACGCTAGACAAAGTATTATATATTCCATTCACATGATTTTCTCTACCTATTCCGTAAACAAATATTCTTATGAAAGATTATTCTTCTATCTAATTCATGCTAATCGAGAAACACGTTAGCAAAATAAGGGAATAAGCGAATCTACTGGGCTAAAGTAATAGTTAAATGTTTTAAAAGCTACTCGCTACATAGTGACTGAAATGCCGTTCTCTTCGCATGAACAGGATGAAAGCGAATGACGACTTCCCATTCGAGAAGTATGGCTAAGCAAGGGCGAAGTGGTTAGACCGCTCGCCTCTGACCAAGGTGGTGGTCAATGCGGCTTCTGAGCAGGTTTTCTCCACTTTCTCCACCAGCTATTCAATTAATAATTTCGCTTACATTTCATATCACGGACTTGCTGAATTTCATGGCTGGGTATGAGTAAACGTCGCCGGCTCCTCGACAGACTGGCGACCTCCAGTTAAGTGTAGTTATTGCAACATTGAAACGACCAACAAAGAATATACTGCACAAACAGTTTCATCTCACTCGCATTGTGTTTTAACAAGATCTACAAGTGTTTGTCTATCTTTTTCGCTTTAGTAGTCATGCAAACATCTTCCGAAGAAATGGGACTTCACAAAGTTTAATGTATACATTTTATTTACTATGAAACGTCTTAAGCATATGATATTTTAATGAAAATTGTTAGAGTCGTTTCTGAGAAAATGACATTTTGGTATCTAAATGTTTTGTCATACAAAGAGTAGTTGTAGTGGAGGGATTTTTTGGAAAATACCCTTCAGCATCATTGAAAGGTTGGAATTTAACTGACTTTTCGTTTTTGAGCTATGCTGTCCACGGACCTTTTTCTAAATATGCTTTTTTAGACACTTGATGCTTAAAGGTAGAAAATTCTCTCACTCAGGGTTATAAAAGTATAACAACTTTGGTTCATGTGTCCACGGCCTCATTCTAGTAGGCCATGACTCTGAAAGCTCAGAGTAGCGATCCATAAAATGACGGATGTCATGAACATGGAATCTGTTGAACTAAACGAAATTATGCCAGCAGCGGAGAGAGCAAAATTACAACTGCTACACTGCTTTTCAAATGTTGACTAGAAAAAGAATTGATGCATTGCATTCTCATGACTTTCTCTACCGCGTATCATTTATTTGTGGCTACTCAATCTACTCCGAGAAAGCTGATATTTCTGTCTACTTCATTTTAATGGGGATAAACTTCAGCGTAAATAGCTGCTTGGCCCATTTCGTTATAGATGTAAATATAACAGCGACTGTCAAATGTTAAACACTATGCTCCTTCTATGCAATCGGAGAAACAGCTGAAAATCCACAAGACGAAGTATTGGACAATTCGGTAGAGCACTTGCCTGCTGTGCGAGAGGCCGATTCCCGACTGGGGAGTGGAAGTTTTTCTCTAGCCAAAATTATTCGTATCCTTCCTACAGCCTGGAAGTGTGAATGAGAGAGAGTGATCTAATGAATAAAAATTATAAAGAAAAATCTGATGTGTTACACTCGCATGACTTTCTCTAACTGTTCTACAAATAGACATCTTAAAAAAGATTCTTCTTCTTTCTTCACAATGCTAATTGAGATAAACATTAGCAGAATGTTCTTATTATTTAGTTCCTTATAAGTAGAAGGCAACTAAAGGAATTCACTAGGCTAAAGTGATAGTCACAACAACATTACCGACTAGGCAAACGTCCCAAAGGGACCGCTGATATCACCAAGTAGATAAACGGAGCAAAAAACAAAATATGGAACCACTTATGTTGGATATCTTGAAAATAGCTCGCTGAACAAAGTTATTTTAATTAAAATGTGTGTTTCTTGTGCGTTCGCCTATCACGTTTACCAATATTATTAATTTTCCTTCTGAATAAAGCGCACTTGGCAACCTATTCCAAGAAAATTCAAGATATACATTTTATTTTCATGTTGAAATATAATATTTTAGTTAACATTTTAGGTAAAATTTTAGTTAAAATGCTTATGGTGGGGGGGGGATTGGAAAATATTCCACATAAAGTGTAGCTAGGTGGGATGATAGTTTTACATATATTGTATATAGAAAGTTATGTGATTGATTTATGATGAAACTGTTAGACGAAGAGAAAAATCATTTAACACTCCGAAGTGAATATGTACTAAGATACCATTTATCAAAATATCTGTATCTATACCCTTAATTCCCTGTGAAATATAAAACAGAGTCATAATTATTGATTGGTTTAATAACGCATGCTAATGAGTCTTAACCCCTTCCGCTAGAATGCTGGACTCTGTTGTTATTGTTTTAGCCTTTCCTTGTGTCCAAATTGTAGCAACACTGCTTCAAAGAGACGGTTTCCGGATTATCCCTCAGTGATTAGATATAATGTTCGTGATTATTTTTCAGATCACATAGAAATGTGAGGAGTCGGAGTTTGCAGCTTAAGGGAGAGAAAAACAGTATTATAAACAAGGGGCCTGACCACTTTTTATGCGGTAGAGATAGTAAAATCATAAAATGTAGGACTTGCAATTTTAGTTAATTATCTCCATCCCCCCCCCTTTTAATTGCGGAGAGCGTAACAAAACATAATTCTTACAGCATGTGTGTTTCTGTAACTTAATACTTTTGTTTCTTTTGTTTCAGACTATGCCTTTGGAAAATGTCTACAAACGTATACAACAAGTTCTGAAACCCAAGACTCTTTTCGGTGAGTGATCATTAGCAGCTTACCCGGTGACAAACAATTAACATATAAAGTCAGTGGTTTTAAACAAATATTACAAGCCTATTTTCATATACATTATAACTTGCATAAAACTATTAAATATTAAATAATGGGAATAATTGTAACAATACTTACAAAAAAAATGTACAACGATAAAGAGAGAGCCATTTATAAACGTAAATAAACTGCTTTCGAAACAATAAAACACTTTACTGTTGATTAAACCATAAACAATGATTGCGAAGCTGCCTGAGGAATACTTTATAATGTTCTTTGCAATTTCATCTTCACTAACGTTATACTTTCCCCTGCATTTGGCATATTCGTAATTGCTCCTCGGGACCCAAAACAGACCTATTGTTATGATTATTATTATTTGGTATTTGTTTCTAAAGTAAAGCATGGTTGGCAGGTCTTTATTGAACCGTAGGCCTAGTTTAAGAGGTTGGTCAGCCTTCTTGTTACAGCTAACAATTCCGTTCTCTGCCGTTTGGCGCTGTAGCGCATCATTGCTCTCTCTGTGACTTGCTCTAGTGTTATAATCGGAGAAATGTTCGGTAAACTTCAATTGGCATCTTATTGTAATCCGCTTCTTTAAATTTGTTGTATTGTGTGCTAAAAGTAGATCCTTCACCAGGTGTCAGTAGTGTTAAAAGTAGAACATTCTGTCACTCAGTCTTATAAAACTATAACAACTTTGGTTTACGGCCTCGTTCAAGTAGGCCATGACTCTGAAACCTCGTATCGAGCCATAAAATGGCGGATGATGAACATGGAATCTCCTGAACCAGACGAAATTATGCAAGCAGCGGAGAGAGCAAATTACAACTGCTATACTGACTCTGTTGTATAGTGTCGCCTCCGTGGTGTGATGGTTACAATGCTAGCTTTATATACCCAAGGTCGCGGGTTCAAACCCGGCGGAGGACGATGGATTTTTTCGAGCGTAAAAATCTGCACCATGGCTTCCTTCGGAAGGGAAGTAAAGTCGTTGCTCCCTTGTCGTAGATTTACGGTACGTAAAATAACCTCAAGACTGATAAAGAGGCTCTGAGCAAAATTAAGCGGTCTTTCACGCCCACTATAGACTGGGACGCTGTGAACCACAGCAGTTAAAGAGCGTCCATAAATAAAACTACATTTCATTTCTCTTGTATAGAATGTTTTCGTTCTGTATCGTCATGTTGTCAGCACTGATGCTAAGCAAGGCAACAACTGAATATCGCATGAACTCCGTGAAATAGGTAAACAATAGTGTACGACACAGTGTTTTATGTGGCTCGTAGGGTTAGGAAGCTTCTTACTTGTATCATAAATAAATATGCTCTGTTGTTCAGTTAACCTCACTCAAGTGTTATTCACAATCACTGTTGCACGTAAAGTAGTGGAAACTACGCATCTTAAGTTCTGCTTGACTCACAGATTGCAAAGGCTTCACGCACAACGCTGCATTTAGATACAGGAGTGTTTGTAATGTTGCAAGCGTGAGAGACAATAACTCCCTTCATGCATCAAATTATCTAGCATCAACTTTCAATAATCGTCAAAGTCTTGGGTGGCCGCGGGTCGGCTGCTTGCCAAGCGGAAAACCTGGCTTCGAATCCCGGTACCGGCGTGGGGAGACCTGGCCGTGGAGCACTCAGCTTGGTCTAAAGCATAACTATTTAACAGAAACGTATTAACATTTTATATTAGCATTTCAGTATATCACAAGATCCTAAAACAAATTTACAAAATATCAAAGCTTTAGTTAAAGGAGTTTTGTGGCCCATTCTAAACTTCCAGGGAAATTACTTTTTACCACAACTCTTTTATCTTTGCGTATTTTCTGTGTGAAGAAGAAAAATCAATATGCAAAGCTTCATATACTTTTGCCCTCAAAGGATTTTTCCAATTAACTTTTTAATCAGATGTGGCATTAAGAGAAAACGAAAAGCGTTTGACGCTAACGTTTTAAATACTTTATTTTGCAGCCTTGTGGGAGGAGCTGCCACACTGTTGCTGCGATAGCTTAATGTTGATGCCGAAATTTCAACGGAAATACAAGCTCCCTCAATTAGAAAATAATAAAAAAAAAACATTTATTCCATTCACATGGCTTATCTATCTGTAGTGCAACAAATTACTGTTAAAAAGCATATTCTTCTATTTACTTCATGCTAATCAAGAAAAAACTAGCAGAAATAGTCTTATTACTGGCTTCCTCGTAAGTAGAAGCGAAATAAGGGAATAGCAAAGTGTTAAAAGAGCCGGTCACTAGTGATGGTGTTGAAATTTGGTTAATCGAAATAAATATTTATATTAATGATTTTATTGCGCATTTCCTTGTAGATATAATGCGAGTAATGAAATGGGTCGCTGAGAACCACAGTAATTAAACAGTGACACTCCATTTAATTTCAAGAAACTAGGAGTCAATACATTTGAGCTTCTGTGTGAATTATTTCCTATGTAAATATTAACAAATATAAAGGAATAAGGCTAGGTAAAATTAAAATAACTAAATTCGATCATTAAAAGTGATTAGATTTCATTACTGGATTAATAACAATACCAAAAGTTGGATGTTTTAATATGGTTCATGCATACAAGTACAGTAAATACGCAGGTTACCAGCACTGGCCATAGACACACACCTTTCCGCCATGACAACATGAAGTACATTGCAGGAATAAATAACTAAGTGTGTTTATTTAAATAGCATTCACACTTAAAATATTAAGCAAGATTAAAATGAGCACATCTGTATCGAATATAGATAATAAACAGAAACATCATTGTAACAAAGAACTGTTAAGACGAATAAAGACAACAGCTACCTAAGTGGTATATAAAGCACTAACACAACTCTTTAGCTCTTCTGTCTGTAGTATCAGCTGTCTAGCTTTCAGTAGAAATGTATCTATCCCTTCCATGTTTTCTATGCCTGCCGGTATCGTCTAACATGCCCATAACTCTTCATTCGAGGTTCCAAAGCATCGCGGTAAGAACTTTACCCTTTGTTCTTCCTTACCTCAAGGTATGAACCCAGGACTCTTCCTCCACACAAAAGCGGCATTATCTTATATAACATTTTCATCAGCAATTGTTTTAATCCCGGATGCTCCCAGTCTAAACCCTGTCAAATGAGTCGGTACCTGTTTTTATGTATTGGCACTCCGATGTTAACTCAGACTGTACTTCCAAGTACATTGCGCAGTTATTTGTATCTGTCAATATCACAGACACGGTTCTTAATCTGTCC
Organism: Hymenopus coronatus; assembly: GCA_030762935.1. Classification (NCBI taxonomy): domain Eukaryota; kingdom Metazoa; phylum Arthropoda; class Insecta; order Mantodea; family Hymenopodidae; genus Hymenopus; species Hymenopus coronatus. The sequence goes on from CM060894.1 coordinate 4,082,689, forward strand.
CCAAATACTCCGATTGTTTCCCTGACCCGTCATCGCAATAGTTTCCATTTTTACTTTCTCTATACTATGTATATAGTGTATAAGGGAGGGTATTGTATTCCATCCAAAAATTCGATACTTTCAGATTTCACCGGAAATATATGTTTGAGACCCCCTGAATAAAAACAAAAACAAAGCATTTTTAGAAAAAATTACGTTTGTATGTCTGTCAGTGTGTGTGTGTGTGTGTGTGTGTGTGTGTGTGTGTGTGTGTAGGCAGCATAGCTAATAAACGAAAAGTTGGTTAAATACTAAACTTGGTATTTAAGTTCAGTATCTTCCAAGGATGCAATATGAAGATTTTTAAGAAAAAAACCCCACCCAACTACTCTTTATATGAAACATTTTCGAAAATTTTGATTTTCTTAAAATGGCTCAAACGATTTTGACTAAAATATCTTATATTTAAGATGTTTACATGATAAATATAATGTATGTCTGTAATTTTGTGGGAATAGCCTCTGCAGACCACTTTATTCCGGATGGATTTTCCTAAATGGTAAACCGTAAGAAAATGTAGATGATCTTAAAACACACACACACTTTATGTCACGTACATTTTTCACATGGAGTTGACCGTTTTCCAGCTACTTAAAGAACTGCATTTCAGTCCCATAGCAATCACATTTTAAAACATATGATGTTATTTCCCTTCTGCTTACAAGGAAGCAAGTAATAAGACTATTTCTGCTAATGTTTATCTCGATTAGCATCAAGTAAATAGAAGAATAAGCTTTTTAACAATAGTGTGTTGCAGAGGAGTAGAGAAAGTCATGTAATGGAACACATTAGAGCTTTTTAATGGAAAAAGAGGTGTACACTTTGAAATATTAGCTGCAGGTGTTTCTTTAATGTGGCGGTAGCAGTGATTGGTCCCCAAGGAGTGGCAAGTCCCTAATGCACATTGCCTGCGTTACAGATACGACCTGGACCGCCACGCACTGCGAGCCCTGGAGCACGAGATGCAGAGACTGTTTGCTCTGGGCTACAGATGGAGTCACACCTACACCCAGTGTGTGCTGCAAGGTCGGCTCGCCGCCATCAGAGAGGAGTAAGTACCTTCATGCTCACAGGCCAAATTAGTGTTGATTTCTCTACACGTACTAAAATCTTGTTCCCTATACCAGCACGTATATTGCAAACTTTATCATTTATTTCCCACTTTTAAATTATTGATATACATCATTATTTTACAGATAATACTTATGTACCAATAACTCAACATTTAATTTAAAACAAAACAAATTAATATAGACTGAAATAAAATAAATTCCAACCATAAATCAACTTTCACTAACACTATACCATCTATTATTACTTACTGGAAACCAGTAACCAAATAACTGGTAACCAGCTATTTACCCATAAAAGTATGCTCTAGATTATTAAGATAAATGAAAACTAATCCTACACTACTGGTATCCAGCAGAATATGCACTGGTTACTAACGCAACTAAATAATTATATTATACAATAATTTCTTTACATTATAGTAAACTGTAGTAAATTGTCTTTTACTTCCTTTGGCTAATGCCTGTTACTAATTATACCTAATATTTTACATCATCATTATACTAAACTCACTATATTTAACTTTTTAACACTATTTAACACTTCACTAACACTTCCTCCTCAACGTCATCTCCCCTTGCCTCGTACTGTCCACCGCCAGAAGCCCATAATCCATCATTCCTACTCTCACACGCCCTCTGCATCCCTCTTATCTCTCTGGTCTACACCGGCTCCTTCTTCTTCGCCTCCTACTATGCTCGGCTCTCCATCTTCCATTAGTCTCCAGTCTCCATTTAGAATTAGTTTGTATTATTTATTCTTCCTATGAACTTCCTCCCTTGGGTTCATAGTCATTTAAGTTGCAATAGTATTTGCTTATATTTTTGTATTTAAGTTTTTATCAAAGTGTCAGTTATAAGTTTACTGATTTCGAATTCTATTGGATCTTCTTAATTCGTCTCTGGCTAGTGCACGGGTTGGTATTTCCACTTGTTCAATTCTCTCTTCCCAGGAAATTTTACTAATTATATTCGCTAACTTCTCTAGGTGGATATATAAGTCTTCATTTCTTAATATGTCCGCTAATTTTTGCCCAGTAAGTTCAGTTCGTAATTGAGTTATTTGTTCACCATGTCGCGGACGTTCAAACAGGACATGTTCGGGTGTATCTTGTTTGTTACAAATAGCACAATTATCGTTTAAGGTTTTATTAATATTTTTCCAATATGTTTTGTAAGGTCCATGTCCGGTGATGTAATGGATTAGTCCTCTAGTAGGCTGAATATGTTTAAATCTAAGTCTTTCGTTGATATCAGTAAATAAATTATGCACTCTCCTTCCCGCTTCCGTTATGTCCCATTATTGTTGCCAGCTTATTTTCAAAAACCTCTTAATTTCAGCTATATTTTCACATCTTCTTCCAATTATTTGTGTTACCATTCCAAATTCATTCTTCTTCAACCAAAAGTTTGCTCCCTTAAGTTTAATTAAAAGGTATATTGGCCAAATTTCTGTCGTAACTAGGAGGGCCATAGTCGGAGTGGTTTTAACTGCTCCAGTAAATCGTAGCAAGATTTTTCTTTGAGTTCTCCTTAGTAAGCTCCTTATATGAACGTCCTGCATCCGAGTGGCCCAAACACTAGCGCCATATGCTATAATGGATACGAAAATACTGTTATGATATGTTGAGATTGTGGTTAACGGTATTTTAAAATTTGATTGCATAATTCGGGCCAAGTTCATCATCACGATTTCGGATTTATTTCTTATATACTCTGTGTGCTTCCTAAAGTTTAATTTCTCATCTAAATACATTCCAAGCTATTTGGCCTCCTTTTGTCTTCTTATGATTTGATTATTAAACTTTATGCTTGGATCACTTTTTAAACTACCCCTCAGAAACATATAATTTTATTTATTCGGTGATATTTGTAGTTTTGATTTTGCACACCAATTGCTTAGTTTCTGTGTTAGATTATTTGCTTTACTTTCCAAGTCGTTCCTGTTTTTACCCTCAATAATGATTAAAAGATCGTCGGCATATGCGATAGTATTTGTGATGTTTACATCCTCATTCAAGTCGTCTAATAAGATCTCCAATACAATGTCCCAAAACAATGGTCCTAACACCGATCCCTGTGGACATCCCTTGGAACTTATTTTATATACTATGCGATAGTATTTGTGATGTTTACATCCTCATTCAAGTCGTCTAATAAGGTCTCCAATACAATGTCCCAAAACAATGGTCCTAATACCGATCCCTGTGGACATCCCTTGGTACTTATTTTGTATACTATGGCACTTACACCTTCCATAAAGACCTTTCTGTTGTTACAATAATCTCGTAATATTTCATAGAGACATTTTGGATAATCTTTTTGACGTAATCTCTCAAAGAGGTATGGCCACCACAAATTGTCAAATGCCCCGGATGTATCAATTAAAATTCCTATAATATATTTAGCGTGTGAGTTTTTGACCGTTGCCAATGCTAAATTTATCACGTCTTCGGTAGATAAGCCTTTTCTGAATCCAAATTGTTTATCATTGATTCCAACCATAAGTCGAAATTCTTTTATTCTCTTACAAAGTAACTCTTCAAAAAGTTTGCCAATTACGTTTAACAGACAAATGGGTCGGTAGGATTTGGGATCCTTTGGGTCTTTATCGGCACTCTTTTTAAATTACTTTTGCTTCCTTCCAGCAATTTGGAAAATATGCAATCATTAAACAATTTATGTAAAATAGGTGAAATTATTTCCTCCAAATTAATCAAAATTTCGTTTATAATTCCGTCAGGTCCGGCAGCTTTTTTACTCTTCAGCCTTTCTATTGTCAACTTGATTTCTGTTATATCTAAAGGATATGTCACTGTTGTATTTGGATACGGAAGATTCATGCGTATTCGTTTGAGTGTGTGTGTGTTATCATCTGACATATGGTCGTCATCTGGAAGTAGTTTCTCTAACAAAGCCTTTGCTGACTCCTTCCAGTCAGTGGTCAAGTTACCGTCACCTTTATATAACGTTGTCAGGTTTCTTCACTTTGTCCATTATAATCTTATTCGTTTGAGTGTGTGTGTTATCATCTGACATATGGTCGTCATCTGGAAGTAGTTTCTCTAATAAAGCCTTTGCTGACTCCTTCCAGTCAGTGGTCAAGTTACCGTCACCTTTATATAACGTTGTCAGGTTTCTTCACTTTGTCCATTATAATCTTATTCGTTTGAGTGTGTGTGTTATCATCTGACATATGGTCGTCATCTGGAAGTAGTTTCTCTAATAAAGCCTTTGCTGACTCCTTCCAGTCAGTGGTCAAGTTACCATCTCCTTTATATAACGTTGTCAATACTTCAGGTTTCTTCACTTTGTCCATTATAATCTTATACGGCGTTCCCCAAATGTTCGTATCTAATTTATTTTCAACAGAATTCTTCCAAGAATGTTGCCTCGTTTCTTCTAGACGATTTTTAAATCTCTCTTTAGCTTCTCGATAGTTCCTTAGGTTTATTTCTCTTTCTGTAGCTATTATACATTTTTGATATATTCTACGTAGTTTTCGCATTTGTCTTCGAGCTTTCTGTAGAGTGTCAGTCCAAACATTGTCAAAATACTTCTTAGGATTGGTTTTTGGTACCGTTTCTGAAATAACCGTTTTTATTATACTGCCTCCGTTGATTTCCAATACAATAACTGAAATAAAACAGTCTATGATCACTAGAGGTATAATCTTATCCTACTTTCCAATCTATCAGTTTGGCTTCCGATTTAATGCTACAAAAAGTAATGTCGATGTTGGATGACGCTCCTGCTCTGCTTTCATAGGTGGGTGGATTGTTTGCTTCATTTTTATTACTAAATTTAATTCCGCAATGGCTTCTTCTAGTTTCTCCCCTCTTTCATCTTTATATCTACTAAACCACCAGCTTGATTTTGCGTTTGCGTCACAGGTATGCACTATTTCTAAGTCAGGATAGCTTCTGGTAGTATTTTTAATTTTATCTATAAATGGGTGAATGGGAAGGCTGAATTGAAAGTAATAATTTGCCAAAATAAATTTGCCGTTTGCATGAGTGATTTCTAGGCAGTTGGTGTGTGCGATGTTAACAACCTGTAGATTTGGGTTAAACATTATAATACCAGCCATTGGATTTTCTCCAAAACTAATCGCTCTTGCCTTAAGTGGCGCATTGCCATTTTTCCGTTTATCGAATAAGGTTCCTGAATGCATAAGATATCTAGATTTACTTCTTCTGATACCTTTTTAAGTTCTAGCATCACTAGTCTGCTTCTTTGCGCATTTATTTGCCCAATTTTAATAACGTTATAGTCTTCGCAATCTCCCATTTTGCTTTCTATAAAGAACATGTCCCATATGAGTGCTGTTTACTGCCTGATTTGAGTTCTCTAGATAACTTATGCACTCGAATTACCTGTACATTATTACTTCTCTGTCGTGTCAAAGATGGCTTCAGTTTTATATTTACTTTTTCACTTGTCTGGTTTTTGGTATTATTACTTAGTTGATTAAGAACTGTAGCAAAAATATTACCATTTTTATTAGTTTTATTAATATTGGGTTTCTGTACGACTTGTTTTTTATTATTAAACGAGGTGCTCGTGGTATGGTGATTTATAGGTTGGCTAGTGTGTGTTTTAACTGTTGCTACTTTAGAATAATATGGTCCTTCATGCCGGGTTTGTACATAACAGTTAGATTAGGGTCAAATACCGTAACATAACACGAATTGTTTATATCCAGTTCGTCTCTTAAATGCTAGTTCTAATAGATTGAGTAAATCTTTTGGCTGTGATTTCAATTCAATTCTATCGGCAGCATCCGGTACTTGAAAAATGATAGTTTCGCCATTGGCGTGAAGCTTGCGAATTACGTGTCTCAAGGCTGCGAGCAAAGTTCGTTGGTTTTCCAGTCTGCTTTGCTGAAGAGAGAGATTAAAGTTCTCTGCTTAGTGTTGGGCAAGGTCGCCATCGTCTCCTGTTCCGCTGCTGTTATTGTCTTCTCATCCGATTGAGCTTCTGCTATCATCACTCGCCCTTCATCGATTTTGGTCGTGTTGTTTTGTGGTTTCGAGGTCATTCTTAACAGTTTTCTTCCTCTCCATAATTCATTAAGAAAGCCACTAGTACGCTTCTTTTGTAATTATTTCTTCATCTTCTTCTTCTTCTTCTGATTCGGTGCTTAATTCCGCCATTGTAATTGCGTCGTAATCAACTTCAATTTTCTTTTTATTTCCAATCCCTAGTTCATGATTTATATTATGGATTCTTAATTTAGGTGGTAAATCCGGTTTTGTCGTATCATCTATCTTTTTAATTATATTATCGGCCGCCAATTGCGAGTTTTGTATTTTAAATATTTGTTCCTCATCTGTCTGAATAGCAATATCCTTCTTTATCTTTTGCTTTTCTAACCAAAGTCTATGTGCAATTGCTCTTGCCATATTACGCCTTATTCTACAAGGAGTATTCCTCTTCTTTTGTTTCGTTCATATATACTCCTCCGTGGCCATAGTCTGTTCTTTCCCACATCATTTTATAGGTGGGACAATCTTGCTTCCCCTTGCAGGTTTTATTCCTTTTCTTACACGGTATACAAATAGGTTTCATGCAATCTTTTCTTTCATGATCTTCTTCACCACAATTCCCACAAATTAATTTATCTTTATTACAAAATTTGGAAACATGCCCAAAATCGTAGCATTTTAAACATCTTGCCACCGACACAAAGTCTTTCACTGTCACTGCTTGGAAGCCAATATAAATCGTGTTGTTTTGGATTACAAGTTTTCTTATTTTAGCGGAAACCTCCGCCACGTGGTGTACAGTAGCACGATTTCTGGGACCAGTTTTCAATCTTAGTTTAAATCCGTCATCAAATTCTTGCTTTGTTATTAATCCCACAAAATTCTGTACATAAATGTTATTTTTCAGCTCCTCTTCTTTAGTTCCTGCTAGTACATCATACAATATAACTAGGGGATTTCGTCTTTTTGGTAGTTCAACCTTCAGATTTTTGTCCTTTAAACTCTGGCTGTCTATAATTCTCTTTGCGTCGTCAGCAGAATCTACCTCAACAATCAAATTCTTTCCCGCAGTTCTCAGGCTGCGTATTTCTATTTTCTCCTGTGCTGGTTTGAGATTTTGAGTTACGGTCTTTTGTAACTCTTTAATGTCTGCATTAGATGTAGATGATACAAAAACGGGATGGCTCTTCGTCTGTAGTTGTAGGGTTCTTCCTGTTATTATGGGTGTCGCAGTTGCTTGGGCAAATGTTTTTGTTGGGATTTCTTTTCATATAGTTGTTTAAATACATTTGCTTCAGCTATGGCTTTCTCCTTCTCAATATTTACATGCTGCTACATTCTTTGTATTGAGGATAATAAAGTAAAGGCTTTTTCCTTCGACTTAAATCTCTCACTGCCAATAATGGAATTCGATTCCAAGATGGCAGCTTCAAACTGCTCATTTATCTTCATACTTTTATCTCTGCCATGGAACCTTTCCTACCTCGTTCGGCATTACTTTCTTTAAAATTCACATCCTTCTGTGCATTCTCCACATTTCCTTCTCTTTTCGATGGTGACCTACTCAGGGAATTTTTCAGCTTAAAAGCTGAATCCTCTGCCATATATTTTAACGAGGGGAATGTACCCCCCGAAAATAATTAATTCTTATTATAATATCAAATTTAGCAGTTTTTAATTAAATATAACGCAAATTAACTCAACAGAAATAAGGTAGTATATAACAGTAGCAGTGCAAATAGTTGCAAAGGTTATTCACACAGGAAATAGCAGCGCGTGTGCGTGACGTCAGATTGACGCTAGTACAGCAAACACCGCGCGTGTAATGCCACATGATTTCGCTCATTTGTTAGTTGTTATGTGATAACTGCTAATCCTACGGCTGCTTATAATGGTACTTACAGTTTCTTTCACTTGACAACTTAACTTATTTAAAAATACTCACTAATTCACTACAAAATGGAGCTCATGTACATTACGCTCGGTAACCAGAGCGTCTCTACACGTCTCTACACGTACATAGTGTATAGAGAAGCTATTGTATTGTACCCAACAATTCAATACCGAAATTTTACCGCAAATATATATTTTGGGTCCCCCTAAATCCAAAAAAAGGATTTTCAGAAAACGGTCCGTGTGTGTATGTCTGTCCGTGGACAGCATAGCTCAAAAACGAAAAGACCGTTGAATACCAAACTTGGTATTTAAGTTTGGTATCTTCCAAGGATGCGACACGAAGATTTTTAAGAAAATGCCCCCACCCCCAACTACCCTTTACATGGAACTTTTTTCGAAAATTTTAATTTTCTTAAAAATGGCTCTAACGATTTTGATTAAAATATCGTATATTATCGTACATGTATTTACCTGACAAATAAAATGTATATCTTGAATTTTCTGGGAATAGCTTCTCAAGACTACTTTATTCTGGATGCATTTTACGGAATTTTGCATAACTGCTAAACTGTAAGAGATGGACAAAAACTTACTGCGCAAAAAATGTAGAGCACATTAAAACAAACAATTTATGTCAAATACTTTTTTTCGTAGAGTTGATCGTGTTTTAGATAGTCCTTGTTTTTGGTTTCAGCTTTGAAAAACTTATACTTTTTTCATACAGGAATTTGTCAACTGCTGTCCATACAAACAAAGGAACTTCAGTCACATAGCAACCAGCTTTTGACTATCACTTTAACCTATGATACTCCCTTATTTCGCTTTACTTACAAGGAAGCAAGTAATAATACTATTTCTGCTAATTTTTTCTCGATCAGCATGAAGTAAATAGAAGCATAAGCTTTTTAACAATAAAATTGTTGCAGAGATGTAGAGAAAGTCATGTGAATGGAACACATAAGATTTTTTTCACACAAGCTGTGTGTAGGACAGGAGTTGCATAGGTAGAGTCAGACTAAAAAATTCAATGGCATAGTCGGTCTCTAGCCGGTTGCTCTACCACTGAGTTACCATGGCAACATAACACTGATTTTCTCAATATGCGAGTCAGTTGAGCATTCCGCCATAACGCGGATATCAAGAGATTTTACCTGTTATACGAAAGTATGGGAATATTCCCTATAAGAATCTCCTTGGCCGTTGCATTAGAACTGCAAAGAGATCTGCGGAAAGTAAGTGAAACTAATCAACCCTCATTGGATTTTAAAAAGCTACCCTACAACGTCACACACAACTTATGAACTTATTCGTGTCGTTTTAAACGTGTTTAGTTTGTAACTAATATATTATAAAAACTATGTTAGGAAATACATTTTCTTGCTATCACCTCGGCAACAACGCAATATAATTTGTATATTAACATCAGTTGATGACTTCTATGCTAACAGCAATATAAACAAGGAAGTTACGCATGCACTAGCACTATAATACGTTTATCCTGTTTTAATGATTTTGTTTTCAATATATATGTCTTCATTAACGAATATAAAGATGGCTTGAAAAGAATTAGACTCGCATGAATTTCTCTAACCTCTATCGTTTATTAGTGAGTATTTTATCCCCCCCCCCATTTCACTTGGGCCTGTCAGCTAAAGTGCCGGTTGCACTGCATCCTAAAATGCTTATCCAGCAGTTAAACTCCAGTTCTCTAGTCCTGTGCCCCTTCACAAGCCCAAAAGTGTAATGGAGCTACAGTCCTCTGGGTCCATGAAGAATTTCCCAACCTCACTTCACAGGAGCAGAAAACGTGATAGACTGTTTCCAGTCTTTGTTGTTCTGGAACATATTTCTCTCTAGCGCACGCCCAATGGCAAAAGCGATTATGGTTTTTAAATGCAGCTCAACGTAAAAGGTTTGCATGGCTCTTTAATAAATAATTTGCAATGCTGTTACCCTGAAAGCGTGTTCCAGTCCAAAAGATATTGCATTAGTGGAACATCTTCAGAAGTGTCCTTCTGAAAGTTCATTTATCTCTTACTTCACTTTAATTAAAATAGCTACATACATGTTTCGTTATACGAGGGTTGAAGCATAAGTCATAGCAACTAGTTTCATGAGAATATCAGTGGAAAATATGAAATATACACTTGTATGGACAGTGAGTACCTCATAACTTTGCTTCACATAATATATATTAAGGTAGCTGACATGGCATTATTGGTGCAATTTCACCACAGTACAACTTACACACCCGTTCTAAAGGCCCTTAAAGTGATCCCCTGCAACATTCACAACATGCTGCCAACGATGTAGGAGGTGTTGAATACCATCTGCGTCACTATTTTCCTCCCGTGTGGCATCTGTAACTGCATAAGCATTTCCAGTACCCTCATGTGTTGAAAACTGGTACCAGGCAATGGCTCTTTTACCTTGCCTATGAGGTCTCGACGTCACATACAGACAGATTAGGGTGCTGGGTGTTCCGTTCTTCACACCCCAGCGATGTAATAGCCAACTCTGTTTTATCTACTCACCTTGAGACTCTCCGGCGGAGCGTTAATCCCAACAGCTCCCACCAATTCCCTCTGATATTCTTTGGAAGTTCTGTTACGAGGAATGGGACTTTGAAAAAATAATCAAGTATTGAACTTATGGAACCAGCAATAACGGATATCTCGGAAATGGCTTACTGCTCAAAAAAGCTTATTTAAAATAAATTATGTTTTAATGTATTCTACCTGTTTTGTCTAGTAAGTTTTCATCTATAACTTAACAATTGCCAGTTATTCTAGATTATACAAAATTATTTCCGAATGAAGAGGATTTATTCCCAAAAACTCCAATATAGATTTAATTTGTCATGAAAATGACTTTTTCATGTAGTATTTTAATAAAAATCGTTAGAGATAGTTGTTACAATGTAAACGTTTCCAAGTAGGGGATACTTTGGCAGGGATTCTTCGTATGGCATTTTTGGATCTTTGGAAGACAGGTATTTTACCGACGTCTGGCATTTTAGATGCTATTCACAGACACTCATACAACTTTTTTTCAGGTCTCAAAACATGTATTTCCCGTTCAATCTAGACACCAAATTTCTGGATTTCTGTATTACTCAATTTCAATATTTTCTCTGAGTGACTGAGCGAGGTGGCGTCGCGCTAACGTATGTGACTCGCATTCGGGAAGTCCAGAGTTCGATTCGCGTCGAACGCACACTGCAACTTGGGGCTTCTCGTGGTTCCCCCTTGCCATTTAGGCGAATCCTGGGGCATTTATTCTGCATGTTATTTCCCTATCTTCCTGGCGTACTTTTCTAGGCTATGTTGAGTAGATGGCATACGGATGTACGTACTTTGTCGATTCAGTTCTCAGCGTTGGGTGCGGCGTTGTGGTTGCGGGTGGTGGCGAGAACTGCCTTGCCGTCTCTCGGAACTCTACTGTTGGCGGTGTTGCGCTCCTGATGCAGAGATGAACAATCAGACAAACAGTTAGGGACTTCCGCAGGTCTCTGTGGCTGTATGTAGTTCTCTTACTTCATTTGTTCGTCATGCGGGGTGTTAGCACGCAATACGAAGTGTCCCCTCCCCCCGTTGTCTGGCATTTACCTTTATCGGCTTTTGGTTTTTCAGATGCTATTCACAGACACTCACACAAATAAGGACCTTTTCACAAAATGATGTATTTTGGATCAGGGGGTTTAAATATACATTTCCTGTGCAGCCTCGACTTGGAATTTTTGAACGGAATAAAACACTTCCTCTTAGTTACTAAGGTCGGTGACGGAGAAGGAAATGGAGACAGGCAACTTGCGCTGTTTCTTACCCGGGTTGAGCTGAGAACAGCCAGAGGGTGGCTGTTTCTGACAACTCCTCAAGAGAGTTTATATCGCCTAATACCATCCGGTCAACTTGGTCCAACTGCTGCAATTGTCCCTTCGTTCCGTTATGTTCAACTGATATCAAAATGCCATGCGGCAGTGTGAGTTAGCGTATCTGCCTCATATTCAAGAGGTCGCTCAGAATGAGGGTTATTTCAGGATTTCCCCTTATCCTGAGAACACGACTATCGAGTAACTTTAAACTTCATGGACTCCGAGATAATTTGAGTATCGCTTTTACAACTTTATTCATCGTTCGAAATGACTAGCCAGGTTATACTACCCCCCCCCTCCTCTCAAAAAGCTTTGACTTGGTTTGGTTCCGAGTGATGCTCTCACACACACATATATTTCTCTAAAGCTCTTTTTAAGATTCAGGGGTCCTCAAAATACGTGTTTCCGATTAAAATTGGGAAACAAATTTTTGAGTGGAATGCAATATTTTCTCTTCTTATGACGAACTTGGTAGAGTAAGCAACAAAAATGCAGGCCGTACATTTTCACTTTGTATGGTAATATAAAGGACATTAAAGACTGTAAGATGAGAAAAAAGAAGAGGGAACATCTTCATAGGTTTGGTAGGAAACGTGGGCAAGGAACAGTCCCTTGAGGTACCATCTAAAAATACTGGAGTACGCTCTCGTAGGTGTTTGTGTCTGGAAGAAATAATGTCCGCTTTCTCTCGTCACACGGCAGAGTCCCGTGTTGGAGCACCGCCACTGTGCTTCAGGGCTAAGTCCCCTTCACCAAGTTTGAGAGTCTGTTTAAAGGCGATGCGGCATTCTTATAGCAGGGGATGCATTGCATTCCACCACAACAAATTATATACTTCCCATATGAGAAAACTTCAAGTATTTTAAAATTCAATTAAAACACGGAATATATCGAAAATAGCCCTAAAATACACGAGGGTTGACTGATGAGTCCCGGTCCTCACACAGATATGGCGCTACTAGGCCAGTTAGACGGTAGCATCGTATAGTTTAACTCTAGACCAGCTTGTAGCCATAGTTACAGGTCAAAGCGTGCTCAGTTTTCGAATGACAGCATTTTAAACAAGACAACTTTAGAGTTTTCACGAAAATAGAGGATTTGGAAAAACGAGCAGTGATTAAATACTTCCATTTGAAAGGCTTAACGCCTAAAGAAATCAAGGAGGAAATGGACAGTGCATTGAAAGACTCTGCCCCTTCATATTCAATGATTAAAACGTGGGTTGCAGAGTTTAAAATGAGACGTACGAGCACTAGTGATGAGCCTCGCTCTGGACGCCCTGTAGAAGTGACAACTCCAGAGATCATTGAAAAAAATCATCGTTTAGTACTGGAAGACCGCAGATTAAAGTTGTTTGAGATAGCAGAGGCTGTAAACATATCAAAAGAACGTGCAGGTAATATTTTAAGTAATGTTTTGGGCTTTCACAAGGTCTGTGCAAGATGGGTGCCGCGTTGATTAACACCTGATCAAAAGTTGCAAAGAAAAACTGTTTCTGTTAAGAATGTGGAGCTCTATCGTAAAAATTGACTTTGTCAGCTAACAAGTTTATGCGACTGTTTACTGGAATGCAGGGAATTATTTTTATTGATTAGTTGGAAAAGGGTAAAAGTATCACTGGTGACTACTGCGCAAGTAACTGCAACGTTTGAGTGATGAGGTGAAAAGAAAAATACCTCATTGGCTTTAAAAAAAATCTTGTTACATCACGACAATCGTTCAATGGGAAAAATGTGTGAATTAAAGTTGTAATTGCTCGAACATACACCCTGTTCACCAGATCTAGCACCCAGTGACTACCACCTGCTCCCAAACGTCAAAAAATTTCTTGGAGGACGAAGATTTCACAAGGAGGGGGTCATTGATGTGGTAAACAGCTATTTTTAGGACCTTGATAAATCGCACTACAGAAATGGTTTAATTAATGGACTGATATGACAAATATTGAGAAATAAAGCAAAAATCATTTTTAAATGCTGTTTTCATTGAGAGGCCGCACACTTTCCACATGCTGGGGAGACATTACAGCAAATTAGCTGAAATAAGTACTCCCCCTCTCAAAATTCTCCAACAAAAATATTTTAATCAAATCAAACAGAGGAAAAGGATGCTGCTCCTAAAAAATGCAACCGTTCGAGGAACCTACCTAGCGCTACCTCCCAACCCAAAACCTCAATATTACCAAACCTAAACCATCCTCCTAATTCCTGTGGTTAAGCCCTTACTAGGCAGGCACACAGAAGTACACCTAGGCTCACCTCGAATCTACCTGGACTTTGGTGAAACATGTTGGCAGCTCTGCAGTTATAATTCACATAGCGTAGTAAAGCTGCCAAAGCAATTAGGGTACTTGAATATAAATCGAGTGTTGAATTTAACCTTAATGATCAAAAATAGTCTTGAAGAATTTCTAAAGTCCTGAGTTCCAGTCTAGAAATAATGCAGTAGTAGCTTTACAAGCGACACGGTTGTGGAGGACTAGTACACTGTTTAAATGCTTCTACATAAACGCAACGTTATTGATCACGTGGAACTGTCAAATCACGAGCAACGTCTGCTGTTTGAGGTAGTATGATATAAATTGTTTAAAACGAGATATACTTTTTGTGCACTAGCCGTTTATCTACCTCCTGCATTTACAAAGTTCTGCAAAAGTCATGCAGAATGAAGAGGCTATTCCCCGAAAATTCAAGATGTACATATTATTTGTGATGTGCTTTTCTTTATTATACGCTATTTTATTCAAAATCGCTGCAGCCATTTTTGAGAAAATAATAAATATATTTTTCCATATAAAGTGTAGTTTGGTTGTCGGAGTTTCTTGAAAATCTTCATGTCACATTATTTGATGATGCGCGCTCTCTCTCTCTCTCTCTCTCTCTCTCTCTTTCTCTCTCTCTCTCACACACACACACACACATACATTTTTCTAAAAATTACGCTTTTGGACTTAGGGGACCCGTAAAAGTGTATTTTCGGTGAAATGTTATAAACTTTTGGGTGATATGCAATACCTTATATACTACGTACGTGCTAATGCCTGAGGTGCCGCTATTAGGTGTCAAACTCAGAAATGGTTCTGGATATGATACGCTACATTGGTCTCAATAACCGAACATGTATTTGTTTTTTTTATTCAGATAACCTGAATAAAAGTGTTTAGGGGCGACAATGAGGTAATTCCTGAGCAACTATAATACCAAGCGTGGCATAATTAGCCATTTATGGATAACTAAAGTTATTGCTACCTATGGAGAGCATTTGTCTCACGTAAGGCTTCTCTGTTTCAGGACGGATTACGACAGAACCATCTGTGATCACCTCATTGACCAAGACTTAGAGGCAGCCCTCAAAGCCATCGAGGGCGATGAGCAGGTAACTTGGATCCCTTTATCCTTTCAAAACCCGTTTCTCTGGAGTTCAGGGACAATGGGACTATTAACTTGAAAATTGGTACACTTCTACTCGCCATATTACATCTTGTCCCTTGTCTTGTCCGTATGTGACAGCCGATCCTCGTCAGTACCGCCGACGCCACCTAGAGACAAGGCCTCAGAACGGATAACAGAGCTGCTGGTACAGAAGTACCTACGTGAAATAGTAAACGTTCGGCGTTAAGGCCCCTAGAAAGTGTTGCTGGTCAGCGTGTACAGGGAATTATGACGACAGTGTGTTTTCCTTCCCATCTGAAGAAAATCTCTGCCGTTCATAGGAAGCATTGCATTCCCAGCAAACAATCCTGGCACATATAGCCTTACTAATTAATTAATCGCATTCTAGATAAAAGTAGATTTTTGGAAGGTATCGATTAATCTGTTGGAGTGAAAACTAAGCTGAAGAGTATAACCTAAACGTTTGCATGCCGTAATTATTTACAAGCGGTACATAAAATGCTATGCGCGCACGTTTTCTTGCACGCTGGGCTCCCTGGTAGGCTTCACGCAATGTCGGGAGCAGAGCGCAGCGACAACATTGAACCCGCGACCTTGGGTATATGAGGTCAGCATGGTAACCATTACACCACGGAGGGCCACGAGAAATGAAGTACGCTATACACTACGATATCTAGTGACTTCAATGCTAAGTTTTTTTATGTAGTGTTTAACGCCCGCTTTTACTACATATGACACTGAAGATAGGTGTAATGAAGATGGAGACCGGTGGAATGCGATGGCGGGGGAAACCGGGGAACCCGGAGAAAATCCGCCCCTGCACCGCTTTGTCCACCACATATTCAACATTCAGTCTTGGGTAGAACCCGGGTCGCCTAGGTGAGAGGCGAGTGGTCAAACCACTCGGCCACAGCGCAGCCTACAATGCTGACGTTTTATTCTGAATGTAGATCCCAGAGTTCATACATCTGCATATGCTCTGTGTTTCATTTGATAACTCAGCTATTCTCGGTAAATTAGTTAACCCATTCTTCATTATGGCTGAAGTGCTCAAAGAAACAAACCTTCTGTGGTCAACAACACTGTGGAAAGACAGACGGGCGCGTTCTTCTTATTCCCTGTAGCCCTCGCGCCCCAAAAAAAAAACTGTGCGCATAATATTGTGCTTTATGGTGATACTGCTGATTTTTTCAAGGGAGACGATTCAATTAATGAGATGTACAATTATTATTTACGCCCATTCCGATTGCACAGTGTGACATGTTGGGTTAGTTCTGTTTCTGGAACTGGACGAAATAAATTACTGAATGCACTGACACTAGAAATAATGGCTTTCAGATACTCTACCAATGGTTTGAGCTCACCAAATACCACACATTTTGATTTCTGCAATATTTCAGAGCTTACAAAACCTACTATATCATATAAATGAATTTGGAAAAGCTGTACCATTATCAGCAGCTGTCATATCCATAACATTTGATGCAACATCTAATAATCTAAATATTGTAGAATGCCGCAAAACCATAAAACTAATGAATTTGAATAAAAGATTAATTCTTCAATGGATACCAGCATATTGCGGAATTCTGGGTAATGAAGCAAGAAAGTAAAATTACATCAAATTCATCAGATCCAATAAGTTATCACTCTATCAAAAGAATCATTACATCAACATATAGTAAAAACAATAAAGAAGACAATGTATCACAAACAAAAGGAAAACCATGTGAAACGTAATGTAATAGCACGACCAGAATCGCTACACTACCAAGAAAACCCTCTGTAGCAACGTTTAGAGTCCTAACTGTTGCAATAAACATTTATTCAGGATTAGTATAGTGAGATCTCCTCTGTGTACACTAAAAGAAGATACTGCGCTGCCCAACCTTTAGTCAACATGACTGGAATGCAAGAGAAGGAATGATTTCACTGCCAACTGCTCAACATTAGATTACAGCATTGAGACCAGATCAAGGTGGGTGTCCGGGAAGTAGAGAGGAAAGACAACTTGACATTGTCACGCACGACAACAATGTCTTCCTGTATTCGAACAGAACGCGGTCGTCCTGTTTTCTTAACATTTAGCAACAGTGATCGGAGTAGGTAGGTAGGTAGGTGGGATTTAGGGATTTACCCGTAGCGTTTCAGGGATTTTCCCTCTTCAGCCAGGATTTGTTGTTCATAGAGATGGCGACAGGCTCCTTTTTTTTTTTTTTCTTTCTTTAATTATCAAATTTAGCCACAATTAATTAATTAATATAATGGTGAAGGCATTTACACTTTTCTTACTTTAAGCAACAAAAGTGGTTTAGAAGTTGGCATGATTGCAATTTGTGATACATTATATAAGTTTGGGATTTTTTTTACTTAATTCTAAGATTTCTTAATCTAGTGGTGTTTTCCCCCGGTTATATCTGTGTTGTATGATTTGTTCGTCTTCTAGTCGACTATTGCTTCTCTTTCAGTTTTGTTCCTCTCGACGGTGTGCTCTGTGTTCTGCGTCAGTGGTGTACTTTCTGGTCATTTTGGCGATGGCGTCGTCTGTCAATTTGGTCCATGGTCTACTAATGGGAAGATAACAACCACCGTCATATGACAAAATGGCGCAACATTCAAATTCGTCGTTACTTACCAGCAAGGCTACTGGTTCTTCTAGTGCTATAGACAAACTCTTGCTTTACGTAGTTTACATTAAGTAGCTACGCATTTTATTAATTCGAAGATACTTGAATCTAATGTTTTTCTGTGACAGCGTTAAATTATAATTTAAAGAATGTACCAATATATCCTTCATGTAACAAGTCTCTGGTCACGTCATGCGAATCGTAGTGGTATTGATACCTTCCCCTATCGGCACGGATTTATTTCCGCTGCTGTTTCACGGGAGTGCCACTGTACTTTAGGATTAGTCACTCTGGGGCAAACCACCGGATATAGCCTCACTTACATGACCCCAGGAATGAGGGAAGAGACCTGAAGGGCAACGGGCGCACACATGGATGGACTACTCTTGCAAGTCTCCCGAAGCCACCTTAGGCACTGCCCACGAGCCCTGACCCTCCCGGTGAGTCTCCAGAGAAAGCGGGTCCCGACGACGACGCACACTGCACACTGTCACCTGGTCCCTCAACCATGAAACAGATGATTAGGATATTCCGGTGACGACCCGGAGAACCCATGGGTCGGATAGGCCGGCCGCGTATAATACACTTCGGTACACGGAAAATAAATTGCAGAATTCTATTAAGTTGATATTACTAGTTGAAGACAAATAAATTCATGTTTTATGAAGTTGTTACTATTAACATTTCTCAGTGTTTCAGAATAAATTGACCTTTTGAGCCAACGAGTCAAGTAATCGTGAAATACATGTTTGAGTCATTCGATAGCACATTTCGCCTGTCATGATCAGGAAGCGATGGTAACAGAAAATTTGAGGAATATAACATTCCCATGACTCAGAAACGTCGGCTACGGGAATTACTCCAGAATGTGAGTCCACACGTCACCGCTGCGCCATCTTGCTCGGTTCCGGAAATAACCTACTTCCGTAGTATGGACTTGTTTAGTAAACATCAGTTTCATGTTGGACAATTTCCTAAAAGTATAAAACACGAGGCCATGCAGAAAGTGACAGACGAAAACAAAACAATAACGAAAGCTATCAACACAAAACTTTGGCCGAATATTATGTGCATCCAAAAACCAAATAAGTTCTTTGCCGGTAGAAAAGTATAACATGTGCATTGAAAAACTGGTCCCACGTGACAATAAATACCTTGATAGCAATGACGATTACGTTGAGAAATGGAGTAAGGTAGTGTAACTATATAAATAAAGTATTGTTGTTATTTAGCTGTGTCAAATTGTCTGGATGGACCTTGTAGCACTAGATATTCCATTGTCAGAGTAATGTTTGATGTGCAGTTGGACCCAAACAGCTTGGCCTACGTCAAGTTCACGCCCAGCGCGTCCAACCCGCATCCAGAGTTTGCAGACGAGGTCTACTTCCCACCACTGACCGAGGAAGATGAGGCCGACCAGGACCTCGTCGTGGGCCCTTCCTCAATAAACGGTTCGTACCATTCTTAACACTTCAAAACTGAATACCACACCATCTCAGAAACGGTTAAAAATGTATATGATATAAATTGTATATTTCAACGAGATCTACGTATTCTGTGTACAAAGTTTTTGTCTATTACGGTTTACCATTTGTATTCCATCCAAAACTTCAATGTGGAGATTTCACTGTAAATTCATATTTTGAGGATACCTGAATCCAAAGAAAATCATTTTTAGAAAATGTCCTCTGTGTGCGCGCGCGTGTCTGAACTGCCCAACTAAAAGACGAGAGCTCGGCTTAAATACCAAACTTGATATTTAAGTTTAGAATGTTCTAAAGCTGCGACACGAAGACTCTCAGGAAGAATCCCATACCCCAAACATTTTTCGAAATTTTCGATTTTCTCAAAAACAGCTCTAATGATTTTGTTTAAATGCCACATTACATTAAATATATTTACATGGCAAACAAATATCTTGATTTTTAGAGCAATAGCTTCTCTTCATCCTGAATGAATGTTATATAACTGGTAAAGCGTAATAAATATACAAAAATGTAGATCTTGTTAATGCATACAATTTATATCAAAAACAGGTTTTTGGAAGTTAAATTTCCGAGATATTCCTTGTTATTGTTTTAAAAATGTTAATACTTAGGCTTTCCTCAAATGGGAATTGTTATTCAGTTTTTCATCCTTGTTCTGTAAAATGATCGGACTTTCAATTGTATCACATAGCGAACAGCCCTTAAAACATTTGACAGTTGCTTAGCCCATTGCTTTCCTTTACTGTCCTTCTACTTATAAGGAACTAATTAATAAAAGCATTTCTGCTAATGTTTATCTCAGTTAGCGTGAAGAAGACAGAAGAATAAGCTTTTACAAGAAGAGTTTGTTGCAGAATCTGCAGAGTTGCTACCATCCTTCTTAGAGTGTGAAGTAAATGGGAGTGGACTAAAAACTTCTTGACAAGTACACATCAAACAAAAAAGAGAAAACATGTTCTGATGTATATGACTTTCTCTATTCCCTGTACAAGCTTCACTTTAGTCGACAGAGGGAGCCACATGTTCGTAGTAGATATAAAGATAAACTTCAAAATAATTACCAAGTATTGAACGATTCGACTCATCAGCAGCGGGTATTTCGGAAATTGCTTACGACCCAAAAATTTATATCAGATAAGTTGTTTGTTGTTTGTACTTCATTTTATACAAGTGCAGCGCTTAACTATCACCAGTTATATCACTCTTTCCGATTAAAGAGGACTTCAGAAAATTGAAGATTTATGTTTTATCTGTCATATAAATATCCTTATATATGGTGTTTAGATAAAAAAAATTAGAGTCGTTTTTGAGAAAATTGAACATTTCGTATAAGCTTGCATTTAAAAGGTATTTTGGTTGCGAGATGCGTTTTAACCTTTGTGTCGCACCTTGAAAAATGCTGAGCTTAAATACCAATATGGGACAGAGCCTGTCTTGGAGTCAAAGAACATGTAATCATAGGATAAAGAACCCGGAACGAAGGATCAACATGATAGTGAGGAAGTAGATGAAATGAAATGGATGATAGGAAAGGTAACGATGGAGTAATTGGTGGCCTGATTGGCGGGAGAAACCGGAAGGCCGTGGAAAACAAACCTTGTCCATCAAAACTCCCTCTGGGGTTTAACCTGGCCTTGGTGACCGACAAGAGGTCTAACCATTTGGCCATGACGCCTATTATCCCATATCGACCAGTTTTACAAGATTTGACAAGTAGGTAGAGGACAAACTTTTGTAAGAATGGTTTGTTGAATAAAAGACGAGTAACATACGATAGTTTTTAAAATACAGAATTCTTCCTGGTCCAGTAATGTGTGGACTTACTGTTGCAGTTGTGCAGATTGAGGGTCGTCCAGCAGAAGGCAGTCATCACTTCCTGGTCCAGTAATGTGTGCACTTACTGTTGCAGATGTGGAGGTTGAGGGTCGTCCAGCACAGGGCAGTCTTCACTTCCTGGTCCAGTAATGTGTGGACTTACTGTTGCAGATGTGGAGGTTGAGGGTCGTCCAGCACAGGGCAGTCTTCACTTCCTGGTCCAGTAATGTGTGCACTTACTGTTGCAGATGTGGAGGTTGAGGGTCGTCCAGCACAGGGCAGTCTTCACTTCCTGGTCCAGGAATGTGTAGACTTACTGTTGCAGATGTGGAGGTTGAGGGTCGTCCAGCACAGGGAAGTCATCACTTCCTGGTCCAGTAATGTGTGGACTTACTGTTGCAGTTGTGGAGGTTGAGGGTTGTCCAGCACAGGGCAGTCTTCACTTCCTGGTCCAGTAATGTGTAGACTTACTGTTGCAGTTGTGGAGGTTGAGGGTTGTCCAGCACAGGGCAGTCATCACTTCCTGGTGCAGTAATGTGTAGACTTACTGTTGCAGTTGTGGAGGTTGAGGCGGACGATCATCCAGCACAGGGCAGTCATCACTTCCTGGTCCAGTAATGTGTGGACTTACTGTTGCAGTTGTGCAGGTTGAGGGTCATCCAGCACAGGGCAGTCATCACTTCCTGGTCCAGTAATATGTGGACTTACTGTTGCAGTAGTGCAGTTTGAGGGTCGTCCAGCACAGGGCAGTCATCACTTCCTAATCCAGTAATGTGTAGACTTACTGTTGCAGTTGTGGAGGTTGAGGCGGACGGTCATCCAGCACTGGGCAGTCATCACTTCCTGGTCCAGTAATGTGTGGACTTACTGTTGCAGTAGTGCAGTTTGAGGGTCGTCCAGCACAGGGCAGTCATCACTTCCTAGTCCAGTGATGTGTGGACTTACTGTTGCAGTTGTGGAGGTTGAGGGTCGTCCAGCACAGGGCAGTCATCACTTCCTGGTCCAGTAATGTGTGGACTTACTGTTGCAGTTGTGGAGGTTGAGGGTCGTCCAGCACAGGGCAGTCATCACTTCCTGGTCCAGTAATGTGTGGACTTACTGTTGCAGTTGTGGAGGTTGAGGGTCGTCCAGCACAGGGCAGTCATCACTTCCTGGTCCAGTAATGTGTGGACTTACTGTTGCAGTTGTGGAGGTTGAGGGTCGTCCAGCACAGGGCAGTCATCACTTCCTGGTCCAGTAATGTGTGGACTTACTGTTGCAGTTGTGGAGGTTGAGGCGGACGGTCGTCCAGCACAGAGCAGTCATCACTTCCTGGTCCAGTAATGTGTGGACTTACTGTTGCACTTGTGGAGGTTGAGGGTCGTCCAGCACAGGGCAGTCATCACTTCCTGGTCCAGTAATGTGTGGACTTACTGTTGCAGTTGTGGAGGTTGAGGCGGACGGTCGTCCAGCACAGAGCAGTCATCACTTCCTGGTCCAGTAATGTGTGGACTTACTGTTGCACTTGTGGAGGTTGAGGGTCGTCCAGCACAGGGCAGTCATCACTTCCTGGTCCAGTAATGTGTGGACTTACTGTTGCACTTGTGGAGGTTGAGGGTTGTCCAGCACAGGGCAGTCTTCACTTCCTGGTCCAGTAATGTGTGGACTTACTGTTGCAGTTGTGGAGGTTGAGGCGGACGGTCGTCCAGCACAGGGCAGTCATCACTTCCTGGTCCAGTAATGTGTGGACTTACTGTTGCAGTAGTGCCGGTTGAGGGTCGTCCAGCACAGAGCAGTCATCACTTCCTGGTCCAGTAATGTGTGGACTTACTGTTGCAGTTGTGCAGGTTGAGGGTCGTCCAGCACAGGGCAGACATCACTTCCTGGTCCAGTGATGTGTGGACTTACTGTTGCAGTTGTAGAGGTTGAGGGTCGTCCAGCACAGGGCAGTCATCACTTCCTGGTCCAGTGATGTGTGGACTTACTGTTGCAGTTGTGCAGGTTGAGGGTCGTCCAGCACAGGGCAGACATCACTTCCTGGTCCAGTAATGTGCAGACTTACTGTTGCAGTTGTGCAGGTTGAGGGTCGTCCAGCACAGGGCAGTCATCACTTCCTGGTCCAGTGATGTGTGGACTTACTGTTGCAGTTGTGCAGGTTGAGGGTCGTCCAGCACAGGGCAGTCATCACTTCCTGGTCCAGTAATGTGTGCACTTACTGTTGCAGTTGTGGAGGTTGAGGCGGACGGTCGTCCAGCACAGAGCAGTCATCACTTCCCCAAGTCCCTTTTGCTGGTCAAGAAGGCCTTCCCGATACTTGCAGACTCCGAAGAGGAAGAAGACAGCGCTGCACGAAGATCAGCACTAAACGCCGAGTCCCTTCTGCTGTCATCCTTATTGAAACCCAAAGAGGAGACTCCAGTGAGCGTCTTCAACCACCACTACAACACACCTGATGGGTTTAGGGAAGGTCAGGAAACAGGGGATGCCGAGATGCCTCTGGAACGCTCCATGCCACAGTTCTCCAGGCATTACAATACTCCTGATGGTTTTCGCCTTGGACAAGAAACGCGGGATGAAGTTGTTGGTGACGAAGAAGAGGAAATGCAGATTGTGAATAAGGAACCTCAGGAGTTTTCCAGGTTATACAACACCCCGGACAAATTCCGGCAAGGTAAAGCACCATTTATTTACAAGTGATGTTATAATGACCCAAACAAGATTAGTGTCCATATTAACATCTGGGGCCGCTTGCAGAAACCATGCGAGGAAATATTAAATGAGTTTAGATCGAAGATAAAAAGCCGCGGGGAGCAAAACGTCCAAACATGTAAAAAGTGCCAGCACACTGAAAGGGAAATATAATTTACAGCTGATAAAGTGCAAATTTGATTGCCGTAATAATTTCTTTAATATTCAAAATAATTCCAAATTACTTCAGCATTTCCTTTGTTGAACCTGAAACATTCGATATGAATCAGTAAATGTCCGGGCTTGGAGTGATTTCGTCTGTGAAAAACATCGATAGTGCAGTGAATTAAACAAGGCAGTCTTTAGCAGCTCGTTGGCAAATCTGCTGCAGCTTGAGGAACGTCAGTCAACGACAAATGACGGTTCGTTTGGCAATAGTTGTGCTTGTTACGTCTCTTTCCATTGGCTGGTATTTTGGCTTCGAAAACAAAAGAAGCACACTGTCACCGGGCACATGTCTGGAGAAGCATTCTCAGGCGAATGATTGTCAGGTTCTGTAATAACAACCTGACAATTTATAGCGTATTGAAATGTTATTTTATTTATTTCTTCACCAGCAGCAGATTTTGGTGTTCCGGCTTTAGAATTATTCTTTCCTGTCGGTGTACTTGTTGACAATTTTTGACGCCGTGGACTGAGTTAGGTACGTTTTTGTTTTCATTCAATTCAGTGAATAAATAAACACGCCCTCTTTCTGGCCACAGCCAACCATCTTTTCCTTTCAATGAGAACATAACATTCACCATGTTATGTAAAATGAGGACTGACACTATTCTGCTTTCTGTTTGCATTGTTAAAAATAAGATGTATCACATGCCTATGCTACTGGAAATATATATATATTTTGTTAATTACATGCGAACTGCAAAGTAACACGTCGATTTTATAATGTGCTGCTAATGTGAAGCTGTGGGAGTCATCATCATCAACACAAGGGATCATTGTCGCAGATTGAGCTGCTTTTGTACCTTCCAGTGGCCAGCGTCTGACTTTTCAGCCAGAAGTAAGTCCCGAGTTCGATTCCCGGCTGGGGCGGTGAATAATTGTTCTTTAACTAATTGTTCCCCATAGAGTATGGAAGTATGTGTATGTAATATATATAACTGAAAAATCTGACGTTCACAAACTTACAGTTCAGCGAGCGAAGCACCAGCAGCTGTTGAAAAGCAAAGCCTCCATATGACCTTATTTGGCGGAAAATAATTTTAAAATTTTAAGTTGTAACGGCAGACTAGGTCTATCTTCCGCTCAACGATCAGCTCTTGGCGCTATGCCAGCCGCTGATAGTGAAATTTGGCCTCAGCAAAGCTGGGTACAAAACCGCACTAACGATAACTTACACAAAAGAACTAAGCGAATAGATTATATCTTCATTTTTGGTTTGATTCTTTTTTCACACAAGCCGTGTGTAGGGCAAGAGTTGGACAGGTAGAGTCAGACTGAAAATTTCAATACCATAGCCGGGATTTGAACCACAGATCTCCCGATCTCTAGCCGGTTGCTCTGCCAATGAGCTACCATGGCAACATGCTGGCATAGCACTGAATTTCTCAACTGACTCGCATGTTTCCCGGTAAACCACAAGGTGATGTCAAATTATTTTGAGATGACAACCCCAATGGTGACTTACAATGTTGTAAGCACTTTATGTCCAGGATTCCTAGTATAGCCAACTATTATAGTCAATTGGTATTGGTTTAATTGTTTTTACTAGCCGCGTGTAGGACAGGAGTTGGATCACCTTGTGGTTTACCGGGAAACATGCGAGTCAGTTGAGAAATTTAGTGCGATGGCGGCATGTTGCCATGGTAGCATCCGGGTAGAGACTTGGAGATCTGTGGTGGCTATCACGTTGAATTTTTCCGTGTGACTCTACTTGTCCAAATTTTCATTTTTCTTTCAGTGATTAAAATTGTAATTTTTGCAAGTTGTCTGGTTTATTATTTTTTGAACAGGGAAATAAGCAAGGAATTAATTACGATCGTAACAGCGTGTTTTAATTGTGAAACTTGGACCTATGGGAGAGAAAGCCGAATTGCTGGTAATTTTATTTCCATTAAAATCCCAGCTTGATCTGTCAGATATTTGGAAATGGAGGTTGGTAAGGAAGCATTTGTTTGGATGTTGGTACAGGGTTCGAGTCGAGGGACCTGATGCTGGAGCCCTCTAGACTTACAGCGGAAGAGATCTTGCACCAGATCAATGACGACAACGATATTCCTGGCGAGGAACCAGGAGTCATGCTGAGAGTGGGAGATGGTGGTGCACGGTTCCTGGAGGACTTCCGGGACCAGGACCGTCGCGAGCTGGCCAACATGTTCTATAACACCGAGAACAGGATCGGGGACGGCGGCACACCTACCGCCTACACTGAGGGTGGCCTGGTCTACCTGCCGGAGCAAAATGAAGGTAGTCTACCGCCTGCATTCACACCACTTTCTCTGTTAAAAGCCTTATGCTTCTATTTGCTTCATGCTAATTAGCAGAAATAGTCTTATTACTTGCTCCCTTGTAAGTAGAAGCGAAATAAGGGAGTACCATAGGTTAAAGTGATAGTCAAAAGCTGGTTGCTATGTGACTGATGTTCCTTTGTTTGCATGGACAGCGGTTGACAAATTCCTTTATGAGAAAAGTATAACTTTTTTAAAGCTGAAACCAATAACAAGGAATACCTCAAAAACGACCAACTCCTCGAAAAAAATGCATATAACATGAATCGTGTGTTTTAACTTGCTGTACATTTTTGTGTGTCAAGTTTTTGACCATCGCCTACGGTTTACCAGTTATACAATGTTCACTCAGAATAAATATGTCTTCAGAAGCTATTCCCAGAAAATTGAAGATATACTTTTTTTAACATCTAAGTATCTTAAATATAAGAGATTTTAATCAAAATATTTAGAACCATTTTTGGAAAAATCAAATGTTTCGATATTTTTTCCATTGAAGGGTAGTTGGATTTTCCTGAAAAGTTTGTGTCGCATCCTTGGAAGATACTAACTTAAATACCAAGTTTGGTTTTTAAGGTCTTTTCGTTTTTGAGTTATGCTACCCAAACGCGCGCGGACATTTTCTAAAAATGCTTTTTCTTTTTTATTCAGGGGGACCAAAACATATATTTCTGGTGAAATCTCGGTATGGAATGTTTGAGTACAATACAATACCTTGTCTATACACTGTACATAGTACGTGTAGAGAAAGCAAGAATTAGACCGTTGCACATTCTCGACACACAGAAATGGTGCCACAAGGCAAAAGCTTAGAAGTTAAAATTCCGTCCATTTTCACACGATCAATTGTTTGCCAAAGCTCGCAGAAGCATCCATGGTTGTCGCAATAGCTGTAACGTTGCCAATATAAGAGAAGCAATTGCTTGTGTTTGACGAGCTCGCTCACAATTAACAGTTGTGTTTGTGCAACTGCAGAGGCGCTATTATCACAAGCAACTTCTTCTAATGGAAATTGCCTTATTACTGGCTTCCTTGTAAGTAGAGGGAGTACACTAGGATAAAGCGACAAAAGCTGCCTGCTATGTGAAACAAAGGAAGCTCGCTTTGCATGGCCTGCAGTAAAAGAGATGTCACTTCCGGTTAAGGTAGTTTAAAATTGAAACAAACAACAATGAAATTGTCGTAAACAGTCACCTCTACCTATGTGACATATTTTAACGGGACTGCATCTCTTACGGTTTAACCGTTATGCAGAGTTTTGCAAAATTCAACCAGAAGAAAAACTCTTCAGAGGCTATTCCCAGAAAACTCAAAATATACATTTTATTTGCGATGTGAATATCTTTAATGTACGTCATTTTAATCAAAATCATTGAGCCATTTTTGAGAAAATCAACATTTTCGAAATATGTTCCATATAAAGAGTATTGGGGATTTTGTTGAAAATCTTCGTGTCCCATCCTTGGAAGATAATGAACTTAAATACCAAGTTTGGTATTTAACCGAGTTTTCGTTTTTGTGCTATGCTGTCTACACACGGTCACCGCACGCGGATTTTTTTCTAATTTTTTTATATTCAAAGTGACCCAAAACATATATTTCCGGTGAAATCTCGATATTGAATTTTTGGGTGCATTACAATACCTTCTCTATATATAGTACGTGTAGAGAAAGTAAAAGTAATACAAGTTGGAACTGCTTTATATTGATATGATGGCGAGCAAGGACGTGCAGAAGCACCAACAAAGTTATAGCTAGTCTTAGACAATATTCTCCATTTTGATCCAGATAAGCCTTTGCATAAATGTTTCATTCTGGATACACTAGTTCTTTTAAGAGCTGGTGGCGTTCTCTTTGCTTGGATAGCAGCAGGTATAACATCCCATTTTAGAAAAATATAAGCATGTCTTTTAAAATTGAAACCAATAACAAGGAATATTTCAGAAACCCTTAACACAAAAATAAAAGTATTTGACAAATTTGTTCTATTCACAAGATTTATACTTTTTGTGTAGTAAGATACTCTCTTTCCTACAGCTTATCAGTTAAAATAACCCAGAATGGTCCGTGTAAAGTTCTTGAAAATGTTCGCTTTGCATTCTTGCAAGATAATGAGCATATATTTCCAATAAAATCTCGACATTACATTTTTGGGTTGAATGCAAGACTTAGTGCAAGAGAATGTAATTAACAACAGTCCACCCGGAAAGAGACTGGCATGTTGGGATCTACTGGCTGCCGCGAAGCGATGTCAGTTTTACTCAGCAACTGTTTAATTTTATTACGTTTTGCACTGTGTGTAGTATGTAGGGGAAGTATTGTACTGCACATAAATGTCTTATGTCCCCATGATTCCAAAGAAAGCATTTGATATAATAGTTCAGCTTATTCCAAGAATGCGTCTGCCCTAATTTACCCATAAACTTTCGAAATCTTTGATTTCCTCAAAAATAGTCATAACGAGTTTTATTAAAACATTGTATTTTAATACATTTGCATGGCTTTTAAAACGTGTATCCTAATTTTTTTGGGAATGGCGTCTGATGTCCTCTTTATTGTGAATGATTAGGTACAACTGGTAAAGCTTAAGATATTGTACTGAATTTATGTCAGGTACATTGTTTTATGGAATTTCCAGTTTTAACTGCTTGTCACACAACGACATCACATCACATGGAACCTATCACTTTAACCTATGGTACTCCCTTATTTCACTTCTACTCACAAGGAAGCAAGTAATAACACTACTTCTGCTAATTTTTCTCGATTAGCATGAAGTAAATAGAAGCATAAGCTTTTTAACAATAATTTGTTGCAGAGATGTAGAGAAAGTCATGTGAATGGAATCCATAATATTTTTTGGTATGTTAATGCAGTAAAGATTGAAGTACTTATTCCTAAATAATAACAACAGCCCACATTATTTATTACAGAAGCTGAGAGTGTACACAAACCTCGATTTTTACAAACAAAAGCCCATAACAGCATTTTGTTTTACGATCAGCCGTTTTATAATTGTTTTTCCAAATTTCTTTGTTTATTATAAGAAAGTGTATGCTGATAATAGTTTATTACTTGTAAGCTAAGTATAGTAGTCTATTCTGACCTAGTTTCGTTAGTAGCTATGTCACATCATACAGGTTCTGAAATAATTAATCATTTTCCCGAACACCGTTTTGCAGACGTAACGTGGTGGAGATATATAGAGAATATTGATAGGTAAAGTTAGGCCACTGTAAGAACAGGCTCCTGAACATAAAAAACAGCTTACCTGAATTGGGTGTAGGGGGAACTAGTGGTTTTCTCAAGACCCTTAAGGGTACAAGGAAGTGTGCTTTTAAGGTTTTAACAATTTGTCAAAGTTAACCCCTCACATATCAGGAAGAACTTAATGAATTTTCATTAACATTTTGTGGCATGTACAATAACAGTCTGCACTTCACTTGGTGAAAACTTTGTGCTTTTATCTGCAAAACTTTATTTTTAAAACATTATGTTGAAAAAAAACAACAAAATTTATATGAAAAAACATTTCATGTACCTCTTATTCAGAAACATTTCAAAACAGAATATTCAAAATTTTTACACGTGTTCTGATTATAATTATCTACTGTAACTGCCAGGATCAGAAGTATGTGGCTCAAGATAATTATTTTAAAAAAATACCACATTTGTGGAAAACAAGATTAAAATATCTCAATTTTCACATGGTTAAAAATGTCTAATTTCCATAATTATTTGTAAGCTTGGCTTCTGAATCAGGCAGTCAGAAGTCATTTGTGTGTGTTAGATAAGTGTTGAGAAGTTCAACATTCTTGCACCAATGGCTTCTGAGTATCAGAAAATGTAATTTTGGGAAAACTAAACATTTGCAATGATAATCTGACGTACCTTCCAGGATCATAATCATGTGAGTCTCAGCATTGCTCCTATTGGTCCTGGTTTGCTGCGCAGCTCCTTCAGCATGAAAATTTCCCTCAAGTTTCTATCATCTTAGAAAACAGAAAGAGTGAAGATGCAGAAAAAGGGTTGTGTCAGGGAGCATTTAAAAGATTGCACGTCATGTTAAAAACGACATTTAAATGCTAAAAATGGACGCATCATATTAAAAGTATAAACGTTTTTAATTAGAAAGCTTCAGAGAATTTAAGTATATCAAAAACGAAAATTGTCATTTTTGACCCCTTCATAGTACCTTGTACCCTTAATACAAAGTGAAACCTGTTGACGTGCTGACCTACTTACAGTTTTGAAAGGGAGATCACATACTCCTGGCAACCGGTCGTTTCCCGCTGCACCGTTGCCAGCATTTGCATTTTATATTCAGCAGAAAATATTCTTAAACATCAAAGGTATAATGTATGTTCCAAATATTGATATCTATAGGTGGTTTAAATTAAAGTAGCTTTGTACCAAGTATTTCACTTAATTCTGTGAATTGTTAGATGACTGGTTGACATTTAATGACAATTATGTTACAGCCGGTGACGAGGGCGTGAGGTCCCCCAGTCGTGCCCGTGAGCCTGAAGATCTACAAGACGTACTGGATGACGGCCTAGACGCACTGCTAGATAACTACGACCCCCTGGACACGGGCTTCAAGAGAAGAGAGAGGCTGGATGTGAAGAAACCTGGACCATTCTTCAGCACAAACAATTATGCTTTTAGGCACCACTCAACTGAGAAACCAACATTAACAATGGAGGTAATTCTCTTTTGAAAACATCTGTTGTAATGGAAACTCAATTAAATGCTCTGTAGCTATTTTCGGATATGTGTGAAAGTTGCTTTTCCATCAAAGAGATGTTGGAGAACCAGCAATAGCAGCAACTGCATAAGACCAGGAAACTTTGCAAGTCTCGTTTATTTTTCGGATGACACCCGAGTCTCCGGGACTGTGGCCACCCGAGTGTCCGTGGCCCTAGTAGTTCACCTTCTTGCACAACACTTGGCGTTCAGCTACAGGTTTAGCCGCTGCAATATCTTTGTCAGGTTCTCGAGATAGCCCTCCAAGTTGTTATCAACGGGACATGTCCAGATATGGAAAGTAGCATCACTTATTCCATGTGGCGCTGGAAGGTGGCATCTCAGGCCAAAGAGAATGCGGTCTTCTGTTTGTCTCCATTGCACTTCAGCTAGACATCTAATGCGTCGCCAATCTTGGGACAAATGTATTTCCTGGTAACGACATTCAGCTTTCGATAGTCCACGCAGAAGTGTAACTCGCACCAAGAGCTGTCGGACTCTTCAATAATTCCCCCGGATCTCTTGTCCTCCAGCACCTCCGCTTGCTTCGCCAGTGGAACATATGTTGGTGATGCCAGGAAAGGAAATGGAAATGGAGTTTTATTTATATAATTATTGTGGTTCTCAGCATCCCATTCTGTTTTGGGCGTGAAAGAACACTTAATTTTGCTCAGAGATCTCTTTGCCAGGCATGAGGTTCTTTTACGTGCCGTAAATCTATGACACGGAGCCAAGGGCTTTACTTTCCTTCTCAAGGATTTTACGCACGAAAAAACATCCATTGTTCTTCACTGGGTTTGAAACCGCTGCCTTGGGTGGTGATGTCAGGTGTCTGCTGCGTCGATGTGATGGAGTACTCAGTCGCTGTTCCCGTGGCTGAAGTCCGACTCGTATCTTCAAAGCAGGCAGAGTACCTCCAAACGTGTGGTCAGATGTCGGCCGCTTTTTTCAGTAAACTTTCCAGTCGCTTTTCCAGCCCCAGATCTTGTAACGGTTTTGGCTCTTCGGATCTATCGCATATCGATACACTCACAGCTAGCTCCGGTTTGAACGTGCTGCTCGGTGTCCCTTGAATTCAACAGCCTCATGTGCACTTCATCTCGGAAGGCAACAATGCCCTGGCAAGGCATAAACCATTCAAAGGTATCTTCTGTTCTAAAATTAGGTTCCTTGGCCGTTAGCCCACCACTCCCTACTTTTTGTGAACAAGACTACTTCGTCCATCAGGATCAATTTGCAGATTTTTGGATATTCCGGGGGATTCTAATTATCTCCTCTTCTTAGCCGAACCGCAAGCCCTCCTGCCGACGTCAACCGTCGCCTCGAGACTCCTGAGGGCACCCAGTTCCTTCGCGGCGTACACCCACTAGCTCACAGTGCTCCGTCCCAGGATCAACTCCACAACACCTTTTTCTCCAAAGGCAAGGTAGGGCCATCTCTAGCAGGTAGGGTCTACTCGTTTTTCGTATCGGCAAGCCCTTCTTCGCCACTTCGTGAAGTCTGGTTATAGTCATGGTTGCATCTGACGTCTAGTATCCGGCACAGCTTGCCTTGTATCCAGTCGTCGGCGATGAAGCTATCGTTGACTCTTCTGTTCAAGGGATGTGTCCTTACTCGAGATAGAGACAGAGAGAGAGTGTGTGTGAAGATACCCCGATGTGCCCCTTGTCACCACTGTCTTTACTCTTTTCTCCCCAGTTCGTCGTGTTGGCGTGAGCAGACCT
Source organism: Hymenopus coronatus (assembly GCA_030762935.1). Taxonomy (NCBI): domain Eukaryota; kingdom Metazoa; phylum Arthropoda; class Insecta; order Mantodea; family Hymenopodidae; genus Hymenopus; species Hymenopus coronatus. The sequence goes on from CM060894.1 coordinate 4,115,524, forward strand.
TCACTGCATGCCCTAACTGACCATACCTCCAGCACACGCCACTTCAAAGTCGTTGTAGATTTGTCTGTCCCCGTCGTATAGAAGACTTGCGCAGGTGTTATCCTGGAAAGGAAATACGAATAGAGAAAAGCCATACAACATGGAAGATGCTGCCAGTGCGGACACACCACCTTAACACCACGATGCCACTATAACGGAGCTTGAAATTTAATATCGGTGTGCAGGAAGCACGATCTTACAAGACACTGCCGCAGATATGACTATTATCCTGCTACCCTCGACAAGATACGCAAACACCACAAAGAAAAAATCGTCCACAAGACAGGAAACACAAACGCCAGAGGAACATCTCCACCATTCGCCAGCGACTCCGCAGAAACTACAAGCGGTCAGGAAACAGAAACGTCACTCCAACCACAAAGATGCACAAACTACGCTAGACATTGACGCCTGCTACAAAAATAACCGACAGATAGCACTACACGAGATACAAAAAAACCTGAAGTGTTCCATTTACATGACTTTCTCTGTTAAAAAGCTTATGCCTCTATTTACTTCATAACTGAGAAAAGTTAGCAGAAATAGTCTTGTTACTTGCTTCCTTGTAAGTAGAAGTGAAATAAGGGAGTACCATAGGTTAAAGTGATAGTCAAAAGCTAATTGCCACGTGACTGAAGTTCCTTTGTTTGTATGGACACGAGTTGACAAATTCCTATATGAGAAAAGTATAAGCTTTTCAAAGCTGAAACCAATAACAAGGAATATCTAAAAACAATCAACTCCAAGAAAAAATGTATACAACAATTTGTGTTTTATCGTGATCTACATTTTTTGTGTAGTAACTTTTTATCTATCTCTTGCGGTTTACCAGCTATGCAAAATTCAATAAAATCATCCAGAATAAAGATGTCTTCAGAGGCTATTCCCAGAAAATTCAAGATATACATTTTATTTGACAAGTAAATATCTTAAATGTAAGAGATTTTAATCAAAATCGTTACAGCCACTTTTGAGAAAATAAAAAATTTCGAAAGTTTTTCCATGAAAAGAGTAGTTGGGCGTGTCGCAACCTTGGAACATACCAAACTTAAATACCAAGTGAGGTGAGATTAACGATTTTTTAATTTTTGAGCTATTCTGTCCACAGACACACACACACACACGGACGGACGTACGTTTTTCCGATTTTTTTTTATTCAGAGGGACCCAAAACATGTATTTGCGGTGAAATCTCGGTATGGAATTTTTGTGTGCAATACAATACCTTCTCTATACACTATGAACCTAGTACGTGTAGAGAAAGTAAAAAAGAAAACAGGAATTACATACCAGCATTATAGACCTCACGACTGCCATCAAGAAACTTAACGTAGACATCAAAGAGCATTGTGTCGAAAACCTAGAGGAAGTTACAGACAATATGAAAGAAATAACCACTTTATACTCCAAACAAATCATGGACAACCTTAACACGATTTACGCAAGCAACGGCAAAGACTTCAACGAAACGAAAAATGATCACTACGTGACACAAGAAAAACTCAAAGAAATATTTAAAAACAAATAAAAAAAATACCTAATGCCCTCCCAAACAAATTATATTTATATTTAGAAAATAAAGAAAGAAAAAAAATGGAAAAATATGGTGTCTGCTGGTCTAGACCTGATTAAACTAAAACTAGGTAACAAAAACATGAATTGCAGCTGAAGAGGGAACATCCTTAAAACAGCCATGAGTAGACCCTCAGCTCGGTATCCTTCTGCGTGTCGCGTCGCAATCTTCAGATCTTTGGCGGCTATTCTCTCCAAGATGCTGTAACAAATGCCTTTATTGACTCAACAGTGTTTACAAATAGCCTGCTGCAAATAATTCATTCGACGTTTGCACGCATAGACAGTTTACAGCTGCGCGCTCCAGAGTGCGCTAACACCAGTCACTCACGACTCTTTCCTTTTATAGCTAGAAAATGACATCACAGGCTCTTGTTGAAACTTGTGGAAACCGAAGACAAAAATCACGTTCTCACAAGAAGGGTCTCGCGTTCCGTAGGTTCCTGTTGCGTCGCGCCGCTCTTCCATGTTACCATCCCAAGATCTCCAACTGCGATCACTGACATACCAAGGCGAACGTGAGAACCACTGCGGGAGACTGTCACAAGACTAACGCGTTCCCCGAGTTCTTCCAGGCCAAGTTCCAGCTTGTGTCTTCCATCCCCCTCTTTACGCTGGCCAGTTGTTGGTCGAATCTGTTAATAGTTCAGTCTTCTTTTTGGACTTTTCCGTCTTCATTTCTGTCTGCATTTTCTCCACTTCGGATTTCAATTCCTCCAATCCAGTTTTCATTTCTTTTATTCCGAATTTCATGATTTGAACTTCAGCTGCTGATGTTTCCATCTTCTGCTTCATCGTGGCGGTCACCTCACTCCTGACAATTGTATTTATTTAAATGCTGTTTCTTGTCACTTCGACGCTCGTTCACTCAACTCTGGACTCCTTCAGCTCTTTCTAATAGTATGAGTTGGTTAGGCGCTGGACGGATGATTTTTATGTGTGGCTTAAAACTGACAGCCCCATGTCAGTAGATTTACTGGCATGTAAAGCACCTGCTGTGGGACTATATTCCGACACACCGGCGGCGCTGATATGATCCTGGCCCCTGACAGCATCGTTAACAAACAAATATTCTTTTTCATTTTCCTCTCGAATCCACCTGCACTGTTTTCTGTCGCAACTGACTTCCGTAGCCCTGACTGGCCTCCTTTTGTGTCCACACCTGCGACAATGTACAGATTGATGTAAGTGTACGCTGCGCATGTGCGCATCTCTACTATGCTGCCCGCTAGGTAATAATTTAGGCACACCTGCAACAATTCAGGGCGGAGACTGTACCCATACGTGCATTTCATAACGTAGGCACAGTAATATTTGTTGTTGTTGTTATCTAGTTAAGTTAGATGAACAATTTCATTTGTCAAATTTGAATGTAAAGTAGAGTTCTTGTTATAACATTTAAAGGTAGAAACGAAATAAGAGTTTCTTGATGCAAGTGAATTATACGTTGTTGAGGAAAGTAGAACCTGTTAAAATGGCGTCACCTTCTACTAGCCATACAACTAGTTTATAGCACTGTTTGCTTAATTGGTGTAACATTAAGAAACTAACTTAAGGAAGAAGTATAATATATAATTTTGCTTTATTTAGCACGCTCCGGAAACTGATGCATTCCTTCACAGCTTTCCTGAGGATCAACATTATGGTAAGTCAATCTTTAATATGCACGTAATTGAATACCTACCCATTCCAGATCTAATAATTTGATCGGTTACATTCAAATGATAGTATTCTTACAAAAGTGTATAAGGATATAAAGATTTACAGAAATGGTTTTATTACATATTTCATGCACGGAAACAAGGGAATACGCTAAGCTAAAGCTATAGGCAAATCTTTCAAGAAGTGTATATATATATATATATATATATATATATATATATATGTATTGACATTCCCTTCTCTATCCTTGTCCAGTTGAAAGAAAAATGAATAGCAACTTTAACCTTTGGGAAATGCATAAGTATTTTAAAAGTTAAACCAATAACTTGGATATTTCGGAACGGATAAAGCCGCAAAATTAAAACTAAAAAATTGTATTATGTATATATTGTCGGTTTAATAAGATCTACATTTTTGTGCATTACCATTTTGTCTCTAGTTATGAAAAAGTTCTCCAGAATCAGAGGCTATTCCCAGAAATTCAAGCTATACATTTCATTCAGCCATAAAATATCTTAAACTATGATATTTAATCAAGGTCATTAGATCCATTTTCAGGAAAATCAAAATGTTCGAAAAGAGTTCCATGTCAGGGGATCCCCATAAATTTGATGGGATTTTCGTGAAAAGCTTCATTCAAAGAGGAACTTAAATTTCAGGGTAGGGAAAGTAAAAGCTGAATGTCAACTTGAAAAATTGCTCTATTTGGTTTCTATGGTTATACCTACTGTAATTATCTTTCTCAACACCATATATTACTTGTTAGTATGACATTTAAATAATTTCGACGTTTTAAGCTGAAATGTGCAGGTGCATTGTCTTGTTGAAAATCAAGTTTCTCCAAATGTAGTCGGCATATCATCAATTAGCTCCAAAAGCACTTCTAAAAGAAAAGTACCTAAACATATTCATTGAATCGAGCAAGCATGAAGTAAGGGCACACAAACAAGTCTGGGAAACTTCCCTTGATGCCGAATATTGTCTACTGCTTTAGGATTCGTGTAACTCCAAAAGTGATCTTGAGCAGGTCCTCGTCTATGAAAATGAGGTCCTGGTATGAAAGCGCCGACCTCTTAGGATAATCATCTGGGATATGTGTATGTACTTTGTGGTGTCTTTAACCGTCGACAACTAGAAGCTTCGCTCTGGGCTACGGGACGTATAAAAGGGTCCGACAATGCCCGGCCCGCAGTCACCATCCATTATAAATTGCGTTGAAACCGTCGTGGCAGCTGATCGCACGGAACACCCTGTGGAGACCATGTACGTAACAACGGCAGGAATAGTCAACATGCTGCTCAGTGATCAACCTGTAAGATATCTCAATCACGAAATAGTTCTTATTTTGTGGACATGTTCTTAATCGTGATATTTGTGTAAGAGCATCAATCTGAACAAGCAATTACATATGTGAATATGTGCAGACACGCGGGACAACATTGCTACGCAAAATGACACTGCCCTGCCTGTTCTAGACAAAAGTATACTTGGATTATTTGTTGCATTTTCAGTGTGGAGTATTTATATATACATTCAACTTTTCCTTTTCAACTTACACTGTCCAAAAACTCACTCACACCCACTGTTTCACACAAACTGTTTCACACACAAATACAATCACACATGCAATTACACTTATGCACACTGTTTTACACACACACCCACACACCCACACACACACACAATCACATCCAATGTTTCAAACACATACAGTCACACATATGTACACTGTTTCACACACTCAATCACACACACTGTTTCACACACATACAATCACACATATGCACACTGTGTCACACACACAACACACACACCGTTTCATACACATATAATCACAAATATGTACACTGTTTCACACATACACACAATCCCACCCAATGCTTCACACACATAAAATCACACAAACGAACACTGTTTCACACACATACAATCGCACATATGTACACTGTTTCACACACACTGTTTCACACATATACAATCACACCCAATGTTTCACACACATACAATCACACATATGTACACTGTTTCACACACACTGTTTCACACACATAAAATCACACATATGTACACTGTTTCACATACAAACAATCACACCCACAATCACATCCACTGTTTCACACACATAAAATCACACATATGTACACTGTTTCACACACAAACATTCACACTCACTGTTTCACACACACAAACACACTAACTGTTTCACACACATAAAATCAAACATATGTACACTGTTTCACACACAAACATTCACACCCACCGTTTCACACACATAAAATCACACATATGTACACTGTTTCACACCCACTGTTTCACACACATAAAATCACACATATGTACACTGTTTCACACACAAACATCCACACTCACTGTTTCACACACATAAAATCACACATATGTACACTGTTTCACACACACTGTTTCACACACATAAAATCACACATATGTACACTGTTTCACACACACTGTTTCACACACATAAAATCACACATATGTACACTGTTTCACACACAAACATTCACACTCACTGTTTCACACACACAAACACACTAACTGTTTCACACACATAAAATCACACATATGTACACTGTTTCACACACAAACATTCACACTCACTGTTTCACACACACAATCACACTAACTGTTTCACACACATAAAATCACACTCACTGTTTCACACACACAATCACACTAACTGTTTCACACGCATAAAATCACTCATATGTACACTGTTTCACACACATACAATCACACTCACTGTTTCACACACACAATCACACTAACTGTTTCACAGCAACAATCACACCCACTGTTTCACACACATAAATCACACATATGTACACTGTTTCACACACAAACAATCACACTCAGTGTTTCACACTCACTGTTTCACACACATACAATCACACTCACTGTTTCACACCCACAATCACATCCACTGTTTCACACACATTAATCACACATATGTACACTGTTTCACACACATACAATCACACTCACTGTTTCACACCCACAATCACATCCACTGTTTCACACACATTAATCACACATATGTACACTGTTTCACACACATACAATCACACTCACTGTTTCACACACACAATCACACTAACTGTTTCACAGCCAAAATCACACCCACTGTTTCACACACATAAATCACACATATGTGCACTGTTTCACACACAAAAAATCACACTCACTGTTTCACACACATACAATCATACTCACTGTTTCACACCCACGGTTTCACACCCACAATCACATCCACTGTTTCACACACATTAATCACACATATGTACACTGTTTCACACACACAATCACACTCACTGTTTCACACACATACAATCACAATCACTGTTTCACACACATAAATCACACATATGTACACTGTTTCACACACAAATAATCACACTCACTGTTTCACACACATACAATCACAATCACTGTTTCACACACATAAATCACACATATGTACACTGTTTCACACACATACAATCACACTAACTGTTTCACACACACAATCACACTCACTGTTTCACACACATACAATTACACTAACTGTTTCACACACACAATCACACTCACTGTTTCACACACACAATCACACCCACTGTTTCACACACATACAATCACACATATGTGCACTGTTTCACACACACAATCACACTCACTGTTTCACACACACAATCACACCCACTGTTTCACACACATACAATCACACATATGTGCACTGTTTCACACACACAATCACACTCACTGTTTCACACACACAATCACACCCACTGTTTCACACACATACAATCACACATATGTGCACTGTTTCACACACATAAATCACACATATGTACACTGTTTCACACACAAACAATCACACTAACTGTTTCACACACATACAATCACAATCACTGTTTCACACACATAAATCACACATATGTACACTGTTTCACACACAAATAATCACACTCACTGTTTCACACACATACAATCACAATCACTGTTTCACACACATAAATCACACATATGTACACTGTTTCACACACATACAATCACACTAACTGTTTCACACACACAATCACACATATGTGCACTGTTTCACACACACAATCACACTCACTGTTTCACACACACACAATCACACCCACTGTTTCACACACATACAATCACACTCACTGTTTCACACACACAATCACACATATATACACTGTTTCACACACATACAATCACACTAACTGTTTCACACACACAATCACACATATGTGCACTGTTTCACACACACAATCACACTCACTGTTTCACACACACAATCACACATATGTGCACTGTTTCACACACATACAATGACACTCACTGTTTCACACACACAATCACACATATGTACACTGTTTCACACACATACAATCACACTAACTGTTTCACACACACAATCACACATATGTGCACTGTTTCACACACACAATCACACTCACTGTTTCACACACACACAATCACACCCACTGTTTCACACACATACAATCACACATATGTGCACTGTTTCACACACATACAATCACACTCACTGTTTCACACACACAATCACACATATGTATACTGTTTCACACACATACAATCACACTCACTGTTTCACACACACAATCACACATATGTATACTGTTTCACACACATACAATTACACTAACTGTTTCACACACACAATCACACTCACTGTTTCACACACACACAATCACACCCACTGTTTCACACACATACAATCACACATATGTGCACTGTTTCACACACACAATCACACATATGTATACTGTTTCACACACATACAATCACACTCACTGTTTCACACACATACAATCACACTCACTGTTTCACACACATACAATCACACCCACTGTTTCACATACATACAATCACACATATGTACACTGTTTCACACACATACAATCACACTCACTGTTTCACACATACAATCACACTCACTGTTTCACACACATACAACCACACATATGTACACTGTTTCACACACATACAATCACACTCACTGTTTCACACATACAATCACACTCACTGTTTCACACACATACAATCACACTCACTGTTTCACACACATACAATCACACATATGTACACTGTTTCACACACATACAATCACACTCACTGTTTCACACATACAATCACACTCACTGTTTCACACACATACAATCACACTCACTGTTTCACACACATAAAATCACACATACGTACACTGTTTCACACACATACAATCACACTCACTGTTTCACACATACAATCACACTCACTGTTTCATACACATACAATCACACTCACTGTTTCACACACATACAATCACACATATGTACACTGTTTCACACACATACAATCACACTCACTGTTTCACACACATACAATCACACTCACTGTTTCACACACATACAATCACACATATGTACACTGTTTCACACACATACAATCACACTCACTGTTTCACACACATACAATCACACATATGTACACTGTTTCACACACATACAATCACACTCACTGTTTCACACACATACAATCACACTCACTGTTTCACACACATACAATCACACCCACTGCTTCACACACATAAAATCACACATATGTACACTGTTTCACACCCACAATCACACCCACTGTTTCACACACATAAAATCACACATATGTGCACTGTTTCACACACAAACAATCACACATACAATCACACTCACCGTTTCACACACACTAACTGTTTCACACACATAAAATCACACTCACTGTTTCACACACACACAATCACACTAACTGTTACACACACATAAAATCACACATATGTGCACTGTTTCACACACAAACAATCACACATACAATCACACTCACCGTTTCACACACACTAACTGTTTCACACACATAAAATCACACTCACTGTTTCACACACATAAAATCACACATATGTACACTGTTTCACACACACATACAATCACACTCACTGTTTCACACACATAATCACACTAACTGGTTCACACCCACAATCACACACACTGTTTCACACACATAAAATCACACACACCGTTTCACACATATACCATTACACATGTGCACACTATTTCACACACATACAATTACACACATTGTTGCACATACATACAATCACACATATACATACTGTTTCACACACATACAATCACATATATACACAGTGCTTCACACACATACAATCACACATATATACACTGTTTCACACACATACAATCACACCCACCATTTCACACATATACACACTGTTTCACACACATTTAATCACACATATACACACTATTTCACACATACAATCACACACACTGTTTCACATACATACAATCACACATATACACACTGTTTCACACACATAGAATCACACACACACACTGTTTCACATACATACAATCACACATATACACACTGTTTCACACACATACAATCACACATATGCACACTATTTCACACACATACAATCACACATATGCAGACTATGTCACATATATACAATCACACATATACACACTGTTTCACACACATACAATCACACATATGCACACTATTTCAGACACGTACAATTACACACACTGTTTCACACACATATAATCACACATATACACACTGTTTCACACATATGCACACTATTTCACACACATACAATCACACATATGCACACTGCTTCACACACATACACACACTCCCTCTTACAGGAACACACACTCTCCCACACAGACACACACAATCTCTCGCACGTGAAAACAAATGCGCACAATCTGTTTCACACACATACACACTCTCTCACACATATACGCACTCTCATACACATACACACACTTACACACATAAACACTCACACACCTAAACACTCACATGCGTACAATGTTTCACACACATACACACTCTCTGACACATACATACCCTCTCACATACATACTGACACTCTCACACATATAAACACACTCTCACACATATAATCACATTCTCACACACATGCACACTCTCCCACATATACACAATCTCTCACATCCTCACACTCTCCCTCACATGTATATTCACTCTCACACACATGCACACATTCTCTCTTATCCACTTAATCACTCTCGCACACATACATACACTCACACAGTCACTCTCCCACACATAAACACATTCTCACACACATACGCACACTCTCACTCACAAACACACACTCTCACACACCTGCACACACTCTCTCACACATACACACACTCTCACACAAAACACACACTCTCACACACAATATACACTCCCACACACATAAACACACTCTCTCACACATACACACACTCTCCCAAACACATACACACACTCTCACACACCTGCACACACTCTCTCACACATACACACACTCTCACACAACACACACTCTCACACACAATATACACTCCCACACACATAAACACACTCTCACACACATGCACACACTCTCCCACACACATACACCACACTCTCACACAAATAGACACACTCTGACACACATACACTCACTCTCACACACATACGCACTCTCTCACACACATACACATACTCTCTCACACACATACACTCTCACTTACATAAACTGTCAGACATATACACACACTCTCTCACATACATACACTCTCTCACACATACATTCCCACACACATACGCACACTCTCACACACATGCACAATCTCTCTCACACATAGACACACTCTCTCACACATACAAAACACTCACACACATATGCACACTCACACACACATACACTCTCACACACATACTCAACTCCACACACATATACACTCTCACACACATACACACTATCACACACATACACTCTCACTCACATACACAAACTCTCACACACATGCACACACTCTCTCACACACATACACATACACTCTCACACATGCACACACTCTCTCACACATACAAATGCATTCTCACACATGCACACACTCTCACATGCATACACATACAATCTCTCACACATATACACACAATCTCACACATGCACACACTCTCTCACACACATATACACTCTCACACATGCACACACTCCCTCACACACACGTAGATGCATTCTCACACACATGCACATACTGTCTCACACACATACACATGCACACTCTCTCACACACATGTAGATACATTGTCACATACATTAACACACTCTCTTACACATACATATACACTCTCACACATATGTACATACACTATCACACACATACACACACTCTCACACATACACACGCTCTCGCACATACATACACGCACTCTCACACACATGCATAAACTCTCACACATACACACGCTCTCGCACATACATACACGCACTCTCACAAACATACACACACTCTCACACACACACGCTCTCGCACATACATACACGCACTCTCACACACATGCACACACTCTCTCACATATACACACTCTCACACATACACACACTCGCACACACTCTCACAAACATACACAAAATCGCACACACATATACATATTGTCTCATACACATGCACACATACTCTCACACTCATATGCATACTGTCTCACACAAATACACACACTCTGTCACACACATACACTCACTCTCACACACCCTCACACACATGCACACATTCTCTCACACACATTCACATACTGTTTCACACATACAAACCCTCTCACACACATACTGTCTCACACACATACTGTCTCACACACTTACACACACGAATACTGTCTCACACATATGCACAAACACTCTCACACATACTGTCTCATGCACTTACATACACCTTCTCAAACACACATACACACACTCTCCCACACATACTCACACAATCACACACACACACTGTCTCACACATACACACACATACACACACACTCAGACACATGCACACAATCCCTCAGGCACAATCACATACGGTCACACACACACACTCTCACACACATACACATACTCTGTCAAACACATACACATACTGTTTCACACACAAGAAAACACACTCCATATCTCTCTCACACACTTTCACACACATACTTACTCAAACACATACACACACACTCTCTCACACACATATACAGACACTCTCACACACATACACACACTCTGTCACACACACATACTCTCTCACACACATGCACACGCTCTCTCACACACATGTACACACACTCTCACACACATACACACACAAGCATACACACATACTGTCTCACACAAACACATACTCTCACACACTTGCACACACTCTCACACACATACACAATCATACACTCATACTCTCTCACACATACACACTCAGGCATATGCACACACTCTCACACACATACACACACAAGCATACACACATACTGTCTCACACAAACACATACTCTCAGACACTTGCACACACTCTCACACACATACACAATCATACACTCATACTCTCTCACACATACACACTCAGGCATATGCACACACTCTCACACACATACACACACAAGCATACACACATACTGTCTCACACAAACACATACTCTCAGACACTTGCACACACTCTCACACACATACACAATCATACACTCATACTCTCTCACACATACACACTCAGGCATATGCACACACTCTCTCACACATACACATACTGTCTCACACACATGCACACACTCTCTCACACACATATACATCCTGACTCACACATGCACACTCTCTCACAGACATATACTTATTGTCTCTCACATGCACACACTCTCTCACACACATATACATACTGTCTCACACATGCACACACTCTCTCACACACATATACATACTGTCTCACACATGCACACACTCTCCCACACACATATACATACTGTATCATATATGCACACACTCTCTCACACACATATACATATCGTCTCACACATGCACACACTCTCTCACACACATATACATACTTTCTCACACATCCACACACTCTCTCACACATACACACACAATTACACACCTACACATACTCTGTCACACACATACACACACTCTCAGATACATGGATACCCTTTCTCATACACATATACACACAATCTCACACACATACACACACAATCTGACACACATACTCTCAGACATATACACACTCTCAGACACATGCACACTCTCTCTCACACACATATACGCACACTCTCACACACATACACACACAATTACACACATACACATACTCTGCCACACACATATATATACTGTCTCACACACATTCACACACACTCTCACACATACACATACTGTCTCACACACATTCACACACACTCTCACACACATATACACACTCTCAGACACATGCACACTCTCTCTCACACACATATACGCACACTCTCACACACATACACACACACAATTACACACATACACATACTCTGTCACACACATACATATACTGTCTCACACACATTCACACACACTCTCACATATACACATACTGTCTCACACACATTCACACACACTCTCACACACATACACACACTCTCACACATACACACACTCTGTTACACACACATACTCTCTCACACATATACACATATTCTCTCACACAGATACATACACACTCTCAGACACATGGACACCCTTTCTCACACACACACTCTCACACACATACACAAACTTCACACACATACACACACTCTCACACACATATACACACACTCTCAGACACATGGACACCCTTTCTCACACACAGGCACACACTCTCACACACATACTCTCTCACACACATGCACACACTCTGTCACACACATGCACACACTCTGTCACACACATACACACACTCTCACACACATATACACACTCTGTCACACACATACACACACTCTGTCACACACATACACACACTCTCTCACACACATATACACACTCTGTCACACACATACACATACTCTGTCACACACATACACACACTCTGTCACACACATACACACACTCTGTCACACACATACACACACTCTGTCACACACATATACACACTCTGTCACACACATACACACACTCTGTCACACACATATACACACTCTGTCACACACATATACACACTCTCACACACATACACACACTCTGTCACACACATATACACACTCTCACACACATACACACACTCTGTCACACACATAGACACACTCTGTCGCACACATACACATACTCTCTCACACACATATACACACTCTGTCACACACATACACACACTCTGTCACACACATACACATACTCTGTCACACACATATAAACACTCTGTCACACACATATACATACTCTCACACACATACACATACTCTGTCACACACATACACACACTCTGTCACACACATATACATACTCTCACACACATACACATACTCTGTCACACACATACACACACTCTGTAACACACATATACATACTCTCACACACATATACACACTCTGTCACACACATATACACACTCTCACACACATATACACACTCTGTCACACACATACACACACTCTGTCACACACATACACATACTCTGTCACACACATACACACACTCTGTCACACACATATACACACTCTGTCACACACATACACACACTCTGTCACACACATACACACACTCTGTCACACACATACACACACTCTGTCACACACATATACACACTCTGTCACACACATATACACACTCTGTCACACACATATACACACTCTGTCACACACATATACACACTCTGTCACACACATATACACACTCTGTCACACACATATACACACTCTGTCACACACATATACACACTCTGTCACACACATACACACACTCTGTCACACACATACACACACTCTGTCACACACATATACACACTCTGTCACACACATATACACACTCTCACACACATACACACACTCTGTCACACACATACACACACTCTGTCACACACATACACATACTCTCTCACACACATATACACACTCTGTCACACACATAAACACACTCTGTCACACACATATACACACTCTCACACATATATACACACTCTGTCACACACATATACACACTCTGTCACACATATACACACTCTCACACATACACATACTCTCTCACACACATATACACACTCTCACACACATACACACACTCTGTCACACACATACACACACTCTGTCACACACATATACACACTCTGTCACACACATATACACACTCTCACACACATACACACACTCTGTCACACACATACACACACTCTGTCACACACATACACACAATCTGTCACACACATACACACACTCTCACACACATACAGACACTCTCACACACATATACACACTCTGTCACACACATACACACACTCTGTCACACACATATACACACTCTCACACACATACTCTCTCACACACTTGCATACACTCTCACACACATACACACACTCTGTCACACACATATACACACTCTGTCACACACATACTCTCTCACACACATGCACACACCCTCACACACATACACACACTCTGTCACACACATATACACACTCTCACACACATACTCTCTCACACACATGCACACACTCTCACACACATACTCTCTCACACACATACACACACTCTGTCACACACATATACATACTCTCACACACATACACATACTCTGTCACACACATACACACACTCTGTAACACACATATACATACTCTCACACACATATACACACTCTGTCACACACATATACACACTCTCACACACATATATACACTCTGTCACACACATACACACACTCTGTCACACACATACACATACTCTGTCACACACATACACACACTCTGTCACACACATATACACACTCTGTCACACACATACACACACTCTGTCACACACATACACACACTCTGTCACACACATACACACACTCTGTCACACACATATACACACTCTGTCACACACATATACACACTCTCACACACATACACACACTCTGTCACACACATACACACACTCTGTCACACACATACACATACTCTCTCACACACATATACACACTCTGTCACACACATAAACACACTCTGTCACACACATATACACACTCTCACACATATATACACACTCTGTCACACACATATACACACTCTGTCACACATATACACACTCTCACACATACACATACTCTCTCACACACATATACACACTCTCACACACATACACACACTCTGTCACACACATACACACACTCTGTCACACACATATACACACTCTGTCACACACATATACACACTCTCACACACATACACACACTCTGTCACACACATACACACACTCTGTCACACACATACACACAATCTGTCACACACATACACACACTCTCACACACATACAGACACTCTCACACACATATACACACTCTGTCACACACATACACACACTCTGTCACACACATATACACACTCTCACACACATACTCTCTCACACACTTGCATACACTCTCACACACATACACACACTCTGTCACACACATATACACACTCTGTCACACACATACTCTCTCACACACATGCACACACCCTCACACACATACACTCTGTCACACACATATACACACTCTCACACACATACTCTCTCACACACATGCACACACTCTCACACACATACTCTCTCACACACATGCACACACTCTCACACACATACACACACTCTGTCACACACATATACACACTCTCACACACATATACACAAACTTCACACACATACACACACTCTCACACACACATACACACACTCTCAGACACATGGACACCCTTTCTCACACACAGGCACACACTCTCACACACATACTCTCTCACACACATGCACACACACTCTCTCACACACATATATACAAAATGCACACACATACACACACTCTCTCACACACACTCTCTCACACACATATATACAAACTTCACACACATACACACACATGAAAGCACACTCTATCTCTCTCTCACATACATTCTCTCTCTCACACACACACTGTCTCACACACATATATACAAAATGCACACACATACACACACTCTCTCACACACACTCTCTCACACACATATATTCAAACTTCACACACATACACACACATGAAAGCACACTCTATCTCTCTCACATAAATTCTCTCTCTCTCTCTCTCTCTCTCTCTCTCTCTCACACACACACACTCTCATACACACATATACGTTGTTCATTTTCTAAAATAAGGGTACTATTTCTACCAAGAACAATGTATATAGTACACCTATAAGAAAGTTATTATATTCCAACCAAACATTCAATACCGAGATTTCACCAGAAATATAATATGTCTATGGGACCCGTGAATAAAAAAGCTTCCTACGAAAGGATAACGTAAAGTCGTGAAATACTAAATGCGTTAAATACGTTGAACACTAAATACAAAACTTTACAGATTTTCAGGAAAATCCTCCACCAAAACTATCCATTTGATGAAAAACGTTTCAACATTATCGATTTTCTGAAAAATAGCTAACGATTTGGACGAAATGGCATATATTAAAGGCATTAGGTGACATAAAAGGTTTATCCTCAGTTTTCTAGCAATAGTCTCTGAAGCCCTCATTATTCTAGATAACTGTTATATAACTGGTAAACCTAAAGAGATGCACAAAAAGTTACAACACAAAAAATACAAATCTCCTTAAAACACAATTTATATGTGATACTTTTTGGGAGGTGAATGACCTGTTCCGAGATATGCCCTGTCTAGTTTTTAAATTCCCCAGTGTTTACACTTTCCTCAAAATGAGTGATCATCATTCGTTTTCACTGTTTTATCTCGACATCCAAATAGAACGGAATTTCAAGGCCTTCACAAAGCGACCAACTCCCAAAGAATTGGCTATCGCTTTAGCCAATTGTTTTATCTTTTTCCCCTTAAAACTCTAAAAAATATGAAATAAAACCATTTCTATTAACGCTTACCTCGACTAACATGAAGTAGATAGAGCAATAGGTTTGTACAAATACTTTAAGAAATGGATAGAGAATGTCATGGGAATGTAACACAGCCACAGAAAAACAGATGCCTTTTCCAGTGAAATTTTCATATGAATTTTATATTGGACTTCAATATATCTCCTACTTACAATCGTAGTAGGGAAAGTAAAGAGGAGTTGGTTTCTTTGTATTAGTTTTTACTTATAAAAGAACCTGTATTTGCATATTCCATGTTTCTGAAGTGGCCGCCATCACTTTTCATCTATCGAGTGATGGTAGCGTGCATGCCTCACAATCAAGAGGTCCTGAGTTCGAATCTCGGTTAGGTTGTGGGTTTTCCCTCATCCTTGGAAGACGAATGTCGAGCTTCATGGACCACCAGTTCTCTTGAACATCAATTCTCTAACTTCAATCATCGTCCGATATGACCAACCAGGTTAAAAAGTCTGATGTGTTCCATTCACATGACTTTCTCTACATCTCTGCAACAAATTATTGTTAAAAAGCTAATGCTTCTATTTACTTCAAGCTAATCAGTAAAACATTAGCAGAAATAGTCTTATTACTTGCTTCCTTGTAAGTAGAAGCGAAATAAGGGAGTGCCATAGGTTAAAGTGATAGTCAAAAGCTGGTTGCTATGTGACTGAAGTTCCTTTGTTTGTATGGACACGAGTTGACAAATTCCTGTATGAGAAAAGTATGAGTTTTTTTAAAGCTGAAACTAATAACAATAATATCTCAAAAACGATCAACTCCACGAAAAAAATGTATATAACATAAATTATGTGTTTTAACGTGCTCTACATTTTTGTGTGGTAAGTTTTTGTCCATCTCTTACGGTTTATCAGTTATGCAAAATTCCGTAGAATTCACCCAGAATAAAGTAGTCTTTAAAGGCCATTCCCAGAAAAATCAAAACACACATTTTATTTGTCAGGAAAATATCTTTAATATATGATATTTTCATCAAAATCGTTATAGCCATTTTTGAGAAAATCAAAATGTTGGAAAAAAGTTGCATGTAATGGTTAGTTTTGGGGGGGATTTTTCTCAAAATCTTTGTGTCGCACCCCTGGAAGATACTAAACTTACTGGCTTTTCGTTTTTGAGTTATCATGTTCACAGACACACATAGGCGGACTTTTTCCTGAAAATGCTTTTTTAGGATACAGGGAACCCTAAAACATATATTTCCGGTAAAATCTCGGTATCAATTTTTTGGGTGGAGCGCAAAAGCTTCTCTATACACTATGTACATAGTACGTATAGAGAAAGTAATAATACAAATCTGATGTGTTCCATTCACATGACAGTGGCAGAGCAACCGGCTAGAGACCGGGAGATCCATGGTTCCAATACCGGCTATGGAATTGAATTTTTCAGTCTGACTCTACTTATCCATGTTCCGTTTAGTATTACAAATCAAAGACAGTAAAATAAAACACTTGTCTCACAACAAAATTGATTTATTTTTGTTTATGTAAGGTTGTATTGTGATCTATTGTTGGTCTGTTAACAGTCGCTTGCCTCAACACCAGCAACACTAAATTAACTTTTACATATATTAGTATTTTTCAGTTGTTTCCTTTCATGCATTGTCTGTTATGATTAAATTGTACGTTGAAGGAATAAACAAATAACTGTTTAGAGTCAAAGCGACAAAAAATAAATATTCATAAAAAAATAACAGTTTATTGGGGCTTCGTAACAGAAGGAATCGCTAAATGTTAGCTAACACTGTGCAGCTTGTCGGCACGTTTATAAAACACGCGACGCGTTATAGTTCTGTTGTGAGTCCTGCAGGATGATGAGGTGTGGGGAAAGCGATATCTAGTTACCCGGCGAGCTGCTATTCAGCTCCTGCAGACATGACCTAGTGTAGCCTATTTTACACAAGTAGTTCAATGTTGTATTCTTTTGGCCATGTCTGAAGTTAAGGCCGTGAAATTATAAGTAGCGCTATATGATGAAGGAGCTCTGAATAAACAGTTTGTTCATCCACTGCCACAATCACTCAACGGGCGGCATGTTATAGTACCGGCATTTCCATGTAAACGATAAAGAGGAAACAGCTGCGGCCAAGAAGAGGAAAAACTAGACCAGAACACACTGACTGCTCCCGTTATACATGAGTTTTATGTTCAGGAGAAACGAGTACCGACAGCCAGGAAGGTGCTGTCCATTTTTCTTGGGGGAGAATTGTTAAAGCTAATTTTGAGAAAATCAGAATTGTCGAAAAATAACACACGTACACAGTAGTGGGGATGGGGTTTTTTTCTTGAAAATCTTTGTGTTGCATCTTGGAAGATACTGAACTTAAATAGGTACCAACTTTGGTATTTAACGAGCTTTTATGAGCTATACCGCCAACAGACAGACATTCCTCTTCCTCTTCTTCAGAGAATGAAACAGCGTGATCAGAATTGCAACTGCCACTATGTTAGACCGCACGTTATTCTTCAACAGCGTTTATATCTGCGCGTGTCACCTTATCTGTACTCATGTGTGTGTGTTGTACACGCATTCCTTTAGCTGACAACTCACGGTTTTGTTTGTATGACATGGGATGCTGTTTTGAAACAGCCTGTAGAAGTGCCCTTATTGACGTTTGAAGAAGTACGTGGCAGCAGCACAGGGTAGCCATGGAAACAATCTATTGTCAGTCATCATATTCTCGCTTCCCCTGCAAAAACCGATATTTGCTAAACAAGCTTATTTGCCAGGAAAGTGAGCTTTTATTTTCTCTTTGAATGCCTTTTAGTTATCTCAAAGCTTTACTTAATCATTTCCATTGTCTCTTTGTAAAAACTTTTTCTCATGTTATTTATTTTACCATTTCTTCGTTTACTTCGGCTTCTTCATTTAAGTATAATATGTAGTATACCGAAAAATTCCTTGCCGACATTTCACTGGAAATGCATGTTTAGAGGACCACAAATTCCAAGTAAAAAAGCAATTAAAGAATACGTTTTGTGTACGTATCTATGATTAGCATTAACTTGAAAAAGAAAACTCGGTTAAATAGCAAACTTAGGATTTAAGTTGAGCATCTTTCAGAGATGCTAAACAAAGCTTAAGAAACTAAGTTCCCTTCCGCCAAATAACCCTTTAAATGTACTATTTTTCGAAATATTCGAATTTCTCAGAAACATTCCTAACGATTTTGATTAATCTACCAATTTTGAAGATATTTATATGACAAATGATATGACGTTGAACATTTTTAGAAAATGAATCTGCGATTAATTTTTAAAATGTAAACCATTTTATTGTTTTTACTTGAAAATATTCCCCTTCAACATCAACATGTTTTTGGATTGGATGAAAGCAATGTCCCCCTCTCCTTCAGAAGTCAGGGTTTATAATGTTGCATATGCTCCATTTACAAGACTTGACTTCCTGTTCTCAAACAATATCGAGATAAACATTAACCTTACTTGTTTCCTTGTAAACACACCAGGGTTTTAAACTCTGGCTGCTATGTGATTGAAGCGAGGTTCTCTGCATGGCCAGAAATAAAAGATGCAAATTCCCCTTTCAGAAAAGTGACACCAATATGTGTTTAAACGTGAGCGCTTTACGAAAGTCACCTGAATGAAGAGGATATTCAGGGTTATGCATCTTATTTGTCATGCAAATATACAGTATTTTAGCCAAAATCTTCAGCCATTTTAAAAAAAATCAACATTTTGGAAAATTTTCCATGTGGGGGAGTTTGGGATGGGGGATTTTCTTGAAAACCTTATTGTTGTATCCTTGGAATATTCTGAAATTAATTTTCAAGTTTAGTATTTAACCGCCTTTTCGTTTTAAGTGCTCATGTTTACAGACACACGCACACATACTGACCTTTTTAAAAAGCTTTTTTTTCGTTTCTTTTGGATACGGGGCCCCTAAAACCTATCTTTCCGGTGAAATCCGGTATCGAATTTTTGAGTTGAATTCAATATCTTCTCTACATAAGTACTATGCACTACGAAAAAAAGAAAAGAAATAGCTAATAAAATAAGAATAATTGACAGCATTGTGAATTTGCAAACTTTTCTTGTCGTAGGTTCTGCTCAAAAGATCCATTGAGTCAATTGACTTTTTCAGGATCATCAGCAGTAAAGACATTGCAAAGCAAATTTGAAATGCTGCCTTCTACACCAATCATTGTGTTAATATTTTGATCGGGAGTCCGTTTCTGAGGAATCGTTCAACAGCAAAGTTTTCTGTGCTGCAAAATGTTTTGGATTTGACTGGTAACAAAAACGGCAATATTTTCATCAGTAACATAGTTCTTGGGCGCCATCACTATTTCAAGATCTCATGTGTTCCATTCACATGACTTTCTCCACATCTCTGTAACACATTATAGTTAAAAAGCTATTTCATGCTAATCGAGAACAAATTAGCAGAAATAGTTGTACTACTTGCTTACTTGTAACTAGAAGTGAAATAAGGGAGTACCATAGGTTAAAGTGATAGTCAAAAGCTGGTTGCTATGTGGCTGATGTTCCTTTGTTTGTATGGACACGAGTTGACAAATTCCGGCATGAGTATTTTAAAGAAAAAACTAATAACAAGAAATATCTGAAAAGCGGTCAACTCAACGAAAAAAAAGTATATGACATAAACTGTGTGTTTTAACGAGATCTACATTTTTTGTGTAGTAAGTTTTTGACTATCTCTTACGTTTTACCAGGTATGCAAAATTCTGCATAATTCACCCAGAGGTTATTCGTAGAAAATCGAAGATATACATTTTATTTTTCATGTAAATATCTTAAATATAAGAGATTTTAATGAAAATCGTTAGAGCCATTTTTAAGAAAATCAATATTTTCGAAACTTTTTTCCATGTAAAGGTTAGTTAGGGATCGAGGGGATTTTCTTGAGAATCTTCCTTGGAAGATACCGAACTTAAATGCCAAGTTTCTTTTCTTTCCAAACATGCATTTGCGGTGAAATCTCGGTATTCATTTCTCTATACACTATGTACACAGTACGTGAACAGAAAGTAAAAACGAATCTTTAGAATTCACTTTAAGAGTCGATTGCTGGTTGTTGCCTGCTCTTGTCAGTAAACGCCAATCTTGAGAATGTTACTGACGATTTAAAATCCTAACTACTCCAGTCAAATTCAGTTTCGGGTGAACACAAAATCGTTAAAATGTGTTAATTAACTATATGTTAGGACAAATCGAATAAGCTATATGCCAAAGATTTGAAAGTAGCTGTCACTTGTTTTTAGAAATATGGCGTTTTGAAAGTTTTCAGTGTTAGCCTCACGAGTTTTCTGGATACACATAAAACTGTATATCTCGTCAACACAACTTTTATGTTAACCATATTAGTTTTTATGGGTTTCAATTTTAAAACACTTATACTCTTCTCAAATGGAAAACTGCCATTCTTCTTTTTCTTTCTCCTAATCAAGCAAAGAAAACAAAATTTAAATGTTATCACATAGCAACCGTAAAAACATTTGAGTATCGCATTCCCTTATATCCGTTGTGAAGTCCGTTTGTGTGTCGCTGCAGGTAAACAGCAAAACTAGAAACGAAGCGGATAAATTGCAAACTTCGTATTCAAGTTCAATATCATCAAAAGATACGACAGGAAAGTTTTCAAGCACATCCTCCCACTTCCAATTACTCTTTATATGCAAAAATTTTCGAAAATTTTGATTTTCTCATAAATGGCTTTAACAATTTTGATAAAAATCTCTTATATTTAAGATATTTACGTGTCAAATAAAATGTACATCTTGAATTTTCTGGGAATAGCCTCTGAAGACTACTTTATTCTGGATAAATTTAACAGAATTTTGCATAACTGGTAAACTTTAAGAGATAGACAAAAACTTACTTAACAGAAAATGTAGAGTTCGCTAAAATACAGAATTTATGTTATATGCATTTTTCGTGGAGTTGGTCGTTTTTTTAGATATTCCTTGTTTTTGGTTTCAGCTTTAAAAACTTATATTTTTCACATACAGGAATTTGTTAACTCGTGTCCATACAAGCAAAGGAACCTCAGCCACATAGCAACCAGCTTTTGGCTATCACTTTAACCTATGGTACTCCCTTATTTCCCTTCTACTTACAAGGAAGCACGTAATAAGACTATTTCTGCTAATTGTTTCTCAGCATGAAGTAAATGAAATCATAAACTTTTTAATAATTTATTGTAGAGATGTAGAGAAAGTCATGTGAATGGAACACATCAGATGTTTTTCAAAAATAACTATATAGTTTAATTAAATATCTATTGTTTAAGACACTTGCATAAGAAATATAAACTAGATATATCCTGAACTTTCTATGATGTGGTCTTCATTCTGAAAGACATTTTTATGGCTTATAAACTGTAAAAGGTATGCAACAATGTTATACACGATAAATATAGACAACTTATGTGAAATAAAATTATTTTCTGGTGTTAACTATTTCCGATATATTCTTTATTATTGGTTTGAGCTGACAGATACTTTATACGTTTTCAATTAGAAAGTCGTTGTCGGTTTTTTCTCTCGTGATCAACAGTTTTACAATTTCAAAGCCATCTCGTAACGGAGAGTTCTTAAAGGATTTGAGTATCGCTTTAGCCTAATGTACTTCCTCGTTCAATTAAATGGAGTTTTATTTATGGACGCTGTTTAAGTGCTGCAGTTCTCAGCGTGTCATTTTGTACTAAGCGTGAAAGACCGCTTATTTTTGTTCAGAGGCCTCTTTATCAGGCTTGGGGTTCTCTTACGTGTCGTCAATCTACGACACAGGTCCACCGGCTTTACTTCCCTTGCGAAGGAAGCCATGCTAAGTATTTTCATCCATGCATTGCTCGATGTGGGGAATCAGAGGCTAGCGTGTTGCCCCCTAGACCACGGAGAACGACATGTCTACCTAAAAGGAAATTAGTAATTAAGTCATGCTGAAATATGAAGCAGAGGGTAGATTCTCTCTACTACAAATGGTATTCTACTTTATAAGAACAGTTTGCTGAGAGAAATCATTGTGAATGTAACATAAGTTTTACTTTCTCTAGCCCATATGTGTAATATAAATAGGGACTGAGAAGCTATTGTAATGCACCCAAAAATTCTATGTCGAGATTTCATCCGAAATACATGTTTTGGGGTCCCTGAGTCCGAAAAAATCGTTTTTAAAAAACGTCCGTGTGAGTATGTGTGTGTGTGTGTCTGTGGACAGCATAGCCCCAAAACGAAAAGACCGTTAAATACAAAACTTGATATTTATGTTTAGGATGTGACACGAAGATTTTCAAGAAAATCCCCCCAGCCCAACTATCCTTTACATGCACACCTTTTCAAAAATGTACATTTTCTAAAAAAAATTTGTTTTAATTTTGATTAAAACAAATAAAAATTATGGGAACAGCCATAATGATTTTTATTGAATTTTTCTTAATTGCTAAACCGTAAGAGATAGACAAAAACTTACCACACAGAAAATATAGAGCACATTAAAACACACAATTTATTTTATATGCATTTCTTTCTTGGAATTGATCATTTTTGAGATATTCCTTGTTTTTGGTTTCAGCTTTGACAAACTTATACAAACAAAGGAACCAGCTTTTGACTATCACTTTAACCTATGCTATTCCCTTATTGCACTTCTACTTACAAGGAAGCAAGTAATAAGACTATTTCTGCTAATTTTTTCTCGATTAGCATGAAATAAATAGAAGCGTAAGCCTTTTAACAATAATTTGTTGCAGAGAATGTGGTGTGAGTGGAACACAACAGATTTTTTTGTAAAATGTATTTACTTTTAATTTTACTAGTGAAAAGCAACGAATGGTGTTTATTAAGACTATCGCATGAATAACATGCACATTCTACTTGTGTGGTTTACAAAGTGCCTGTGATGTTGTGTTTGTTGCAGGTGAGGAAGAGACTCAAGAACACATCTTCGCCTCTGAGGTGCAACATGCCATGGAGAACGAGGTATTTACAACTGCCCATGTTTATTTCTTTCCTGCAGTCTTTTTACTTTCTCTAAACGTACTATGTACATACTGTGTACAGAAGTTATTGTATTGCACCCAAAGATTCAATATCAAGTTTTCTCCGGAAATATATGTTTTGGGACCCCCTGAGTATTAAAAAAATGTTGGAAAAAGGTGTGTGTGTGTCTGTGCAGCATTGCTCGAAAACGAAAATTCAGTTTAATGCCAAACTTGATATTAAAGTTCAGATGCGACACTAAGGCTTTTAAGAAGATTGCCCCACCTCCAACTACCCTTTACGCAGAAAACATTTTGAAATTTTTTATTTTCTCAAAAATGGAGCTAACGATTTTGATTAGAAACTCTTATTTATAAGATGTTTACATGACACAAATAAAATGCATATCTTGAATTTTTTGGGAATATCCTCTAAAGGACTTTTTATTCTGGGTGATTTTTTTTTAATTTTTCATAACTGGTAAACTGTAAGAGATAGCCAAAAATTTACTACACAAAAATGTAGAGTTCCTTAAAACACACAACTTATATCATATAGTTTTTTTTTGTTTTTTGTTTTTTTTTGAGTTCATCGTTTTCTAGATATTCTTTTCAGCTTTAAAAAAAAACTTACAATTTTCTCAACTGCTGTCCATCCATACAAACAAAGGAACTTGAGTCACATAGCAACCATCACTTTAACCTATGCTACTCCCTTCTGCTTACAAGGAAGCAAGTAAAAAGGGCATTTCTGCTAATTGTTTTCTCGATTAGCATGAAGTAGATACAAGAATAAACGTTTTAACACCAATTTGTTGCAGAGATGTAGAGAAAGTCATGTAAATGGAACACATCAGAGTTTTCTTTGTGCAGAATCTCTAGCTACCTGGTGGTGCTAATACCTTATTCGTTTGAAGAATATGAGCGGCGAAAGGCATTTAGGATCCCACCCAAGGCTCTTTTAGGGATTTTCCGTCTTCAGCCTTTTTATTTCTTTTATTATTATTTTTTTTTTTTTTTCCGTTAGCTCGTTTGTCAAGTGTTTAAATCTCGTCGGCCACTTATTTGTTCCGACTGGCAAGCACCTCTATTTCTATGATCTTTACTGGGGTCGGCTGATAAGTCCCGGGCCTCTAAATGAAAAGAGCATTTAAATGTTTTTTTTTTCTTTATTTCTCAACATAATCACCAGAAAGGCTAATACATTTGTCATAACGGTGTTCTAATTTAATTAAACCATCTCTATAGTGCGATTAGTCAAGGTCCTCAAAATAGTTGTTTACCGCATCAATGACCTCCTCGTAGCCATGAAATCTTCGTCCTCCAAGAAATGTTTTGGGCTTTAGGAACAGGTGGTAGTCACTGGGTGCTAGATCTGGTGAATAGGGTGGATGTTCAAGCAATTCCAACTTTAATTTTCTCATTTCCCCATTGCAATGACTGAACAATGGGCCGAAGCATTGTCGTGATGAAACAAGTTTTTTATGGGGGGGGGGAAAGAGGTATTTTTCTTTTCACCTCATATCTAATGCGTAAGTAAGGAGTAGTAGTAAGTTTGCGCAGTAGTCACCAGTGATACTTTTACCCTTTTCCAAGTAATCAATAATAATAATAATTCCCTGTACATCGCAGAAAACAGTCGCCGTAACCTTGTTAGCAGACAAAATTGGCTGTGCCTTTTTTGGAGTTGGTTCACCTGGCGCAATCCACTGTTTTGTCTGTGATTTACTTTCTGGAGTGTAGTGATGTATCCAAGGTTCATCTATGGTAATAAGCCGTCTCAAAAACTCACTGGGATTTTTACGGTAGAGCTCCATTCTTAACAGAAACAGTTTTTCTTTGCAACTTTTGATCAGGTGTCAATAAATGTGGCCCCCATCTTGCACAGACCTTGTGAAAGCCCAAAACATTACTTAAAATATTACCTGCACGTTCTTTTGATATGTTTACGGCCTCTGCTATCTCAAACAACTTTAATCTGCGGTCTTCCAGTACTAAACGATGAATTTTTTCAATGATCTCTGGAGTTGTCACTTCTACAGGGCGTCCAGAGCGAGGCTCATCACTAGTGCTCGTACGTCCCATTTTAAACTCTACAACCCACCTTTTAATCATTGAATATGAAGGGGCAGAGTCTTTCAATGTACTGTGCATTTCTTCCTTGATTTCTTTAGGCGTTAAGCCTTTCAAATGGAAGTATTTAATCACTACTCGTTTTTCCAAATCCTCCATTTTCGTGAAAACTGTAAAGTTGTCTTGTTTAAAATACCGTCATTGGAAAATTAAACAAGCTATTGACCTGTAACTATGGATACAAGTTAGTCTACAGTTAATCTACCATCTAACTGGCCTAGTGGGCCATATCTGTGTGAGGCCCGGGACTTATCATCCGACCCTCGTATTTATTCCAAATAAAATGGTTTTGTTTTGGAGGGTATTTTTGTCATCTTTTGCATTTTTCTAGGAGTTTTGGTATATATTGTGGTGTGGTCTTCTTTCAGTTGTTGGAAACCTTTGACGTTGCTTGTTGCATGGTGTTGGTTTTGTCTGCGAGTTCCTTTAGAGTGAGGCGCTGAGATCTTTGACGCTGCCTGTTTCTTCGGTGAGGCTCTTAAGGGTTTCAGTCGGTGTTCTGTGAGGCCGTTGAGTTTATTGGTGTCTTTTTATTTGTCTGATGCTCTTGTATATCTCGTGTGGCGAAAAGGGTGAGGAACGAAAGCATTTTGCGAGTGGCTGGAAGCTCCTATTGGTTTAATGTCAAAAGCCTAGTACTTAACCCTAACTAATGAACAGGATTCGATTTTCGACTCAGGAGTGAAATAATGGGGGCACAAAATAAACATTATGTGGAATGATTGATGACATTGTCCTCTTTATTATCTGAAATAAATAAAGAACATGGAGCTGAGTTAATATAAAAATGAACCAAGCACTGTGAAGTTTCGTATAACTTAAAAAGGGTTGGCAATCTGCTTTATTCGCACCAATCTTTGGCTTCCCCTTCCATGTGAGGTACGAGATTGAGATTAGGATGGGACCTCCAGAGCACCGTACGAAGACCTTTAGGACTAAGTGGCCTTTGGGGTCAGGGATCATGAGCGCGAAAACAACTCTGGCGCATTCCACCCAAACAGTTGATACACAGATTTCACTGGAAATACACGGTTTAGAGTCCCCGTATTCACCAAAAAAACACACATTTTAGAAAATGGTTCGTGTGTGTGTGTGTGTGTGAAGACACTTTAACTGGAAAACGAAAACTGGGTTAAGTACCAAAGTTGATAATTAAGTTCAGCATACTCCAAGGAAAGCTGTTCCCACAATGCCTATGCCTGGTTCCCGGTATGCGGCGTGCTCGGCTGGTCTCAGTTCGAATCTCGTTTCCTGCAGAAGGCCAGAATAGTTTCTGGGAATGCGGGATCAGTAGAGTTGGAGCTCGTATCCCGGTAAGGATGTTAGCGGAGATCTCATTGGTGGAATAAGAAGCACAGCACTTAGTTTTCTCTATTTGCTTTACGGCGAACCAATAAATTACACTTCATATCGCAGAGCCCAGGCTGCAGCTACGACCTGGCTGGTTTGATGTTTCTATTTCCGAACATACAAGAATTTAAAGTTTGCGCGCGCGCTCCTGTCCCGTCTGGACACAGCTTCGTCGCCGATATCTTCCACAAGAAGCGCGTGCCACCCTGATTCTTCCTCTTTTTATGTGAATCCGAGGTTGTGACGTTCACGCCTTTACTTTCGCGGCATTGCTGGATTTTTCGCGCTATTTTTAGCGTCACCTTATTCCATCACACGATTCGTCTGCTGAGTTTCTCAGGTGACCATTTTCCGTTACTTCGTACAAGTCCATCGGCCTGCGTGACTTTAGTTCATCCTGCAGTAACGGGACTTGATTTAAACAAAGATGCTTCCGACTGAAACACAAAAGACCGGGCTCCGACAACTTCCTCCTTGCTACTTTACAGATTCATTTCAGCAGCCAGTTCTTAACTTCAACACTTTACAACTTATAAGCTAACACAAAATCTTCTCAACTTATTTACATATGCTTAGCACAAATTTCTATTAATACTTAATCAACCGACATTCATTTAATATACAGGATAAGATTTGTCTCAGAATCGAAGATTTTCAAGAAGATCCCCCCACTCCAAACTACCAGGAATATACATTTACACCCAGGTAGAAACATAGGTGGCCTACCTAGCTACTCAGAATTTGAAATATTGTGTGCTCATTTCTAAACTGTGAAACGCCGGGCATTTCAGCTATCTGATACCATACATTGATACCAAATTGAAACCAAGAATACCTCGAAAATAGTTAGCTCTTATAAATAATAACAAAAACTATATACGACAAATTGTGCGTGTTTTTTTAATGAGATGTACATTTTTTTGTGCAGTAAGTTTCTGTCTTTCGTACAGTTTACCAGTTACGCCAAAGTCATCCAGAATAAAGAGGAGTCTTCAGAAAAGCCAACGTATACATTTCGTTTGTGATGTAAATGTCTTTAATACAAAGTATTTTAATCAAAATAGTAAGAGCCATTTTTGAGAAAATAAAAAGTTTCAATAACTGGTTCGTTCTTCTTTTGTTTTACTCCTGGTCATGCAATGACAAACGCATAGTGACACTTTTTAAATGATTTGATTATCGCGTTATTCTAGTGCATTCCCTTCTACTTAAAAGGAAGCAAGTAATAAGACAATTTGTGATAATGTTTATCTCGATTAGCATGTAGTAGAAAGAAGAAGAATCTTTTGTAAGAAGTTTATTTGTAGTATAGGTAGCGAAGGTCATGTGAATGGAACACATACGATTTTTTGTCTTGAAATAAATGGGGAATAAGAAGGCATACAGGTTTAAGTTTAATCTACCATAATGGTCTAAAAGATGACTCGATGAGTGCCAGAACTTGGGGGGGGGGGGGTTGACAACCTTTTGTGTGAATGTCGGGGGAATCGTGATCCAGTACCCCAAGTGAAGGGGAGTCACAGTATTGCCCTCTAGGGCATTACACAGTAATCTCATAAAGAACGGGGAAAGTGGATGAAGCTAATTAACTAGTTAGGATTCGTATTACAGCGGACCGAGAAACCCATGGGCCACGGGGGATCGAACCCGCGACCTGCTTAATGCTGGTCAACGTCGGTAATCGTTTAAAGTGGAATAGTGATGAACATCTCTAACACAAACTCTGTGTTCCTAGGGAGTGTGAGAGGTCTGCATAGTAACATACTGTCTGTTCAGCGGTGTTATAGCTAGTGGAGTGGGGTAGTAAAGGCGCGTGTAGTCCTGCCACAGGTTAAAGCGAATCTTTAGAAGTCACCATTTTGTTTCTGTTGTAGTAGTAAACAAACGCATCGCACACTCACAATAATAGTTGTATGTTTGCTCGTATTTCAGGAAAATGCTCACGTCTCTTATCAGAAAAAAGAACTACGAATGCCAGAAGTGATGGATCCTACTTCCGAATCCGGACAGTTCGATTTTGTGGACACCTCTTATGCCTATATAGGATTCAAAGAAAAGTAAGTGTTAATTCCTCTAAACTTAGGATAATTTTATATACTCACACTAACTTTAACGGAATATCTGCCTTTCAGTCTATCTGTGTATCTATATAGCTGTCTTCCTTCTGTCTGTCTGTGTGTCTACCTATTTATATATATCCACTTATTTTATCAGTCTATCAAATGAAATCATTATGTCTGTCAGTCTAGCTATAAAGTTTATAGGTATAATATATTTATTCGTCTATCTAATCTGTGTGTGTATAATTCTATGTATCTATCTGCTTAATACAGCCATCTATATAACGTATCTAATCCATCCGTCTATATACGAGGCTCATCCAGGAAGTAACGAACGATTTGACGTAACTAAACAGTAAATGAACACAAAACTTTATTCACTACCTTACTCAACGTCATTGCTATCAAGGTGTTGATTGCCACGTGCTGCCGGTTTTCCAATACAATACCTGTTAGCTACGCCTCACCTCTGAGCAGCAAATATATTTTAATTTATGATATTTTAATCGAAAACGTCAAACATTTCTAAAACTGTCTGCTTTAAACGGTAGATGGGTCCGGGGGAGGGATCTGATAAAAGTCTTCGTGTCACATCCATGGAAGATACTCTACTTACATTTTATTCATCCGACTTTTTGTTTTTGAGCTACTAATCATAGAAATATATACTTTTTCTAAATGTGTTTACTTTCTCTAGCCCGTATGTACAAGGTACATTAGAGGATAGAGAAGGTATTGTATTCCACATAAAAATTCGATGTAGATATTTCACCGGTAATGTATGTTTTGAGGTCTCCTGAGAACAACATTGTTTTAGGAAAATGTCCGTGTGTGTGTATGTGTGTGTATGTGTGTATATGTGTGTATGTGTGTGTATGTGTGTGTAAGTGTGTATGTGTGTATGTGTGTATGTATGTATGTATGTGTGTATGTGTGTATATGTGTATATGTGTGTATGTGTGTGTATGTGTGTGTGTATGTGTGTATGTGTGTAAATGTGTGTATATGTGTGTATGTGTATGTGTGTATATGTGTGTGTATGTGTGTGTAAGTGTGTATGTGTGTATGTGTGTATATGTGTGTGTATGTGTGTATATGTGTGTGTATGTGTGTATATGTGTGTGTATGTGTGTATATGTGTGTATGTGTGTATATGTGTGTGTGTATGTGTGTATATGTGTGTATGTGTGTATGTGTGTATGTGTGTATGTGTGTATATGTGTGTATGTGTGTGTAAGTGTGTATGTGTGTATGTGTGTATGTATGTGTGTATGTGTGTATATGTGTATATGTGTGTATGTGTGTGTATGTGTGTATGTGTGTATGTGTGTGTATGTGTGTATGTGTGTATGTGTGTGTATATGTGTGTATGTGTGTATGTGTGTATATGTGTGTGTATGTGTGTATATGTGTGTAAGTGTGTATGTGTGTATGTGTGTATGTGTGTATGTATGTGTGTGTATGTGTGTATGTGTGTAAGTGTGTGTGTATGTATGTGTGTATATGTGTGTATGTGTGTATGTATGTGTGTATGTGTGTATATGTGTGTGTATGTATGTATGTGTGTATATGTGTGTGTATGTATGTGTGTATGTGTGTAAGTGTGTATGTGTGTATGTGTGTATGTATGTATGTATGTGTATGTATGTGTGTATGTGTGTATATGTATGTATGTGTATGTATGTGTGTATGTATGTGTGTATGGGTGTGTATGTGTGTATGTATGTATGTATGTGTGTGTATCTGTGTGTATGTATGTATGTATGTGTATATGTGTGTATGTGTGTATGTATGTGTGTATGTGTGTATGTATGTATGTATGTATGTATGTGTGTATGTGTGTATGTGTGTGTGTGTATGTGTGTATATGTGTGTCTGTCTGTCTGTCTGTATAGCTCAAAACGAAAAGTCCGTAAAATACGAAACTTGGTATTTAAGTTTACTATCATCCAAGGATGCGACATGAAGATTTTCAAGAAAATCCACGCAACCCAAACTACCGTTTACATGGACAAATTTTTAAAAATGTTGCTTTTCTCTAAAATGGCTCTAACGATTTTGATTAAAATACCGTATATTACAGATATTTCCTTCACAAATAAAATATATATGTTGAATATTCTTGGAATAGTCTCTAAAGTGCTCTTTATCCTGGACGAATTTTGCATAACCGGTAAACCATAAGAGATACACAAAAAATGTGGATCTTGATAAAAAACACAAATTTTGTCGTATAACTTCTTTTTTTTACTGCTTTTGAGACATTCCTTGTTATTGATTTCATCTTTAAAATGCTTATAGTTTTCTCATACTGGAATTTTCAACACCTGGTCAGACAAACAAACGAATTTCAATCACATAGTAACCAGCTTTTAAAACATTGTACTTATTTCCCTTCTCCTTACAAGGAAGCAAGTAATAAGACAATTTATCTTAATGTTTATCTGGATTAGCATCAAGTAGATAAAATAAAACTCTCTAGTAAGATCAGTTTGTGTATGGAACAGCTAGAGAAAGCTATGTGAAAGTAGCATAACAGATTTTTATTCAGACTATATCAAAACGAAATATCGATATCGAATTATTGAGTAGAGTACAATACTACCATGCAGTGATGTAAGTTGCATGTAGGCATGTGGTAGCGCGTGTGTGCTCTCATTTCTTAACTTCTATTGTGAAGTTTTCGAAAGTAAGGAACATGAAACACACTTTCCTCTCTGAAACGGAATTAATTTATAGGAAAAACATGAAAGATATCCAGACATGCTTAATTCTATAATAACATTAATTTATAGGACAGACAATAAGTTTACCCAGACACGCTGAATTCTGTACGAGAATTAATTTTCAAAAAGCGTTACATTCTGAAGGAGTATTTATTTGTTTAGCCATTAGGTACAACAGTACAATAGACATGGTCAAAATAACATATACAAGTAACAGTCAGTCATATAACAATTCTAGTATCAAGAAATTCATC
The DNA here is from genome assembly GCA_030762935.1 of Hymenopus coronatus. Taxonomy (NCBI): domain Eukaryota; kingdom Metazoa; phylum Arthropoda; class Insecta; order Mantodea; family Hymenopodidae; genus Hymenopus; species Hymenopus coronatus. Next base: position 4,150,189 of record CM060894.1, read on the forward strand.
CAAATTGTAAAATACATTGTCCATCAACCATTTTGTTACTTTAGCCTTAAACTGTATTACATTTAGATCTCTCATGTGGTCAGGAAGCTTATAATGCTGGTTATCAAATAACTATCTTTAGTCTAGTGAATGGAACATGCAATTTATCAATACTTCTGGTATTGAATGTGTGTACATGTCTGTACAGTTTAAATTCTTGTGCACATATAATAATAATAATTGTAATATGTAGCTGTTGCTTAAAAAGTGGTCTACATGGAGCATTGTAAGAAGTATGACATAAAATTCTCATGGCTTTCTTTTGTAGAAGTAGAATATCATTCAACTTACAACAGCTCCCATGTGCTAACAGTCCATAGCTAAAAACACTTTCAAACAAAGCAAGATACATTTGCTTTAAATAGCTACAAGGATAACTTGTACTACATTTATTGTTGTGTCCATGAAAGGTTTGTCTCATGTTGTTGCAGTATTCGGAAATGGAGCGAAGGGAAGGCGATTGTTTACGCCATAGCAGACCTGCTAGGACTCGAACCTCAGACCTTCACTCACATCAGGTAAGCTTGTCTGTTGAGGTAGAACCAGTGAGCTAGCATAGCAACGTGCCGATACTACATTAAATTCCCCAACCGGATATCACTAATTCAGTTACCCGGCCTCAAAATGATTATGAGATCTCCATGTCGTGAATGTCCGATGCATGCACAATGTACATAGTGGGTAGAGAAGGTATTGCATTTCACCCAAAGATTCCATAATGTATTTACCTGGAAATACACACTTTAAATGTCGATATTAGGAGACACTGGTCCCCATGACACAATTTATACACCTAATTTCCGAGATATTCGTTGTTATTGGTTTAATTCTCAAATGCGATTTGTCATTCCTGTTTCAGTTGTTTTACTCCTTCCATGCAAAATATAATCCCACAGCAACCAGCTTTTAGAACATTTTACTATCACTTTCCCTTCCACTTAAAGGAAGCAAGTAATAAGACAATTTCCTAAATGTTTATCTCGATTAGCATGAAGTGGATAGTAGAATAAGCCTTTGTAAGAATTGTTGTTAAGAATGGATAGAGAAAATCATGTGAATGGAAGACATCAGACTTTATTATTCTGGAGTCCTCAAAAAACACATTTCCAATGAAATCTCGGTATCGAAGTTATGGGTGGGATCATTGGCTTGTCTACCTACTGCAGGTAGTAGAGAAAGTAAAAGCTCCGATTTCTCTACCCATCCTTCAGTTCTAATCTTTGCAGAATTACATTTACTGCGTGTTTCCTTGTGAACACAGAACCGCACTAGGCTTAAGCTTCAGTCACATCTTCTGAGTGATTGATTTGAAATGGCATTGTTTTTGCTAGTCCATGGAAAAGCTGATGTTCTCCATTCACATGACTTTCTCTGCAGCAAGTTTATGCTTCCATTTACTTCATGCTAATCGAGAAAAATTAGCAGAAATAGTCTTATTACTTGCTTCCTTGTAAGTAGAAGCGAAATAAGGGAGTGTCATAGGTTAAAGTGATAGTCAAAAGCTGGTTGCTATGTGACTGAAGTTCCTTTGTTTGTATGGACAGGAGTTAACACATTCCTGTATGAGAAAAGTATAAGTTTTTTTAAAGCTGAAACCAGAAACAAGCAATATCTCAAAAACGATCAACTTCACGAAAAAGATGCATATAACGTAAATTGTGTGTTTTAATGTGCTCTACAATTTTTTGTGTGGTAATTTTTGTCCATCTCCTACCGTTTAGCAGTTAATGCAAAAGTCCGTAAAATTCCATTTGCCATGTAAATATCATAAATATAAGAGATTTTAATTAAAATCGTTAGAGCCATTTTTGATAAAATCAAAATTCTCGAAAATTTTTCCATGTAAAGGGTGGTTAGGGGTGGGGGGATTTTCTTGAAAACCTTTAAAGGACTTTTCGTTTTTGAGCTATGCTGTCCACAGACACAGACACACACACCGAACCTTATTCCAAAAATACCTTTTTTGGATTCAGGGGGACCCAAAACATGTATTTCTGGTGAAATCTCAGGATGGAATTTTTGAGTGCAATACAATACCTTCTCTACTATGTACATAGTAAGTGTAGAGAAAGTAACAAGTGGGGATTTTCTTTTGAGAAAAAGTATAGATAGCTATTGGAAAATTGTAAACACAACAAAGAGTTTCCGGAAAATTAACTTGAGAACCATTTGTATTTTGTGTTATGTTGCAACTTTTTGTCTATTTCTTACTAGTCTACCACTGCTAGGCAAAGTCACCCAGAAGGCAGAGCACTTCAGGGACTGATCCTAGAAAAGTCAACATATACATTTTATTATCTTTGAATCGAAATCATTACAGACATTCTGGGAAAATCAGAATTTTCAACGTTTACTTTCTCTACACGTATTACGTACAAAGTGTATTGTATTGTACCCAAAAATTCTATATCGAGATTTCACCGGAAGTACATATTTTAAGACCTCCTGAACCCAAGAAAAAAAAACATTTCAGAAAAAGGTCCTTGTGTGTGTGTCCAGCATGGCTCAATAACGAAAAGACTGCTAAACACCGATTTTGGTATTTAAGTTTAGTATCCTCTAAGAATGCGACACGAAGTTTTTCAAGAAAATCCACCCACCCCTAACTACCCTTTACATGGAAAAATGTTTGAACATTTTGTTTTTCTTAAAAATGGCTCTAGCAATTTGGATTAAAATACCACATATTAAAGCCACTTCCATCACAAATAAAATGTACATCTTGAATTTTCTGGGAATAGCTTCTGAAGAACTTGTTTAATCTGGATGAATTTTGCATAAGTAGTAAACAGTAACAGATAGATAATAACTTACTACACAAAAATGTAGTTTTTGTTAAAATACGCAATTTATGTCATACACATTTTTTTCTTTTTTTTTTTTGTGGAGTTATCAGTTTTCGAGACATTCCTTGTTATTAGTTTCAATTGAAAGTACTTAATTTTTTCTCGGACAGGAAGTGTTCGTTTTTCTTTTGTTCTACTCCTGGCCAAGCAAAGAAGCAATTTGCAATAACAGTCGCATAACGCCAGCTTTTAAAACATTTGACTATCACTTTAGCATAGCACATTCCTTTAGTTGCCTTCTACTTGTAAGGAACTAAGTAATAAGAACATTCTGCTAATGTTTATCTCGATTAGCATTGTGTAGAAAGAAGAATAATCTTTTGTAAGAAGTTTGTTTGTAGAGTAGCTAGAGAGAGTCATGTGAGAGTAACACATCAGATTTTGTAAGTTGTTTTAACACCTGCTTTTACTACATATGCATCTTAGACTGTGGCTGACGATACTTGGAATCAAGATGGAGCACCGATGGCGGGCGAAAGGAACCCTGCGCCGCTTTGTCCACCACAAATCCCACATGAGGTCGTTTCAGATCACCTAGGTGAGAGGGATGGTCTAACCATTCGGCCACCATAAGTTTATGGCATTCGGGTAGTGTATATGTTGCGAGCGGTACATAAAAACATGTGACACGTGAGCTGATGTTTCTTAGTTACAGGTTCAGTATAACATTTTATTGGTCGCCTCCGTGGGGTAGTGGTTACCCTGCTAACTTCATATACCCAAGGTCGCGGGTACAAACCCGGCGTTGGTCCCGTGTCGTAGATTTACGGCACGTAAAAGAACATCAAGCCTGTTAAATCTGAGCAAAATTAAGCGGTGTTTCACGCGCAGTGTAGAATGGGACGCTGAGAACCACAGAAGTTAAAGAGCGTCCATAAATAAAACGCAATTTCATTTTTCATTTTAATACTGTATGCTGCGCGTGTTACAGTAGTTTACCTCAATGTGTTACACACGCAATGAGTATTGACGACGTTAATGCTCTTAGTTATTACTGAAATGAGTGTGTCCCCCATCCTCTTGACCGGTGCCATTACCATAATCGAGCTCTGGAACAAAACACTGCGCATGATGAAAGCATTCTGCTAAAGGGGATTAAGTGTAAGCTTTTTAGCAATTTGTCTAATTGACTTACTTGTAGCAGGAAAACCACTTCACAGAGATGCTTAGTGTGTGTTTTTGAAACGCTAAAATATAAAACGTACTTATCTGATTGAACCATTGTTATTTGCTCTGTATAAATATCAAAACCCATTCTGCTGATTGCACAAGTACTGCCCAAGAAAGCGAGTTAGCACCGATGTCCTGGGTTCCATCCCTGACGCCCGCCTACGTGTTGCCAGGCGGGTGTTGTGATGGTAGATGTATGGGCAATCACTCCACGTGGCTGCCACCTCTAGAGACTGTCAGCAGAGTCGCAGCGTGCGAGGTGTCGTTCCTTTAACAAACACCGAACTGTTGAACACGTTTTACTTTGCCTAAAGCTCATCTTCGCCAGGAGAAGAAGCTTTGCATCCATCCAAATATTCGACAACGACATTTCATTGACAATAAACCTTTGAGGTCCGCCGATACCAAAACAATGTGTTACATTCACAAGAACAGTCCGCAACAAACTATTCTTACAAAAACTTATTCTTGTGTCTACTTCATGCTAATCGAGATAAACACTAACGGAAATTGTCTTATTACTTGCCTCCTTGTCAGTAGAAGGGAAATAAGGGAATACACTAGGCTAAAGTGATAGTCAGATCTTTTAAAAGCTGGTTGCTTTGTGATGTGCATGTGAAATTCCCTTCTCTTTACATAACCAGGATGAAAAAAATGAATAATAACTACTCATTTGAAAAAAAGTCTTAAGTATTTGCAATTTGTTAAACCAATAGCTTTTAATATCTCGAAAATTGTTAACATGTCATAAATTGGGAGTTTTAAAGAGGTCTATACTGTGCAGTAAGTTTTTGTCTATGTCTTATAGTTTGCCAGCTATACAAACGTCATTCAGAATGAAGAGACTATTCCACAACAATACATGTTATTTGTCGTGTAAACATCTTATCAAAATGATTACAGTCATTTTGAGAAAATAAAAAAGTCGAAGAATGTTCCATGTAAAGGATAGTACAGTGTGTAACGGACTATTCGTTTTATAGTTGAGCTGCCCACAGACACACACAGAAACCTTTTCCTAATTTTTCGTTTGGTTTCAGGGGTTCTCAAAACATGTTTTTCGGCGAAATATCGAATTTTTGTGTGGAATCAAACACTTTCTGTGCCTGCTATGTATGTACTCAGTACTTCGTAGAGAAAGTAAAGAAATATGTAAGAATATTGGTGTGTATGTGAACAACATGTCTCAGAAACAAGCTGAAGATGCGACACTGCCGATTACATGGGACGTTTTCCAAATGCTCCAACAATTTTGATTAAAGTGCTAGACATTTTAAGAGAAGTTAATGTATATTTTAAGTTTTCCAGGAGTAGCCTCTGAAACTCTCTTCATTCTGGAGAACTTTTGTAAACCGTAACAGACAGAAAATTAAAACGCAGAAAATATAGATCTCGTTAAAGCACGCAATTTATATCAAATAAATATTTGTGTACTTTTTTTTTTGGTAGTGTTTAACGCCCGCTTTAACTACTTATGGCACCGCAGGCGGTGACACTGATGATACATGAATGATTGTGGAGCACCGGTGGAATGCGATGGCGGGGGAAACTGGAGTATCCGGAGAAAACCCGCCCCAGCGCCGCTTTGTCCACCACAGACCTCACATGCGGTCGCTTGGGATCGAACCCCGGCCGTCTAGGTGAGAGGCAAGTGGTCTAATCACTCGGCCACGGCGCGACCTTGTGTACCGCTAACCGTTTCCGAGATATTCCTCTGTATTCGTCTCAAAATGCGATACTTATCTAAGAAATCGTTATTCGTATTGAAACGCAAAGAAAACGGAAGTTGAAAGTCAACAATTACTTAAAAAGAGTTGAGTATCACTTCAGCCTTGTTGCCCTTGTAGCTATAAGGAAATGTATAACAGCATTTCTGGGCGTTTATTTCAATAAACGTGAAGTAGTGAAAAGAAAAGGTTTTAAGAGCGTATTACAGAATTGGATAGCAAATTAATTTTACTTCGTACACAATACATATCGAAAGAAGGTATTGCATTCCACCCAAACAATCTATACTGAGATACCATGGTTTATCATTCTCTGAATCCAAAAAACCTTATTATTCCATTCACATGACTTTCTCTTGCTGTTCCGCAAACAACCTTTTATTCAAAACATGAATCTGTTATCTACATCACGCCAATCAAGCAGAATTAGTCTTATTACTAGCTCTTTGTAAATAGAAAGGAAATAAAATACAATAGCTTCTCTATCCACTAGGTGCATTGTGCATACGGGCTAGAGAAGGTAAAAACATTTCATTTACTCTACTTGTTACACAGGCAGAGAAGGTATTGCATTTCACCCAAAAGTTTGTTACCGGAATTTCACTGCAAATATATATTTTATGGTCCCTGCATCCCAAAAAAGAAAAGAAATAGAAAGAAAAAAAAAACACGTTTAGAAAACAGTCTGGAAATGCGTGTGTCAGTGAACAACATAACTCATAAACGAATTGTCGGTTAAATATCAAACTAACAATTAGTTTGGTATATCCCAGCATGCGTCACAAAGATTTAAAAAAAAAAAAGCTACCCTAACTACCCTTTGAAATATTTTTATTTCTCAAAAATGGTCCAATGACTCATATGGTTAAGATATTTTCTTGGCAAATGAATTTTGTGGGAATAGCCTCTGAAGACCTCTTCATTCTGAATTACTTTTGCATAACTGCTAAACCATAAGAGATATATAAAAACTTGCTGCACAAAAATGTAGCTCTCGTTAAAACATACAATTTATGTCACAGACATTTTTTTGTATTATTGATGATTTAAATTTTAAACAACTTAAACTCTCAATTGGGAAGTGGTCATACTTTCACATCTCATATTTTATTCCTGGCCATGCAACGAGAACCAATTTTCAACATTATCACATAGCAACCATCTTTTAAAAGATTTGACTGTCGTTTTAGCCTGACGTATTTCCTTCTACTTATAAGGAACTAAGAAATAAGACTATTTCTATTAATGTTTATCCCTTAGCCTGAAGTTTTATAAGAATAGCTGTTTGCAGAACGATGGAGAAAGTCATGTGACTGGAACACATAAAACTTTTGACAAAATCTCATGGCAGGTGCCACCCAGAGGTACTTGAAACTTTTCCGCAAATAAACTAGGTATTTTATTTATGGTTAGTATTTATATATCTGTTGCTGCAGCTACATATATTGTTAAAATGCACTCCATTGTTTTTCAGAGTGGACCGTAATGAAGTGGCATTCAAGGTTGAGAAAAACACAAAAGGCCTCAATGCGTCTCAAGTAGCCAACAAAATACGTAAGTACATTTTGAGGTTATGTTGTGTATCAACTAGTGGCTCATCTCACTGTAAAACGTTTACCGCTCAACTTCATTTGTTCAAACTTTGAAGGATGACGGTTTCTCGGTACCCACATAACTGATAATGGTATTGTCCTTTGTAACTGATGTATTTACTTTTATTTGTTCTATTTATCTTAGGTCACTTTAACCACTGGTCATTTTGAGACGGATTTGTTAGTGAGATGCTCGTTGATCGGTATGTGGCGGGCAGTAAGCCTTCTAGGTCCCATCTCCGTATCATACCACTTTCGCTTCACGCCAAATAGATTGGCATTAACGTGCAATCCAGTCTAGGTGTTATCATCATCCATAGTCAGATGGCGTTTACAGCTACCTTTCGAGTTTCATCTCTTTATATCATACCATTTTGCTCCGCCATAAGCAGATGGCGTTATAGTGCCTTTCACTGTAAGTGCTTTCACTGGCTGTGGATAGATGGCATGGCAATCGCAATTAGAATCTATTCTAAGTTTTGCTATTGTTTTATTCAGAAGGTGAAACCTTAGGTCGTGGTATTAAATATCCGGTGTTTACCTTGGTGACTGAGGGTAATCCCAGACAGATTTGTTGGCCCATGAAACCTCCTGAATGCGAACCAAAGACGTTAGTTACTCTTTGAGCTTAAGACCGAGTTAACGAAAACTTGAGTAGTTTTTACTCTCAGGTCAGGTACATTCCTGCGTTTCAATGCATAAACGTGACACGATCAGATCCGGGGAGTTTGGGGGCCAGGCAATGCTCCACCACATACCACTGGTCAAATGCGTGCCTAACACAACATCTCATATCAAAGTATCTTCTAATTTAGTTATAACTTGCGATTAATATTAAAGTATTTACACGGACAATTCATACTTTCCCCACTACGTACATTATTGTAATCCACCCAAAAATTTAATACAGTTTTTCCAAAATACACGTTTGAATAAAAGGCATTTTTACAAAGGGTTTCACGTCCGTGAGCCGGTTTTTATGCTGAGCTACCTTGGTTAATAACATTTCCTATGTCTCGAACCGCATTACATCTGCAAAACGGTATGTATAAAATAAATAATACTTCAAAACATTTTATCATGTCACATGTTACTACCGAAACAAAGTGTCTACACATCTTACATGTAACAAACTACTGTCTTCATACATTCTAATGCTGATCACAGAACAAAATGTTATTATACTTTTTATTTATAATATCTCTATGAAGTACATATTAGAAACAAAGTAATAATTTCCCTCAACCCCTATAGTACAGATATTTATCGTGCATAACAAAATGTATATCTTGAATTTTCTGGGAATAACCTTAAGACCTCTTCATTCTGAATGGTTTTTGCGTAACTGGTAAACCATAAGACATAATCAAAACTTGCTACATAAAAATACAGATTTAGTTAAAACATGTCATATACTCTTTTATTTTAGAGTTAACCGTTTACCAGATACCCATTGTTATTGATTTCAATTTTAAACTACTTAAACTTTTCTCAAGCGGGAAGTTACATTTCCATATCTCTTTTGTTTTACTGTTAACTTTGGAAAGAGAATCGAGTCAGTTTTTGAAAGATTTGACTATCGCTTTAGCGTGGTGCATTTCTTTATTTCACTTCTACTTACAAGGAAGCAAGAAATAGGACAATGTTTATCTCGATTAATGTTTTGTAAGAACAGGTAAAGTGGTGTGAATGGATGTTTCGATATTCGATTGTTTCTCGCAATGACTTTAAGGCATCCAGGTGTCGCAGTTATTTGTGTCAAGTTTTACTTAATGAGGGCGATCATCCATGACGTCACGCTGACGTATTTGGGACACCGGCTACTTCACATGTTATTCCTGAGAGACTCAAGATATACATTTTATTGTCATGGTGAGTATCTTTAATATACGCAATTTAATCAAAATCGTTGAATACCTTTTGAGAAAATCAAAATTTTTAAAAATGTTTCATGTAAGGGAGGTTACGGAGGATGTATCTTCTTCAACTTGAATTCTTAGAAGACGCTGAACTTAAATTTGGCATTTAACCGTTTTACTTTCTCTACACGTACTGTACATAGTGTATAGAGAAGGTACTGTATTGCACCCAAGAATTCAATAACGTGATTTCACCGGAAATGCATGTTTTAGGACCGTGTCTGTCTGTCTGTCTGTCTGTCTGTGGACAGCATAGCTCAAAAATGAACACACGGTTAAAGGTATCTTCCAAGGATGCGACACGAAGATTTTCATCAAAATCCCCTCACTCTTAACTACCGCTTACATGGAAAAATTTTCGAAAATTTTGTTTTTCTTATATATATCTCTAACGGGTTTGATTAAAATCCCACATATTAAAGCCATTTCCATCACAAACCAAAATTTATATCTTGAATTTTCTGAGAATTGCTTCTGAAGACTGTTCATTCTGAATGAATTTTGCTGAATTTTACATAGCTAATAAACCGCAGGAGAGACAAAAACTTACTACACAAAAAATGTAGATCCTGTTAAAATACACAACTTATGTCATATACATTGCCGTTTTCGAGATATGCCCTGTTATTACTTTCAATTGTAAAATACTTACACTTTTCTCAGACGGAAGTGTCCGTTTTTCTTTTGTTCTACTCCTGGCCAAGCAGAGAAGCGATTTGCAATGACAATCGCATAACGACAGCTTTTAAAACATTTGACTATCACTTTAACATAGCACATTCCTTTAGTTCCCTTCTATAGCATGATTTACATAGAGCTGACACGTTTCTTCCTTTAATTGTTTCAAAACGAATTGTGCTAGCGACAACTTATTATACCTAAATTGTAGAGGAATTTTGGGAGATTATTTACCTCTATAGCAAATGTTGAAAATGTCCTCCATCCTGCACAAGGCACAACTCAACACGTCGTACTGGCCACTCGTTGGAGGACTCTGTTGTCAATCTCCTTTGTGTGGCGTAAAGCCTGTCTTTTAAGTAACCATAGAAAGAAGTCCGGCGATGTCAAATCTGAAGATCTCGGTGGCCACAGGTTCCTGGAAATTATCCGATCGTCAAAGAAACTTGCAATTAGGTTCATGGATTCATTTGATGTATGGCATGTAGCGCCATCTTGCTGAAAATATCCTTGACTCAGCCTACATCGTACTGCATTTCCATGTTGACTACACGAACAAAATGTCGAAACAGCTGCCAAAAATGCAATTAGGAATAAAACATAAACATCTGCGCATTTAGTGACAAGGAATCAAAACTCCAGAACATTCTGCTTAATTTGGTGCTAAAAATGGGTCTTTCAATGAATTCCCAACGGAATAATTAAAGAAAGAAATGTATCAGTTCTACATAAATTACTTTGTACTTATAAGGAACTAAGTAATAAGAACATTCTGCTAATGTTTATCTCGATTATCATTGTGTAGAAAGTAGAATAGGAAGTTTGTTTGCAGAGAAAGTCATGGGAGTGTGACACATCAGATTTTGTTTTCCAGAATCTCCTACAACGTGTATTTCCAGCGAAATCGCGGTACTGAATATATAGGTGGAATGCAACACCTTCTCTACCTATGTACGATGCAGAAAATGTAAAAGTAAATATTACACAAGACCAGCAGTAGCTTTGTTTCCCTTCGGAAGGAAACCATTCTCAGGATGTTTAATTAAAGTGAAGTAAATAGAAATATGTTTTCTGGAAGAGTTTGTGTATTCACTAGAGATTATCATGTGGATATGAAACGTTTGCAAAGCTAGAGCAGATGTTGGTTAGATATGAAATGGAGACTTGCCTTCAAATACGGCCGGTCCCCTTCAAATGTTCTCGCAGATAAAATACAGAGCGCTGGTGAAGCTGATCATTTGTGATAACGAGCTGAGCCTTTGATGCTCAGCGAGTTGTTATACGTGTAAAAGTGTCCTCAATGTGAACACACGTATCAGGTTTCACACTGCATAGTACATAATACATGTTTTGTAAATCATTCACATGACTTTCTCTGGCTGTTCCGTATACAAACTGTTATTTATGCAACGGTCCTCTAATGTTAGCTATTACGATACGAGTTTAGACGCGAGCGAAGTGAGTATTCTAATAACTAACATTATATCACTCTTGCATACACAATTTTTTCTACGGCATACAATAATAATTATAGATCTTACATACGAAAAATTAACTCCGCGTTTTGTACGCTTGCGTCGATAACAAACGAAGTTCGATTTACGGTGATAGTTGATTTGCACGATGGAGACTGGGTATTTTGACCTAGTGATAACGATATCCTCATGTAGCAGAAGAGACGAGTGATGTTCTAACTTCCACACAAATAAAACCTGATAATACATATCTAGTGATAAAGGTACGTAAATATAACTATTCTCGTAAAAATAAATGTTTTGGATGCAGGTACAGCTAGCGCATGTCCAGGGTTATTGATTTCCTCGTCTCTGTGATGCCAATGTCATGACCTTTTTGCTTTGCTTACGTAATATTATGAGTTTAGTTTCGGGAAATAATAATATATTCTTATAATTCTTATATATAATTAAATTTTCTTGGGTTATTGTAGGCGTAAGATGTCTGTGTAATGTTAGCAGGCAGTGAACAGCCATTAGTAGCGCAGTGCGGAAATGGTCTTCATTTCGATACAGAGTTTTAACAATAAATGAACACATTTCAGTATATGAGTATAAAAATGATAATTCTTCTATCCACTTCATGATAATTGAGATAAACATTAACAGAATGGGTCTTATTACTTGCTTCCTTGTAAGTAGAAGCGAAATAAGGGAGTACACTAGGATAAAGTGATAGTCGATTCTTTTAAAAGCTGCCCTATGTGAAACAAATGGAGTTCCCCTCTGTTTGCTTGCCAGGTGTAAACAAAAGAGAAACAAAAAGAAAGATGGCTTTCTATATTAGAAAACTATATGTAGGTTAGTATTGAAAGGAACAACTCGGATTATCTCGGGAACGGTTAACTCTACAAAAAGAAGTATATATGACAAATTGTGTGTTTTAACGAGATCTACCGTTTCGTGTAGTGTAGAATGAAGAAGTCTTCGGAGGCTATTCCCACAAAAATCATTTCCTTGCATAAACTTATGTATTTTAATCTAAATCCTTAAAGTCGTTTGTTCATGTAAACGGTAGATTAGCGGCGAGGAGGAGATTTTCTTGAAAACCTTCGTGTCGGATTCTCGGAAAATACTCAATTTAAATACCAAGTTTGGTATTTAACGAACTTTTCGTTGTTAAACTATGCTGCCCACACACACAAACACACACACGGACATTTTTCTAAAAATCTCGGTATTGAATTTGATGTGCAATAGCTTCTCTATACACTATGTACATAGTTCGTGTAGAGAAATTAAAATATCTCAGATCTATTTTATACGCATTTACACTGTAAAACCTAAAGTTGGTGTTTAAATAATTTTAAAAATTCTCTTGGCTCATTTTATTCAAATAATGAATTTAGGCAATACGAAATTATTACTTAGCTGGGTTTTGATAGGAACATGACACAAAGATCACTGTTAGAGTGTGGTATCAATGTCATCAGGTGATTCTGTGAATCTTTGTCTGTTTTTGCAGACAAATCTGATGATGATACAAAGCTCAAATTGTGAGCCGAAGTCGAAGATGTTTCATTGCTTAGTTCCCCTTTCTTCTTTGTCCTTTTAATGTTGTAATACACAAAGAGCTAATGTAGCTGCCAGGAATGACACTGGTTGCCCTCACTAGGGCTCAGCACACCCCACTTTTAATGTTGTAATACACAAAGAGCTAATGTAGCTGCCAGGAATGACACTGGTTGCCCTCACTAGGGCTCAGCACAACCCATTTTTAATATTGTAATACACAAAGAGCTGATGTAGCTGCCAGGAATGACACTGGTTGCCCTCACTAGGGCTCAGCACACCCCACTTTTAATGTTGTAATACACAAAGAGCTGATGTAGCTGCCAGGAATGACACTGGTTGCCCTCACTAGGGCTCAGCACACCCCACTTTTAATGTTGTAATACACAAAGAGCTGATGTAGCTGCCAGGAATGACACTGGTTGCCCTCACTAGGGCTCAGCACACCCCACTTTTAATGTTGTAATACACAAAGAGCTGCCAGGAATGACACTGGTTGCCCTCACTAGGGCTCAGCACACCCCACTTTTAATGTTGTAATACACAAAGAGCTAATGTAGCTGCCAGGAATGACACTGGTTGTCCTCACTAGGGCTCAGCACACCCCACTTTTAATGTTGTAATACACAAAGAGCTAATGTAGCTGCCAGGAATGACACTGGTTGCCCTCACTAGGGCTCAGCACACCCCACTTTTAATGTTGTAATACACAAAGAGCTAATGTAGCTGCCAGGAATGACACTGGTTGTCCTCACTAGGGCTCAGCACACCCCACTTTTAATGTTGTAATACACAAAGAGCTAATGTAGCTGCCAGGAATGACACTGGTTGCCCTCACTAGGGCTCAGCACACCCCACTTTTAATGTTGTAATACACAAAGAGCTGATGTAGCTGCCAGGAATGACACTGGTTGCCCTCACTAGGGCTCAGCACACCCCACTTTTAATGTTGTAATACACAAAGAGCTAATGTAGCTGCCAGGAATGACACTGGTTGCCCTCACTAGGGCTCAGCACACCCCACTTTTAATGTTGTAATACACAAAGAGCTAATGTAGCTGCCAGGAATGACACTGGTTGCCCTCACTAGGGCTCAGCACACCCCACTTTTAATGTTGTAATACACAAAGAGCTGATGTAGCTGCCAGGAATGACACTGGTTGCCCTCACTAGGGCTCAGCACACCCCACTTTCAATGTTGTAATACACAAAGAGCTGCCAGGAATGACACTGGTTGCCCTCACTAGGGCTCAGCGCACCCCACTTTTAATGTTGTAATACACAAAGAGCTGATGTAGCTGCCAGGAATGACACTGGTTGCCCTCACTAGGGCTCAGCACACCCCATTTTAAATGTTGTAATACACAAAGAGCTGCCAGGAATGACACTGGTTGCCCTCACTAGGGCTCAGCACACCCCACTTTTAATGTTGTAATACACAAAGAGCTGATGTAGCTGCCAGGAATGACACTGGTTGCCCTCACTAGGGCTCAGCACACCCCACTTTTAATGTTGTAATACACAAAGAGCTGCCAGGAATGACACTGGTTGCCCTCACTAGGGCTCAGCACACCCCACTTTTAATGTTGTAATACACAAAGAGCTAATGTAGCTGCCAGGAATGACACTGGTTGCCCTCACTAGGGCTCAGCACACCCCACTTTTAATGTTGTAATACACAAAGAGCTGATGTAGCTGCCAGGAATGACACTGGTTGCCCTCACTAGGGCTCAGCGCACCCCACTTTTTATTACTTTGTAAGTTTTAAAGAGCTGTAGTTATTCAATTGTTTCTGCAGTAGGAATTAAAAGAGCAACATGTAGCCTCCCGCTCTTAAATGTCTGATTATGGACTCGTTTGTTGTATCCACTTTTATCTGGATTACGTGAAACGTGTCTTAGAGAAATGTGCTTTCAGAAACTTATATTGTGGAAGTTGCGTAAAGAAAGTAATGTGAATGTGACGCAACAGGTTTTTGTTTTCTCTTAGAATACATAGTTTAACAGCACCGAGATTTCCCCGGAAATACATGTTTTAAATGTTTTCAGTTAAAAACTATTATAGCTGACCTCAACAAAGTGGTATTATAAAAGTTTATGTTTAGTTACTTCATGTTAAACCAGGTAGGTACAAGGGGAATACCTATAAGCGATGCTGCATTCTTTTAAGGTTCGGTCTATATGTAATTATTTTGAAAATACTCTTCTTTATATAACCAAAAGAGAAGAGACCGAAGAGTTACTTCCCATCTGAGAAGCATGTGTATACCGGAAAATGATTAAGTCCACAAAACAGGTATTTGACATCAATTGTGGTTTTAACGAGATCTACATTTTTGTCTGTCTCTCACGCTTTACCAGTTATAGAAAAGTTATGCAGATTGAAGAGGTCTTCAGGGACTATTCCCATAGAATTGAGCATGTACATTTCATATATCTCCAACATATTGTTATTTTAATAAAGATATTTAGAGCAATTTTTGAGAAAATCAAAATTGTCAATGAATACGCTATGGTTATGATGATTTTTTTAAATCGTCATTTTGCATCTTTTTGGTGCTTAAACGACTTCTCGTTTTTAAGTCATCTGGTTAATAGACACGTTCACATGCAGAAGAAAGAAAAAAAAAAACATTAAAAGAAAGAAAGAAAAAGTGGGCTGAAAAGATTCCTAATTTTTAGATGGAATACAATACCTACTTTACCTACTCACATACATAAAATAATATGCTCTCTATAAACACGAGAGCATAATTATAGCCGCTGGATTAACAGGATCATTTACCTTCTGCCCTAAAATATAGCCCAAGTACCGAAGGGTAGCATTAATCTGAAACCTTTTATGTTAATACTACACTACCATTTTGTTAATGTCGGTTTGTTTATTGGATAACAACAATAATATAACCTTGTTTTCCATGTTGTTGTCCAGCTGCAACTAATTCGTGACTCCTTCTTGCAGAACAGGATGTTTGTGCTGTTCGCTTTCACAAGAATCTAAGAGTTCTATTGTGTTAACATTGCGTCGCCGTAAAGTCCAGCCACACGCAAGGCTGGATTGAGAAGAGGGACACACACGGAGACTCGATATTACAATAGTTAGTTAATGCTTGCTCTTCAATCAAGATATCAACATCTCTTGCTTCAGAAGGTTGCACGAACATTTGCAATTCATACACAAGAACTTTGCCGATATATCTACGTCATTAACACGTATTTGGAAACATGGAACATTGAAATGCCTGGAGCCCTGAAAGCTGGCGATGAACTTGTGCAAGCAATTAATCAGAGATCCGTGACCCTGTTAAAAACAAAGTGAAGACAGTGTTTGGAAAAAATGTCGGATTTTCAATAATGCATGAAATACGAAATGTGCTACAAGGTGTTGCTACGGAAATAATTGGTGATGGAGTATCGTAACCAACAGTGCTATTTCCTTTTGCTCCAATCACATCTTGTGATGTGGAGCCAAGTTTTTCACAATATAAAGCCTCGGAGACGATTCACATTTAAGACGTTACGAATGTATATTGTTGTGCATTGTTATCTATGTGACCTGAGAGAAAATGAAACGGATGATGATGATGATGCTGATGATTTGTTGCAATTGAATGTATGTAAATATAAAAATTGTTAGTTGCCGTAAATCAGTGATATTTATGTTTACCTGAACCGCCTTCCACTGTTCTCTGTTAGTACACACAACTATATACCATGCTGTTAACTTCGATTCTATCGCCCTCGTGGTTACCATGCTAACCTCATATACCCAAGGTCCTGAGTTCAAATCTCGGGCGTAAAAATCCTTAACATGGCTTATTTCGCAAGGGAAGTGGGTCATATGTTGTAGATTTACGGCACGTAAAAAAACTTCAAGCCTGATAGAGAGGCCTCTGAACTCTTTCACGCCCAGTATAGAATGGGACGCTGAGAACCACAGCAGTTAAACAGCGTCCATAAATAACACTGCATTTCCATTTTTATTTCGATTGTGTCGCGCAATCGGTCCCCGAGATGCCAACCCTAGAAATGGCTCTTATGATATATTGTTGTTATTGGTTTAGCCTTTCCTTCTGCACATCTGTTAGCCACACGCCGGTATGCGACCCACCCCTACATTATAACATAGACCGGAGAGAAGTGACAGTCTCTGGGAGAAGTCAAAAGTTTGGCTACCTGAAGCTGGAGAGTAAACCACTAGAACCTAGTATAACATGTATGGTATGTTTGGTATTTGTATCAGGGCACAAATTAATAAGGTAATGACTGTGTTTTTCTGGCTTACAGAGGATATAAAATCTGAGCTGAAGAAAAGAGCTAAGGTAGAGGCTATATCAGCAGGAGTGGGCGACAAGGTGAGTATACAACTGCACCTCGATACTAGGCGAACAAATTTACCTGCAACATTAACATTAGGTAGTTAAGAACAAATGATACGGTTTGGAAGTTTTAAGCTGGATATGTAATTTAGTATAACTAGTTACTGAAGTTCTTACTAGCCCTGAAGTAGTGAACTGCAGGAAGAGATTAATGAATAGAGTAGATTTAAATGTTGCAGGTAATTTTATTGAAAGGGATATAGTTAGTTTAGTTGAGGTTTGAGCAGCTATTTGTAATGTTAGATCATAGTAAATGGGGTGGGGCGGCTGGTTATCAGTGTGCTAGTTTAGTAGCATGTTTAAAATTAAAATTTGTATTTGGTTTTATATTTCATCTATTATTTTAGTTAGCAGTTATAATTATATCTGTAAAATGCAAATGTTATATATGTTATTGATTGTGGAGATAAATATAAATATACACGTCCCGGTGTAGGCTTCTAGGTGCCGCGATGGCGTATTGCACACTATTTGTTTGTTTTTTTATTTCTACCAACAAACTAAAATTAGCTAACAATCTCTAGCACGTATGTACAGGAAATATATTTCACTGGAAATGTATGTTTTGAGGGCCCTTGAGTCCGAATAAGGCATTTTTTTAGAAAAAAGGCCCGTGTTTGTTTGTGTCTTGGACAGCATAGCGCAAAATCGAAAAGGCCGTTAAAAACCAAACTTGGTATTTATGTTTAGAATCTTTCATGGATGACACGATTTAAAAATAAATCTCCCTCCATAAACTACCTACCCTTTACGTGGAAAATGTTTTGAAAATTGTATTTTTCTCAAAAATGTCTGTAACGATTTTGATTAAAATACGTCTATTAAAGCTATTTACATCAGATATAAAATGCATATGTTGAATTTTCTGGGAATAGCTTCTGAGTTTTTACAGAATTTTGCATAGCGGTTAAATCCTAAGGGATAGAGGAAATGAGTGTATAATCGAAGGAACCAGGAAGAGAAATCCTAGCAGCTCATCTCGACGTGGGGAGCGCTGAGGTCTGAGCGAAACCCCTCAGACAAGAGCTGTATTTCCAAAGCGCAGTCACCACCACGGAAGGGTGTCACAACCGACGCTTAGCTACAGCCTGAAAGGGAAGTTCGGAGCCGAGCCGCGAAACCCTCTAACAGCCAATGAATCAGAGAGCTTGGCCACCCAAGTGACAGTAAAGAGTGAAACGCGCCGGGACACAAAGCAGTCCCTGGTGACCAATATGGGGAGCAAACCTGGTATATAACAAAACATGACGCCCCCCGCAGTGACAAACATGTCGCCCGGAAGGTTTAATAACTCTCAATTATGAAACGCTAACGTTGTAGCGTTTCATGTTGCTTTAACAAAATTTGTCTTTGATGCAATAATAAAGCTATGCGTGTGTTTCCATTTCAGTTAATTGTACAAATGAAAAATCTGATATATTCCTTTCACATGACTTTCTCTACCTCTCTGCAACAAATTATTGTTAAAAAGCCAATGCCTCTGTTTACTTCATAGTAACCGAGAAAACATTAGCAGAAATAGTCTTATTACTTGCTTCCTTGTAAGTAGAAGCGAATAACATCAGGTTAAAGTGATAGTCAAAAGCTGGTTGCTATGTGACTGAAGTTCCTTTGTATGGAAAGGAGTTGACAAATTCCTCTATGAGAAAACATAACTTCTTAACGTTGAAACCAATAACAAACGATCAACTTCACGAAAAAGAAAGTTATATAACATAGATTGTGTGTTTTAATGTGCTCTACTTTTTGTTCATCTCTTACGGTTTAGCAAAGTTCCGTAAAACCCATCCAGAATAAAGTAGTCTTCAGGGGCTATTCAAATTTGCACTTCAGTTTAGTTGAGAAGGAATATCTAAATTGCACATTTCGGTTTAGATAGAAAGAGAAGAGGGACAGTGAAATATCTAACAAGTTAAACTGGAATTAAAATACCGGTTGTTCAAGATTGTACAACATTTCTTCTGGATGTGATCTATCACATTAAAGTACAGAAATTGTTTCAGCCATTTTTAAGAAAAGCAAACGTTCAGCATGGTGGGCAATTTTACTGATAATCTTCGTGACGCATCCTTGTAAATACTGAACTTAAATACGGATTTGTAATTTTTACTTTCTCTACTATGTACACAGTGTGTAGTGCACCCAAAATGTCGATACCGAGGTTTTACCGGAAATGTTGAGTCCTCCTGAATCCAGAAGCAGCATTTTTGGAAAAAGATCCCTGTGCGTGTGTGGACGGCATAGTTCATAAACGAAAAGACCGTTAAATATCAAAATTGGTATTTAAGTTTGATATCTCCCAAGGATGCGACACAAACATTTTCAAGAAAATCCCCCCACTCCAACTACCCTTTACACAGAACTT
The DNA here is from genome assembly GCA_030762935.1 of Hymenopus coronatus. Classification (NCBI taxonomy): domain Eukaryota; kingdom Metazoa; phylum Arthropoda; class Insecta; order Mantodea; family Hymenopodidae; genus Hymenopus; species Hymenopus coronatus. The sequence continues at coordinate 4,169,929 of CM060894.1, forward strand.
TTTTCGAAAATTTTGATTTTGTCAAAAATGGCTCTAACGATTTTTTATTAAAACATCGTATATTAAAGATATTTGCATGAAAAATGAAATGTACATCTTGAATTTTCTGGGAATAGCCTCTGAAGACCACTTTATTCTGGATGAATTTTACGGAATTTTGTATAACTAGTAAACCGTAAGAGATAGACAAAAACTTACTATACAAAAATGTAGAGCACGTTAAAACACTTAATTTATGCGATATATTTCTTCTTCTTTTTTCTTTTCTTTCTTTTTTTTGTGGAGTTGGTCGTTTTTTAAATATTCCTTGTTTTTGATTTCAGCTTTGAAAAAATTATACTCTTCTCATACAGGAATTTGTCAACTTCTGTTCATGCAAACAAAGGAACTTCAGTCACATAGCAACCAGCTTTTGATTATCACTTTAACCTATGGTACTCCCTTATTTCGCTTCTACTTGCAAGGAAGCAAGTAATAAGACTATTTCAGCTAATTTTTTCTGAATTAGCATGAAGTAAATAGAAGCATAAGCTTTTTAACAATAATTTGTTGCAGAGATGTAGAGAAAGACATGTGAATGGAACACATCAGATTTTTACTTTCTCTATACGTGCTATGTACATAGTGTATAGAGAAGGTATTGTATTGTACCCAAACATTTATAGAAAAATGTCCATGTGTGTGTGTCTATGTGTGTGTGCGTCTATGTGTGTGTGTGTGTGTGTGTGTGTGTGTGTGTGTGTGTGTGTGTGTGTCTGTCTGTGGGCAGCATAGCTCAAAAACGAAAAGACCGTTAACTCCAAACTCGGTATTTAAGTTTGGTATCGTTCAAGGATGCGACACGAAGATTTAAAAAAAAAAATCCCCCCATCCCAAACTACCACCCTTTGCATGGAAAAAAATTCAAAAGTGTTTATTTTCTTAAAAATGGCTCTAACGATATTGATTAAAATGTCGTATATTAAAGGTATTTTACCTGACAAATAAAATGTATATCTTGAATTTTCTGGAAATAGCCTCTGAAGACTACTTTATTCTGAATGAATTTTAAGGAATTTTGCATAACTGCTAAACCGTAAGAGATGGACGAAAACTTAAAGCACAAAATATGTAGAACATATTAAAACACACAATTTATGTTACATAAATGTTTTCGTGGAGTTGGTCGTTTTTAAGATATTCCTTGTTTTTGGTTTCAGCTTTGGAAAACGCTTTTCTCATGCGGAATTTGTCCATTCAAACTATGGAACTTCAGTCACACAGCAACCAGCTTTTGACTATCATTTTAACCTATGCTACTCTCTTATTTCCCTTTTACTTACAAGGAAGCAAGTAATAAGACTATTTCTGCTATTTTTTTCTCGATTAGATGACGTAAATAGAATAATTTGTTGTAGAGATGTACAGAAAGTCATGTGAATGGAACACATTAGATTTTTTTTAATTATATTCCACGCTTATAGAAAGGCGCGCGTGCGTTTTTTCTAAAAATGTGTTTATTGTTTTTTTTGTTTGTTTTTTTCTTCGTATTCAGAGTTCTCAAAAAGAAGTTCTCGGTAAAATGTCGGTGTAGAGAATGGAATACGTTGGCTGTGTACAGAAAGTAAAAGTTACTGATACGTCCAAGTTGCTGCTTACATTTGTGTTACTGAGAAATGTTTTGCCTCCCGCCATCTTACGCATGCTCACTCCGCAGACCAGATCCGCTCTTCCCATACCAACAAAGAAAACAAATATTCACATCACTTTCTCTAGCTGCTCTACAAACTATTATTCTTCTTTCTATTCCATGCTAATGGAGCAGAATGTCAATACTTCCTTCTTTATAGGTAGAGGGGAAATAAAGGAATGCACAATGCTAAAGCGATCGTCAAATCTTTTAAAAGCTGGTTATTATGTGGTTGAATCCGTTTCTTTGTATGGCCAGGAGTTGAGAAATGATCGTGTGAGAAAAATTGATGTGTTTTAAAACTGAAATCAATAACAAGGAGTATCTCGGAAACGGTTACCTCCACAACAAAACTGTAAAGGACCGTGATGTACATTTTTATGCAATAAGCCTATGTCCTCCTCTTATGGTTTACAAATTATGCAAAAGTCATTCACACATTTAATATATAGTTTTTGATCAAAATTGTTAGATCCATTTTTGAAAAAAAATTGAAAAATTCTAAACATCCTGTAAGTAAATAATCGTTTGGGGAGGGGTCCTGAAAATTTTGTATCATATCTTTGAAAAATCTGATGTGCTCCATTCACATGACTTTCTCTACATCTCTGCAACAGATTATTGTTAATAAGCTTATGCTTCTATTTACTTCATGATAATCGAGAAAAAATTAGCCTATTACTTGCTTCCTTGTAAGTAGAAGCGAAATAAGGGAATACCACAGGTTAAAGTGATAGTCAAATGCTGGTTGCTATGTTACTTTGTTTGTATGGACACGAGTTGACAAATTCCTGTAGGAGAAAAGCATAGTTTTTCAAAGCTGAAACCAAAAACAAGGAATATTTCAAAAACGATCAACTCCACAAAAAATATTATATAACATAAATTGTTGTTTTGATGTGCTTTACATTTTTTGTGTGGCAAGTTTTTGTCCATCTCTTACGGTTTAGCAGTTATGCAAAATTCCGTAAAATTCATCCAGAATAAAGTAGTCTTTAGAGGCTATTCCTAGAAAATTCAAGATAAACCTTTTGTTTGGCAAGTAAATGTCTTACGTATAAAAGATTTTAATCACAATTGTTAGAGCCATTTTTGAGAAAATCAAAATTTTCGAAATTTTTTCTGTAAAGGGTAGTTTGGGGGGCATTATCATGAAAATCTTCTTGCCGCATCCTTACCAAACTTGAATACCAAGTTTAGTATTTAATGGTCGTTTCGTTTTTGAGCTAAGCTGTCCACACACACACACACACACACACACACACGCACGCGCGCACACTCACACGGACCTTATTCCAGAATTTTTTCTTTTCTGATTCGGGGGGACCCAAAACATATATTTGCGGTGAAATCTCGGTATGGAATTTTTGTGTACAATACAATACCTTCTATATACACTATACGAGTAGAGAAAGTAAAAGTACTGAAGTTTAAGTGCTGCTGGTGACAAGCCTGTACCTGACATGTACACATCTGGCTTAAGCGAATTGCACCTGCAACACAATATGTAATAAAACCTTTTCTTGATTTCGAGGTAAAACAATAAGGTTTTGTAAGAACAGTATGATGTCCCACGAGAGGAAGGGGGCCGGAACCAGGGGCGACGACTGCAGTACCCTAACAGTCGGTCAGGGATCCTCATTCCGGCAACCAGCCGGAGATAATCACTTTAAGCATCTTTTACCCTGCACCATTCCAATCCTGCAAAGGAAGTTCGGGGGATGTAAGAAACCTACCCAGCGTTCGCCTGGCGACCCGTTAGGGTAGCTGAAGGACCGTCCGCGCATCTGGATGAGCCCGGTCTCACGCATACAACCATTTGATCAATACCCATGGAGAAGGGGCGGGGCTTACGCCCACGTGCACCTCGTGCTACAGGTAGGTATATAAACACCTGGTGCGCCTCCCTCGTCCTCTAGTCGGCGTCCACCACTCCAGCAACATGCCAGGTAACTGCATCTTTAATCTCTTTACTCTTTTGCACTCTTGACTCGTTTGAATTTTGTCTTGGAGGTGGGTCTATCTGATACGGTTTTTGGGCTTCTATGAATGCTCTTTACATTCAATGCCAAAGATTTGTTGCATTTTCTAACGAAGATATAGTAATTTGCGAAAATCTGTCTGCATTTGAAGTTCGCAGCAAATACATTTACATTATGGCGCGTTGTAGTAATAGATGTGTGTGACCGTGACATCAAAACATGCAATTCCTGAGAACTTCAATTTCATTAAAAAAACAAAACAATATGTTATGCCTTCAATGTGATGAAATAACCTTCACTATTTGTTTAAAAATTAAAAAGTTTTGGGAACTATTTCAGATCATTTTAAGAAGCGTTCTAACAAGAAAATGATTATACAAGTGTCGACAGTTTTTAGAATGATGATTCTGGTTTGCAACAGAAAACTTGATTTTAAAAAGCATTTGGTCCGTGCATAAAGCCCCTTCATATTTCAGAAATGAATGATAATTCTCATATGTGGGTATTTCCTTAAACTCATATTAATCGAGAAAAACATATGCAAAATTATTTTGTTACACACTTTGTACATACAATGTGAATATACCATTTTATTCTCAGTAAAGTTTACAGAATTTCGCATAACTGCTAAACCGTAAGATATGGACAAAAACTTAACACACAAAAAATGTACAGCACGCTAAAACACACAATTTATGTTATATACATTTTTTTTCTTGAAGTTGATCATTTTAAAATATTCCTTGTTTCAACTTTGAAAGACGTATTTTTCTCATACAGGAATTTGTCAACTTCAGTCACATAGCAACCAGCTTTTGCTTATCGTTTTACTCTATGATGCTCCCTTATTTCACTTCTACTTACAAGGAAGCAAGTAATAAGACTGTTTCTGCTAATTTTTTCTCTATTAGCATGAAGTAAATAGAAGCATAAGCTTTTTAACAATAATTTGTTGTAGAGATGTACAGAAAGTCATGTGAATGGTACACATCAGATTTTTTTTGTCAGATAAATAGCTTTAATATACGATATTTTAATCAAAATCGTTAGACCCATTTTTAAGAAAATCAGAATTTTCGAAAAAAGTTACATGTAAAGGGTAGTTTGGGGTGGGGGGATTTTTCTCAAAATCTTCGTGTCGCATCCCTGGAAGATACTAAACTTAAATACCAAGTTAGGTATTTTACTTACTTTTCGTTTTTGAGTTATCGTGTTCATAGACAGACGGACACCCACACACACACACACACTACACGTACACATACCCACCCACACACACACACGGACCTTTCTCTGAAAATACTCTTTTTTATACAAGGGACCCTAAAACATATATTTCCGGTGAAATCTCGGTATCGAATTTTTTGGTGGAGTGCAATACCTTCTCTATACACTATGTACATAGTACGTGTAGAGAAAGTAAAAATACATCGATATTCACGTTTTATAGTAAATGTGTTTACAAATAGATGTATCATATTTTTATGTTAAACAATGATTACTTTTTATATTCAAACTCTTGACTTTTCAAAACTTAATAGGTATCTTTCAAAACTGGCGTATTATTTCGAAATATCATATGGTAATTCTCTTTGATATACTTTTGAGAGACAGTACAACAAATGAGCAATTCCATTGTGTGGACGGAAAATGCTGAAAAACAAGGTGTATATGTTATGTAGTTGACGTACACCAAGTGGGGAAAACGACACATTTTCTTAGGCTTTAGACAACTTACTCTTTTTTTGTGAAAAATATGATTTTTTAATTTTTCACAATGTTAAAATTTTACAAATACATTGCCTTAAGCATTAGTAAATCTTTTAAGAGCTGGTATCTATGTGATGGCGTTGAAATTCCATTAACTTTGCTTGATGAGCAGAAATAAACATCTGAGAAAAGTGTAAGAAATGTTGATTTTAAACTGATAACAAATAATATCTAAGAAACGGATAGCTCCACATAAAACTGTAATGTTTACAAATTACGTGCTTAAACGAGATTTACATTTCTTGTGTAGAAAACTTTTGTCTATCTTTTACGTCACCAGTTATAAAATCATGCAGAACGTTGAGGACTTCGGAGGCCATTCCCAAAAATTCAAGATGTATATTTAACTTGTCTTAAACATTTTAAACATGTGGTAATTTAATCAACATATTTTTTTATCGATTACAATTTTTAAAAAAATATTTCATTGTGAAGTGTAGTTGAGGTGGGTGATTTTCCTTAAACTTGTGTCGCATTCTTGGAAATTACTGAAATTAAATAGCAAGTTTGATATTTAATGGAGTTTTCGTCTTTGAGTTCATACATATACGGATCTTTTTCTAAAAACAATATTTTTGATCCAGGGAGCCTCAAAACATGTTTTTCCAGTTAAAACTGGACATGGAATTATTGGGTGAAATACAGTGTTTTTTCTACTTCTATACGTACAAGTGAAATCAAACATCGGATTGTACATTCACATGTATTTCTATACTTATTCTTTACGAGTAATGATTTTTTTAACATACTCGCTATAAAAATAGTTTTTTGTAGTGATAGTAGTAAAGGGAACCTTTGGGTGCACGTTTAGCTGCCTCTTGTTCCTTCATACAAACATGTGAATAGCACAGCGCACTACAATTAAGCGAAAGTAAAATATTTTAACAACTGTTGATAGCTTTGAAAGCCAGGCCTAGGAGAAAGAAAAAGAATAACGGCTTGCCATCTGAAAAACTTAAAATTGAACCAATAAAAATGAAGTGCTTAGTGACACAAAAAAGTATTTCTTATAAACTCTCAATTTTAACAAGATCATTTTATTTTCTATCTCTCAAAGTTCACCAGTTATGGACGAACCGGCTAAATAATGATGAAGCGTTTATTTGATTCTCTAAAGCTAAATTTGCCGACCGAACATTAAATTAAAGTTGCCCCCATCCATAATCATATGTTCTAAACTGCTAATAAAATAGTTTCCACTTTGTATCAGCTCGGGAAGTTTTCATTTGGATTATTTCAACCGTTGCGCTCAACAACCTTTGTCGACGTTCAAAAAATACTTTGATATATTTGCAAACTTTTTAAGTGATATTATTATCATTACTATCGTCATTACCAAGCGGAATACACAGGTGGCTTTATTTGTGGCCCGCATTCGGGAGGTCGTAGATTCGATTGTGTTTAACGAGATCTACATTTTTTGTGTGTATCTCTTACGGTTTATCAGTTAAGCAAAACTCATCCAGAATGAACAGGTCTTCAGAAGCTATTCTCAGAAAATTCAAGATATACATTTTATTTTTCAGGTAAATAGCTTTAATATTATACATTTAAATTAAAATGTTAGAGCCTTTTTTTGAGAAAAACAGATATTTCAAAAAAAAATCATGTAAAGGGTAGTTTGGGGTGGGGGGATTTTCTTAAAAACCTTCGCGTCGCATCCTTGGACGATACCAAACTTAAATACCAAGTTTCGTATTTTCTTTTTAGAATGCTATCCATACACACACACATACACACACACACAAAAGTTTTTTTCTAAACAAAAAAAATTGTACTCAGGGGATCTGAAAATATGTATTTGAGGTGAAATCTCGGTATTGAATTTTTGGGTGCTCTCTATTCACTATGTGTCCGGGGATAAGATCTGGGCTCAATAAGCTACCTCCTTGGCTTTTTACTCCCTGCCCTGCCTACCAACCAGCCTTTAAAACATTTGACTGTTACTTTATCCAAGTGTATTCCCTTCTACTACAAGAAAGCTAATGTTTACCTCGATTAACATGAAGCAGATGGAAGAATAAGCTCTTTAACAATAATTTGTAACAGAGATGTAGAGGAAAAATCTGATGTGTTCCATTCACATGACTTTCTCTACATCTCTGTAACAAATTATTGTTAAACAGCTTATGCTTCTATTTACTTCATGCTAATCGAGAAAAAAAATAGCAGAAATAGTCTTATTACTTGCTTCCTTGTAAGTAGAAGCGAAATAAGGGAGTACCATAGGTTAAAGTGATAGTCAAAAGCTGGTTCCTGTGACTGAAGTTCCTTTGTTTTTATGGACAGGAGTTGGCAAATTCCTGTATGAGATAAGTATAATTGTTTCAAAGCTGAAACCAAAAACAAGAAATATCTAGAAAACGACAAATTCTACGAAAAATGTATATAAAATAATTTGTGTGTTTTAATGTGCTCTATATTTTTTGTGTTGTAATTATTTGTCCATCTCTTACGGTTTAGCAGTTATGCAAAATTCCGTAAAATTCATCCAGAATAAAGAAGTCTTCAGAGGCTATTCCCAGAAAATTCAAGATATACATTTTATTTGTCAGGTAAATAGATTTAATGCACGATATTTTAATCAAAATTGTTAGAGCCATTTTTAAGAAAATCAAAATTTTCGAAAAAAAGTTCCATGTAAAGGGTAATTGGTTGAGAAGGGATATTTTTCAAACTCTTCGTGTCGCATCCTTGAAAGATACCAAACTTAAATACCAAGTTTGGTATTTCACAGTCTTTTCGTTTTTAAGCTATGCTGTCCACAGACACACACACAGATACACACATACGTACACACACGGACCTTTTTCCAGAAATGCTTTTTTTGGATTCAGGGGGACCCATAACATGTATTTTCGGTGAAATCTCGGTTTGGAATTTTTGGGTGCATTACAATACCTTCACTATACACTATGTACATAGTACGTGTGGAGAAAGTAAAAATGAAATGGCGTTTTATTTATGGACGCTCTTTAACTGCTGTGGTTCTCAGCGTCCCATTGTATACTGGGCGTGAAAGATCGCTTAATTTTGCTCAGAGGCCGCTTTATGAGGCATGAGGCTCTTCTACGTGCCGTAAGTCTACGACACGGGACCAATGAGTTTACTTCCCTTCCGAAGGAAGCCATGCTAAGGATTCTTACACCCGATAAAATCCATCGTCCTCCGGCGGGTTTGAACCCGCGACCTTGTATGTATGAAGTTAGCATGGAAACCATTACACCACGTAGGGCGACGGATGTAGAGGAAGTCATGTGAATGGAACACGTCAGAATTTTAGAAATATATTTGCTCGTTTTACGTGTGTTTATATTGTATACCACATCCAAATGACTGTTCTATTTAATGGATGCCTCAGTAAAAATAATAAACAATAGTGACATGGTTTTTATACGAAAAAGGAAATCCATTTGGCTGGTGATGAGTGTGAGAGGTGAAATAGCAAAAGTTTCAAGCGGAATAACATCATTTAGAGTTGCTGCTGCGAAAGGTTCAGTTGCCATTTTATAACATTTAGTTGCAGCTATTCAGAGCCGAGTTAATCTTTGTTTACAAAATATAGCAGCATGATGGACTGCTTTAATCCAGACAAAGTCAACGCCTTCATAACTTTTTACTTTCATTACATAGATAGTGTATAGACAAGTTAGGTATTGTATTGCACCCAAAATTAGACACCAAGATTTCACCGGAAATATTTGTTTTGGGACCCTGTGAATTCAAAATAAACATTTTTAAAAAAATGTCCGAGTGTGTGTGTGTGTGGACAACATAGCTTAAAAACAAGACCGTTAAATTCCACACTTGGTATTTAAGTTTATTATCGTTCTGGATACCTTTTTCTGAATTCTGAATAGCTAGTAAACCAAAAAAGATAGACAAAAACTTACTATACAGAGGTGTAGTAAAACACACAATTTCTGTCATAGAGTTGACCGTTTCCAAGATATTCCTTGTTATTGGTTTCAATTTTAAAATACCTAACTTTTTTTAGACAGGAAGTGTCCGTTTTCTTTTGTTCTACTCCTGGTCAAACAAAGAAGTGAATTGCAATGATAATCGCTAAACGACAGCTTTTAAAACATTTGCCTATCGCATTCCTCTAGTTTTTATTTTGCTTAAAAGGAACTAAATAAGTACATTCTGCTAATGCAGGTCGATTAGAAAGGTGTGTAATCTTTTGTTTGTAGAACAGCTAGAGAAAGATGTGAGAGGAACGCACCAGGTTTTTATTTCCCTTCTAGTCACAAGAAGCTAGTAATAAGACTAATTCTGCTTTCATCAGGATTCATGTTTGTTTGCGGAACAGCTAGAGAAAGATATGTGAATGGAGCACATCGTTTTTTGTTTTTCCTTCAGGCGTAACCTAATTGGCCATCAGGAGAGCTAGAACAGAAACACACAACACTAAACATGGAGCGGAATTCGAACCCGCGGTACTTTCGTGGCAGAGCGACGGCAACTGCAATTTCGTTTCCCATTGTCTACTCCAGTTATTTCCATCTGCGTATCATGCTCATAATGGAGCAAATTTGTAAAAATATTATCTAGGCATGCGCCATTACGTGTTTGTGCTGTTGCTTTACACTCCAAGGTTATTATGAACACTTAAACTATCATCTCCCGCTTCTTCTTTCCTTACATGTAGCACTTTATCAACTGTTGGTGGCTCATTTTTAGAAAAAGAAATTGTGCACTATTACGTTAATTGCATTCTTCAAACAATCGTCACATTGTTGCAACGTATATTTCACATGCTTTATATAACTCGGCGAAGATACAAGAGGAAACTCATGGCGACCGTCCTCCATGATTCTATACAGCAACAACCAGCAACCGTTACTGTGTAAACATTGAGGAAATAAGGTGACTCATACGCGCAGCATGTTTGGACTCTAGCTCTGTTTAACGGTACAAATCGGCGTCAATTTAACTGTTAGGCATTTATATAGAATATTATACAATTTAAGAATAAATTCATTCTGTAATTTAGATTGTTAGCATGGGATTACATTGTACTGCGATGTACAGGTCACGTGGATCCGTTTTGGCGCGGTGAATACAGAAAAGGGGTTCAGCTCTCCTCTCGCCAGGACGAGTTCTCAACATCAGGAAACTGAACACCCCTAACTGCAGAACATTTGCGTGTTTCAGACCAAGATGCCAACTGTACTGAGCCTAAGTGCAGATGTACAACACGAGCTGTATATCGCAACGTTCCTTTTGGTTGGCGTTGTGGCCGCTGTCGTCATAGCAGCTATAGCGCTCTTCGTGATCCGGCGTCACGCTCGCTCCAGAGAGAAGCTGCAGAACCTCACCGCTCCTGACACCGAGGCCAGTAAAGACTACCAGGTAAGTGTTTTCCGTGCAATAAATGCCTCTGCCTGGTATCTTCATTCCCTCCATGAGACCTTACAGCAGCTCCTCATTATATGTTTCCAAGAGATAGCACTTTTAGTTTTGTAGCCACTGTCTCCAAGGAAATAATCTCGTCTGTCACTGGTTCTCTCTTCAATCCAGGAGATTTTTAACAATCATCTTCAAGTCCATAGCTCGAAGCTGCCTAATTTTCTCCTGTCCTGTTTGTTCAAAGTCCAGCTTTCACATCCGTCCATAGGAAACACCGTTGTCCGAATTAGTTCAATGTTCGTCTTCTTGGTTATATCGTAATTTCTGAGGATTTTCTTTATCTTGCCCATTGCTGCTCTGCCAAGATTTATTCTCCTTCTTATTTCTTCTTTGCACGAAGCACCTTTAGCTATGAGTACCCCACAGCAGTTAGCCCAAACACCGTCAATGTTTATGAGGGTCATAGCGCCTGTGTCTTCTTTAGATTAAGCTTGTTCACTTTCGTCTTTAACTCTCTTTATTATTTGTTTCAGGTCATTCTCATTTTCCGTCAAAAGTGCAACCTCAGAATGTTTATTATTCTGCGCCTATCTTGATTCCTATTTCCTCTTCATTCAACCCTCATGATCCAACCAAAATAGTAATGTATTAGTATGCCTTTCTACAATACAACACATATCTTTCAAATTAAAGAAATGTTGTCTCCATACATTTCTGTCTTCTGCATTTTCTATAAATTCTTTGTTGTTCATACTTCTTCTTACTGCACCATCCATTGTTCCTTAGTCTTCCCTTTCCTTCTTCTTTCCTCGACCTTCCACTCCTGTTTACGTTTCCAAATATATTTCCTCCATTATGTCATATTTATCATTCAGTATTTCTCTAGATTTCTAATATTTTGTTCATTCTTGATTCCCTTCCTGTCCTCCCCATAATCCATCTCTGTTGCTATCAGCTTATTTATTTGAATTCTACCCAACGCCCACATAACCTGACACTTTGTACCAACGATTTAGTCTTATGTATGATGTTCTCAATGCAAAGTATTGAGTTTAACATGCCAATAATTTCATAATAAACTTTTATCATGGGATTCTAAAATAGATCCTACATATATGAATTTAATATTACTAATAATATTATTGCCGTTACGCTTATACAGCCATCGTCAACAGAACAGTATTTACGTAAATACGTGCTTACATTATTTTATATCAATTAATGCATAATTATACAAATTATTCAATACAATATATAATTATGAAGCTATGAAATAAATCTTAGAAAATATTTACTAACTGTGCGGTTAAACTGATATGAATTTTAATAGATACCCAGTTAAGAAGTCTGCAGTTTCGTTCAAAACCGTTAACTAATTTGTTACATATTTCCAAAAGGATCTCATTGTAGAGTGTGAATCTAAAACGTCATAGCGTTCGTTTTATTTTAGTTAGTCTATGATGCAGTGCTCTTCTTTTAACACTTTAGCCTAGGGGTAACATGCTAGCCTCTAGTTCCCAAGGCCATGGGTTCAGACCGGCGGAGAGAAGTAAAGCCGTTGGTCCTGTGTCGTAGATTTACGTACATAAAACACCCTCAAGCTTAATCTAAGCACAATTAAGGGATCTGTCATGCGAAATGTAGAATGAGACCTGAGAGTCACAGCAACTTAAGAGTGGCTATATATAAAACTCGATGTAATATTCAAACTGTGGTCACCACACACGGGTCGCGTTCTCATGGACATGGTTCTTCTCTCAACCTCATTTCCATTCACACTCGAGAATTCACTATCTGAAAATGAATGAATTTCTCGTCTGATGTTTTCCTTTAGTTCTTCCAAAGTAGGAAGTTTGTTGCATACACTTTATTTTTTACGTGGTGAAAATGCCTGTAATTGGAGTCTACGAATCACCCGTGATAGAGTAATTGAAATCGGCTTAAGCGGTTACGCTCTTATCGGCACTTGGGTCTCAGGCGCGCGCCACTCGCCTGCTTAGAATGCAGTTCCCTCTATTGCGTTACATATGGCATGACCTTCTGACTCACGCCCCGTGTATGATAAACGAAGGCATTAGAGAACCTTCTTTGGTAGTTTTCAGTTGTGTGTTAGTGCAATCATGGTCTAACACACTACAGAACAAAGAGTTTTCATTTGCTCAAGTTTATGAAACAGGAATTCTCCATCTGTGTCGCAGAGCATTGGGGAACCTTTCCTGATTGATCCTCCTAACAGAAGTATAGTTCATAAAACAGTCAAGAAATATAAAAGTACGAAATCGGAGTTACACCAGAAAAAAAAAACCCGAAAACGTCACGTTTCAACAGAGAAAAAATTGACAATATCGGTACGCGGTTAGAACGTTCGCCAGGAAAGTCACTCTCGAAGTTAGCGATTTGTACTTTGAGGAGTTTGAAAGACAAAATGCATAAATCTCATCCCTGAACATTACAAGAACTACAAAATAATATACGAGGAGAAATAACAAACATGTCCCAAGAAAAATTGCAATACGTTTTAATAATGTACTAAGAAGTTGCAATGTCAGTTTGCAGGGAGAATATTTCCAACATCATCTTTGAAAAGATAAGCAATGTAAGAGTCTTTCAATGTTGTAATTTGTGAAATAATAATGGCTCTGGTTGACCACGTCCGTTCATCCTATTCGTTTAGATGGTCGGGGGAATACGACCTAGGTGCGGTTAAAAGCGTGGCCGTTTAATTTGATGACCCACATATCGGGGGGTTTGGACAGTAAAGTGTGTACCTTGCAAGAACTAGAAGAAAACATCAGACGAAAAATTAACTAAATTTCTGATAACATTAAGAAAAGGCTTCAAGCACAGATTTAAACCAAATGAAATACAACTTCCATCCTTATATTTGATTACGAAGCACAGCTGACGTGTATAAGAAAATAGGCAACTCAATCTATAACAATTAAAGACGACGAAATAGTCGCCAGAGACTCGCTCACTTAGATCACCTCAATGCATGACCGACAGGATAACTACTAGACATGGGGCGATTCATGAACGAATCGTTCATATGAACGACTACAAGAATCTAATGATCGTGTCCATCTTGGCATGAATCGTCGTTCAAAAAGAATCGTTCTAGTCACAACATGAATCGTGGTTCAAAAACAATCGCATCAATCGAAAAGAATTGCATGAATCGTGCCAATCTAGCGGGTATCGTCGTTCAAAAAGAATCGCATGTTTGAAGAATCTTGATCAGGTATTGGCGTTTGTTTCTGTTTTGCGTCCACCTTTCGAAGTTCCAAGCCGAACTTCGACGAAAACTGCCGAGTGCACACGATGATGTGTACCAGGATTTTTAACCATTTATTTTATTGTGAGAAAATAAATAGTGCTGAGATCATGAGGATAAATATAAGAAGATATAAATATATAAAATAAAAAATATATATAATGTACGTGATACTTAAGAAAACGAACACTACCGATCATTGCCGAAGGCACCACGAGCGTCTTCATTGTTAAGGGATGAATTATTGCACATGTGAAAGCAAGCATTAGAATTTACAACTGCTTTATTTATGTTGCAGTATCTTAAATACATAATATACGCACAGCTGAATCGTCATAACATTAGCAAGATATATAATTTCAGAAACAAAATTTTACGACAACAGCAGCTCCTACTCCTGTATCTGCATTAGTTCAGCATTGGTTACAGCAGGGGTTTATCTATTAATTCGGTTTAGTAAAGCTTTTCCTAGATTTTGATTGTTGATATTTGTGTTGGTAATTTCTGTTTTAAAACAATTATGCTCGAACATAATAGGTATAGGAACATATTATTCTAATACATTACAATTACCTCGAATATTCCTGAAGAAAATGATAATAATAATTCTGAGTACTAGCGTTGCCTTATAATAACGTAGGTATTTATAAAAAGCACTTGACTTTGTGGCGCCCAACCGTGACAGTGATGAATAATAGTTACTCTACGTATTAACATTACACAAATACCGCCATGCAGACCAAGTGAACGTGTCAATTTTATATTCATACTTTTCTTTTTTTTTTTTGAAATGGAGGAAATTTTACCAAATATGTATGCAATAGATGGAAAAGAGTAGACCATATTTTACATAAATTACTGTTTTAATGCTAAAGGAGCTACCAAATGACTAGCATCCCCGTGTACTATAACATAAGTCAAACACGAAAAAGGCATGGCGAAGATTAATGACGAAACGTATGAATCGATTCATATTGGATGAACGAATCGTATGAATCGGTTACTGAAAATGATTCGCTTGACCCAACTGTAATAACTACTAAATCCCTCAGAGTAGCCGAAGTAAACGGGTAAGAGACCCCGGCGCTCGAAGCGGAACTAACCGATGCCAAAGCGCCGCATGTCGGTCAAAAGTTACATGAATAAGATCACTCGTACGAAAATCGCGCCGGCTGCACAGATGGAAACACCCTGCCCAATTACTTTGACACAGACAAAAACGCTTGCATTAGACTACATCTTTTATATCACACGGGTAAATCCGCGAGAAAAGCGGATAGGTACCGTGGTGATTTGCCCCCGCCCGAGTACACTCGGGCGACTAGTTCCTGCTCCTGGCTGATAACTGTTTGGGCAGGAATCCGAGTGAGCGGCTGTACTGTATATCAACTTGTACAGATAAAGCTGACACAAAAATAAAGGTTATTGCTTGGTTCAGGAGCTGTGTCGGGCGAGGATGGCGAGCAAGACTCAGCAGGAGAAGCCCGAGCCGATCCACGTGGGACAACGTATAGCAAGCCTCTCCAGGGAATCTGAAGGTTCCAACAACAGTCCTTCTTCCCGCTCCAGCACCTCTTCCTGGTAAGTGCAGCTGTTGCATTCACATGGCTTTCTCAACTCAGGGTGGAACAACAGTCCAGCACCTCTTCCTGGTAAGTGCAGCTGTTGCATTCACATGGCTTTCTCAACTCAGGGTGCAATAACAGTCCAGTACCTCTTCCTGGTAAGTGCAGCTGTTGCATTCACATGGCTTTCTCAACTCAGGGTGCAATAACAGTCCAGTACCTCTTCCTGATAAGTGCAGCTGTTGCATTCACATGGCTTTCTCAACTCAGGGTGCAACAACAGTCCAGCACCTCTTCCTGGTAAGTGCAGCTGTTGCATTCACATGGCTTTCTCAACTCAGAGAGCAATAACAGTCCAGCACCTCTTCCTGGTAAGTGCAGCTGTTGCATTCACATGGCTTTCTCAACTCAGGGTGGAACAACAGTCCAGCACCTCTTCCTGGTAAGTGCAGCTGTTGCATTCACATGGCTTTCTCAACTCAGGGTGCAATAACAGTCCAGTACCTCTTCCTGGTAAGTGCAGCTGTTGCATTCACATGGCTTTCTCAACTCAGAGAGCAACAACAGTCCAGCACCTCTTCCTGGTAAGTGCAGCTGTTGCATTCACATGGCTTTCTCAACTCAGAGAGCAATAACAGTCCAGCACCTCTTCCTGGTAAGTGCAGCTGTTGCATTCACATGGCTTTCTCAACTCAGAGAGCAATAACAGTCCAGCACCTCTTCCTGGTAAGTGCAGCTGTTGCATTCACATGGCTTTCTCAACTCAGAGAGCAATAACAGTCCAGCACCTCTTCCTGGTAAGTGCAGCTGTTGCATTCACATGGCTTTCTCAACTCAGAGAGCAATAACAGTCCAGCACCTCTTCCTGGTAAGTGCAGCTGTTGCATTCACATGGCTTTCTCAACTCAGAGAGCAACAACAGTCCAGCACCTCTTCCTGGTAAGTGCAGCTGTTGCATTCACATGGCTTTCTCAACTCAGAGAGCAACAACAGTCCAGCACCTCTTCCTGGTAAGTGCAGCTGTTGCATTCACATGGCTTTCTCAACTCAGGGTGGAACAACAGTCCAGCACCTCTTCCTGGTAAGTGCAGCTGTTGCATTCACATGGCTTTCTCAACTCAGGGTGCAATAACAGTCCAGTACCTCTTCCTGGTAAGTGCAGATGTTGCATTCACATGGCTTTCTCAACTCAGGGTGCAATAACAGTCCAGTACCTCTTCCTGATAAGTGCAGCTGTTGCATTCACATGGCTTTCTCAACTCAGGATGCAACAACAGTCCAGCACCTCTTCCTGGTAAGTGCAGCTGTTGCATTCACATGGCTTTCTCAACTCAGGGTGCAACAACAGTCCAGCACCTCTTCCTGGTAAGTGCAACTGTTGCATTCACATGGCTTTCTCAACTCAGAGAGCAACAACAGTCCAGCACCTCTTCCTGGTAAGTGCAGCTGTCGCATTCACATGGCTTTCTCAACTCAGGGTGCAACAACAGTCCAGCACCTCTTCCTGGTAAGTGCAACTGTTGCATTCACATGGCTTTCTCAACTCAGAGAGCAACAACAGTCCAGCACCTCTTCCTGGTAAGTGCAGCTGTCGCATTCACATGGCTTTCTCAACTCAGAGAGCAACAACAGTCCAGCACCTCTTCCTGGTAAGTGCAGCTGTTGCATTCACATGGCTTTCTCAACTCAGAGAGCAATAACAGTCCAGCACCTCTTCCTGGTAAGTGCAGCTGTTGCATTCACATGGCTTTCTCAACTCAGGGTGGAACAACAGTCCAGCACCTCTTCCTGGTAAGTGCAGCTGTTGCATTCACATGGCTTTCTCAACTCAGGGTGGAACAACAGTCCAGCACCTCTTCCTGGTAAGTGCAACTGTTGCATTCACATGGCTTTCTCAACTCAGGGTGCAATAACAGTCCAGTACCTCTTCCTGGTAAGTGCAGCTGTTGCATTCACATGGCTTTCTCAACTCAGGGTGGAACAACAGTCCAGCAGCTCTTCCTGGTAAGTGCAGCTGTCGCATTCACATGGCTTTCTCATCTCAGAGAGCAACAACAGTCCAGCACCTCTTCCTGGTAAGTGCAACTGTTGCATTCACATGGCTTTCTCAACTCAGAGAGCAATAACAGTTCAGCACCTCTTCCTGGTAAGTGCAGCTGTCGCATTCACATGGCTTTCTCAACTCAGAGAGCAACAACAGTCCAGCACCTCTTCCTGGTAAGTGCAGCTGTTGCATTCACATGGCTTTCTCAACTCAGAGAGCAATAACAGTTCAGCACCTCTTCCTGGTAAGTGCAGCTGTTGCATTCACATGGCTTTCTCAACTCAGAGAGCAATAACAGTCCAGTACCTCTTCCTGGTAAGTGCAGCTGTTGCATTCACATGGCTTTCTCAACTCAGAGAGCAATAACAGTCCAGCACCTCTTCCTGGTAAGTGCAGCTGTTGCATTCACATGGCTTTCTCAACTCAGAGAGCAATAACAGTCCAGTACCTCTTCCTGGTAAGTGCAGCTGTTGCATTCACATGGATTTCTCAACTCAGGGTGCAATAACAGTCCAGCACCTCTTCCTGGTAAGTGCAGCTGTTGCATTCACATGGCTTTCTCAACTCAGGGTGGAACAACAGTCCAGCACCTCTTCCTGGTAAGTGCAGCTGTTGCATTCACATGGCTTTCTCAACTCAGGGTGCAACAACAGCCCTTCGCGCTCCAGCTACTCTTCCTGTTATGTACATCGGCAAATCAAGCTCTTTAAAGAATCTCACTGTTACATTCCCATGACTTTCTCTACATATCTGTAACAAATTATTGTTAAAAAGCTTATTTTTCTATCTACTTCATGCTAATCAAGGTAAATATTAGCAAAAATTGTCTTATTTTTAGCTCCTTGTAAGTAGACGGGGGAAATGTAATGTGTTCATGCACATGACGTGCTCTAACCGTTTGGTAAACAAACCTTTTATTCAAAAGATTAATCTGTTATCTACATCATGCTAATCAAGATAAACAAACATAATTAGAATTAGTCTTATTAGTAGCTACCTTGTAAGTAGAAGAGAAATAAGAAAATACACAGTCTAAAGCCAGTCGCTATGTGAAACAATTGAATTCCAATCTCTTTGCTTGCAGGAAAAAACAAACGAGAAGAACGATGTCTTCCCGTTTGATAAAATGTTTAAGTGGCTTAAAATTGAAACCAATAATCCTGAATATCTCGAAAATGGTTAACCCTACAACAACAACAACAACAAATTGTGTTTTTTAATGAGATCTACATGCTTTGTGTAGTTAGTTTTCGTATATCTCTTACAGTTTAGCAGAGTTATAAAAGTCATCGAGAAAGAAGAGGTCTTCAGAGGCTATTCCCAGAAAATCCAAGATTTACATTTCGTTTGCCATAAAATATCTTAGACATAAGGCGTTTTAATCTAAGTCGTTGGAGCCATTTTTGAGAAAATCAAAATTTTCGAAAAATGTTGCATATAAAGAGGGTAGTTGGGGGGGGATTTTCTTGAAAATCTTTGTGTCGCATCCTTGGAAGATACTCAACTAAGTACCAAGTTTTTTTTATTTTTGGGCTATGCTGCCCACAGCCACACAGCCTTCACAGGTGGACGTTTTTCTAAAAATACATTTTTGACACAGGGGACCTCAAAAATATATTTCCAGTGAAATTTTGGTATTGAATTTTTGGGTGCAATACAATACCTTCTCTATACGCTATGTACATAGTACGTGTAAAGAAAGTAAAAATCTGATGCGTTACACTCGCATTACTTTTTCAACTCTAAATCAGAATGCATTCCAAGGTGCAAGCGACGAGTTGGCTAACCCTACTGCTGGACTGAACTGTCTCGCGCTTCCCTTTCTTCCTCAGCGGGAAGTGTCCGCGCACAGCCGAGGTGGTGCACGGTTATACAAACTGCTCCTATGGAAGCCTACCTCATACATCGCATCCCACCCAAAAATTCACTGCAAATATGCCTTTTAGAGACCCCTGTATAAAAACGCGTTTTTAGAAAAAGGCCCATTGTTTGTTAGCGACGCTGTCAATTACCAGGATCATATCAGCACCGCCAGTGTACCGGAGTTACGCCCCGCAGGAGTTCTTTTACCTGCCAATAAATCTACTGGCATGGAGCAAACTTAAAAGCCACCGGTTTGGGTCGAGTTTAAACCCGGCGCCTTGCGATGAGGACGCCGCGCCTAACCAACTGTGTGTCTGTATGCGCGCGCGAACACGAATAGGAAGCTTCATTTTTCAGTTTATGTCTTCCAAGAATACGACACGAAGATGATTAGGAAAATTCCCACACCCCAAATCACCCTTTGCATGGAAAAATGTATGAACGTTTTGTTTTTCTCAAAAATGGCTCTAACGATTTTGATTGAAATACCGTATATTAAAGGTATTTATATCGCAAATTAAATGTTTATCTTGAAGACATGTTTACTCTGGTGTTGGCCTCTTTATGCTTTATTCGCATAACTGGTGAGAGATCGGACATAAACAGGACAGGACATAGGTCCCAGGGAGGGAGGAAACAGGTGACCGGGCGAGGTACAGCAATGACACTGCCCCTACATGCATCTCGGGATGGAGATATTTACTCAGATAATCATTTTTCCCTGCCACGCCGCACCGAGCACCATCGCCGACACTTCCAACCTTGAAAGAAATCATCCGAACAAAGGATGAATGAAATGACATAGAGGTACAGGAAGTTCGGGGGATGTAAGGAACCTACCCAGCATTCGCCTGGCGACTGAGGGAGACACGGGAAGCGAACCCGCGACCTCTCAAATGTGGCTGAGGCATCCCGCTCGGTCTTATTACACAAAATATACAGATCTCGTTAAAGCAGACAGTTTTTTCTTGTATTAGTTCTGTGGAGTTAACCATTTTCCTTTGTTTTGCTCCTGATCATCAAAAGAGATCCGAATTTCAATTGTTTCATATAGCAACCAGCTTTTAAAACATTTGACTGTCACTTTATGCTAGTGTTCCCTCCTACTTACAAGGAAGCGAGTAATAAAACAATTTCTGCTAATGTTTGATTACCATAAAATATATAAGAGAATAAACTTTTGCAAGAATAGTTTGTTGCAGAATAGGTGGAGAAAATTATCTTTGTGAAACAGAGTTTTACTTTCTCTACACGTAGTGTATAAGAGAACATATTGTAATGCACCCAAAAATTCGATATCGAGATTTCATCGGAAATATGTTTTGGGGTACCTTGAATCCAAAAAAGCGTTTCTAGAAAAAGGTCTGTGTATGCGTGTGTGTGTGTGTGTCTGTGGAAAGCATAACCCGTCCGTTTAAGTCCGTTAAAAACCAAACTTGATATTTAAGTTTAGTATCTTCCAAGGATGTGACACGAAGATTTACAAGAACCCCCCCCCCAACCCCAACTACCCTTAACTGGAAAAATGTTCATAAATTTTGATTTTCTCAAAAATGGCCCTTACGATTTTGATTAAAATACCACATGTTTAAGATATTTTCATGACAAATAACATGTATATTTTAAATTTTCTAGGAATAGCTTCTGAAGACCTCTTCATTCTGGATGAATTTTGGGAATTTTGCATAACTGTAAGCCATAAGATATAGACAAAAACTTACTTCACAAAAAATGTAGAGCTCGTTAAAATACACAGTTTATGCTATATATAAAACATATACACATCTTTTTTCTTGGAGTTGACCGATTTTGAGATATTCCTTGTTATTGGTTTCAGCTTTAAAAACTTATACTTTTCTCATACAGGAATTTGTCAACTCCTGTCCATACAAACAAAGGAACTTCAGTCACATAGCAACCAGCTTTTGACTATCACTTTAACCTATGCTACTCCCTTATTTCGGTTCTACTTATAAGGAAGCAAGCAATAATACTATTTCTGCTATTTTTTCTCAATTAGCGTGAAGTAAAAAGAAGTATTAGCTTTTTAACAATTTGTTGCAGAGATGTAGAAAAAGCCATGTGAATGGAATATATCAGGTCTTTTTTTAATTGTTTCTCTTTAACATGTAACGTTTTATTGTGAGCTTGGCATTAGAACAACTGTAGGCTCTTTAACGTGACTTTTATTCTCTTCAAACATACACACACATACCTACTTCCAGTCTCTGTGGGGTGAAGGATAAGGAATGATTTTGCTTAAAGAAAAATCCCCCGACGCATTAACCTCCGGGTTATCACTTGCTTATAATCCATTCAGTTTGACTTCTGGGTCGCCTGAAAGTTCCGGCCCTCTCGATGAAACAGCATTTTTTTTTTTTATTTATTTCTCAACATAATGTCCAGAAAGGCTAATACATTTGTCATATCGGCGTTCTAATTTAATTAAACCATCTCTGTACTGCGATTTATCAAGGTTCTCAAAATAGTTTACCGCATCAATGACCTTGTTGCTGTGAAATCTTCGTCCTCCAAGACATTTTTTGGGAACAGGCGCTAGATCTGGCGAATAGTGAGCATGTTCAAGCAATTCGCACATTTTTCCCACCGCAATGACTGAACGATGGGCCGGAGCACTGTCATGATGAAAGAATTTGTTTTTCCCCTTCCGAATGACATCTTTTTCTTTTCACCTCATCACTCAAACGTTGCAGTAAGATTGCGTAGTAGTCACCAGTGATACTTTTATCCTTTTCCAAGTAATCAATAAAAATAATTCCCTGTGCATCCCAGAAAATACTCGCCATAACCTTGTTAGCTGACAAAATTCGTGCCTTTTTTGGAGTTGGTTCACCTGATGCTATCCACTGTTTTGTCTGTGATTTACTTTCTGGAGTGTAGTGATGTATCCAAGTTTCATCCATGGCAATAAGCCGTCTCAAAAATTCACTGTGATTTTTACGGTAGAGCTCCACATTCTTAACAGAAACAGTTTTTCTTTGCAACTTTTGATCAGGTGTCAACAAACGCGGCACCCATCTTGCACAGACCTTGTGTAAGCCCAAAACATTACTTAAAGTATTACCTGCACGTTCTTTTGATATGTTTACAGTCTCAGCTATCTCAAACAATTTTAATCTGCGGTCTGTGATGCACTTTTTCAATGATCTCTGGAGTTGTCACTTCTACAGGGCGTCCAGAGCGAGGTTCATCACTAGTGCTCGTACGTCCCATTTTAAACTCTCCAACCCACCTTTTAATCATTGAATATGAAGGGGCAGAGTCTTTCAATGTACTGTCCATTTCCTCCTTGATTTCTTTAGGCGTTAAGCCTTTCAAATGGAAGTATTTTAATGACTGCTCGTTTTTCCACATCCTCCATTTTCGTGAAAAGCCTAAAGTTGTCTTGTTTAAAAAGCTGTCATTGGAAAACTAAACAAGCTATTGACCTGTAACTGTGGATTCAAGTATTACGATTATTTTATCTGTATCAATATATGCATTTACAATAAATGTATACGCTTTAAGGTACGTCTGTTTTACAATGAGCACTTTCATTTGTCCTCCTATAGCTGTTCCACTCTTGACCTTGAGGAAAGAAACTGTTAAATCGAATTCTTATTATTTGTTGAAGTTCCGTTAGTGTCGATAAAAGACTGTGTGTGTAGTAGCGGATGTTGGTCTTCCGGTCAACATTTGCTATATTTCTGAAGAAGTTGTTAAAGCAGGGAGTGTGCTATGTGTTTCAAAAATGGGAAATCACCACTCGGCCATGACTCACCGGTGGCATTACGTCTTTAAGCCGAAACCTGGTAGCCAAATCAGGTAAGTGAAGAGCTCACCGGGAAATATTTTACAAAAGCCTATTCGCGTGTCTATTTAATGCTAGTTCAGATGGTCGTTAGCAGAAATGGTCTTATTTTCTTCGAGGTACAAGAGAAATAAGGGAATAAACTAGGCTAAAATCATAGTCAAATCTGCTAAAAGCTTGTATCTATGTGATTACATTGAAATTCTGCTCTCTGTTATGGTCAGGAGTGAAAAACGAAATACAACCTTCCGCTTGAGAAAAGTATGTATTGTAAAATTTACGAGGAATATCTCCAAAATTATTAGCTCTATCAAAAATAAATAAATAAAACGTGTTTGAAAAAAAGGGTGTACTTAAACGAGATCTACATTTTCTGCGCAGTAAGATTTAGGCTTTTTGTTATCGGTTTACAAGTTCTACGAAGTCATCCAGAATGAAAACTACTTCAGAGGCTATTCCCAGAAAATTCAAAATATGAATCGTAATTGGTATGTGAATATTTTAATCGTTAGAGCCACTTTTGAGAAAATCAAAAATATCTAAAAATGTTCCATGTCAAGGGGTAGTTTGGGATAGGGGGATTTTCTTGAAAACCCTGAGCACTTGCATCCGTGTTTGGTATTTAACTGACTTTTCGTGTTTACTTCTACTTCGCACATAATACATAGGTAGAAAAGATATTGCATTTCATCCAAAAATTCGATACCAGGATTTCACTAGAAACACACATTTTTGGGTTATCTGATTGTTAAAAGAAAAGTGCATCCATGTGTATCTGTGGACAGCATAACTCAAAAACGAAAAGTCGATTAAATACCAAAGTTGAGTAGCGCCTGCGGAGGACAGGCTGTAAATCAGAATGGACGACAGAAAACCCGATTATGGAGCATCTTTTACTACTTGTGGCACCGCTGAATAAAGATGGAGAACCCGCCCCTACGCCGCTTTGTCCACCTCACGACGCTGTCAATTACCAGGATCACATCAGCGCGGCCAGTGTCCCGGAAGTTCGGCCCGCAGTACATCTACTCTCGCCTTTAAACACACTTAAAAACCATCGGTCTGGGCCGAGTGCGAACCCGCGGTCCTGAGTTCAGAAGGCGCAATCGGTGGAATGAATGGAAGGGAAACCGGAAACGCCGCTTCGTCCACTTCTTCTCCCTCCATGTTTGTGTTGTAGGTACTCGCCTGGTGGTGTTGCTATCGCGAGCACAGGTGACGTGTACAGCAGATAGTAAAGTGGGAGGGGACGCTATAATAAGAACCATTTTGTGACGCTTTTCTTCTGTCGCGATGTGTCAGTGTCGACTTAGCAGTACAGAGTGGAAAGTCTTCAACATGATAGTAAGGTGAGATGCAGCATATCAGTAAACAACATCTGATGTCTTCCATTCAAGTCTCTGTAACAAAGTATTGTTAAAAAGCTTAGTCTTCTATGTACTTCATGCTAATCGACAAAAAATTAGCACAAATAGTCTTATTACTTGCTTCCTTGTAAGTAAGTACAAGGGAAATAAGGGAATACACTAGGATAAAGTGATAGTCAAATGTTTCAAAATGTGGTTGCAATGGGATTGAAATCCGTTTCTTTGCCTAGTTTACAGGTTCCTGTATCAGAAAATTTTAAGTATTTTAAAACTGAAACTAATAACAAGGAATATCTCGAAAACGGTCAACTCCATGAAAATAAAAATGTATATGACATAAATTCTGTTTTTTTAAGGGGCGCTACATTTTTTGTCCAGTAAGTTTTTGTCTAACTCTTACGGCAAAATTCAAAAAAATCATCCAGAATAAAGAGGTCCCCAGAGGCTATTCCCAGAAAATTCAAGATATTTAGCAGATTTTAATTAAAATTGTCAGCCATTTTTGAGAAAATCAAAATGTTCGACATTTTTTCCATGTAAAAGGAGTTGGGGGGGTTTCTTGAAAATCTTCGTGTCACATCTTTGGAAGATACTCAACTTAAATACCAAGTTTGGTAGTTAACGGACTTTTGGTTTTTGAGCTATGCTGCCCACAGACACACACACATACGAGCGCGCGGGATTCAGGGGACCCAAAACATGTATTTCCGGTGAAATCCCGCTATTGAATTTTTGGGTGCATTACAACACCTTCTCTATACACTATGTAAATATCACGTGTAGAGAAAGTAAAAATGTTACGTGTTACAACAACACTTTTCTTTTAAAAAAAATCTGATGTGTTCCATTCACATGACTTTCTCTACCGTTCTACAAAGTTCTTAAAAAGACTATTCTTCTTTTTACTGCAGGTTAATCGTGCTTTCTTGTAAATAAGGGAATACACCAGGCTAAATGTTTTAAAAATTGTCAGCATGGCCCCAAGTAAAACAAAAGAAACACGGGCGACTTTCTGTTTCAGAAAACAATAAGTATTTTAAAACTGAAAACATTAAAAAGGAATATCTCGGAAAGAGCTAGCTGTACATAAATTGCATGTTTTGGCGTGATCTAGATTTTTTGTATAGTATTTCTTACCGTCTACCAGTTTTGCAAAAGCTATTCAGAATGAAGAGTTCTTCGCAGGCTATTACCAGGAAATTCAAGATATACTTACATTTTATCATGTAAATATCTTTAATATATGGTATATTTATCAAAATTAGAATCATTTTTGAAAAAATCAAAATTTTGGGGATTTTTTTTTTTCATGTAAAGGGCAGTTGGGGGTGAAGGGATTTTCTTGAAAATATTTGTGTCGCATCCTTGGAAGATACTATATTTAATACTAAGTTTGGTACTTAGTAGATTATTACTGAGCTATGCTAAATACACACACACACACAGACCGTTTTTCTAAAAAGGGGATCTCAAAACATATTGCTGGTGAACTATTGGTATCGAACTTTGATGGAATGCAATACCTTCCCTACATATGTTATACATGTGTGCTCGAGAAAATGTAAATGTATTCTTCTAACTGCTTCACATTAATCTAAATAAACATTTCAAGAATTTTTTTTTTTATATAACATATTTCTGTGTAAATACAAAGGAATTAGAGAATACAAAGATGGTAATTATGTGAGCTTATTGTTTGCCCAGAAGCAAGAAAACTCCTATTGTTTCATTCACATGACTTTCCCTACCTGTTCTGCAAAAGCTTATTCTTCTGTCTACTTCAAGATAAACACTAACAGAAATTGTCTTATTTCTTGCTTCCTTGTAAGTAGAAAGCAATACACTAGGATAAAGTGATAGTCAAATGTTTTACAAACTGGTGCTATGTGATTGAAATTTGGTTCTCTTTGCATGGCCAGTAGTAAAACAAAAGAAAAAGGAATGGCAAATTACTGTTTGAGAAAAATGTAAGTACTGAAAAATTGAAGGCAATAACAAGGATTGCCTATCTGGAAATGGTAAACTCCAAGATACCACTTACACGAGCGTCTGCTTTAACAGAATCTACAGTGTTTGTCCGGTTTATCAAAAGTCATTCACAATGAAGAGGACTTCAGAGGCCATTCGCACAAAATTCAAAATATACATTACGTTTGTCATAAAAAATCCAAAATGTATGGTACTTCAATAGAAATTATTAGAGCCATTTTTGTAAAAATCAAAACTTTCTAAAAAATGTTTCTAGTACAGGGTAGTTTGGGTGAGTGGGTTTTCTTTAAAAATGTTCATTTTGCATACTTAGAAGGTGCTAAACTTAAATATCAATTTTGGTACTTAGCAGACTTTTTGTTTTTGAGTTATGCTGCTCAGCGATACAGACATGGACATTTTTTCTGCTTTTTTGAATTCAGGGCAGCTCAAAACATTTTGTCCTCCATGGATTCGGGTTCTATCCCACTGTAGGGTGATGGATTTTTTTGGGCATAAAAATCCAATGCATGACTTCTTTAGGAAGGGAAGTAAAGCCAGTGTACCCGTGTTGTAGATTTACAACACGGGAAAGAACCTCAAGGTAATAAAGAGGCTTCTGAGCTAAATTAAGTGGTCTTTCACATAGAATGGGACAAGGAGAACCACAGCAGTTAAAGAGCATCATAAATAACATTCAATTAACTTAACCACCAATTTTTGAATGGCATACAATAACTTTTCTACTTGTTACATATATACATTGTGCATGATAGTGAAAGTAAAAATGTTTTTTTGCAAAACAGGAGCCATAAAAACATGTATTTCCAGTGAAATCTCTGTATCAAATTTTTGGGTGGAATAAAATACCTACTCTGTACCTTGTGTGTGATATAGAAACTGAAAATATTTTGTTTTGTTAGTAGATTCAATAAAAGTGAAATGTTATATTTTATTCATGGTCATGCTTTACTAATAAGTACTTTAGTTGGATACAAAATGGTGGTACACCATTACGCCAGTTGTGTCTAAGCTGCTATTTGTGTTGTAGGAGCGAGGAACCAGCGTTGACCAACATGGACATCTCCACTGGTCACATGGTCCTGGTGAGTAATTATAACCTCAATATTGCACATTTTATACATACCGTCTCATAAGTAATGTCATTTTTTAAGAAAAACAAGTATTTGAAATGTGTTCTGACAAGGAATTAACTAATCTTCAAAGTGCAGACCATTAGATTCTATGATCTTGAGCAATCTTTCAGCGAGGTTTATTATCCCATGATGGTACCACTCTCTGGTTTTCGATGCGAACAATTTGGTGGGACCCACTTGCATTGCTTTACAATTTCTTTCATGTAGAAAATGGGCCATGGATAAAAAAAGATGATGATCAGATGGTGCGAGATTAGGGCTGTATGCTGGGTGTGGTAGCAGTTCAATTCCTCCCAATCCCTGAATTTTTTCCATGGTTGTTCGTGCAGTATGGGATCTTGCATGTCCTGTTGCAATAGAACTCTATTTCGGTTAATTAATGCTGGATATCTTCCTCTCTAAATTTCATGAACTCGTTCCAGTTGTTGAGAATAAAGATATGCATCAATCGCCCGGCCGTTTGGAACAAACTCCCAGTGAATCACACCAGACACACAACATTACTTTGGGACCGAACTGATTTTTTTAACAATGACTTTGGCAGATTGTTGGTGATCAAACCACTATTTCGAGGCATCAGGGTTTCGGTAATACACCCATTTTTCATCACAGTGACAATTCTCCTGACAAATCTATCATCCATGGGATTACGGATAAGCTGACGACAGATATCCACTCTACGTTGAGCCTGTTAAGGTGTCAGTTCATGAGCTACAGATCTACAGCTTCTGTAGGATTTTCCAAGTGTCTTAAGGTGGCAATGTATGGTATATTTTGATGCACCAAGATCTTCTGAAAGCCTAGGGTACTTTTTTGCGGATTTTATCACAAAACTTGGCGTGTATCCTCAATATTCCATACTTTAGGTCTTCCAGAACGTGGTAAATCTTTATTGTTTTTGTCTCCATTGTTGAAACGTTGGAACCATCGTTGTGCCACATGCTGACTAACGACACCTTCTCCTTCCACTTCACGTCAGCAGCTTTATAATCTTGTTTCCAGTAGTGCTTTAGAAGGACTCTAAGTTCAGACTTTGTTATCTCCATTTTGTGATTGTTTATTAACAGCTGAAGACTGATACATGGTTGCAATGTATGCAACACTAGCCATGGCATCTTGTAAATAGCATTGCCAAACCAAAGAAACCCAATATCAAAACACGGACATTACTTATGAGACAACCTGATAGTTGTTTATATGAGACAAGAAATGAGCTTAGTGTCACTCACCCTCACTGGGATTCAGTCTCACCACTTGCCCTTCCTTGCCAAGGTTAAACTTTGTCTCATTATCTCAGCAACACGTTTCCTGTTGATAGATGGAAAACACAATACCTCTGTTCATTAGAAGGAAAGGTAGGATTTTTTTTAACTAAGCTCTAAAACTTTTATTGAAAAATGATGGTTTTTAAATTTAAAAAAATAACTAATCCATGTACATAAAAACCTTTTCATTAAAATAAAACCTATTTAGGTGCAAATGTGTGGTAAAACTTTCAGTCCTTTCTGTCAATAAGTTTCTGAGATAGTGGGACATTTGTGTAGACAATTTTACTTCTTCAGAAATTGCTTTCCAACATAGCATTAAAAACAAAGAAACCTAAATTTCCAAAAACAACTTCGAAATTCTCACATGAAGGAAAGAGGATGTCAATGCTGCAAATAGCTAAAGTAAAACTTTCTGATCAAAAAACAAAGATCTCTTCTCTAACACTAATATCTACAAAGTTGTTGTTCTTTTATCAAGTGAGTGAACCAGAATGATCTAAAAAAACTACTATGCAGGATTACTTTCAATAATATTTTAAACTATTTACAATTAGTGTACCTCTATGAAAGTAATACCAAAATTAGCGAGAGACTTGAAATATTCATATGCAATTAAAATATGAAAATGGAAAAAAATTACAAAAATCACATTTCGACTCCCCTTGATTAATTTAGTAATTTATTTGTCACATACATATACATAGGTTGGGCTAAAGTCCAGTAAACTGCTGACTCTCAACTTAACATATGTAAGAGCTAATACTACACTAAAAGATGACATATACAGTAGTATTTACATACATTTCTATATATTTAACAAATTTACTATATGTATGGTCCTAGAGAATATCTTCCATATATTCTTTTACAGTGTAATACGCTTTTTCTATTAGACACTTTTTTTACTGGGTAAAGAAACATGATTTTATCCTTTATTTCTCTATATTTGTTCCGTAGTTTATTATAAATTTTTATACAGAATAGAAAGGACTTTTTTATATACTGTTAGTCTATGGGCGGATAGTTTCAAATAATTTTGTGTTCTGGTTTTATGCCTATGTTTGTTCTGTTAAGTATAGCATTTATCAAAGCTTTCACAAGTGTGTTTGGCTATTTCTTAAATGTATTGTGAGGCCAGAGTAAGTAAGTTTAGTTTCTGAAATAAATCCCTGCAGGAATTTCTTGGGCTCATGTGCATCATGATATAAATGACTTTTTTTAGTAATTTGAATATTTTATCTCAGGCAGTTGTACTTCCCCAAAGAATTATGCCATGTGCCATTATAGAATGAAAATAGCTATAGTATGACATTAATCTAGCTTCTAGGTGTGAATGTGAGGCAGGAATGTTACCATAACACTACACAAGTGCGCTATAGAATGACATTAGTCTAGCTTCTAGGCGTGAATGTGAGGCAGGAATGTTACCATCACACTACACAAGTGTGCTATAGTGTAACATTAATCTAGCTTCTAGGCGTGAATGTGAGGCAGGAATGTTACCATAACACTACACAAGTGCGCTATAGAATGACATTAGTCTAGCTTCTAGGCATGAATGTGAGGCAGGAATGTTACCATAACACTACACAAGTGCGCTATAGTGTGACATTAATCTAGCTTCTAGGCGTGAATGTTAGGCAGGAATGTTACCATCACACTACACAAGTGTGCTATAGTGTGACATTAGTCTAGCTTCTAGGCGTGAATGTGAGGCAGGAATGTTACCATCACACTACACAAGTGCACTATAGTATGACATTAGTCTAGCTTCTAGGCATGAATGTGAGGCAGGAATGTTACCATCACACTACACAAGTGTGCTATAGTGTGACATTAGTCTAGCTTCTAGGCGTGAATGTGAGGCAGGAATGTTACCATCACACTACACAAGTGTGCTATAGTGTGACATTAATCTAGTTTCTAGGCTTGAAAGTGAGGCAGGAATGTTACCATCACACTACACAAGTGTGCTATAGTGTGACATTAGTCCAGTTTCTAGACTTGAAAGTGAGGCAGGAATGTTACCATCACACTACACAAGTGCGCTATAGTGTGACATTAGTCTAGCTTCTAGACTTGAATGTGAGGCAGGAATGTTACCATCACACTACACAAGTGTGCTATAGTGTGACATTAGTCTAGCTTCTAGACTTGAATGTGAGGCAGGAATGTGACCATCACACTACGCAATTGCGCTATAGTGTGACATTAGTCTAGCTTCTAGACTTGAATGTTAGGCAGGAATGTTACCATCACACTACACAAGTGTGCTATAGTATGACATTAGTCTAGCTTCTAGGCATGAATGTGAGGCAGGAATGTTACCATCACACTACACAAGTGCGCGATGGTATGACATTAGTCTAGCTTCTAGACTTGAATGTGAGGCAGGAATGTTACCATCACACTACACAAGTGCGCTATAGTATGACATTAGTCTAGCTTCTAGACTTGAATGTGAGGCAGAAATGTTACCATAACACTACACAAGTGCGCTATAGTATGACATTAGTCTAGCTTCTAGGCGTGAATGTGAGGCAGAAATGTTACCATCACACTACACAAGTGCGCTATAGTATGACATTAGTCTAGCTTCTAGACTTGAATGTGAGGCAGAAATGTTACCATCACACTACACAAGTGCGCTATAGTGTGACATTAGTCTAGCTTCTAGACTTGAATGTGAGGCAGGAATGTGACCATCACACTACGCAATTGCGCTATAGTGTGACATTAGTCTAGCTTCTAGGCTTGAATGTGAGGCAGGAATGTTACCATCACACTACACAAGTATGCTATAGTGTGACATTAGTCTAGCTTCTAGACTTGAATGTGAGGCAGGAATGTTACCATCACACTACGCAATTGCGCTATAGTATGACATTAGTCTAGCTTCTAGACTTGAATGTGAGGCAGGAATGTGACCATCACACTACGCAATTGCGCTATAGTGTGACATTAGTCTAGCTTCTAGGCGTGAATGTGAGGCAGGAATGTTACCATCACACTACACAAGTGTGCTATAGTATGACATTAGTCTAGCTTATAGGCGTGAATGTGAGGCAGGAATGTGACCATCACACTACGCAATTGCGCTATAGTGTGACATTAGTCTAGCTTCTAGGCGTGAATGTGAGGCAGGAATGTTACCATCACACTACACAAGTATGCTATAGTGTGACATTAGTCTAGCTTCTAGGCGTGAATGTGAGGCAGGAATGTTACCATCACACTACGCAATTGCGCTATAGTGTGACATTAGTCTAGCTTCTAGGCGTGAATGTGAGGCAGGAATGTTACCATCACACTACACAAGTGTGCTATAGTGTGACATTAGTCTAGCTTCTAGGCGTGAATGTGAGGCAGGAATGTTACCATCACACTACACAAGTATGCTATAGTGTGACATTAGTCTAGCTTCTAGGCGTGAATGTGAGGCAGGAATGTTACCATCACACTACGCAATTGCGCTATAGTGTGACATTAGTCTAGCTTCTAGGCGTGAATGTGAGGCAGGAATGTTACCATCACACTACACAAGTGCGCTATAACAACATTTTGTTTACATCACAATCAGAAAGCGGGAAAGCTTTGAAGAATGAGATGTGTTTCACAACTTCACTGCAAAAACACATGCAAGATGGATCATCCAAGTGCAGAATGTGCAACAAAACATCTTAGCATTAATTAATGTACCAAAATAGCAAAATCAATAAGTAAATATACAAAACATAACTCGCACAACCATTTATTTGACAAGGAGTCAATTAAATAATTAAACAACACTTACTAGGGATTTTAGCTGAAACATGTTTCCAAGGACTGGTTTCCTTCATTTTCAACTGGACATTGACTAATTCCTTGCGGTGAAGCTGGCGTTGCTGTCTCCTCTGGTGGTGGTTCAATGAACTTACTAAACACATCCTTCTGTGGAACGTCAAACTTGAAAACCCTGTTTCTATTCTCTACTATGAAGATGTGTTCCCATGTGGCCAGCTCTTGTTTTGTTCTCAATTTATATTGTGGTGTTTGGTCCAAAAGTGGGTGGCAACTGCTGATTTCTCCAATTGTTACTGATTTATATTTCTGAAGTGCTCTTTCGATCTTGCTTCTAGATTTTTTATGTTTTGTCAATTGAAATCTGATTACAATCTTTGTATTCCATTTTGTACTGTAAATTGTAAGAATGAAATCATTAAATCTTGTGGTTTACCAATTATATAAAATTCAATAAAAATCCTGCAGAATAAAGAGATCTATTCCCAGAAAATTCAAGCTATACATTTTGTTTGGCAAGTAAATATCTTAGATATAAGAGTTTTTAATCAAAATCGTTAAAGCCATTTTTGAGAAAATCAACATTTTCGAAATTTTTTCCATGTAAAGAATAGTTTGGGGTGGGGGATTTTTTTTTAAAAATCTTTGTGCCGCATTCTTATAAGATACCAAACTTAAATACCAAGTTTGGTATTTAACGATTTCTTTGTTTTTGAGCTATGCTGTCCACAGACACACACCCACACACGGATCTTTTTCCAGAAATGCTATTTTTGGATTCAGGGGGACAGAAAACAGTATTTCCGGTGAAATCTCTGTATTAAATTCATGGGTGCAATACAACATTTGTACATAGTGCATATACAGAAAGTAAAACAATGATTTAAATTTTCTAAAACTAATGTTTGTTTGATTTTGTAAAAATGCTGAATCTTAATGTGTTCTCATTTAAATAATAATTTTGGTTGACATTTTCTGCTAAACCCAGTGTGAAAGAAGATTTGATGGTTACTTTTTCAGTCGTACATGGAGGATCACTTGAAAAACAAAGACAGGCTGGAACAAGAATGGGTAGCTCTGTGTGCTTACGAAGCAGAGCCTTGTGCAACAACAATAGCCCAGAAGGTAGGTAATGTTTACAAGTGGACTTGCTTGCTTTTGGCAAAGTTAAAAACTGTTCAAAATATCTCATCATTTTAGTTTCTAAAAAGTTAAAATTAAGTTTTATCAGTTTATTAGGATTTCATAGGATCTTGTATGTTCAATTTAGGAATTTATAGGATTTTTGCAAAATGTATTTGTGTACATCCCTGGACATGCCATTGTGTTTAAAACACTGTGACTTCAAATTGTAAAAAGCTAAATTAATGTGACTTGAGTATTTTTTTGAAAATACTATCTTCAATACACCTGCAATTAGTATGGAACTGAAAAACATACTACATGCGTAAAAGTCCTGAGTGTACTCATCTTGTATTGCCTTGGCACTGAAACACACATAATGCAATAAAAACTTTTGTTATTTCTTCACAAACTGATCACAATCAGAATCTGTTGACAAATAATGTCTTTGTTCAATGCTTTCGTAACAATTCTACCAGATAGTTTGCTGCAATGATGAGTACTACAGCTTGCTATGAAACGCGGTCAACTGCTGCTCACTATGCACTGGGCAGGGGGCTTCATTCCCCTTTTTATACCTCTGAGTCATGTGGCAGGAAATTTCCAGAAGCCGTTGCACATGCATACCACCGCAGCCTCCCAACAGTACACGTATCCACTCACACAGGTGTTACAATGCATGCCAGCAATCAACCATATGATCATCAAATTATGGTTGCAGAGTGTAGTCACAATAATTTAATTTTAAATCCTACATGTGCACTCATTTTGTACTCCTTGTATAACACTGAACAATAAGGTACTCAGAAGAAAGTTTACAGTCTTCCGTTAAAGTGCCCTTGCAAGTAGAGAAACTGTGTTGCAGCTGTTTGCTCAGGTTTCTGGAACAGTGATTCTGCATAGAGAACACAACTGTTGTTGCTACAATCCTAAATGTGCACAATATTACCTAACATCATTCTTATTTAACTTTCTCCCTTATTCAAACAGCCTCTTTCAGCATTGAACATATTTTTATACAAATAAATGTAATCCAGTTTCTTGAATCCTGAAATAGTTATTTTTAGATTCTATCATGAAATTAGGTCAATTTAGGCTTATAAAATTGCATTATATTACTTGTTTGGTGAGTAAGAGCTCAAGAATAAAATAGATCAGAACATAAGAATACAGTGTTTGCTTATTACAATCATTCCATACAGTTTTTGAGACCTGTCAAATTGAACTAGTCAGAAATAACATTCAGTGCATTGAAGTATGGAATTTGGTATTTGTTTTATGGATGTCTTTTTAATTGCAGCATATGAAAAAGTGGGTAGTAATTTTATTGGCATATTTCAAAATTATGTTATTTGTTTTAGAATGTATGTAAAGGATTGTAATTTCACAATTCACTTAATGCTGTATTTATATTTGAATGCATTGCACACTTGGCAACATTGGAAATTGCAAGAACTAAGCTGCATAGTTTAGTTTATGCATAAGAAAACTTATTTAAAGGTTATAAAGTAGCATGTTAGATAGGTATTTTATTTCTCCTGTAGATCTTACATATGTACATGGGTACTAGGATATAGGAGAAGTCAAAACTGTATAAAAATTATATTTACAAAATTTTTGCTGTAGTCTTGGTAACTGAATGTTGCAATTATGAATATTCAAGATTAATCTTAGACAGTCTGATTAGATTATTGCAATTTTAATAAGTTACAAAATTTTATTGCAAACATAGATACAAATATTATAGCTTAAAACATAAAACCAAAAAAAACTAAAATACAGACATAGGCTTATTAATAAACTAATTAATTTAATACAATATAGAACCAAACAGAGATAAAAAACAAAGTAATGAAAATAATTAAGTACAATCAATGAATAATTATGTCAACATGAAATACCTACATAGAATATTTACAAAACTATAATTGTGAGTAGCCTAATACAATATAAGGTTTTATAAGAAATAGGAATATGTACAGATGTAAAGACAGTTAATTACAACCATTAGCTAGAAAGTCTTGAATGGAATAAAAGCAGTGGTTAATTAGGCAAAGTTTGAATCTACAAGGGCTGGATAAAAAGTAATGAGAAGTATTTAGTTTCTCTGAAATGACAGAGGTTCTTATGGTCACACATCTTCAATATAACTGTGCGTGTTGTGACCTTTTGTCAAATGTTATGTGTTGATGTCCCTATAACATGGACAACGTCAGTTCTGGTGTTGTAGCGGATCCCTTGCAGTGGTTCTTTCACTTTGGTAAAGATATTGTAATCACAGGGACCTATGTCGGGTGAGTATGGTGGATGTTCCAGAATCTGCCATTGCCAGCAGTGCAAGAGGTCAATAGGATGCTGTTCCATGAAATGTCTTGAGCGCTGGGCTGCAGCGTCTCAATGAAGGGAGGCTTGCCGGTTCTGCTCATCCGAAGAAAAAAGGAGCCACACAAAGTGCTGTGAAAGTGATTATGACATTGATGGGGTAATACTGCATCACCTGGTGCTGTCCACCAAGAGTGACGATAGTCCTGTCATTATGATCTCTTTGCCGAAGTAGAAGAACCACTACAACACCAGAGCTGACATTATCCAAGCAACAGAAATGGATGCACAGATGGTATAAGGTGAAGGTGTGTAACTAT
Source organism: Hymenopus coronatus (assembly GCA_030762935.1). NCBI lineage: Eukaryota > Metazoa > Arthropoda > Insecta > Mantodea > Hymenopodidae > Hymenopus > Hymenopus coronatus. The sequence continues at coordinate 4,206,563 of CM060894.1, forward strand.
AAATACCTCTGCCAACAGTCATTTCAGGGATAAAAGATAGTTCTCACCACTTTTTATCCATCCCCTGTATTTTCTTCAAGAATTTTGGAAGGCCGTTCTATATGTTTAAAGTGGAATGCAATATGTTCTTTGGAATAGGGAGGTGTTGTGTGATTTGTGATTTATTATACTGATGCACAGATTCATTCTTAATGAAGGGTGAATCTGTATTGTTGTTGTTAGTTTTGCAGATAAATATAACCAACACACTAATTTATAATAAGTAAAAATCTGATGTGTTCCATTCACATGACTTTCTCTACATCTGTGCAACAAATTAGGTTAACAAGTTTATGCTTCTATATACTTCATTCTAATCAAGAAAAAATTAGCAGAATACTTATAGAAAACAAAACCGGGCTTGTGAAGCCCAGTGGACCACGGCCTACAAGCCCGGTTTTGTTTTCTATAAGTGATTCTAACACCGGCCGTGAAAGCCTTCGAACTTTAATTAGCAGAATACTTGCTTGCTTGTAAGTAGAGGCAAAATAAGGGAGTACAATACGTTAAAGTGATAGTCAAAAGCTGGTTACTATGTGACTGAAGTTCCTTTGTTTGTATGGGTACGTGTTGACAAATTCCTGTATGAAAAAAGTAGATATGTTTGTCAAAGCTGAAATCAAAAACAAGAAATATCTCAAAAAAACTCCACAAAAAAATGTATGAAACATAAATTGTGTTTTAATGTGCTCTCTACATTTTTTGTGTGGTAAGGTTTTGTCCATCTCTTACAGTGTAGCGGTTATGCGAAATTCTGTAAAATTCATCCAGAATAAAATAGTCTTCAGAGGATATTCCCAGAAAATTCAAGATATACATTTTATTTGTCAGATAAATATCTTTAATATACGGTATTTTAATCAAAATCATTAGAGCCATTTTTAAGAAAATAAAACATTTCGAAAAAAGTTCCATGTAAAGGGTAGTTTGGGGTGGGGGGATTTTTCTCAAAATGTTTGTGTTGCATCCCTGGAAGATACTAAACATAAATACCTAGTTTGGTATTTTACCGACTGTTCGTTTTTGAGTTATCGTATTCACAGACACACACATACACACACACGGACCTTCTTTTGAAAATACTTTTTTTTTGGATACAGGGGACACTAAAATGTATATTTTCGGTGAAATCTCTGTATTGAATTTTTTGGTGGAGTAAAATATCTTCTCTATACACTATGTACATAGTACGTGTAGGGAAAGTAAAAATCTGATGTGTACCATTCACATGACTTTCTCTATATCCCTGCAACAAATTATTCTTAAAAAGCTTATACTTCTATTTACTTCATGCTAATCAGAAAAAATTAGCAGAAATAGTCTTATTACTTGCTTCCTTGTAAGTAGAAGCGAAATAAGGGAGTAGCATAGGTTAAAGTGATAGTCAAAAGCTGGTTGCTTGTCAATGAAGTTCCCTTGTTTGTATGGACAAGATTTGACAAATCCCCGTATGAGAAAAGTATAAGTTTTTCAAAGCAGAAACCAAAAACAAGGAATGTCTCATAAACGATGAACTTCACGAAAAAAATGTATATAACATAAATAGTGTGCTTTAACGTGCTCTACATTTTTCGTGCAGTAAGTTTTTGTCCATCTCTTACGGTTTAGCAGTTATTCAAAATTCCGTAAAATTCATCCAGAATAAAGCACTCTTCCGAGGCTATTTCCAGAAAATTCGAGATATACATTTTATTTGTCAGGTAAATAGCTTTAATATAAGATATTTTAATCAAAATCATTTGAGCCATTTTTGAAAAAATAAACATTTTCGAAAAATATTCCATGTAAAGGGTAGTTGGGGGTGGGGGGATTATTCTCAAAATCTTCGTGTCGCATCCCTGGAAGATACTAAACTTAAATACCAAGTTTGGTATTTTACACGCACGCACGCACGCGCCCACGTCCATGCCCATGCCCGCACACGCACACACACACACACACACACACACACACACGCGGACCTTTTTCAGAAAATGCTTTTTTTAGATAAAGGGACCCTAAAATATATATTTCTGGTAAAATCTTGGTGTCAAATTTTTGGGTGGAGTGCAATACCTTCTCTATACACCATGTACATAGTGCGTATAGAGAAAGTAAAAAAGAAGCTGGTGACAGTGAATAACACAATTAATAATTTGTGGCAATTCCTCACTTATCTGTTTAAAATCCACTGGAACTAGTTTCACAACCAAAAGTCCCTTTGCATCACCAGCTACGTTTCTTTTTGCAAGTATAAGTTTAGCTGATGATGCAATAGATGATTTGGTTGTGAAACTAGTTGCTGTGAATTTAAAACAGATAAGTGAAGATTTATTTTTGAAGTTTGGAGGAATTTAGTAACAGTGACGGTCAAATTATATGTGGTATTAATTTGTTAAGTTGGTTTATTAACTCTACATCACTTACATTTTTATTATGAGGGACTAGTTTCGAAAGCCTATGCTTTCTTTTTCAACCTCACGGGTCCAACTGTCGTTGCTGCTTGTGTTTTATGACAGATAATCTGTTTAAAGTTACTAAATTCAAAAATAAAAGATGAAATTCCACCAGAAAATTAGCAAATTAAATGCACAAATTGTGAAAAGTTCTACATAGGAAAAACCAAAAGAAGTTTAAAAATCAGAACCAAAGAGCACTTTAGAAACCTAAAATTGAAACAAGAAGATAAATTGGCAGTAGCATTTCACTTCTGGAAAGAAAACCATAATCTAGATCCAAATCCAAAATTGCTAAAAACCATGTCAGGCCACAATGAACTCACAACCTGGGAAAACATCCTCATATGGAAAAACAAAGATCACTAATAAACTTTGAAATCCCGCCAGTAAACAGCTTAGTTAAGAAGTCCATCATTTCGCCACCAGAGAAGAGAGCACAAGCAAATGCAACCAGCAACGGCAGTTGGACCCGTGAGGTTGAAAATGAAAGCATTGGCTTTCGAAACTAGTCCCTCATAATAAAAATGTAAGTGACATAGTGTTAAAAAAACCAACTCAACAAATTAATACCACATATAAGTGAAGATTTGTTACAAATTACTAACCTACTGTTTGTTAACAGGCTGAGAATACCAAGAAGAACCGTTACGCTGATGTCCTGCCGTATGATCATGCAAGAGTTGTCCTCAACGACCTAGCCAATATTTCTGGATCCGATTATATAAACGCCTCTACAATTGTAAGAAAATCTTTAATATCTACAATATGATATTATATTTTATAGTGTTATAGTTTGGTCCAGTAAAATCTTTTAACACTTTATTCACAGGGTTCAAAATGTTGTATTTTCTGAATTATTACACTTATAACAATGATTGATACGTCAAGAGAAGCATAACCTCATCAAGTTTGCATCTGTGCACCAGTGGGCAGCAAAAAATAGGCCTTACTAGGTGTACTAACTTCACAAAATAGTGTGCAACAAAACAACAAAAGGGTGAATCAATGATCGGACAGAATGTTTGCAATGAAGTAGGAGGTGTTCATATATTCTATGGGATATCCTGTTGATTTTTGGCATTCAGTAACAAAATGTATTTCTTGCAATATATCTGGTTTTGCAGTCCACACTTGAGCTGTCAGTTGATTCCATTTCAGAACTTTTCACACGAGGAAGTTGTACAATTCTCTCAGTTACTTAAGATTTTGCCAATGCCGTTGGTAAAGACTGTCTTGTAGAAGTGTCTCAAGAGTTAACAACTGCCTAACTCTCCTATACTCACATCAAAGTGCTGAAGATTTCAATATAAACAGTCATTTATTATTGATTAAATGTATACCAAGTGATATGTTCTCTACTTCTCACTGTTGCCATGGTAGCTCAGCTAGATACCGGGATATCCGTAGTTCAAATACCAGGTATGGCATTGAATTTTTCAGTCTGACTCTACCTACACTCCTGTCCTACACACAGCTTGTGTGAAAAAACAATTAAATTACTGTGATTATTTGGATATAATTGCTTTTACTGTTTATATTAGAACATTATTTTAAGTTGTTAAATTGAATATTTATTGTTAATGTTAATGCTAGCATTTGCACCACTTGGATATACAGGCTGTTTCAAAACAACACAACACAAAACAAATATAGCACTGTTCCAACTTTGATGTCACAGTTTCCAAGTCTTTTAGCTATATTTTTATATCATTTTGACATTAGGCAGTGCATGAAGCACCAGTGTGTGATGCCTTCATACATAATGCATACTGTGTTGCTTGTTTATCAGAAAACCTGTACTAGCTTTCAGGTACAGGGATAAAGAACATTTAGTTACCTGCTCAAAAAGCTAATGACTCAGACCGGTTAGAGGTTGTGCTTGAATGTAAAACATACACATTTTGCACTAGCCTGTTGTATTTTTGTTTTTAGCTTAATGTCCTTTAACCTGGTTGGTCATATCGGACACTGAATGAAATTTGTGAAATGACGCTCAAATGATCTCAGGGTCCATGGAGCTTAAAGTTACTCGACATTTGTCTTTTCAGAATAAAAACCTTATCCGAGTAACTCACCCTATGCGAGATTCAAACTCATGACCTGTTGAATGTGAGGTAGACACGCTACCCAGGTGGGCTCCTGTTGTATTTGTTGTCCTAATCATTTTGTAAGAACTTAAATGTAAATATCAACAAGAGCTTGCTGTTAAATGTGCAAAGTAAACCTCTTAACTCATTGCAGAAGGGATTTATTTTTGCTTAACTTTAACTATAAACCTTTGGTAATATTGTTGTCTCTGCTCTCTTTATCACTTCTTTGTGTCCAATCTCAAGATCATGAATGTTAAATTGTCTCTAAAAGACATTATTAGTAGCATATATATCTCAGCTTATTTTCCCTTCATTCATTGTCTGTTAATTGAAATTGTATGTTGGTAGAATAAACAAATAACTAAAGGTGCAGGTTACTTAGTGAACATTTTGTAAGACAAGTAATCCCTTAACCATTGTGTAGTATGTTGGCATGTTTATGAAAACAGAGCTAAAGCAAACAATTCAGTACTACCCAATATACTTGCAATAGCGTGGGCCAGGTAACTGTCTAATCCAGGAGGTGCTTTGTAGGATATGAGCAACAAAGCCCACATCTTAGTTCAGAGTCATTTTGAAACACCCTGTGTAAGATGGCCAGAGCTTTCCAAAACATTCATAAGAGGCGGGGAAAAGAGGTGTCGTGAATTTTCTGGTCACTCTTGAAAGCATTGCTACATTTGGCAAAGTGCCTCATCCTCTCTCTCGCTCTCCAACTAATTTCCGATGGTGATTTAGCCACCTGGCGCTGGGTAGAGCCCAATCCATCACAACACACACAAAGAAAATTATTTTCCTGTGAAATATTACTGTCACGTTTTTATACATTTAGTTGTAAAGTTCAACTATACTATAAGATCTCATTTCCAGCCAATGGTGCCACATGGAAACTTTATCTGTATTTGTTGTTTCAGATGTGTAACACATAACATTTAATAATTCTCTACTTTCATTGTGTGTATTTTCTTTAAATTTATTGATATTAGCACACCTTAGAAAAAGCAAAAGCAAAAATAAAATCCCTTCCAAGATAGCTTTTTTTTTATAACAAACGCAGAACTTTACTCCACCACAATTCTACCGAGGTCCAATCAATCAACATTTATTTTATCTGGGCCCATGCCTACCTTTATCTTAGCAGTATTGCAGCGAGGATTCCAACCTAGGTTAACCTGAGACATTGAAATTTTAACCAGTGGTGTTAGAAATGTACGCAACTGAATTACCAATAAGAAATCAGGTAAGACCAACATCCTGTGGCACTAATTTTCAAAAAGCAATTTAAATTGAAAATGAATGAGGCTGGAAATGATTGGATGTGTTAAGTTACTTGTAAAGAGACATGACTATGCTATAAAACCTGGTGTCTATGTGCAGTAATAAAACAGTTTTTGTTGCACTCTTGAGCAGACAGATCATGATCCCCGGAACCCAGCCTACATTGCAACACAGGGTCCTTTGCCCCACACGGCACCAGACTTCTGGCAGATGGTGTGGGAACAAGGCAGCGTTGTCATGGTCATGCTTACTCGACTCACCGACAACGGAACTGCAATGTGTCATCGATATTGGCCTGAAGAAGGATCAGAATTGTATCATATCTATGAGGTAAGTATACAGTTATAGGATCAGATAAAACTGATTGAATACCTCTTGTGCAATTTTGTCTCATAGTGTGCTTATGGATTTAAGTATTAATTTTAATATTTGAATTCCATGATTTTAATTTTTTTATAAGCATTTCCACAGAAATGTCACATCAAGGGTTAAAACTTTGATTCAATATTTGGCTCTTCTTTCCAACATGTTTTGCATGATTCTTTTTTAAGTCCAACAAGAATGGAATTTTTTTTAAGTATGGCTTTATATATTTTTTTTCTATCTAACATGTATTTAAAATCACTTTTTACTATGATTTCATGCAGGAGAATGTTTTTTAACTCAACTTAAGTTTTCTAATTCTTTATTTATTTACTTTCTGCTCATCTAGCTATATTGAAGAATACAATCAACCAAATTATCCTTCTTGCATCATTTACTGCAATGCTGCCAACAGTGTTTCTTCCTCAATAAAATGCACTCACTGTATAACTGTGTACACTGTCTGTCCTTAACTAACCCTAGTCTAAACCTAACTGCTTCACCACTTTATCATCATCATTATTATTATTATTATTACACCTCATTTGTTTGAACAACTATCATGCTAAGGATCCAGTTGCCCTCTTAAGACATGCCCCAAATGGAATTTTGTCATCCTGTTTTACATTCATAAATTTAAAAAGCGAGGACCACTAATTTTCCCTTTTGCAGTGTATTTGGAGACTATGCACACTTGATGGTAGTAACTGAAGCAGTCGGATACTCTCTACGAGCTCACACATTGATCTCCAGCCAAACACTGCTTGTAAGCAAAGCAGTGGGTGAGGAAAAGAATTTTTCCACTTGAACCTTTGCTCACGGACTGTGTCACTTTTTCATATCCAGTTTTAAAAAGAATAATAAATATAGTTAATTACTAGATAATTATTCATACCAAAAGTCATAAGAGTAGGGTTCTATTCTAACATTCCCTTACCTGCAACATAACGTAACATTCTTGTTCTCAGCAAACCCTTGTCAAAGAATAGTTAAAGACAGGCCTCTGTATGATTGATGCAAACCAAAAACCTTTGCTTCTCGCGCTACAATTATGATTGCATCCTCGTACTGTAAAGCAATAAAATCAAGAGAAAGCTTGGTCAGAACTAGCTCTTAATCAGTTACATATTCTTTGTTGCCTACAATTGTGACAAATGACATGCATTGTCTGTTAGCGAGAAGCATTAGAGTACATAGTCATCAATTGTTTTTGTCTGCTTGTGCTTGTGCATTGCTGAACTTTCACACTTAAAAATTGCTTGCCTCCTCATGTCACATGTTCAAAAGAACTCCTGATATTTGAATATTTTAAGTATGAGAAGTCTTGTTCAGTAATAATAAATAATCACAAAGAATAAGGTAATTAATGCTGAAGATGTTGGGGAATGTAAAACATGATACAATAAACCTTGTTACCATCTGCACAATGTGTGTTTATAGATTCAGAGAACTTTATTCCATGTAATCAAAAGTTTGTATGTCTCCTGTTGTCTTTAACGTCAAAGTATCATATAAATAAATAAGCTTTAAGTAACACTCCTTATAGAAACAAAACTGCACCACAAGTTACTATTGTCTGCAATCCCAATGTACTCATGTTAAACAGGCCTATACAAACTTAAATATAAAATAACAGTGGTAGTAATAATGATACATTTTATTTCCGTTTTGCCCATATGAGTTCATTTTAAAAATATAGATTGTCTTTATTCTGGTGCATAATTTTACAGATGTCAGTCTGTTATGGAGTACATTTTGGATATTAATTTCTTCCAATAATTGGAGCATTTTGATTTTTAAAAACTTCTAATGAAGGGCAAATCCTTCCCTACAAATGGATTTTTTAAAATTAAACTTTCAGAGAAATTTATAATTGCCTTACTACCTAAAGAAAGAGTTGACAGAATGTCAGTATGCTATAAAAGTTTATGAATATTATGTAAAAAAGCCTGGTCTTTAAACAAATTTTTGTGAGCATTTTAATGCTGTGTCTTTTTATTAACAAATGATGTGGTTGAAAGTCATATTTGTAACCTCTAATGCCTGTGAGACTTTGGTTTGTCTAATAAACTGTACTGTGAATGTCAGTCTGTTATATATGGAAATATTCTTATATACAAACATTTAGTTTTACTTGAAAATTTGGAGCTGGGACGTTTGTGGTTAAATATAAATGAGAGAATGTAATACCAGCATGTTGCCAGGGTAACTTAAAACAAGAGCATAGAGAGCTGAATTATTCAGTCTGATTGTAATTTTCCAACTTGAAAATACACATGTTCACAGATTGATTTAATTTGATTAACTTGCTGTTTTCAGGTTCATTTAGTGAGTGAGCATATCTGGTGTGATGACTATTTGGTGCGCAGCTTTTACCTGAAGAACTTGAAGACGGGCGAGACCCGAACTGTGACCCAGTTCCACTTCCTGTCCTGGCCAGACTCTGGGGTGCCACTCTCTACAAAGGCTTTGCTGGAATTCCGCAGGTAACATTTCATTGCTTACTGTAGTTGACGATTCCTGCTGAGAAGCTACATACCGTGAAGGTATAATCATAATTGATGAATGTAGGTTAACTGTTGCTTTGGGAACCCAATGTGAGAAGGCCAAACAATGAGGCTAGAGAAGTTTGGGTTATCCCTGGCAGCGTTGCAGATAACTGCTGCTTGGCCAGTCAATAGTTACAATAGTGGTGTCAGGATGCACCTCAGTCCTATCTTTGGAAGACAAACTTCCGTATATCATTTTACAGTAACAGTTTTTTGATTTTCAAGTACAACTGTTGTCAAGTGACCACTTGTAGCGAAGAAAGTCTTTCCAGCACTCCTTGCTCTCTTTACCTTGTCATCTGGGAACACCCAAAGGGAGGACTGACATTTTGTTTCTGGGTCAAACTGATATACTAGTCCATGTTTCATCACATGTAACAATGTCTGAAACTTTCCACAGTTAAATCTTGGCACCATTCCGCACTATACAGCTTCAGATAAATTAAGGGGCATGCGTTTTCAAGAAATGTTTGTACTGAAGGTGCTCAAAACTAATTGCTAATGCAGGATATTGTCCAGTCTCACACAATGGCCTTGGATTATGACTTGACACAACTAGGTGCCTGGGTGTTGTTTCTTTGACCATGTTTAAACCCACTGATTTGGAAATAGCCATCTTAAATGAGAGTACAGAGTTCATATGAAGTTGATCCTGTTCCTCTTCTAAACTCTGCATACCATCAAGACTCTCTCGCCTAGACCAACTGTAAATTGTGTTGCTTGAGATCCATCCTAGCACCTGCTGCTATACATAGTGACACTGCACATGCTGCTTCAATCTGAAGCTAGGAAAAGCTGCTTTGGCTTACAACTCATTGCTGTCTGCTGATAACTGTGGAGTAACATTTCATATATGAGTCGCCTCAAAGCTTAGCCATTTTAATTTTATGTAATGAGCTGAAACTAATTTTAGAAAGCTTACATGAATGTAATCTTTCCTTTCTTAGACAAATCATTATATACAGTTTCAAAATAAAATAAATTTTACTCATAAATAAAATGGGTACAAAATGTCTAAACTTGTGTTGCTTGTATACAAAAACCTGTGTTTAGTGATGTATACCACATTAAAAAATATAAAACTCAGTCTTACTCATTTTGAGACTTAACCCCCTTTCAAAATAAATGAGTTATTTGTTGATGAGTAATTAAAATTAAGCATGATTTGTTTTACTGCCCAGGATAACACCCAATTGAAACCTTTTTTATTGGAGTATCTCCCATACTTGTCACCCCTTATACCCTTATGATTGGCTACACCTTGTCATTCTGCTGCTGCAGTTGACAACTGCTCCATTCCTCTCCTAAAACATCACTCTGCTATGCTTTGTGGCTTAGGGCTCTCAAAATTAGGCTATGCTTAAATTGCATGCCAAATTCACAACAACTATGGGAGAACACCCTCTTTTTAATTTACACTCTAGTAGGAGGGGCATTCAGAAATGATTCACAATAATAGATTTTTGTACCTTATTAGGAATGCATACGATTCAATGTACACAGGATCTATCAATGTCAATACAGGACTACCATTTTCCTGGGAACCATTGTTTAGGGATACTGTGCACCAACTCCTGGACATTTGCCTGCAATTCCTTGTTGCAGAATCTGATACGTCGCAGGGCATCTTTCATGTTGTCGGATACACCATAATCAGATGAAGCAAAATTTGGTGTTTCTGGAGGAGCACGAATTTTGAGTTGCTATTGACAGTTATTGCTTGTGGAAGCAAATAGACTAACATAACATTTCCTTGCATGGATTCCACAAAAACCTTGCTGTCCATCTTTTCCATGACTTTGTTTAATGACAAACAATCACTGGCTTTTCACTACCATTCACAACTGCCATCTAGTGTCTGCATGGTGTACTACTATCAGTTCATTGTCCTACAGATTGAGCATTACATTTAAAATAATACAATTATAATTCATTTCTGAATGACCATCGTATAAAATTGTTGATAAGGAATTAAAATTAATTCTGCTTTGTTTTACTCCCCAAGATAACAACCTATTGAATTTTTTTTTTTTAAATTTATATTCTAGTAGCTATTAAAATAATATTTGCATGGTATTTTGGACCGTATGATACTTTGTTTCTGTACTTATATAGAAATCAATAATAATTTAGCTGCATTACAGGAATATCTCAGCATGAAACTTGTATGTTTGTGTTTTGGATATTAAAGATATAATTTCTGTTTTAGATACTCTTTGCTCTTATCCTGCAGTGACTGCTTGCTTCTTTCACTTCGGCCTTTTCCCACAGCTGTTCCAGCATTTTTGTGAATATGCCATTGTGTGAATAAACAAATTGCATAAGCACAAAAGTGCTGGAAGGGCTGTTGTTGGCACTCTGCTTTCCAGCGCTACACAGCTTACCATTACACTTTTAATTCTCTGTTTCATAAGATTTGTGTTTCTCGCATTATCATAAGCTTGTCATTCCTTTGCTTGGAATATTCTTATATTACATTTACCATAGTGTTTATTACTTCGTTAACTTATAAGAGATTATCACAAGTAATTAGATTAGATTAGAAAGCATTCTGTAAGTTCGTTTAGGCCAGAAAGCCACTGAGCATAGAACTTGTCAAGGCATATACATGTATACATATGTTTATATACTATATACTATGAAAAAAAAAAAATGTATAAAGTTCTAGTGCTAAAAGCATAGGTTACAAAAACAACAGAATACTTTTTTTTTTTTTTTTTGCATGCACATAAAAACAAAGAGTATCAAAATGTAGCGTTAAAATGTATGAATAAATAAATAAATATAATTTCATTATATGTAAAACTAATGTTATGTCAGATGATAGTTTTCAAATTAACGACATAATAGTTACTAGTAGTAATTATATAAACTAAAACATGATTATTGTATTATGTACTCTTCATAAATGTCAACAAATTACAATATATATTTAAAAATATGTTATAGAATTTCCAATGCAAAGATTTACAATTATGTACCAGAGTGTAAAATATCAAAACATCAGGCCTTACAGACCTTGTGTCATTGCTAAATACTCAAAAAAATTCATTTGACACATTCGTGCAAGTCAAAATATAAATCAGTTTAATTTTAATATAAAACACACACACTAATATACACAAAATGCAATGCATTGTAATATTTATAAATACAATGATTATTAATGGTATTGTCAGACAGATTTGTTACTTAAATATTCATCTACAGAGTAAAATGATTTATTGCAAAGGTACTCCTTAAGAGAGGCCTTAAAAGCCCTGAAATTCCCAACATTTTCTTTGAGATTACTGGGGAGAGCATCAAATATCTTGACTGTTTCATAATATACACCTTTCTGAAAGCAACGAAGATTGGCATTGGGACGATGAATCAATCCCTTTTATCTAGTACTAATGTTATGAATTTCCATGTTTGTTATAAAACTATGTCGATTAATTGTATAGAATTTTAAAATGGATAATATATAAACACAAGGTAAGGTGAGGATGACCAATTTTTTAAATAGTTCTTTGCATGACTGTCTGCTATAAGTATTACAGATTATTTATAGCTTTCTTCTGCATCCGGAATATGCATTTACTATCTACTGAATTACCTAAGAATATTATTCCATACTCGATGATGGAGTTAAAGTAGGCAAAATACACCAATTTAAGTGTATCGATTGAGTGAAATTTAACCAGTGCATGGAGAGCATAACATGCTGAGCTAAGTTTAGGTGTGATGTAGCTAACGTGTGACTTTCAGTCCAAATGCTTATCTACCTGAAGACCAAGAAATTTGACTTCATTTAGCTGTTCTAACAATGTATCATTAATTCCTATTTCTATGTGCGTTTGTGGTGAGCGAGTAGTTATAAATTTAATTGTTTTTGTTTTTTCAAGGTTTACTGAGAGTTTGTTTGCTTTGAACCAATTTGACATACAATTTAGAACATAGTTTAATTTTACTACACATTCATTGAAATCTTAACTTGTTACTAAAACACTAGTGTCATCTGCGAATAAATAAATACTTGCAAAACTGTTAATGTATAATGGGAGGTCATTTATGTAAACCAAGAACAAAAGAGGCCCTAAGATTGATCCCTGGGGAACACCATGTTTTACTGATTTCCATTCTGAGGCACTATTTTGATACCCATTGGAGTTATTAATTTCGACCCTTTGTTTTCTCTTCTCTTGGTATGAAATGAACCAATCTAATATGTTATTCTTTATTCTATAGAAATTTAGTTTAGCTATCAGAATCTCATGATTCACACAGTCAAAAGCCTTCGCTAGGTCACAAAAGATTCCACCGACATGTTCCTTTTCATTTAATGCTGTTAACACTTTATGTGTGAGCTTGTAGGTTGCATTATCTGTCGCTACTCCTTTTCTAAAGCCAAACTGTTCTTTGGCAAATAAGTTGTTCTTTTCCAAGTAATTATAGAGCCTATTGAACATTACTTTCTCAAATACTTTTGAGAAAACAGACAAGAGAGATATAGGTCTATAATTTGATACATTATCTTGTTTTGCTTTTTTAAAAAGTGGTTTGACAATAGAGTACTTCATTCTGTCAGGAAATATTCTACTCTTTAGTGATTCGTTACATAAATAGCTAAGGGGAATGCATATTAGGTCAGAACATGCTTTTAGGATTTTACTTGATATTTCATCATATCCAGAGGAATTTTTGGTCTTGAGCAAATTTATTATATTTTTTATTTCAAATGGTGTAGTCATTTTTACTTTAAATTCAGGGACTTTGTTTACAAAAGAAGTTTTCAAAAAATTTACTGCTGATTCTTTACATCCATAATTTATTTTTAATTTGTCTCTTACATTCAAAAAGAAATTGTTGAAAATATCTGCGACCTTTTGAGGATCATCAATTTTTGATTACCGGAATTCAGTGCAATTGAGGGGCTTTCTTGAGAGCTCTTACCTGTTTCCCTTTTTATTATATTCCAGATAGTTTTTATTTTATTATCAGAATTGGATAACTCTTTATTATAATGCAATATTTTAGCAGCTTTTATTGTTTCTTTTAGAATTTTACAGTACTTTTTGTAGTGACATTCTAAGTGTGGGGTCTTATTATGTTTCAATTCTTGGTATAATTTTCGCTTATGTTTACAAGAAGTTTTAATGCCTGTTGTAATCCAGGTGTTATTTTCCTTCTGATTATATATTTTACAATATTTGACTGGAAAGCATGCTACAAAATGAGAGTTGAAATGTTGTAGGAAATGATTGAACTTGTCATTTACTCCATTTATTTCATAGATTTCCATCCATGATTCTTGTTGAAGGGCATACTTAAACAATGTGAGGGAGCTTTCATCTACTTTTCGTGTTCTACAATATTTATAGATTGGTTTTAACTTTAAGTTTATCTCTTTAATGAGAAGTATTTGTGCCTCATGATCTGAAAGGCCATTTGCAAATGGTAAGGTTATTGAAGCTTTAATTCTATCTATATTCATGAATATGTTACCTATTGCTGAAGAGGAGCTACCCTGAATTCTTGTAGGAAAATGTACTGTGTGTGACATGTGGTATGTAAAAAATATAGAATTGAGTTGGTCCTTTTGGAGACTAGGTATAAGATAATCAATATTTATGTCACCACAAATTATTATTTCTCGTTTCGGTTTCAATATAAACTTTAAGGAATCATCTAACTGTTTTTTGAATAACTCATAGTTACCTAGTGGGGACCGATATAGAGCTATTATTGCAAAATTTACTTGATTTATGTTTAGCTGAACTGCGCACATCTCTATGTCTAGCTCAGAGCAAAACTTGTTTAGATTAATGACTTTATAGGGTACATCGTGTCTTACAAATATGCAAACCCCTCCTTTTTTTAAATTTTTCCTTGAATATGCTGCTCCTAAAGAGTACCCATGCAGTGAAATTGGCATGAATTCCTGTTCTGTTAAGTGATGTTCAGATAAGCATAAAACGTGAGGTTGTAATTTTTCAGAAGCAAGACTAAGAGAAAGTTCATCAACTTTGTTTCTTAAACCCCTAATATTTTGGTGAAATATACACAACGAGCTACTGCTATTAATTACCTTAATAGAATTACTGATATTTTCTGTATTCCTAAAATTCTTTGTTGGTGAACTTCTATTTATTTCAATTGACTTTAGAGTTCTTTTGTGACTATTTTGGGGGATTTCCTTTAACCTAAAAAAGCCCTATCAGATATCATAACAGGAATTCTACCTATAATTCTGTCAGCAATTAGCTGCGAAAGCTGAGAATTGAGGTGTAGACCATGAGATGTGTAACCATCTCAGCCTATATCGCTAACATGTATCATATCAATGTGAGAGGCAGCAGGGCTCAACAAGGCACGCTCAAGTTGCAGATTCATCTCCGTCACCCTCCTATGAAGCTGCTGCTTGTCGTGCCTATCGAAAAGCCCCACAAACTTCACACTGGTATGGCTACTGGATTCCCTTATGTCACACAGATCTTTTTCAAATGAATAATTACTATCTCTATCCAGGTTATTTCCTGGCCCACCCACTATAACTACATGATCCCTCTTAGTAAAACCAGAAGTCAGTTTTACCAGATCTTCGGTGACATGAGAGAGCCCAGCACTAGGTTCAACTATGCCTACTACATCATAACTGCTTCCCAAATCCTCCTTTAGCAGGGATGCTATGCCCCTACCATGGCTACTCCCAAGCAACAAAACCTTGCTTTTAGTGCAGTTATCATCTAAAACCTGCACAGGAGGATTTGGGGACTGATCAACAGTTTCAAGAACACTGAATCTGTTGCTCAGTTTGACATCGTGTCGGTCATCGGCAGAGAATGGCCGTTTCCTCCTCAGATTTTGTCTGGATGGCACCTTAAAATCAGGTGATTTACAATCCAAATTTTCTAAAGGAGCAAGTTTGCGTCCTGTAAAGATGTTTGACATAACCAATAAATTTTTGAGGGTAGCAGGAGAATTTATCAGGGAAAGTTGGATATTTATCTAGACTATTTCTGAATCAAATATGAATTTAAATTCTATATTGCAAAAATTTGACTAGAAAATGTTAAATTCTATAAAAAAAAAATAACCTGAGGATTCTGAGTAAATAAAAGAATGGCCTAAGTGATAAATGGTACAAAGCAAAAGAATAACCAAGTAATAATTGTATATGATACACAGAGACCTGTATGTAAGACAGACCTAGAAGCAATGCATAAAGCACATGTGATGGTTCATAAAGTACAAGTATAGATGGTGTTGCTGTTGTGTACTGTCGTTTGTTACATGTCACCAAAACAAATTTGGTACTCATTCACAGGTTGGTTTGAATTTGGCAGTGAGTTGTTCAATGTGTTTTTTCTAGAATGGAAAAAATGGTGTACCATAGTGATTCAGTTTTTACCTTCATATGGAAAAGCTTGCTAGGAGATAAAAGCAAAACTGGGACCTGACTATCTATGACAACAGCTAGATATTAGTTCAATGACTTTAACCGCTTGAGCGATGGCCATTTAAATGCTGCATGGCCGGTAATGGATACCCAAAAGGCAATTAAAGGCATTTAAATTGTTAAATGTAGGTAAATATGCTTCGCAGATAAACATTCGTATCTTTGGTATTTATTAAGATATTTTAATGAAACAAAAAACAGGCTTAAAGCTCATTAAAGGCACTATATATCTATCATAGAAACAAAAGAGAGACTGTATTAACAAAAGTTTAAATATCACTAATTTTTTCTCTGTAGCAAAACTCATTCTGTTTGTGAGTCAGGCTTGTGCTATGCGCGAACAAATGTATATATGCAGAGCACAATGTTCTTGGCTTCAAGGTTCTATCATTCTGTTTATTGCTACGACGAAATTACGTGTGTGTGTTTCTGAGGAATACCCAAGCTGAAAAGAAATCAAACCTCTCTGTCAGCGTTTCTATTTACACCTTAGAATAAATACACAGCGGGGAAATATGGTAGAGCCATGTAGCTACGGGGTTCACAGTTTTTTTGGTTTAGCTATCAGAAAAGCACATTTGAAAATGTTCTATCTCAGTTCTAACCATGGCTTCGACTAGCAGTGTAGCTAACAAATTAGCTCGTGTACGGGCTTCAGATAATGTGGAGGACTTTTTGCTATAGGACAGTGACTTTGATATTGACGGCAAGTTTTCAGATTTTGAGGGGGGCATTGCGGATATAGTTAGCAGTGAGGAAGAAAGTGACTCTCTTCCTTCAGGTGTTTGTGAAGAAGCAACATTGTGGACCAGTCAAAATGACTCCAAAACAACTAGATATATCTTCACGAGCTGACCCAAGCTCAGCTGACTTCTGACAGCCAACCAATTGACATTTTCACAAAATTTTTTACTGCTGACTTAGTGTCTCTCATTGTTACAGAAACAAATGCATATGCGAGTAAGGTGAAGGAAGACCTGACTTCTAAAGGCAATTTAGGGCCTAAGAGTAGAATTCAGAAGTGGACAGAAGTAACACTGAATGAGATTTACAGGCTTATTGGTCTAATTACGCTCATGGGTGTTATTCGTAAACCAACTTTAGACATGTACTGGTTTACAGATGACATGTTAGCTACTCCATTTTTTTGGGAAATGCATGTCAAATAACAGGTTTACTTCTATTTTGCGGTTCATAACTACACAAACTAAACTACACAAAATTAGGTCAGTTTTGAAATATATTATTTCAAAATTCAAAGAAAATTACATGCCTGGTGATAAGATCACTGTAGATGAAAGCTTGATGCTTTGGAAGGGCTGCTTAGTCTGGAAGCAATACATTAAAACAAAGAGGGCCAGATTTGGCATAAAGAGTTTTGATCTTTGTGAAAGTAAAACGGAATATCTTTACAATAGCTGCATGTACACTGGTCAAGGAACTGACAATACTGGAGGGTTATCTGGCTCCATAGTAATGCACCTGATGGAACCTATACTTGACCAGGGTAGGACTGTATATTTAGATAATTGGTACAGCTCCCCTAAATTATATATGACCTTATACAAAAGGAACACAAATGCAATTGAAACAGTACGTTCAAATCAAATTGGTTTGCTGCAGAATGTGAATACAAAAACTCTAAGGAGAGGAGAAATGCAGGTGCGTCAGCTCCCATCCTTGACCTACATTACTTGGTAAGATAGGAGGGTGATTATGACATTGTCCAATTGCAGCCCTAAGATTTTGATGATTGACACGGAAAAATTGATGCCCACACCAAAATGTCAATTTTCAAGCCTGATGTTATCCAGGAATACAATATGCATAAGGATGGTGTGGATCTAGTAGATCATATCCTTCTTTACGAAAAACAGTTAAATGGTATGAAAAGGTATTTTTGCACCAGATGACCATGACCTATCTGGACTTCCGCATATCAATAGCTCGTAGCCTAATTGAGCACTATAACATTCAGAGGCCTCTTCATACAGGGGGTAAGAAATCTACAACCCCTGCACCCCTCAGACTTGAAGGAAAACACTTTCCTAAAAGGATACCACCAACAGCAAAAAAATCGTCCATTTCGAAGATGTTTGGTGTGCTGCAAAAAAGGAGTTCATAAAGAGACTAACATGATATGCCGTGAATGTGGAGATGTGCCCTTATGTATCTATCCATGTTTTGAGCTGTACCATTCAAAAAGGAACCTTTAAAGGTAGGACTTTATTTATTCTACAATTTATTTAAATTTATTATAACAGATAAAAATTAAAATTATTAGGGTTAAATAAGCATTAAATGCATGCATGCACAGGACGTCCATATCGGTTCTCCTGCATTTTAAAATTGACGTCACATGACGTCCATATCCACGAAAAGGTTAAATATGATTGAACATTCGTTTTTGATAAGGAGGGCCCAAGATGCTGGGCAGATGTGGTTAGTGAGGATACCATTACAAAACTCTGTGATACAGTTCTTACTGATCATCAAACAAAAGTTCACAACTTGGCAGAGGCCATAGGTGTGTCAATGGGAATGGAAATTCATATTTTACATGATAAATTGAAGTGAAATAGTTGTCAGTCCAGTGGGTGTGTGAATGCTCACAAAAGAGTGCAACTTTCAACTTCAAAGCTGTTTTTCGGGTTGTTTAAAGTGAAATCTGAATGATTGTTTGCACCGAGTTGTCACAATTGATGATGATACTCTAGAATCAAAGCTTCTGCTGGACCTGCTCCAAAGAGATGTCAATAGCTTTCTGGGATGCAAAGGAATGTTTTTGGGTTGCATTGACACTTGTTAGAAAAGAAAAACTGATTACTGGACGCTGCTGCAGGGACTTGGCCCCGATTTGAAAAGAAGAAAGTGCTGTTTCCCCATAACAATGCATCAGCACATTCATCTGGAGTTGTCGCCAATCTGCCTTCCTGTGGTATCCTCTTGTTCCCAAACATGAAGAAAGGAAAGGAGGAACAAGATGTAGATGAAATGATGAGGTGTTTATCAAGACAGAAGTGTATTTTGCAGAACTTAGCAGTTCCTATTTTTCAAGGGGTTAAAAAATAGCAGGAGCATTGGGAGAAGTGTATATTCCTAAGAGTGGATTGTTAAGTAATAGACAATTTTTTTTTAAAAAATCTATGTGTTCCATTCACATGACTTTCTCTATATCTCTGCAGCAAATTATTGTTAAAAAACTTCTATTTACTTCATGCTAATCAAGATAAATATTAGCAGAAATAGTCTTATTACTTGCTTCCTTGAAAGGAGAAAGGAAATAAGGTTGTAGCATAGGTTAAAGTGATAGTCAAATGTTTAAAAAATGTAGTTGCTATGGGATTGAAATCTGTTTCTTTGTGTGGCCAGGAGTTAACAAGTTTCATATGAGAAAAAAATAAGTATTTTAAAACCAAAACCAATAACAAGATATAAAGTATGCTGTGAAGTGAAACTTTAAAATTATTATGTAACTAATTTGAGTCAAATGTGGACACTATATTAATATAACAATTAATAGTTGCAACAAATCTTCACTTACCTTTTGGAATCCTTGGACTAGTTTTACAATAAATCTATTGCATCCTCAGCATTAATTTCCTTTAGGTTTCAGTTTTGGTCTGGTTTTTGATGTTGTTTATTTACATTGTTACGGTTACTGCTACTTGGTGGATTGTGTACAATGTTGAGGATGCGAAACTAGTCCAAGGTTTCCAAAAGATAAGTGAAGATTTGTTGCAACTATTAATTGTTATATTAATATTTGTGTTACTTCACTGTCACTAGCTTCTTTTTAAATTTATAAGCTAATTTGTTTTGAAGCATTTCTTAGTTGCAGTACATTTTAGATTATTGCTTATGATGGATGTGTTAGTATGCAATATCTTTAATATACAGTATTTTAATCAAAATCGTTAGAGCCATTTTGAGAAAATCAAAATTGTTTAATTTTTTCCACCCATTCACCCACCCACTCACTCACTCACCCACCCACTCTCCCATTCACTAACTCACCCACCCACTCTCCCACTCACCCACCCATCCTCTCACCCACCCACTCTCCCACTCACTCACCCACCCACTCACTCACCCATCCACTCTCCCACTCACTCACCCACCCACTCACTCACCCATCTTCTCACCCACCCACTCTCCCACTCACTCACCCATCCTCTCACCCACCCACTCTCCCACTCACTCACCCACCCACTCACTCACCCATCTTCTCACCCATCCACTCTCCCACTCACGCACCCACCCACTCACTCACCCACTCACCCATCCTCTCACCCACTCACTCTCCCACTCACGCACCCACCCACTCACTCACCCACTCACCCATCCTCTCACCCACCCACTCTCCCACTCACGCACCCACCCACTCACTCACACACCCATCCTCTCACCCACCCACTCTCCCACTCACGCACCCACCCACTCACTCACCCACTCACCCATCCTCTCACCCACCCACTCTCCCACTCACGCACCCACCCACTCATTCACCCACTCACCCATCCTCTCACCCACCCACTCTCCCACTCACGCACCCACTCATCCATCCTCTCACCCACTCACCCATCCTCTCACCCACCCACTCTCCCACCCACTCACCCATCCTCTCACCCACCCACTCTCCCACCCACCCACTCACCCATCCTCTCACCCACCCACCCACTCACCCATCCTCTCACCCACCCACTCTCCCACTCACTCACCCACACACTCACTCACCCACTCACCCACTCACTCATGACTCACTCATCCACCCACTCACTCATGACTCACTCATCCACCCACTCACTCATCTGCTCA
The DNA here is from genome assembly GCA_030762935.1 of Hymenopus coronatus. Lineage (NCBI taxonomy): Eukaryota > Metazoa > Arthropoda > Insecta > Mantodea > Hymenopodidae > Hymenopus > Hymenopus coronatus. The sequence continues at coordinate 4,227,579 of CM060894.1, forward strand.
CTCACCCACCCACTCATCACCTCCCACTCATCCCTCACCCACCCACTCACCCATCCACCCACTCACTCACCCAATCACCCACTCACTTACCCACTCACCCATCCTCTCAGCCACCCACTCACCCAACCATTCGCTCAACCACTCATCCACCCACTCACTCATCTGCTCACTCACCCACCCACTCATCACCTCCCACTCATCCCTCACCCACCCACTCACCCATCCACCCACTCACTCACCCAATCACCCACTCACTTACCCACTCACCCATCCTCTCAGCCACCCACTCACCCAACCATTCGCTCAACCACTCACCCACCCACTCACCCCTCACTCACCCACCACTCACCCCTCACCCACTCACTCACCACTCACCCACTCACTCACCCCTCACCCACTCACTCCTCTCCCACTCACTCATTCACCCACTCGCTTGCTTGCTCACTCTCTCACCCTCCCACTTACCCACCCATCCACTTGCTCACTCACTGTCTCTATGCAAAGAAATGGATTTCAATCACATGGCAGCCAGCTTTTAAGAGATTTGACTATCACCTTAACCTATCTCCCTTATTTCCCTTCTACTTACAAGGAAGCAAGTAATAAGACTATTTCTGCTAATTTTTTCTCGATTAGCATGAAGTAAATAGAAGCATAAGCTTCTTAACAATAATTTATTACAGAGATATAGAGAGTCATGTGAATTGTGGAAACAATTAAAAGTTATCAGACCAGATGGAAAGATAATGTTCAAAGGATGGAACTTCATGATTACCTTGGCAAATACTACTTTACAAACCTTATGGACGAAGGTACATTGGAAGACCCTGTATGACATGGAGAGAACAGTTTGATTAGCCTCAAAATAAGTCTAAAGGAAGAAGAAGAAGACAAATATTCACAGACATACATTCTCTCTCTGCTCTTTAGCAGCAATGAGAAAGAAACTGACTTTTTTATATCATAAATACAGATATTTGTGGCTCTAATTGATGAACATGGCCTCAGAGAAGGTTTAACACCAAACTTGATATTTAAGTCCAGTATCTACCAAAGATGTGACATGAAGTTTCTTCAGGAAAATCTACCCATGCCAAACTACCCTATATATGTGAGATTGTTTGAAATTTTAGAGTTTCTAAAAATGGCTATCGATTTTAATTAAGATACTGTATTATAAAGATATTTACATGGCAAATAAAATGTATATCTTGAATTTGATGGAAATAACCTCTGAAATGCTCTTCGTTCTGTTTCACCTTCACATAACTAGTAAACCATAAGAGCTCCTCATATATTTGATTATAGAGTTAGCCATTTCTAAGATATTCTTTGTTATTAGCTTCAATTTTTAAACTACTTAAACTTTTCTCGGACATGAAGTCATGTTTTGTTTCATACTTCTTTTGTTTTACTTCTAGCTATGCAAAGATAACTGAATTTCAATTGTTTCATATAGTGGTATGTGAAAAGATGATGACTATCGCTTTAACCTAGTGCATTTCCATATTTTCTTTCTACTTATAAGGAACTAAGTAATAAGACCATTTCTACTAACACTTATCTGGATTGATGCAGATAAATGAATAATGTTTGTAAGAATATTTTGTTTGCAGAACAGGTAGAGAAAGTCATATGAATGGAAGACATAATATTGTTTTTAAAATATGTCTTTCTTTTCAGTCTGGCTGGCAAATTCTTATATAAGTGAACTCTGTTTGAACTAACTTAGACTTGTGTGGAACAAATCTGTTTTAGAGCTACAGCTTTCGGTGTTCTGGGAAATCAATAATGATTGAGACAAATACACGTTGGCTGCTGCTCCATGTTCGTAATCTCAGAATGTTTAAACCTCACATGTAGTTTCAAATAGGACATGAGTAGCGGTCAAGTCATGAACCACCTCCTCAATAACTTCTCTGGAGAATTTGTTCACTTTTATTTATGTGACCCTGTCTGTTTTTGGGGTTGTTGATATTTCCAATAAAATGTTTTCTGAGTACTGAAGTGCAGATGTGTAACATTGATTATGTTTCTTGTTTTGTTACAGGAAAGTAAACAAATCATACCGTGGCCGCTCCTGTCCTATTGTTGTGCACTGCAGGTAAATAAATCCTTTACTTATTTATTTGACGAGTCAATTAATTACACTTACTTGTGAGCTTAGCCAGAACATGTTTCAAAGCAGTAGTTTCCTTCATTTAGAATACTGCAAAATAATTGAGATTGCAAATAAAAATGGTTTCTCAAGATCCCTGGTAGATAAAAAAAATAAAACTAGAAACAACCACTCCCTCAGAAATAGAACAAAAGGTGAGCTTCAAGAAATTCACATACCACCCATGGGCATTTTACAAGTTTAAAAAAATACAACATTCAGCTAGCACCAGTAAACATAAATTAGGTTCAAATATCAAAGACGTCATCCCAGCAAAGAAAGAATCGGACATATACAAAATGGAATGCAAGGCTTGTAATCAGATTTATATTGGAAAAACAAAAAGAAATCCAGAAACAAGATCCAAAGAACACTTCAGAAATATAAATCAAAAACAATTAGAAAAATCAGCAGTTGCCACCCACCTTTGGACAAAACAAGAGCTGGCCACCTGGGAACACAGAGAATAGAAACAGGGTTTTCAAGTTTGACGTTCCACAGAAGGATGTGTTTAGCAAGTTCATTGAACCACCACCAGAGGAGACAGCATCTTCACAAGGAATTAGTCAATGTCCAGTTGAAAACGAAAGAAACTAGTCCTTCGAAACATGTTTTTCTAAGTAAGAGTCGTTTAGTGTAATTAATCAACTCGTGAATATAACAACAATGTTTACAAACTTCCATAAAAAGAAAAGTGAAATCCTTTACTACCCAAGTTGTGAGATATTCAGGGTTTAAGGAACAGTACAGCATTTTCTTCTTTTGTTCCATGTAAGTGTTAGAAGTCTGTACATGGTCAGGTCTGCACCAAGCTCAGAAATATGTTATACTATATCACCCAACCAGGATCCAATTGTCTAATTTTGTTTTAAATTTATCATCATTGTGGTGAAGTGCAGGTTCAGTTTCCAGTACCAACATGGGAATGCACACAGCTACGGTCTCGTACGCAGCTCCTGTTATTGCACTCCGCTCATTAGCTTAGATTTCAGTCAAGGCAATATAAACATCACTTCATTCATAATAAATATCTATATTAAAGATACAAATAATAATTAATTTATTAATGGCTTTGTCAAATTTATTTCTATAAATAATTCAGTTAAAATTATGTATTAGTATAGCAAGATTATCATCATTTCATTAATTAATATTACATGTTAATGGCATTCATTGTTTTTAAGAATGTTTTTACCCTGTGTGGCAGTATCTCTGTGCGAGATGACATTTAGACTCTGAATTGGACATAACCATATGTGGTGTTGTAACATTATTCACAATTGGCCAAAATTAGCATTTATTTATTACAGGAACTGGCTTTTTTTTAGGGGGGGTATTTACTTTCCCTTTACAGAAAGTATTCATTATTTTTATTTTCACAAAAATAGAAGTAATGATTTTTATTAAAATCTTCATATTTAAGATATTTACATGACAAATAAAATGCTGTTTTTAATGTGACAATTTTTTGACTTCATTTTCAAGCCAAAGCCTGATTTTCAAATGAAGCCCAAGTCCTGCCTAGGTCTGGGGACCTTTACCTAAGCCTTTGCAGACCTCTACCTTGTGCAGTATAATACGAGGGGCACACTGAAAGTCATGAGCAACACTGTTTTACAATCTTAATATTTATTTTTAAGCCAAACCAAATACATCATCATAATCTACAGACTTTCTTTCACTTTTCGACATAGTCTCCATTGCTTTGCACACATTTTCTCCATCGTTCTACAAGTTTGAGAATGCCCTTGTGATAGAACTCCGTTCCAGCTGCCCGCAGACCCTGACGCACTGCTTTCCGAATATCCTTCAGCGTCTCATAGCATTGGCCACGCATCTGCTCCTTCACAGAACCGAAAAGATGGTAGTCGGAGGGTGCCAAGTCAGGACTGTAGGGAGGATGTGGAAGAGTTTCCCACCCTAATGCCCTGATCTTCTCCATAGTGGCACGGGCAGTATGCGGACGCACATTATCCTGTTGAAGGATGATCCTCTTTCCAGGGCGTTCATCACGCAAAGCCCGACGAAGCTTCAGAAGTGTCTTGATGTAACGGGCAGAATTTATGGTTTGTCCAGGTTCAAGAAAGTCAACCAGAATGCAACCTAGTGCATCCCAAAAGACACTTCCCATAACTTTTCCTACAGACTGCACTGTCTTCGCTTTCTTCTTCGATGGTGAGTTCAAGTGGTGCCATTCCATACTCTGATGTTTTGTTTCTGGCTCATAGTGATGGAACCAGCTCTCATCTCCAGTCACAATACATGTCAAATTCATCACCTTCATTATGAAATCTCTGAAGAAGGTTTTGTGCAATGGTTCTCCTCTGAAGTTTGTGGTCTTCAGTCAATAAACGGGGGACCCAACAGGCACAGACCTTTCGATAACCCAAGCTGTGGATCATTTCTTGCACTGCACTATGTCCTATTCCAAGTTTCGCAGCAATTTCATTCATAGTGAAACACCTATCTCCTGTAATGAGCTCATCAACTCTTTCCTTGTTGCGTTCTGTAGAGGCAGTTCGAGGACGCCCGCTACGAGGCGCATTTTGCAGACCCATGTTTCCATCTTTGAAATGTTTCACCCATCTTCTAACACTGCTGGCACCCATGCAGACACCTCCATACGCACGTTGAAGTCTGAGATGAATTTCAGGAGCAGAATTTCCTTCTTTCACAAGGAATTCAATGACAGCACGCTGTCGAAACGAAACATCAATGTCAGCCATTTTTCAAACACTGTCTGTGGTCACGTGATAGAAGCTAATGACGTCACAATATGTCAACATGTGGCTTAAAGTCTGTAGATTACGATCTTGCAATTCGTTTTGTTACATTGTTGAAATTTAAATTTTTACAATGGGTTGCTCGTGACTTTCGGTATGCCCCTTGTATAAGTACCATTGGCAAATAATTAGGCTACATTAGTTACAAGAAAAAAAAACCACTTGCTGAAAATGTTGCTAGGGACACATTTCAGAAGTACTTGCTTCCATTATTCAGTACCTCTCATTGTAATTGTTTTTTTGGGGCCAGAATGATGTTGTGTCATTTGAAGATCTTCTGGAATTTGTAGAAATTATTCTTTTAGAAACATATCGAGTTCTAAATTTAAAGACAACATTTCACAAGAAAATAAGCCTGGAATATACCAGTTCAGCTTAAATGACTGTCAAAAAATCAACGTTGGCTAAACTAAAAGAAACATAGAAACAAGAGCTAAAGAACATCTCAGAAACATTAAACAAAAACAAGAAGACAAATACATCATAAATAGGTTTCTGAAAATATTCAAAAACATCAAAAGGAAAACAAAATTAAAACTTTGGGAGAACATCTATAATTGGAAAAACAAGAACCATGTTATTAATTTTGAAATCCACCTGGCGACCTACTGATGCAGAGATTCATCTAGCCACCACTGGGGACAATGATAAGCATCACAGCGAGCAATGCTGGCAGTTGACTAGGGGATCTGACAGTGGAAGCACAAAGCTTCTGAAACATGTTTTCCAATAATAAAAGTAAATGATGTAGTGTTACAAAATCAACTCACTAATTAATTTCAAGTATTTTTTTTTTTTTTAATTGTAACGTTATTTTCCTAAAACATGCTGGATCTGCTGATTTTTCTTCTTCATTGTGTTTTCTGCGTGTTTTGTGTTCTTTTGCTCCAGTTTTAAACACTGTTCTGTAAAAGATTTCATGGGCAAAAACACCGAAACATGAATCAAGACAAGTCACAAGAGCTCATTATGTATGAGACAGTATTTCCCACTTCATCTTCAGAATCAAGACAAGCCACAAGAGCTCATTATGTATGAGACAGCATTTCCCACTTCATCTTCAGAATCAAGACAAGCCACAAGAGCTCATTATGTATGAGACAGTATTTCCCACTTCATCTTCAGAATCAAGACAAGCCACAAGAGCTCATTATGTATGAGACAGCATTTCCCACTTCATCTTCAGAATCAAGACAAGCCACAAGAGCTCATTATGTATGAGACAGCATTTCCCACTTCATCTTCAGAATCAAGACAAGCCACAAGAGCTCATTATGTATGAGACAGTATTTCCCACTTCATCTTCAGAATCAAGACAAGCCACAAGAGCTCATTATGTATGAGACAGCATTTCCCACTTCATCTTCAGAATCAAGACAAGCCACAAGAGCTCATGGTGTATGAGACAGCATTTCCAAGCCCCATTGTACAATGGCTAAGCATCATCATGCATCTTTCTCAAAGCTATTCACAGGGTGCATCCGTAAAAAAGAGTAACAGTCTGTGTTAGGATAACAGCCTCTCAACTTTCACTTGCCTATACAAACTTTCAATTTTGGCAACACTTTAAGCAAAACTCACCCATCACTTTTATACATGGCTGATGGAGTTGGGAAGGGCTGTATCATCCACCACTTCGACTTGATTCCGAAGATGAAGGAATCATTTTGTGACATTTGCTTCAGAACCGTTCCCTAGATTTGTCAAGCTCTGTTCAAACCATCAGCAAAACAGATGCTGCCCGCCTGGTGCACATCCTGGATCTGCCTTTAGTCTTAACAGAAAGAAAAAATCCTGTGCCAGTATTTACTGAACACCTCTTGCAAATAAACTCGTGACTTTGTCTGTATCACTACAACAGTTCCTTTTCCTTGCAGCGATGGAGTTGGTCGCACTGGCACCTACTGTCTCATAGACATGGTTCTCAACCGCATGGCTAAAGGTGCCAAGGAAATTGACATTGCTGCCACCTTGGAGCACATTCGAGATCAACGTCCTTTGATGGTTAGGACCAAGCAGCAGTTTGAATTTGTTTTGATGGCAGTGGCTGAAGAGGTGCACGCCATCCTCAAGGCGCTTCCTTCCCAGCAACAGTCTGCTGGCGCCACAGCTACACCTCCAGTACAACCACAGCAGCAGCAACAGCAAACGCAACAATAGGAGAGCAGCTTAAATTAGATTTAAAATACCTGACCATCCAATGATTCAAACTCTACTTTAATGTTGCTTTAAAACTTATTTAAATATTTTTAAAATAATTGATATAATTGAGATAAGCAATGAAAAGTAACACAGTTTCCTTATTTTTATTGTACATATACAGGATGGAAGATGACATCTTTTTAAACTAGAACAGAGCACATAGTTTTGAATGTTTTTCCTTAATACATTTTTTCCATAAAGTGTTTTCTTCTTGAGATAATCTCTACTTTATTTTGCAGAACATTGTAACACAGCAAGCTCAACAGGCTCACTTTACATTCACCAGGTTACGTTTTAATTCTTCAACTTGTGTTGCTATGGCAACCAAAATAAATACTTCTGGTACACAAATACTCAGATTATTCTAACATAACCTAAACATCAATCAGAGTCTGGAACTGAGCAAGCATTTCCAATATTAGCCAATTATTAATAAAAACATGTCTATAAACATAAATATAAGCTTGAGAAACCCAAGTTATAAGATCATGCTTCTTTTCTTTGTGAATTATAAAGCTCTATGGATAAAAAAACAAACAAAAGAAGACATAAGCATAATAACCAAACAGCTGAAGTGTGTTTCTTTTAATTTTAGATGTTGTTATGTTGTGTAGTCTTCATAGCTAATGATGTAGACTCAAATTTCAAAACCTTGTAATAATAGCAAGAATATGAATTGTGTTTGCTAAACATATATTTAAACATGCAGAAAAATTTATTTTTCAAATTTCTAAGAAATATTCGGAAAAATGTTTATGTTTAATAAAATCTTAATTTTAAAATAGAGCTAATGGGTTTTAGGCAATTTTTTTTTTTTCCTAAACTGCTTTAAAAACAGCAAAAGAGTGATTCTGCTGAAGCAAGTTGATATGCCACCTTCCATCCTGTAGGTAGATATTTCCAACAATGACACATTTGTTGGGTAGAGGGCAGTTGTGTTTTCACCCAACAATGTTGGAGAGCTGAATCAGATTTGAAAAGTATAATGCCATGACCATGTCTCGAAGTACACAACTTCAGGTCTCTTTAGCCAAAGACCTGTATTTGAAGTCCTGCCTGTCGCTTTGGATGTTTCATGTTTAATTCAACTTTCCAACTTTATTTTTGTTATTTTCATAGAACCAGTATGTGCAGATTAAACTAGACTATCTGTTACGTTCATTTATTTTGGAAAATGTGGCATCAAAACTTGAGACAAAAATATTTATAACTATAAACTGATCCACTCAACTCCTAATGTTCCATTCACAATACCTGACTTGTTAGGACAAGAAAATCTCTCAACTAAAAGCAAAATGGACTCCATTCTCCACTGATGCAATTTGTCTGTTGCTATTTTTAGCAATGTTGATGAGGTTGTTTACTGACTAATAAGAACAGGAGTGGAAACATTTTGAATTAGCTTAAAATTGAGGTTAGGTTTCCGTTTGACAATTTCTCAGCCTGCCTGAGTAGCGTGAGGGTAGCGTGTCTGCCTCACATTCAACAGGTCATCAGATACTTGGATAAGGTTTCCCGAGAAGACGAATGTCGAGTAACTAAGCTCCATGGACCCCGAGACCATTTGAGCATTATTTTTATCAATGGCATTCATCGTCTGATGTGAGCAACCAGGTTAAAGGCTGCTAAGCTACAAAAAAAAAAATAAAATAAATAAATAAATAAACAAATAAATACAAAAAAATAAAGAGATATTTGAATGTTTGTTTTTTTTATAGAATGTGAATCAAATGTAAACGTTTCCTATGAAAGCTGTTGTGAAGATGTTTATCTAGTGCAAGAACTTTTGTTAATGACCTCATTGGCAAATAACATCAAACTGGGTAAGAGCGATCATGATGGCAACTCCTGCGCAGGCCTCATCTGATGCTACACCCGCAATCCTAAAGTGGTATGCCATTGCCCCACCTCCATGTGTGAAAGTGCTTTATTTGTAAATGTCTTTGTTTCAAGCATTTTAATGCTCCATTGTTGAAAATAAATGACTGTAACAGATAGTCTAGCTTAACCTACACATACTGGCTCTATGAAAATAACAAAAATAAAGTAGGAAAGTTGATTTAAATGTGAAACATCCAAAGCCAAAGGCAGGACTTCAAACACAGGTGTTTGGCTAGAGACCTGAAGTTCTGTAGTTCAAGTCATGGTCATGGCATTACCTATATGCATTTTTTTTTGTAAAGTTGGTACCTTGCATCTTTGTATTTATATATTATATTATGTAGAGTTACTTATGGTATTTGTAGGTATTTAAGTGTTGTTTTTGTGCTGCCAGTTGCTATTGTTGGAAATGGCGCTCTAGGATAATAGAAATTTAGTTTTTATATTAACCATAGACAAAAATCAAAAGTCCTGTTTTCGTGCGAGTCGTATACATATATATATATATATATATAATGTGCTTATGTAAAGGATTTCAATTCAGCTAGGTGATGTAGCAAAGAGAAACAAAATAGTATTCCTCTACTATATAAAATAACTGCCTTTACATAACTATTAAGATAACAAACCTTCTGTGGTAGATAAAGTACCTTAAGTGAATAGGTTCAGTAAATTTGTTAAGAACATCAAAAATGTATTAATAATGTTAACTGTGAACATTTTCAAAATTTAGTAAACTCTTAGAATTTTTCAAAATGAAGATATTTTCCTCAAGTGGTCATTTGCAGTACGGTTATCAACATTTTAATAATTTATGTTCACTTCCAATTTTGTGGTTGTGTGTTCAAAAATGGTGTGCTACTGCTGATTTGTAATGTTTTGCTGGCCCCCATGGTGCAGTGGTTACCTCTAGTACCCAAGGTTGTGGCTTCAATCCCAGCAGTGGATGATGGAATGTGGCTTCCTTCAGAAGGGAAGTTGAGCCGAGCCATTGCTCTCGTGTGATGTTTAATTGCACATAAAAGAATCCCAAACCTTGAAAGAGAAGGTCCCTGGACAAAATTTCACCACCTCACATCCACAAGTCATGATTTCATCCTATGGTGAATGAGCTGATCCTGCATAGTGGTGAATTAGATCGCTTGGTGGAACAAGGTTTCCCAAAGGTTATCAACCATATGAGAGCACTGTGAATCATCAGCAGCCCTTTATCTTAGCACAGGCAACTGGCATCCACACACACTTAGTGCCTCAATCATATGCTTCTAAATATTCATTTCTATTGTTATTTTTTTCACTTTAATTCTTGCCCATAATGTGAATTTTGTTTGCAGCACTCACTTCTTACAGTCAAGTATTTGTTGAAGTCATTATTATAGTGAAATAAATTCTGTGGCTTCAAAATGGTTGCAAAAAACATGTTGCCTTATGCCATTAGAAAAAAAAATGGTATCTATTGCTATCATCTTAAAGGACAAGATACAGGATATTTGGTACAAAACCTGACCTCTCACACGCAGTTTTCTGTCTGGGTAGCACAACAAGCTAATGACTATGTGGTAACTGAAGGACAGACAGCCTGTCATAGTGGTCCGGTTTTATAACAGTGTTCCTATGTTTGATCCTGGAATGAAATTATTAGACAAGTATAGCAGGCTTTGTTTTCTGTAACAATGACAAACAGTAAACAAACTTTTAGAAGCAAATTCTTTTAAAGCAAATAGTAAGTTTTGAATGGAAACTTGACTGTATTTCCAAATAAGTTAAAATAACAATTTATTTATTTGACAAGGAGTCAATTAATTACACTAAACAACACTTACTTGGAATTTTTGCTGGAACATGTTTCGAAGGACAGTTTCCTTCATTTTCAACTGGACATCTACTAATTCCTTGTGGCGATGCTGTCTCCTCTGGTGGTGGCTCAATGAACTTACTAAACACATCCTTCTGTTGAACGTCAAACTTGAAAACCCTGTTTCTATTCTCTACTATGAAGATGTGTTCCCAGGTGGCCAGCTCTTGTTTTGTTCTCAATTTATATTGTGGTGTTTTGTGGGTGGCAACTGCTGATTTTTCTAATTGTTTTTTACTTATAAAATAAAAATAAAAAAAAAATCAGCAGTTGCCACCCACTCTTGGAAAACACCACAATATAAATTGAGAACAAAACAAGAGCTGGCCACCTGGGAACACATCTTCATAGTAGAGAATAGAAACAGGGTTTTCAAGTTTGACGTTCAACAGAAGGATGTGTTTAGTAAGTTCATTGAGCCACCACCAGAGGAGACAACAACGCCAGCTTCACCGCAAGGAATTAGTCAATGTCCAGTTGAAAATGAAGGAAACTAGTCCTTGGAAACATGTTTCAGCTAAAACCCCTAGTAAATGTTGTTTAATCGACTCCTTGTCAAATAAATGAATATAACGCTGTTTACAAACTTCCACAAAAAGAAAAGTGAACAATTTATTTGTCAAAATTATTATCTTTTTATAAATGTTTGAATCTTTGGGTGGTGGTGCTTATTAATGAGCACAATTTGTGTTTAAAGAAATGTCTGATTTGATTAGTACTAAAATAACACAAAGATTTAACAAATTGGAATATATGATTATTGCCTAATCTAAGAAAATTGCCAAATAAAGTTTGAAGAAAATCAGAAAATGCTGATAAAACAATTGAAGTATTTCTGTTGCTAAAGCTGCAGTTTCTTAAGGAATTAAAACAAAGAGAGAAAAAGAATTATTGCAGAAGTTGTAATTAATGTTTATAGGAACATGACCAGTTCATTTGCTATGAAGTCAATTTCATGAGAAGAGAATTAAATGTACCTATGTCGTTACCTAATGTTTTTCTCAAGACAAAAGTCGAAGTTGTCTAAGCCTATGAAATTATGCTTATGCGTGTTTAACACAACTTGGAGGGAAAACAACTTGAAATGCTCTACTTTTATCAAGATTATTAATAGAAATATTTTGCAGTATCACAAGAAAATTTGAAAACTGATAAAAGGAATATTTAATGGCTGATACTGCATCTGGTTTTAGTTTAAGTGCTTACAAAAGGCAGCTTGTGTGACAACACATCCTCACTTCAGACTTTCTAAATGCAAGCTTTGTTTGTTTTTGTTAACCTAGCTAAAGTTGAGAGCTCTCACTACTGCACAAACTCAGTGTTATATTGACCTCTGTTGAACTACAAATAAAATCACTGCAGTGTTTTATTTTTTAAATCATTCTACACTCTTGTTCATTTCTTTTAAACTGGTTAATAATTTCAACATTTCTAAGAGTTTTCTTAAACATCATTGTTTTCTGTTGTCTCTGTGGCTATATACTTTTCACGAGTCTGTTTTAATTTAGAGAGTATTGATACTAAGGGAGCACATGAAGCTTCGAGTTGCTCAACTTCAATTAGAATTTGGTTTCATTGCCTATATGCAAGTCAGTCATTTCTTTTATCTGTTCCTCCTTTTTATGAACAATTTGTATTATATTTGAGCAGTTGCTGCATTAGCTTCTCTTTTGAAACATCCTCCAGACAATTTTGTTTTTTCTACACATTTGTGTACATGCTATTTATTTTCAACTATTATTCAAATTATCTTACATGCAGCAATTTTTTTTCTTTTTTATTCATTATTATGGTAATTTTATTCCAGAAATGATCTCAAATACACATGATGCTAAATAGAGAAAAAATGATAAAAGTATTTTCATTCAGAAATAAAAGAAGACCGGATGAAACAAAAGCATAAGACTGTGTGAAGTCAATTGTTTCTCTAAAAGTCATAAAACTTTTATACCTTTTGCAGTAAAACATAGCCTGAGGGTGAACATTTTCAGAAATGAAATAAAGAAGCACTTTAAGCTAAGTTAGCCTTCTAACTTAGGAAATCTATTCTCCTAGCCACAAGCTCAGAGTGTTCTACTGTAAAGATGCAAGAACTCAAAGCAGCTGTTCTAACAATCATTAAGCAGAGGGAAATATGAAACAGCTGAAGTTTATGTTTATTTTTGTTGCCATTTATATTGTTTCATTTGCTTGTTCACTACCGCTGAATTTGGTGCATAGCTGCGACTTGGGAGGGGATTATGCAACAAAATTATTCAGTGCAATAAGGTGTTGAATCATACAAGTACAGATGCCTTCAATTCCTGAAAATTAAGTAATGTTGAGTTGTACCTCACAGGTAAGGTTTCCTTTCCCATTTATAGTTCATCTTGTAATGGTGTTGTACACACCAACAGTGCACATATTCACTATGTGTACAAATATACACATGAACGTAAACTACATATCTCTTAATAACACAATTCCTTTACATTTCTTTTACACGTAAGAAAGGATAATATGAATTTTAAATGCAACAATATTACTTTTTATTATTTCTTCCTTTCATCAGAACTTAATTCATTCCACCTTAAACAGGTATGGTTGCAATTGCTTTGTTGTTTTCTTGCATACATGCTTCCATTGTTGCTGCTTGAGGAAGACAAGATGATGTTCCCCAGTCTTGTTTTGATAAAGCACATAGTGAAGTTATGTCTCTAGTTGCTGTTCCTCAGGATGAATTATGCAGATCCCCTCCAGAACAGCCCATGCCCAAGGATGACCACTAAGCACAGAATTGAGTTTACCCGTCCCTGACACCGTAACTTCTCTGCTGTGGGAACAATCTTGTTGACAACTTTGTATTCTCTTGCAATTGTTGGCATTTGTCCAAATGTATTTGCAGTTACATACTATACTAGGACATATGCTGAAGTCCAGTAAGTTCAGACTTCTTCCTGATCACTTCATGGCCACAATTAATGGTAAAAACTCGGATTGTGAGAATAGTCACCAACTCAAAAATTGTGCAACATGATTCCTACATGTAGATTTCTTACAACATTCAAAATGAATTCCATTTTGAATCTCACTTCAAAAACTAATAACATATTGAAGTTGCAAAGCATGTTACTATTATAGAGGATGAAGTTGCAGATGCCTCTCTGGTCCAGTATATTGCTTTTGTTTAACAGTTGAACTCTGCAGTTAAACCAACTCACTTTGGTCTATTTTAAACAGTTTTTTTTTTTTGAAGAGAGATATATATCTTAGAATTTTGGGGAAGGGGCCAGGTCCCAGAGGGGGCAATGCTCTGTTCTCTGCAAATTAGGTACCCCCTAAGTCGATGCCTATGATGTCCACATTCCTTAATAAGAGCAATACAGATGACAAAATATTTAATTATTAAAAGTAAGCCATGTATATTATTTACTTTTCTAAACTACCATAAAAACTTGCACTAATATAAATTGCTGCACATTCAGTTGTTTGACATGTAAAGAGTTGCAGTTGTTTCACATTTCTTTTACCCCCATAAACTATCTTTCCTGCAAGCACTCCATTACTTAATTCAGCTGCAATCCACCAAGTCACATCTGCATAAATGTAATATTTTAATCATTACAGGTTATCTAAGTCAATTTTTATAAGGAAAGGGAACAAAAACAATTTTTTTTTAATTGGAGGAGTATGAGAATTTATGCAGACTGCAGAAATACCACAACTATATTGTAAGCCATGTTCCTTGATGGTCTCCCTAGCATGTACTCCAAGTATATTGTGCTGCAGTCAATCTCAATTCTAATGCAAAAGGTGATGAACACTTTAAATCATCAATCTTTTCATTTTAATGCCATTTTCGGTGGCATGACTAGTGACACATTTTAAACTCCTGTTGCTGTAAACCTCTTCATTTTAAATGTATGTGATGCTTTAATTGTGGATATGTAGATAAATGTATGTTACTTTATGTGATAAGTGATGAATGGCCCAGAGCTATAAGGAAAATAACCAAATAGCCTATAGATATTTATATATACATGCCATATATATTATATAATATAATCTATATAAATTATTGTTATTTATTACAAATGTTTATATTTGAAATGTTATGACAGGGTGACTTCTTGTGGAATGAGGATTTTTCTCCGTCTAATATTTAGTTTCATTGTATACTAAACTTAAGTATTCACATTCAATTGCATTTGCCATAGGTTTGTATGAAACAGTGTGCAGTTATTTGAAATGTGTAAATACTATAAATGAATAAAATCCTCACTCTCAAGGCAGTCAAAATAAAAACTAATCAACTGCACTGTTTCTGAGCAGTTAAAATGTAATTGTATTTATAGGTGAAAAGTATTTTAGAATGTATTACTTTGCAGTTATTATTTGTGTCTTTCTTGAAAGTATTAAATGCATCTCCACTGAACAGATAAACAATTGCCTTCTCCCAAACACTTAGCAGGAAAAGTAAATGCAAAATTATAACAGGAGTGCTGACAGTGACTTGACTGTAGATTGAGATGGAGTCATGTTGTAACTGCCCTTAGGATTTGCTGTGTTATCCCCTACCACTATTGTCCTGTCTCTTTAATTTGGGGCACTTCTTTAGCAATATCATCATTTGGGTTGGAGCATAAGTCATGCAACCATTTTGATATACCAGTGTATGTGACATATGAACCTCAAAATTGTGCAACACATAACATTTATTAAGGTAGCTGACATGACACTATTGGTTTCATGTTTCACGCTCATTATAGCACAGCACAGCTTCTAAAGGCCCTCAACATTTACAACACACTACCAACAACGTGGGAGGTGTCGAATACCATCTGCATCACTATTTTCCTCCCTGAGGAAATCTTGTCATCCTCACATGTTGCTAACTGCCTACCTTGCCTACAAGGTCTCAATGTTACATGGAAACAGATCAGGATGCTGGCTGCTTGCAACTGTCCAGTATGGCAGGGCATTATTCCCAACAGCTTCCAATAATTCCCTGTGACTTACTCAAGCAGTACTTCACACAGAATGGCTGTTTTGATGTATGAATGCTGCCCAACATGAATTACATCCATCTGGCTCGACGGGCGCCAGACAACTGATTTCACACTATTTCCTGCGCTCCTACAGGCCATACTGGCACACATTAGGAATGACTCTTCCCACCAACACAAAGGGCTTTGTGGTAAGATAACAATTTGTCACAAAATAAAATAGTTGCCATGATCTACACCCCAACCCTTGTATGAGAGACAGTTTCATCCTCTTCTATTGGTTCCTCTAAAGATTCCAATTGTATGTAGATGTTTCTGTAATCTGCAGAGCCTGGTTATCAGATCCATTGAGATGAAGTACTGTGCTTGAACCCATCGCAGTTGATGGTTATGATTAATCCACTCACCAATGGTTCTTTGAACAGAGTTTAAGGGTGCACAAGAAACTGGTTGACGTACAGTAAATGTTTTACTTGTGCAGGCCACCTAGGGTCAAAAAGATAAAAGTCAGATGGGGGAAAGTGGGTGCTGGAACACCTCCTAAGTTTTTTGATATTCTCGTCTCCTGGAATCAGCAAGATCTTGTGTCCTGTATTTTGCAGTTGCTTCAGTCTAGATAATCTTCCTCATTCCATTTCACAAGTTAACAGAAACATGTTGTTACATAGTTGAGAGTTGTTCCACAAGGGGTACGCTGTTAAGGTATTGTGTGAAACATTCTTGCACCAATACCGTACCTTCGCTTAGCTGCAGTTCTCATCTCAAGACACCAACTTAGATCACAGAGATGTTTTCATTTTATTATGTAACTAATTTGAGTCAAATGTGAACACATAGTCTCACTTACTAATACAAAAGTATAAGAAACAAAAGAAGATTAAAGATATCCCCGAGCCAACCCAAACCAAAAATGCAGTAAATTCACGATGCACCTACAGTTGCACAATAAATTCAAAAAGCTGCTCCAAGATCACAATATAGAGCTAGCACTTCAAAACAAATACAACCTCAGGAGCCTATTAAACCATCCATAAAAACACACCGTACCAAACATATCAAGATCTGGCATTTACCAAATAATCTGTGAGGATTGCCCCAAAATTTACATTGGACAGACAGAGAGAAACCTTGAAATAAGATTAAAGGAACACCTCAAAGCATGAAACTCAAACAAACAGACAAATCACATCACAACACAGCTTCAAACTTATTAATGTAAAAACCACAACTGAACTAGCAATTTGGGAAAGGATACATATAAGGAAAAACGCACACAGAGTTATGGATGTTGAAATACCATGGCAGACAACACCTTAATATTACCTCCAAGAAAACCAGATGGCAGCATCTCCCCTTCTGAAGCCATTCAAACACCCACCAACGATGAAGATAAACATCTTTGAAATGCATCCAGGAAAAAGCTAAGTAAGTGAAACTATGGTGTCCAATTTGACTCAAATTAGTTACGTAATAAATTAAAAGTTTCCCTTCACATCATACCTTGTTGATATCCTTCTCGTGTTTACACATGAACATTACACTTTTGATATAAATCATTTCCTTAAGCGTGGTGAAGGTTTGCTATGCTGGCGCATGGCTTTTTATACCAATACATAGCATTGCAGCTTAACATCAAATTATTTTCAATTTTTATTCTTGCACATCCGTGCCAATATTTGGCATCATCTCTTATGTTCATGCCCCTTCACGTCCACGAATGCTAACTTAAAGGCTACATAACAATACAAGAAAAAATTACTTTCTAATCCAGCTTTATATTTATTTATGCTACATAAAAAGTTTGTATCACTGAGTGCAATGGCACAGGGGCATGTCTGGTCCACATTTGGGAAGCTCTGGGTTCAAACCCTGGGGCCAACAGGAAATGGATATTTAATACCATGACCCAAGGTTCACCCTTAGTATAAAATATAGTAAAACTTGAACATAGATGCTAACTGTGCTGCCATCTATTCACAAATAGTGAAAGCAGCTGCTTGCATGCTTATTGTGCAGCAAAGTGTTATAGTATAAAGGGATGAGATCTTAACACCACCATCTGACTATGGATGGTGAGAACAGTCCCACTAATATCACATGCTTGATATGGAGTACCTATTAACAAGCTATCTCATCTAACAGATCTAGCACATGACTTAGCAGTTAATGTAAAATAACATTTAAAAAAGGTTGAATTTAGATAACATTGAGAGTTATATACAATTCAAAATAAACAATATTTGGAAAATTAATGGATTTGCTCAGACCTACACTTTTCTCATTTGAAATATTTAATGGATTTGCTCAGACCTACACTTTTCTCATTTGAAATATTAACTAGGTTTGTGAAAGCATAATATCCAGTGATCAAGTTTCAGAAGCAATCTCAACTCAGGAATATACATAGACCTGCTACATATCAAGAAATATTACAAGCACTCACACAGTTTTGTGTCTGCTACAGCCACTTCTTAAATCTGTAAACTTGTACATAAAATTGCCTCTGTTCTTCCACAAGCCTTGTACCAAGTAATGTTTTGTATATCAGTTTTCCTTAAGATGCTCATGTGCGAGTGATTCTCTTGCACTACATCTTTGCATGTGTTTCTTGTGGTGTCACAAGATCATGAAATGAAGTTGTAGAAGAAGGCAGTTTTACAAGAAACTCCACAAATGTGACAAGGGGACTCATTTAAGTTGTTCTAAAGTTAACATCTTCACAAATGTAAGTGAGTGTGGGGTGTTGGGGAGGGCAGCCAGCAAGCAATCATCTTTTATACCAAAGACTGTGTATTATTTTTATCATAGGGGGGTGGGGGGAGTTGAAAACACTACTTATAAAGAAACCCTATTTTTCATGATTTCTAAAATGTGATTAATGTTATTTCCAAGGGGAAAAAACAGTAATTTCTGCTGTGTAGTGCACTAATATCAGTTGATTCTCCTACAAGGGAATGTGCCCATTTTTAAAACAACGCAATTGTAAATAATTTCTGAATGCCCCTGGCACATACCAGGCAGCATTTTAAATATTCATTGTTGTCTAAAAGCCTTAAATCTTTATTTCTAACAATTCTGTAGACAATTGAAACAAAAAATGAAATACATTGAAATTACACGTCTGATTTTGGTCTATGGGACTATTTCAGTGCCAGCCTCCTGGAAAGGTCCCATTCAACTCGAGTCATTTGCGTGTAAATGCACACAAATAATAACTGCCAAGACATTATATCCTCCTAATGCCATTGTTACAACTTTTATTTTGTTCCTAAATGTAAATTCACAAATGTAGTATGATACTGAGGAAGATAAAATATTTAAAGAAAGCCATGCTCTGTTTGAATTTCCTGCAAAAGTACTTAATTAAGATTAGGCACAGAATCAAAGTGTTTTAAACATTACTCAAAGAAGTAATGAGGAATGAATGAGGAGTGAGGTTATGTATCAGAGAAGAGAAGTGATTTCATGTATGAACTTGTTTATGGCAGAAACTTGAACCATGAAGGGAGAATAAAAGTGATCTATGTTTGTTAATGTTGCATGTGTAATGAAATGAAAACAATTTTCAGAAATGAATGTATTACAATCACATGTTGACGTTGTATACAGTGATTCAGTGCAAGTTGCCATTTTTAAACATAAATGTACCTATATTGAGTTTCCAAAATCATTTTCTATTGGTTGTCCAAGCACAAGTAGCAGATGTTGTTCAGCAGTAAAGCGTACCTCACAACATTTCTGTACTTTCATTGTAACAAATTGTTGTTTCAGTGCATGAGATTATTGTAACCTTACAGCTACAGCACAAACATTAGAAAGAACAATACACTGTTGTATGACTTAGTTGTTGGGGTTGGCCAACTTGGTGGTGGCGCAGAGCACTAGCACCTCATACGAGGCATATCAAGGGTCTACACTGCAATAGATAATAAACAAATCAACAATTACATGTTGTTGTAATTAAGTGATAGTTTAACACACATTTAAACAGCTTTTCACTCCAGGGGAAGAGCAAGAACGTCACCTTCTTTGTATTCAACCTCATAGACAAAGAACTTGAAACACATGAACTTTAAATGGCTCAAATGACTTGAAAATGCTGTTTGGGTTTTCATTAGAAGTGCTAGGTTCTTCTTCAACATTTTGGGACTGGACTGTTTTAAACATACACTCACATAAAATATGGACATGTTGCAGTTCTGGTACATCACAAAACACTCCACCAGATAACTACTACAAGACTATATCTTCACATTGAGGACTGATTTAACTACAAGTTGACTCAAGTGTAGCAATATTTTGTTACACACAAGTCAAACATTGAGTACAAGAACCGTATGTAGCCAAAGTAACAGTGCTAGAATCCTGACCTTTTCACCAGTATATGCAGAAATGAGTGATTTCTCTTTTAGTTTTTCCGAAGTTGTTTAAAGATTTTCTGCATGCATGTAATATTTCAATTACGTCACTCAGAGCAGTAATATGCAGCAGGAAAGTGAGTAGCTAAGAACATTTATTATGTTGGGAAATAGGCCACGCCCTCGTCAACTAAGTCATCTGACAAACATACTTAATGTGGAGACATGCAACAATTGAGGTAGCAGTACCTTCTGTTCTTTCATTTTTTACTTTCTTGCGCATGTGTGTTTGACACCATTTCTACTGAATTTCATACATCTCAAAAGAATGAACAACATATATTTATTAAATTAATGGCTTATATGAAAGATAGCAAAGGGAGAGCTGGAATAAAACTGTGACTTTATTAAAAAATGCTGATGTGTGATCTATAATTTTAGCTGATCTGCCTCCCATTCAAGAGGTCACAAGTTCAAATCTCAGTTAGGGTGAATTACCCAGATAAGTACATTGAAACAGAAATTTAGAATTTAAAACTGATCTGTAAATTTTTGTTTCAATTTTTCTTGAAACATGCACTGTTCAATTGGAAATATTTTCAAGTTAAATTACATGAAATGAAAACACACTTGCACAATGACAGAACCAGGCTGACATTGAACCCTGATGCCCAGGGATGGTGTTTTCAGCATAGAATCTGACCATTATGTCCTTGAAAGACAGTAAAACTGTGCTGTTTCTGTTATAAAATCTGAGTACTCACAAACAGTTGTGTGCATGGATAGCATGCTCTGTCTTCATTTGTTAAATCGATATTGCTGTAAACCTGTACATAAAATATAACAATATTAACTCTTACCTCATAGTAAATGCTGGAAATGTCATTCTTCTGCAGCTAAACAAGCATTCTACAGAGTTCAGCCACTGTAATGCTTCATACTTCAGTTCAAATATTTTCCTGAAGCTTCTCCAAGTTCAAGCGATTTTCATGGCAAATGTTCAATTTCATTCTGCTATCATTGTACATGTTTCTTCAACCATTAGTCTCAAATTCACTCACAACATCTTGTGAATTGAAGTTGTGCAAGAAACTTGAGGATGAATCCTTCACAAACACGACTAACTGATTCATATTTACACGCTATTCCCATCTTCACAAATCCAAGTGGACTGCTAATGCTAATCACTAGGTGGCAAGTGATGGACAGAAAGCCTGGAGAAGCCAGTTGGCACTGGCTGTAACAAGCAGCACTGTGCTGCTGTGGATTCAGCACCGAGGTGAACTTTCAATAATATTGCTCTTGCTTCCTTGCTCACATAAACGGAATTAAGTCTGCTGTTTTTGTTGTTAGATGGCGCAAAGCCAAGCAGCTGATCATATCACGTTGTTTAGGATAAATGTACAGCATAACATTGCAGTAATATTATACACCAACATCTTGAGTGCTTTAGAGAATCCAAGGAAAGCAGAATTTTCAATAAAGTACGGATAACCAGTCAATTTTGTTTCCATGACATGCTTTTATTAATATCTATTTTCAGGTTACAGTGAACAAGATATAACCCATGCTTTAGGAGGCTATTGACCTGCAATCCTGTACCTACTAAACACTGGCAGGAAAGTAAAAAATAACTGAACACCAAATATGCCCATATTCATGTATTATAGTACAATATAGTAATGTGGAAAACTAGCAGAACCTTTACTTTTAGCATTAGAATGAGAACAACATCTGCTTGTGATCCTTTGCTTTGCCTGCACCCAATGTTTGGCCTGTGTAGGAGAAACCAAAGACTGACAACAGCGCGAGTCCAAGAGGAATTCAATCTTATTTCCTTCCATCTTTGCTGAATCATTGGCATTGTTCTTCTCCCTTCATAATAGAGTCCCTTGTACCTGAATAACAAACACACTGTTTGGCGCAATTAGAAATGCAAGTGACAATGTTGTAGGGAAAAAAAAAAAGTTATTACAGTTTTATAGTTTAATTGCCCATTCACATGTTTATTCCTTCTACTTGTGCCACACTCTTCTCTGTTGCCTTTTATGGAAATTTTACACTGTGATGATGTGTTTTATTTTAGTCTATATTGTACATAACATAAATATACATACATAAACATTATACCATTGAACTGTGAAACTTAGAAAATCTATATTTTTGTGCAATATAATGATTCCTTTGGCATGCATTATCTGGACAACATTGCATTTTCCATATAAGAAAGTATACACACATTGTATTTGTCTGGAAAAAAGAATTATGAAATAAAAATGCAAAGTGATTTGGTGGAAATTAGCTGCACTAAGACAAAGCAGAGTTCTTGATGAACACTGTTCAAGAGGTAAAGTATGAGGTACTGGATGCAAACTCTCACATTTCCACTTTCAGTAAGTTTTCACAAAATGAAGAAAACTCATACACGTACAATTTGCATGCACATGAGGCCATCCAGATGATTTGCCATAACCAAATAATAACGAAAGTCATCAACACAAAACTTTATTTACAAAGTTACACTACTTTACTCTATTTCTCAATGTAATCGTCATTGCTATCAAGGTATTTATTGTCACATGGTACAGATATTATACTCTTCCACCGCTAAAGAACTGAGCCAAGATGTCACTATCACTTTGAGGTCTTCATGGTTGGGAAATCTTTTCCATTCAAAATGTCATGTACGGTGTTCAAAGTGAAACACCGGTTTTTCTGAATTCTTTTATCAACATTTGCTTTCAACTGCTCCATAACGATTGATGAACTTCCACTCTGGTCTTTATCGTACACTCTGTTATGTTCTTCCTTGATTGCTCGTTCATTGCAATATCACCAAACACTTGCTTTATTTGCCTATAAAATTTGATTGGCTGAACATTTTGCGCATTCAAAAAAAATGAATAAGTTCTTTGGCGTTAGAAAAGTATAACATTGGCATTGAAAAACCGGTTCCACGTGACAGTAAATGTCTTGACAGAATGGAGATTGCGTTGAGAAATACAGTAAGGTACTGTAACTTTGTAATAAAGTTTTGTGTTGATATCTTTTGCTATTGTTTAGTTATGTCAAATCGTCTTTCACATTTGCAATGCATTAGTTATTTCCAAGCCCAAGTTATTGTTTTTTAGAAAAACGCATCAACATTTTACCAACAAAAAATAGTGAGTTATCTGTAGCATTTACTGAAATATGTAATTAGTGTTTCTCACGTATTTTAATCACTAGCAGGTAATTACTTAACAATTGTATACACTGATCATATTTTACATTTTCATGTTTTATGAAATGTATTTGTTAAAGTGAGTAACATCATGAATTGGATATTTTTTGTTGAATAACAATTAATACAATGCAGGATTGATTTAAACTTAAATTATTACTTCAGATACTTACAGATTACTTATTTTCATTTGATACAAGCATAACAAAATAAGTATTGCTACTGCAAATAATGAATATTCAAAGAAACATTTTGTTAATCCCATTTTCTCAATTTTCCCTGGCACTGTATGTTGCATGCCTCCTCTGCAGTTTAGTGTTGCTTGTATCAGGTCTAGAAAATCAATGATTCAAAGCCAGTTCTTCACTGTAGGGCCAGATTGGGACTGTAGGGTGAATAAGTCAATAGTTTTGCCTCAGTTGCTTCATTGCGGTATGAGCTGATACATTGTCAGGATGCACCTTGGACGCTTTTCTTGGAGTTTTTTTCATTTAAACAGAGACTTGCATACAGAACAAGAAGATACTGGAAGTGAGGTTGGCCTCTGTTACACTACTGCTGCTTCTGTCATGGACCTCAAGTAGCCAACTGCAGATTCTGGCAGCAACTTGTGATTATTTGCCCAGAGAAATGAAAACTGTGCATGTTTTGAACACTTTCAGAAGGCAAACTTCTGTGTACCATTTTGCAGAAGAAAGTCTTTCAGGCTTTCCTTGCTCTCTTGACCTTGTCATCTGGGAACACCCAAAAGGAGGACTGACATTTTGTTTCTGGGTCAAGCTGATATACTAGTCCATGTTTCATCACACCCACAGTTAATCTTGGCACCATTCCACTCTATAGAGCTTCAGATAAATTAAGGGGCATGCATCTTCAAGAAATGTTTGTACTGAAGGTGTTGATGAGGAATGTTGAAACACTCTGTGAACTAATTGTTAATGCCAGGTGTAGGTTAGTTTTGGATCTTGCCTAATTCATTGTTTGCACAGTGGTGATGTATTGGTCTCCTCACTTCATCTTTAAATATCCCCCCCCCTCTTGAATTCTCCAAACCAGTGGAACACAGTGGTACGTGATGGAGAGTAGTCTCCAAAAACCTCCCTCAAACACTCAAGTGAAATCTTAAAACATCATTGCATTTGCAAGAATGTTCACACTTTGCAGACTTCAAACCTAAAATGAATGCCACAAGAACACTGTGCCTGCTTCCAATGAGACAGTCTCGTGTGATTCTCCCACTAAGGGTTACATTTACAGCACTCTTGTATTAAATACTCTTGATTATCCGCAGCAAAGCATGTGGGAGGTTTCATTCATAAATCAAAATAGTGACCAATACAAAAGTGTTTCAAAACCATTCCTTATTAATATAATCATGGTTCCATTGTATCCAGCATGGTTTGTGCTCAAATATGAGTCATGCTTTATAAATTGACACTTTATTTCACTAATGAAATACACCACTGTACACTGCATCGCTTTCCAAACACATTCTTGCAACATACAATCACAATTTCAAGGTACTAATCCCAACAATGAGAAAGAGTTGCCAGAACGTACTCAAGGCAGGCCCAGAGACCTACCAACAAGCAGTGGATATCTCAGTAAATGGGGACACAAATTATTTAACAGATTTTTTTATATTATTACGGTCCAATTTACTGACATAATAAAATGAACTTACTAATACTAATAGCCTACTTATGCTACCATTACCACTAATCAAACCTATACAAAGTAAATAAAAATAATAAAGTGTATATTCAACACTAGTCACAATCAACTCTTTATACTTTTCGTCCTGCAACCATTCTTCACGGAACAAACTTAGATATTGCCTCTTCATTCCACAGAACAAAATCTACAACTATTCTGAATAACGAAAGATAGTGGTAGTTTATCCACTCACAATCTGAGCGTTCCAATAATTGCCGGTAAACTGCTGACTGACAAGTGACAATACACAAACCATGAACTTGTCAGTGTTTCTTTAATAATGTGAGCCGAACACTACAGACGCAACAATGAAAAGTTGCCAGAATAAGAATAGAAACATAGCATTTTGTTACAATTAGAAATTAACATTTGAACCAAAAGTATTCATGAGCAAGGAGACCTTTAAGCCCCTAGATTAAAATCATTGGCCGTATACCTGGAAAACTTATTGCAAACCCGGGCACTCCGGGTGGCACCCAGAGATCTCCCAGGGTACTAGGAGCAAGGAGCATGAATCATGTGTATGAGCACTTCCAATTTTCCGGGTTTCTCACTCTCCTGGGATGACGTCATGATGTAGAGGTATGTTAATGTTTGCTGCAAGGAAATGTAAAATACAACTCACAACTACAAGGAAATATCAGGATTTGAATCTCAGTGCATTTTACATCCAATTATAAAACTGCATATATATCTTAGTTAGCAAATCATTTAACAGTTTTACACATACAGAATGCAAATATGTCAAAACCTTATTTTTCACAAAATGTGGAAATGTTGGAGTCAGCATCTAAGTCCCTCATACATATATTTTCTCTTTTCTTCCTCTTATTGCAACATAAATATTACAACAACCTCATTCTACAGGGCATATACTCATACTTCTGGATAATTCATTCCTTACTTGCAGAACTTTATCTTTACTTTGTGATAAGCAGAATGAGTTTTCAGTAGAGAGCAAGAACTGATACTTCCCTCGCACCTAGCTGTATCTGCTCACAGTCAGTAGTATAGTAGCAATAATGGTGTATTCCATTCACATGACTTTCTCTAGCTGTTACACAAACAACTTTCCTTATAAAACATTACTTGCTTCCTTGCAAGAAGAAGGGAATGCACTAGGATAAAGTGATAGTCAAATCATTCTATGTGAAACAACTGAAGTTTGGTTTGCTTCGTGTGGCTTGCAGTGAAATGAAACGTTACTTCCTGTTTGAGAAAAGTTTAAAATCGAAACTAATAACAAGGAATATCTCTACAGCTCTACATAAAAAATGTACTTGACAAAGTTTTTGTCTTATTTCTTACAGTTTAACCATTAATGCAAAACTCATCCAAAATAAAGAGGTCTTCAGAGGCTACTCCCAGGAAATTCAAAATATGTATACAGTTTGTGATATCTGATCATTGTGCAGTATTTTAATCATAATCGTTAGAGCCATTTTTGAGAAAAACATTTTTAAAAATTGTTCCATGTAAAGAGTAGTTTGCAGAGGGTGGATTTTCTTGAAAATCTTCACGTCTTTGAAACATACTAAAATTAAATACCAAGTTGGTTTTTAAAGGTCTTTTCATTTTTGAGCTATGCTGTCCACACACACATGCAGACCTTTTTCTAAAAACACTTTTCGGACTCAAGGGAACTCAAAACATATATTTACGGTGAAATCTTGACATTCAATTTTTGGGTGGAACACAAAACTTTCTCTATCCACTATGTATATTGTACACATGAGTTAGAGAAAGCAAAAATTAGTTTTTATAAGGACATACCTGTTACTTGTAACGCAGAGGGAGTTTTCATTCTTTCTTTGCAAAATCAGCAATGACACTCATAATTAATACCTTTTCTGTATTTAAAATAGTCAGATGAGAGGATTGTATTTCTGAGGAATGTGTTGAACTGATAACATAGTTGCTGGAATTGGCATTAGGAGTCTGAATAAGATTCCTCTACTGTACATGTTATGTCATCACTCATGTGCTACACTCACATCACTTTCTCTACCTGTTCTACAGACAAACTTCTTACAAAAGATTCTTCTTCTTTGTATACAATGCTAATCGAGATAAGCATTAGCAGAATGTTCTTATTACTCAGTTCCTTATAAGTAGAAGGGAACTAAAGGAATGTGCTATGTTAAAGTGATAGTCAAATGTTTTAAAAGCTGTTGTTATGCGATTGTCATTGCAAATCGCTTCTTTGCTTGGCCAGGAGTAGAACAAAAGAAAAACAGATACTTACTATCTGAGAAAAAAGTATTAGTATTTTAAATTTGAAACCAATAACAAGGAATATCTAAAAATGGTTGCCTTCACAACAAAAATGTAGACATAAATTGTTTGTTTTGACAAGATCTACATTGTTTATAAGTAAAAAGTACAGTTTAGTCTATCTGTTACAATTTACCAGCTAAGCAAAATTCATTCAGAATGAAGAGGTCTTCAGAGGCTATTCCCAGAAAATTCAAGATATTCATTTTATTTGTGATGTAAATAACTTTAATACTCAGTATTTTAATCAAAATCGTTAGAGCCATTTTTGAGAAAATGAAAATTTTCAAAACTTTTTGCATGTAAAGGTAGTTTTGGGTGGGGGGGGGGGTTTCTTGAAGATCTTCATGCCACACCCTTACACATACATATATACATACAGACCTTTTTCTAAAAATGTTTTTTTTGGATTCAGGGAGTTTCAAAACATGCATTTCTGGTGAAATCTTTGTCAAATTTTTGGGTACAATACAATACCTTCTCTATACCCTATGTAGGTACATAGTATGTGTAGAGAAAGTAAACAACTGATTATAGTCTACAATTTCAAAATTGCTTCCAGTAAGTGCGTATTCCTAATTACTAAAACACAGCAATTCTGTATTTAGAAATGAAATTTGTCAAACAAACATTCAATTAAAAACATCTGCAACATACAACATACTACAATTAATAAAGAAAATATATTAGCTTTATTTTCTCTAATAACCTGGATTATCCACAAGGAGGTGTTAGGCAAGAAATAGCTCGCTTCTGCAAAACAAGCTAATATCAACAGCGACCATCAGAAAATACTTCACATCATCTGTTGGGGCTCCAGAAAACTATGCTGTTTCAACGTTATATTCCTAATTTTCCACAAGGGTGATTTTAATTATAACATAGAAATTAATGTTTTACTAATAAAGCAGAAGCAATTCTACTCTTGCTTCCACAGAATACATGCCCGTTCTTAAATACTTTTATAATCATTTAATATCAACAACCAGAATGAATTAAGGCATTAATGGGAATGCACAGTGAAGTAACTAATCGATTAAGAGAAAAACAACAGTATTATTTGTGGTTATGTGGATTTCTATATGAGTAATTCAGAAATGTGCATAACCACAGCCTTTCCACAAATATACAACTTGGTATAGATATGTAGACGACATAGTGGCAGTAGTAAACAATTAAGTAGTCGAGGACAGCCTTAAATTGCTAAATCTTCAGGATAGTTCCCTAAAATTCACAACAGAAAAAGAATCAAGTGGCATGCTTCCCTTCTTGGATCTAAAAATAATCAGGAACCAAAATAAACAACAGCTACAACCCAATTTTACACAAACACCCTTGCATTCAGATGGGTAAACCTGCCATTGCGCCAGAAGAATACAAATTAGAGCTTAAATGGATCATAGAAATTGCACAAAAGAATGGCTACACAGAACATTTATTTAAAAATCTGATTTGTTCCATTCACATGACTTTCTCTACATCTCTTCAACAAATTATTGTTAAAAAGCTCTTGCTTCCATTTACTTCATGCTAATCGAGAAAAAATTAGAAGAAATAGTCTTATTACTTGCTTCCTTGTAAGTAGAAGCGAAATAAGGGAGTAGCATAGGTTAAAGTGATAGTCAAAGTAAAGTAAAGTTTTATTCATCCGTTAAAGTGGTTTGGTACAATGTACAATCACTATTGGACACGTCAAGCTATAAACATAAATAATCATAAGTTTTTGCAATATATACATTATAAAATAAGAACTAAGATCAGTTCACCCTGAAGACGAGGAAGATGCACTTCTTCGAAACGTTGGTGTCAAGCCAAGTTTTTACCTGGCTAGAAGCCCGAGAAAATTTTGAATTAATATACATTATGTTTTTACAATATATACAATAGTCAAAAGCTGATTGCTATGTCTCTGAAGTTACTTTGTTTGTATGGACAGGAATTGACACAGTCCTGGATGAGAAAAGTATAGGATTTTTAAAGCTGAAACCAATAACAAGGAATATCTCAAAAACAATCATTTCCATAAAAAAAATGTCCATGACATAAATTGTGTGTTTTAAGGTGCTCTACATTTTTTGTGTGATAAGTTTTTGTCCATCTCTTACGGTTTAGCTGTTATGAAAAATTCCGTAAAATTCATCCAGAATAAAGTAGTCTTCAGAGGCTATTCCCAGAAAATTCAAGATATATATTTTATTTGTCATGTAAATATCTTTAATATATGATATTTTAATCAAAATCGTTACAGCCATTTTTGAGAAAATCAAAATATTCGAAAAAAGTTCCATGTAAAGGGTAGTTTGGGATGGGGGGATTGTCTTGAAAATCTTCGTGCCGCATCCATGGAAGATACCAAACCTAAATACCAAGTTTGGTTTATAACAGTCTTTTCATTTTTGAGCTATGCTGCCCGCAGACACACACAGACACAAAGACATTTTTCTAAAAATGTTGCTTTTGGATTCAGGGAGTCTCAAAACACGTATTTCTGGTGAAATCTTGGTGTGGAATTTTTGGGTGCATTACAATACCTTCTCTATACACTATGTACACAGTGCGTATAGAGAAGTAAAAAGAAGATTAATAAATTTATGAAACAGAAGAAAGTAAAATAAATTAGCACTCTAAAAAGAATAAAAGCAGAAACCAAATTCATAAAATCCATTAACCACCCTTTGGCACCCTAAAAATTTCAAAAGATCTTCAACAAATGGAACATCAACTTAACCCCAATTAATAAGCACAGTTTAAAAAACCTCCTCCATACAAACACAAAAGATAAAATCCCCCCATTGAAACAAATGAAATCTGCTGCAAGGAATGTGAAAAGGTATATATAGAGAAAACAAAAAGTATCTTGGACAACATTTTAAAGAATACCTGAGGAATATAAATCATAAACAGACAGATAAGTTAGGTGTAGCACATCATTTTTGGACTCAAACCAATAATTTTCACAGTGAACCCAAGTTATTAAAATAGTGCAGAATCCAATTGGATTAACAGTTTGGGAAAATCTATTAATTCTAAAAAAACAAAAACAAAGTCATAAATTTTGATATACAAAAACATAGTCTTATCTCAAAATGCATCTACCCAGAAGAGAGACCTCTACAGGCCAGTACCACAAGTTCATCGGTGAATCTCTGCTGAAGATGGTGGCAACAGCTGCCTAAACATGTCCAAAATAAGTTACTTATTTGAACTAATGAATACTGTTGTTTTTACTCATAACCAAAATGAAATTGATCCTGCAGGGTGAGATGGTTCCATTTTGGATCATGTTCATTATATCTTTTCTCAGCTATCTTATCTACATTAACTGTGAGCTCTCATGTGTTTTAGGACATAACACTAAAACAACTGCTTGAGTTTCCAGAACATTCCTGTAAGTTCAGCACTGGTTTGTTTTGGCTTCTTGCCCTTTTGGATGGAAAATTCTCTTGCAGTTTTTTCATACCTAGGGAATCCTCATGCAGCTGTTTCAGTATGGTCACCAGACATGCAAACATACACAATCCACCAGATGGAAAAATATCACCCAGTTGATGGTACTCAATGTTTTCAACTTTGAACCAATAAATTGAAAATATTATCCTGGACATTAAGAAAACATCTGATGTCCTATTCTACAACTATTCTTACAAAATCTTATTCTTCTATCCACTTCATTCTAATCGAGATATTACTTGCTTCCTTGTAAGTAGAAGGGAAATAAGGGAATGCACTAGGATAAACTGATAGTCAAATTTTTAAGAACTGATAGTGATGGCTTTGAAATTCTGTTCTCTTTGCATGACCAGAGGTAAAAAGAAAAACTAAAGACTACTTCCCATTTACACCAATAGCAAGGAATACCTCAGAAATGGTTAGTTCCATAAAAAATGTATTTGACAAACTATGTGCTTTAATGAGATCTACATTTTTGTATAGTAAAATTGTATGTATTTTATGATTAACAGTTATGCAAAAGTCATCTAGGGTGAAGAGGGCTTCAAAGGCTACCGTCAAAAAGAGGAACACACTTCATTTATCACAAAATATCTTACACATTTGGTATTTCAATCAAAATCGTTAGAGCCTTTTTCAGAAAATGAAACTGTTCTAAATATGTTCCATGTAAAGGGTAGATTGGGGTGGGAGATTTTCTTGAAAATCACTGTGTTGCATCCTTGGAAGATAGCTGAACTTAAATATTGTTAGGTGTTTAAGAGACTTTTTATTTTTGAGTTTTGCTATTCACAGTCAGACATCATTGGGGTATGTCATCTCAAAATGAATTTCAGAACTCCTGTTTGTTTACTGGGGAAAATCTGAGTTACAGCAGAATTTTCTGGTATTCTGGCATGTTACTATTGTATCTTATTGGTTAGAACAATAGAAAGGAAAGCTGAAGATCTACGATCAAACATCAGCTGAGCTTTCAGTCCCATTCCATATTTCCTGCTTGGCACATAAAACTGCCCATTGTCTTAACTGATAGATAACAACTGAATCAACAACTGAATCTTTGGCATTTCACTAGCCAGCTATCAACAAGTCACTACATTTTTAAGATTTCAAATCTGGCTCTGTTTTCTAAGAATTAAAGAAAACAAAAGAAGAGAAAATAAATATTTTGTTGGATAGGTAGAGTCAGACTGAAAAATTCAATGCCATAGCTGGGTTTTGAACCACGGATCTCCTGGTCTCTAGCCGGTTGCTCTACCACTGAGCTACCATGGCAACATAATGGCTTAGCACTGAATTTTTCAACTGACTCGCATGTTTCCTGGTAACACAAGATTGAGAAATTTAATGCTATGCCAGCATGTTGCCATGGTAGCTCAGTGGTAGAGCAACTAGCTAGAGACCGGGAGATCCATGGTTCAAATCCTGGCTATGGTATTGAGTTTTCCAGTTCACTCTGCCTATCCAACTCCTGTTGAGAAATTTAATGCTATGCCAGCATGTTGCCATGGTAGCTCAGTGCTAGAGCAACTAGCTAGAGACCGGGAGATCCATGGTTCAAATCCTGGCTATGGTATTGAGTTTTCCAGTTCACTCTGCCTATCCAACTCCTGTCCTACACACGGCTCATGTGAAAAAACAATTAATTCAAATATTTTATTTGTTAATGACACTGTCAATTGCCAGAATCACATCAGTGCCGCCAATGGGCTGGAATTCCATCCTGCAGGTTCTTTAACATGCCAGCACATCTATTCACATGGAGCTGTCACTTAAAAATCAGTGACCTTGGTATCAGTAGACCAGTTCTTTACCAGGACACCCAGATCAACAACAAAAGAGAATGGCTTACTTGTCGAGTAAGAACAGTTCTTCACAACTGCAAGCTAGCGAGTGCATGATAAGTCCAGCAAGTTAAACAGGCACAACAAGCAACCTATTGCAGCCTTTTTTCTAATACACGAGGGCCACCCAGAAAGTGACACACGATTTGTCATAACCGCTAAACATCTGAGCCAAGATGTTGAGGTCTTCATGGCTGGCAAATCTTTTCCATCCAAAAGGTCATGTACAGTGTCCAAAGTGAAACACCGGTTTTTCGGAATGCTTTTATCAACATTTGCTTTCAACTGCTCCATAACGATTGATGAACTTCCACTCCGGTCTTTATCGTACACAGTGTTATGTTCTTCCTTGATTACTCGTAAATTATGTGCCATTTGCTTACTGAAGACTTGTTCATTGCATTATCACTATACACTTGCGTTATTTGCCTATAAAATTTGATTGGCCGAACATTTTGTGCATTCAAAAACACAAATAAGTTATCTGGCAGTATAAAAGAATAACACCTGCATTGAAAAACCAGTACCACGTGACAATAAATAAATACCTTGATAGCAATGACAATTACGTTGAGAAATAGAGTAAGGTACTGTAACTTTGTAAATAAAGTTTTGTGTTGATATCTTTTGTTATTATTTAGCTGTGCCAAATTATCTGTCACTTTCTGAATGACCCTTGTATATACTGAAAGTTCAAAGGAACTGGACAGGTGCACACTGTCTGAAGATGAGGACATTGTGAGCGAGAGGTAAAAATCTTGTGTAGTAGATTCACATAGCTTTCTCTACTCTATCATTTATAAGTGGGTATACAAGTGTTTTTACCCAAGTTTATTGTTTACTTTATTTTAATCAAGATAAACCTTTGCAGAAATATCTGCATTATACATTTTGCTATACATACTAAAGGAATAGCAACATTCAAATGTTTAATGACTGGATGCTACATGCTTGTCTTAAAATTTCCATTTAATTGCAAGAAACAAATGAATATCATCAGGGCTATAAGAATGACAAGATATTGAACAATTTGAACCATTACTAATGGATACCTTGTAAATGCCTCATTAACATATATATATATATATATATATATATATATATATATATATATATATACGAGGGCTGTTCAGTAAACAATGATCACAATGATCACAATTTTTTTTTGACAACGTATCTTTACCCATCCTCATAATTTTGATGATCCTTCTCAAAATAGTCTCCCATGAATGTGATGCACTTGTCCTACCGTTTCTGCCAGTCTTCAAAGACATGCTGGAAACCATTTTTTGACAGATCCTTCAAAATCGCCTCCGCAGCCTTCACCACTGCTTCTGTGGATAATGCCTCCCACGAAGGAGTTTCTTCAAGTTAGGGAATAGAAAAAGTCACATGGGGCTAAATCTGGACTATAGGGAGGGTGTGGGATGCACTTCACGTAGATTTTTGCAAGATATTCAGCAACAACATTGGCAATATGCGGCCGCGCATTAACGTGGTGCAGCATCCAGCCTGCTTCACGGAAATGTGGTCTTTTGCGCCTGATATGGACTTGCAAACTTTTCAGGACATCCCTGTAGTATCGTCCAGTTACTGATGTGTGTGTGCACGTACAACATGCTGATAAACCATTCCATGAATATCAAAGAATGAGATGACCATAACTTTCCCAGCAGAAGCAACCACTTTCGCTTTTTTGGGGGTTCGTGATGAAGGAGATGCAGACCTGCATGAGAATGTCCTTTTGTTAGGGAATCATCAGTCTTGGAACCCATCGCGCACAAACACGTCTCATGTTTAATGTTTCTGTCACCGTGTGGGTGGCACTCAATGAAATGTTCAGTATTTCAGAAAATGATCTTAAGGTAATTCGTCGATCCTCTCTCACAATGGCAGCAGCAGTGTTGATGTTTTCTTCCGTAAGAGCAGTAACTGGAGCACCGGGTCCACCTTCCTTTGAAATTGATTGTCTCCGCTCTTTAAACATTTTAAACCACCTTCGAGCTGTGCTGTAGGGAAGAACAGACTCTCCATAGGCCTCCTGTAATATTGTATAGGCCTCAACTGAAGATTTGTTGAGACAAAAGCAGAATGTCAAAGCCGCATATTGTTCCTCACGTGTTACCTTCATTGTAGCAGTAGGTGATACTGAACATTCTGAACTTGCCTGGTTCTCACAGGTGGGAACCAGGAGTACCAACAATGAAACTGCTACGGTGTGTTTGTTTCACATTAAGCTAACAGAATATAATAAGATTGAATTTTAGTGCGAAAAATTATGACGGTAATAAAATTATGATCTTTCTTTATTGAACAGCCCTCATGTGTGTGTGTGTATATATAAGTCAAAATTTATCTGCAATGTAGTTGTAACTGGTCTTGCAATACCAATAGGAAACTTACGTTAACATCATTTTTCAATAGAGTCTTCCTGCTTTTCAACGCACTTCTTGGTCCGAGGTGAATGCCTCTTTGAGGCGACCAAACAAGTGGTAGTCCGAAGGGGCAGGATCAGGACTATATGGAGGATGAGCCATTACTTCTGCAGTACGTGGACCTGTTAACAGTAGTCCTTGGCGTTATCTTCGAACTGCAGGCTTTAGCTTGTCAGTAAGCATCTCACTGTTTATTGTTGTGCCATATTCCAGTAATAGGCCTTTTGCATTCCAGTTTTCCTGTGGATGGTCGGGTTTTGTAGATGTTTCCATTCCATCTCTACCATTTCCTCTCTGGCTCGTAATGATGGATCCACGTGATGATTCTGTCTAAGAAGCCATCAAGTTTGTTACCATAGTGATCCAAATGTTGTTGGTAGATGTCCATGTTGTTTATGCAACACTGCGAGTTGTTTTGGGACCCATCCTGCACAGACTTTATGATGTCGTGGGCAGAACATGACTAATTGTTCCACTTCATCAACAGTCTCTCATCTTTCTAACAGAACCATGTCACATGCAAGCTCAATGTTGTCATCAGTTGCAGCCACAGCTGGTCTTCCAGCTCCTTACTTGTGCGACCATTTCTGATTCCATTCGTAGACACTCTGCTGTTCCCGTATTGTGCCAAAAGTCTTTGATGGATTCTGGCCTCTTGATACACCTTCCAACCGCAAACATCGGATCACTGATGCAAACTTCTTATGGAGCAGCCATAATCTATCTGCAACAAAAGGAAGACAAATGGTGGAGTGACAATCAAACTTTCATAGCCGGACTGCAACATCATAACAATAAAATACTCCAAGACAGAATTCAGTATGCCCAATGTAAGAAATGTTATAGGTACCTTGTGGATAAATTTTGACTTACCCTCGTATACACATATTTACAACTTAGTTTACCTTTATTACTTAATTTAAATTCTTCTATGCTATAAAAAGCATTCTCTAATAAATACTTCTTTACATATGTTGACATACACTTGTTATTTTTAATACTTTTAATTTCTTTGGGTAACTTATTAAATAGTTGTTTCCCCATACCCATTACTTAAAGTACCCCTCAGTGTCTATCTAAAATATACATTATTGTTTCTTAAGGAATACTTGTGTACATTGTTAGTTTTTTGCTCCTCGTTTAGTACAATACATTTTATACTATATATATATATATATACATACACGTTTTTAAAAACTTGTTTACACAAATGTTGTTGATCTACTTTCTCCATTATCCCAAGTGCTTCTTTTTTTTTTAATGTGAATACTTTTTTTGCATCTGTTTCTGTAACATTTCCCCAAAGAGTAGAAATTGTGTTTAATCAGAACAGCATTTTTTGTATACACTATGTGTTTGTCAATTGCTAGGTACATGAGATTGTATAATTATACAGGCCATTTGAAAACGACACCAAACGAAGATAGCAGTCGATTAGCTTACACTCTGACTCGTCTGAAACTTGATGTTGCAACTTTCAAACTCTTCTATTTAAAGTTTTAATGTGCATTTGGGATTAGGCAGCGAAGGAACAACGGTTGTCATACGCCACATAAACCACCTCAGAACACGTTATATGAAACACAAAACAAAACCTACATGCTACGTTTTCCATTACTAAGGTGACCTGTGCCGCGCCAGTGTGCCTATCAAAACACCCCTACTGCACCACATGGCTGGGACCTTTGCTACCAACAGACATCTCTCTTGGAGTGGGACAGGCATATGCCATTTGGTTATGTACGACTGCCTAATCCATGGTGATTTTATGGCAGTTTTTATATGTGCCAAATTTAGAGCTGAAAATTATATTCACGTATCTCATACGGTATGCCAACAAGATCCACATCTTTGTTTAGTGTCATTTTGAAACACCCTGTATAATTCCCAGTCCATTCAAGATATACATTTATGTCTTGAAAATATATTTAATATATCAGAGCCAATTTTTAAGGAATTGAGCACTTCAAAAAATGTTTCATGCAGGAGATAGCTGCTTTTAGTGGGGGGGGGTGCTATTCTTGAAAATCTTTGTGTTGGAAGATACTTAAATTTTAAATGCCAAGTAACATTTCATTACACACCTTTTCTAAAAAATGCTCTCAAAATGTGTATTCTTTGGTCAGAATCTTGTGAGGCAGTGGAAATGTAGGCAACAGGTTGCATGTGTTGCCATTTTGGGATAGCCTTATTTCCCCCATCCAAAGTACATTTCCAGTGAAGTCTTCATATGAAATGTTTGGGGTGAATTATAATTTTGTGTATGTGGTAGAGAAAATAAAACTGAGAAGTAGTACCAAATTATCTACTCACTTTGACATTTTACTTTCTGTGCTATATACCTGACATCTGCAGGGCTGTGTCTGACACTTCGCAGCCTTAAGACCACTTGAAAATGAGAGGTAACAGAGAATTCATACCAGAAGAGGAAACACCAATCAGAGTGGCTGGCCCAAGAGAATTGAACCTGGGACCTCATACTTAACTTCAAAGTCATATCAAACAACTAGGATAAAGGTAACCTAAAAATGCAAAAATGTATTAATTTCCAACCAATCATTTTGAAACGTAAGTATTAACTAATAAACTACCACCTTATAGGCACATGCAAAGTTTCGTCGATCTACTATTGATAGTTTTGAAATTATTAATCATATTCTGTAATTTTTACTTTCTCTACATGTACTATGTACATAGTGTATAGAGAAGGTATTGTATTGCACCCAAAAAATCAATACCGAGATTTCACAGCAAATACATGTTTTGGGTCCCCCTGAATCCAAAACAAAGAATTTTTGGGAAAAAGGTAGAGGTGTGTGTGTGTGTGTGTGTGTGTGTGTGTGTGTGTGTGTGTGTGTGTGTGTGTGTGTGTGTGTGTGTGTGTATGTGTGGACAGCATAGCTCAAAAAGTCCATTGAACACCAAACTTGGTGCTTAAGTTTGATATTTTCCAAGGATGCAATATGAACATTTTCAAGAAAATTCCCCCATCCCTAACTACCCTTTACATGGAACTTTTTTCAAAAATGTTGATTTTCTCAAAAATGGCTCTAACAATTTTGATTAAAATCTCTTACATTAAAGATATTTACCTGACAAATAAAATGTATATCTTGAATTTTCTGGGAATAGCCTCTGAAGACTACTTGATTTTGGATGAATTTTACAGATTTTTGCAGAACTGCTAAACTGTAAGACAGACAAGACCTACCACACAGAAATGTAGAGCATGTTAAAACACACTATTTATGTTACATACATTTTTTCCGTGAAGTTGATCGTTTTTGAGATATTCCTTGTTATTGGCTTCAGCTTTAAAAAACTTATACTTTTTTCATATAGGAATTTGTCAACTCCTGTCCATACAAACAAAGGAACTTCAACCACATAGCAACCAGCTTTTGACTATCATATTAATCTATGGTACTCCCATTTGTTGCTTCTACTTACAAGGAAGCAAGCAATAACACTATTTCTGCTATTTTTTTCTTGATTAGCATGAAGTAAATAGAAGCATAAGCATTTTAACAATAATTTGTTGCAGAGATGTAGAGAAAGTCATGTGAAGGGAACATCAGAATTTGAAACTACTCGGTGTATTTCTTTCTCCGACTACTATAGCTCAATACAAAAATTAACCATATTGAGATATTTTCAAACTGCAAAACTTACAGAGAGGAGACCAAGTTGTCCTTTATTCAAGGGTCACCAGAAAGGTACAGTCGGCTGATAATATAACTGGTGACCATGTCAAATATTGTCTCCATCTCAATAACAAATTTTTAGAAAGCATATTCTTCTATCTACTTCATGCTGATCGAGATGCACATTAACAGAAATAGTCTTATTAAGTAGAAGGCAATACACTAAGCTAAAGTGATAGTCAAATTTTTTTAAAATGTGGTTGCTATGGGATTGAAATGTTCTCTTTACATTACCAAGATGAAAAAAAGTGAACAGTGACTTCCCGTTTGTGAAAAGTCTTTAGTACTGGAAATTTAAAAATCAATAACAAGGACTATCTTGTGGTAATTAATGAGATGTACATTTTTTGTGTAAAGAATCCCTGTTTTGAGTTAGTTATCCAGAGTACAGCAGGCTTCTCAGGCTACTCATAGATATACATTTTCAAACAATGTTCCAGTTTAGGATGGAGGGATTTTCTTGAAATTCTGCCACATCCCCAAGGTCATGGGTTCAAACCAGCTTTTCTCCTTTACATGGCTTCCTTCAGAAGGGAAGTAAAGCCATTGGTCCCATATCATAGATTTGTGGCATTTAATGGACCTTTTGTTTATGAATTACCCTTTTCACAGACACCCACACAAACCATTTTTCTAAAAATGATTTTTTTTTACTCAGCAAGTCTCGAAACATGTATTTCCAGTATCAAATTTTTGGGTGAAATACAAAACCTTCTCTTACTAAGGTCATTGTACATATGTGCTAGAGAAAGTAATAAAACAAAAATATCCTAATTTTTCAATCACAGGCAACTTTAGCTCTACATTTTTAGTTTTAGCTCCGTGTGACAGCTTCCTCTAGTTACAGATGGTTTTACTTTTCTGACAATACTGGCTTTTTATTTCTACTTTTAATTATGATTGTTTTTATATGTTATCATTTGCCTAGACTGTTTTATTTTTAATAACCTAGCAGTTGAACATTCTCATCTTCATTTTTCAGCTGTTGCCTTTTTAGCCAACTTGCATCTCTATTTAAGAATGAACAACTTCAGAAACACTTCTCCTGAAATGGTTACTTTCTCTACTATTTAGCAAGGAGAGGAAGTATTACATCTCACCCAAAAATTTGATGTCAATATTTCACAGGAATTACATGTTTTTATCCCCATGAACCCAAAATAAGCATTTTTAGAAATTGTGCCTGAGATAACTTCAAAATAAAAGTCGTTTAGACACCAAAGTTGAATTTAAGCCCTGCATTTTCCAAGGATCTTACAGGAATGGTTTAAAGTTTGAATTTACTTTTGTAATACCCTATAGATTCAGTATATTGTAAATTTGTAAACTATCAGAATCAATGGATGCAACATGTTCTAAGATTGCCCAGCAGCAAAAAGAAAGATGTCAGTCAACCCAGAAAACCAATAAATGCAACAATTATATTTAGTGCTGCATGTCTCATTTGAATTCATTTTATCTTCTCCCATAGCAGCTGCAGTATGAACCAGAGGTGGTCAAGTCTAAGATCATGGTGCGGCTCCCTTGTGTAGCAGTGTTAACTGAAACCTCAAGAAATTACTGTCCTGTTGGAATCCCAGGCAGCACAGTGATGTCCCACATAACATTGCAATCTGCAGATCCTATCATGATATTAGACTCTAGGATGTACATCATGTCAACAATTACATTTATTCAAACTTATTAATACATTTGTTTACAAATAATAACTCTGACAAGGAATTTTCAGAGGTGTCAGTTTTGTGTAATTTTCAATGACATGTCTGTTTCCAAAAACCTACTCCTACACTTGCACTCTTAAAATATTCATGTTTTCAGTAGTCATAAGCTTTCACAGCCGGAGTCCAAATTATAATTAGAAGAATTTTCCGGGTTCAGAAGCCGTGGTCTGCTGGAGTTTACAGGTCCAGATGTTTCATTCATGACTGTGGTGAGCGAAACATCTGGACCTGAAAACTCAGCAAACCACAGCCTCTGAGCCTGGAAAATTCTTCTAGTTAGA
Source organism: Hymenopus coronatus (assembly GCA_030762935.1). Lineage (NCBI taxonomy): Eukaryota > Metazoa > Arthropoda > Insecta > Mantodea > Hymenopodidae > Hymenopus > Hymenopus coronatus. The sequence continues at coordinate 4,268,449 of CM060894.1, forward strand.
ATATTCATGTTTATTATATTTACAACGTTACATTATTATCAGTGTTTTTTGATTGAATGAAATTCTCCCTGTATAGAAGGTGTGAGTAGTAAGGTATCTTTTTAATTCTGATCTAAACTTGTTTTTGTTCATTTGCAATTCTTTGATAGAAGAGGGAAGTGAATTAAACAAATTTTTGGAAAAACTGCAAATTATTTGTTGGTCTGGTTTCTTTGTTATGAATGTCTGTATTTTTTGTAAACTTTTCTGGGTTATTTATTACAAATGACAATATGGCTAGAATATATTCACAGGCTAGTGGTAAAATTCCAAACATTTTGAAGAGTGGTTTGCAGTGAGTTGATCGTCTTTCCCCTGCCATTATTCTTATTACCTTTTTCTGCGTAATGAACACTTTTAGTATTTATGGAGCTTCCCCAAAATATCATTCCATAGGTCATCAGTTAATGAAAATATACATAATGAACTGTTTTTTGAATACGCTTATTTATAAGCTGAATTAAAGCTTGGTTTGGAATGAGATTGTCGGAATATGTTGAAAAATAGCTCAACCTTTCCTGTGTCATTTCCAATAAATCTTTCAATAAAATTGTTTTGTTTGTTTTCACAGACCCAGGGAAACTTACTTTCTGGATGCCCTCGTGTAATTGGGTGGATATCTTTTATTCTCTAGAGCATCAGGACATACAACTTGCTGCCCCATTCTGGCACTGGTCTCTTTGTTCTTGTTCAAATGAACCAACCAAGCCACAACTTGTGGAAGTCTATGGCAGTGTTGCCATATTAAGTGAAAGTTGTGCCCTACTCACAATGAGATGTGCACGTGATGCAAGAACTTGAAAACTTTACCCTTGTGATGCATTCATAGAGCAAGAATAGTATTACCTGCTGTTCAACAGCATATCACAACATCAAACTTATTAAACAAGTGAAAACTACATTGGAGTTAGCAATTTAGGAAAATATTTTGAAATACCACCAGCAGACGACATCTTATGATTACCCTCAAGGAAACCAGATGGCAGCATGGATGATATTACAACAAAAACTTAACACCAACCAACAATGAAGATGAACATCTTTGAAATGCATCTCGGAGAAAAAAAATAGGTAAATGATACCATATATTCGATTCAAATTGCTTATGCAATAATTTAAAAAGTTTCTCTATATAAATCACTTCATGTACATTTCTTGTGATAGCAATGTACATTTTTACAGAATCTGCTTGCTCTTCTATTTGGTCATTCTGCACTATCTCTCATTGTGAATACTACTGTGAATTAATGAATATACCCAGCATTTACATCTAGATTTCTGGGTTCTCACAAATTGTAAGGCACAAAGAGATAATGTACATTTCATTAAATGTGCAGCTTTAACACTTTCTGTAGTCTCCTTGCTTGCATTACAGTTACTTTCTCTACGCGTTCTATGTACATGGTGTATATAAAAGCTATTGTATTACACCCAAAAATTCAATACCGAGATTTCACCAGAAATATATGTTTTGAGACTCCCTGATTAAAAAAAAGAAAAAATTTATATATATTTTAAGAAAAATGTATAGTGTCTATGTGTATCTCGGTGGACAGCATAGCTCAAAAATGAAAATTCCATTAAATAGCAAACTTGATATTAAGTTTAGTATCTTCCAAGGATGCGGCACGAAGATTTTCAAGAAAATCCCTCCACTCAACTACCCTTTACATGAAAACAATTTTCAAAAACTGCAGTTTTCTCAAAAATGGAACTAATGATTTTCATCAAAATATTTAAGATATTTTAACGTCAAATGAAATGTATATGTTGAATTTTCTGGGAATAGCTTCTGAAACCCTACTTATTCTGGATGAATTTTTCTGAATTTTGCATAACTGGTAAACCGTAAGACATACACAAAAACTTACTACACAGAATATGTAGTTCTCCTTAAAACACACAATTTATGCCATATTCATTTTGGTTGTGGAGTTTACCACTTGAGATATTCCTTGTTATTGGTCTCAGTTTTAAAATACGCAACTGCTGGCCACACAAAGAAACGAAGTTTAATCCTATAACAATCACATTTTAAAACATTTGACTATCACTTTAGCCTAGTGTATTCCTTCTACTTACAAGGAAGCAATAAGACTGTTTCTGTTAATAATTACCTTGTTTAGCATGAAGCACATGGCAACCAGTTTTTTAACAATAATTTATCGCAGGGATGTAGAGAAAGTCAAGTGAATGGAGCACGTCATATTTTTGTAATATGAGAACGTGTGTCAGGTGTGTAAACATTGGTCTAAAAAAGCGAGCCTTAGTCATTAACTTGAATGTACACCAATACGAGCAGCATGAGAACTATAATAACTCATGTGTGTTTATTACGCTCTTCATTTTGCAGCAGCCATATTAGGAGTCGTGTTTCTGAGTTAGACGACAGTTGTGTGTTGGCGTGGGAAGCACTCAACTTTATCGTGTGGGCATATTTCCACTATTGAAATGTGATACTTCACATCAGGTCAAGAATCTGTGACTCTTTTTAATAACCCTGAATTAAATTAACAGAAATGGTCTCATTACCTGCTTTCTTGTAAGTAGAACAGAAATAAGGGAATACACTAAGCCAAACTGACAGTCAAATGTTTTAAAATGTGGTTCCTATGGGATTGAAATCAGTTTCTTTGCAAATTGAAACAATAACAAGCAATATCTCAAAAACACTCAACTCCACCAATAAAAAAAATGTGTATAACATTAAAGCTGTATTTTAACAAGCTCTACATTTTGTTCTGTTAATGTTTATCTTGATTAGCATGAAGTAGAGAGAAGAATAAGCTTATTAACAATAATTTGTAACAGATGCAGAGAAACTCATGTGAATGGAGCTCTCAGATTTTTTGGTCCAACATTTTGATGTCACTAGCGCATTTCAGTTATGTAAATGCAATTTCTATAACCTCCTTACTCATTTATAATAAACTCATGAAGATTCTTATATGATATTGTTCGTTATGCTCTTCATTTTGAAACTTGGAAGATATCTGCATGTAATTTACAGATCTAGAAACCAAGTTCTTGTGTTATGCTTACAACTACATTGTGAATGGTTTTCCATATCAAAATTTGCTATTTTACAGGAGAATTTCATTTTTACTTTCTCTACACGTACTATGTACATGGTGCATAGAAAGGTATTGTATTCCACCCAAAAATTCAATACCGAGATTTCATCAGAAATACATGTTTTGGGTCCCCCTGAATCCAAAAAAAAAAGAAAAAAAAAAGCATTTTTAGAAAAGTGGCTGTGTGTGTGTGTGTGTGTGTGTGTGTGTGTGTGGACAGCATAGCTCCATTAAATACCAAACTTGGTATTTAAGTTTGGTATCTTCCAAGGATGCCACACAAAGATTTTTAAGAAAATTCCCCCCTAATTACCCTTTACATAGAACTTTTTTCCGAAAATTTTGATTTTCTCAAAAATGGCTCTAACGGTTTTGATTAAGATATTGTATATTAAAGATATTTACCCGACAAATAAAATATTTATCTTCAATATTCTGAGAATCGCATTTGAAGACTTCATTCCAGAAGAATTTTACAGAATTTTGCATAACTGCTAAACCCTAAGAGATGGACAATGTAGAGCACTTTAAAATCACAATTTATCTTATATACATTTTTTCGTGGAGTTGATAATTTTTTAGATATTCCTTGTTTAGTTTCAGCTTTGAAAAACTTATACTTTTCTCATACAGGAATTTGTCAACTCGTGTCCATACAAAGGAACATCAGTCACATAACAATCAGCTTTTGACTATCACTTTAACCTATGGTACTCTCTTCTACTTACAAGGAAGCAAGTAATAAGACTATCTCTGCTAATGTTTATATCGATTAGCATGAATAGAAACATAATTTGTCGTGGCGATGTAGAGAAATTCATGTGAATGGAACACATCAGATTTTTTTTTTTTTGTGAATAACAACTGCCTACTTGTTTTACAATCCATAGCTTTAATCAAAATCTGTGAAAGGAGATATTTATTTTCCTGTCAAGGTAGTAAAATGTAGGAATGTGGTTTTAATACAAACACAGTTTACTGAATACCTGCTTGAAGGTCAGAAACAGCTTCCCAACAGCTGAGCATCAATAAAGCTCTTGAGGAGCAGGTAAACAAGTAGACATTTTCTGTAAATTAAGTAGTTTCTCCAGCTTTTCTAGAGTTGATAATCTTGTCTTGTGAATTTTGTTGCTGAAAGGCAAACAAGACCAACAGAATACTAATTGCTGTAAATGAAGGCTCCTGCACAAACAAGAAAACTTAACATACCTAGAGCATTTTAATTTAATATTGTACGAGTTCCCTTTTTACTTTCTCTACAGCACTATCAACATAGTGTATAGAGAAGGTATTTCATTCCACCCAAAAATTTGATACCGAGATTTCACCAGAAATACACATTTTAGGGTCCACTGTATCAAAATAAGCACTTTTAGAGAAAGGTCCATGTGAACACAATAACTCAAAAACAAAAAGTTGGTAAAATACCAAACGTGGTATTTAGCTAAGTATCTTCGAAGGATGCGACCCAAAGATTTTGAGAAAAATCCACTCACCCCAAACCACCTTTACATGGAAAAATTAGAAAATGTAGGTTTTCTCAAAAATGGCTAATGATTTTGATTAAAATGTATATTAAAGATATTTACATTGCAAATAAAATGTATATCTTGAATTTTCTGGGAATTTTCTGTATATCTGGGAATAGCCCCTAAAGATCTATTCAGAGTGAATTTTGAGTAACTTAACTGTAAAATATAGACACTACACAAAAAAACTAGATCATGTTAAAGTACATTTCATGTCACAATTTTTTGTGGAACTGACCGTTTCTGAGATATTCCTTGTTGTTTATTTCTGATTCAAAATACTTTATCTTTTCTCACACAGGAAGTTGTGATTTCAACCACGTGGCAACAAACTTTTAAAACATTTGTCTATCATTTCAGCTAATATGTATTTTGATTACCATCAAGTAGACAGAAGAATATGCTTTTTAACAATAATTTGCTACAGCAATGTGGAGAAAGTCTGTGAATCGTTTTTTGTTAACGTAACTTTTAACAGATATGCCAATGATATCAGTGGGCTGCCCAAAGTTTAGTTTATCATTCTTGTCTTCATCTTTCCACCTAGAAAACAAACCATATTGTTCAGAGAATTCATTAGAAATACAATCACATCACACATGTTGCTAAATATTAAAAACACTGCAATCTACGAGGGCCCTTTTTTTCTTTTTTTCCAACCTCCAAAACGCTATAAATAAAACACAAATTCATAGAAAACAATTATTTTATTACTAAAAGTTCTGCACACTTATGGTTATTTTTCAACATAATCACCGAAAAGATTAAGACATTTATCGTACCTGTGCACAAGCTTTGCAATACCAGGTTCAAAAATGTTGCCGCCAATGATTTCAAATGATCATTGACGTTGTTTTGAAGATCCCGGTTGGTTTGAGAGTGCCACCCTTCTAGCCATGTCTCTTCAGTTCAGGGAAAAGGTGAAAGTTGCTGGGTGCCAGATCAGGACTGTACAGCGGATGATCGAAAATGTCCCATTGAAATTGTTCGAGCCGATGGATTGTGGCAGTAGTGTGTGGACGAGCTTTGTCATGGATAAACACAATTCCTCAAGTCAGCATTCCTCTTCGTTTGTTTTGAATGGCTCTCCGAAATGTTGTAAATTACGAAGATCCGCAAAACAGCATCAATGCTCATTTGAAATCATTGGCGGCAACATTTTTTGAAGCAGGTATTGCAAAGCTTGTGCACAGTTACGATAAATGTCCCAATATTTTTGGTGATTATGTTGAAAAGTAACCATAAGTGTAGAAAAACTTTTAGTAATAAAATAATTGTTTTCTATGAACTTGTCTTTTATTTATAGCCTATTGGCAGATTAAAAAGTGGCCCTTGTAGTAAAGTCATGAACTAATACTGCTCACAGTTTATAAAATACCACTTTTACATGTTGCAGGTTTCTTCCGAGTTCTCCAGTTTCCCCCCGCCATTACATCTTCATTCCATGTATCATAGTGTCATCACTTGTAGTCCATAGTAGTAAGGGTGGGTGTTAAAACCCTGTTAAAAATCCCTTTTGAGCAAATTTAAAAAAAAAACAAACACTATCATTTTGTATTTGCTGTGTTCTAACGAATCTCACTTTTAATTGCAAGAGGGATGATACCCAGCTAGTGGCTACCTTAATACTTTTGGTGACGCATGTTGCCATGACAACAAGCAGTTTCTTCAATAATCCTCAGTGCTGCATTTTGAACGTCAAGTGTTTTTCACCACCTCCCATCAATTCTGCCAAACAAAAGTTGGGTTCCATATTGATGTAGTGCAGTCTGCTCCCAGTTTAAATTTGTGATTAAAGTTTTAGAATGCCAGTGACATTACCAATATTACCAGCTGATCCAAACCACCTGCATGGTGTTTTGCCTGTCCACTCGTTGCCGTCATAGAAAGACGTGGATGAAACATTTTTAAAGGATTTACTTACCAATGTTATTAAAGGAGATGCCCACATACATTTTTAGGAAACTATCACCGTAGTTCACATTGAGAAATGCTGACAATTTCCTGACGGATATTTTGTTTTAATTCTTCCAGGCTGTGTGGGTTTGTCTTATACACTTTATGCTTCAAGTTACCCCAGAGATAGAAATCGCAGGGAGACCAAGGGGGCCACAAATCTCTATTCTAATAAGCTTATTCTTTTATTTATTTCATGCTAATCGAGAAAAATTAGCAGAAATAGTCTTATTTCTTGCTTTATTGTAAGTAGAAGCGAAATAAGGGAGTACCATATGTTAAAGTGAAAGCCAAAAGCTGGTTGCTATGTGACTGAAGTTCATTTGTTTGTATGGACACGAGTTGGCAAATTCCTATGAGAAAAGTACAAGTTTTTCAAAGCTGAAACAAAAAACAAGGAATATCTCAAAAACGGTCAACCCCACGAAAAAAATGTATATAACATAAATCGTGTGTTTTAACATGCTCTATATTTTATGTATGTTAAGTTTTTGTCCATCCTTTGCGGTTTAGTAGTTATGCAAAATACATGCAGAATAAAGTAGTCTTCAGAGGCTATTCCCAGTAAATTAAAGATATAAATTTTATTTGTCAAATAAATATCTTTAATATACGATATTTTAATCAAAATCAATAGAGCAATTTTTTAGAAAATCAAAATTTTCCAAACAGTTCCATGTAAAGGGTAGTTGGAAGTGGGGGGGATTTTCTTGAAAATCTTCGTGTTGCGTCCTTGGAAGATACCAAACCTAAATGCCATGTTTGGTTTTTAATGGACTTTTTGTTTTTGAGCTATGCTGCCCACATTCACACACACGCGGAAATTTTTCTAAAAATGCTTTTTTTTTTGGATTCAGGAGGTCTCAAAACATGTATTTCCGGTGAAGTATCAAATTTTTGGGTGCATTACAATACCTTCTGTATACACTATGTACATAGCTCGTTTAGAGAAAGTAAAAAGACAAAATCACGCACCCTGTCTGTTAATTCTCCTAAAAGGGGTGCAAAATTGTATTCATGTGTGTACAGACGTTAACTGTGGACTCATAATAAAAAAAAAAAAAAAAAAAAAACAACAACCAACAACTTGAGACCCAAAAACATTTGAAACACTGCACAGTGTTTTCCACTGTGCACACAAAAACATAACACACAGCTGCTGTAGCCACATACCTCAGGAGAATTAAAACAAAATATAGGCGAGTTAATTGGCAGCATTTCTCAACATGAACTACAGCGATAGTTTCCTAAAGAGGTACCAAAAATGTATGTGGCCATCTCCTTTAATAACATTGGTAAGCAAAGCCTTTAAAAATGTTTCATCTGCGCCTGTCTATGATAGTGGCAGATGGCAACCGTGCAGCCAGTTTTGGATCACCTGGTATAAAAATGGAACACTGTTTTACCTGAGTGGCTGCCCCTGTAGGTCTGCAACACTGGTAATCAAAGTTCTCAGTTCATGCACAGGAATAAACAAAGCTGAATTCAAGAATTCATGTAATATCCTGTTGCACATCTACTTTCCAAAAATGATGTGCTGAAGAAGGTAGGCATTTGTTTTAAAGATAACTTCTTCTGAAAAGAGTAAAGAGCAATAAACAAATGCTTATTTGAAATTAATTACAGAGTTCATTTTGTAACACTACATCACTTACTTTTATTATTGCAAAACATGTTTCAGAAGCTATGAGCTTCCATTGTCAGTTCCCTTAGTCGACTGCCAGCATTGCTTGTCATTTTCCCTGGTGGTGGTTTGATGAACCTCTGCTTCAGTGGGTTGCCTGTTCTTTTCCAAATAAGATGTTCTCCCAAACTTTTAATTCTGTTTTCCTTGCGATGCTTTTGAGCATTTTTGGACTTCTATTTACGGTGTGCCAAGCTATCACTGATTTGTCTTCCTATTTTAATTTAATATTTCTGAGGTGGTGTTTTTATGTTTATTTTAGTTTGGTCAATGTAGATTTTTTCACAGTCCTTGCAGCTGAACTGATATATTCCTGACTTGAAAACGGATTTCGAGCAGAAATGGTACACAAAAAAGTTAACAGCCAAAAATAGGAAGAGAAAAACAGAAGTCGGCACACTCACTCCAAACATGAAAGAAAACAACATTTACAAGAACGTGGTGTGGTGGTAGCATGTCTGCCTCATATTCAACAGTTTGAGAGTTTGAATCTCGCTTAGGGTGAGTTGCCCAGATAAGGTTTTTTTTTCAAGGTTTTACCTTATTCTGAGAAGACGAATGTCAAGTAACTTTATGCTTCATGGACCCCGAGATCATTTGAGCATCATTCCACGAATTTCATTCATCGTCTGATATGAGCACCAAGTTAAAGGACAGAAAAACAAAAAACAAAAAAATATATATAATTATTATATTATTATTATTTTACAACAACTTTACGTACCACTCTACAACTTTCTACAAATTCCAGAGGATGTTCAAATGACAGTGCATCATTAAACGAAGACATTCTACAAGAAAACAAGTCAGGAATATATCAGTTCAGCGGCAATGAACTGTGAAAAATCTACATTGGCCAAACTAAGAGAAACATAAAAACAAGAGCAAGAGAACACCTCAGAATCGTTAAATTAAAACAATTAGACAAACTGACAATAGCTGGGCATTTTTGGAAAAACCAACACACCATGAATAGAACTCCAAAAATGCTCAAAAACAAGGAAAACAGAATTAAAAGTTTGGGAGAACATCTTATTTGGAAAAACAACAACAGGCAACCCACTGAAGCAGAGGCTCATCAAACCACCACCAGGGAAAATGACAAGCAATGCTGGCAGTCGACTAAGGGAATTGACAATGGAAGCTCATAGCTTTTGAAACATGTTTTACAATAATAAAAGTAAGTGATGTGGTTTACAAATAACTTGGTAATTAATCTCAATTGATAGAACACATCACTGTCACAAAGTCCACCAGTAATAAAACAAATGCTTACTAAAAACTGTATATATATTTTGCATCATCTACACAAATATAATAACACACTGATTTGACACTGGTAACATTCTCGATGCACGATGTGAAGCATTCGAGGAATGAATACAGATAACGTTACAGTGAATACAAAACACACCCTCAAACACATATACACACATCCAAACGATCACCAATCATAATGAGACATAAAATTGTATTTATTTGTGCACAGTTGTAACATGAGATCCAATATTTTTCAACAGTCACTCTGTTTTTGGCCCCATAATGGAATATTAGTTTCAAATAAATTATCAAATAAGCAGACAGATAGAAACATACAGCAAATTAAAAAGCTGTGAGTTTTTTTAAAAAAAAAAATCTGCTTTGTTTTATTCTACATTGTTTAAGCACATAACTAATTTCATTTAATAACTATTATACAAGCACATTCCTTGTTGGCAGTGTATAGGATATGTAATGCCAGTTTAATTATATATTATATAGCAAATTAGAAATAAATGCATCAATTGTGGTCGACAATACAAGAACTATAGCCACTAAGATATCCTAGTGCAATCAACATTTTTGTCATACTCTCCTTTTAGTAACCGTGTTTCCATGGGGAATTGAAATTGATTCCAGCCCAATTCCATCCAAATATAATCTGCTTCACAATTCACATTCAATATGAGCTGAGTTTGTTTTGAGTATGCAACATTTATCAATAAATATTATGTTCAAGTTTAGAGGTTAGTGAATCTTTAGAGAAGAAGAAATTGAGAGATTATGGAAACAATTAAAAAGACTCTGTTATTAGATCGGCTGCAGCCAAGTTTATTTATAAAAACTAAACGACAAACAAAGAATACAACACAACATAGCATTTCTGAAATCTTGCCAATATGCAAAGAAGCTTGTGACAGTGATGTTATTAAATTAAATCAAAAGAATTTGAGACTGTTTTTGTAACACAAACATCACTAAGTAATTACTTACTGGGGCTGTTCCCATTTTCAACCCTAAATCTTGCTTAGTTGGCATCACTTGTGGAAAAGCGTGCTTCTCATGCGCAAGAGAAAAGTCGGGAGGCAGGTCAAATACGCTCTAATGCATACATTTATTTTACTGAGGCAATACATCTACAGTGTCACCGACTTAATAAAACTCTCAATAGTGTATCCCATAAAGGAATAACTTTATATAATAAGATACCCTGGTCATTAAAACCTGTGCCAGGAAACATTTTTAAATCTAAAGTGCATAAATTATTATTCAAACACAAACTTTATATCATTAATGATTTTCTTAACTCTGTTATTTAACACCTATTGTATTAGGACAACTGTATTATAATACATTAGTATATTTTTTGTAATATTTTATTTGTAAGTAATGTACAAATTGTATATCTGCGATGATTAAAAATGGAATTGAATTGAAAAAAATCTGTTGTGTTCCATTCACATGACTTTCTCTAAATCTCTGCAACAAATTTTAGTTAAAAAGCTTATGCTTCCATTTACTTCATGCTAATCGAGAAACATTAGCAGAAATAGTCTTATTACTTGCTACCTTGTAAGTAGAAGCGAAATGAGGGAGTAGCATAGGTTAAAGTGATAGTCAAAAACTGGTTGCTTCGTAACTGAAGTTCCTTTATTTGCATAGACAGGAGTTAAATTCCTGTATGAGAAAAGAATGTTTTTCAAAGCAGAAACGAAAAACCAAGAATATCTTAAAAATGATCAACTCCACGAAAACAAAAATGTATATAACATAAATTGTGTGTTTTATCGCGAGCTTCAGTTTCTGTACAGCAAGTTTTTGTCCATCTCTTACGGTTTAGCAGTTATGCACAATTTCTTAAAGTTCATCCAAGAATAAAGTAGTCTTCAGAGGCTATTCCCAGAAAATTCAAGATATACATTTTATTTGTCAGGTAAATATCTTTAATATACAATATTTTAATCAAAATTGTTAGAGCCATTTTTAAGAAAATCAAAATCTTCAAAATTTTTTCCATGTAAAGAGCAGTTTGGGGAGATACCAAAGATACCAAACTTAAATACTACGTTTGGGCTTTAATGGTCCTTTTGTTTTTGCACTATGCTGCCCCCCCCCCACACACACACACACACACACACACACAGACATTTTTCTAAAAATGCTTTTTTAGGATTCAGGGAGTCTCAAAACATGTATTTCTGGTGAAATCTTGGTATCAAATTTTTGGGTACAATACAATACCTTCTCTATACACTATGTACATAGTTTGTGTAGAGAAAGTAAAAAGGCTGGTTCTGGATCTATGAATTTCTAAAGGTTGTTGTATGGCAGTAAATCAAAATTCATGATATAGTTCTATATTTCATAGTATAGAGCTTCTCCCAGATAATTTACCATCATACAGCAACCTTTGGAAATTCATAGATCCAGCACCAGATGCCTCTACAAGTAATGCACCACCACCCTCATCGTTGATGCCAACGAACCAAGATTTAGTTGGAATGAAGGATTAAAAATGGGAACACGTGTTCCTGAAACCAGTCCCAGAAAGTAATTACTAAGTGGTGTTTGTGTTACAAAAACTGACTCACATTCTTTTGATTTAACAACATGGCATCTTTGTGGATTCAATATTACTTGAATACAGAACTGTTTCCAAGCTGTAAATATTTCAATGTGGTTCCACTTTCTAAGAGGATCAAATCCAAAATTCAATATCATCTGAATCTGCATTTCCATGCAGTATTCAATACAGAATGATTACTTAAATCAATTTCAATTCCTCGTGGAAAGATACTAAGTACAATTCATCTATGGACCAAGAAACTTACTTCCTTGGAATACAAAATATTTGCAACATGTTCAGCACATTTTTACATTTAAGTTCATATAACAAAAGTGAAACAGCACACCAATAGTAGAGTCTTAACAGTGAAACCATTTCTCTTTTTCACAAATTCCAGAAAGTTGTTTACCTCATTTTCACATTGTCATTTCTGATTATATAAATTTTAAACTTTTTACCCTAAAAAGTCTCCAAGTAATTTAGTTAATGTTATATTTTACAAAAATTACTATCAAAGCTGTTTAAAAATGTCTTGGAAACTTTTTCCTCCTACATTGACAAATGAAGGTGCATCTAATAATATAGCTGCACACAAGTAAACCTTCCCTTTTGAGCAAATTTGAAGTCGATAGCTATCTGATGAACTACTGCTCTAAATGTTAATTGTAAGAAAACAAGAGAATGACATTTAACAATACTATGCAGGTAAGCAAGGGCAGGGGGAGTTTTGTCTTTCTTTGAAGTCGTCAACATTACAGTGAACAGGTTATCTAATTTCCGTCAACTAGCTGAGTAATTAAACAAAACACGAGTACAAACATCCTTAACATCAGGGTGTATAGCGTACTTCATGTCTACTCCTGAAATTGTGTGAAACCTACTCAACAAAGACTAGAAAATCAAGTGCCCAAGGAAAGTTGTCCGCAGTACTCCTAGATATAAAAGCAGAGAAAACTGAACTCCTTTATGACAAGCAAAAATCAAAGTTGCTTATTTTGATCATATTTTTTACTTTTGTTCACTATTCCCTCAACTTGATATTACCTTTTCTCTTTGAAAAGTAAATCTGTGATGTGAAAGTTGCTAAAGGAGTTTCAAAAGAAAGTACGAGCACAAAATTTGAAGGCGGCTCAGTATGGAGACAGTGCCAAGCAAAGTTACTTCAGTGATGAGACATTATCATTGTGTGCAAGCAAACAAACTTGGTGTGCATTGCTAACATAGCAAGGCTAACTTCATGGTAATTTTGCACAATGGCTTCATTCATTCTGCCATCTGCAAAACAGAAACTACAATGTTGGTATCTATAGTAGGAAATAAAAGTGATATGTATGGATTGTGGTGAAAACACAAGTAATATAAAATCTGTTAATAAATAGAAGATGCAGAATTACTCTGATTTGGCAGCTTTTGAATTCACTGTCTTTGCTGCATCTGAATTAAGACCTTCTATTAACCAATTTTAAATTACTTTCATGTTTTCACCACAATCTGTACATTTCACTTTCATTCCTACCATAGATACCCCAACATATCTCCATTTATCAGATGGTAGACTTTCTTTACTCATACCTTGTTTGTTAAATGACATTTTGACTAAACACCAATAAAATAGCACAATGCAGTCACTAGAATTGAATTATGGGAAGTGAATTTTTGGCCACGAACATGAGGAAAGATTTCTACTAAAGTGAAGCAATTCAAGGGTTTTTTTCCTTTCTTATCATTACCTCATGTCAGTTTTGTTTTGATACAATAAACAAGAGGGATGCAAAACAGAGAACCTTAACATTTCTTAGCAGAATCCTTTGTGAAAATAAACAGATCAAGCTTCAAAATAAAATGTCATTCATAAACATTAAAGGCATTAACAAAGACAATTTCAACATATCCATTTGAACAATGCAGAATAAATGAAGTCCTCTTTTTTTAATGAATTAAGTAGTGTTTAACATACTATACCATCACAAAGAAAGTGAAGAAACCCTATTATTATAGCATTGCTCTATCTCTGGCCCTGAGGGGAGGGAGGGAGGGAGAGAGAGAGAGAGAGAGAGAGAGAGAGAGAGAGAGAGAGAGAGAGAGAGAGGCATATATCAGATTGGTCGCCTATAGCAACACTAGTCTTGTGAATTTTCACAGTATAGGAAGTTATTCAGATTTGTTTTAAGAGATATGTTGCACTTAATTTGAGTGCCTGTAACATTTTTAATAAATATAGTTTACTGTTGCTTCTTAGAGCTATGCTACATGCAAAATACAATGTGCAAGAAAAGTTCGGAAAAATCACGTCAAGTTTAGTGTTGTCCCCATGTACCACCAGCACGGATGTTTCACTATGTTGCTAATTCTTTTGTAAATGGAACATGTGTTGTCAACAGTTGTTTGCTTTAGTCCAAGTGTTTGTTTTTTGTACTTGTACAGCAACTTATGGTCTGTGAGAAATTTTCTTGTGATCGACTCTTGTCATCAGCTTGTTGACCAATCATAGCATAAGAATATGATCTATGGGTGCAGTGGAAATTCCTGCGCATTCTCATGCATCACTGATTCAATTACTTGATTTAATTCTGTGAAAAGTTGGGTTGTGTTATTCAGAGATTTACATTTATGATCTTTACTACCTTTTATAAATCACAGACATTGTTCTCATCCTAGAACTGTCAGAGTGACACTGTCATTTGAAAATGTCTTACAGTTGAGGTTATGTTAGCTGAAATAATAAAACTTTTACGTTTAGTGAAGTACAGGACAAAATGTTGATGAGCTAACTAGTGAGAAATGGTGAAAAGTAGTTCAACATACAAGAACTGTGATAGAAAATGCATGGAAAGCAGAGGAAGTAAAACATGTGGCGCTGCAGATGGACAGCCAGTAAATATGGCATTAGCATACTGAGACAGCCACGTGTCAGCAGGAGCGTCAATCACAAAGAAATTTCTCACCAATTAGTGTGTATTATCTTTGTTCATGTTATTCTTATAGTTAACGTTACAGCTTTCATTGTTTGCATTTAAAGAGGCACGTATACATACAGTAGTGGCAGCGCTGCTTCTGTCAGTCGCACATAATACATGTATACAAACTGCTTGTCAGCAAAGGCAGACCCAGGAAGGGGCTGTAATCCCTTCCTCTTAATTAAATAAAACATATAATCATTATACTTAATCTTAAGGTATTGCTATGTTATGGTAAAATCAAAACACCTTTTATTTTCATTCTACTGGCTTAAAACAGATGAGCATCTGTTCAAGGGTCTGTGAGTGAATTTGCCTTAGTCATGAACTCAAAAGATGTTCCACTAACTTGAGAAGGAAAAGAAACAGAAATATGCTTTTACATGTGCTGGTAAATAACTTTTGTAAAGCTTTAAAACAGCAGCAGCAAGAGGTTGCTCCATGAGTAATCAAAGTATGTTACTTTTAAAAGGCATATTGATTAAAAAAAAAAAAAAATTGTTAGCAAGGCAAGTACAAATATTTGTTAAGTTTAAGCAGTTTGCTTTTAAAAAAAGCACTGCTATTATGGCATTCCTTAGCTTAGTAGCCAAATATGAGATTTGTGATAGCATTTTGTTAACTCATTGTTGCCAGTTTCTTTCAGAATACCATCTATCAAATTTTTTTTCTTGCTGAAATAGAGAAAGCATGATATGAAAGCTTTGCATGATCGTGTGTACTTTTAAAATTTACACTATTACTTAGAACAGGAAGTGACCCCAAAGAAATAGATATGTTATGGCAAAAACTTGTACACTGACTAACTGCTGTTTATATAAGAATTAGTTTCAATTGTAGGTGAGGAGAGAACAGGCAAAATAATTAATAGCACACATTTGCAATTTCAATTATTTTGATGCAAGTTTCACTAATTAATGTCAATAAGCTTAGTTTTCTGCTTTAAATAATACTTTTTAAAGCTATCAGTTGCCATGCATTGTTTTTTGCAATGTTAATGCAAGCTTATAGTTTTAACTCACTTTGCATCTTAACAATCTTTATCAGATATCACTTATGATATTCAGTCAATTATCCACGTTATTTTAGGTATTCCTTGAGAGGAAAGAGAGGTTAGTTTCAGTATTTGTATTATCTGGCAGAATATTGCTGCTACTTGTATTTTACTTAAGATTACCTTTCATATGCAAATACATTAACCGTAACCAAACTGTCTTCTTTGCAACATTAGTACAAATTACATTTCCTGGGAGCTGTTAAATAACCTTCTGCTAGCCCGTCTTTTAGCAGATTGCAAGTTTTCTTAAAATGATTCTAGGAATGAAAACTTTAATACTGTAATATTTCCTAATTTTAACCTAAAAGTGAAACAAATGTGTTTGTGAATGATACAAATCAACATATCATAGATCACTGTTCAAACTTAAATTAATAACTATTGCTTTTTATGATACAATATTACACATTTATTTTTTTATTAAAATTAATCTATTAACCCTACATTGCACTGTGTCGTCATTTGGCAACAAAGACAATTAATCAAAGGTTTTGGTGTTTTTGGTCGGCTTCTTTTCTAATTTTGTATTACACTAACCTTCAACAATAAAATTAGGCTAATTATAACCAACTCATATTGTAAAAATGTTAATATTTTTGCAATAAAACTGTAGCGTTTTTCTAAATAATAATACAGTGCAAAATCCATACAACTGCAGTGAAATGCAAGCATGCTATCACACCAATTATTTTACTTGGACACTCCCCATCATTCACATTTGACTAGTCACTGGAACTTTGAATAATGCCAGTCCACTTTGTATCACATTAATCAAGTCACTTCAGTTGTGGTGCTGGTTTGTAAATTAGAGGAAGAGCAGCATATGTAGCAAAACAATTCATGCAATGTAGGGTTAAAAGATTTTTGGAGCATTGTTGCCAACGCTATTGCTTACCCAAACATGATGTTGTGTAGACAACAGTGAGTCATTCAACAACCTGGACAGAATCTTTATTCTTAACAACATTTTCTTTTGTTTGCAAAGCTACAGAATGCCAAACAGCACATAACAGTTTGTTTCAGAATAACTCTGATTGACTGCATTTTGCTCATTGGTAAAGTATGTTTACCTCTCTTTAAAATAATCCTGCACCTGCCTCTGTTTATGAATAACAACAGCATTTCACAATAGAGAAAGGGTAGACTTGAAAAGGAATTTCAGAATGCTGAAGCATCAGGTTCCAACTAAAGTGATAAACCTTTCAAAGTAGAAAAATAAAATGCATGTGAACATAATAATGCAGCTACTACAACAATCATTGTATAACAAGCGATATAAAATCACTGCCAAACCAGCAGTATTGCTCAATGTCCTAGTATTATCCGCAAAATCTATTATTACATTTGTTGACCTTTTCCCCACCGTAAATGCTCTTAGCCACTCAGGTTGTCGCTGCATTGCCTAGTTAAATACTATTTCCATTTTGAGTGAAGAAATTAAAACATTACGTGTGCTCAGAATATATTCAACAGCTTCAGAAAAACTCTTCTAAAGGGAGATCACTCATTTATGTGTGACACTTAGTTCAGTTTTTACGATCATTTTAACCTTGGTTACATGTAATGTTTGACTTGTCTGTAGCAAAATATTGCTACATTTGACATGTAAACACTCTGGTCTGAGTCAGCAGTCAATGTGAAGCAGTAACTAACAGCAGTAGCTTCTTGTGGAGCGTTTTGTGTTTAATGTTTTGTGATATACCAGTAATAGCACTAGGTGTTCAACTGGAAAGAGCCCATACTTTGTATGGGTACATGTTTGTTTAATATACATTTTAAGAGTGTCCAGCAACTAAATGATGAACCCTAGCACTTGTAACAAACACAGTCACTGTCAATCTCGGTGACTCAACTGGCTTACTCATTCCAAGGTCGGGGATTCAAACCCGGCCCAGATCCATTGTTTTGAGTGTGCTTAAAAGTGCCAGCCCCATGTCAGTAGATTTACTGGTATGTAGAAACTCCTGCGGGTCGAAATTCCAGCACACCAACAATGCTGATATCCTGGCAATTGTCAGCAAACAAAATAAATAAAAATGTTTCCTTGAAGTATAAAGGTGTGTTAAAAGTATTAATTATAACAAAAAGTTTTTGATCATTGTCCCGTGATATTAGTTATCAATTACTTCCTTAATAGCTGCACGCTACCCAGTTGGCCGAGCCCATCAACCAAGTAGTACAACGATAACATAAGAGAAACATTCTTGTTTCAGCTTGGACAGTAACCAAACCATCTCCTCGCTAAACATTGCCTTCAAACTTACTTTATGGATTTGGCTCTTGTCTTGCAGTGGCCTAAATAGTTTCCAGCTATACAAATAGTTCACTGAATAGTTACACTTGCAATAGCAGAACAATTAACTAAACTTCCCCATTCACAAAGAAATTAACATTTATGCTTGTGCTGTATGTTATTCTAAATATCCTAATCACTAAACAAAGCTAAACACCCTCCACACTGAGTTTCCATGTGGACTGACTATGTCTTGCTTTTTTTTTTAAATGATTATTTTTAGAAAAATGTGAAACAACTTACACATCATTCATCTATAATAACTATCTTGACACATTATTTTAGTAAGTGAGTATCAAAAAAGAACTCTAGGTTTTCCATAGTTTAATTCTGTACAATAAGCTACTTAACACAAAAAAAATATGCCATAACACTAGATGCTGATTAATTTAGAAGAGTTTTAAATAATTCTATTTTTTTTTTTTTTAAATTTGAATATTAGAAAGCAACAAAATATCAACTGAACATGATATTTGAGTAACAAAGAATGAAAAGACATATTTTGCAGCATTATGATATTGATAATGTAAGGGATACCTTCTTTGCCACAAATAAGTCATGAGAATGTATTCTCTGTTCACTGTATCCTGAGAGTAGATATAAATAAAAGAGCTTGTTGGAAATTAACTTCTTTAGCTGGTAGATTTCAGCACTTTCTTATTCTTCCACAACTTGCTTCAATGCTTTATTAAAATCCAGGCTTTTTTGCATTCTGTGAAACACTCAAGGTATCACATGATTTCACTCAAGAATCCTGCACCATATGTTCTACTCGCAAAATATTTATGGATTCCGATAATAATTATATCCAGGGTAATCCTGAAGGAATAAGAAATATCTCAACCACTCTTCTTTGTAATTTGAACTACATGCTAAGAGTGCCAAAAAATAGCAGTAAATCAGTGTTGCCAACCTATGAAAATATTACTAAAATGAAAATGCACTATTTATGGTGAGATTAGACCTCACAGCTAATCTCTGTCATCACTCTGCAGCCGTGGCCAAGTTTGCTCAACTGCTCTCCTTCTAAAAACATCTCTCGGCTATGCTTTGTGGCTTAGGGTCCCCAACACTTCAGCTAAACTATGCAACTTCTTCTGCTAAGCTCAGATTGCAAATGTTGACAACATGTGGGGAGACAAGGACAAAAAAAGCAATGTTCCCATGATGCATCAGGTAGGACCATTGTTTTTGTATTATGAATGTTGTAGAGAGACACAGAAGTGATAAAAGGGAAAAGCATTAAAACATGAAATATATTACTACAACTGTGATCAGCTGATTCCCTTCCTAATATCTTAGGTTTCTAACGTGCTCATGATGTTCCTGAGAGCACATGAACTAAAGTGTGTGTAAGTGGATGTCAGCACTGAATTGCATTACTTTCAGCTTGCATCAAACAAAGACTAATAGATATGGTCTCCATGCAAACACTTCTAGAGCAAATCGGCCAACACTTCTGAAGAACTAGATGTTAAGCTCTGGTGTAATGAAATTTAACGTGTGCCTTCTTACAGGCATCCATTATCAAAATATCCTCTTCATTCAACGCTGCACATTTTGTCTTTTCTTTCACTTTGAGCAATGTTTTATAACTATCTTCTCAATCATTATTAATGATTTGTTTCTCCTTAAAATTCAACTTGCAATTATCTTACTAATACAGTGTCAATTTAAGTGTACTGTAGTTGATTAATAAGCATACTAAAAGTGGGGGAATGTACAATTAGCAAATAGTAAACAAGATTGCTTACATCAATTTTAAACTTAGAGATTTCAAATTTTTTATCAGTTAAATGTTGCTCAACTATTGCACTGCCACTGTATCTCCAGACGTGATGTTTCACGAGGGTAATGGCCACCTTTAGCAACACTAGCACTGTGAATTTCCACAGTAAACAAAGTTATTCTGATTGATGTTTGGAGGAATTTAGTAACAGTGACGGTCAAATTATGTGTGTATTAATTTGTTGAGTTGGTTTTTTAACACTACGTCACTTACATTGTTATCATAATAACATAACATAACAATAAAGTTATTCTGATTAATTGCAACACACACTCAGCACTCTAATATTCTTAAGAAAAATCAAGGAAGTGTTGTAACATTGCAAAGTGTGGAAGTTTGACAATGTTGCCAATTCTCTTGTATGTGGAGCATGTGTCATCAATAGTTGTTTCCTGGTAAAGTGTGCGTTGATGATTTCGATTGTTACAATTATTGCTATATCAACATTATTTACATTTGACAAAGAGATGGCACAGTAGTGGCAACACTGTCTCTCACACGGCGCTACTATATGTACATATCCATAGAAAATGTTAAGGATTATTTTTAAAACCTCAAAGAAAAAACATAGATAAGGGAAGATTAAACGACATCAAAAAACTGACATTTTTATTTATAATTTTGTCTTTGATATATATATATATATATATATCCCCCTTTAGGTCCCAAGGTCTGATGCAATTTACAAGCCGATATAATCTCATCTACAATATTTAAGCTGTGTTGGTTCCATTTTATTTTTCTTTACAAGGTTTTCATGCTGAACAAATAAGGTGGTTTAGGTTTTGTGCCAAACTTTTTATTGCGTGTTTGCTCTTGCAGGTTTTGCTTGCTGTATATCACAGAATGACATTAACATTGAGGCAACATGTAGCAAAAGTGCTAGTTAAGGTGACATTTTAATTAGGGATGTCTATAACAGCAAAAATTTGAATTTCATAATTTATTTTCTTTTATAAATATGAGGACTCAAATATCATCCTTACAAATGTGTGGAAATGTGAAACACTATATAAAAAGTCAATGAAAAAAAAATCTCAACTCAATGGCTACAAAATTGAGGACTTACCTAACTAAGCAGAGGCATTTTATTATGTTCATCAGACAACTTAGTTCACAAGGGTATTTCTATTTGCCACCAAAAATGGTCTTAGCCACTCAGTGTTTGGTGCGTGCCTACTACAGTTTTGACACGTGTATGTGACAAACTGTCAGTTCCATGAGAGATCACTCATTTCCCACATACTGGTGCGAACTCCAAATTTCACTGTTAGTTCAACATCTATGAGTATTTTAACTTTAACTTGTATGTAACAAAATATTGCTACACTTGACATGTGAACACTCTGGTCTGAGTCAGCTTGTAGTTATATAAACACAACCAGTCCTCAATGTGAAGCAGTAACTAACAGCAGAGCTTCTTGTGGAGCGTTTTGTGTTTAATGTTTTGTGATACTGGTAGGTGTTCAACTGGAGTGTGTCTGTGCAGGTGTATGTTTACTAAATATATATTTTAACAGTAGCAGAGCCAGAAAAGTATAAAAAGGGAGGTTATGCCTACGGATCTGTTTTTAAAGAATTTGTATAAAATTATTAATTCAGAGTTGAAATATTTTTAAAACATCAATTTATACTCAGAGATTAAGGTGCAACAATTGGATGTCAGAGCAAGAATACACAAGGTTCACTGTGTTTCGACTTCTTAGAAGACAAAAACAAATAAGGCGCAACAGAATATGATTCCTGTTTTCATATCAAAGAAAACATTCTTGCTGTATCTTTAAAGTACCAAGCTGCCTAAAGATATGTAAAATTATTAATTCTAACAAAATGGAGTTGTTTTGTTTATTATCTATTGCAGTATTGTGTTTCACATGAACCCACAAACATTAGTTACTAATATCTGCTGCTTATAACACAGCACTTCATGTACTGCAGATGCAATGTGCTATTACCGAGTTGGCTGAGCCCATTAACTAAGTCATATGACAAGGATGATAATTCATCTCAACTAGCATATAAAGCCATTATTAAGAGAGTACATAATTAATATATACTATACAGTTAACTTACATGTAAAAAAGCACAGCCAAATGAATTTTACTTAACCCTTTTAGTGCCGTGATGCCGTTTTCATACATTTTAACTCTTTCCAGTGAGGAAGTCTGTGTACTTTCTACGTCATAGGCATAGAGAAAGCTTTTCTGGAACATTTCTGGACCTTATCTTTACTCCAAAGTGCTAAATTAGTTCCATATTCAATTTCTCTAGTCTGTATTTATGTTGGTTAAAACATGGCATCATCTAGCCGAAGGTTATGAACCAAAGACCTTGCATGAATGCAAATAATTGGTGTACTCATCAAAATGGATTTACACAGATGAGGAGTACAATGTGAATCAGCTCTTCAGCTATGCAACAACACAAGTGCTAAATTGTACAGTATCTGCATTACATTTGTTTATGCCACTTTCATTATGCTTATGTACGTGTGTTTTTGGGTTTTTTTTTTTCCTTTTCCAGTTTTCAGTCTTCAGGTTACATGAATTCATTTTTTGTATTTTAAAAAATAAATAAACACCAGGATGTTTTAGTAAAGGAACACCTGTACTGTCATTTAATTAGCCTGAGCTTTCTGTGTAGTAAGGTTTTGTATACCAATTACTATTTTGGGATTTTTAATTTTATTTTTAAATCTTTTTGTTTTTAATTTTTCAAAAATACTGAAAAGACTTCTTATCCGTATAATGCATATTATACACTAGACAAAAGGGTTTACTAAAAATGAAAAAAGATTCAGTTCTCTATGTCATTTTATCACTAATAATTTGAAACCCTGCATTCTCCTCTAAAATTGCTTGGCATTTTTCAGACAGTATTTTGCTATTCGAGCTGGCACTAAAAGGGTTAATAAATACATGTCTTGTGCATTTAGAATAAATCTGCTAATCTGATAAAGCATTTTCTTTGAAGGAGCATACCAAAAAGCAAACTAAAAATTATTAAAACTGTTACTTTTATTTTTAAGATGAACAGCATAATCATTGGTATCTGCACAGTTTCTGGATTTTTACAAAAATACAAGTCTTATTTGATGATCAAAATAACAGTTAAATACTTTAACACATCACTATGACTAGCATAGCCTTGTATAAGGAAATTCAAAGAGAAAAAAGAAGGTTGGTATTACCACTAAACAGCAATGCTATAGTTCCTGATCACAATATGATGCACAACAGCTACAGTCATTTTCAACAAAGCTATACAAACATTGCAAATGCTCTTGCAACAGATACCAACCAGTTCAGAAACAAAAGCAATTCTTTGTGCAGGTTCTTTCTTGTGCTAGGAAATGATGTGCTCAAACCCAGAGAGAGTTTGAATGAGTTAAGTACTTCAAATGTATTGGGTGTTCATTTTTATCTGTGATTTCCCATGTACTGATAGAGCAAGTATGACTCATAGTTGATTGGTCAGACTGCATTGAAGTCAAATACTTTACATTCGGAAGGAGCAGTGATATTTTGTGCAAGAGAAAGCAAACTACAGTATTCTTGACAGCATTCCCATGTCCTCTCCTGTCACAGTAATGAATAACATTTAAATGTTGCTCTGTTCTTTGCTGTTGTGTGCTTACCAACTTATGAACTCTAAATTCTGGGAGAACATTAGATATAACAGTAAAGCTACAAAAATATATAAAGAAACAGTCATATGAACTTTTCCATGTGCAATAGTATTTCTTTTTCATTTCTACTCCTAATGAACTAGCCATTACAATAACCAACTTAAGACTTTGACCTCATTTTGTGATTTCTATTTGTATATATAGCAAGATGATGACTTGATATTGACTCAACAATTGGTTTCCCTTCTCCCTCCCGACGTCAGCACTGCTGACCGCCACACAAATCAAAACACTGCAGTTTTCTTCTGCACACTGCTAACCCTTGCATATAACAGATAAAATACTTGTATTTTGTAAAAGTATTATAAATAATAATAATAATAATAATAATAATAATAATGAATTAGGAGATATCACATAATTCCGGGAGATTTAATTTCAGTTCCAGGAGCTAGGAGATCCCATTCAATTCCAGGAAACTCCTGGCCATTTCAGTAGAGTTGGCAAACCCTGCATATAAATATGATTTATATCGCTGCATAAATATAATACCTACTCCAAGCAATCAAGAGGGACAACATTGAACTTGCCTTGGTTTCTGTCACTATACCTTATTCATTATAACCTGAAAGTAGATATAAACAGACACACGTGATGTAAATGAACTACATTGGCAGTGCTGTTTGGCACAATATAGTTCCATGCTTTATTAAATATTGTGCATTTCTTGTATTGTGTAAAACATTCAAGGTAATACAGTAAAACCTGCCTAAAACGAGCCTTGAGCTATTTTCTATGCTAAATAATGCTCTAATCCATAAAACTATCCAACACGTAAACAGAATAATATTCAGGAATCATTCACATAAATAACCTGAAAAATACAGATAATCACATGCATAATACATAAGCATTAATTTTGAGTGCAACTGTACTTGCACTGAAGTTTTCAAAGGATGCAAAGAACTTTTTTGTGAAGAAAGTGCCAACAATTGGTGCTCCATTTTAGGCATATATATATATATATATATATATATATATATATATATATATATATATATATATTATTCCACCATTAAGCTGGACAACATTTATCATAAACATTGAGTTAGTGCTTCTTCCTGACTACTTTATGTGAACCACGGAAGCAAGTTCAAGTTTGGGGGAAAACTGTAAAACACCAATTTGTATCAACTATAGTATTTCTTAAAACATGTTTTGTGAAATGGCTTTCACATATGACAATAATACAAGGTTAGTTGTTTAACAACAAATAGAATAATAATAGCACATAACATTTATCTGTTAAAACACAGGCAAAAACCAGACTTGACCTCATGGAAGAAGAAAATTTGCATTGCAGCTAGCTCACCTGCAGCCAGTAGTTATTTGCAACTGATGATGAGGGACAGATTCTACAATGCCAGTTCTGCTGTGTAAGTAATAATTTTGATGAAGCCTTGTGAAAAACAACTCGTAGTGCATTATTATTAGCGACAATTTAGCTAAACTATTAAAGCGCCAATACAATGGCAGAGATTAGGCAACTTCAACCAATTGTGGTCATCTGACTGGAGCGATATTGTCAAAACATCTTGTCGCATTTCGTTGAAGTCTTGTCACGCCTGAAGTTCATTTAATTCAGGAGGCAGTGAATAAAGAAGAAAAAATAACCAAAACATTGGGTAAATAAACATAGTTGAATGCCTCATCCTCCATTTCAGAACTAATTTAAGTATTACAATGATAACCTTGTCAAATACAACAAATGTTTTCATCTCTTAGGACAATTTGAATTATCGATAAGATGAAAACATGAGTTGTATTATTTATAATGTGCATATGGAGAGGTTGTGCGAGTAGAAGGCTGAACCTTTCAGCACACAGTGAACAAATTCATCGCAAAACCATTTCTTGTGCGGGAAATCACAGATAAAGATTCAACAGCAATATGTTTTACACTACAACTATACAATACCTTCGTTGTTTATGAGCCACATTAATCATGACTCTCAAAACACCGAGACACTGAATTTGAAATCTGTTGCAATATACAAAATTAAGTCAGACTTAACGAGAAAACAGTATTTCAAACTTTTCGCATGCAAGTCATATTATAAAGTAATATTGTAGGGCCTTTCAGCAACATCACTCAGTCAAAGAAATTTGTCACTTATGGCAATCTATAATTATTTCGTACATAAAAATAATTAAAAAATCAACAAATTCACAGCACCATTTTCACATGAATCCATTCACACACTCACAGTTGCCTACTTGGGATCCCGTCGCTGTTAAATGTTCCTTCTTTGCTTGTAATGCCTGACTAGCCTGCTTCATTATCTAACAGAAAGGCACACGGCAGTTTTTTTTAAATGATTTTTCCCCCAGTTTTCTTTATGAAAGAAAAAACCACGAGTGATTTGCTGTAGTTATGGTACGAAAATTCTCCTCTTGGTTTAGCACACAATACTGATTGTGTTAACTGCTCCACAATAACTTATGCTAGAATGCAATGCCCTCAAGTATGATACAAGTCCCTAAACACATACATAGTTGCTGACAAAAGCTCACTTTTCAATTATAAAGATCGGATAAAGTTTCTTTCTTCAGTTTCTGGAATGTAAAAATACCACTATATTGCAACCTAGCTTGTGTTTATGTTGGTACCAACGGGTTGCTGCACCACGTGAATCGGACGATACAGTTCTCTTCTCATCATTAAACACACAAACACAACTCACTTAGTCCTGTGTTTTCATTGTTACATCTTCACTAAAATATGTTTCTCATTAATTTCTTTGGTTTGCGAAAGACAAACTTTCACCTTGTAATTCTTTTCCCAACCTTTTATTCGAAGGCCAGAAAGAAAGTAAAGACGATATTATCACAAGACCAGAATTAAGTACATCGGTTTGTCTCCCTTGCTGACACACAAAGCAAAACAAAACAACTGGATGGATTTCACGTATACTTAAGGTATGAACTCGATGCCTTTCTTTTGTTCCTATGGCTGGCACAGTTGGCAGTGCAGACGCTGGATCGCAGCTCAGGGAAAATTATTTGGCACTTTAAAGCATTGATCCAGTCTTGGACATAAATAAAATCAATGGACTGCTTCTAACGCTTTAGGACAACTTTTGTTACTCTGCAATTCATATGCAGAGATCAATACAGATTGCAAAGCAATCCAACAATCACAAATTAGTAAATTTTAATGTAAAATAGTGAAAAGACTGCTTCCATAATTAAGAAAATGAATGCCCAAGTATTTTGAGACAGTATTTGAGCCTCCTTTAGCACCAATTTGTTCATCCAGTAGTTTCACCAATGCTGTTTTTGAGTACCAATTCCAAAAAGCTCAGCACCATGATTCTGAAGCTGGAGTTGCAAAATTTTCATCTTCTTCATCGCTGGGGTCTTCTCCATACATATCTGCCAGCTTACGGAATCTTGGACCGAAATTTGAAAGATAATCAAAATTCAAATCTCCTTCGTCTGTACCTGAAGAATAAACAAAGTTACAATATATAACATTCATTATAATAGAAATTAACATTCTATTGCCCATGAGCAACACATATGCACACACAAGGAGACAAAAAGGTGGCATACATTAAAAACTCTGATCTATGGAATGGCACAATATTCAAAATGCAAGAAAAAAGAAACAGCCGAAATGATGTAAAAAAAAAATTATCCCTTAAATGTGCTGCTTTGCATATACACAAAGTGATTTTTAGGTAATGTTTTAGAATATATGATTGATTGGTTTCTGATGGTTATCCTTGACAATGAAGCCACTCGCGCTCTTGCTCTCCAGTGTATTGATGAAAGTCTGGTGGTCTCATTCAGCAGCGTACCAATCCTATTGGGTGTTTGTTAGCAGTCTAAAACATGCTCTCAACATTTTCTTGCTACTGTACTAAATGTTTTAATAGAGTGATAAAATAAAGGACCGATTTTCATATTTCATTGCCTTTTTATTTAGAATATGTTACTTTTATTAAAAGTTTATACTACAGTGACATTAAACAATAGATACAAATTTTTCAGCTTTTTCTATTGAAAGAAAAAAGAAAAGAAAAAAAAAAGATTAATTTATTTCAATAATATTTTCTTTTTTAAATAAAAAGCAACATCACACTGATTGTTTAAAGTGGTTTTACCACAGGCACATTTGATTGCAACTGCAGGGATTTGGTTTGAATGGATGGGCAGTCTATTACATATCACACTAATAACCACAGCAGGTAAAAATAAAAGGGATTTGAAACCAGTTTATGAAATAGAGCAAGAACAGCATTGTATCAAACTAATTTGCACATTTAAGGGTTAAATCAAATTTCCCAATGGTTAGGCAAGGAGTAGAGCAAGACTCGAAGTTTGGTTTCTAATATATCAACAATAGTTTTTAATTAGTACTAGAGAATGGCAATATAGCAATTGATATGCAGATGACATGACAGCAGCAATTAAAAGTCAGCTACCGAGATAAACCATTCAATTAATGAAAAAAATAGTAAATACTATATAAATTTGGATGTGATAAATACTAAAAAGACAGCCTGGATAAATTTTGAATTAAAAATTGTAGTTCATATAGTATACAACTGGATATAGATGGAGAAAATGTACCAGAGATCTAATATACAATTTTTTAGGAGTAATTACAGATTAATTAAATAAACATAAATATAACATAACATACTGCCTTATAGAGTGAGACAGGTAAGGAAACCCCATGGATGATAAAATAATTAAAACAGATCTACTTTGTTTCTATATACTTGCACATAAAATGTGGGATAATATTGTGGGGAAATTCTACAGCAAGTTGAAAACATTTTTAAATAGAAAAAGCAGCTAGAATAATAAGTAAAGTAAAATACTAAATACACATGCAGATTAACCATTTACTGTCTATATGCGTATAGAGCAATAATGTTTGTAATAGACAAGTATGAACAAATAAATAGAGCCAAATGAACTATTACAGATCTAATGTAAATAAAAATGTATCTGTGAAAGGTGTACTATAACAAAGAATTAAGCTATTTAACAAATTACCTCCAAAATTTAAAACAGTCGCAGAGATGTGAAAACAACAATTTAACTTAGAATTTAAGGTATTTCTATTAAATAGATGTTTATACAATTTGCATGAGCTATAAATTGTGATTCTGTATAAATGTATGCAATGACATGTACAAAATCAATGTATTGATATGCTGGACAAAATAAATATTATTATTGCTTGAACAGTTTGGCATATTAACTGTTCCTTCTTTATACATTTATGAGATTATAAAAGATATTGTACGAGAAAATGAATAAACAAATGCAGATCTACAAACACAACTGATTACCATGATAACTTCATTTACCCAAGGTCATAGGCTCAAACCCAGCAGAGGACAATGGATTTTTTTTGGGTGTAAAAATCCTTTGGAAGGTAAGTAAAGCCGTTGGTCTCTTTATGGCACATAAAAGAACCTCAAGTCTGATAGAGAGGCCTCTGAGCAAAAATAAGTGGTCTTTCACACCCAATTTAGAATGGAACACTGAAAACCACAGTAGTTAAATAGCGACCATAAATAACAAGCCATTTACATTTTTACAAACATAACCTGAGAAATATGATTATTTCAAATCTGTAATTAGAGGCACATTAAACACAAACTGTAGAGAACATGGGAAAACAACCAAGTTACCTGGAGAAATAAAACTAATCAAAAATATTGATCTAACTATGAAAGGAATAAAGAGGCACTTAACCCCTTCAGTTAAACGCAATGATATGATTGATAAATTAACCCATTTTACCAATAGACAATTCAATTAAATAACCTCAACTTCTGGATTAATGGCGATAACTCACAATAGAAGTTTCTTTTTGGTAGTGTTTAATGCCTGCTTTTACTACTGTGACTTTGTTACAATTAATTGTAACAAATCTTCACTTACCTTTTGGAATCCAAGGACTAGTTTTGCAATAAAATGGTCTATTGCATCATCAGCTTAGTTTCTTTTTGCTCTTGTTGTTTTGGTTACTGCTACTAAGTGGATTGTGTACTAAGGTATTGCTAACTACTGGTTTGTTTTTCAAATTTGTTTAGATTCCAGTAGTTAGCAATAGCAGTAGCAAACATATGAAACCAAAGGTCGTGGGATTAAATCCAGTCAAAATGCATGTTCAGCATTCAAGAGGAACTGCAGTAAAGGATGGGGAGGACACAACTAAAACAAGTGGTGTGATGCTGACAGGTTTTGACTAAATGCAGTGCACCATTTTCTTGTGAAATATCTGCTAAAATTCTTATCCATGTAACACATGCAGTGCTTTGGTATCAGTTAATTCTACTTCCGAGAACTGGTCCACTTTCTTGTTTACTTTGGCTACTCTGAGAGATTTAGTAGTTATCCTGTCAGTCATTCATTGAGGTGATCCAAGTGGGCGAGTCTCTGGCGACTAGTTCACCATCTTTAATTGTTATAGATTGAGTTGCCTACTGACCTTTCTTATACACGTAAGCTGTGCTTTAAGAGTGGAATTTATATTTCACTTGGGTTAAATCTGTGCATTAATTGATTAGTTAAATTTGCATTTGTAAGCATGGGTAAAAGTATGCTAAGAGTTTCAGCAGCCATGTATTAATATTACAAATGTAGCTGTAAAACCATATTGTTATTGTGTCACGCAGACTTTTAGGCGACTATTGGTTCTGTATTTACACGAGCTTAAGTAAAGAGAAGCTTAGAGAACTTAAACTGTGATAATATTGTAATAAAGCAGTTTAAAGGGTTGGGCAGGGTAATTATATGACTCAACAGCCTTATACACAGATTGGTAAGTGTTCCAAAAAAGAATACCACTGTGAACTTGCTAAAATACTGGACATAGCTACAGAAAATAGATTCTGGGCAGAACTGGTGTACAAAAAAGTTAATAAGGTCAAAAATAGGAAAAGAATTAAAGAAGTCAGTACACTCATCAAAACCAGAAAGAAAACAAGATCTACAAGAAGTTTACCTACCACCCTATAACTTTCTACAAATTCCAGAGAATCTTCAAACAACACATCATCATTCTAGCCCCAAAAAATAATTTCTCCATAAAAAACCTTTTAAATTCTAAATTAAAAGATGATATCCCACAAGAAAACAAACCAGGAATATACCAGTTCAGCTGCGGTGACTGTGAAAAAAATCTACATTGACCAAACAAAAAGAAACATAAAAACAAGAGCAAAAGAACACCACAGAAATATTAAAACTCAAACAAGAAGACAAATCCACAGTAGCTTGGCATTTTTGGAAAGAGAAACACACCATAAATAGAAGCCCAAAAATACTCAAAAAAATATCACAAGGAAGACAGAATTAAAAGTTTGGGAAAACAAGAATCGCGTTTTCAATTACTACTGATATAGAGGTTCATCAAACCACCACAGCAAGCAATACTGGCACACTCGACCAAAGGAATTGACAATGGAAGCACATGGCTTCTGAAACACATTTTCCGAAATAAAAAGTAAGTGATGTGTGTTACAAAATGACAACTAATTTTCAATAGTATTTTCTGTTAATTCTGTAATAAGCCTGTTACAGTCCACTTTCCAATTAATTGTAAGCAACAACATTCATTGATGTTTGGAGGAATTTAGTGACAGTGACGGTCAAATTATATGTTTTATTAATTTGTTGAGTTGGTTTTTTAACACCACGTCACTTACATTGTTATTATGAGGGACAGTTTAGAAAGCCTAACTCGTTGGACCCGTGAGGTTGAAAATGAAAGCATAGGCTTTCGAAACTAGTCAACAACATTCAATTGCACCAAATAGTTCAAGGCACAGAGGGCAATGACCGGTGCAGCATATGCACTATTTTACCATTTTACTATGAAAAACAAATTATCAGCATTATAACATCAGATAATACTGCAGTTTTCGTGTGTCCATATGGCAAGGCATGGTGTGCAAGAGTTGATCATAATGGCAACACTGGACTTTTGAGCCCCAATAAACAAATTATTTTTTTTTTTAATTTGAGCACCTTACCTCCAATATTGGGTATCCTTGAATGGGTTACTGATAAGTGCATTTTATACTGGAGGAATTTAAATAAGGGGGTTTTTAATTAACAATTATAAATAATTACTGTATTTAACAAAACCACAACATGTAGATGTTTTCATGGATGAAATAAACTCAGCTGATAGTACATACAACAAAATATGGAAGGAGTCAATAGCACCTGACGAAGAGGAAGTAAATAGAGCATAGGGCACCACTTGGTTTCAACTTCTATTGCTACTATGCACCCTGGTGACAACATCCACAGATGGCACTGTACGACGAAATCACAATTTGTGAACATGAAACGGCAAAATTTTGCCCAGGACCTTATTCTTTCAACATATAAGATTCTTTTACATGCAAATAAACATTACACTGGCTTTACTCCCTTTCTGAAGGCTATGCTAAGGATTTTTGTGTCCAAAATACTCTCAATCTTCCTCTGCCAGGTCTGAACCTGCAATCTCGGGTTTTAGAGACTAGCATGGTAGCAACGAAGGGCAACTGATGAAGCCAGAGGAACAAGAGGGAGAAATGGTGGCATGTATAGGGCTGGTAAAATGAGCAACAGGTAGAACATGTAACATTTAATATACTCATGTATCTTTCATTTCAAAATCTCCACACTGTCTTAAGATTGAGACAGGCTGTAACATAACTTACACTTATACACAATTAGCACAAAAACAGGATGAAGTAACTAACACAGCATCACACTCAAACTTCACTAGTTGAACTGAGTAACTTACATCACACATGTATTCACACGAGGTATTTAAAGCATAGTCAGGTGTTGCACACCATTTTTGGACTCAAAACCATAATGTTAACAGTGAACCCAAGTTATTAAAATCAGTGCAGAATTCAACTGCATTAACAGTTTGCGAAATCTATTAATTCTGAAAAACAAAGTCAAATATTGATCTACCATAAATAGTCTCATCTCAAAATTCATCTACCTGGAAGAGGAATCTCTACACCCCGCATCAGTGAATCTCTGCTGAAGATGGTTAGTTAGTTATTTCATGTAGTGAAGTTACTGTTAACAAACCTGATGCTAGGGATGAGAGCGATCCTGTTGTGTTTCCGTCTCCTTCATAAGCATAATGACGAACGTCGTCAAATGGATTTGTGTCAGGATCATTGTCACACAGCTTCTTCTTGCCGTCCAGGAATCCACAGATATCTGGCACTTCGTCAGGACCTGTCATGTTAAACACATGTAACTCAACTATGTGCATTTCTTGAAAACATACAAATGCTGCTTTAATTCTGTTGTTCCTCAAAAGAAATGTTAAGAACTTTATTAATGTTGCTGTTATAATACTGAAAATGGAGAATTGTTGCTAAAAAGTTGCCTTGCTTGTTAGTTTCTCTACCAACTATGTAGAGCAATCACTGCTTTCTTCTAACACATTTCACATTGAGATTTCATTAGAAATAGACCTTTTAAGGCCTCAACTCAAACATTTATTTTTACAAAGGAAACTTAAGGTTGTGTCTGCATAACACAAAGATTTTCAAGATAATTCCCACATCCCTATGCTTTATAAGGAAATTATTAAATGAATTTTCAACAAAATATTAGGCTCCCTAATTTTTCCACAAACAATAAAGCCAAATTTTAAGCAGTGCCTTTAATGAAAATGAAAAAGAGTGATAGTCATATGACGAGTGTGTCTTGCAGCTCAACAGAATATATATATATCAGTAATAATTCTTTCCTATTCTTTTCATAGCTTTTTTTTTTTTGTCAGTTTCCTATTGTTGTTCTGCAATATTAAATGTATGCATTAACTATCTTGAAAATCACATCACATCGTACATACCAAAGTACTGAGGCTTTCAGAGCTCCAATTTTCCTAAGTGCTTTGGATAAAAGTTAGTTATTCCATTGAACTTCTGGTTTAACTGTTATTGTCTCTATCTCCAAAATTAACCACAACAATTTCTAATTTAACTTCATTGGATGGCCTTTCTAGCCACAGACAATGGCTGCAATAAACTAGTAAGCAGAGCAGATCATACCTCTGCCAACCAGGGGGGCCTTTACAGGTTCCTTGTTGAGAAGGGTTCCATCATTGTCGTACATGAGCCTCAGAACATTGAGGTCGTAGCCAGTCATGTCTCCCTCACCACCTCCTTCGTCTTCGTAGTTGATTATATTCTCTCTGATGTCATCTGTGTCCTTGTACATGTCGTCTGTCTTGCGCCGATGCACCACCACCGCCAACAGCAGAACTGAAAACACAAATCATTGCCATGTATTCTATCCAACGAGACACATGCACAAGCAGCCAGAGGAGGCGAAATGCGCTACTAGCCTCTCTCTTACTGCCTGACCATTTATTTCCAATACAACATTACGAGCAACCACCGATGTAAAAGGAAGTCCAGTAATTTTGTTTTAGTCCCAAGAGAGTGAGAATGCTCATAGGCTCCTAACGGCTAATTTTTGACGTGAAATGAAATACTCAAAATCTGGTGCATACATCATGACTCACGGTAATCTCTACAATTTCCCTCAGGCTTCGCCACTGCCATACCTGCAAAGTTTGAAACTTACTTTTTCCTCATATTGTATTCAGAAAATACACATTGCAAATGCTAGACGACCTCCAGTTCTGAACATCAATATTTTAGAAAAAAACATTGAAATTATTCTTTGTGGTGTAGTGATTACCGTAATACCCAAGGTGACAGGTTCAAACTCAGCAGAAGATATGGATTTTTTGGACATAAAAATTCTTGGCACGGCTTCCTTTGGAAGGGAAGTGAAGCTGTTAGTCCAATGTAATATTTCAATGTAAAAATCTCCCACTGTAATTTAGAGTTGTGTAATGTAACAGGGCACAAGGGAACAATGAGCAAACTTCTGATTCTAAAATTGATATTTTGCACAGTAAGTGCTTTTTCACTTTAGTGAAATGAGACGCTATTTTCTTAAGCTGAGAACTGACTGACTTTGATTAAAATACCCTGTATTTAAGATAGTTCCATGACAAATAAATTATTTATCTTGAATTTTCTGGAAATACCCTCCGAAAACCTTTTCACTCGGGTTCGATTTTTATGTAACTGGTAAATCATAAGAGATAGACAAAAAACTTACTACAGAAAAATGTAGATCTTGTTTAAACACACAATTTGTATAATATATATAAATGAGTAGGTTGCCTATTTCCAAGACACACACTATCTCTCACCCCCACATAACATTGCAATCTGCAGATCCTATTGTGAGATTAGACTCAAAGCCCAAACTCTAGGATGGAGATTATGTCAACAATTACATTTATTCATACATTTATTTAGAAATAATAACTGTGACAATGAATTTTCAGAGGTGTCAGTTTTGCATAATTTACAATTACATGTCTGTTTCCAAAAGCCTACTCGTACACTTGCATTCTTAGAATATTCATGTGTATTATATTTACAATGTTACATTATTACCAGTGTTTTTTGATTGAATGAAATCCTTCTCTGTATAGAAGGTATGAGTAACAAGGTATCTTTTTAATTCTGATCTCAATTTTTTTTTTGGGGGGGGGGGGGTAATTTAATGACCTTTAACCTGGTTGGTCATATCGGACAATGAATGAAATGATGCTCAAATGATCTTGGAGTCCATGGAGCTTAAAGTTACTTGACATTCATCTTCTCAGAATAAGGGGAAACCTTATCCAGGTAACTCACCCTGAGCAAGATTCAAATTCACGACCTTACGAATGTGAGGCAGACATGCTACCACCACACTACCCAGGTGGACTCTGATCTAAACTTGTTTTCGTTCATTTGCAATTCTTTTATAGAAGAGGGAAGCGAATTAAACAAAACTATTCATTTGTAGTAAATCCCTTTTTGGAATAACAGGAAATTATTTGTTGGTCTATTCAAGTCCTGCCTATGTTTTGTTTCTTTGTTATGAATATCTGTACACTTTTCTGAGTTATTTATTAGAAATGACAGTATGGCTAGAATATATTCACAAGTAAAATTCCAAACATTTTGAAAAGTGATTTGCAGCGAGTCGATCATCTTTCTGTTGCCATTATTCTTATTACCTTTTCTTGCATAATGAACATCTACAGAAATCCCCAAAATACTATTTCATACGTCATCATTAATGAATGAAAATGAGCATAATCTATTTTTAGTATGCTCTTATTTATAAGCTATAAGCAGGAATTGGTCAAGTCCTGGCCATGCAAAGAAACAGATTTTAATCACATAGCAACCATATATGTGGGTATAAAACTTACTGAGAAGAATCGCGATGCAGACTAATATTGCAACAAGGAAGTTTGTGTTGATACCAAAAGAGACGGCTCTCGCCACTCCTCTGCTGCATCCCGGGTCCACATCTTTACTGTCACTTGGTTCTCCTAGATTGTAAGTCTGCAAAACAAACCACACATTTCCCTTCTTAACACTCTTCGGTTATACTCAAAACTTGTTAACATTCAATTTCCTAAAAATGTAACAAAATAACTAAAGGATCATAATGTACACACTTTACACCACATGTTGCCATATCGTGTGATCACAGACAGTATTTACACAATGTTATGTCTGCATGTGTTAGGACAGCCGCTGCTCTGTCACATTTCTCTTTTCTCAGTAAATGTATGTAGAGCAACGAGAGTGACAGTCGGACACAAACATTGCATTCAGTAGCACCGCCACAGTTTGTTACCTCCTTTTATGGCAAACTTAAAACTGCTCAATTTATTTATTTATGTCAAATGCAGTCTCAAATTAACACATTTTTACCTTCTCTACACATAGTGTATAAAGAAAATATTGCACTCCACCCAATAATTCCATACAGAGATTTCACTGAAAATGTATGTTTTAGGCTCCCCTTTATCCCCCCCCCCCAAAGCATTTTCAGAAAAAGGTCCATCTGTGTAAGAACACGAAAACTCAAAAACAAAAAGTTGGTAAAATACCAAACTTGGTACTTAAGTTTAGATTCTTCCAAGGATGTAACATGAAGATTTTCAAAAATGGCTCTAATGATTATGATTATTATATTAAAGATATTTATCTGACAAATAAATGTATATCTTGAATTTTCTGGGAATAGTCTCTGAAGACTGCTTTATTCTGGATGAATTTTATGAAATTTTGCATAACTGCTAAATCGTAAGAGATGGACAAAAACTTACCACACAAAAAATGTAGAGCACATAATTTATGTTTTATAATTTTTTTCATGGACTTGGTTGTTTTTGAGGTATTCCTTGTTTTTGGTTTTAGCTTTAAAAAACTTATATTTTCTTATACAGGAATTTATGAACTCGTGTCCATACAAACAAAGGAACTTCAGTCACATAGCAACCAGCTTTTGACTATCACTTTAACCTATGGTACTTCCTTATTTCATTTCTACATCAAGCAAGTAATAAGACTATTCTGTTAATTTTTTCTCGATTTGCATCAAGTAAATGGAAGCATTAGCTTTTTAACAATAATTTGTTGCAGAGATGTAGAGAAGGTCATGTGAATGGAACACATCAGATTTTTACTACAGAGTTGTTTTTATCCTGTGAATCAATACCTTGAAATTGTCTAGATAATTAGTTCTATTACAAATATGCATTATATTTGAAATGAAACTTGATTGTCTATAATTGCCAAATCCAACATTTCTGTAATGAAATCTCACTGTGAATACATATGATCCAAAACACAAAAAGCATCTAACATTAGAATATCACTTACAAACTTCTCTCTAGGGCTTTAGGAAGGTTTAACACTTATTTAGATGCGAGTATATGCACCCACAATAAATTGTTTTTAATACTCTGATATCCTTTTGAAATGCCTAAGGAGGTACATTATCAATATGCTAAGCCTATGATAAACTATTACATACCGTAATTCTGACAAATTTGTATGATTTAACAGCCTCAATATTGTTAGACATTTGAGCCATATTATTTTAGTTTTTGACAATTTTATTTCCATTTATGGAACAGGTCCTAGAATTTAATGATCATCCGATTAGAGGAACAGCAACATATATAACAGTATTTCTTACCTTTGCATTGATAGTAAGATTGCGGATACAGCCAGCAAATCCCAGCGACGTTGGCTTATGATTCCACTGCATTGCATTTGCTATGACGTTCAGATCTACAGCACTTCCTCCAAGTTGTAATGGACCATTTACGTTAAGGAACTCATTGGGTCCTTGTGGAGTAGTGAGTGACAGGCAGGAACTCATCTGGCAGTTGTCCACCTTCAGCTCAATGCTCTGAACATTAAACAAGCCCACATCATACTCAAAACAAGAAAAAAACATAATTCTTACTTTAATTGCTTGACATGACATTTCTGTGCAAATGCATGTTTACCTACTTTGTTTTTATTTGTGGTTGAAATTTAGTTTTGCAAGGCATTTCACATTCTTCAAGGTCCATGAATTGTTTCAAGCTTCAATAATAATAATAATAATAATAATAATAATAATAATGATGATGATGGATGATAATAATAATAATATTATTATTATTATTATTATTATTAATAACCTTATTGCCTGTAGACTTTATATTACAAATATTGGTTGGTTAGAGCATATTGGAGTTGTTCCATTTGGCTTGTTGCTTTGCAGTAGCGCAATGAGAGATCTGTAGCTGTTCATAACATGAGGCACATTCATTGTACGAATGTTCTTCTGTGCACCATCCACAGCTAAAAACTGCCACTTTTTCGTGTTTATTACATATATATATATATATAAAAATAGAAAAAAAAAAAAAAAAAAAAAAAAAAAAAAAAAAAAAAAAAAAAAAAGGGAAAACCATTTCCAAAACACAACAGATTATTTGCTTTAAAAATTTGAAACGACTATGTGATAAATACAAAAAAGTGATACAGTTATTAGGTGTACAGTGAAATTATGTTTAGTGGGATACGGTTACTGCAGGGAACATGTTTAGGAATAATAACCACATTTGGAGATGTGTAGTACTCACAAGAAGCTGCAATTAAGGTAGGAAATTTGATTTTTTCTCACATAAAACCAAATGTCACCCCTTCCCCGCTCTTATTAATATGTCAATAACTCGTGAAGTAATAACATTTACATTATAAAAATTTGTAAAGCACTTGTTTTGACATTACAAACATCTTGGAAGAAAAAAACCATCACATTTTTATCTGCCCCATGAGAAAGTTTGCTTGTCAGCGCTGAACAGTGTCTGTTACAGAAATGCATGTACTGAGAGAAATTGAAGAAGCAAGTGTTCCCTTCACTCATTGATCACCATTGAGTAATAAACTGCTACACGGTTTTCCTCTGCCACTCTGATGGTCACAGCCTGCCCTTGACATTTAAAAGAAAGGTCAGGGAAATGAGAGGAATTAGTAACATTATTCAGCACAACGACTGTGATTGGTTTATGAGCATTCTTCTGCATGTTCTGTGGGAAACTAAGACATCTACTCTGTGTTTCTGTAACTTAACTATTCTGAGATGACTCGATGTTAATTCTTGTCCAGATTAATAATGGAACTCACCGTTCTGCTCCAGATGATGTCCACGTGATGTGATTTCCCATCAGTCAGTTTAATTTGTCTCTGCTCAACGTAGACAGTACCAGTGCCATAGTCCACCAGCAGCCTGGCAAAGCCACCAGATATTTCTAATGCCATGAAATCTAAACCAACAAAATACAAACAAATTACTTTTATCTGCTTCCATTTCAAAAGCAGACCATTTATTGATACTTTTCTATTGCAAAAGCTTCATATATTTTCATATAAAGTAAATAACACATCGTTATGTATTTTCACATAGCAACATTTTACAAAGCACTTTATAAATTACGTCAAGATTCTTTAAAAAAAAACATTTCCCTTTCCAAATTTTTAGTATATTGTTTCTCTCAAATACAATAGAAGGTCTTGTAAAAAAAGAGCATATTCTTCTACTGATTATTGCCAACCAACAATACATGAAAAAGATTATGACTTTGTGGTTAGTATGAGTTCAACCATAAATCACACAAGAAAATCTAAGGGAAATTTATAGTAACGTGACAATTTGTACAATTTTTAACATTGACTTGAAGAGACATATTGTCACATTAACTGACAATAATACTTTTCCGTAATGTCTTCCAGCTTTTTCTTTAAAATCACTATGTTGTTTCATATGACTTTCTAGACTTTTTCAGCAATAATCCTATAGTGGTGCTATTTGCTACTACTTTAATGTCCTCTACAGCATAAAAATCATGAATAATTTACAATAATTTATCTCAATTAAGCCCAATGGTTACCATAACAACAATCAAGTTCACAACATGAATAGTAATAGAATAAAATTGTGCACTGATATAAGATTTAATATGCCATATTATAATAATCATTTCCTGCATTAAAAATGTGGATCTCGTGGGCCTTGGGTCATTCTGTGCGGTTGTGATCTAACTTGTCCCACTCATTAACAAGCTTGACTTTTGCACCAAGCAGTGCGGACGTACCAGTGGGAGGCAGGTAGCACCATAACAATGGGTGTGGATCTGGTTGTTTACCGGGCGAGGGTAGGAATGTGGTCGGGCAGGCGACCGCGGAAAGCAGGTAGACAGGTGACTGGAGCTACGGAT
The DNA here is from genome assembly GCA_030762935.1 of Hymenopus coronatus. Taxonomy (NCBI): domain Eukaryota; kingdom Metazoa; phylum Arthropoda; class Insecta; order Mantodea; family Hymenopodidae; genus Hymenopus; species Hymenopus coronatus. Next base: position 4,308,986 of record CM060894.1, read on the forward strand.
ACTACGAAGAATTATTATTTTATGGCTTTTGTATTACTAGTCCTGCTTGTGATAGGAGGAGTTCAAATAAATCCAGGACCTGTAGGAGATGAAAGATGTGCAAGCTGTAACAAAGCACTGAGGACCGGACTTCTTTGTATTTCATGCGCGAGATGGTACTATTTTGGCTGTCAAAAAATTAAGAGAGAACAGAACATAGAAGAAAACTGGTCATGTAAGGACTGCAGGAGAGATGTGACCGTCACCGCAAATGATAAAAAATTGGAGCAGCTGCAGGAGGAACTACAAGGCTTACGCGACAAGCTGAAAACAGCGGAAGATATTATTCGGAAGCTTAAAGAAGAAAACCGCTTACTGAGGCAGACACGGGACGATGACCTAAAGAAAGAGGAGAAACCATGTTTGATCATCGGCGACTCTATCGTTAGACACGTGGGAACTACAAATGCAAAGGTAGCTTGCTATCCTGGCATAAAGACGGACAGCCTTCTGAGGGAAATTGAGAAGCGAGAGGAGGAAGAAAGCCATCGTATTACACGTTGGAAGTAATGACCTACGAAGGAGTTCTGACTATGTGATGGGAGACATGTAAGATTTAGTTAAGAAGACAAAGGCACTGTTCCCCTCAGCAAACATTGTCATCAGTGGAGTTTTGAGGCGACGCGATATCAACTGGAGGAAGGTAATGCAGGTAAACGACGCGTTTTCGTGGGTGGCTGAACGACTGGATGTGCAGTTTGTGGACTCAAATTCGTGGATTGACGACTGGGACTATGGACGGGATGGTGTTCACCTAAACAGAAGAGGAACTTCAAAGTTGGCAGCATTGTTCGCGAGGGTATCTGAGTGGAGCGGTGGCACCAGGCAGCACTGACAACGGCTTCGGGGAAGCGACGATTCTCAGGTAGGGGAACATTCCTTAAGGCTCTTACAGGTAAATTGCCGAAGCATCATAAACAAAACATTAGAATTTTGGAATTTAATGGAAATAAGTAATCCAAGTGTGGTTATAGGTACGGAGTCTAGGCTCAGTGTTGATATTAATGACGTGGAGATATTTAGATCAGATTACAGGGTGTTTAGGAGGGACAGGGAAGGAAGGGGAGGGGGAATTTTTATTTGTACCAAGTTAGAGTTAAGCAGTAAGATATTGTGGGTGGAAGAAGACATAGAAATGATGGCCATTGAAATTATCGATCATGAAAACGAAGCAAAAAACATTACATTAATAGGGTGTTACAGACCACCTGGAGAAACTAACTTTAAAACTCTTCATAAACTATGGGAAAAAATTTCTTCGGAAACGGGAAGAAATGTTATTTTAGCAGCAGATCTAAATTTGCCAAATGTAAACTGGAATGGGCAGTTATTAGGAGGTGAAGCTCAATGTGTTGTTAACCTTCTGGTTTGGGATCATGGGTTTTCGCAAGTAGTCAAAACAGATACCCGGAAATCGGCTGTACTGGACGTGTTTCTATGCAGACCTGAGTCATTGTTTAGCGCATGTGAGGTTTTTCCAGGTATAAGTGACCACAGCTGTGTACAATTACACATAAACTTGAAGGTGCAAAACCGGTTTGAAGGAGAGGAAATTATTAGTTTTAACTTCTGCAGAGCAGACGTAGATGGAATTCAGACTTTTCTCAAAAAGCAATTTTGCCTGTTTGTATAATCTGCAACAAATGTAGATGCAGCATGGGATAGTTTCAAAATACTTATTTCGGAATCAATAAAGAAATACGTTCCATACAAAGTTATCAAACAAAATAATGAATATTATACAAGATCCATCAGAATACTTAAACAAAAGTCTAGGCGCGCGTTTCATAAACAGAAGAAGTCAGATTGGCATTTTAACAGATATAAAGAATTAGCTAAACAATTGAAAGACGAAACGTTGCAAGCCCAGGAGCGGTTCTTAGAAAAAATTCTTAGCTGGACCAATAATAGTTGGAAATCTTTTTACAATTATGTAAGTAGATACAGGGGAAATAAACTTGGAATACCAGAACTCAAGGAAAATGGAATTGCCATATTGAACGATAAGGAAAAAGCGAACGCATTAAATTCACATTTTGTGTCTGTTTTTAACAAAACAGATTATAATTATAAATTGGAAATTGTGGATGGTGGAAATTCTGTTTTTCAAATAATGGCATCCAAATTGCGCAGAAGGATCAAAATGTTGCAAAATCGAAAGTCGAGGGGGCCTGATAATATACCGACCGAAATACTAAAAATTGGAGGGGAATCCATGATTCCGCACCTAATGCTTTTATTTAATATGTCAATAAATAACTGTGCCTTACCGGAAGACTGGAAAACCGCGATTGTAGTTCCAATTTATAAAGGGGGAAATAAAACACAACTAAATAATTATCGACCAGTCAGCCTAACTTCAGTAGTGTGCAAATTGATGGAACATTTAATTGTGGAATATATACGGGAGGAATTAGATGACAAAAAGTGGTTCAATAAAGCGCAACATGGGTTTAGACCTGGATACTCGTGTGAAAGTCAGATAACATCATTATTTCAAGATTTAGCAGAGGAGGTGGATGCAGGGGGAAGAACAGATGCATGGTGATAGATTTTTCCAAAGCTTTTGATATTGTATCATATAATTTACTTATCCAGAAGCTAACTGCTACAGGAATTGATAAATGCGTAGTTCTATGGGTTAAAATTTTTTTTGGAAGGAAGATCGCAAAGGGTAAAAGTAGGCAAGGAGCTATCTGAAAGGGGTATGGTAAGCTTGGGAGTACCCCAAAGCTCAGTACTGGGGCCGTTACTTTTTCTTTATTTTTGTAAACGACATAACTGTCAATATAAAATGCCAGATAAGGTTGTTTGCAGACGATTGTATTATTTACAATAAAATTAGAAATGTTGAAGATGACACTGCTCTTCAGGGTGATTTAAATGAAATTAGTGATTGGGCTGTTGCAAATAAAATGAAAATTAACGCTGGCAAAAGTAAGTCAATTGCATTTAATAGATCTAGGGAAAAAATTCTGCAGAACTATCACATGGGTGGGGAAAAAATTCCACAGGTGGACAGCTGCAAATTCTTGGGAGTTTATTTGGCGAGTAACGCTGGATGGGACGAGCAGGTAAATTCTGTATCTAAGAAAGCGTGGAAAACACTGCACTTCTTAATGAGGATTTTAAAAAAGGGGAGTGCAAAGTCCAGAGAAATCGCGTACAAGTCCTTAGTGCGGCCGGTCATGGAATTTGGAGTAACTTGTTGAGACCTGTATAGAGTAAATCAAATTGATTCGTTAGAAAATATCCAGAAAAGGGCTATAAAATTCATAAAAAGGGGTAAATATTTTGGGCCTACAAATGCTGAGGAGATAAAATGGGAGCCATTGAAAGTTAGGCGTGAGAAACAGAGGTTATGCGCTTTACTTAAAGCTTATGCTGGCTTAAACGCATGGGAGGACGTTACTGACAAACTGGAAAACCAAACTTACTATGCACGAAACGATCATCTGTTCAAAATTAAGGGTAGAAGATACAGAACCGATGTGGGAAAGTTCTCCTTTGTAAATAGAACCATAAAAGACTGGAATGAATTGCCTGGAGCAGCCTTTCGGGGTTGTCCCCTGTCTCTGAAGAAATTTAGGAAAAATCTTGATTTTAATGTTGGATAATTTTTGTAAATATTCCTTAAATGAAATGCTTGTGATTTTATATTGTTGTAAATACAAATGTTAAATTGGTTGGTGATTCTAATTATGAAATTAATTAATCTGAATTGAGAGAAAAATTAATGTTTTCATATTTGTGTAAATAACTATTATATCTAGCTTACAAAGCCATAAACTGGCAGCTGTGATTTATTGTTTATATATCTTGTATACATACATAACTCTGCCATTGGGTGATACCCACTTGCAGAGAAATAAATAAATACATACATACATACATGCTATTATGTATAGGACATTGCAATACATGCATGAGATAGGAATCATTTCAAAATACTCCCTTTTGAAATTAAGAACCATTAAAATTCTTTATTTCTAAGTTTTGAAAACCTTATTTTTCCTTTAACTCGTATTTCAACCATAAAATCAAAAAGTCTGTGTGAATATCCATGTTTCTATGAACATAACTCAAAAACAAAAAGTCTGTTCAATACCAAATTTCATATTTAAGTATATTATCTTCCAAGGATGTGATCTAAAGATTTTCAGAAAAATTTCCCGCTCCCCAAACTACCTTTTACACACAACAATTCCCGAAAATTTTGATTTTCTCAAAAATGGCTCATTAAAATACTTTGTATTAAAGCTATTATATGACAAATAAAACTTTTATCTTGAAATTTCTTGGAATACCCTGCAGCGTCCTCTTCAATCTGAACGACTTTTGCACAAGAGGTAAAATGTAAGAGATAGACAAAAAATATAGATATCGTTGAAACACACAATTTATGTTGTATACATTGTCGTTGTGGATTTTTTCATTTCCAGGATATTCCTTGCTTTTGGTTTCAACTTTAAAATACTCTAACTTTTCCCAAAGAGGATTTTATTCTTGCTGTTCCTTTTGTTTTACTCCTGGCCATGAAAAGAGAACCATATAGTGACCAGGTTTTAAAAGATTTGACTGTCACTTTAGCCTAGTGTTCCCTTATTTCCCTTCTATTTATAAGGAAGCAAGCAATAAGACCGTTTCTGCTGATTAGCAAGAAGTAGATAGAAGAATAAGCTTTTGTATAAGCGGTAGAGAAAGAAAGATGTCAATGGCACACATCAGTTTCTTTTTTCCAAATTTAAATTTTTGCCCATGATTATTTCATGAAGGTTTGTACTATTCATTTCATGTATGCTTTCATCACCTACAGTTAACTTTATGTTATTTGAATTGTAATTTGTTAATTTAAAGTTTATACATGTTGCCTTTGACATGTATTACTATTTATTTGACAAGTTGATTAATTACACCAAACAACACTATATATTCAGGAATATAAATCAAAAACAATTGATAAAATTATCAGTTGCAACCCACTTTTGGACAAAACACCACAATATAAATTCAGAACAAAACAAGAGCTGGCCACTTGGGAACACATCTTCATAGTAAAGAATAGAAACAGGGTTTTCAATTTCTACGTTCCACAGAAGCATGCGTTCAGGAAGCTCATTGAGCCACCACCAGAGGAGGCGGCATCGCTGCAAGGAATTAGTTGATGTCCAGTTGAAAATGAAGGAAATTAGTCCTTGGAAACATGTTTTTCAAGTAAGTGTTGGTTAGTGTTTTAATCAACTCTTCAAATAAATGAATATAACAACACTTCCACAAAAGAAAAGTGATGTATTACTATATCTAGGTTGGAGTGGTATGTGGTTTTGGCAAAGGAACATACATACCTTGAACTGCCAGACTTGTGTCTGGTACCAAGGGCCCGATGTAGAACACCAGACCATCTTCTCTGTGAGGTGCTAGTTCCAGCGACAGTTGTGACTCTTCACAAGCTTGTATTGTAGGATATAACGCCCATCCAGTGCCATAAAACCCAATGCCTATGATCTCGCAGTGTGGACCATCAAACCCTTCTATACACTCACATCTAAACAGAAAACAGAAACCTCCTCAAAATCATTTTATTTGTTGCACTATATACATGAGTGGACATTTCTTCGCCACTAACTACAGGGGAGTAAGGGCTGGGGGGAAGAAGAGAAACTTGGCCTGCCTGTCTTTCCACAATGTTGGAAAACAACCAAAGTTTCCATAATCAAAACAGCATTTTTAAAAAGGGGAACAAAATAATTTTTGGTTAGTTTTCTAGTCTTGGTACATTCTACTATCAAGGTTGAACGAACCAAATACAACCAATTTCTAAATAGATTTTCTATTTGTCCTGTAAAAATTTAATTTAATGACTTGTACTAATTCAATTGAAAATGTTGCTCAAAATGAAGAATAAAACATGAACTCATACAGAGGTTTTTGGTCTCTAAGATGTAAATGAAAAACTTAATAATAAATAATACGTATATGGACTTTAATATCACATCAGTTTTAATTTAATGTAAGATTTATATATATATTTTTTTAAACTTAACATCCTTTAACTTGGTTAGTCCTATTGGAGGATGAATGATATTGGTGAAATGATGCTCAAATGATCTCGGGGTCCATGGAGCTGAAAGTTACTCGATATTCATCTTCTCAGGATAAGGGAAAACTCCCCAAAAAAGTCTTATCCAAGCAACTCACTCTTAAGCAAGATTTGAACTCGCAACCTGTGGAACACACACACACCACCCAGGTGAGCTAGTTTGTATACTTTCTGCACTCATATGCAAACAACATACGGAAAAAGGTAGAGTGCTAGAGGAACATATTATCAATGTCTTATTGACCATTTTTGAATTGCAAGACATAATGAAAAGATTAACTGTTATAGTTTAGAAGCTGTTGCAAAAATACAATTTCATTAATTACCTCAGAACTAGTTTCCTCATTGCAACCCAATGGACAATCACCAAACAAACATATCCAACCAGTTGCTATCAGCTATTCTGAGGTAATTAGCCTATTTGCAACTATAATGTATTAGAGGTTAGATCACTTACATGTTGCCCAGCTGTGTGCCACCGTTAAGACACACGACAGGTTCTGGTACAGAACACTTGCACAGAGGGTCAACCACAGCTCTGACACCAACAAACGATGTTGTATTAGTGTACACAGAGTAAGGCATGTTGCTCTTGTTGAGGAAGTTCATACACGACGTCTCACAAGATGCTTTCTCAATCAGACACTCGTCAATGTTGATCATCACTAGCGTTACTCCAAGCTCTCTCTCAATCTGCAAACAAACAATAATATTATAATACCAACTTACTGCTACACACAACTGTATATTTCAGCTTTACAAGACCTCACAATCATATCCATATATACAGCGTATACTGTGCATAGTTCTGCTATTCACTAATACTATAACTAACTATATCCTTTAACAAGGTTTCTATTTTCCATTCACTCTTAGATTGATCCGCGCCAAAACAGATCCATGTGGTCAGTGCACTGTGGTATAACACAGTAGCAATGTGTGCAAGAATGTAATACCATGCTAACAATCTAAATTACAGAATGAATTTATTCTTAAATTGTACAATATTCTATATAAATGCCTAAGAGTTTGTACCGTTAAACCGAACTACAAGTCCCAACATGCTCCTCGTATGAGTCGCCTAATTACTGCAATATTGTTTACACAGCAACGGTTGCTACTGTTTAGAATCATAGAGGAGAGTCGCCCGTCAGTTTTAAAGTTACATAAAGCACAAGGCTGGTAAACCATTCACTAGTAGTGAAAAAACTATAGTGTTGAAAATTTATGGTAAGAAATATCCAACACTTCCCATGAAAGAAGTGCTGAAATTAACTTCTGAGTTCTCCGGTGTTTGGGCTGCAAATATAAACAGTGCTCATAAAGAAAAACCTGAAACGGAAAAAGTGGTTATAACCGGGACAAGAAAAAAAAAAAAAAAAAAAAAAAGCATGTGAAATATACGATGCCAGAATGTGATGATGTGAACAATGCAATTCACGTAGAGGCGCACAATTTCTTTTTTAAAAATGAGCCGCCAACAGTTAATGAAGTGCTACATATAGCAATAGAAGCAGCGTTGTTTTGGGAGATGACAGTTTAAGTGACACCGTTACTGATAACAACCTTTGAGAGGAAATGAGCAGCACAAGTATTTCAGATGACGGTACGGATCTGGAGGGAATAGAGAGCCGCTTCCACAGAGCTAATTAATGTAAGTTATCACATACATGATATTTATTTTTTCGCTCGTGTTTTTTAGAGTTGATTACATGTGTACCTATTTATTTTGTTCCGACTATCAATATTATCACCATTTGAAATGTGTCATTCATATTTTGTTGTTTACCTTGGAAAAGGGTCCCTGCCTGGAAATCCGAATGGGGGGACTGTTTTACTTCTAGAAAGTTTCTTTTTCCAATGGGACATCACTTTATCTGGAATTTATTCAACTTTTTGTAAACGTTTAAAATTAGGCACCATAAATGGCAGTTACATCACCTAAGAAAAGAAAGGTATGGACAGGAAAGAAAATTAAATGATCCCCTAGGCCTCGAATACTCTTAATACCATCGGGGTCAAAGAAAACAAGAGTTGAGTCAAGCAAGACTGGATACGAAAGGTAAAAGAGGGGATCTGATATCAGTCCAGGTCAATAACTCACCAGAGCAGCCCTTCCCTTTAGTTCATCACATTTTGTTAAGATCGGTTCCTTTCCAGAAGCAATTAAAGGGTCTCCTTTCTATTATAACAAAATTGATAACAGCTGAAGGTGAGGGATCGGACATTAGGTTTTTGTCCAGGTCGGTTCCTTTAAGCCTTCAATTAATTATTAAAGGAATTAAAGGGTCTCCTCCCTGTTAGTAACAAAAGTGTTTTTCAAGTTACTGTCCAATAGCACTTACCAGCGTATTAGCAAAAATCATGGAAAAAATTATTTCCAATCGTTTAAATTGGTTTCTAGAAAAAAATAACTTAATTTCAGCTAAACAAGCAGAATTTAGAAATCACTATTCAAGAAATGAACAGATTTTAAATATTAATCCAGACATTAAAAATGCATTAAATAAAAAAGAAGACACTCTAGCAATATTTATTGACTTTTGAGGAGCATATGATTGTATTTGGAGATACAAACTACTTGATAAACTTAAAATTCTGGGAATCCAAGGCAAAATGTTACATTGGATTAGTGAATTCATTATTCAACGCTTTATTGCTACCAAATATAATGAAAAATTATCAGAATATCAACAGACACACCATGGCGTACCTCAAGGCAGTATCCTTAGTACTACACTCTTTAATATTCACATCAATGATCTTCCACATCAATTACAATAAAGAGAATCAAAAGTATTAATGTTTGCAGATGATGTAATCTTATGGAATTCTAAACCGAAAAATCAAAATCAACAATCCTTGACAACATTACAGAATTGGACATAATTAAATTTAATGAAAATTAATTCACAGAAAACAAACCATATTATCACCATTATACCTAACAGAATATTTTAACCACTATTTAAGTTGTCAGAATAAGGGCTCTGTTTATTTTACATTACAATATGCCACGTGTACGCGCCGAGTGGTCGTGAAAGTCCGGCGCGAATGGCGGAAGGCTATGTTATAATGGTGCACTGGTCGCCTGGCTTTTGTTTTGCAGGGGATCAACTTAAGGCTGAATACGCTTTAGATCTGTTTTAAACTACTTTAAGGGAGGCACTAGGCGGTAATGTACGGTTGGTTGGTATCTAATGTTAAATGCTTAATAATAAAATCATTCATTTTCCTGCACTGCAATATTTAGCTGTGAGATTGTAAACTTGTGTAAAAGTCGGACAACGTAGAAGATGATCACGATCCATTTCTTCACTTAAGTTGCAGAAAACACACACATCAGTCTCTGCCCTGCAAATCTGAATACAGTCATGTGCCACCGGTAGTCTGAGGTTGCTACTGCACCTTTTCTTGCTGGTGACAAAATATTGTAATCTTCCATTGTCTTCTGGATGTTTTGTTTGTTTACTTATTTAATATTATTCTTTTAATAGAGCAAAATGGAATTAAATAGGTGTTCATTTGGTGATCATTTTACTTACCTTTTTGGCAAAAAAAAATAATAATCAGCCATTTCATTGGCTATTATTCCACAATGGGCTGGAATTCATTGAATTACCACGCTTTTATGTAAATGGGTTAATTGTTGTATTTATTTTACGGCATTCTAGAATGCTGTGTATAACAGTGATTTTGGGTTTTGCTCAGTATAAGGTATGGTGTTCTCTTACAATAAACTGTCATCATCTTACTATATTATTCAACTCACCTCGTCTTTATGCAGGGCAACATTAGCATTGAGTCTTTCTGGGCGTCTGTATGGTGAACCATGAGCAGAGAATCTCACGTCTAAGAGTGAAGCATTCGAGTTGTGAGGGGAGTGCAACACTGTGAACACATCAACATTATCCAGACTGACATTAAGTATCTTAGCAAGTCGATGGTGAAGCAGTTCATGTTTGCTTGCAGTGTTTCCAGGTCCTGGTGCAACAAACTCTTCAGCGGTCACACCGTACATTCTCAGAGATCCAGACTTGTCCACAGCCTCCTCTGGTATCTCCTTCACTGTCACATTCACTGTTGCATCCACTGAATGTCGTGCAATCAACGCTGATTCTTCTGTAACCTGCAAACATCACCAATAGTGGTTATGGCCTTCACACAAATAGCTAGCTACAACTCCAAATTCTTTTTATATCAATGAATGGCACAAAAAGAAAGAAAGAAAGAAAGAAAAAAAAAAAAAAAAAAAAAAAAAAAAAGCACATTAACAATATAAATTATGCAAACTTCCCAAGTAACAAAATCATTTTTTTTTTACTTTCTCTAGCCTGCATGTACAATGTATGTAGTGGATAGAGAAGGTACTGTATTCCATAAAAAAAAAATTCAATGTCAAGATATCACCAGAAATATATGTTTTGAGTTCCACTGAGTCCAAAGGAATGTTTTTAGAAAAAAAGTCTGTACGTAGGTGGTGGGCTCATGTGTGTGTGTGTGTCTGTGGACAGCATAGCTCAAAAATAAAAAGGCTGTTCAAAACTAAACACAAAGTTTTCAAGAAAATTCCCCCACCACTAACAAGTTTTTGAAAATTCTGATTTTCTCAAAAATAGCTGCAACAATTTTGATTAAAATTCAATACATTAAAGATATTTACATCACAAATAAAATTTATATTTTGAATTTTCTGGGAATAGCCTCTGAAGACCTCTTAGTTCCATATGAGTTTTACAGATGGTTTCATAATGTTTAAAGCATAAGAGATGGACAAAAAATTACTTCACAAAAATTTTAGATCTCGTCAAAACACACAATTTATGTCTTTTACATTTTTGCTGTGGATATAACCGTTTCCGAGATATTTCTTATTATTGGTTTCAAATTTGAAATGCTTATACTTTTCTCAGACAGCAAAGTGTCCGTTCTTCTCCTGGCCAAGCAAAGAAGCGATTTGCAATGACAATCACATAAGGACAGCTTTTAAAATATTTGACTATCACTTTAGTATAGCACATTCCTTTAGTTCCCTTCTACTTATAAGGGACAAAGTAATAAGAACATTCTGCTAATGTTTATCTCGATTAGCATTGTGTAGAAAGAAGAAAAATCTTTTGTAAGAAGCTTGTTCGTAGAATGGTTAGAGAAAGTCATGTGGTGTAATAGATCAGACTTTTTAAGTTTGAAACAACACAGAATAGGAATTTTGGGACTATTGATTGCTATTCAGCAAACACTTACCGTGAACTCCAAAAGAAATGAGTTATTGGAGGTGCCTTCCATCATTGTTATCATGCCAGTGTTTCTGTCCAAAGCAAAGTTTCGATGTTGTACACCATTCTTCCAAGCAAAGTGCTTATCGCCCAAATCCCAATCGTCCGGGTCTTCCACGTACACTCTGCCAATGTCTGTGCTGGGTGCTTCTCCCTTATAGTTGTACACAAAGATAGAACTGTGTCCCTCTTTCATTGGGTTATCATTAATGTCTCCAATCTCCACAGTGAGAGTGCTTGTGCCAGTTTGTGGGGGATAGCCGTTGTCAGTTATGGCAATAGGAATCATGTACCTCTTCTGTTCTTCACGATCAAACGTCACCAGCGCCTCCAGTTCACCTTTACCTGAAAATAACAATATCAACAGTCATGTAAAATTCAACTTTCCCTATATGCAAAATGGGCCATTGCATGCACAGAAAATCTATGAATCTTGTCAAATACAACAATGAGAAATAATGAATACTCAATAAAGAGTAAAAACATAAATTACTCAAACTTGCCACCATTTCCAACAGAGATACACTGATGAACTGTGGAGGTCTCTTTTGGATAGATGAGTTTTGAGATGAGTCTGTTTGTTTGTGGTATGTCAAAATTTATGACTACTTTTGTTTTTTTAAAAATAATAGATTTTCCTAAACTGTTAATCCAATTGGATTCTGCACCAATTTTAATAACTTGGGTTCACTGGGAAAATTATGGTTTTGAGTCCAAAAATGATGTGCTACAGCTGAGATTTGTCTGTTTATGCTTTAGGTTCCTCATGCGTTCTTTAAAATTTTGTTCGAATTTATTGTTTTTTTCCCCCTGTATATACACACTTTTCATATTCCTTACAGTTTATTTCATATATTCCCTGAATGTTTCAATGGGGGGGGGGGGGTTATCTTTCATCATTTTTGGACTCTAAACCAACATTTTCACAGCGAAACCAAGATATTAAAATTAGTGCAGAATTAACAGTTTGGGAAAATCTATCAATTTTAAAATACAAAAAGTCATACATTTTTACATACCACAAACAAACTCATCTCAAAATTCATTTATTCAGAACAGAGACCTCCACAAGCTGCTACCATGAGTTCATCAGTGTATCTCTGTTCAAAATGTCCAAACTTACTTTATTTCAAGAGTGAAGTAAGTTTCAGTGTAATCTATGTTTTTACTCTTATCTCATTAGTTACTTCACTGTGCATTCCCATTAATGTTTTAAATGAATAATCAATTCCATTAACAGTTATTTTATAATTATTGTATATAATAATTGGCTTAAATAGACTATTATTTGTGAGTGGGATGTTTCTAATTTCTCATGAGCAAATAATAGTGTAATAAGCCATGTGTAATATACATTTTATTCTATCTTAATATTAACTGAAATATTCTTATATAATAATATTATTAGAGTCGTCATTATGAGGAATTGAATTTTAGTCATGATGTAGGTAGTGATTTGTTTGTTCGTTACTGCCTACCCCACCAAATTAGATTGTGGTTGTTTAAAGTGCACCAAATAAATCAATAAATGAATGAACATGGATATTCCTGAAGAAGTTTTAGATTATGCTAATAAAGATATACCTAGTTTGTTACTCGCAAGTCAAAGGATTTTTCATTATTTAAAGAATGGGGAGCTGCCAAAGGAGCTAGAATAATTTACAATGAAATAAAGACTCATTTTTGTTTCCTAAGATACATGATGTGTATACTTGAAGTCAATAGGATAGATAAAACACTTTAATGTGTTGCAACATAATAATAATAATAATAATAATAATAATAATAATTATTTGTCACATACATTTACATAGGTTGTGCGTAAGTCCAGTAAACTAATGACTCAGGTTAACATGTGTAAAAGCTAATACTACACTAAAAGTTGGACCCTTGAGGTTGAAAAAGAAAGCATAGGCTTTCGAAACTAATCCCTCATAATAAAAATGTAAGTGATGTAGAGTTAAAAAACCAACTCAACAAATTAATACCATATATAATTTGACCGTCACTGTTACTAAATTCCTCCAAACATCAATCAACTTCAATAAAAGATGACATACACTAGTATTTACACAAATTTCTATATGTTTAACAAATTTACTAATATGTAATCTCCTAGAGACCATCTTTCATGTATACTTTTACAGAGTAGAAGTTTTTTCTATCAGAGACTTTTTTTAAGAAATATGATTTTATCTTTTATTTCTCTATATTTGTTGAGTAATTTATTGTAAATTTTTATACAGAATAGAAAGGCTTTTTTTCATATAGTGCGAGTCTTTGGGACGGTACTTTCAGATAATTTTGTGTTCTGATAGCAGGCTTATGTTTGTGCTGTTTAATATAGATCAAAGTTTTCATAAAATATCAGAGTGAACACTTGTCCTACATTTCTTATCCTGTGATCCATGTATAAGCTTTAAAATAACAAAAATATCTGCAAAATTTGATTTTCTTTGAAAAGCGCTTGTAGGCTGTCATTCAAACCAAAATAAATTTCATGGTAGAATTTGCGTAGAATTATATAAGAATAGGAGGAGTATTTTGTTTGTTAACAATTTCTTTTTTAACCAATACTGCATTCTAAGTAGTGGCTTTCTTGTGTTTACTTTCACTAGGTGTTCTTGACCAGCAGTCTACATTCATAAGCCACTGTAAATAGTCCACCTAATGACAGTGAGCCCAGTATGCTAAACTCTACCTTTTATTGCAAATATGGAGTAGTTTTTCTACTTTGTTGAGATGAGGGTAACCAAGAGGCAAATTTAAAATAAGTTTTAGGTTTATTTTAATTTTACATTCAATTACAAACAGCCTCTTTTTTTTTTTTATTGTTTCATTTATATATCCCCCTTTAACATCCAAGGTCATTTTGGGGACTTTGTATTAGAAACAACTCGTCTGTAGGTTTAAATCATTTTTTTCCACATAAATGCACACACGCATGCGCACGCACATTCTCTGGGGGATAGGGAATAATTCTGATTAAAGAAAAATTACCCACCCCAGCCAGGAATCTAACCCGGGAACTCTGGGTGGGAAGTCAGTTCGCTGACCACTCAACCATGGAGGCAGTCTACGACATATTTTGGATATTGGTATGACAGGAAAACAATCAGTTGGCAACATCGTGATTCTTGGAGGTCCTGCATCGCATAACTCTGGACATTATATCATCCAAATCTGGAAGCATGGTTTCTGTTTAAAACACGTTATTATATGGAAAGTTTAAACCTGCTGTATATTGAAACTAACTTCAAAGCATAAAATAACTGAAGTAGTTGTGTGTTCAGGTCATGAGGAGCGCATCAACCAGCCAGAGCTTACCACGTCGCACCCTCCAATACTGCACCCCACTGTCCTGGGGACGCAGCAGCCAAGATTCCTTGTGCCATGGAGTTATCGTACACATAATGTGTACATAGTGAATGGAGAAGGTGCTGCATTCCGACCAAAAAATTCAATACCGATATTTCACTAGAAATATATGTTTTACGCTCCCCTGAATAATAATGCATTTTTTTTAAAATAATTTAATTGGATATTTTGCTCAACAGCTCCTCCTGCCATCTGCCATTAAATTTTGCGCCTGCCATAAAAAACTTTCTGACAAAATCAAATGGTGGTATACTAATATTCATTGCACAATCTCTGTTTTTAAAATAAAAGTGTTCTAATAATTTAACTTCTAGATTTATTTTATGATTAAATGTCCAAAAACAATCAGCCACAGCTGGTTTATCATTCTTTATATTTAATACTTCTCTATTTATGCTTAACTCTGGTTTTCAAATGACATTTGCATTTAATGTAAAATTATTTGAGTTAATTTTAACTTGTTACGTCTGTCCTCCATTTCGAAGAATTAGGTGCCTTGCATACACAAAAAGCATTTAAATGCATTTTATTTGTAGCCTAGACAGTATAAATTCTTCTAAAATATAAAATAGAGCTACACTTGCTAATAATTCTCTTCCTGTACAAACTCAAACGTTTGCAAAACATAAATACAGGACAGAACAAATTAAACATGTTAACATTAAAAGTAATTACTACTCACCTGTGATTGAAAATTTTGCTGTTATGTCATGAGAAGCAGAAGAAGCTATTTTGAAAATGAAGGGCGGACCATTTTTTTCACTGTCATAATCCTTTGCTTGTAACTCCTTGATGATTCCAGGACTTTGGTTTTCGTCCCACATGACAGGTTGTACCATATCCAGAAATGGAGCATTGTCGTTGATGTCTGTGAGAGTGATGATCACCTCAGTGCTGTTTCGTAGTGAAGTTGTTCCCCCATCTTCATCACTCGCTGCAATCAGTACTTGCCACTTGGAGAACCCGTTTGGAGGATCTCTGTCCAGCGGCTGAAAATTATACACCAAGCATTGTACATCTCTATTCTCAAATACAATATACTTTTACAAAGCTATGCAACAGGTGCCTTACATCAAAGCAAGAAAAAATGTTCCTATAAACACATGTCCCAAAACCCTGCTTTCTCAATTTATTGAGGTTCAAAAGAGTTTCTTCATCCAGCATGTCTGCTGCTTATATACAATGGTTTAAGGTGCCCCCAAAGGATTGAGGTAGGGGAACTTGCCGGCCATGGAACTGGTCCCCCTCTATCTATCCATTTGTAATTATAGACACCAGCCAGTGCATCTCAAATAATGATGCTCAAGCATAAACCACATGTTTCTTCTTATTTGCACATTTTCTAATGAGTCTGGGAGAGTGTTGTGAATGAAGTCCCTGTAGACAGCACTTGTAAGAAGTGCTGGGGGAATGTATTACACAAGTAGCCAAGGCAACACAAGACCAACTCTACAAGATAAAATGGGTCAAAGACTTCTATGAATGAGTACATAAATAAATGAAGTTATTAGGTTGAACCTGGAAAGCTGTCTAAGGTAACTTTCATTAATAAATTGATAACATGAAAACAAAGTGGTTTAGAGCATTTGTTTATATGAACATATTTCCTTGTTTCAATGTCAGAAATTCACCCCCAAATGTTGTAAAAGTATTTTTGAATCACCCTGTATATTTAAACCTGTAAAACATGCATGAGCAAACCCCAAACCACTCGAGACATAAAGTCTGCTAACACCAATTGACAGATGGAGATATCAGCATACAATACTTCTTAGATAAGCAATATTGATTTCTTTTATTTACAGTTTAGACAGCACTAAATTAATACAAACAACATTGTATTTTAAATAAGATACTTTTACATTCACAATTATTTCACTAAAATCTGAGTTACCTCCAATATATTCATTTTCAGTTGTACCAACAGATGTCACTTAAAAAGGATCTATGTTTGGCATAATTTATTTGTGAAAATAGTTGGTTACATAAATATGTAGAAGCAAATATAGCCAATATTTTAGCTGGACAGAATTATAACTGTTTTGTAACTGGTAACTGTTTAAATATATCAACGCCATAACACAATTACTTTAAAAATTATTATTTTTCACTGATATTGCAGTAGCAGTTCCACCATGCATTATGATTTACAAAAATGTCAGAATAATTTCCCAGCAAATCATTTACTAAGATTTCTGGAAAGCAAATGTAACACAATAGGACTCCCATAAGATGCCAATTGGCAACAATGTGCCAAGAATAGGTAAAGTCCTTTTGTCTGTCAATCTTTAATGCTTACCTTAATAAGAGTGAGGCATCCATCTTTGTCAATAGCCAGTAACTTCTGCTGGTCTTCTTTCACAACAAAATATTTTATATGTTGAGGAGCACTGCGATCTGGAATATCAGGGTCGTAAGCTTCCAACTAGAAAAATAACATAAAACATTATTGTTTTTCATTAAGCGAGATGCAGCACACATTTGTCATTTTTAACCTCAAACAATGACAAATTGCATATAAATGTAGAATGTGTACTTACTGTGACAATACATCCAGAAACAATTTTCTCTTCCTCAATAGTGATATTGTTGTTATAAGGAAGAAATACAGGAGGATTATCATTCACGTTCTCAATTTTAACTTCAACTTTTGCCAGATCAAAAACATTTCCATCATGAGCCTTCACTGTCAGCGTATACTGCAACAAACAAACAAAAAAAAATACAGTCAATATCAACATGCTTAATAAATCACTGACTTTCCAATCCTAAAGTTACTTGATATTAATCTTTTCAAAATAAGGGAAAACCCTGAAAAAAAGTTTTATCCAGGTAACTCACTCTGAGCAAGATTCAAACTCATTATTGTGTAGGTTTTAAGCTCTTCTAGTGTTGAAAGCTAATATAATTATTGCAACTACTAAATGGTGAATAAGTTATTAGTATTATCATCATCGTAATAATATTTACTTCTTGTATATTCAGAAAAATAAGTTTAACCCTTAATTGAACGATTTATTTTGCTACATATACTGCTGTTCCTCTAATTCACAGCACCACAACTGAAGTGGTTTGACTAGCTCCGATTGTTAGTGTGATATGAAATAGACTGGCCATCCATTAAAACCTCAGCGACTGCAATCAAATGTGTCTGTGGTAAAGGATGGGGAGGGTCCAAGTAAAATAACCGGTGTGATGGTGCGCTTGGATACTGACAGGTTTCATTTGGCTGAAGCTGAATGGATTTTGCTCTTTTTAATTAAAAAAAAAAAACACTGCAATATTTTTTGCAATACAAGACAGCTATACATAGCCTAATTGTTTGTTGAAGGTTGCTGCAATTAAAATTAGAAAAAAAAGTCCATTGAAAATTGTAAAAGCTTTGACTAATGATCTTTGTTGCATATATGCACTAAAGAGTTAATCATATGAAGAACGTGCATCTTAGATATTTTATTTGTCATGTAGATTAAACATATGTGCATGGTTACCATGATATAGGATAAGTCAATACTATATAAAAACTGTATTTACAATTATTTACAAAATTCTTGTAGTCTTGATTACTTACAATATTACATTTATGAATATTTAAGACTAATCTTAGTCCCTATGATTAGATGATTGCATTTTTAATAATTTACAAAATTTTATTGTGCAGATTAAAATATAAACATGACAAAACACTAAAATAAAGTATAGGCTTTAAATAAAGATAAACATTAGTGATAAAAAACAAAGTAATAAAAGAATTAGTATAATCAATGTGGGTCATGGAATAGATATAATATTTACAAAATTAAAAATGTGAGAAGCCCTATTATGATATATTTTATAAGAAATAGGAATATATGAACTTAAATGAAGAATATGTACATATGTAAAGGCAATTATTAGCTAGGAATTCTTGAATGGTATAAAAGCAGTGGTTAAGAGCCTTTAGGGAAAGTTTAACTCTATTTTCTTGCTGTGTTTCCTTCAAGAATTTTGGAAGGCACAGAGCAATATGGTTCTTTGAAATAGGGAGGCGTTATGTGATGCACAGATTCATTCTTATCTAAGGATATTTAGAAAGTAAAATTATTGCACCAATCACATTTACTATTATTTAAATAGCTGAAAAACAATTTATAAGTGCTAGTATGTAAGTTATCAAACAAGCAATGAGAGGTCAGAATGCTACTTGCAACATATCTTTCTACTCACACTTGTGATATTTTCATAATCCAACTTATTCTTCACTCTTATTGTGCCTGCAAGTTCGTCAATGAAGAAGGCATCGTACAAGTTACCATCCACAATGCTGTACTTCACAGTTGATGCTGAAAAATAATTAAATCTATCATTAGGAAGGAATCAAAAACTAAACTTTGTTTTCATGATTGCCAACTAAAGCTCTGGAACAGATGTATCATCGAGAAACATAAGTTGCAAAGTTTGTCTCAGAATAAAATAATTATGTTATTAACATCACGTATAATTTATTAATGAATTATAATTATGATTAAGGCATTATTATAATTTCTGTAATTTACATCCATATGTTCCAAGTACATAGGATGTGTCATAAGTTCAGGTATATAACAATTTAAAAGCAACTTGTCTTACCAACTATGTTTACAACATTTGCACACCCTATCACCTTTATAATCATGTATATGACTGTTTTTGGCTATTTTATTCCTCTATGCATACTATGTACATAGTGTATAGAGATGGCATTGTAATGCAGCCAAAAATGTCATACCGAGATTTCACTGGAAATAACTGTTTTTTGTCCCCCTGAATCCAAAAAAGGCTCTTTTTTTAAAAAAAAGTGTTCGCCTGCATGTGTTTTTGGGGGGGGGGGGGGCAGCATAGCTCAAAAACAAAAAGACTGTTGAACACCACTCTTAATATTCAAGTTTGTTATCTTCCAAGGATGTGACGTGAAGATTTTCAAGAAAATCCCTCCACCAGCAACTACCCTTTACATTGAACTTCATTAGAAAATTTTGATTTTCTCAAAAATGGCACTAGCAATTTTGATTAAAATATTGTGTATTAAAGATATTTACCTGACAAATAAAATGTGTATCTTGAGTTTTCTGGGAATAGCCTCTGAAAACTACTTTATTCTGGATGCATTTTACAGAATTTTGCAAATCTGCTAAATCCTAAGAGATGGACAAAAACTTACCACACAAAAAATGTGGAGCACATTATATACATTTTCTTCGTCGAGTTGATCATTTTTTATACATTCCTTGTTATTGGTCTCAGCTTTATAATGCTTATACTTTTCTTATACTTATCTTATTCAGGAATTTGTCAACTCCTGTCCATACAAACAAAGGAACATCAGTCACATAGCAACCAGCTTTTGACTATCACTTTAACCTAAGGTACTTCCTTATTTTGTTTCTACTTACAAGGAAGCAAATAATAAGACTATTTCCCTTAATTGGTTCTCAATTAGGAGGAAGTAGATAAAAGAAGAAACTTTTTAACAATAATTTGTTACAGAGATGTAGAAAAAGACATGTGAATGGAACACATCAGATTTTTTTAATGGATGCATTCATATGCATACATAGGACTAATAATTCCATGTGTTTTGTATGCCTCTCAGCAAGTATGTTTTCTTTCCAAAATCACTATTATCCTAATAGCCTGTTTTTTTGTAATTTAAAAATCTTTAATACTTCTTTAGCTGCAATGTTTCCCTATTATGTTATTGCATATTTTACACGTGAATAATCTCTAACCATAGATATTAAAGAAGCTATATAAATGAAACAAAAACATTGTGAAAAGATAAGATGGATGAGCTTTTGTTCCCTGGCACTCACTTCCCAATAAAATCACAAGCCAAAAATAAAAGTGTTACCAACATTAATGTATCAAATTGTAGCAGCACATACCACATGCTCACAAAACATAGAAAAAGGGAAATTGTATATAATATTATAAGCTTACAGAAAGCTGTGAATATTTTGGGTACAAATATGCAGAAAAGCGAGTTATAACTTAGGTAATTAAGGCAAGGCGAGCTAGCTTAATTCCACGTAAAAGTTCATCAATGACCACTTGGTAATGAGTACAGGGTTTAGGCTAAAGAATGCAAGATAGAAAAGAACAGACATAGAAAGAAGTGAGACAGGAATAGTGACTTGTCTTCCAAGTAGCACAGGGAATTGGAGAAATAGACAAAGCAAGCAGAAGTTAAAGTGAGTGAAAAGCATTGGGTTTTTCCAAGCATGTCATGTGGACACTATGATGTCAAAACTTGGCACAATGTATTTTCATAACTTGTGAGGTGATGCTAACAAAGAACTAAGAAGAGATACTGTTACATTTAAGGCGCGAAAGTGGCATCACGCAGGATTGGTATATGAGATATAGCAGATCCCTTATGTGGTTACTCTCTCTCTCTGTTACTATCTTGACGTACACAGTTACTCTTGTATTGTGCGCACGTCCACATGCTTGAGTGGTGGGGGAGCGATGTGCAGAGGGTTAGATTAGGCTCCTCATTAATAATGTAAGTGGTGGGAAGATATTTATTTATAACATCTTTTGTAAGAAAACCAGCTAGCCGCCCGTTAAACCTGTGATACAATAATTTCAAGTTGTAAGGAAAGATGCAGTGTATTTAATATTGCCTCACCCATAAAACCCCTGAGATAGAATTAATTAGAACGTTAGGAGTGGACTCTTTATCAACGACGGAGCTGAGGACACTGCAGAATGAGACAACCAAAATGAACATGCACACACTTCAAACAAATGAAATATGGAATTTGATGACAATATAGAATACAATTCTTCTCCCTCAAATATAGAAAATCCCATATAATATGTAATGTCTGGCAAATCTATCTAAGATAGCATTTTACTTCATTGTTACTATCAAGTCATTCTGTTTCAATATAGCTTCACTCCTTTGAACAGTTTGCAACATCTTAATATAAATTACATAAACTGTTTGCAGGAATTTTATGTGTATGGTCCTAGTTTATATATATATGATGTACATAGTGGATAGAGAAGGTATTGTATTCCAACAAAAAATTCAATACCAAGATTTCACCAGAAATTATGTTTCGAGGTTCCCTGAGTCAAAAAAAAAAAGCAATTCTTAGAAAAAGGTTCATGCTCAAAAACGAAAAGTTGGTTAAATACCAAACTTGGTATTTAAGTTTAGTATATTCAAAGGATGTGACACGAAGAGTTTTAGAAATATCCCCCCATCCCCAACTACCCTTTATATGGAAAATTTTTCGAAAATTTGGATTTTTTCAAAAATGGCTAACAATTTTGATTAAAATACTGTATATTACAGATATTTACATCATAAATAAAATGTACACTTTAAATTTTCTCAGAATAGCCTCTGAAGAGTACTTTATTCTGGTCGAGTTTTGCAGAATTTTGTACTATGATTAAACCACAAGAAATAGACAAAAACTTATTACACAAAAAAAAAAAAAAAAAAAAAAGTATATGTCGTTAGAACACATAATTTGTATCATATACGTTTTTCTTGTAGAGTTGACAGAGTTGAGATATTCATTATTATTGGTTTCAATTTTAAACTAATTAATTCTCCTCAAATGGGACCATGCAAAGCAAACCCAACCTCAATTGTTTCACATATTTTCAGCTTTTAAAACATTTGACTATCACTTTAGCCTAATATATTCCCTTATTTCCCTTCCACTTACAGGAAGCAAGTAATAAAAGCAATTCTGCTAATGCGTATCTAGATTAGAGCGACGTAGATAAAAGGATAGTCTTTAGTAAAAAAAATTTGTTCATGGAATAGCTAGAGAAAGTCATGTGAATGGAACACATCAGATTTTTTTTTTGTGAATGGAGCAAAGTGTCATTCATTTACATTTTTAACTTCCAACAGACTAGTTGATAACAACCTCAATGTGGTAATTATACCTTGCAATATAAAGCACTTTAGTTCTATTTACTAGAACAAAAGTAGAATATTACCTGTGTCATTATCGAGGGCCTTCACTTCAGCAACAAGGGCATTAAGATTGGCATCTTCAGGAATAGCTTCTGCGATGTACACCCTTTGAGTAAAGCGTGGAGGGTTGTCGTTTTTGTCAGCTATTTCGATACGAAACACTTGCTCTCCAATATTAGGTTCTCCGGTGTTATACAATGCAGATGGTGAATTGTCCCTTGCAAAGATTTTGACAATGTAGGAGTCTTTCTCTTCACGGTCAAATGTTTTCAGTGTTGTGATGTTGCCAGTCTTGGGATCAATATGGAAAAAGTCCAAGTGATCTGCCAACTCATACGTGACCTGCACAAAATAACACAAGACAAAAGCAATATTAGAACATTTCTCATACAATATTTTACACACAGAAAAAAAAGCACTGAAAAGCCAAGGCTATGGACATGTTGTAAAATACCTTTAAACTTGTAAATTATTAGAATACCTAAAAGAATATGAAAAGTCTATGTTGTGACTCTCAAATGGGATGATGTTCGTCCTTGAGCACCACCAGGCCGGCAGCCAATCCGAGTGCTGCTGTGTTAACATAACACACTAAGTGATCCCATCTCTCAAAAATATTGCTTGCGATAACAAAATATCCAAATTTTGCAAAAAATAATCCACAAGGAAGATAGGGCATAATGTTTATAACAAGATTTTTAGCTCATCATCAATAGGATCAATAATTTCAGTTATTACAGTTGTTATATTTATCCTCATTTTATGAAAAAGCATAATTTCTAATCGACCAGTTTTATATTCATCACAAATAATTAGATCTATTGATCTCCAGCCGAACACGCATACTTTTCACAACACACATTATGTCACCAGGCAGATTTGCACGCTCAGTGTGAGAGTGAAACACGAAAAGAGCGACCTGGCAACGCAGAGCATGATAACGCATGTCATTTGCTGCAGAGTAGAACTCTTCCCATTTGAAAAACATTATAGAATAAAAATAAACTGAAAATTGAAACTACTTATGAAGCGCATCTAGAAATTAAATTTCCCTGAAACCATGAAGACAAAAAAAAAAAAAAAAAAAAAAAAAAAAAAAAAAATACAATTTCAGTGCAATATTTATTGGAACCAACACAGGAAAGATCAAGTTAACTTTCAACATATTCACTACCGAGTTCCGACATTTGTCACACTGTGGGACGAACCTGTCAAATGACTTGCCACCTGGGATTGATTCTCTGTCTTTCTTAAACATTAGACTCCAACAGGACAGGAGCTCTTTGAGGTTCCAGAATAGATGGAACTCACTGGGAGCAAGGTCTGAGCTGTAGGATGGATGATCAAACATTTGCAGAAGCTCTGTTATCCATCTATCCATCAAACCCGAGGATGAGGCAAGAGCCAGGGGCAATGACTTAGCAATGATAGGGCCCCAACAGCTGAACAGCAGACCATGAACCACATCCCTCAGGTCTAATGGGCCCCCTGGGGTCAGGGAACAGCGAAACTTCCAGAGAACATGCTTTTTCCCCTACCAAGTCACACAAAAGTATCATAACCAACCTTTAGGGGTGAAGTTCTGACCTGTTCAGCTGCTCTGGTGTGAGTGCTGTGGACCCCAAGCGCCCGTGGTACTTCTGACGTTACTAGAATAAATTGGGCCAAACATCAAAAGGGAGCAGTTTGGATTGGGTTGGACTCGACGTGGCAGTAGCCCGATACCTGTGGGAGATTAGGTACATCTGGGAAGGGTTGTGAGACACCTTAATGTCCTCCAGCATTAACCTGGTAAAGGTCACCCTCACAGAGATCTTCCTCTTGGGGGCTGATCCACATAAGTGGCGTATCCACTTCTGACCTTGTATGCAAGGTAAGCGGCGTATCCACTTCTGACCTTGTATGCAAGGTAAGCGACGTATCCACTTCTGACCTTGTATGCAAGGTAAGTGGCGTATCCACTTCTACCTTGTATGTAAGGTAAGTGGCGTATCCACTTCTGACCTTGTATGTAAGGTAAGTGGCGTATCCACTTCTGACCTTGTATGTAAGGTAAGCGACGTATCCACTTCTGACCTTGTATGCAAGGTAAGCGACGTATCCACTTCTGACCTTGTATGTAAGGTAAGTGGCGTATCCACTTCCATCCTTGTATGTAAGGTAAGCCGCGTATTCTCTTCCGTCCTTGTATGTAAGGTAAGTGGCGTATCCACTTCTGACCTTGTATGCACGGTAAGTGGCGTATCCACTTCTGACCTTGTATGTAAGGTAAGTGGCGTATCCACTTCCGTCCTTGTATGCACGGTATGTGGCACGTCCACTGTTGTCCTTGCATGCAGGGGGGCATGGTTTATAAAACAGGTGCCGAACCTAATGGGAAGCCCCACTAACTTCTTCCCTGGATCACATGCCACATGCATACCTGTGTTTTGTTACTTCCAAGCATTAAAAGAAACAACAAGTGAAATAATGGAACCTGGAACAGGAAATTCAGGGGACGTAATGGACTTTCCCAGCATTCTTTTGGCAACCTCTAAAATGTGAATCACACACGTTACCACAGCAAGCGATGTAAGACTACCTACCACAACATTCTGAGCATATAGATGGCTTACCTGGTTATTTACTTCAGTGCCATCAGCATCAATAGCCCGCACCTGCATTACTGGAGTACCTGGAGCTTCATTTTCCAGCACACTTCCTGACAACACTTCAGTAAAAGCTGGTATATTGTCATTCACATCCTCAACTTGCACATTTATTGTTGTAGTTGCTGCGAGGTTGTACTTGTTCTGAACTCTGATTGTCAGGGTGTATTCTGAAATGCTCTCATAATCTAAAGCTCTGCCAAGCTTCACCATTGCCTTAGGACCCATTGTTTCCAAGATGAACGTCTTCTGAAAGTTTGTTTGCTCAGTCCTTCCAGAAATCAGTTCAAACTGCAAGTCACTTTCTTCAATGTTGGACCTAAAATACAAAATGCTCTTTATTAATACACACGAGTCAATTAAAAGAAACTTGTACGAGAAGTTGGACTGGGCGGGGGGTAAAAACTATGGAATATAGTAAAGCTAGCATAGACAATATAGAGAAACAAGAAAGCTTAAGGGATAACAGTACTTTAATATTATATAGGAGTGTTAAGGGGAAGGGAAAAATACATTGATAAGGTCTGTGGCAAGAACAGGAACAATGTTTATTAAAAGGTCTAAAAGTTGATAAAGATCTATGTTCAGAGACAGAAAATATGAAATAAAATATGGGAAAATGTACTGCCAGAGATATTGTATTTAAAACTTTTTGGAAACATTAAGAAAGAATTTGTGAAACAACTTGGTAATTATACAGGGAAAGTAAACAGAAATGGGGGAGGAAAATTGTCACAGAAAGAGAGGATATTAATAATAAAAATGATGAGGTTTATAATTTGCAAAAGAGATAAACATATTAAGTTGGTAGGATATAAACTGTACTCATTATTGGGTCAGGCTGCTAAACTATTGAATGCAAACTCTCATTCACACTCAACACAACATTTGAAATCTACACCACTTCTACGAGAATTGTAATAACCCATCCTATCATCCCACAGCATTTAAACTCGTAATTTGAGAAAATTGGTTACAATTTTAAATGTATTTGAAGCTTTGAACCATACACAAAAATTTTACAACATATTTTAAACAAATACCTTGAGCAAATCGTAACCATTTTTATAAGTCAAGAAGAAAATGTATTGTCTTTTGAGAAAAACACTGTTTTATAAAATACTGAACCACAAAACAGTTAGTTGTATTGCGTGATTCTTAAATGCATGTAGAGTCCAAAAAAATATAGGTGGAGGTGTGACACGTAAATGTTACCTCTCTATGGATGACCAGAGGTAGCACCAGCTATCTACCACACAACAATTTTTTATTACTTTCTCTACACGTACTATGTACATAGTATATAGAGAAGGTATTGCATTCCACCCAAAAATTTGATGCCGAAATTTCACCAGAAATACATGATTTGGGTCCCCCATAAATCAATAATAAAAAAAAAAAAAAGTCCACGTGTGTGCGCGTGCGTGCGCACGTGCATGCCTGTGTGTCTGGACAGCTAAGCTCAAAAATAAAAAGTCTGTTAAATACCAAACTTGGCATTGAAGTTCAGTATCTCCCAAAGATGCAATATGAAGATTTTCAAGAAAAACCCAACTACCCTTAACATGGAACAATTTTCAAAAATTTTGATTTTCTCAAAAATGGCTCCAACGATTATGATTAAAATATTGTATATTAAAGATATTTACCTGACAAATAAAATGTTTATCTTGAATTTTCTGGGAATAGCCTCTGAAGACTACTTTATTCTGGATGAACTTGATGGAATTTTGCATAACAGCTAAACCGCAAGAGATGGACAAAAGCTTACTCCACAAAAAATGTAGAGCATGTTAAAACACACAATATATGTTATACACATTTTTTTTCATGGAGATGATCATTTTTGAGATATTCTTTGTTTTTGGTTTCAGCTTTTAAAAAACTTATACTTTTCTCATACAGAAATTTGTCAACTCCTGTCCATACAAACAAAGGAACTTCAGTCACATAGCAACCAGCTTTTGACTATCACTTTAACCTATGGTAGTCCCTTATTTTGCTTCTACATACAAGGAAGCGAGTAATAAGACTATTTCTGCTAGTTTTTTCTAGATTAGCATGAAGTAAATAGAAGCATAAGCTTTTTAACAATCTGTTGCAGAGATGTAGAGAAAGTCATGTGAAAGGTACACATCAAATGTTTTATGATTAAAAAAAACTCTTAATATTTCCAAAGTGTAGTACGGAACTTACACTGCTGTAAGGGTGGCGACTGGTGTTGAAAAGTTCTGGTAGTTTTCCTTGAGCACCACATGTCCATGCGGAGGATCCACGCTTGTGAAACTTGGAGCTTTCTTATTAGAATCCACCACCAGGATCTCCACATCAATGTTAGCCATGTTGTGTTCCACACCCTGGTCTGTTGCAGTCGCTCTCATCCTGAACACATAGCCAGGCTCACGCTGAAACACAAATTGTCACATGCGAAACCAAACATTTTCTATAACACCTTTACTGCTTTTTGTATATTTTAAGCACTGTATCCCTCAAAATAATCTGCTCTACTGGCAAAACACCGTTCTCATTGTTTCTTCCAGTTTTGTAACCCCTCTGGGATGTGTGCATGGTCCTCAATCTTCTCTATGCTTTCGAAACAATGTCCCTTTGTGCTTTTCAGTTTGGATATGAATTTCTTAAAAATGTTTGAGGAAAATCTAATTTAGTGACAATGTTTGTGCTAAAATCAATAAAACTATGTAATCTATCTTTATACTTTTAATTCTTCTGTTAGTGTGCATGTCACTGAACTCCTAAACGGTTTGATGACATTTTTTGTGTGTGTTCAAGTGGATTCGAGAATGGTTTAGATTCACAATTCAATCCGATAGATGGTTTTTAATTAATTTATCTTTCTTTGTTGCTAATTTTTGGATCATTTACATTGGATCTGGCAGGCAGCACTGCGATCGCCATATCAAAATATTTGAATTTTTTTTTTTTTTTATTATTCCAATTAGATCTGGTAATTGGTGCTGTGATCGGATTCAAGGAAGTTTGCTGTAAGTTTGCTGCTTTTTCAAACATGCATCATAGCTTAGTGTTCTTATTACATTGAAATAAATTCTGTGTTAATTGAATATATTAAATTAAAATGTAATTAATGTGTGAAATGTTTTGCAGTGTAATTAAAAATTATATGTTGTGCAAAAACTATGTCCGCTATCTATACCTCTATCTATAATCTAATCTTACCTATCTCTCTACCCCTACTCAAATCTTTATGTCAATCTCTCTGTGTCTATATCTATCCTAATCTACTCTATCTGTCTCTCACAAAATGTCAAGGCCAGAAGTAATATAGTAAAATATTTTACTAATAACACAGCTGTGAAAGCCTATGAGCACAGAGGTACAATAGATATCAGGGTGTACCTTTGTGTCTCAATTTTGTCGCTCTACTTCCCAAACTGGGAGTCGAGTGCCCAAGTAAAGGTGTAACAGTAAGATAGGAAACTGGCAAAGCAATTTTGCTTACACACAAATTATCTTGCTGATAAAACTTACATCAATAGGCTTGCTCAAGAAAATCACTCCTGACTTGGAATCTATTCTTAGGTATCCGTGATCTTCTGCTTTTGATTCTAGTTTGGGTTGCAGGGAATATACTACTATACTATTGTTGCCATCGTCAATATCTGTAGCAGATATTCTCATCACTGTTCCATTCACAGGCAGATCCTGTGGAACTGATTCTCTGTAACTCTGCAAAATAAACACAGTTTTCATTATTCAAATGTCTCTAGCATAGCAAATGGAATAATATGCCTACTAGTAAAGCAAGCAAAATTCAAAATAACAACTTGTATTAATCTTTTATACTTTTAATAAGAAGAAACAATTAGGTTTCATGCATTTTTAATACATACATAATATAATCTACACTGTACTTCATTTTATATTTATATAAAAATGGTTTTTCTATCAGTATTCAACAATATAAATTCAAGATAAATAAGACAAAACATCTAAAAACAATCAGCAGTTGACACCCATTTTTAGACTAAAAATTAACAACATCCAGAACCAAAACTGCTAAAACACATAAGAATTGTCAACATGGGAACAGATTTTCATTTGGAAGAACAGGAGTGGAGTTTTCCATTTTGATATTCCCCAGAGCAAACCATTTTACAAGTTTCTGGAAATATCACCTAAGCAGTGTGCTGGAACAGGACATTTTAGTACCATCATTTTTATTTAAATTAGGCTGTGCTAAAAACAAGATTAGGTGAGAAATAGGAAATTTGATTTCTGGCCTGGCAGGTATATTTCACAAATATCTAATTTGCAGTGATTTAGTTGTTCCTTCGGTGATGATGTTCTTTCTGTTTACTTCAGCTCCAAGTTTCTTAGTATTTGGAGAATAATGATAATCTAATGCTGAGCCCAGTTTTTCAAATCATATAAAAACTTCAAATTTTTGTATTGTGATACCTTTTGGCCAAAACTGCTCCAGAATCCACAGCATTCAGTTCTCCGAAAGGAACTTTTAATTTATTTTCATAGTGAAACACTTGAAGAGCTCTCGCAATGGCTTGGAACCAATGTTACACTTCCCAGATAAGAAAGTAAGGTGATCACAACGTAATTAATTATCATCAACATGTAAAACACTCATCTCGTTATATGTAAATACAGTTTAGTTATCACCTCGAGTTACGTCTCTCACAGCATCCAATTTCAAGTAGCTTTCCCCACACCTGGTACCTTACTTTTAGGTACAGTGCAGACAATTGTAAACCCTGCTCATTCCCAAAGTATCCATTCCCGCAATGTTACATTTTGTATTGATGACAACCCCAGCTGGTCAAGGTGAAGCAGCTTCAACACCAATGAGAGCTCATGGAGGAAACTTAACTTCCAAAACATGTTCTGGGAAATTAAACAGCAAATGTTGTTTAACGTAATGAATAGACCTGGTTTTTACTTATAATTGATTTCAACAACACTGTCATCAACTTGCAGTACTTGAAGATAGTGTCAGAATTTTTCAATGATAGTTGAAAATGGACTTGAAAAGATGGGGAAAACAGAACAAATCTTAATGTCAACTACATATAATTGGCGAAAAATTTCCTTGTAATTAACACTTGTGGGGTGTGTCGTCAGCTGTCAGGTGCCCATCAGGTTGTTGACCAATCATAGTGCAAGAATAAATAAAATCATGTCATTGGCGTTGCAACATGTATGTACGTGGATAAGTGGAAATTGATGCGCAAGTTCTCTTATACATGACTGATCTGTGTGAAAAGTTTGCTTGTGTTGTACAAAGTGAGGATTTACATTCACAATTGTTGCTACCTTTTAGGTAGCGCGGACATTGCTCTTGTTCTCAATAAAACTTTTACGTTTAGTGAAGTACAGGACCCAATGTTAAAAGGAACAGATGAGCTAACCAGTGAGAAATGAGGAAAAGTAGTTCAACATACAAGAACTTGGATAGAAAATGCATGGAAAGAAGAAGGCAGTGAAACGTGTGGTGCTGCAGATGGAGAGCAAGTAAATATGGCATCAGCGTACCGATACAGCCACATGTCAGCAGG
Organism: Hymenopus coronatus; assembly: GCA_030762935.1. Lineage (NCBI taxonomy): Eukaryota > Metazoa > Arthropoda > Insecta > Mantodea > Hymenopodidae > Hymenopus > Hymenopus coronatus. The sequence goes on from CM060894.1 coordinate 4,339,936, forward strand.
GATGTCAATTACAACTATACAGTAGGTGCAAGAGTGAGAAAAACTATTCGAGCTGGCTATAACACTCACAAAGTATTGGAAAAGGTTCGCTAATAAAGGTTATCACAGTATTCTTAATATAATTCACTGTAAGTCCCTACATGCACAAATACTAACACATTATTTTAATATACATTAAGTAAATGCATGCAAAATTAGAACAGTGTTAACAAACCTTCAGCCACTGTCCTCGCAAGGCCTGTTTCAAATCAAATTCGGTTCAGTTTATTTAGCTCATTTTGAGAGATAAAACAAGTAGTGTCTTTAGCAAAGATCCTTGTAATTTTCTTTCAAAGATAGTTTTCTCAAAATACAACTATGTAATACCCTTAAATAAAAATGAACTAGTTGATAATTGAAAAGTTTTTTATGCAACAGTTTAAGTTACATACTTGTGGGTCATACATCATTCAGTTTGCTTTAAACGATGCATTGTTTAATATCTCATAAAGAGTAGTTTTACAAGAACAATGTCAAAAGAGAAATTTTGATTCAAAGAGTGAGCAACAAATTATGGCATTGCTAGTACGGCCATCATTTGTTCTGATGGTGCATCTCTGCCCATTTTCTTTACAAATTTATGTTCTGATCTCCTTGGCTGCCATGTTAGTTGCATATCGTAGTACAACCATAAAAGATACATTTTATTATGTACATTTCTTAAAAAAGAAAAGTAAAAACGAATAATAATAATAATAATAATAATAATAATAATAATAATAATAATAATAATAATAATAATGTCATCATCAAGAACTTTTAAATAGAGACTAAATTGCAGAGTGGGGTGAATAAAAGTTTTATCTATTATAATAAATAATTTTTTATTTCATGGTTACAAGGTAACAAAACCTATGCTTGATATTCTAACAAAACACTATCAAAACATAAAATACAGGTTCAAGAAAATGTAAAATACACTTAATTTTCAAATTTATTAGTCATTATTATCAATAATGAAAACAAAGGATCTCACCATGGAATATGCACTCCAAAGACCCAAAGCTTTACATAAAATTATGCAATAAAAAATCTCCATTTACATCTGTTCCATTACTACACACCAGTCCTTAAATTTTGCATAACTACATAAACTTTCCTTGATTATTTTGGAAGTATATTGATAGCTGCATATTGAACTGTTTTTAAAATGTTTCATGACAAATGTGAAAATCGCTTTTGCTAACTTTTTACTTTAAATTTGCATATGAAACTATAATAAAAAAATTGCAGAATATAACAATGTTTATTGATTTATTGTGTCATTAAACATACCTTTCTGCAATAAATGTCATTAAATATACAACATATAATCAGATCGTATATAAAACATGTTACAAAATTATGTTTAGTAACTTGTTCTAAGAATACTTGCACCCCTTGGTCATGTTCTCTCCCGTTACTAAACTCTAGGTAACTATTAGAGCCCATAAGAACATACCAAAAAAACTTAGTCTACAGACTATATTCTGACAAATGGAATTACTTACAACTTTGTCAAATACTGGAGCATTGTCATTGATGTCCTCAATTGTGACCTTGAAGGTGCAAGCATCGTCCAACTGTGGATGACCATTATCTGTTGCACGGACTGTCAAGTAAACTTCCTTTTCACGTGCAGGCTCGTCTCTGTCAAACATCTGCACAAACCAATAACTTTATATTTAGCAGCTACCTTAAATTTAAATATGCCTAGTCATACTTGCCAACTTCCTCAAATTCAAACACAAAAACTTCTCCTGTCAGCAATTCATTATAATTTTACAATCACATTAAATTCATAATCAGTAAAATGTTTATGGTAAAATACAAGGATGGATCAAAAAGTAACATACTATTTATTTTCTGCCTCGGTATTGCAGCTGGAATGTTGCAATTTCACACAAATGTAGTTTGAAGTTTTCACTATAGCGGGTATTTTTTGTTTCATGTGCAGCTCTAGCGAGAGAAGCGTGAACTATGCATGCTACTGTCATGCATGTGTGAAGAGCAGAGAGGCGTGGTTCAATATTTGTGGACCACAGGGCTTAAACCAAGTGAAATTTACAGGGACATGCGTGGCATGTATGGACTGTAGCAATATCTCCAGGTGGTGTGCATCTTCCAAGAGTGCCACGTGAACCTTAGTGATTTGCCACGCTCCAGGAGAATGGCAACAGCTGCAACCCTGCAAATGTCAAGAGGTATTGAGGTGGCAATGTTGAACGACTGGCGTGTGCAACTGCGAACCTTATCGTAACAGTTCAACATTTCTTATGGTGCAGTGTACAATATTAGTTCATGACACGTTGACATTTCGTAAAGTTAGTGCTCACTGGGTGCCTAAGAACCTGACAGACAACCACAAGGTCCAGAGAATGATGACAAGCTCGGATTACTTAACTTTCTGAAAGGAATCGTCACTGGCGGTGACTTGTGGACATATCACTATAAGTATGGAGTGGAAACATGCTGGTTCCCCAGTAAAGACTCAACCTGCTAGCAAAGTGACAGTGTTCTGATGTTTTATTGGTGGACTTTGCTGAAGACGGGACCACATTAAAAGTTGGTAAAGTTGCGTCGTGCCCTTCATGACAAACGCCACAACATTGCTGAGGAAGTCAAATTTCTTCATGACAATGCTGTAAGTCAGAAAATCACCAAATTTGGTTAGGAGGTGCTCAATCATCCAACGTACAGTCCAAACCTTGCGCTATCGGACTTATCGTGTTTGGTCCCATGAAGACATTCCTGGCCGACCACGCTTTGCAACAGTTGTGGAAGTGAAATCAGCAATTCGCAGATGGCTATACTCCAGGGAAATGGATGCTACAAACAGGGCATATTGAAACTGGCATCATGATGAGACAAATGTGTTGAGAAAGTTGGCGACTATGTCAAAAACCAGGTAAAAGGTGCAAGCTCATTTGTGTGTTTTAACTTTTTTCTAAAAACATGATTGCATGTTACTTTTCGATTTGCCATAGTAACTGCAATTCTATTTTATAGGAAGCCTTGAAGACCTGGTAAAACTCCTACACATGCTGTACCACAAACAGCAGCAATTTCTAGGCTATACACAAACGTTTTATGTTTCGTAACATTAACTATAAACAAAAACTGTACAAAAAGTGGGAATTCCATAGCCATATAAGGTTAAACAAATATTTACATGAGGGAGTTGAATTTATATTTCTCATTATCCATTACTGAATATTTGCATTCAATTAATGCTGTTTGAGTTCACTAATGGTATAGTGAAGTTTTAAATGTACATACTATACATTTTGTTACAGCTCAGTGAAGAGGGACCATGATTATGATGAAGGATAGACACACAGATAAGCTCTGGTCTATCATAATACTGTATACCATTTATTAGGGGTCACTAGTGGTGCTATACAGGGGTGCAAATCTAAATTATTTGAATATGTTCACAAAGTAATAAAAATGCCTCCAATGAATAAAGTCATAAAATGGCTCCTGTATATTTTACAGTTGACAAATTTGTAAAATCATAAGTTTCCTTATATGAAATTGTTAAGAAACATCCTTGTACTATCTCCTCCCCCTTAAATAAAAGTGTACTCTTCAGGATATGAGTTTATATTTAATGTACAGAATTTTCCTATTTCTTTTTAAACTACACAATGTGAATCATTTTATTCTAAATAATCTGTTAAACTACAAGAATGAACAGCAGCTAGTCATTGCTAGCCGTGAACTCACATGTTTGGTCTTGATGACTCCTGTAGCTGCGTCGATGACGAACTTGACACGTTCACCCGGTGACTCCACGAACTTGTAGGTCAGGGTACCTCCAGCTTCAGGGGGGTCCTTGTCCACAGCTTGCACTTGGAACACAAATGTATTCGCATTTTCCTCTTCCTTGACAGTCGGCGCGTACTGGGAACAGTTGGTGAACACCGGCTTATGGTTGTCCTGCACAATAAGCCTCTTCTCCTGGTAATCTGGAAACTAAAACCAACATATATAAAAATTAGTACTTCACTTTTACTTTTTCTACACATACTATGTACATAGTGTATGAAGAAGGTATTGTATTCCACCCAAAAGTTTCATATCCTTTGAAATCCCTTGAATTCATAAAAAATCGTTTCCTAGAATGTCCCTATGTATGTGTACCTCAAAATTGATATAAGTTCAGAATTGACAGGATTTTCAAGAAAATCCTCCCACCCCCAACTACCCTTTACTTCGGAAAAATATCAAACTTTTATTTGCTCAAAAATGGCTGTAAGGATGTTTACAGGAATGAATATTTTATACTAAATTATCTGGAATTAGCCTCAGAAAACCTCTTCATTCTGCATAACTGGTAAATCGTAAGAGAGAGACAAAAACTTACTACACTAAAATGTAGATCACGTTAAAACACACAATTTATGAGACATACATTTTCTTCATAGAATTGGCAGTTTCCGAAATATTCCTTGTTATTGGTTTCAGTATTAAAATACTTTTCTCATAAGGGAACTTGTCAACTTCTGACCATGCAAAGAAATGAATTTCAAGCACACAGTGATAGCTTTTAATACATCTGACTGTCAGTTTAACCTAGTGTATTCCCTTATTTTCCTTTTACTTACAAGAAAGCAAATAATAAGGCATTTTCTGTTACTGTTTAGCTCTATTAGCATGCAGTAAATAAAAGAATAATCCTTTTAAGAATAATTTGTTAAAGAGATTTAGAGAAAATCATGTGGATGGAACACATAAGATTTTTAAATTTTGAAATGCTACTCTACACACAAATTTTACTAATGAAAACCAATTAATAAACTAGAGAGTAATATATTTAAATGTTTCTTCACTTTCTCTATCATGTACCTGTAGTATGGTAGAGTAAAACTGTGTCTGTGTGTCAGGTAACCCAAAATAAACACACACAATTTGTTTGTCATATTGTTAGAAGTGCTGAAAGATGGAATCTTACACCCAAACATGGTGTTCCCATTCTCCGTGCAGTTGCCCTAACCATTGAGCTACTGTGACAAAATGCCGATATGACAATCAACCTTCCAACTGATTCGCATTTCTTAGCCCACCAACCAACTGGTGTGTTTGATGTCCTTTAAACCGGGAAGTCCTATCGACGATGAATGAACGATCTCAGGGCCCATTAAGATTAAAGCTACCTGACAATCATCTGTTCAAGTTAAGGGAAACCCCAGAAAATGGCCTTATCTAGACAACCCACCCTGACCAATATTCGAACTCAGGACTTTTTAAATATAAGGTACACACGTTACCAACGCAATGCAAAATAGAAATCTAAAAAGGGTCGGTTGCTAAGTGATGACCTTGAAATCCCATGACCAGTATGAAAACAAAACGAATAACGATTTCTTATTTCAGAAATTACTTGCAAACTGATACCAATAACAAGAAATACCTCGGAAATGCTTATTGCCAGAAAAAATATTACGCGGTGCATAAAACATTGTTGGTTATATTTTTTTCTCTTCTTTTTAATATACTTGTTGCAGCGTTGTGTATTTAATACTTGTACTGCATTGTAAATGCAGGGGTAAAATGGAAAATAAGACTATAGCCTTGACTCAAACCCGGGTAAATAAATTGGGTGTTTTAAGATGATCCAGATTTTTACCAGTTATAAAATATGTTAAACATGAAAACCATTACATCCATTTGAGGATATTGAAATGGAGGGGGGGGGGGAATATGTTCCATGTAAAGAGTAGTTTAAGGTGAGGTATTTTCTTGAAAATCTTCGTGTCGCATCCTTAGAAGATGCTGAACTTAAATACCAAGTTTAAATACTAAACATCTTTTCGTTTTTTGAATCATGCTGTTCGCACACACACGCACTGCTAGCAGCTTTTTTTAAAAGTTTTCAGGGGGGATCCAAAACATATTTTTGCAGGAAATCTCAACATCAAAATGTTTGGGTGGAATACAATATTTCTCTATGCCCGCCTCTGTAACACGGGGTAGCTTATCTACTTTACATTTAAGAGGTTTCGAGTTCGAATCTTGGCGAGGGTGAGCTGTCTAGACAAGCGTTTATTTTTCCTGAAAAGATGAATGTCAGCTAACTTTTATCTCCAGACTAATTTGAGCAATATTTCCGACATAACCTAAAGGACGTTAATCTTAAAAACGATATTTGCAATACATATGTTTACTCTTCATAAATGTCAAACTTGCATTTAACGTTTTAGATAAATGTCCAACCTAGTAACTTCATTTATAGAAGGCTTTGACCCATTTTATCTTGTAGAGTTAGTCTTGTGTAATACATTCCCCCAGCTCCCCTTACAAGGGCCTGTCTTCATTCACAATACTCTCCCCGAAGATGCGCTCCTGCAAATAAGAAACACATGGAGAAGCATTGGCTGTTATCTACCATGACAGATGGATAGGTAGAGGAGGACCAGTCCCACGGCCTGCACGTTCACCCGGGTTTTTATTTTTGGGGCACCTTAAAATTAGTTTATGCAGCAGACATCCCGATTGAAGAAACTCTTGATCTCCGTGTTATGGAACACTGCGAAACTGACAGTCCATGCTTCGAGGTGTGTCTAGACGCAAAAGGAGCGGGCATTTTCAGCATTTACTCTTAGTGGCGTTTGTGTTGAACAACTCCTAAGAAATTGGCAATGTCAAAAATAGAATAATGTGTCACTTTAAAAGGTCTTGGTTAGCAACATTTTGAGCGCCAATAAATCGAAAACCAGGGTTTTGGGACGTGTGCTTATATACCTGTGTACATAGTGAAGGTATTGCACTGCATCCAAAAATTCGATACCCAGATTTCACTGAAAATATATGTTTTAGGGTCCTGAGACCGCTAATTAGCCTCGTCGTAATGACAATCATTCTATTAATTATCTAGATGTATATAAAATTAACATTTATTAAATTATATACATAGGAATCAAGAAGTCAGTTGCTGACTTGAAAGCTACACAGAATCCTGACGCCAGACTGGAGGGAGGGGTGAGAAGTTCCTTCTTTTGTGCAAGTCACGTACGAATTTCTTATACAGGGGCAGTCCAGTTTAAAACCCACGAGAGGACTTCTGCTTTATATTCGTATATTATGACGTATTCTGGGAGATTCGCAATTGTTTTTGGGACATGATGGTGTCATTTTGGCGGACTTTCTAACCAATCAAGAAGAAGCTACCATGACACAGTTTTTAATATAAAAGAAGTAGAGTTCGACACATCGTGGTCATTTTGCTAAGAATTTGCCCGCGAGAGGCAAGATCGTTTTGTAAAAAAAAAAAAAAAAAAAACACTCTGTTCGCGAAGTAATGACGCGCAACTGTAAAACTCTGTCCGCGAAGTAAGATTGTTATGAGAAGAAACTGTTGGTGAATTAAAGTAACGTCGCTCACCTGTTTAATAGTCGGCTCGTGATTACTTGAGAGAGAATTGTGCCATGTACTTAACATAGAAACAGTGTGAGTGAGTGGTGAGAGTACCAGTCAGCAGAATAACAGTGTACAGCAAGGTGCTTGTTTTGGAATCTCCTTATAGAACAAATAACAGTAAAAGTTCACAAGTGTTTTCTTCACAATTAAAAGATCACTCCTACAACTCCTCCCACTTGCCAAATCCACGCCAGAGAGAGTCAATGATCGTGCAAGACTGAGCAACGCCGCGGCAACCCATCCAAGAAGAGCTTCAGTACCAGGTACGTGAGTGTAGTGGAGTTGATTTGAAATTACACTTAGGTACGCCGCACATAAGCACCCACGCTGAGGCGTAAAAAACAACGTAAAATTCCTATTGCATACGACTGTCCGACGTGCGGTGTAAACTACAAACCACCATATAAAGTGTCGTTCCATATAACCTCCCAACGTGGGGTACTAACGAATAAAAATCCACGTTACAGTCCCCTGTATTTAAAAAAAAAAAACAACAACAACATTTTCAGCAAAAGGTCCGTGTGTGTATGTTTCTATCAGTGTGTCTGTGAACACAAAACTCAAAAACAAAAATCAGTAAAATGCCGAACTTGGTATATAAGTTTAGTATCTTCCAGAGCTGTGACACGAAGATTTTGAGAAAAATCCCCTCTACCCAAACTACCCTTAGCATGGAACTTTTTTCGAAAATTTTTATTTTTTTCAAAAAATGGTTACCGATTTTGATTGAGATATCGCATATTGAAGAGATTCACCTGACAAATAAAATGTATATTTTGAACTTTCTGGGAATAGCCTATGAGACTACTTTGTTCTGGGTGGAATTGTACGGAATTTTGCATAACTGCTAAACCGCAAGAGATGGATAAAAACTTATCACACAAAACATGTAGAGCACGTTAAAACATAAAATTTTTGTTGTATAAATGTTTTCGAGGAGTTGATCGTTTTTGAGGTATCACATAGCAACCAGCTTTTGACTATCACTTTAACTTATGTTACTCCCTTATTTCACTTCCACTTATAAGGAAGCAAGTAGTAAGAACATTTCTGATAATTTTTTATTGGTTAGCATGAAATAAATAGAAACAAACTTTTTAACAACAGTTTGTTGCAGAGATGTAGTGAAAGTCATGCGAATGGATCACATCAGATTTTTTTTTAATCACCCATATAAACAATTTCGAAATGTTTATATACTTTAGGTTACACTTCCCCTTTCCCACAATTAATCTGAATACTGCAGCACTTTCCTCAAGAACGTAAAGCATCACTTGTAAATACTAATTTTTGTTTGGGTATAGAGAGTTACTTTCATTAGAAGGAAGCACGAGACGCTTCGCAGCGCCACCTCGGGGCTCCAGCGAAACCCATTCATTATTGAAAGTGTCATTAGTGGAGAATTGAAGACACAAGAGTCGCAAGCAACCAACCGCTAGGCGATTAGCGGGCATCAGAAACGCCATCTTATATACCTGTACTTTCTCTAGCCCGTATGTACACTATACATAGTACATTCCACCCAAAATTACATTACGAGAATTTACCGGAAATACGTGTTTTAAAACCCCCTGAATAAAACAAAATCCTTTCCTTCTCTACCTACTCTACCAACTTTTTACGAAAGAGTATTCTTTCCAATTCATGCTAACCGATTGTCTTATTACTTGCTACCTTGTAAGTAGGAGGGAAATAAGGGAATAACACTAGGCTAAAATGACAGTCAACTGTTTTAAAAGTTGTCCCTATGCAATTCTCATTGAAATGTGCTGCTTTGCACGGGCAGGACTAAAACAAAAGTACCTCGGATGACTTCCTGTTGAGAAAAGTGTATTTTAAAACTGAAAACAATAACGAGGGACCCGCCTGGGTGGTGTGGTGGTGGCGTGTCTGCCTCACATTCAACAGGTCGCGAGTTCGAATCTCGCTTAGGGTGAGTTACCTGAATAAGGTTTTTTATCGCGTTTTTCCCTTATACTGAGAACACAAATGTCGAGTAACTAAGCTCCATGAACACCGAGATCATTTCAGCATTATTTCACCGATTTCATTCATCGTCCGAAATGACCAACCAGGTTAATGGACGTTAAGACCCAAAAACAAAATAAAAAAACAAAAACAAATAAACCCGCCATCTTCCAACAAAAACTAAAGGAGATAGCATCGTGTTTTGACGAGACTTACACGCTTTCTGTAGTAAGTTTTTGTCCATTTCTTGGGATTTATCAGATGTCCAAAAGTTATTCAGAATGAAGACTAGTTTAGAGGCTATTCCCCGAAAATTCAAGATGTGCTATATTTGTAATTCAAATATATTTAATATACGTTGGTTTAATCAAAATCATTGGCTATTTTTGAGAAAGTGAACATTTTGGAACATTATTCCATGTAATGGGCAGTTTGGAGTAGGCGGTTTTTCTTGAAGCCTAGTGTATTCCCTTATTTCCCCTTGTACTTACAAGAAAGCAAGTAATGAGAATTTCTGTTAATGTTTATCTTGATTAGCATGAAGTGGATAGAAGAGTAAGCGTTTTAACAATAATTTGTTACAGAGATGTAGAGAAAGTCATGTGAAAATGGAACATCAGATTTTTAAATTACTACGAGGGCTGATCAACAAAGACAGACTGATTTTTTTCCACAGATGTTTATTACTCCAATTCCATGTTTACATAATATTTTTCAAAGTGGTCTCCTTCTACTTCAATGCACTTTTTCTAGCGTCTCTGCCAGTCCTTGAACACGTGCTGCAGACCATTCTTTGTCAGGTCCTTGAGAATCGCCTCACTTTTCTTGAGCACTGCTTCAGAGTTCTCAAATTGAATATCCCTAAGCTTTGCCTTTAGTGATGGGAATAAAAAAGACACAGGGTGCAAGATCGGGGCTATAAGGTGGATGTGGTACACAGGTAATGTTGAATCGACCCAGAAACTGCATGACTTGATTTGCGACGTGAGGCCGTGCATTGTCATGATGAAGTCGCCACCCAGTCCGAGAAAACTCTGGTCGTTTCTTTGCAATGTGCTTCCTCAGTGTAGCCAATACTGACGAGTAGTATGCTGCTGTAACAATAGTGGAACTGCAAGCTGGTAAATCATTCCATTACAGTCAAAAAATGTGATCATCACTTTCCCTGCAGATGTGACAACTTTTGCCTTTTTTGGTGTTGGAGAACCTGGCGATTTACACACTGTTTTGGTTGTTTTCCTTCAGGATCATAATGATGCAGCCATGACTCATCACCGGTGATAATCCATTTAAAAAAAATGCATCCCCTCCATCAGCAAAGAGACGCAGCACCTCACGGCTTGTCTGCATTCGCACAGCCAACAGACGTGGCACCCAACGAGCACAAACTCGGGTCATATGGAGATGGTCGTGCATAATTGTAAACACACTGCCATATGAAATTCTCAACACTTCACTGAGGTTACGTAATGTTATACGCCGATCCTCTCGGATAATCACAGCAGCTGTGTTGATGTTCACTTCAGTCACAGCAGAAGCCGAAACGCCAGGTCCACTTTGCTTACACTGACAAGTCGCCTTCTTTGAAGTCCTTGAATCACCTAAACACTGTTGCACGAGGTAGTGCACCTTCACTGTACGCTTGCTTCAGCTTTTCATAAGTTTCGATGGCTGTATGGTTTAAACGAAAACAGAATTTGATTGCGCTGTACTGCTCCTCTCGCGTCACCTCCATTGTCTGGCATGCGAAATGCACGAAGGGTCTACAAAATGGAGCATTACTACCAACCTACCGATAGAGAGTGCTGCCACCTACGGTCATTATACATAAAAACCCTCTCTTTTCAAACATTTATGTTACAGAAACTATCACGGAAGCTACAGGAAAAAATCAGTCTCAGTCTTTGCTGTCCAGCCCTCGTATTTGTATTCGGATAATATTGTCGTTTGTAATATTACAACAGATACTTCTGCGCATTCTAGGAAATTTAAAGTTTTATCTAAACAAACCCGAGATGCGTCGAGTGCGTGAAAATGCAATTTTGAGAAAAATGCATTTAATGAAACAGTATGCTACGAAGCGTTGTTTTGTACCGACGGTTTTTAACTGGTCGTAGAGTAAAGAGCAAGGCAGAGCTCAGCTAAACGTTTACTATCTATAGTTAGTACAACAATCATTTGCTATAGAAAAACAATTTTCCATTTCTTTTAACCGGTTGTAGTCAAAATTTCACTCCCTGTGTCCCTTAGACCTACGTATGACTGGCGCAACAGATCTGGACATGTGAAAATCTTAATGAGAGCTAGGAAGCGAGTTGTACTTTCAGATAAGCAGTTCACCAGTCGATTCATGCCTGTCACAGTCAATGTCAAATATCTGTCACCTGCACGGGTAAACATGTGTTATATTCATATCTATACAAATAGCCTACTACTATATAAACAATGTCAATCGTCTGCTACCAAATAACATGTATATCTTGAATTTTCTGGGTATAGCCTCTAAAGACCTCTATTCTGAATGAATTTTGCTGAACTGATATACCATAAGTGATAGACAAAAAACTTACTACACAAAAAATGTATATTACGTTAAAACAGACAATTTGTCATATACTTTTTTTCCTGGAATTGACCATTTCTGAAATATTCCTTGTTATTTGTTTCTCACACGGAAAGTTATCAACTCTTCACACTGCATAGAAACGGATTTCAATCACATGGCAACCAGTTTTTAAATGATTTGACTATGACTTTAACCTATGCTACTCCCTTAGATTAGAAAGCATTCTGTAGGTTCGTTTAGGCCAGGAAGCCACTGAACATAGAACTTGTCAAGACATATGCATGTATACATATACCTTCTACTTACACGGAAGCAAGCAATAAGACAATTTCTGTTAATGTTTATCATAAAGTAGAAGAATATACTTTTTAACAATAATTTGTTACAGCAATGTAGAGAAAGTCAAGTGAATAAAACATCTGATTTTTCAAAACTGTGATAAAAGGGTTTACGTAGTGTAATATAGCCAACAACTAAGTGATCAAAGGTTTCATCTCATTCTGTGACAAACAAATGTGATAGTAACGGTAAAAAGTTCTGCCATTGCTGGTTCCTAACCTATAAACGTTTATTTTGGCACTGCCGTTTTGCTCTACAATTATCTTAACGTTGCTTTTCTTCACAAAGAATAAGAATAAAATCCTAAAGTGGACTTTTCTTCTCTACACTTTCTTCAGTTGTAGCACAAAATGGAGGAAATACTACATGAAACATTCATAATCAGCAGTTAAAGGATAGCATTGTTATGTTTAATTATGCAAGGATCTGATCATAAACCTGAGCGACTCTGGCTGAAAACATGGACACCGCAGCAACGAGAATTGTGTACTTTAAATTTAAATATAACGCTAGGAAGAACACAATTTAAACTGTTCAAACAAACTGAATGAATAAGAAACGTCTTTCAAAAATTATGCTGTGGTTTAAATGAAAGAGGAAATACTAAACTACAAAGCGAAGACGTTTCTTCGCAAATCATTTGGCATGTAAATATTCTTAATAAAGTGTATTTTATTCAAAATCGTTAGCCATTTTTGAGAAAACAAAATGTTTGCTAATTTCTCCATATAGGCAGAATGGGGGGAATTGTCTTGAAAATGTTTGTGTCACATCGTTGTTGAGCTTAAAATACCAAATTTTGGTATTTAACGAACCTTTCGTTTTTGAGTTATGCTGACCACACACACACACACACACACACACACACACACACACACACACACACACAACCGTTTTCCAAAAAAGAAATCTCGGTATAGAATTTTTGGGTGGAATACAATACCTTCTCTTCCTATTATGTCCATGGTACTGGCAGAGAACGTAAAACATACTACTCTTAATAAGTAAAATTTTAAGTCGGCAATTGAAGCAAATATTGATGTAATGTTGCTATGTGTAACACCTACCAGGTTGTATATACACGTTGCTGCAATACCATAGACTATTTCCATTATAATAATATATTTTGCAATGAGAGTATGTTCATAAAACAAGCCGAGCGAGTATGATAATTTTAATAGGAAGTCAAGTTCCATAACACTATTTATGCTCGATTATGTGAACAAGTTTAAAAGATTTATGAATCCCGAGTCATTAAGTCCCATGGGCCACATATGGGACGAATATCAGACTCCTGCAGACCAGTCACAGGACGCTTTTTTGCACTTGTGACAGACATTTGGTGCCGCCAGAAGAATCCTCACAATGTGGCCACTTTCCGAGAAGAAGCAACACATCACGCTAGCCAACACTGCACGTTCGTTTCACTTTTTTGGGAAGGATTGTCTCCTGAGATGACTCCGATCGATAATTCGTTTAGTTTCTGGATCAGACCAGTAAATCCAGCTTCCTGTTCAGGATTGTTTTTACTGCTGCCGATCCAATATTAGGACTTCTTGAATCCTACCATATGTGAAACATGATCTCCCCGAACATGCGCATTGCTTTCATCCATTGCTGCTGCAGTCGGCCGCCATCTTCTAAACTGTACATACCATCGGTAAAAGGTGGATTGCGAGGAGCCAATATCCCCAAATGCACAATACAATCTTTCAAGGTCTTCTGTCTCCCCTAAACCAACTTTAAAGTCATAGAAAATCATAGGGAAGTACTCTCGCTTGGGATCTACCCTAGCAGTGGCGCAGCAACAGCTGCTACACACACACACACACACACACACACACACACACACACACACACACATACATTAGTGGATCTTCTGATTGGTGGAACGCTGCAAGACGTAGGGGAAGGTCGGGCAGTATCGGTCACCTAAGCTTCTTCAAAGTTGTAAAATTTGTCGATTAAAATGGAATATGCTATCTCCACTGAAAACTTCAACGTGTTATTTCAATATCTTTAGAATTTCATTGATGTTAGAGTACTCTTTAATGGTTTCTTTATTACGTTTCATAAACCTTGCGTTTTGACCTTTCTGATTTCTGGAGAGTTGTATCGGACACGGTGATGTGCTTGAAATATCGTTTTTTAAATCATAAAAGAAATTTTTATTACTAAACATACATGGTTATACAAAATAATACCAATAGAAGTAACGTCCTATATATTACTTCAAAGTTTGGAAAAATCATATTATAATAATTGAATCGATGACATTTATGTTTTTTTGGAAATATACGGCTCACACTCATAACAAAGGCTGTTAATTTCAAGACCTGCACAGTTTTCAAGCACCCAACCTTTGCAAATATTGCACTGTATCCAGAGCTCTTGAAAAGTTTTGTTGGAGATAACACCAGTAGTCCATCCATCCTCTTCCTCAAAGATTAAACATGTTTTAGCTCTTTCTTCATCTTCAGGTCTACCAGTCTTTTCTACTTGATTTTTACTGACTCTACTTTTGTCCTTTTCACAAACTCAACGTATGGATGTGATTTTGTTTCGCAAATGTGATCACAGCTAGATCTTTGTAGCTTGAGTGACCATCAGAACTCAAAAAAGAACAGAATTCTTCAGTTGGATTGACCCGTTCAGCCAATTTACAACTCCAGCTGCTGTTATCCACCCATGTGGTTGGGCATCAAATACACTTCCTACTGGTGCATCCTTTTTAACTCGTTGTCTAATCGAGAGAACGAATAAACAAATTCCCTGAAGCATCTATTGGTAGAAGTAGCGACACTTTCCTACCTCTTTCTGCTGAGGTAAGTTTGCCCACTTGCTTTTTACCTTTGACAGATATTACTTTAAGTTTGTTGGTGTGGCACTAGTTTCGCCGGCACTAAAAATACCCTAAACCTTTCCATTACTCATTTATCTTGAAAAAGAAATCGATCAACCTGTTTCTTCAAGAAATCTGCTGCTCTCTGAAGAATAGTGGATTCAGCAGTTCTTAAACGCAAGTCAGTATCCCTCTGCATAAAGTCATAGCAAAAGTCCTTCCCAGCTTTCAGCGTTATTTTGTTTTGATTTTTAGTTTCTCAGCATACTGATAAACTAGGGTTAAAAACTCAATTCTACTCAAAGGCAAGAGCTTAAAGTCTATCATCTAAGGTACTTTTAGGTACACAACATCTTTTACTAACTTCCGCAATTGTCATTTCATGAAGTCGAACTTTTTCTAGGCTTCCTTCATGTGATTTTCATCCCAATTATGACTTTTTCTCCATCCTAATAAGATAAAATGATAATATTCAGAATTTAAACTTGTAAATATTGTCTGGGACAACCCTCCGATTGTTTGTCCGATACAAAACTCCGAAGCTTTGTTTTATAACATATGCATTGTCAGGCCTGGGCGTATTCATCGCTTACACTATAACAATAGTAACCCACACATCTAACAAAACACTAAAAACGTTATTCTACTCAATTTCAGACAAGCTACGTAGCTCCAAAGTTACCTTCGTGCACTAGAAAACTCATAAAAAACAAATATCTGATTGTCATTTGCAAACGCCTTGGCCGCTCGATCCAAAATGGCGAGAGCGGCAGTATTCTACCTTAGTGCACACGTTAATGGTTTGACGAGTGCTGCTACAGGCGGCTATAAGTTGTAAACCTACTTGTCCGATACAACCCGACCTTCCCCTATAATTACATTATTATGTGGTCAGGCATAAATATACAATTTCATGTTCATGTGCACACGTTTACTAGAAAACAGAATAGAATCGTCAAAGATTTCACTCTGCAAACAGAGTACTATTAATACTATCATCAATGAGAAATTACTTTGTGATTGACATTCCTGCTGATATGAGGCTGTCTCGGTACACTGTTGCGATATTTATTAGATTCCGTCTCCATACCCACCTGTTCCACTGCTTCCTCTAAAATGCCATTTTCCATGCATTTTCTATCCTAGTTCTCGTATATTGAACTACTTTTCCCCCATTTCTCATTAGCTACTACATCTATTCCTTTCAACATTGGGTCCTGTACTAAAGACATTTTCAAATGAAAGTATCACTCGTGGTAGTTCTAGGATGAGAACAAGAGCAATGTCCGCGATATATAAAAGGTATTAACGATTATAAATGTAAATCCTTATGAAATCTGTGTATATAACACAACCAAAATTTTCACACAATCAGATTCAGTCAGGCATGAGAACATGAGAGTAAATTTCCACTGAACCTGTAGATGTTGCAACATGACCTCTCTGATAGTTGTGTATTCTTACACTATGGTTGGTCAGAACCTGAGGAGCCCCTACCAGCAGACGATACACCCCACAAGTGTCAATCATAAGGAAATTATCACCGGCCGTAAAGTTTTCTCCAACACATGATTGTCCTCAAACAAGACCTCTTAGCCAACCACTGGGAAATAACCATTAGCAAACAAAAGCCTACCCTGTACTAGGGGTGAGAGGCAACGTAGTGAAATGTTTCCTGGAGACACTGCTTGCAAGTCGAGATTCGCGCCTGTAAGTGGAAGACTTGGCAACAGCGAGGGTTGATTTCCAACCGCAAACTTTAAAGACTTTGGAAGAAGAGTGGGGTAGGGTCATCATGTTCTAAAAATACTATAGTCTCGCCTGTCTTTGTTGCGTCTTGGCTGCTGATAATTCGCTTCTTAGAGCACGTGCTGCCTGCGTCTATAGTTTTAAATGTGCACTGTATTCCAGTACTTACCCCAAATGCGTGTTCTAATAGTTAAACCTCAAGGTACGTGAAATGTCCTTTGAGATCTAACTGGTTCTTCTGTGAATTTTATTAAATCTAATCCTGTTTATTTCTCGTTTGGGACACAGGATATGTTATGAAACAAGCGTCATTTCTTCAGCAAAATGGTCAAAAGCAAATCAGAAAATCGCACCAAAACAAGTTTATATTCGTGAAATTCTCAAGATGCCGCTTGGAAGGGAAAAGAATCCCACTTGACGTAAAATAAGAACAAACCTTTTTCTTGTGCATTTTTTCCTTTGACAGCGTCCCAAAACAGCCGCGGAGGAATTTAATCTGCCTCTGGGCACGACCTCACTCGCAATTTCCAATTTAAACAGCTGTACTCCACACAAAGGGAATGCACAAATGAACGAATCTCCAATTCCATGAATTTAGATAAAAACAGCCTCGCATTATATCGCAAATATAACCGCAACCTCTTTCCTGTCCCGTGATCACACACACACACACACACACACACACACACACACACACACACACACACACGCTAGTCCCCAACTAGGGCCCATGCCCCGCTATTTTACCGTCAATACTGCTTTCTCTACACGTATTAAGTAGATAGTGTATAGATAAGCTATTGTATTGTATCCAAAAATTCGATGCCGAGATTTCACCGGAACTACATGTTTTGGGATAGTTTCAATCCAAAAAATGTGCATTTTTTATAAAAAGGTGTGTGTGTGTGTGTATGTGTAGATTATCTCAAAAAAGAAAATTTCGAAAATGTTCATTTTCCCAAAAATGGCTAATGATTTTGATGAATGCTTAAGATATTTACATGAAAAATAAAATGTATACTTCGGATTTTCTGGAAATAGCCTCTAACGACCTCTTTATGCTGGATGAAGATTTCTGAATTTTGTATAACTGGTAACCCGTAAGAGATAGACAAAACTTAACTACACAAAAAAAGTAGATCTACTTAAAATACAAAATTTGAAACAAACACAAAACACACACACACACACACACACACACACACACACACACACACACACACACACACACACACACACACGACGTGGAGTCGGCCGCTTTTCAGATGTTTGTTGTTATTGGTTTCAGTTTTGAAATACTTTTAACTTTTCTCATGCAGGAACTTGTCAACTCCTGGGCACGCAGAGAAACGGATTTCAATCCCATAGTAACCACATTTTAAAACATTTGACTATCAGTTTAACCTTATGTATTCCCTTATTTTGCTTGTACTTACAAGCAAGTAATAAGACCGTTTCTGCTAACTGAAATAGAAGAGTAAGCTTATTAACAATAATGTGTTAGAGATGTAGAGAAAATCATGTGAATGAAACACACCAAAGTTTCCATTACATTCTTTCACTTTTGGTGTCGCCAGAAACCAAATAGGAAAGTTTTCCTATCCCATCGTCGGTTTATGAGACTACCGGAAAAGATTCGTACGCACAACTAAAAACGAAAATCCTTCAAAGAACACAGAGTAAAATTATGACTACTATTGGCCAAAAAAATGAAAAACTGTTTTTTATAGGAAATGGTTGTTGGAACTTTTGGACATCCACAGAGAATCAATAAAAGATCGCAAAATGCAACTTCATTAAACCAAAACCATTTTCACACTTTCAAAATGTTCCATACGTATCAGCTTTTGTTGAAATGCAACTAAAATGTCCCGGAATGTGCAGAAGTATCTATTGTAATATTACTAACGACAACAGTAATTCTTCAACAACAAATATTTTATGAACAAATCTGATGTGTTCCATTCACATGAATGTTGCACAAACAATCTTTCCTTAAAAACGATATTCTTTTATCCATGTCAAGCTAATGAAGATAAGCAATAGTCTTCAGCCGTTTTTTCGATCTCAGTAAGGCCTTTGACACAGTTTCGCATGATGTTCTTATAGAAAAACTTCCAATTGTATGGCTTTCATAAGGACAGTGTAAGTTTTTTTTGCTCGTGCCTTCAAAATAGGTATCAATTAGTATCCTTAAATGGCAAAATGTCCGGTTTTAGGCCAGTGAAGTCTGGTGTCCCACAGGGGCCTATACTTGGACCTGTTCTTTTTCTCATATATATTAATGATCTACCTGCCAGTATGAATGTCTAGAGACTTTTCTGTTTCTGGCTACTAGCCTTTATCACGATAGTCAAGACATTATTAAAAGTCAATATTTATCCTGTATTTTCTGTAATACCAATAAACTTTGTATTAATCATAATAACTGTAGACGCCATTTTCTCTATAAATTCTTCCTCCCTGTCATCAGTCAAGTAAGTTGTGGGCATCCATATCGAAACTGGCCTGGCTTGGCTTGTCAGACGCATATTAGCTACTTATCAAGTAAAATAAACAAAACTTTAAGGTCGCCAGACATAGTGTCTCCAGTTCTACTCTTGTTACAAGGTACTATAGTTACCCAAGTTATTTTACCGGGGCAAACATACCTCTGCCAGTCACTTCTTTATTCTTCACAAGAAATGTGTATCATATTTGCAGGAACTCACTTTTTATGCAACTTGATATCCTGACATTGTGTTCAATGTTTGTTCTGGATTCCCTCCTGTATGTTAAAAAAATTAACCTTTTTTCAATGATGTTTTTTTGTCCACAATTATCCCAGTCCAAAATGCTCTGATATTTACATTAACAAAGGAAATAAACTCATAACAGTTTCTCATGCATGTCAGTGAAATGTTTCAACACCTTACCTCACAACATCAAGATTCTTCATTTGTTAAACTTTAAGAGGAGGATCAAAACAATCTTGAAGGCAAATCCTCTTTATAGCATTTCGGAAATAAATGTATGACCTGAAATTGAATTAATCTTATCCATTTCTAAATGTATTGTAACATTATTGTATGTAGAATATTTAATTAGTTTTTATTCTCTCATGACGCAGCCTATGTATGTTTTATACTTAATGACTGAAAATAAACTATCTATCTATTACTTGCTAAGTAAAAAGGAAACAAGGGAATACACTAAGCTAAAGTGTTGGTCAAATCTTTAAAAAGCCGGTGGCTAAGCGAAACAAATGAAATTCGGTTCTCTCTGTTCTCTATAAATAAATAGAAGAGAGATGATGAATCCCGTTTGAGAAAAGTTTAAGTACCTTAAAACTGAATCAATAACTCGGAATATCTCAAAAGCGGTGGTATAAATTGTGTGTTTTGACGAGATCTACATTTTCTGTGTAGAAAGTTTTTGTTTATCTGTTAAGGTTTACTAGTTATACAGCATTTGTAGGAAGTCATCCAGAATGAACAAGTCTTCAGAGGCTATTCCCAGGAGCATATATTTGCGGTGAGATCTCGGTATAGAATTTTTGGGTGGAATATAATACCTTCCCTATCCGCTAGGTACATTGTACATATGCGCTAGAGAAAATAAAATGATTGCTTTACATACTCACCAAAACGCATTTTTTTAAAATTCAGTATTTTATTTCATAAAATTCGGGGATTATTTCGAATAATCAACATGCTTATTTTCTTTAATATGATTTTGAGAGACAGTATAAAGTATTTTAAACATATTAGTGAAAAATGACATCGTGTAGAACATGGAGTGTTGAAAAAACGAGGTTTAATAAGTGCGCCAAGTGGAAAAAACAAGTAATCGGCTTACCCTCAGCACTAGTTGCATTTGTGAATGGCATTAACCTCGAAAATGTGTATCTAAATCCAACCACACAAACGAAACAAAAATAGCAAAATGTATGAAGGAAAAAAAAAAAAAACAAATGTCAACACAGGAAATGAGACAGCATTACTAATGTAATGGAGCATGTGAACGAATAAAAGTATAATTATGTAACACAAAAAACTCCTCGTATTTCTAGCACTTACAAGCGGATGTCTAGAGCCCAAAAGCCTGTCTAGGAGCCTCGGTACCTAACCTAAAACGAGTGGTCGACCCGCAGCAGCGTGAGAAAGTGCGCGATATGAAATGCATGCAAAATGGATGATAGGAAAGGTGATGGAGCAATTGATGGAACGAGTGGTGGGGGAAACCGGAGGACCCTACCAGACGCAGTTTCATCCACCACAAATGCGGACACTTGAGCTGAAACACGGTCCGCCTAGGTGGCAGGTGACCGGTCTAGCCGGCGCCGCCCAGCATTTTATTACGAAACAAAATAATTTTTTAATTGTTTCAATTTTGGTCTAATGTCAGAGATGCATCAGATTAAACTACATTAATATATTCAATTAGCAGCTTGATTTAGTATAACTAGTATTTTCCTGGTATACAAATATATCAGGTTAGCTGAGGCAGTGGAGTCGCAGATTCACATTGAAACCTCTGTCTTTTAATACATTAATAGTAGCTTCAACTGTACGAGGGCAGATCGCAAAGCAACGCAAAATATTTATTCTGCCTTGGTATTGCAGCTGGAATGCTGCAACTTCACACCGATATAATTTGAAGTTTTCACTACAGAGAGTATTGTTTGTTCCATGCGCAGCTCTAGCAAATTACTGCGCAGCAAGGATGGCCACTTACTACTGTCGTCCACGTGTAAAGAGCACAAAGATGTAGGTCGATATTTGTGGGCCAAAGAGTGAAATTCACATGCGTGGCGTGTATGGACCGTAACAATGTCTCCGGGTGGCGTACGTTCTTCCAAGAGGGCCCTGTTATTCGCAATGCTACGGGAGGCCGGTAACAGCTGCAGCCCCGCAGAATATCGAGAGGCATTGAAGCTGGAATTTTGAACAACTGGCGTGTGCAACTGCGAACCTTGTCGCAACAGTTCAACATTTCCTATGATGCAGTCAACTATATTGTTCATGACGCGTTGAAATTTCGTAAAGTGAGTGCCTAAGAACCTGACAGACAACCACGAGGGCCGCGAATGATAAGCTTGCATCACTTAACTTTCTGAAAGGAATCGTCACTGGTGACGAGTCGTGGACATACCGCTACAAGTATGGAGTGGAAACATGCTGGTCAACACTCAATCTGACAGTGTTCATGGTGTTTTATTGGTGCACTTTGCTGAACACGGAACCACTTGAAGTCTACATTAAACCTTTGATAAACTTGCGTCGTGCCCTTCGTGACGAGCGCCAAAACATTCATTAATGCTGGCGATGTCAAATTTCTTGACAATGCTGCTGTTGTTCGTCAGAAAATCAGCAAATTTGTTTAGGTGGTGCTCCAGCAACCAACGTGCGCTTTGCGCCGTCGGACTTTCATCTGTTTGGTCTCGTGAAGACATTCCTAACCGGCCAACGCTTTGCGACAGATGAGGATGTGAAATCAGCAGTCCCCAGATGTCTACGAACAAGAATATTGAAACTGCTATCACGATGAGACAAGTGTTTTGAGAAAGCTGGCGACTGTTGAAAAGTAGGTAAAAGGTGATTTTTTGTAAAACATTATTGTGCGTTACTTTTAGATCCACCTTTTGTTTCTGCTGTGAACTTATTTGAAGCACCAAGATTATGACTTTTGCAATAAATACTCAATGTAGAAAACTTTAACCCTTATAATGTTTGAGTTAGGAAAGAAAGACAAGGGGTTTTATAAAACGTCGGAAAGATGCTCAACGTGCAGATCACGTCTTGTAAATTAGTGCTTGTTCACGTTTTACCAACTCAGTGTACCAAAATGTTCTAAAAACTACTACGCAAAGTTATTTTCAACAATATTTCTTTGAACTATTTACAATCGTACATCTCTATCAAAGTTATATAAAAATGACCGGGGGATTCAAGCTTTTCATATGCAATTAAAACATGAAAATGCACCAATAAGTGAGAAATTTACTATTAAATATACAAAAATTATAGAAAATATTCAAAGAAGTGAATATGTCAAACAGAAAAATATCTGATGGGTTCCATTCACATAACCTTCTCTACATCTCTGTAATAAATTATTTTTAAAAAGCTTGTACTTCTATTTACTTCAAGCTAACCGAGAAAAAATTAGCACAAATAGTCTTATTACTTGCTTCCTTGTAAGTAGAAGCGAAAGAAGGGAGTACCATAGGTTAAAGTGATAGTCAAAAGCTGGTTGCTATGTGACTGAAGTTCCTTTGTTTCTATGGACAGGAGTTGACATATTTCTGTATGAGAAAAGTATAAGTGTTTCAAAGCTGAAACTAAAACCAAGGAAAATCTCAAAAACAATCAACTCTACAAAAAAAAAAAAAAAGTATATGACATAACTTGTGTATTTTAAGAAGTCCTACATATTTTGTATAGCAAGTTTTTGTCTCTCTCTTACGGTTTACTAGTTGTGCCAAATTAAGCAAAATTCAGAATAAACAGGTCTTTAGAAGCTATTCCCAGAAAATTCAAGATATACATTTTATTTGTCAGGTAGATATCATTAATATATGGTATTTTAATCAAAATCGTTACAGCCATTTTAAGAAAATCAAAATTTTCGAAAAAAGTTCCATGTAAAGGGTAGTTTGGGGTGGGGAGATTTTTCTCAAAATCTTCGTGTCGCATCCCTGGAAGATACTAAACTTAAATACCAAGTTTGGTATTTTAGCTAGTTTTCGTTTTTGAATTATCGTGTTCACAGACACAAGGACACACACACGCGCGGACCTTTTGCTGAAAATGCTTTTTTTGGATACAGGAGGTCCTAAAACATGTATTTCCGGTGAAATCTCGGTATCGAATTTTTGGGTGGAATACAATACTTCTCTGTACATACGGGGCTAGAGAAAGTAATAAAAATCGTTAGAGCCATTTTTTAGAAAATCAAAATTTTAGAAAAAGGTTCCGTGTTAAGGGTAGTTGGGGGTGGGGGCTTTTTCTCAAAATCTTCGTGTCGCATCCCTTGAAGATACTAAACTTAAATACCAAGTTTAGAGTTTTAGCGACTTTTTTCTGAAAATGTTTTTTTTATACAGTGTACCCTAAAACATGTATTTCCGGTGAAATCTTGGTATCGAACTTTTGGGTGGAGCGCAAAACCTTCTCTATACACTATGTACATAGTACGTATAGAGAAAGTAAAAAAAGAAACATGCTAATGCAATAAGGAAACTCTGCCTGAGAAGCCAAGCCCCTCTTAGAGTAACGAATAAAACAACAAATGAGAACAGAAAGAAACAACAGAAGGGGACTATTTTCCTTTCGTTAAAGGAGATGAAATGCAACCTAATTTGAGGCTTACCGAGCTGGTAATGGTTTGTGGACCTTCCGCTTGGAACGCTTCTGCATACGGCCCGTGCATGTTATTCGTTTTGTCCACCAGATGCCGCAGATGTCGCAAGCGGGCACCTCCATGCGGTCTTCTTGCATGATGGTAAACATCTGGAAAACAGAAACATAAGACAAATTATGACTGAATAATTGATAACAGTACACCTATATACATAATAGTTATTTATGATGCAAGACTTATAGTTTTTGATTCGAGCGGGAATATTGTGAAACGAGACGTAGTCGAGAATCAAAAAGGAACTTTACGCTCGTGCATCATACAATGTTTTTATACGAGAATTTACCGATATGAAATAAATACAAATAAAATCTGATTTATTTCATTCACATGATTTTCTCTACATCTCTGCAACAAATTATTATTAAAAAGCTCATTCTTCTATTTACTTCATGCTAATTGAGAAAAAATTAGCAGAAATAGTTTTATTACTTGCTTCGTAGTAAATACAAGTGAAATAAGGGAGTAGCATAGGCGAAAGTGACAGTCAAAAGCTGGTTGCTATGTGACTGAAGTTCTTTTGTTTGTATGGACAGGTGTTGACAAATTCCAGTATGAGAAAAGTATAAGTTATTTCAAAATAGAAATCAAAAACAAGGAATATCTAAAAAAAGAAAAGGGAGAAAAAAAAAAAAAAAAAAAAAAAAAAAAAAAAAAAACAGCTCCAAGAAAAAAATGCATATTACATAAATGGTGTGTTTTAGCGTGCTCTACATTTTTTGTGGGGTAAGATTTTGTCCATCTCTTACGGTTTAGCAGTTATGCAAAATTCCGTAAAATTCATCCAGAATAAAGCAGTCTTCAGAGGCTGTTCCCAGAAAAGTCAAGATACACGTTTTATTTGTCGTGTAAATATCTTTAATTTATGACATTTTAATCAAAATCGTTAAGAACCATTTTTTAAACATTTTAAAAATATCAAAAGTTCAATGTAAAGGGTAGTTGGGGGTGGGTGGTTTTCTTGAAAATCTTCGTGTCGCATCCTTGGAAGACACCAAATTTGGTTTTTAACGGTCTTTTCGTTTTTGAGTTATGCTGCTCACAGACACACACACATGGACATGTTTCTAAAAATGATTTTTTTTGGATTCAGGGAATCTCAAAACATGTATTTTCGGTGAAATCTCGGTATGCAATACAATAGCTTCTCTATACACCATGTATAGTACGTGTAGAGAAAGTGAATAAATGAAATACATTTGAGGTTAAGTTTGAACTATTCTTCTTTTCTGAACACCACTTCATAAATTTCCCATATTGGGGTTCTTTCGGAGCTCTAAGGATAGAATTCCCTAAATACATCACAGAGCAACACGGCCTGCTATAATTTCAATTGTTAGTGATGTACGGTACATTTCTGTTTATTGTGGCGAGCAACATTGCTTGACGCTCGCTGCGCGTGCAGTCCTAAAAACTAAGTTTGCGATCTGAATTGCTCGGTCGTGGACAAAACATTTAAGGTATAAAAAGTAAAGATAACTGAACTGCTAAACCTTTTAACTTTGACATAGCTTGGAAGATTTGTTTGCTTATGGATTGAGGAATTAGTGGTTCTGCAATGTAGTTGATTATAAATTGGTGAAACATGGAATTATTAAGTGTTCCATTTACATAGTTTTCTCTAGCTGTTCCACTAACTTTCCTTGCAAAATCCTAATTCTTCTATTTACTTCATGCTACTAAGATTAACAGAAATTGTCTTATTACTTAGTTTCTTTTAAGCAAAAGATAAATAAAACATTTTGACCTTGTATATTCCTTTAAACGTTGCTTATCATCTGAAATTCAGTTCTCTTTTATATTTAGGGAATAAAACAAGAGATATGAAATCAAAGTTGACTTCCCGCTTAAAAAAATGTAAATGGCGTGTTATTTATGGACGCTCTTTAACTATTGTGGTTCCCAGCGTCCCATTCTATATTGGGCGTGTAAGACCGCTTAATTTTGCTCAGAGGCACGGGACCAACGGCTTTACTTCCCTTCCGAAGGAAACCATGCTAAGGAAAAAATCCATTGTCCTCCGCCGGTATGAAGTTAGCACCACGGAGGACACTTCCCGCTTAGGATAGAAGAATAAGCTTTCTTGAAATAAAAGTTAATTATTCTGAATACATATTTGAAATTTCCAATCCATTTATTAACTGACATGGCAACAAGAACTGTAAGGGTTTGAGAGGTCATTAATACTTACAGTACAATTAGGAAATAACATGTGCTACTTCAAGTAAACAATCATTAACAAAAGAGCGTATAAGAAGGCTTTGTCCATGTAATTTAAATGTAGCCTTTCATTTGTTCACATCGAGAATTCATTTTTTCTTAATGTCCAATAAAATATTCAAAGGCAATTTTTGATTTATTGTTTTTTTAACATTTTTTCAAGATCACAACAAAGCCATTTACAGTTCTTAGTACGCAATATATCAATTTGCAACAAATGTAGACTTCTTGTTCTGCTCCCAGCATGTTCGTGTTCTTGAGATTGCGGCTGTGCTGCGATAAAATATTCACTTTATCGACAAGGATTGGTTTCACCACAGGACAACAAATTGTACCGCTTTTCATAAAGCTTTCCCGCGTCGCCATTAATTTCGCATGACGCGCGCATTTAAAATGAATGTCACTCCGCGTTCCGTGCGGTAATAGACTGAATAACCTTCACAGCTGTATTTCCAACAAGGCTTGCCAACTCTCCACTATACCACTTTCCGAGATTCTGCATCAGTCATAAAATAGTGTCAACCTGATTTAGGTACATTTTGCAACATTGCCTACAGAGAAATTAAACCTCTACATGAAACATAACCTATGCTCAGAACCAAGAGTTTTCGCTCTTTACCTGCTGCGGTTATCAGCGTCGCACTACGACACGGGACCACCGGATTTACTTCCCTTCCGAAGGAAGCCATATTAATGGTTTTTATGTCCAAAAAAATCCATTGTCCTCCGCCGGGTTTGAACCCGCGACCTTGGGTATATGAAGTTAGTAACATTACACCACGAGGACGACTCTCTTTTTAACGATAAAAGATAATGTTACCTGCTGTGTTCCATTCATGACTTTCCCTACACTTCTGTATTTAATAGCCTTACGTCCTTTAACCTGGTTGGTCATATCGGACGATGAATGAAATTGTTGAAATGATGCTCAAATGATCTCGGGGTCCATGGAGCTTAAAGTTACTCGACATTCGTCTTCTCAAGATAAGGGAAAACCCGATAAAAACCCTTATCCGGATAACTCACCCTTAGCGAGATTCGAACTCGCGACCTTTTAAATGTGAGGCAGACACGCTACCACCATACTACCCAGGCGTGCAGATAAATTATTGTAAAAACGTTTATTCTTCTTTTTACTCCATGCTAATCGAGATAAACATTAACAGAAATTGTCATTACTTGCTTCCTTGTAAGTAAAACGGAATACACTAGGATAAAGCCACAGTCAAATAATTTAGAAGTTGTTTATATTTGGTTGAAATTCCATTCTTAGCATCGTCAAGAGTTCACAAATTCCCGTATGATAAAAGTTTAGCATTTTAAAACTGAAAACAATTAGAAGGAATATCTCAGAAACGGTTACCTCCACAACAAAAATGCAAAGGACATAAATTGTGTGTTCTGACGAGCTATACATTTTTTGTCTCTCTCTCTCTCTCTCTCTCTCTCTCTCTCTTACGGTTACTGCGAGTTACGAAATTCATCCACAATGAACAGCTCTTCAGAAGGTGTTCCCAGAAAATTTAAAATATACATTTTATTTAAATCAAAATCGACGTTTGTTTTTCTTGAGAAAATCAAAATTGTTAGCATTTCACATGTAAACCACAGTTGGGGGTGGGTGGGGGATTTTCTCAAAACTTCTTGTGTCGCATCCTTGGAAGATAAAGAGAAATATCAAGTTTGGTTTTCAATGGTATTTTCGTTTCTGAGCTAAGCTGTACACACACGCGCGCGCAAGGGGACCTTTTTCCAAAAAAGTTTTTTAATCAGGGGGCCTCAAAACGTTTCCAGTGAAATCTTGACATCGAATTTTAGGTGGAATACAATACCTTCTACATACACTCTGTATACACTGCATACGTGCTAAAGTAAAAATGCCTTTTTTGGATCCAGGAGACTCAAACGTATTTGCAGTGAAATTTCGGCATCGATTTTTTGGGGTGGAGTGCAATACCTTCTCTACGTATGTACCATGTAGAGAAAGCAAAAACCCAAATGATCTGATTGAATTTGGCAAAATTTTAAATGTACAGGCTTATTTGATCACGAAATGTGTTTCTATCCGATTTCTTATTTATCTACTTTATTTGTTAGCTGGTTGGTCATATCGGACGATGATTGAAATTGGTGATATGATCTCGGGGTCCATGGAGCTTAAAGTTTCTCGATATTCGTCTTCTCAGGATCAGGGAAAACCCCGAAAAAATGACCCGGTTAATTCAACCTAAGCGATATTGGATCAGACAGGCGCGTCGTGGCCGACCACATGTTTTTAAAAAGGTCAGCACGGGTGTGTGCACAGCAGAATGTCGGTTAAATATCAAACTTTTAACTTCCAAAAGAAGCAACCTACCCTGTTCATGAAACTTTTTGCAAATTTTCGATTCTGTAAAACTGGATTTAACGATTTTGACTAAAATGCCGTATATTTATGACGTTTACAAGGCAAATAAAATGCACATCCTGTATTTCTTGCGAGTAGTCCCTGAAGCCACCGTTTTTACTTTCTCTACAAGTACTATGTGCATAGTATATAGAGAAGGTATTGTATTCCACCCAACAATTTGATACAGAGATTTCACTGGAGATGCAGGTTTTGGGTCTCCTGAATAAAAAAGGAAAATATCCGTTTGTGTGTGTGTGGGGACAGCATAGCTCAAACAACTAAAGACCCTTAAGTACCAAATTTGGTATCTTCCAAGGATGTGACACAATTTCCAAGAAAATACCTCCCACCCCCAACTACCCTTTACATGGAACACATTTCAAAAATATTGATTCTCGAAAAAATGACTATTTTGATTAAAATATCGTATGTGAAAGATATTTACATTACAAACGAAATGCATATCGTGAGTTTTCTGGGAATAGCCTCTGAAGACATTTTTATTCTGGTTGAATTTTGCGGAATTTTGCATAACTGGTAAACCGTAACAGACACAAAAACTTACTATACAAAACTTGTAGAGCTCGTTAAAACACAGAATTTATGTTAAAAACTTAACAAGGAATATCTAAAAAAAAAAAAAACTGTAAATGAAACCACCTTTAAAATACTTACATTTTCTCATATGGGACTGGCCATACAAACAATGGCAACCAGCTTTTAAAAGCTGTATGACTATCTCTGTATATCCCTTCTACTTACAAGCAAGCAAGTAATAAGACAATTGTTTATCTCGATTAGGATAAGAATAGTCTTGTGATGGAACACACGAAACGCTGAAAACAATTTCAGCCATGAATGAATCAATCTCTACACAATCTTGCATTTCTCTCTCTCCTAACTCATTACCTAATAGCTTTAATTGGATAATGACAGAAATATAAATCACGACTTCTTTCCTGTGCGTGTGTCATTTCGAACGCCATGTGACCAGGCATATGCTCGAATTAAACAAACGACAGGTGAACGGTATGCATGGCTAACTGCATTCAACATGTAGAGTGCAGTGCGCAAATTAAGCTATTATTTCCCACAGACAGAGGCCAATTAAAGCGAATTGCACTTCTCGTATAAAAAATGTACCTGTCACTGTACAGTCTGTCTAGAAATGTTAACCATTCCAACTGCTGTATAGCGATTTATCTGTGTGTTCCGAGGGATGCTCACAAACTACAGTTACAAGGTGTTTCGTCTTTCATAACGAACTTAGTAGTGTGCGGTAATTCTAATACATGCGGTTGAAAACAGTACTGCTACCTACAGCGCTACTGCATGGCAACTAGTTTGGAAAACTGGTATCTTAAACAAATCTGCTCACTTATTTAACTTGTGTGTGTCAAACATGTTACAGCGGCTGGCATTCAGCGACAGCTGGTAGAGATTGCACCCAGATACTACAGGGCGATTTATATAGAGCTGATATTTCTTTCTTCAATTGTTTCAAAACGAATTGTGCTAGCGACAACTTGCTATACGTAAATTGTAGAGGAATTTTAGGAGATTATTTACCTCTATAGCAAATGTTGAAAATATTCTCAACTCAACACGTCGTACTGGCCACTCGTTGGAGGACTCTGTTGTCAATAGCTTGAATCTCCTTTGTGATCCAGATCGTCCAATATCGGTGGACGTGTGGCGTAAACCCTGTCTTTTAAGTAACCCCATAGAAAGAAGTCCGGCGATGTCAAATCCGGAGATCTCGGTGGCCACAGGTTCCTGGAAATTATCCGGTCGTCAAAGAAACTAGCAATACGGTTCATGGATTAATTTGATGTATGACATGTAGCGCTATCTTGCTGACTCAGCTCTACATCGTCCAGTTGCTCAACAAACTCCATGATAATCAGTCGGTACTCTGCAGTGTTCACAGTCTACTTAAAAAAAAAATTGCTTGCACTATTCTCTGTGCGGATATTGCGCACCAAACTCCGATTTTAACCGGGTGCATAGGCGCTTCATGAATGATACGTGGATTTTCGAAGGCCCAATGGCTTGAGTTCTGCGAGTTCACATAACCGGATAAATGGAACCATGCTTCATCTGTGAACCATGTGATGGACAACATGGCAGGATTTTGCACACTGAACGTCTGAAACCAACGACAATAATTTTATCCTTATCTGGTTCCTGTAGCTGATGAACAACCGTAACCCTATTTGTCTTTAGGCCTGCACTTTTCTGACACATTGAGATGTGTACCCTGTCTGCTGCTGCGACAAACGTCTTAATGACTTTTGGGTGACTGCTCCAGTCGAGCTCTTACGTCAACAACCGTGGGAAGCCTAGATGAACGATGCTTGACTTTTTCACTCACTAGAGATCCAGTTGTTGACCAGTGCCAGTATTGTGTTTCTTTTGGGAGGATTGCGAACACCAAACTCAATCTGGTATGAGTAGCTGTAATCCAGTATTGCTTCAAAAGGAAGAGTCGTAGATTTAATGTGTACTGCATTTTCATACTACAAGAACAAAATGTCGAAACAGCTGCCAACAATGCAATTAGGAATAAAACAAACATCTGCGCATCTAATGACAAGGAATCGAAACTCCAGAACATTCTGCTTAATTTGGTACTAAAATTGGGTCATTGAATGAATTTGCAACGGAATAATTAAAGAAAGAAATGTGTCAGTTCTGTATAATGTCTCGTGAGCATGTCGCAGAAGACCTCCAGGATGTTAGCAGTTTCGCTGGGGTATCATCCCTACAGCACGGATCTCGCTCCAAGCGACTTTCCCTTTTCCTCACTTAAAGGAACACCTAGGAGGCCAACGATTCGTTTCAGATAAGGAAGTACAACACTTCAGGAAAACTTGGCTGAACGCGCAAGCACAGGATTTTTAGCAGGAGGGAATATTTCAAATTTATCCCACGAAGCGACAAGTGCCTCAACCGATATACATTATCTAGAGAAAAAAAATTGTCACATGTTACAACCACATGACTTTCTCTATATCTCTGTTACAAATTATTGTTGCAAAGCTTATACAGCTATTTACTTCATGCTGATCAGAAGAGATTAGCAGAAATAGTTTTATTACTTGCTTCCTTGTAAGTAGAAGCGAAATAAGGGAATACCATAGGTTAAAGTGATAGTCAAAAGCTGGTTGCTATGTCACTTAAGTCCTTTTGTTTGTATTGACAGCAGTTAACAAATGCCTGTATGAGAAAAGCAAAAGCTTTTCATAACAGAAACCAAAAACAAGGCATGTCTCAAAAACGAAGAACTCCAAGAAAAAAATGTACATAACATAAATTGTGTGTTTTAACGTACTCTACATTTTTTGTGTAATAAGTTTTTGTCCATCTCTTACGGTTTGGCAGTTATGGAAAATTCCGTAAAATTCATCCAGAATAAAGTACTCTTCAGAGGCTATTCCCAGAAAATTCTAAATATACATTTTATGTCAGGTAAATAGCTTTAATATACGATATTTTAATCAAAATTGTTAGAGGCATTTTTGAGAAAATAAAAATTTTCGAGAAAAAAAAAAGTTCCATTTAAAGGGCAGTTGGGGGAGGGGGATTTTTCTCAAAATCTTCGTGTCGCATTCCTGGACGATACTAAACTTAAATACCAAGTTTGGTATTTTATCGACTTTTCGTTTTTGAGTTATCGTGTTCACAGACACGCACACACACACACACACAGGGACATTTTTGCCGAAAAAGCTTTTTTTTAGATAAAGGAGACTCTAAAACATACATTTCCGGTGAAATCTCTGTATCGAATTTTTGGGTGGAGTGCAATACCTTCTCTATACACTATGTACATAGTGCGTATAGAGAAAGTAAAACAAAAAAAAAAAAACAGAAACGAGAAGAAAGAGGTGTTTGAGGAAAGTTTAAGTGGCTACAATTGAAACTAATAACCCGGAATATCTCGAAAACGGTTAACACTACAAAAAGCATATGCCAGAAATTGTGTTTTCATCAGATCTAAATTTTTGTGGAGTTAGTTTTTTTTTTCGGACGTAAAAATACTTAACGTGGCTTCCTTTGGAAGGGAAGTAAAGCCAGTGGTCCCGTGTAATGTTTATTATCACGTAAAAGAACCCCATCCTTGAAAGTAGAAGATCCTAGGCAAAACGATCTGTCATTTCGTGTCCGAGACCGTGATTTTGCCCTACAGTGCCATCTATGGGCGACGAACTGATCGTCACCATGTCGCATAGCGGCGAACTCAGCAACTAAACATTTAAATCCGATCACGGAAACATCGTAACGAAGCCCTGTGCTTCACTTAGGAGATACAGCAAGTACTGCTGCAACACAGTGGGACCCCACACTAACCTTTACAGCCAAAACTTTGAGAAAATCGCCACTCTCTTAAATATACTAATGATTTTTACTTTCTCTACAGGTACTATTTACATACCTATAGACAAGGTAATGTATTGCACCCAAAATCTCAATACTGAGATTTCACCGGAAATACACGTTTGAGACCTCTGAATAAAAAAAAAAAAAAAAACATTTTAATAAAACATGTGTGTGTGGACAGTCTAGCTCGAAAAGTCCGTTAAATACCAAACTTTATATTTAAATTCAGTATTTTTCAAGGATGCAAGACTAAGATTTGAGAAAATCCTCCCCCCGCCAACTACACTTTACATGAAACATTTCTTCCAAAACTTCCTTATACTTAAGATATTATGACAAACGAAATGCATTACTCGAATGGCTTCTGAAGAACTCTTCGTTCTGGATGACTTTTGTATAACTGGCAAACTGTAAGAGATAGACAAAAACTTGCCGTTTTCGAGATATTCCGGGTTTCAATTTTAAGCTACTTCAACTTTTCTCAGACGGAAAAACATCTTTTTTCTCGTTTCTTGTTTGTTTTCAGAACCTCAATTGTTTCACTTAGCGATCGGTTTTTAAAGGACGAGACTATCGCTTTAGCCTGTGAATTTTCTTATTTCCCTTCTACTTACAAGGAAGCAAGCAATAAGACTATTTCTGTTAGTGTTTATCTCGAGTAGCATGAAGTGGATAGAAGAATAAACTTTTTAACAATAATTTGTTACAGAGACCTTGAGAAACACACATGAGCGTAACACATCATAGTTTTATTAAAGTACCATATATTTAAGCTATTTACAAGGGAAATAAAAATGTTTCTTAAATTTGTGGCAATAGCTTCTGTTTATTAATTTCCTTGTCGCCCTCCGTGGCGTAATGGTTACCGTGCTAACCTCATATGTCCAAAGTCGCGGGTCCAAACCCGGCGGAGGACAAGGTTTCCTTCCGAAGGGAAGTAAAGCCGTTGGTCCCGTGTCATAAATTTACGGCATGTAAAAGAACCTCAAGTCTGATAGAGAGGCCTCTGAGCAAAATTAAGCAGTCTTTCACACCCATTATAGAATGGGACGCTGAGAACCACAGCAGTAGAGCGTCCATAAATAACACCATTTTTTTCAAGTTCCTTGACCTGAAATTTTGCAAAGATGTTAATTACTCAATATGAAGATCAGGAACATAAAAGATTCCGATATATTTATAAATGATCTATATACGAGAGCCATCCACAAAATGACAGACAATTTGACATAACTAAACAATAAGGAAAGTTATCAACACAAAACTTTATTTACAAAGTTACACTACCTTACTCTATTTCTCAACATTGCTATCAAGGTATTTATTGTCACGTGGTACAGATGTTATACTCTTCCACCGCTAAACATCTGAGTCAAGATGTAACTGTCACTTTGAGGTCTTCATCGGTTGGCAAATCTTTTCCA
This sequence comes from Hymenopus coronatus, assembly GCA_030762935.1. NCBI lineage: Eukaryota > Metazoa > Arthropoda > Insecta > Mantodea > Hymenopodidae > Hymenopus > Hymenopus coronatus. The sequence continues at coordinate 4,374,658 of CM060894.1, forward strand.
TCCAAAAAGTCATGTACGGTGTCCAAAGTGAAACACCGGTTTTTCTGAAGTCCTCCATGTTCTTCCTTGATTACTCGTAAATTATGCGCAAACTCCTCACTGAAGACTCGTTCATTGCATTATCACTATACACTTGCGTTATTTGTCTATAAAATTCGATCGACCGAACATTTTGTGCATTCAAAAACCATTAAGTTCTTTGGCGGTAGAAAAGTATAACATCGACATTCAAAAACTGGTACCACGTGACAAATGTCTTGACAGAATCGAGATTATTTTGAGAAATAGAGTAAGTTTTGTGTTGATAACTGTCGTTTTCTGGACGAGGCTCGTATTTGCTGCTTGTTGACAAAACACTCCGATCCTGGCATCTCTCAATTATTTAGATGACTCGTTTTTATTACCGCCACTATGTAATTTACTCTGCGGACGATTTCCATTCCATTTTGCCCACGGGCAGGCGCTCTGGGAACAGGCACCTCCAGTGTTACGTTCTTTTCTTGTTTCCTGCTTATTACTTTATTCCCTTTTATAGGCATTCTTTAAACACCCAAGTTGTTTATTTCCAAACGTAAACAAAAGCTACAGCAGTGATGTTTTTCACTTCCGTGGGAATTTCCTCACCCATCATTTTTACTTTCTCTACATACACGTACTATGTACATAATGTATAAAGAAGTTATTGCATTCCACCCAAAAATTTGATACCGAGATTCCACTTGAAATACATGTTTTAGGTCCCCTGAATTCAAAAAAATCATTTTTTGGAAAAAGGTTCGTGTGTGTGTGTACAGCATAACAAACGAAAAGTCCGATAAATACCAAACTTGGTATTTAAGTTTGATATCGCCCAAGGATGCGACACGAAGATTTAAAAAAAAAACTCCAACTATCCTTTACATGGAGCTTTTTTTTTTTCGAAAATTTTGATTTTTTCAAAAATGGCTCTAACGATTTTGATTAAAATCTCATATTTAAGATATTTATCTGAGAAATAAAATGTATATCTTGAATTGTTTGGTAATAGCTTCTGAAGACTTTTCTCATATGAAATTTGGCAACTCCTGTTCAAACAAAGGAACTTCAGTTACAAAGCAACCAGCTTTTGATTATCACTTTAACCTATGGTACTCCCTTATTTCACTTCTACTTACAAGGAAGGAAATAAAAATATTTCTGATAATTTTTTCTCGATTAGCATGAAGTACATACAGGAATAAGCTTTTTAACAATAATGTGTTGCAGAGATGTAAAGAAAGTCATGTGAATGGAACACATACCTAATATTTTTTTTAAGCCTAACGTCCTTTAACATGTTTGGTCTTATCGGACGGTGAGTAAAATACGTGGTATGATACTCAAATGATCTCGGGGTCCATGGAGCTTAAAGTACTCGACATTCGTCTTCTCAGGATGAGGGAAAACTCCTAAATAAATAGATTTAAAAAAACTGACCCTAAGCGAGATTCGATCTCACAACCTGTTGAATGCGAGGCAGAGAAGCTACCACCACACTAAAATATAGAGCCTGTTTACTTGCCAATCGGAGACGATTCACATTTGAGACGTTAGACGTATGTTATTGCACTGTATGTTGAGAGAGAATGATGCTGATGACTTGTAAACATTAAAATGAGGGATATTTATGTTTACGTGCCAGTGCTAGTGGAAACATCCCTGTCCTCTGTTGGTACACACAACTATATGCCATGCAGGGACGACTGTCCGTTCCCAAGGAACTAAGTAATAGGGACATTCTGCTAATGTTCATCTCCATTAGCATGGAGTACATAGAAAAATATCTCTAACAAATTATTGTAAAAAGGCTTATTCTTGTATGTCTTCATGAAAATCAGGGTAAACAAACAGAAATTGTCCTCATTACTTTGTACCTCGAAGGGAAAAAATCCAATGTGGTCCATGCTCATGATATCCTCTGGGTAAACAAAACTTGTTTTATTCAAAACATAAATCTGTTATCTCCAACATACTAATCAAAATAAACATTAGCAGAAATAATCTATCACTAGCTTCCTTGTAAATAGAAGGAAAATAAACATTAGCAGAAATAGTCTATTACTAGCTTCCTTGTAAATAGAAGGAAAATAAACATTAGCAGAAATAATCTATTACTAGCTTCCTTGTAAATAGAAGGAAAATAAACATTAGCAGAAATAGTCTATCACTAGCTTCCTTGTAAATAGAAAGAAAATAAACATTAGCAGAAATAGTCTATTACTAGCTTCCTTGTAAATAGAAGGAAAATAAACATTAGCAGAAATAGTCTATCACTAGCTTCCTTGTAAATAGAAGGAAAATAAACATTAGCAGAAATAATCTATTACTAGCTTCCTTGTAAATAGAAGGAAAATAAACATTAGCAGAAATAGTCTGTTACTAGCTTCCTTGTAAATAGAAGGAAAATAAACATTAGCAGAAATAGTCTGTTACTAGCTTCCTTGTAAATAGAAGGAAAATAAACATTAGCAGAAATAGTCTATTACTAGCTTCCTTGTAAATAGAAGGAAAATAAACATTAGCAGAAATAGTCTATCACTAGCTTCCTTGTAAATAGAAGGAAAATAAGGAGACGCACAGGCTAAAATGATAATCTCGTCCTTTAAAAGCCGGATACTATGTGAAATTCCAATCTCATAGCTTGTCAGCAATAAACGAGAGGAAAGATACTTTGCCGTTTGAGAAAAGTTTACGTGGCTAATAATCCGGATCACGAAAACGGTTAACTCAACAAATGTATATAACAAATTGTGAGTTTTCATGAAATCTACATTTTCTGTGTTGCATGTTTTTGTCTATCTCCTACAGTTTGCCGTTACACAGAAGTCATCCAGAATGAAGAGGTCTTCAGAGACTATTTTAAGGAAATTAAAAGATGTACATCTCGTTTGTAGCAAAAATATCTTAAACATAAGGTATTTTAATGAAAATCGTATGAGCCATTTTTGAGAAAATAAAAATTTTCGAAAATGTTCCATGTAAAGGGTAGTTTGTGGTGGGGGGGGGGGTTCTTGAAAATCTTAATGTCGTATAGTTGGGAGATACCGAACTTAAATACCAAGTTTGGTGCTTAACGGTCTTTTCGTTTTTGAGTTATGATGTACAAAGCACACACGGACCTTTTTCTAAAAATGTTTTTTTTTTGTATTCAGGGGGTCCTAAACCTATATTTCCGGTGAAAACTCTGTATTTAATTTTTGGGTGCAGTACAATACCTTATCTATAGTAGAGGTAGTAACAAACTTTTGTGCGAATCTTTGTTGTAGAATTGTTACTAAGCTATTTGTGCACGTAAAGGACCTTGTTTATTTAGCACGTCCTGAGTTTGCTCTGGTACACTTTTAACTCTCGTCTTCCCGGCCGAAGCAGCATCCGCCACAAAAACATTCATTTGCCTAACTTTGTTACCACAACACACTTGACGACAACATTTACACTCAAATATCGCCACAAACAAAACACTAATGTCATCGTTGTGCGAACAAAAGTGTATACTCTTCTGTCCACTCTATGCCAATCGACACAAACCTCACAAGAAATACATGCATTTTTTTTCTGGTATTTTAACGCCCTTTAACCTGGTTGGTCACATCGGACGATCAATAAAATTACTGAAATGATACTCAAATGATCTCGGGGTCCATGCAGCTTAAAGTTACTCCACATTCGTCTTCTTAGAATAAGAGAACCCCCCCCCAAAAAAAAACTTATCCCGGTAACTAACATAGGCGAGATTCGAACTCGCGACCTGTTGAATGTGAGGCAGACCCAGGTAGACTTATTACTTACTCCTTTATAAGTAGAAAGGAAATAAGGGAGTACACTAGGCTAAAGAGATAGTCAAATATTTTAAAAATTGGTTGCCATGTGGTTGAAATCCGTTTCTTAGCATTGCCAAGAGTTGATAAATTCCCGCATAAGAAAAGTTTAAGCATTTTAAAAGTGAAACCAATAACAAGGAATATCTATTCAAGAGAGAGAGAGAGAGAGAGAGAGAGAGAAGTTAATTCTGCGAAAAAAGAGTATATGACAAATTGTGTGTTTCACATTTTTTGAGTATCTCTTACAGTTTACTAGTTACGCAAAATCCATCCAGAATGAACACGTCCTCGCAGGATATAAAAAACACACATTATATTTATAGTGCATTTAAGCTCAATATCTTCCAAGGATGCGACACGAAGATTTTGAGGAAAATCCCCGCCCCCATCCTAAACTACCTTTTACATGGAAAAAATTTCGGAAATTCATTACTTTTCCCAAATATGGATAACGATTTTCAGGAAAATACCGTATATTAAAGATATTTATATGACAAATAAAAATGTATATCTTTAATTTTCTGGGAATAGCCTCTGAAGACATGTTTATTCTGGATGAATTTTGCTTAACTGCTAAGCAGTAAGGGATACACAAAAGTTTACTTAACAAAAAATGTAGAGCTTCTTAAAACAGACAATTTATGTTGTGTGAATTTTTTACGTGGGGTTGGCCGTTTCCGAGATATGCCTTCAGTTTTCAGTTTTAAATAAACTTTTTCCATATGGGAACTTGTCAACTCCTGGCCACGCAAACAAACTGATTTTAATCTCATAGCAACCGCATTTTACAACATTTGACTCGGTTTAGCCTAGTGTATTCCCTTATTTCCCTTCCACTTACAAGGAAACAGTAATAAGACCGTTTCTGCTAATGTTTTAGTAATAAAATAGAAAAATAAGCTTATTAACAATAATTTGTTACAGAGATGTAGAGAAAGTCATGTGAATGGAGCACATCAGATTTTTTTATTTAGGGGGACCCAAAACGTATATTTCCGGTGAAATTTCGGTACGGAGTTTTTTTACTACAATACACTGTACATAGTACGTATAGAGAAAGTAAACATGTTTAATTTTCTCGTATACCCTCAGAGAATTGTGAAGTTTCACAGAAGCTGCCGGCTCAGACCTGACTGAGCTTCTTGGACTCAGCACTGAGCTAAATAGAAGCTGCTTACTGCATGCAACCTCCCCTCTTTCCGTTTTCAGCAAATACATTACGGTTTTAATCTCGTGTAAATGGATTTTTAATCTCGGTGCTCTATTTTTAGTTTCCATTAATAACGGGTTTAATCCAGTTATACGCGAATGCAAGCTCACATCTTCGCTTTTTCTGCCCATCAACGTTCATTTAAAACAGCTAACAACTGCCAAAATGACTCACAATGTCTCATTAATTGTTAAATGTGCTTTATAGTTGGGCTTCACATCGGCATATTGTAAAACAATTGCCGTAAAAACGCTTTTAATATTGCCCAGCTAGTTCCAAACTGCGTTCGTTAAAAGTTTTAAACATCTGATGTGTTCCATTCGACGTCTTTCTCTAGCCGTTTCCTATGTAAACTGTTCTTACATTAACAGAAATAGTCTTACTACTTGCTTCCTTAAGTAGAAGGCAAAAAAAGACACTCAATCTTTTTAAAGTTGGTTGGCATGTGATTGAAACTCCTTCTCTTCGCTTAGGAGTAACAAAAGAACAATGCACAACGAGCTCCTGTTTGAGAAAACTATTGAAACCAGTTAAAAGGAATACCTCGGAAATAGTTAACTCCACACAAAAAATGTATTTGACAAAATGCGTCTTAACGAGATCTACATTTTTGGTGTAGTTACAGTAGTTTTGCTTTCTCTACCTATTACATAGGTAGAGAAGGTAGAGATGGCATTGCACTCCACACAAATATTCGATACAGAGATTTCTCCGGAAATGTTTTATGGTTCCCAGTATCCAAAAAATGCATTCTTAGAAAACCGTCCGTGTCTATGAATAACATTACTCAAAAACTAAAAAGTCGGTAAACACGAAACTTAGTATTAAGTTTAGATTCTGCCAAGGATGCGACACGAAGTTATAGAGAAAAAATCTTCCCACACGAAAGTGCTCTTTACACGAAAAAAAAAAAAAAAAATCCAAAATGTTGATTTTCTAAAAAATGGGTTAAACGATTATGATTAAAATGACTCATATTAAAGATATTTACAAGGCAAATCAGGGAATTGCCTCTAAAGATCTCTTTATTCTGGGTACCAAAAATGTACGTCATTAAAACACACAATTTAATATACTTTTAAAGCTGAAAGCTGACCGTTTTTGAGATAGTCCTTGATATTTATAGTTTAAAATACTTTTTTTTTTCATACAGGAATTTGTCAACTGTTGGCAATGCATAGAAACTCAATTTCATAGCAACCAACTTTTAAAGGATTTGACTATCGCTTTACCTCAGTGTATATGATATCGAAGGATCAGATAACACTGTAGGAGGAAATCATACTTGCGAACGTGAAATGGCATACTTTTGCCCCAAACCTTCTTTTACGTGCAAATACTTACCTTTCAAAGCAAATCGTGCTAAGGAGTTTTGCGTCCGAAAAAAATCACCCTACATCGGTTTGATCCTGTAATCTTGTGTTTTAGAGACTAGCACGGTAACCACTACACCACACAGGACGAGCTTTTTTTTTTTTTTTTTTCGGGGACCAAATAACAGGTAAGTATTATCCAGCGGACATAGACATTTTTTGAAATACCAGTACAATATACTTCGTGGTAAAAAGGTAACACAAAAAACAATAAATGTTGAAAATTAAAAGTTGATCCAGTAATCGCAAAGGCATTGAAAGCAATTTATAGGTGTATGTGTGTGTGCACACATCTTAATTAACATCTTGTTTACTGTTTCAGCAGCACACGGACGCTCTAAAGGGAATAAAAAAGACCGGCGCCTCCACCACTTGTTAATGTCGGATTGAAAGCATATGTAGCAGAGCAACACCAAATTTCGGAGTGGAGTGCTCATGTATAAACATGAAAGTGCGGGTAGCAATGTAGACAAGTAGAGATTTGCGGTCAGGGGCTGGAAAGTCGCTTGGTTGTACATTCAGCGCCCGCAGGCGACCAAATCTCCAATTACAATTATTGATGGTCCACTGGCTGGCTCTAGCAGTCCTCATTATTTTGTTGTACATTCCGTGCCATATTGTTCTATTCAGGTCAAGTGACGCTGCGCTTATACGCTTTCAATTTGTATCCAAAATTGACCGATTACCTGGACTTTCCCCAAAATCTATTTTGACTGAAAAACTCTGAAGTGTTTCATTCACATGACTTTCTCTCCATCTCTGCAACAAAGTATTGTTAAAAGTTTGTGCTTCTATTTACTTCAAGTTAATCGAGAAACAATAGCAGAAATACTCTCATTATTTACTTCCTTGTAAGTAGAAGCGAAAAGGGCAGTACCAATGTTAAAGTGATAGTCAAAAGCTGGTTTGCTATGCGACTGAAGTTCCTTTGTTTGTATGGACACGAGTTCACAAATTCCTGTATAAGAAAAGTAAAAGCTTTTCAAAGCTGAAACAAAAATTAAGGAATGTCTCAAATATGATCAAATCCATGAAAAAATGTATATAACAAATTGTGTGTTTTAACGTACTCTACATTTTTGTGTGATGACTTTTTGTCCATCTCTTACGGTTTAGCAGTTATTCAAAATTCCGTAAAATTCATCCAGATTAAAATAGTCTTCAGATGCCATTCCCAGTAAATTCAATATATACACTGTATTTGCAAGGTAAATATCTTTAACATACGATGAAAATAATTTTTTTCGAAAAAAGCATCATGTAAAGGGTAGTTGGGGATGGGGGACTTTCTTCAAAATCTTCGTGACGCATCCTTGGAAGATACTAAACTCAAATACCAAGTTGGGTATTCAACGGTCTTTTCGTTTTTCAGCTATGCTGTCCAGAAACACACACGGATCTTTTTCCCCCCCAAAAATTGTTTTCAATTCAGAAGGACCCAAAACATGTATTTCCGGTGAAATCTCGGTATCGAATTTTTGGGTCCAATACAATACCTTCTCTATACACTGTACATAGTACGTGTACAGAAAGTAAAATTTCATATGACTTTCTCCATCCGTTCTGAAAACACACTATTCTTGCAAAACAGATTATTTTACTATATCAGGCTAATCAAGATAAAAATAGCCTTATTAACTTGATTCCTTGTGAGCAGAAGGGACTTCTGGGTAAAGTAATAGTCATGTCTTTCTAAAGCTGGTCGCGCTCTGCGTAATTCAAGTTCGGTTCGCCTTGCAAGGCCAGCAGAAACAAAAGCGCGATGAAAGGAAAAGTTTGACAAGAGTTTAATTTGAAAGAGACCATTTTCAAGATAAAGCAATATCTTCCAAACGGTCAACTCTGCAACAAAAATGTATGACAAATTATGTGCTCCTCTACATTTTTTTGTGTAGTAAGTTTTTGTCTATTTCTTGCGGTATACTAGTTATACAAAATTCATCCAGAATGAGTAGATCTTCAGAAGCTATTCTCAGAAAATTCAATACATACATTGTATTTGAGGTGTAAATATCTATAATGTATGGCAATTGAATCAAAATCGTTAAAGCCATTTATAGGGAAAAAAATATCGATGTAAAGAGTAATTTGGGATGTGAAGATTTGTTGAAAACCCTCGTGTCAACCTTAGAATGTTTTTTCTGTGTACAGACAAGACACAGACGCGGACAATTTTTCAAGTAATTCTATTCAACAATCTTCAAAACATATTATTTTCGATGTAATCACGGTATTGAATTTTGTTGTGGAATACAAGACGATGTATACTGGCAGTTTCAAAACGACACCAAACAAAGATAGCAGTCGATTAGATATCCGAAACTTGATGTGCAACTTTCAAACTCTTCTATTTAAAGTTTTGTGTGTGTTTAAAAATCGCACACATTTGGGATTAAGCAGCGAGGGAACAACGGTTTTCATACGCCATGTAAACAACCTCAGAACGTGTTATACGAAACACACAACAAAATCCACCCATTATTAAGGTGACCTGTGCAACACCGGCGTCAAACCTCGCCTACACCAGGCGACTTGGACCTTCGCTACCAACCGGCATCTCTCTTGGAGTGGGCCAGGCACGTGCCATTTGGTTATGTACGACTGCCTAATCCATGGTGATTTTCGTATGTGCCGAATTTAGAGCTGAAAACTATATTCACGTATCACGTACGGCATGACCAACATGCTCCAGATCTCGTGGTGTCGTTTTGAAACACCCTGTATATTGTGTGCATCGTGCATACGCACTAGAGAAGGTAAACAATAATATTAATTGCAGCTTTCGAACCTTAACTTTCTTAAGGCTGTGACCGTTAATGGTGTGCTATTATTTCAAGTAGGATATTTTCCCCCTCACCTAGCAGCCCATGTCTATAATTTGCAACAGATGTTTCACGTCCGCTGTAATTAGACGGAAACCGCGTACATTTTGTTTTATTCGTCACTTGGTCTACAAATTACATTCCCACGTGAATAAAATGGCGCTGGGTTGTGTTTTGCGCTATCTGCGCGGAGTTCCAACTCCTTATTTATGGAGGTAGCAGTCGTGTCCTGCAGTTTATCTAAACACTGCTACCAACATCCTTTCTAAGAAGTTCCGGTACTGCATGTCCATGTTTATTATCCTGGTCCTGCCTTTTCTTCCGTGTACTTGACTCGGCGATACCGTCCACACGTTTTATCTAACCAGTACGTTCAATACTTTGCGATCAACCTACAAATCATATTACTTTCTCTACACGTACTATGTATAGTGTATAGAGAAGGTATTGTATTTCACCCAAAAACTCAATACCGAGATTTCACCGGAAATATGTTTTGGGGCTTCCTGATTTAAAAAAAAAAAAACAACAAAAAACGAGAAAAAACCCATCTTTAGAAAAATGTCCGCGTGTGGGGAGGGGGGGGCAGCATAGCTCAAAAACGAAAAGTCTGATAAATACCAAACTAGGTATTTGTTCCGTATCTTCCAAGGATGTGACAGAAAGATTATCAAGAAAATCCACCCTAATTTTTGAACATATTGATTTGCTCAAAAATGGCTCTTAACGATTTTGACTAAAATACCGTGCAGTAAAGAAATACCTGACAAATAAAATATATATCTTGCATTTTCTGGGAACAGCCTCTGAAGAGTACTTTATTCTGGATGAATTTTGCGGAACTGGCTAGCCATAAGAGAGAGAAAAACTTACTGAACAAAAATGTAAGAGCTCGTTAAAACACAAAATGTATGCCATATACGTTTTTTTTTTTTTTTTTTTTTTTTTTTTTTCCCCGTGGAGTTGACCGTTTGAGATATTCCTTGTTATTGATTTCAATTTTAAAATGCTCAAGTTTTTCAGACAGGAAGTGTACGTTTTTACTTCCACTACACATAGGTACTATGTACATAGTGTATAGAGAATGTATTACATTCCAACCATAAATTCGATACTGTGATTTCACCGGAAATATACGTTTTGAGACACCCTGATTAAAAAAAAAAAAGCATCTTTAGAAAAATGTGGTGTGTATGTGGACAGTATAACTCAAAAACGAAACGTCCGTTAAATGCCAACCTTGGTATTTAAGTTTAGTTCTCCCAAGGATGCGACACGAATATTTCCAAGAAACTCCACGCACCCCCAACTATCCTTCACAACGATTTTGATTAAAATATCGCATATTAATGTATTTACATGACAAATAAAATGTATATTCTGAATTTTCTGGGAATAGGCTCTTATCTTTATTCTGGATGAATTTAGCAGAATTTTGAGTAACTGACAGACCATAAGAGAGAAAGTTACTGAACGTTAAAACGCGCAATTTACTAGGGCTGTAAAGGAAGTAGTGGCAACATGGTCCCCACATTGACAGGAGAGCGGGTGTTAGCCAATAGGATATGGGAGTGATCAGGTGACCAGTGTCGATGTGTGGTCGGACTGCCAGTTGAGTGTTGTTGAAGTGAACAGTGTCAAGTGCATCGCTCTAAACGAAGTAGTGGCAACATGGTCCCCACATTCACAGGAGAGCGGGTATGAGCCAATAGGATATGGGAGTGATCAGGTGACTAGTGTCGATGTGTGGTCGGACTGCCAGTTGAGTGTTGCTGCTGTGAACAGTGTCAAGTGCATCGCTCTAAAGCATGTTTAACAAAGGCGATCAGCGTTCGTGGATTAAAATCGAGGTTGCCGTGGAAAAAATGCATCAGCATGTTATCGAGGATTACGTGGAGCCTGTGGCGGGAATGCATTGCCGTACAGGACGGTTGCCAGATGGGTCAAGGCGTTTCGTGCAGGTCGGACTGAGACTGCGGATTTGCACCGCACAGGTCGACCGTCCATTCCGCAAGATCAGATTGACATCGCGAGTGGTCTGGTTGCCATGGAGTTATCCGTAGAGGTTGGTCTCAGTCATCAAACTGTGTGGCATATGCTGACGAAATGTCTTCACCTGAGGAAAATTGCGTCCCGACTCACTGAGGTACAGAAATGGCACCGGCATCCACCTGGACAGATACCGCAATGAAGGAGACGCGGGCACGAGCCTAAGAGCCGGAATTGAAGCGTCAGTCGAATGAATGGCGTCACCACGTCCACAGAAAGTTCGACCGGAACCCAGTCGGGTGAAGCTGGCACACGACTACGAGGGGGTTACTCTTACGCATGATGTGCCTGAGGGAAACCCGTCAACAGGGACTACTATTGCCGATTTCTGGAGCGACATCTTCGTCCGGCTCTTATTCCAGCGGTGGCATTGGGAGCTTTTGGAACATCCTCCGTACTCACCAAACATGAGTCCTTGTCACTTGGACCTGTTTCCTGACAGCATCTGTAGTCCGCGCAGTAGGGGCTCCGTCGCAGTCAACAGAGATCGCCTTGCCAATGGTCCCCAACGGCTGCCCTACATTCGGCAAACGGTCAGGGACTTACTACATTGAAGGAATGTAATGCAATTGTACTTGCGAATTCAATAAATATTGTGTTCTATCAATGTTGCCATTACTTTATTTATAACCCTCGTATAGTATATACATTTTTTTCGTGGAGTTGACCCTCTGATATATTCCTTGTTATTGGTTTCAATTTTAAAACACTTATACATTTCTCAGACAGGAAGTGTCCGTTTTTCTTTTGTTTTACTCCTGGCCAAGCAAAGAAGCGATTTACAATGACAGTCGCATAACGACAGCTTTTAAAACATTTGACAATCACTTTAGCATAGCACATTCTCTTCTACTTATAAGGAACTAGTAATAAGAACATTCTGCTAATGTTTATCTCGATTAGTATGGTGTAGAAAGAAGAAAAATCTTTTGTAAGAAGTTTGTAGGGCAGCTAGAGTCGTTCATTTCCAGCTGTTGAACGCTACTCCCGCGCTAACGAGGCGGGCTCAAATTCGTTATTGTTTACAAGAATGATTTGTTGTAGAGAAAGTTATGTGAATGTAACATCCTCTTCTAGAAAAGCAGTTAAAGCGTGGCGAGGAAAAAACCCTCAAGCTGAAATCCCGTGCTAGCTTGGGCAAATATGATTTTTACTGATTACCGTTGCAACCCGAGTACTCTACACTACCTTACAGGACAGCAAAAAGTTGCACAGGGAAATATGATAGCGGCAGCTCCGTGCTGGTTTACCGGAGCGCAGTTTTTTGCCATGTAAACACTGCAGGGCCCATTGTTTTTGTATTTGCACAGTTTGTGTGCTCCATTGCTTTTTTCTGTAAACACAACTTACTTCACCAACATATTGCTCTCCAAACAACTCAAGACTGGCAAACACTTTCTATTTTAATATAGTATCTCTAGCTTCCAACAAACATGGGAAAGTGCAAACCAGATGGTGAAACGGCAAAAAATTTATTATATTATTTATCTTACCCTATACACTTCGTGTAACAACAAAAATCTGATGTGTTCCATTCACACGACTTTCTCTACATCTCTCCAAAATTTTCTTACAAAGCTAATGCTTCTATTTATTTCATTCTAATCGAATTAGCAGAAATAGTCTTATTACTTGCTTCCTTGTAAGTAGAAGGGAAATAAGGGAGTACCATAGGTTACAGTGATAGTCAAAAGCTGGTTGATATGTGACTGAAGTTTCTTTGTATGGACAGCAGTTGACAAATTCCTGTATGAGAACAGCATACGTTTTTTAAAGCTGCAACCAAAAGATCAGCTCCACGAAAAAATGTATGTAACAAACTGTGTATTTTAATGTGCTCACTATATTTTGTGTGGTAAGTTTTTGTCCATCTCTTACGGTTTAGCAGTTGTGCAAAATTCCGTAAAATTGTTCCAGAAAAGTAGTCTTCAGGGGGCTACTCCCAGAAGATATACATTTTATTTGTGAGATAAATTATCTTAAAGCCCGCGTGAGTAGTGTGGTGGTAGCGTGTCTGCCTCACATTCAACAAGTCGTGAGTTCGAATCTCGCTTAGGGCGAGTTACCCGGGTAAGGTTTTTTTCGGGGTTTTCGCTTATCCTGAGAAGACGAATTTCTAGTAACTTTAAGCTCCATGGACCCCGAGATTATATGAGCATCATTTCACCAATTTCATTCATCGTCCGATATGACCAACCAGGTTAAAGGACGTTAAGCTACAAAATATATATATATATAAATATATATATATATCTTTAATATACGATATTTTAATGAAATTCGCTAGCTATTTTTAAGAAAATCAAAATCTTCGAAAAAAGTCCCATGTAAAGGGAAGTTGGGGTTGGGTGGACTTTTCTCAAAATCTTCGTGACGTATCCTTGGAAGATACCAAACTTAAATACCAAGTTTGGTATTTAACGGTCTTTTCGTTTCTGAGCTATGCACTCCACACACACACACACACACACACACACACACACACACACGCGCGGACTTTTTTCCAAAAATGCATCCATTTGTTGATGCAGTTTAAACAACCAGGCGGGGTTACACAGCAACGAACAAAACACTACCTAGGTCAACTCCTCGTAATGACGACTCTAATAATATTAATGTTAAGATTAGGATAGGATAAAACGTTGTATATTACACGTCGCTTGTTATTTGCTCACAGATAATAGTCTATTTAAGCCACTTATAAATTACTATTAAAGTGAAGTTTTGTAACATATACAAATTATAGCTGCAGCCATCTTTAATTATTTCCTCTGACTCTCATCTGGAACAAAGAGCATCGCTATGGTGTTTCTGTGATAGCATTTTAATGTCTAGTTCGTGTGTTCGCCGCCATCCGCCACGGTGACGCGGGATCGGCTCGTTGCCCACAGATGGCACTGTATCACGACTTGCGGACGCGAAATGGTGGAATTTTGCCCAGGAACCTTTTTTTTTTTTTTGTAGTGTTTAACGACCGCTTTAACTACTAATGGCACCGCAGGCGGTACCCAGGAACCTTGTTCTTTTACGAGCAAATAAACATTACACGGGATTACCGGCTTAGCTTTCTTTCAAAAGGAAGCCAAGCGAAGGATTTTTGCGTCCGAAGAAATCATTAATCTTCCGCCAGATTTGAACTTGCAATCTTGGGTTTTAGAAGCCACCATCAGGGAGGCCGAAATTCTAGACACCTTCAATTTTAATTTCTTTTTAATGACATGTCATTTTTACTTTTTCTACTCGTAGTATGCACTTAGTAGATAGAGAAGATATTGTATTCCATCCAAAATTTCGATACTGGCATTTAACAGAAAATGTTTTGAGGTCTCCCGATTCCAAAAACAAAAATATTTTTTTTAGAAAAAAGTCCTGTGTGCGCGCGTGTGTATAGGCTAAAGAGATAATCAAATCTTTTAAAATCTGATAGCTCTATACCACATTCCTATAAGAAAAACCTTCGATCCTGCCATAAGTATTCCTTACTTCCCCCAGAGTCTGCATTTGTGTATGCAAGCTCTAATTGGACAAAAATGCTGCAAGTTCCATTCACATTACTTTCTCTACCTATTGTGTAACAAACTATCCTAACAATTATTACTGTTTTTATCTACTTCATGCTAATCGAGATATTGTCTTATTACTTGCTTCCTTGCGAGTAGAAGGGAATTACTAGGTTAAAAAGAAAGTCAAAATATTTTAAAATGGGGTTGTTATGGGATTCAAAGTCGATTCTATTTGCATGCCAAAAGCTCAAGCATTTTACAATTAAAACTAACCAAAAGGAATAGCTCGAAAACGGTGAACTCGATGAAAATATCGAATTTTTGGGTAGAGTGCAATACATTCCTAAACACTATGTACATAGTGTGTATAGGGAAAGTAAAACTTTATGACAAATTATATGTTTTAACGAGACCTACATCTTTTGTGTAGCAAGTTGGTATTTGTGTATCTTTTATGGTTTAACAGTAACGCAAATTTATTAAAATCCATCCAGAATAAAGACGTGTTCAGAGATAGTTCCCAGAAAATTCAAGATATACATGTTGTTTGTGATGTTAGTATCTTCAAGAGAATGTACGGTATTTTTATAAGCATTATCAGTCATTCCTGACAAGATCAAAATTTTCGAATTTGTTTTTTTCCACACAAAGAATAGTTTGCGGGGGGGGGGGGGGAGATTCTCCTCAAAATCTTCGCCACATCCGTGGAACATACTAAACTTAAATAGCAAGTGTGGTATTTCCGAGTTATCGTGTTCAGAGACACACGAAGACACACGCGAACCTTTTTTCTTAAAATGCTTTTTTTTGGGTGCAATACAATAGCTTCTGTATACAATATGTACATAGTACGTGTAGAGAAAGCAAAAGCCGATATCAACGTTGTTTGATAAATTAATGGTCAGCGTACCCTAACGCCGATGTCCCATGGTCAATACTCTTCATACTACAAATTGGAGCGTGGGACATCGTATAATTTCATTGTATACAATTTCCGTCCTAGGTTTTGGTTCAATTCCAGTTTGCTACAACAGAATACAGCGGTTTCTAATTTTTGGTCCAAACGTTTGAAATCAACCAATGAGCGACCTGGTGGTAATGACGTAATAAGATGGCAGCTAGCGCTGGGTCTTCCTTCCCGCCAACGTGATTGTTTGTGTGAAACTTTTGCTGTATCTGTCCTAAATAATAGTCCTATAGTAGCTGAGCTATTGTTGAAATACACGGCAGAGATTTATGAAATAATGACTCGGGTATTCTATTATAACAAGCTCTTGCAATGGACACAAACTAAGCTTGCGACAGCGAACGTAAATAATTGTGGATCAGCAACCTCCACCATTTTCTATCAGCTGTTCATGTGCACGCGAGAAATATTTGCACCAAATTTTGATGGTGGGACATCGGGTTAACAGGGACGCGTGCTACGTTGTAATATTCAGCTCCGGATTCCTTCATGTGCGCTGGCAGAGAGCGAGTGTCAGATCGGCTCCGCAATGCGCATTCACGAGACGAGACCAACTTAAACCTCCAAAGGGACTCGCTATACAGTCATCACGGCTTAACGCACCGATTCACATTTTCTCACCTCTTGGGCTGCACCTTCAGTGATCGAGCATCTCAGTGGCGGCTCGTCACAAATGTATACGTCAACCTCTACAAATCTGACGCAACAAATATTTTCGCGTCCTCTACCACGTATGTACAATATGCATGGTAGATAGAAAATGTATTGTATTCCACCCTCTAAAATTACACACCGAGATTTCACCGGAAATATACCTTTTGGGATTCTCCTGAATAAAAATAGGAAAGATGTCCGTGTGTGTGTATGAGAGAGAGAGAAAACAAAACGGGCATTAAATACAACAAAAAGCGTTTAACTTCAGTATCCTACCGTGGCACAGTGGTTAGGCCACTCGCCTTCACCTAGGTGGTCATCCCAAGCGGCTGCACATGGCATTTGTGGAGGAAGAAGCGGCGTTATGGCGGATTATCGTCCTCGGTTTCCCCCTCCACTCATTCCATCATCACCTTTCCTAACATCCATTTCGCTTACATTTCATATGATCCACTTCCTCACACTCATGCCTGGCTACGGGCCAGGTTCTCCATTCTGTGGTTTCGTGCCGTTGGCTTCCGACAGACTTCTGACCCCTTGACATCCGCTTGTAAGACCTAGGGGAGTGTCAGTCCTACATGTGATCCACTTTCTCACACTCATGCCTGGCTACGGGCCAGGTTCTCCATTCTGTTGTTTCGTGCCGTTGGCTCCCCGACAGACTTCTGACCCCTAGACATCCGCTTGTAAAACCTAGGGGAGTGTCAGTCCTAAAAAGGTGACTACGAAAACTCTTACAAGTATCTTAAGGCCTCTGAATAAAATGAAGCTGTCTTTCAAGCCCAGTATAGAAGGCGACGCTGAGAAGCACAGCAGTTAAAGAATGTTTATAAATATCACTGAATTTCCATTTTCATTTTTATCCGCATGTTTCAGCGCCCAGCTGATGCACTACAGTGACTTTCAAATGGGATGAGGTTTGTCCTTGAGCGCCACCAGGCCGGCAACCAATCAGAGTGCTGCTGTGTTGACATATTGCATTCCCGCTTAACTGGAAGTAACGCGCTAAGTGATTCCGTCTCTCATAAATACTTCTTGTGATAACACAAAAAATAATTCACAAGGAAGATAGGGAGTAATGTTTCTAGCAGCAACGTAAAAACCACTGATTTTCAGCTCAAATAGTTTTCATAATACACACCTGGCAACGCAGAGCACGATAACGCTTTTCATTCGCTGCAAGGTAGAACTAACTCTTCCCATTTGTAAAACATATTTCAAATTTATCACCACAGATCGCGAACAAGCATAGTGCCCCAATGCTTATATCGATCAGCATGGAGTACAGAAAAGTTTGTAGAACCGATTGAAAGTCACGTCAATGGAACAAATCACATTATTGTTAGCAATCTTCGTTTATACTTTCATCTGGAAATTATAGCGTTGTTGAAATCTCTCTTCACAAAACCAGTACTGCATCATGAAGTCCATTCTCTACCTGGCTTTAAATTAAAAATCAAATGATCTTAAAAATTATATTGATTTGTCTGCAGGTTATGGTAGCACTGAAGCGTTACTTGAACTGATTCGCTGGTGTTTTCTTTTCGCCGTTCATTTTTTTTTTTTTTTTTTTTTGGAATGTATTAAAGCACGCTTCACTGCGAAAACTTGTGTGTAGGAAACGTATTGAAAACAAACACAAGACTAGAATAACTGGCCGATAGCGCACCATTACTCTCTGCTTTGGGGAGATACGGAATGAATTATGTTGGCAACTATTCCATATTCAACCGAATATCCTTCGTTTTGACGCTTCGATTGCCCGTTAATGGATCTCTCGCAGCGCTCCCTGGACCTAGCTTACTGCAATCTATATCACGCGGAAAATGCTGTTTAAAACTACAGCATGTCCATAGAAATATTCCCCTGTATAATTAGGTAGCTTTAGTATGCCCTTACGAAAACATACAAAAACAAAATTATTTTTGGTAGATGTTTACTTTCTCTACACGTACAATCTAACCAGTCTATAAAGAAGATATTGCATTACACCCAAAAATTCCATACCGAGATTTCACCGGAAATACATTTTTTAAGACCTGCTGAATGCAAAATAATAATAATAATAATAATAATAATAATAATAATAATAATAATAATAATAATAATAATGATAATAATAACAATAATAATAATCTATGTGTTCCATTCACATGACTTTCTCTACACGTCTGCTACAAATTAATGCTAAAAAAACTTAATTCTTCTATTTACTTCACGCTAATCGAATAAAATAGCAGAAATGGTCTTATTACTCGTTTCCATTTAAGCAAAAATATAAGGAAATGCCATAGGCTTAAGCGATAGTCCAAAGCTGGTTAACATGTACTTGAAATTCCTTTGTTTGTATGCAAAAGAGTCGACAAATTCCCGAATGAGAAAAGTTTAAGTATCTTAAAGCTGAAACCAAAAACAGTTAAAATCTAAAAAATAATGTGTTTTAAGGAGATGTAAATTTTCTATTAAGTTTACAACTTATGCAAAATTCGGCAAAATGTATCCAGAATAAAGATGTCTTCAGAGGCCATTTCGAGAAAATTCAAAGTATACATTTTATGTCTTGAAGAAAAATGACTAATATACGATATTTTAATCCAAATCGTTTGAGGCATTTTTGAGTCAATCAAAATACCCGTGTGGCATCCTTGGACGATCCTGGACTGAAATACCAAGGTTTGGTATTCAACCGACTTTTCGTTTTTGAGTTTTACTCCACACACGGACATCTTTCTAAAAATGGATTTTTTTTTTGTTTTTTTTTTTATAAAGAGGGTCTCAAAACATGTTTCCGGTGAAATTTCCGTATCAAATTTTTGGGTGCAATATTATACATTCTCTTTACACTATGTACTTAGCAAATATAGAGAAACTAAAAAAACCCTTTAGAAAAAGCGGAGATGTGCGAGTCTGGGGTGTGTGATGTGGGGGGCAGCATAGTTCAAAAACGAAAAGACCGTTAAATACTAAACTTGGTATTTAAGTTTGGTATCTTCCAAGGAGGTGACCCGATATGCACATACTGTATACAGAAGGTACTGTAATGCACCCACAAATTTAATACCGAGATTTCACCAGAAATAATGTTTGAATATCCCTGAATCCAAAAAAAAACCATTTCTGGAAAAGGTCCGTGTGTGTGTGTGTGTGTGTGTGTGTGTGTGTGTATGTGTGCGCGCGCGCGCGCGCATAGCTCAAAACGAAAATTTTCAAGAAAATCCCCCTACCCCAAACTACCCTTTACATGGTACATTTTCTCAAAAATTGTATTTTCTCAGAAATGTTTCTTAACGATTTTGATTAAAATACGGTACATTAAAAATATGTACCTGATAAATAAAATGTATATCTTGAATTTTCTGGGAATAACATCTGACGACTACTTTGTCCTGGATGAATTTTACGGAATTTTGCATAACTGCTAAATCGTAAGAGATAGACAAAAACTTACCACACAATAAATGTAGAGCACATTAAAACAAACAATTTCTTATATAATTTTTTTGCGTGGAGTTGATCGTTTTTGACATATTCCTTGTTTTTGGTTTCAGCTTTGAAAAACTCATACAGGAATCTGTCAACTGCTATCCATACAAACAAAGGAACTCCAGTCACATAGCAACCAGCTTTTGACTATCACTTTAACCTATGGTACTCCCTTATTTCGCTTCTACTTACAAGGAAGCAAGTAATAAGACTATTTCTGATATTCTTTTCTGGACTAGTAGGAAGTAAATAGAAGCATAAGATTTTAAGAATGATATGTTGTAGAGACGTAGAGAAAGTCATGTGAATGGAACACATCAGAAGTTTTACTTTTGGACAGGGTGTTTGTTGTGTGCATGTGTTGGGGAGGTGGTAATGCACCGCTGGGATGATTCTAATTCATCCCCGGGGGCATGTTAACAAGATGTGACGTTAGAGCGCGCGCAATACCCACCCGGCCAAAGTGTTGTGTAAAACAAGCGAACCTTGTTGCAGTCACGCCATCTTGCCCAATCGTTTGCATCGTCAGTAAATCAAGCGCTTGCCCCCTGAGGAAGATCTTGTTCGCCTAACGAAACTGTTCACGGCCTCCTTTGTTTATCTCTTGTAATGATTTATCTGCTTCATATTGACCCAGGTTCAGACACGCCCAAAGCGGGTCGTTCGTTGTTCATCGGCAATAACGGTCACTTGCCATTGCGTCCACATTATGTATTGGCCAACCAGTGTAGCCAACCCCACCCACATTTAGAGCATTCTCAAATACGTATACTGTCATCAAATACATAGAAATCTCTATTTTCACAGCACTACATATTCTACAACAAAGTATTTTTTTAGACAGTTGATGCTAAAAGTAGGTATTTTACCAGATGTGAGTAGTGTTAAAAGTGGAAAATTCTGTCACTCATTGTTATAAAATTATAACAACTTTGGTTTACGGCCTCATTCAAGTAGGCCATGACTCTGAAAGATCCTATCGATCCATAAAATGGCGGATGATGAACATAGAATCTGCTGAACCAGACGCAATTATGCAGGAAGCGGAGAGAGCAAAATTACAACTGCTACACTGCCTCAGTTGTATAGAATGTTTTCGTTCTGTACGATTAAGCCATCATGTTGTCAGCACTGATGCTAAGTAAGGCAACAACTGAATATCGCAGACCATTAAGCATGAACTCCGTGAAATAGGTAAGACTATTTATAATTATAATATGTCTATAAATATTGAGAATAGTGTATGACACACGTGTTAAAATTGTTTTATATTGTTCGAGCTTATTATCTCACTATAAAACACCATTTTACCTATTGTTTCATAAATAACAGTTTACAAAGCTATGTATTTTATACTAATCGAGATAAACATTAGCATACATAGTGTTAATTAGCTTCTTTAGCCTAAAACATACTCAAATCTTTTCAAAGATAGTCGGTCACCTTATAACTTTCCTAACCCAGAAGAGAAGTAATGTAAATGACTTCCCATTTCACAAAAGCATAAGTACTGAACATTTTAAGGTAATAACCAATAACAAGGAATATTTCCGAAATGCTTAACTAAATAGAATTATGTGACAAAAATCGTTTACTTTTAAAGGCATTGTCAAACACGTCTTTATCAAACATGCATTTAACAATTTTCAGTAAAATACCATAAATATATATATATTTTTTAATAGCTCTGAAGAACTCATTCTGAATGAATTTTGCAGAATTGCAAAATTGTAAGGTATAGACAAAAACTTGGAACACAAAAAATGTAGATGTCAAAACAAACAATTATGTCAAAAGCATTCTTTTCGTGGAGTGCTGATTTACGAAATATTCTCTCTTATTGGTTTCAGTTTTAAAATACTTACACTTTTTTCATACGGGAACTTGTAAACTTCTGGTAATGCAAACAAAGCAACTACAAGCACATGGCAACCAGAGTTTAAAATATATAACTATCGCTTTAGACTACTGTATTCCCTTGTCACTTTCTCTACACGTACTATGTACATGGTTTTTAGAGAAGGTATTGTGCCCCACCAAAAAATTCGATACAGAGATTTCACCGGAAGTATATGTTTTAAGGTCCCCTGTATCCAAAAAAAGTATTTTGAGAAAAAGGTCCGTGTATGTGTGTGTGTGTGTGTGTGTGGGTGTGTGTGTGAACACGATGACTCAAAAACGAAAAGTCGGTAAACTACCAAACTGCCTTTGTTTATTTTTACTTAATTCACCTCTCCCTTACTGATCCATTTAAGTTTAGTATCTTCCAGAGATGCGACACGAAGATTTTGAGAATAAATCCCCCACACCAAACTACCCTTTACATAGAAATGTTTTCGAAAATAATGTTTTTCTAAAAAATAGCTAACGATTTTTATTAAAATATCGTATATTAAACATATTAACCTGACAAATAAAATGTATATTTTGAATGTTCTGGGAATAGCCTCTGAAGACTACTTTATTCTGGACGAATTTTACGGAAAAGTTGCATAACTGCTAAATCGTAAGAGAGGAGAAAAAAACTTACCACATAAAAAATGTAGAGCACTTTAAAACATACAATTTATGTCATGCATTTTTTTCAGGACGTTCATTGTTTTAGAGATATTCCTTGTTTTTAGTTTCAGCTTTAAAAAATTATACTTTTCTCACACAGGATTTTGTCAACTCCTTTTCATACAGACAAAGGAACTTCAGTCACGTAGCAACCAGCTTTTGCCTATCCCTTTAACCTATGGTACTCCCTTATTTCGCTTCTGCTTACAAGGAAGCAAGTAATAAGACTATTTCTGCTAACTTTTTTTCGATTAGCATGAAGTAAATAGAACAATAAGGTTTTTAACAGTATTTGTTGCAGAGATGTAGAGAAAGTCATGAGAATGGAACACATCAGATTTTTTCTGTTCTACTTACAATGGAATACATATTTCTCTACACATAGAGAGAGTACGTATCGTATTGCACCCAAAAATTCGATACCGAGATTTCACCGGAAATGCATGTTTTGGGTCCCCTGAATTCAAATTAAGTGTTTTTAGAAAAATGTCCGTGAGTGTGTGTCTGTGGACAGCATAGCTCAAAAACGAAAAGTCCGTTAATTACAAAACTTGATACTTCAAGTTCAGTATCTTCTAAGGATGGGACCCGAAGATATTGAAGAAAGTCCCTCTTCCCCAAACTACCCTTTACATTGAAGAAGAATTCGAACATTTTGATTTTCTCAAAATGGCTCTAAAGACTTTGATTAAAATCACTTATATGCAAGATACTTACCTGACAAATAAAATGTGTATCTTGCATTTCGCATATCTGCTAAACCGTAAGACATAGTCTAAAATTTCCTATACAAAAAATGCAGATCACGATAAAATACACAATTTATGTCATGTGTATTTTTTTCGTGGAGTTGATCGGCTTTGAGATATTCCTTGTTTTCGATTTCACCTTTAAAAAACTTAGTACAAAGAAATGTCATCACATAAAAGATTTGACTATCACTTTAGCCGACGGTACTCACTTATTTCCTTTCTACACGGACCATTTCAACAAAAGTCGTTATTTAGGACCGCTGAGATCTCAACATCTAATATACGAGTATAAATGTGTTGGCAATATAGACGAGGATCACTGCAGATAGTGAAATCTCTCTCCAGATTATCAGCAACACACACATCTGTGTAAAACACTCCTCTCACTTTCTCTACACGTACTGTGTACAGTGTATAGAGAAGGTATTGTATTCCACACAACAAAATCTGTAGTGTTCCATTTTTTTTTAACAGTACCGGAGTCTGATCAGGACTCCGGCGCTGTATCCCCATTTAATTTACCCCCGTAGGTTTTACTGATTACTGGTTTTACTGTTCCTTTACAAACAGACACATTGCACAAACATAACACCCATGCCCAAGGTGGGACTCGAACCTACGATCCCCTGCCCACGAAGCACCAAAGTGAGACGCTTTAGCCAGGTGGCCACGAGGACCAGCAACCATTCACATGACTTTCTCTACATCTCTGCAAACAAATTATTGTTAAAAAGCTTATACTTCTATTTACTCATGCTAATCGAGAAAACATTAGCAGAAACAGTCTTATTACTTGCTTCCTTGTAAGTAGAAGCGAAAAAGTTCAAGTGATAGTCAAAAGCTGGTTGCTATGTGACTGAAGTTCCTTTGTTTGTAAGGACAGGAGTTGACAAATTCCTGTATAAGAAAAGCATAAGTTTTTTCAATGCCGAAACAAAAAACGATCAACTCCACATAAAAGGAATATATATATATATGTATGTTAAGTTTTTGTCCATCTCTTACGATTTAGTAGTTATGCACAATTGCGTAAAATTCATCCAGAATAAAGTAGTCTTCAGAGGCTATTCACAGAAATTGAATATATAGATTTGTCACATAAATATCTTAATTATAAGAGATTTTAATCAAAATCGTTAGAACCATTTTTGAGAAAATCAAAATTTTCCAAAAAAAAAAAAAAAAAAACATGCAAGGATAGTTGAGGATGGGGGATTTTCTTGAAAATCTTCGTATGCATCCTTGGAAGACACCAAACTTAAATACTCACATGAACCTTTTTACAAAAATGCTTTTTTGGGATTCAGCTGGAGCAAAACATGTATTTTCGGTGAAATTTCGCTATCGAATTTTTTGGTAGAATACAGTGGGTACCTTCTCCATACACTATACACATAGTAGGTGCAGAGAAAGCAACTAGTAACCTAACTTTCCGATCAAAATAACAAAAAAGATCTCCTCTCTAACAGTAATGTTTACAAAGTTATTGTTGTTTTACCAAAATGTTATAAAAACCTACTACACAAAATTACTTTCAACAACATTTTTAAAACGATTTACAATTAGCGTACCTCTATGAAAATTATACCTCAATGACTGGGGAATTCGAAATGTTCATATGCAATTAAAACAAGAAAATGAAAGGGGAAAAAATTGAAAATCCCATCTCGAGTCCCTTTACAACAACATTATGTAGGTACAGGCAGAAAGACGTGTAAACGCCTGCAGGACATAAACCGAGAACATGAATGGCAACGCTTTTAGTTGTTACCCGCTACGCTACCTTCATCCCCCCGCCGAATGGAGGAGAGTTTTAGTCCTGCGGACTTAATGGTGGAAAGGGCATTTATAAATGACACGCAGCGTCCATTTGTTTTTGGAGAGAGGTAATTATTTTCCCATTCCGTTTGTTAAAAATGCTTTTGTGCGTACTAAAAGTTTTTGGGTTCCGCAGTTTGCCAGTCTTATGTTTGGAAAACAGGCCCAGTTGCCTAATTAACACAACTGTAGTGAAGAGATTTCTGGTTGTGCTGCAGTTTTATCCCGGATTGCAAGGCAAATGTTTGTTGGCTTTCTTTCAACCCCGAAATTTTTCCCCCGTAGGAAGGAGGTTCCGATCTCCGGACTCCCTGTACGGATTGCGTTGAACTCGACGTGCCCGTGGGAGATTGGGTACGTCTGGGCGGGAGTGTTCGGATTGTGTTGGACTCGACATGCCCATGGCCCTATACCCGTGGGAGATCTGATACGTCCGGGTGGAAGTGTTCGGATTGTGTTGGACTCGACATGCCCGTGACCCTATACTCGTGGGAGATCTGATACGTCTGGGCGGGAGTGTTCGGATTGTGTTGGACTCAACATGCCCGTGACCCTATACTCGTGGGAGATCTGATACGTCTGAGCGGAAGTGTTCGGATTGGGTTGGACTCGACGTGGCATTGGCCCAATACTCGTGGGAGATCCGATACGTCTGGGCGGGAGTGTTCGGATTGTGTTGTACTCGACATGCCCGTGGCCCTATACCCGTGGGAGATTGGGTACGTCTGGACGGAACTGCTCGGATTGGGTTGGACTTGACGTAGCAGTGACTCGATACTCGTGGGAGATTGGGTTCATCTGGAAGGGGTTGTAAGACGCCTCAATGTCCTCCGGCACTAGCCTGTAGAGCTAGACACCGACGTCTTGTGTAGTCTTCCCCTCGATGTTGACGCGCGTATCCACTTCCGTCCTAGCACGCAGGCGAGCAAAGGTACAGGGCCTAATGGGAAGTCCCACGTACCTGAACTAACCGGACCCTGCTCTTTTTGTTGGTCTCTCCAGGTCATTTCATTCATTGTGTTACTTTCCTTCAGGTTTGAAAGCGTCAGGAATGGTGGCAGGGTAAAACGTTGCTCAATTGAATCTCCCTCCGCAGTCTTCGGCTGGTTGCCAGGATGACGGGGGGGGGGGGGGGTGTATGGGGCAGGATCCCAAGTTTCAATATGGAAACCGTTAGGACAATCTCATTGCTGCGTCGTTGCTCTTGGTTACGTTGTCCCAGTGAATCCTCTCATCTCATCCCTCCCTCTCAGGACAAACAAAAAATATTCTATCATCTCCCCACCCAAAATTATCTACATTTTACGTATAAAAAATTCCATAATTTTTGATTTCCTCAAAAATTGGCTCAAACGATTTGGATTAAGACACCACATATTGACAAAATGTACATCTCGAATCTTCTGGAAATAGCCTTTTCAGTGATTTCTGCATAACTGGTAAACCGTAAGAGACAACAAAAACATACTACCCAAAAAAAAAAATGTCTCGATAAAATACAAAATTGTTAAGCGCGGTTTTCTTGTAGTTTACCATTTCCGAGATTTCCTTGTAATTAGTTTGTTTTAAAATACTTAAAACTTTTCTCACACGAGAATTTGTACACTCCTGGGCTCACAAATAAACGGATTTCAACACATGGCAACCAGCTTTTAAATATTAAATCGCTTTAGTCTAGTGTACTCCCTTTTTTCCCTTCTACTTACAAGGAAACAAGTAAGAAGACAGTTTCTGTTAATGTTTATCTAGATTAGCATGAAGTAAATAAAAGAATAAACTTTTCAACAATACTTTGTTCAGTACTACAATACCTGTACCAGGGTTCAAGAAGGCCATGACAGACTGAAAACGTTTCGAAGATAGTGCTGCAAAATATTATATTTTCACTGTTAAATCGGTGTGTGTTTCTTCTTGTGACATGTGAGTAACTTTTAAATACAGGAATATACTTAATAGTGCAATTTACAGCTTCTTTTTTCGTGCCACGGGCCTCAATACGCGGATGGCAGCAGCACATCGGGTAAACCAAATGGCTTCTTTTAACACCAATGTTAACCAACCAACTGTCGCTCAGTGCGGACCTACCAAAGATCAAGCTATAGTAATTTGTGCCCATGAAGATATTAACTGTACGCAATTGTAAACTCACAGAACCAGCAAATATACGTTTCGTTTCCCGCATCTCCAACAATCGAATTTACATGTTTCTAGCAAATAAGAGAGTAGCGGACGAGCTTGCCTATAGTCACTCAAATTAAAATCAACGAAATTTCCCTACAACTTCGCCCACTTCTAACCAAACAAAGAAGAGTGGTACTATCCAATGTCTGTCCAATAATACCGAACTATGTTTTGGAAAAGTACTTAGCCACCTACGGCATACAGCCTGTTTCTGCCACTAGCCACATTCCAGCCGGATTAACTACTCCCGGTTTTTCACATATTCTAAGCTTTCGTAGGCAGTTCTACGTCAAAGCCGATGAATATGACAAATTGCCTGAATGCTTCCAAGTCCACTATGAAGAAACCAGCTACTGGATTTACGTATCGACGGATACACCAATGTGATTTTTGTGTAAGAAAGAGGGGCACTTGGCCCGACAATGTGACACAACAGTGCCACCACAACAATCACCAGCTTCTGGTAGCACTCCAGAGGAGTATCGTCCTTTGTGTACTCCTGAAGAACCCAATCTCCCCGACAGTGACCTTGCACCTAAGGTACAGAATCACTCGGTGAAACCGATACTACCACCAGCACCTAGTAACAATGCGCCTCGCATCTGCCCGGGAAAACGATCCACCAAGAAGCATGTCAACTCGCGCAAAACGCCCCATGTCGACAGACCAGGTATCTGAGCAGGACGAAAAGCCAGAACTTCAGAAACCACCAAACCTAGACGAGGAGTCTTCTGAGGATACTAACGATAAGCAAACAGTAAAACCTACAGCAAAGCGTTCTAAGAAATCACCCAACATGCATAAAAAACGTTTACCAATCAAACATATAATAGAGGAAAATCCTGCAGAATATGCGCTTAATTTTATCCAACTAGTAAGTTTTTATGAAATCGCAGTTGGAAGCACCAATGTTGCCAACATTGCTGAAACATACACACCAGATATTAAATCAGTAGCAGAAACTCTTCGAAAAATACATCCACATCTCCCTAGTAACAAACAAAACTACACGACTAGAAACTACATTGTTGGAAGGAGCTACACAAAGTAGCAGCTTTGCCGCCAACAATACTCCTGACTCTTCTCCTAATTCATCAACATGAATTCCAATTTCTCATTTTTGCAATGGAACCTCAACAGTTATCGATCACAAATTGAATACTTACAATTGATTATGCCAACACACTCACGCGGAACTGTTAATTTACAAGAGACCAACTGCCATGACAATACCATTCGCAGCTATACCTGTTACTATAGGAACAGAATCAGTGGGAGCGTGGCAACGTACGTACACGACAACCTACCTAAGAGAGAAATTATACTTCAGGCCCGACTGGAAGCAGTGGCGGTTTCCGTTTTTCTAAAAACTGATATGTTTTTGTCTACCTCCCAAATACTACAGACATTGATGAGGATATCCTAGCCAACTAGTCAATCAGTTACCGCACCCTTTTGTGCTCCTGGGTGATTTCAACAGTCACAATTTCTTATGGGGTAGTAATAGAACTGATCAAAGGGGAAATGTAATTGAATCTCTTATTAACACATTCAACCTAGTTATCCTAAACTCTCCATCTCATACACGCTATGACATTGCACATGATATCTACAGTAGTATTGACTTAACACTATGTTCTCCCGAAATAGCTCACATGTTCCAATGGTCTATATATCAAACCTTCATGGAAGCGATCATTTCCCCATAATAATCGACTCCAGCTTCACCTTTAATCGGAGCACTTATCTTCCATCTTGCAAGCTGAACCAAGCTGACTGGTCCCTATACAGGAAGCTTATCCAAGAAGCAATCAATGAACTTCCCGAACATAGTACATTTCCTCAGATGAACGTTGACAATGTCGTCAAAAACCTCTCTACCACCATACTCAAACAAGCCAAGATTAGTATCCCTCTAAATCAAACGAGGATAGGAAAACGTAGGGTACCTTGGTGGAATGACAGATGTGCAGAAGCGATTAGAAGAAAGAACCAAGCTTACTACTTATTGAAACGACATCCGAGTGTAGAGAACTAAACCGAATTCAAACGTCTATGTGCAGCTGCGCGTAGGGAAATTAAAAGACGTAAACAGGAATCTTGGTTGACCTACCTTTCGTCATTAAACAACAAAACAACACAATCAGAGATGTGGAAGAAAATTCAAGCCATATGTGGCACACATCGACCACTTTCAATATCTCACCTTGTATCTTCAGATTGCACGGCTCCTATCTCAGACTCCCAGATTATAGCCGACACTCTAGCTGTTACATTCTCCAAGTTTTCCAGCGACTCTTCTTACGACACCAACTTTATTCATGTTAAAAAATCCACTCCAGCTCTGACACAACAGGAAGTGTTTGAAGATAGCAATCAAGTGTTCAATGAGGAAATAGCTCTAGGAGAGCTACGGGAAGAAGTATTTTACTGCAATAGTAGAAGCCCAGGGCCTGACCAGATACCATATGAATTTATTAAACAACTACCAGAGAATGCCTTACTGTACATTTTAAACCTATTTAATCATATTTGGACAGCCAAGCTTTTCTCCAATCAGTGGCAATCTTCCATAGTTATACGTATCCGTAAACCTAATAGGGACCCATTACTCTCAGAAAACTATCGTCCAATCTCCCTCACATGTACATTATGCAAACTCTTGGAGAAAATAGTTAATAGAAGACTTCGTTGGTATTTTGAGTCTACTCAGTTTTTCGCAAATATTCAAAATGGATTCCGACAACAACGCTCCACTATTGATAATTTAACTTTGCTTGAAACTGAGATTTGTCACACGTTCATCAACCGGCAACATATGACTTTAGTAAGCCTTGACACAGAGAAAGCATATGACACAGTCTGGCGAGACTATAAAATTCTGTCTCTACTGAAACACAACGTTAAAGGGAATATGATCGCCTTTATATACAATTTCCTTCAAGACAGAACCATGAGGGTAAGAGCAAATGGAGTTCTCTCTCGAAGCATCAAACTTGACAATGGCATTCCGCAAGGCTCGGTTCTAAGTGTGACTCTATTTTTGGTCGCAATCAATTACGTGATTTTCTGTCTTATTCCCCCTGTTGGGGCTTGCCTCTTTGCAGACTGGGGAAAAACCAGGAAACTACCCAAACGCTGCTACAAGATACTCTCAACAACCTACAGAAATGGAACCATGATACTGGACTTAAGTTTTCGCCACAAAAAAGCCAATGTGTTGTATTCAACAGACTACGAAAAGACTCACCAGAATCTAGACTGCTATTAGGGAGCGAAATGATGCCTATTGTTAAAAGTGTTCGTATTTTGGGCCTACATTTTGATCAAAGATTGAACTGGAGTGAACATATAAGGTACCTTAAGGCCGAATGTGTTCGACGTCTCAATCTACTAAAAATGCTGGCATCCAAAACATGGGGTGCTGACTTCACCGTTTTACTTCGCACATACAGATCAATCGTTCGCCCCAGGTTGGATTACGGTTCTACCGTCTACAACTCGGCTAGGCCTACCAACCTCAATGCACTGAACAGCATGCAGTCTTTAGCACTGAGAATTGCCTTGGGAGCCTTTCACACCAGTCCAATTAATGGTCTTCAAATAGAACCAAACGAGCTTAAAATATGCTATAAAATCTGCTACCAAGGCTCACCCATGTACTTCCTCCTATATCCTTCCCGGAAATCGTCTCATAATTTCTTCTAATAAAAATGATCGCACCTTGCCTTTCTAAGCAGAATCCAACAGTTCCTCAGGGACTACAATTTGACGCATCCACCGTTGATTCCTTACTCCTATGATGCAGAAATCATCCCTTGGAGATCCAAAACTTCCAGTATAAATATCTGCTTAGCGAGATAGCGCAAAGACACGACTGACAAGTTTACCTACCTCAGACTGTTTAACGAAATATGTTCAAGCTACCCCGATTATCAACGCATCTATACAGATGGATCAAAATATGGCAACAGTTGTGGCTGTGCTGTATGCTTTCCCAAACACACAATGTTGTAGTCTACCCAAATATATCTCCATCTTCTCGTGTGAATTACTAGCCATTAAATTCGCTATGAAATACATTTTTCGAAGCAATGAGCACCACTCCTACATCATCTTCCGTGATTCTCTAGTTGCTCTTCAGCAGAAGCACCCTATGCAACCACAGCTCCTGGAGATCCAAACAGTACATAGCAAAATACTGTCTTCTGGTAAAATCTTGCTCTTCTGGCTCCCGTCGCATGTAGGTATACCGGGAAACGCAAGGGCAGATGAAGCGGCCAAGGAAGCTACCAGACATCCGTGTAGCCTATCAGATTTCAAGACTCCTCACCGTGACTACAGCAACTTTGTTCAAGGTGTCATTATCCAAAAGTGGAAACAAGAATGGTCTACCCCGTCCAACAGCAAATTGCATGAGGTACACACCCTCGCCGATTCTAGCTACTCACACAAGTCATTTCATCGTAAGGACCAGACTGTACCGACTCGTCTGCGTATTGGACATACATCACTCACACATTTATACCTTCTGTCTCGTGAAAACCCACCGATGTGTAATATTTGCAACTGTCAGCTAACAGTGAAACATCTTTTACCAATTGCAGTCTCTATGAGGAACAACGAACCACATGTAACGTGCCAAACGAACTCCCGACAGCCCTGGACCAACTACAATTCTCCAACAAAGTCTTGAACTTCTTACAAGTAATCCAATTGTATAATAAAATTTAATCTAAAGTTTTGTTTCGATCTATATATTTCAAAATGTTAAAGTAAATGCTAAATATTGTCATAGTTCACAACAAACATAAAATAACTGTTCTCTTGTAAAATACTGCATTGAGTTTACTTTTCTATGTATACCTTGCATATGTCTTTAAATTTGCATTGAGAATGTATTCAACTAATGTAATGTAACCCTATTGAGAAGTCGCGATATAACCATAGTAGTTAAAGCGACTTTAAATAAATAGATTAAAAAAAAATACTTTGTTACTAGAGAAAGTCATATTAATGGCACACATCAGACTTTTACTTACTTTCTCTGCAACGATTTTGATTAAAATACCTTTAAGATATTTTTACGACCTACGAAACGTGCATCTTGAACCCTCTGAGACCTCTTCATTCTGGAGGACTTTCGTAACTGGCAAATCGTAACAGATATTTTTTTGTAAATATAACCGTTTTCGGACTATTGATTTCGATTTTAAGCCACTTAAAACGTTTCTCAAATGGCAAGACATCTTTTTTCTCGTTTCTCTACTCCTGGCAAGTAAACATATTGGAATTTCCAAGTGTTTCACACAGCGACCGGCCTGTGCATTTGACATCTCTTCTACTTACAAGGGAGCTGGCAATACGTTCATCTTGACTAACTTGATGTAAATAACAGATTAAAGTTTTGAAGCGAACGGCTAGAGGACATCATCTGAATGGAACACATTAGATCTTTACTTTCTCTACTCGTACTATGCACGTAGTGTATATAGAAAGTATTGCATTACACCCAAAAATTCAACACCGAGATTTTACCGGAAATACTTGTTTTGGGTCCCCGAATCGAAAAAAAAAACAGTTTTAGGAAAAGGTCTGCGTGTGTGTAGTATAGCTCTAAAACGAAAACACCGTTAAATACCAAACTTCATATTTAAGTTTGGTATCTTCCAAGGATGCGACATGAATATTTTCAAGAAAATCCCCCTAACCCCAACTATCCTTTACATGGATTTTTTTTTTCCAAAATTTTGATTTTTTTCAAAAATGGCTTTTAACGATTCCGATTTAAATGCCGTATATTAAAGACATTTACCTGACAAAATTATCTTGAATTTTCTAGGAATAGCCCCTAAAGACTAATTTATTCTGGATGAATTTTACGGAATTTTGCATAACTGCTAAACAGTAAACACAAAAACTGTAGAGCACGTTGAAACACACAATTTGTGTTATATACATTTTTTTCGTGGAGTTGATTTTTTTTAAATATTCGTTGTTTCGGTTTCAGCTTTAAAAAGCTTACATTTTTGTCATACAGGAATCTGTCATCTCGTGACCATAAAAACAAAGGAACTTCAGTCAAATAGCAACCAGCTTTTGACTATCACTTTAACCGATGCTACTCCCTTATTTCGCTTCTACTTACTAGGAAGCAAGTAATATCTGGTAATTGTTTCTCAATTAGCATGAAGTAAATAGAAGCTTAAGTTTTTAACAATATAGATGTAGTCGTTAGTTTTAAAATGTAATGGATGCGTTTGAGGATTTCATTAGAATGTACTCCATTTTCACTGTTCGGTGTAAACACAAAGCAACTGGACAATTATTGCATAACAGATGCAAACGCTGCGCGGAGCGAATACAGTATATTAATAAAGAGAGGGAGAGGAAAAAGCAACGCCACAAGTTTCAAACAAAATGTAGTCTACAAGCTTTGTGTTGCCCACGTCAATAAAAACATGAAGATCGCCATAATGGCGACCGCCAGGTGTGCAAGTCACGTGATTTACGTGTGTTTACATAACCCCACATGCGCAGAAAAGGAAATTTAATTTCCTTGAATATCCGCAACATTTTTCTTTCATATTGTGTGCCTAGAAGCGTACAATAAACAGCAATGTTATAGAAAACCGATCCGCTTCGCTTTTGTCAACAGCAATAAATAACACCGCCAACACGCATCACCTACACTCTTAATAATGCTATCGGCATTTGTTTCTTTCCCCATAGAGAGCGCAACCTGATTTATACTCTCACAAAAATTATAGTCAAGGTGAAACCATCATAGTTCCTCTGTCATATATATGACACCTCAGGTATCTGTCGAATAACAAACTGAAAGTGGAAGTGCTTTCTTTTTACTTTCTCTACACGCACTATGTGCATAAAATATAGAGAAGGTACTGTATTACACCCAAAAATTCAACACAGAGGTTTCACCGGAAATACATGTTTTAGGCTCCCCTAAAAACAAATATTAATTCTAGAAAAAGGTCCTCGCGCGTAGTGTGTGTGTGTGTGTGTGTGTGTGTGTGTGTGTGTGTGTGTGTGTGTGTGTCGTTGAGCACGATAACTCCAAGTCGGTAATAAACCAAACCAGGTATACAAAGCTCAGTATCTTCCAAGGAAGAGATACGAATATTTTGAAGAATATTCCGCCATCCCACACTACCCTTTACATGGAAAAAAGTTCGAATATTTTTACTTATTCAAAAATGGCTCTAAAAGATTTTCATTAAAATATCTTATATTAAAGATATTTACCTGACAAATAAAATGTAGGTATATCTTGAATTTTCTGGGAATACCCTCTGACGACCTCTTTATTCTGGATGAACTTACATGCCTAGTAAACTGTAAGCGATAGACAAAACTTACTACACAAAATGTAGATCACGTTAAAACACAATTTATGTCGTATACATTTTTTCGTGGAGTTGACAATTTTTTAGATGTTCATTGTTATTGGCTTCAGCTTTAAAATACTTATACTAGTGAAGTCCAGGCAATGCAAAGAAACGGAACTGAACCACGTGGCAACCAACTTTTAAATATTAGACTATCGTTTCAGTGTAGTGTATTCCCTCATTTCCCTTCTATTTACAAAAATGCATTCCTCCTTATGTTTTTCTCGATTAGCATAAAGTAGATGGAAGCACAAGCTGGTGCAGAGATGTAGAGAAAGTCATGTGAATGGATCTCAGTATAACGGTTTCTGAACAGGCGCACTCTCCATTTATGCAAATAGTCCGGGCGTGTGTATTTGTGGACAGCATGGCTCTAAAACGTAAAGTCCATTAAATACCAAACTTGGTATTTAAGTTAAGTAACTTCCATGGTCGCGACACGAAGATTGCCAACAAAATCCCCCACCCCCAACTACCTTTTAAATGGGATTTTTTTTTTATTAAAATGCCGTACATTAAATATTATTGTATGACAAATAAAATCTATATGTTTAATTTTCTGGGAATAACCTATGAACACCTCTTTTATTTTGGATGGAATTTCCTGTATGTTGCACAATTGGTAAAGCGTAAGAGGTAGAAAAAATGTTTAACAAAAAATGAAGATGTCATTAAAATACCCAATTTATTTTATGTACATTTCGTAGAGTTGACCGTTTCAGAGATATTCTTTGTAATTTGTTTCATTTTTAAGAAGATTAAAACTGTTCTCATACAGGAATTTGTCAACTCCTGTCCATACAAACAAAGGAACTTCAGTCACATAGCAACCAGCTTTTGACTATCACTTTAACCAGACTATTCCCTTATTTCGGTTCTACTTACAAGGAAGCAAGTAATAAGACAATTTCTGCTAATGTTTATCTCGACTAACATCAAGTAGATAGATTCTTTTGTTAGGATAGTTGGTTGCGAGGAGGAGCAGCAGACTCGTGTCGGCTACCAGAAGTGAATGTCAAACGTGTATTCCATTTCTCATGCTGAGGCGATCCTGGCCAAGCAATTCCATATCTCGCAAGCTTAACGCCTCGCTAACTTTCCTCAAAGAGAGTTCGTGTCCAAGAAACACGGAAGGGCAGAATAAGGAGGCCTCCGTAGCCACCAAATCGGCCGAATACAGGCCACGTTATTAACCACACTTTTCTCTACATCTCCACAACAAATTGTTAAAAAGCTTATGCTTCTGCTTACTTCATGCTAATCGAGAAGAAAATAACAGAAATCGTTTTATTACTTATTTCCCTCCTAGTTAGAAGGAAGCAAGACAGTAGCATAGGCTAAAGTTTTAGTAAAATATGTTTAAAGCTGGTTGCTATGTGATTCCTTGTATGGACAGGAGTTGACAAATTCCGGTATGAGAAAAATATTAAGCATTTTAAAACAGAAACCAATAACGGGAAATATCCCAAAAATGGCCAACTGCACGAAATAAATGTATATAACAAATTTTTTAACGGCATCTACATTTTTATTTAGCATATTTTTGCCTATCTATTAGGGTTTACCAGTTATACAAAATTGCACAAAATTCATCCAGAATAAACATGTCTTCAGAGGCTATTCCCACAAAAATGAAGAAATACATTTTGTTTGTCATGTAAATATATCCATGTAAAGGGTAGTTGGGGTGGGAGGAGTTTCCTGAAAATCTTCGTGTCGCATCCTTGAAAGATACCAAACTTAAATACCAAGTTTGGTATTTAACGGTCTTTTCGTTTTTGAGCTATGCTGTCCACAGACACACACGCACGGTCCGGTTTTAGAAAACTACTTTTTTCGGACCCCAAAACATATATTTCCGGTGAAATCTCGATATCGAATTTTCGGTGGAATACAATACCTTCTCTATCCTATATGCATATTGTACATGCGGACTAGAGAAAATAAAAAATAATCAAATGAAAAACGAAAAAACTTGTTTGTTGCTTTCGCATTACTATTTGTACTGCAAACTATTCTAAAAACCTTGCAAGTAAAAGGGAAATGAGCGAACACAGTAGGCTAAACAGACACTAAAAAGTTTTAAAAGCTGTCCTTTTGCGATTGAAGAAGTAATTACGCGAGTGTTTTCATCTTGTCGATAACTGTCCTAAGAGATGAGAACACAATAGACTATTATAATATAACACAAGTAATACCTAGCTGCACTCCGGTCGTGAATTGTCCTAAGAGATGAGAACACAATAGACTATTATAATATAACACAAGTAATACCTAGCTGCGCTCCGGCCGTGAACTGTCCTAAGAGATGAGAACACAATAGACTATTATAATATAACACAAGTAATACCTAGCTGCGCTCCGGCCGTGAACTGTCCTAAGAGATGAGAACACAATACACTATTATAATATAACACAAGTAATACCTAGCTGCGCTCCGGTCGTGAACTGTCCTAAGAGATGAGAACACAATAGACTATTATAATATAACATAAGTAATACCTAGCTGCGCTCCGGTCGTGAACTGTCCTAAGAGATGAGAACACAATAGACTATTATAATATAACACAAGTAATACCTAGCTGCGCTCCGGCCGTGAACTGTCCTAAGAGATGAGAACACAATACACTATTATAATATAACACAAGTAATACCTAGCTGCGCTCCGGTCGTG
This sequence comes from Hymenopus coronatus, assembly GCA_030762935.1. NCBI lineage: Eukaryota > Metazoa > Arthropoda > Insecta > Mantodea > Hymenopodidae > Hymenopus > Hymenopus coronatus. The sequence goes on from CM060894.1 coordinate 4,411,951, forward strand.
AACTGTCCTAAGAGATGAGAACACAATAGACTATTATAATATAACACAAGTAATACCTAGCTGCGCTCCGGCCGTGAACTGTCCTAAGAGATGAGAACACGAGTTGTGTTTGATAAGACAAGACTATTATAATATAACACAGGAAGGTTATCATTGTAATACTTAAATTAGTTTTCTAATGGTACATGACCACCATCTTTATTTACACAATGTTCTTTTTTTATTTCCTTCTTTCTTTCTTCACTGCTTCCTGAATTATGATATGGCCGACCGTGTCTACACCCAAAATACGAATATCGATAGCAACAATAGAAATAGGGAACAATTATTTTATTTCAGCTTTTAATAACTAACACATGAAATGGAAACAAACGTCATTTTATTTCAGGTTATTACACTCATTTCATACATAAGAAATACAAATGATTATTTTCACTTCTGTTTGATCTAAATACATTATGAGCTGGACAAAATTTTATTTAAACATTGTAATTGAAAGTACAACTGTGGAACTGACAGTTATTAAAAGTGTTTGTTACCAAGACACGAGATTAAACAAACGACAAGATTTCAAAGAAATGAACATCAGCTGCGATAGGATGTTTCGGCGATTGGTTGAAAATGCCTAATCTCGGCAGTTTAATAATTGGGCTAACATCTCATTGAAGCTCTGTTGCCTTTCACAGCCAGGAGTAAAATATGAGATCTGAAACGGGTAACTACTTCCTGAGTGAGAAAAGCAATTGTTTGAAAACTAAAACCAATAACAGGGAATATCGCGTAAAAAACGTACACAAATAAATTTTGCATTTTAATTAAATCTCTAAAGAGTCTTTTAACAAGAAATTCAGGATACATCGGTACATATCATTTGCTATCTTTAATATAACTACAGCATTATAATCAAAATCATTTGTCATGTTTGAGAAAATCCAAAATTTCCAAAATGTTCCATTAAGCGTAATTTGGGGTGTGGGATTTTTCCAGCAAACCTTCTTGAGGAAGCTTAGTTTGGTGCTTATCAAACTTTTCGTTTTTGAGTTATTCTGTTCACAGATATACTGATCCTTTTCCTAATTTTACTTTCTCTTTTTACTTTTTGAGACCCCCTGAAACAAAAAGTGCATTTTTAGAAAATGGTCCGTGTATGTGTGTGTGTGTTTGTGGACAGCACAGATCAAAAACGAAAACCAAACTTGGTATATTCCAAGAATGTGACGCGAAGATCTTCAAGAAAATCCTCCCACCCGAACTACCCCCTTACATGGAACATTTTTCGAAAATTTTGATTTTCTAAAAAATGGCTAACGCTTTGGATTAGTATATTGCATATTAAAGATATTTACATGGAAAATAAAATATACAGAACTACACCGAAATAATTTGCGAGATTGTGCACGTGACTGATATAAGTAATTTGAGATCGGCGATGCATGGTCCCCGGATAAACATAACGTTAAACGTGTGGGTATCAGGTGCTGATAAGTCGGTGTTAAAGCAAAGCACGTTGAAATAACGGTTTAGAATGTCTTTAAAACTGCTGTCCAAGTATAGAAATGTCGATTTTTAGCAGCTCGTTACTAGCGTTCTCAAGATTTGTCGCAAAAATCTGTGAAATCTTAAACTAATCACTTGACAGTGCGACACTGAGCATTCATTAACTATGCTCTTGAGTTTAGACTACTCTGTGGGCATTATTTCAACTGCTCTGGTGGCTTAATGCGTAACGCGGGAAGCTGCTATCCCAGAGGTCATGGGTTCGATTCCTGTCACACAAATAATGTTATTATCAATGTTTCAATTCCAGACGAAGTGCCGCGATACATGGCGTACTGGCACTTCAGAAACTTATAGCCGTTACTTCAAAAGTTCAATAAACAGGCCATAAGTCTCCTATCTCAAATTACTTATTTGAGTAATCTACATATTCTGTGAAAATATTTCGGTATAGTTCATCAACTGCCTGTATATCTTTAATTTTCTGGGAATCGCCTCTGAAGACTCTATTATGCGGAATTTTGTATAATCCCTAGATAGAAAAAACGTACTTCACAAAAAATTAGAGTATCTTAAAACACAATTTATATTGTATGCATTTTATTCGTGGGGTTGACCGTTTGATGTTTTCCTTGTCACTGGTTTCAGTTTTAAAATATTTATAATTCTCTCACGCGGAAAGTTGTAACTCTCCTAGTCTTGCATAGGAACGGATTTTAACCAAATGGCGACTAGCTTTTAAAAGATTAGACCATCATTTTAGCCTAGTCTATTCCAATATTTCCCTTCTACTCACAAGGAAACAAGTAATAAGACTGTTTCTGGTATTTTTTCTCGACTAACATGAAATAAATAGAAGAATAAACTTTTTAACAATTGGATACGTAGTCTTAACTCAAAAATTGAATGTCATAGCCGGGATCTGAACCACGGATCTCCCGATCTCTAGGTGGTTGCTCTGCCACTGAGCTACCACGGCAACATACCGGCATAGTATTGAATTTCTCAACTGACTCGCATATTTCCCGGTAAACCACAAGGTGATGTCAAATTTTTGAGATGACAACCCCAATGGTGACTTACAATGTTTCAAGTACTTTAAGTCCCAGGATTCATAGAATAGACAACTATTATGTTCAATAGGTATTGGTTTAATTGTTTTTTGACACAAGCCGTGTGCAAGGATAGGTAGAGTCAGACTGAAAAATGCAATGTCATGTTAAAAACAATTAAACCAATACCAATTGACCATAACAGTTGGCTATTCTATGAATCCTGGGACTTAAAGTACTTACAACATTGTAAGTCACCATTGGGGTTGTCATCTCAAAATAATTTGACATCACCTTGTGGTTTACCGGGAAACATGCGAGTCAGTTGAAGAATTTAATGTCATGCTGGTATGTTGCCATGGTAGGTCACTGGTAGGCTAGAGATCGGGAGATCCTGGTTCAATTGAATTTTTCAGTCTGACTCTACCTATCTAACTCCTGTGAAAAAACAATTAAACCAAATTGTTGCAAAGATGTATAGAAAAACATGTGATGTTTTGCTTAAAATAAGACTTGGCAGCGATATCTCGAGTGGAGTGCAATACCTCCCGTATTACGTTTAAGAGGTACAGTAGGAATTGCGTGAATTTACTGGACCGTGCTGAAAGCAGATCCTCAATTCTGTGCATTCTTCCTCTCGCTTGTTCTGCCAGATAAAAGGGCACTGCTCGTCAGCAAGACCTGGCAACGGACATTAAACGCCAATAAGACAGTTTTCCTTGGCGACGTTATAATGGCAACAACCTCAATGTAACGACACATGGGGCTTCTTGAACCATTCATTTTATGTGCCGTTAACGTTTCCAAAAGATAGTGGGAGAGAACAAAGTTTTTCCTTGATTGACACATGAGTTGCGTCCCGAAAAACTGAATATGCGCTAACTGCAGTATATACATTTGAAAACAAGTTGTACAAGAATGGGATACTAGTGATCCAAGATGAATGTCACTAAAGTTGAACAGTGAACATACACAACAATTCAAAGGGAAGCCTTGAGGGATTATTTTGAAGGTCGTTACCTCGTTGTGCATCTTTCAATGTCCCATACTCCCAATTTAGTACCAACAGTGAGAACAACAGTCCAGCGACTTTCAATCGGATATTCCAAGTTTTGTTGACTGATAAGAAATAGTTGCCATGCCTTTTCAAATGACCCTCCTTCAGCGTGCTGTTACAATTTCTTATCCACTCTTGTCATCTGCGGTTTCACTCCCAAATCTGGACACTTCCTAAATACGAGGGTCACTGCAAAAATGTTGAGAATTGACGCAATAATATACCAAAAATATTTACTGTATTTCATTCACATATGTTCTAGCTTTTCGGTAAACAAACCTTTTATTTCAAACAATTTGTTACGTACAGCATGCTAATCAAGATAAACATAAGCGGAATTAGTGTTATTACTAGCCTCCTTCTAAATAAAGGGAAACAGGCTAAAGCGATAGTTCCGTCCTTTAAAAGCAAGTCGCTATGTGAAACACTTGAAATTCCAGTCTCTCTGCTTGCCAGCAATAAACAAAAGAAAAACGAGAAAAACATGGCATCCCGTTTAAGAAAAACTTTGTGGCTAAAATTGAAACCAACAAACCGGAATGCCGAAATTAAAGGTTAACTCTAGACAAATATATAACAAATTCTGTGTTTTAATGAGATCTACATTTTTTGTGTAGTACACTTTTTTCTCTCTCTTACGGTTTGCCTGTTATACAAAATTCATCCAGAATATAGTCTTCAGAGGATATTCCCAGAAAATTCAAGATACACGTTTCGTTTGTCATAGGTATTTTAAACAAAATGGTGAGCCATTTTTTAAAAAATCAAAATTTTAAAAAAAAATGTTCAATGTAAAGCGTAGTTTGGGGCGGGGGATTTTCTTGAAAATCTTCGTGTTGCATCCTTGGAAAATCAACTTAAATACCAAATTTCGTCTTTGAGCTATGCTATCTACATACACATATACACACACACGCGCGCGCGCGCGCGCGTTTTTTCTCAATTTTCTTTTGTTCAGGTGGTCTCAAAACATATTTCTCGTGAAATCTCGGTATCGAATTGTTGGGTGCAATACAATACATTCTCTATACACTATGTACTAGTACGTGTAGAGAAAGTAAAAAAGTTTATTTCGATTAGCATGGACTAAATAGAAGAATCTTTTGTAAGAATTTTGTTTGCTGTGGACTGCCCAACTCAAAAACGAAAAGTATGTTATATACCAAACTCACATTTAAATTCAGCATCTTACTTTCAAGAAAATCGACCAATCCCAAACTACCCTTTACATACAACAAATTGCCGATTTTCTCAAAATTTCCTTAAAGACTTTGATTAAAATCATGTATTTAAAGACATTTACATCTAAAAAATGAAAACGTTGAATTTTGTGGGAATTCTCTCTGAATACCTCTTTATTCTGAATGAACTTTGCATTACGGTTAAACCGGAGGAGATGGACAAAACGTATTACTCAGAAAATGTAGATCTCGCTAAAACACACAATTTATAATATATGTGCACGTTTCTCGAGGAGCCGACAGTTTTCGAGATATTCCCCGTTATTCGTTTCAATTTTTTTTTTTTTTTTCATTTGAGAACTTGTCAACTCCTGGCCACACAAAGAAACTGATTTCTATCATATAGCAAGGAGTTTTTAAAACATTTGACTATCGCTTTATCTCAGTGTACTCCCTTATTTCCCTTCTACGTACAAGGAAGCAAGTAATAAGATAATTTCTGCTAATGTTTTTCTTTATTAGCATGAAGTAGATAGAAGAATACTCTTTTGTAAGAATAGTTGTATTTGCAGAACAGATCTGAATGGAACACAGCATTCTTTTTACGAAGATCTGGGAAACGCCACAAACCGAAACTCTGGGTACCGTTAGGGAAACTAGCTGGAAACAAACAAGTGAAAACGCAAGTGTTCATCCTTAATTTGCATTCATGGCTTGATGTTTGCATGGCGCCTGCTGCAATGAAACCTTTGAACACCAGACAAATAGCGGGCGGCTACCTAGGATTACAGGCAAAACAAAAGCATAACGCAAACAAATGAGAAACACCGCTCACGCAAAAGTACTTTCTTTTGTTTTGGAAGTTAACGTGTTGAACAACAACGCGACACGGTTTCCATTATAATAAGTGCGCAACCTGCTGCACATGACGTCACAGCTGTCATCATTGTTACAGTGACCTCAGGGTCATGCCCTTGTGATTTCATGTTAACAAAACACGCCTGTACAAGCGAGGCGGCAAAAAACGCTACTAGTGCATTGTGGGTACACTGTTCTTTTGGTCCTGTTGCGAATATAACACTGCTAGGTTCTATATGTGATATGTATCATTCATATGACTTCCTCTGTTTACTTCATGCTAATCGAGATAAAATTAGCAGAAAATCGTCGTTCAGAAAGAATCGCGAGAATCGTGCTGGTCTCAACATGAATCGTCGCTCAAAAAGAATCACGAGAATCGTTCAAAAAGAATCGCGAGAATCGTGCTGGTCTCAACAAGAATCGTCGTTCAAAAAGAATAACGAGAATCGTGTCAGTCTCGACAAGAATCGTCGTTCAAAAAGAATCACGAGAATCGTGCTAGTCTCAACATGAATCGTCGTTCAAAAAGAATCACGAGAATCGTGCCAGTCTCAACATGAATCGTCGTTCAAAAAGAATCACGAGAATCGTGCCAGTCTCAACATGAATCGTCGTTCAAAAAGAATCACGAGAATCGTGTCAGTCTCAACATGAATCGTCGTTCAAAAAGAAACACGAGAATCGTGTCTGTCTCAACATGAATCGTCGTTCAAAAAGAAACACGAGAATCGTGTCTGTCTCAACATGAATCGTCGTTCAAAAAGAAACACGAGAATCGTGTCTGTCTCAACATGAATCGTCGTTCAAAAAGAATCACGAGAATCGTGTCTGTCTCAACATGAATCGTCGTTCAAAAAGAATCACGAGAATCGTGTCTGTCTCAACAAGAATCGTCGTTCAAAAAGAATCACGAGAATCGTGCCAGTCTCAACAAGAATCGTCGTTCAAAAAGAATCGCGAGAATCGTGCCAGTCTCAACATGAATCGTCGTTCAAAAAGAATCACGAGAATCGTGTCTGTCTCAACAAGAATCGTCGTTCAAAAAGAATCACGAGAATCGTGTCTGTCTCAACATGAATCGTCGTTCAAAAAGAATCGCGAGAATCGTGCCAGTCTTAACATGAATCGTCGTTCAAAAAGAATCACGAGAATCGTGTCTGTCTCAACAAGAATCGTCGTTCAAAAAGAATCACGAGAATCGTGCCAGTCTCAACATGAATCGTCGTCCAAAAAAAATTGTATGAGTCGAAAATAATTGCATGAATCGTGTCAATCATAGCAGGTATCGTCGTTAAAAAAGAATCGCAGGTTTGAGGAATCATGATGAGGTATTGGGATTTGTTTTTCTTTTGCTTCCACCTTATGAAGTAGCAAGCCGAGCTGCGACGAAAACTGCCGAGTGCACACGATGATATGTACGGGTATTTATAACAATTTATTTTATTGTGAGAAAATAAATAGTGCTTGAGGCCATGAGGCTAAATATAATATATAATATATAAAATAAAATATATAAATGATATATACGACCACGGACGATCATTGCCGAAGCGTTTGGGGACAGTTATTGCACATGTGAAAGCAAGCATTAGAATTTACAACTGTTTTATATTTATTAATTTATTTTTTGCAGTATCTGAAATATGATATATGTACAACTGAACGTCACTACATTAGCAGGATATTTAACTTCAGTAACAACATTTTACGACAAATAATGCAATTATGCTCCAACAGAATAGGTATAGAAACATAATATTCTAATGCATTAAAATTACCTCGAATATTCCTGAAGAAAAAATTACTCTGGATACTAGCGTTGCCTTATAATGAAGTATTTATAAAAAGCACATGACTTAGTGGCGCGACAGTGATGAATAATAATTATTCTGTGTATTCACATTACACAAATACTGCCATGTTTAGGTGTCAATTTTAGAATTAAACTTATGTTGTTTTTTTTAATGGAGGAAATTTTACTAAACATGTTTGCAATGGATGGAACAGATTCGGAAGTTTTTATATAAATGACTCTTTTTTATGATAGAGGAGCTTCTATATGACTATCACTTCCGTGTATAATATAAGGGTAGTTGGGGGTGGGGATCATCTTGAAAATCTTCGTGTCGCATCCTTGGAAGATACCAAACTTAAATACCAAGTTTGCTTTTTAACGGTCTTTTCGTTTTTGAGCTATGCTAGATACAGGCACACACACGGACATTTTTCTAAAAATGTTTTTTTTTTTATTCAGGGGGTCTCAAAACATATTTCCGGTGAAATCTCGGTATTGAATTTTGGGTGCATTACAATACCTTCTCTATACACTATGTACATAGTACGTGTAGAGAAAGTAAAACACTTCTGCACCGCCCACTATATCAACTTGTTTACGAAGCCGGCAATGCATCAGTACAAGGTTCAATTCCGTACCTCCCCTTCCAGACCAGGAGACTAGCTGGACTAATAATGGCGTCATGCATTTAAATCCACTGGCGCTAGAGGACGAATAAATCTTCAGACTTACAAGGAAGCAAGTAATGACAACTTCTGGTAAAGAACACTTTCTTTGCAGATCAGACGGATAAAGTCACGTGAACAGAACATCAGCATCCAATGTGCAAAAGCGGAAACTGTTTGTCCATCGCAGAGAATACTTTATAATCAGTCTACTTCGCTTTGATCCAACTTTTCCATGATAAATAAACTGCACGAAATCTCTCTCGGTCATCCTCCAGATGTAGAATTATTTTGGAAAAAGCTTCATCCTCTCTCTCTCTCTGCCCGCGGCTCATTCATAATACATTAGAAGCCGTTTCCAAATGGGACGACCACGAGAGAGCGAGTTTTTAAAGGGTTACGGGTCGCATCTAACACAACTTTTGTGCGACAGTTTCAAAACTCTAAGGTCATCTGTTTGCTAGACCATTACCTAAATGTTGTCTCCCGCGGAAACTTACAAACAGAATGCCTAAACCAATAGAGCGTAAAATGTCTTCAACTGATTTAACTGCCACCACTTCTCAGAGCACGTTTAAATAGTTTACGCCTCTCTCCGATTCAGAAGAAAAACTTATCTGTTACATTCCTCTCAATTTTTGCACCCGTAATTGTTTATTACTTTCTCTAGCGCATATGTATAATGTACACAGTAGGATGTAGAGAAGGTATTGTATTTCGAATATAAATAACTACGAGAGCCGTTATTTTTTAAACCTCAGAGAGGCCATAAATAAAAGACAAGTTCATAGTCAACAATTATTTTATTACTAAAAGTTTTGTACACTTATGGTTACTTTTCAACATAATCACCCAAAAGATTGAGACATTTATCCTACATATGCACAAGCTTTGCAATACCCGCTTCAAAAAATGTTGCCGCCAATGATTTCAAATGAGCGTTGACGTTGTTTTGAAGATCTTCGTTGGTTTGAAAGTGCTGCCCTCCGAGTCACGTCTTCAGTTCAGGGAAAAGGTGAAAGTCGCTGGGTGCCAGGTCAGGACTGTACGGCGGATGATCGAAAATATCCCATTGAAATTTTTCAACGAGCCGATGGGTTGTGCCAGGTTGTGTCATGGATCAACACAATTCCTGAAGTCAGCATTTCTCTTCGTTTGTTTTGAATGGCTCTCCGCAAACGTCGTTAAGTACATAGATCTTCAAAACAACGTCAATGCGCATTTGAAATCATTGGCGACAACATTTTTTGAAGCGGGTATTGCAAAGCTTGTACACAGGTACGATAAATGTCTCAATCTTTTCGGTGATTATGTTGAAAAGTAACCAAAAATGTAAAAATCTTAGTAATAAAATAATTCTTTTCTATGAACTTTTCTTTTATTTATGGCCTCTCTGAGGTTTAAAAAATAACGGCTCTCGTGCTTTAGAAAAACGTCGTGTTTGTGGACAGCATAACACAAAGACGTAAACTCTGTTAAATATCAAACTTGGTATTTGTCATTCAAAGATGCCACACGAAGATGTTCTTTTTTTAGTAGCGTACGTCCTTTAACTTGGTTGGTCATATCGGACGATGAGTGAAATTGGTGAAATGATCTCGGGGACCATGGAGCTTAAAGTTACTCGACAATCGCCTTCTCAGGTTAAGGGAACACCCCGAAAAAGAAAAAAAAAAATCTTATCCGAGCAACTCACCCTAAGCGAGATTAGAACCCGCGACGTTTTGAATGTGAAGCAGATACGTTACCACCACACTACCCAGGCGGGCAATTTTTATTAGTTTTCTCAAAAATGGCTGTAATGATTTCGACTAAAAACGTTTTTTCATCGTCAGTAAAATGAATTTTTAGGAGCAGCCTCTTCATTGTGACGGGATCATCTTTGCTGTTGGCAGCCGTTAAGTCATCTGCCTGCTAGACGCGGTACAACAGAACATTTCCTCAAGGCAGGGGGTGAAAATTGTTAACTACGTGAGTACAGAATGTTACCCGAGGCTATTGTGGTCACTAGTCACAATATCTTACTTTCTCTACACGTACTATAAACAGAGGTGTTGTATTGCACTCAAAAATTCCACACCGAGATTTCACCGCAAATATATATTTTAGGGTCCGGTGTATCCAAAAGAAGCATTTTTAGAAAAAGGTCCGTGCGTGTTGTGTCTGTGTGTCTGAACACGGTAACTCAAAACGAAAAGTCGGTAAAACACCAAACTTGGTATTTTAGTTTAGTAACTTCCAGAGATGCGACATGAATATTTTGAGAAAAATCCCCTCACCCCAAACTACCCTTTACATGGAAAAAATTTAGAAAATATTAATTTTCTTAAAAATGGCCTTAACGATTTTGATTAAAATACCGTGTAATAAAGATATTTAAAGATATGTATATCCTCGAATTTTCTGGGAATAGCCTCTAAAGACCTTATCTTGGATAAATTTTGCTAAATTTTGCATAACTGAAAGAAAACCGTAAGAGATAGACAAAAACTTACTACATAAAAATATATTTAAGTAGTATACTTTTTTTTCGTGGAATTGGGCATTTCTGAGATATTCCTTGTTATTTGTTTTCAGATTTAAAATACTTGAACTTTTCTCACAGGGAAGGCTGTCAACTCCTGGCTCTGCATAGAAACAAATTTGAATCACATGACAACCTGCTTTTTAAAAGATTTGACTATCACTTTATCCTAGTGTATTCCCTTCTACTTACAAGGAAGCAAGTAATAAGACAATTTCTGTTAATGTTTATCTTGATTAGCATCAAGTAGATAGAAGAATAAGCTTTTTAACAATTATTTGTTACAGAGATGTAGAGAAAGTCATGTAAATGGAACACAAAAGTTGCAGTTAACGTCTGAGAAAGACTTCAGAGGCCTTACTTTCCGACCTGCCAATTCTTTACTTGCAAGTTTCAAAACAAAAGTTACACGCTGCTAACAAATTTGTATTGCCTCGACCTTACATAAACTTACTCAATATTTCAGTTACATACTTGAGGGTTTCACGTCACAGGGCAAGTCTACCCCTAACACAGCCACTTCACTTGTAAAACCATTCTATAACTTGCTGCTATGCTACCATTGGCTTCTGGGGTTAGAGTTCCAATTTGGTTCGCCCTCCCCAATGTCGCCTAATACCAACGATATTTCACATTGCCACAATAACAAACACATTCACAGAATATCACCATGCAATAGAAGTCGCTGTCCTATTTAGTTCACGTCTATCTATAATTAATAATACTACTCAACTAGTTTTACTCTCTCCACATAGTGCATAGAGAAGGTATTGTAATGTACCCGAAAATTCAATACCGAGATTCCACCCCTGTATTCAAAAAGGCTGGTGTAACACTCGCTTCACTTTCTCTAGCTACTCTACAAACAAGTTTCTTACAAACGATAGTTCTTCTTTCAACACCACGCTAATCGAGATAAATATTAGCAGAATGTTATTACTTAGTTCCTTATAAGTAGAATGGAACTAAGGGAATGTGCTAGGCTAAAGTGATAGGCAAATGTTTTAAAAGCTGTCGTTATGCGATTGTTATTGCAAATCGCTTCTTTGCTTGGCCAGGGTAAAACAAACGAAAATCGGACACACCCGTATGAGTAAAATATAATTACTTCACAACTGTAAATAACAAGGAATATCTCGAAAACGGCACACTCCACGAAAAAAAATGTAGGACATAACTTGTATATTTTAACAAGCTCTACGTTTTTTGTATATTAAGTTTCTGTCTGCCTCTTACTGTTTACTAGTTATGCCAAATTAAGCAAATTTCAACCAGAATAAACAGGTCTTTAGAAGCTCTTCCCAGAAAATTCAAGATATACATTTTATTTGTGATAGAAATGGCTTTAATACGTACTATTTTAATCAAAATCGTTAGCCATTTTTAAGAAAAACAACATTTTCGAAAATTTGTCAATGTAAAGGGCAGTTAGAGGCGGGGGGGGGGGTATTTTCTTGAAAATACTCGTGTCGCATCCTTGAAAGATACCAAACTTGAATACCAAGTTTGGTATTTACCCGTCTTTTCGTTTTTGAGCTAAGCTGTCCACAAAACCCCCACGGACCTTTTTCTGAAAATACTTTCTTTTTTTGGACTCAGGAGGTCCTAAAACATGCATTTCCGGTGAAATCTCGACATCGATTTTAGGTGGAATACAATACCTTCTCTATCCCTGTGTACATTGTACAAATGGGGATAGAGAAAGTAAAAATCTGATGTGTTGCATTTACATGCCTTTCTCTAAGAGATCTGTAAACAACTATTCTTAGCAAAGATTATTCTGCTAAATGGGTAAATCATTAACACAGTTCGTCTTTATAAGCAGAAGGCAAATACAATATATGCTATAGCGATAGTCAAATCTGATCGATATGTGTTCGGTTCGCTTTGCATTTCCAGAAAAGCAGAAAAGAGAAGAGATGACCGTTTGAGAAAATGCGTAGTTTACAATTGAAACTCATGAAAAGGAGTATCTCGGAAAGGGTGAACGCTACAACAAAAATGTATTTGACAAGTTGCGAGTTTTATTATCATCTATATTTTTGTGCAATAAGTTTTAGTATATCTCGTACGGTTTACCAGTTATGCAAACTAAAGCAACATACATCCATAATGAACAGATCTTCAGAGGCCATTCCCAGAAAATTTAAGATATACATTTTATGAGGTAAATATCTTTAATATACGATATGTTAATTAAAACCATAGCAGTTTTTGAGAAAATCAAAATTTTCGAAAAATATTCCATGTAAAGGGTAGTTGGGGTGGGGGGAAAATCTTCGTGTCGCATCCTTGGAAGGTACCAACCGTCTTTTCGTTTTTGAGCTATGATGTCCGCAGACACATACGAGGGCGCGGATCTTTTTCTAAAAAAAAATATATATTTTTGTATTTTGGATTCAGGGGGACCGAAAACATGCATTTCCGGTATTGAATCTTTGAATTACAATACCTTCTCTATACACTATGCACAGTGCAGGGGGACCTCAAAGCATATATTTACGGCGAAATCTCGGTATCGAAGTTTTGAGTGCAATACAATACCTTTTCTATACACGATGTACAAAGTACATGTAGAGCAAATAAAGTGCTTTATTTGGATTCGGGGACCTCAAAACGTATTCCCGATGAAATCTCAGTATTGAATTTTTTTTGTGAAATACAATACTACCCCTATGCACGTACGTGTAGAGAAAGTAAAAAGTATTTGGCTACTGTCATTCAAATCTTCATTTGTTTGCCGAACGCTAGCTCATCTTTAAATTTCAATCATGACCTTCCATTACTTTTTCGCGAGAAATAAAAGAATTAAGGTTGAAAAGTGCCTTTGCGTCTCCCCCGCTGTGCAAGAATTTGTTATTTTAGCGCGGGTTCTCAGATTCGCTCAGGAGATGGCAGACGCAACTAATCAGCTTTAAAGCAACATATGCAAAGCTGGCGCTACACTTTAATTCTTCTCTGGATGTTATTGTTTTAAGAAGGACGAGGAATTAGTTTCAGTTTGTTTTCGTGGCGACTCAAAGTAATACAATTATGTATTCCGCTGCGGGGTGTTGGCTTTTGCTATCATCAACATCCAACACATTTAAAATGCAAGTATCGAAAGGAAGTGCCTTGTTTTGTTTCTATACACCAGCAGTGGTGGCATCTAGCGTCAATCTCTCGTATCTTCAGGCGTTTTCATAGCTTCTCTCGCACGTATGTACACAGTAGGTAGAGAAGGTTTAGTATTCCACCCCAACACTCCATACCGAGATTGCAGAGGAAAAACCTTTTGAGAGCCCTTATATAAGAAAAATTAAAAAAAGTATTTTTGGATATATGTGGGGGAGGCCTGCCTATAGCTCAGGCTCGCGCCATGGCCGAGTGGTCAGGCCCCTCTCACCTAGACGGCCGGCTTCAATCCCAAGTCACCGCATGAGATTTATGGTGGACAAAGTGGCGCAAGGGCGGGTTTTATGGTTTCCCCCGCCTTAGCATTCCACCAGTGCGCCATCTTCCATTTCATGTATCCCCAGTGTCATCGCCTACAGTGCCACAAGAAGTAAAAATGGGCGTTAAACACTATCAAAAGACTATTTCTGCTAATGTTTTATCTCGATTAGCATGAAGTAGAAAGAAGAACAATCTTTTGTAACAATAGTTTGTTTGCGGAACAGCTTCAGAAAGTTATGTGAATTGAACATTGGGATGCTTTTCTTTTAGTGTGATGTTAACAAGGATTTTGCCGGATCTTCCGGTCCATAGCCGGTTGCTCAACCACTGAGCTACCATGGGAACATGCCGGCACGACATTAACACTAATTGACCATAATAGTTGCCTAAAGTATGAATCCTGCTATCTATACTACGGCATCTCAAAATAATTTGAGACCATCTTGTGGTTTACCGGAAACATGCGAGTCAGTTGAGAAATTTAATGCCGTACCGGTATATTGAAATGGTAGCTCAGTGGTAGAGCAACCAACTAGATACCGGGAGATCCATAGTTCAAACCCCAGCTAAGACATTACATTTATCAGAACTCAATTTCAATTATGTTACATAGCAACCAGCTTTTAGAACATTTGACTATCGCTTTAGCCAATCGTACACTCTTATTTTGCGTCTACTTACAAGGAAGCAAGTAATAAGACTATAATGTTTTATCTCAATTAGCATGAAGTAAAACGAAGAATAATCTTTTGTAACAACAGTTTGTTTGCGGAAGAGGTAGTCACGTCACATTACTGTTATAGCAATAACAAATCTTGTTTTTCTCTCTGCCTATACAAACACAAACTTTGCTAGAGTTGTATACATTTGGCATCACTGTTTTATCTCACACTAGGAGTGTGGGACAAAGCACTAATCTAGGCCACTTACTTTAGCTTCTAATGTGTTAAATTGCCCGTAAGAGAATCGATAACGGCAACGCTGGAAGCTTTGTCCATTACTTGCAGAGAGCTTTCTATAATATATCAGCAGAATTATACAATACAAGAGACTGGTCGATTTATCATCTTGTAAGTGATGATTCGTGAGCCATCTATGTTTTCATGATATTTCATTCACAAACAGTTAAAAGCTTGCCAACATTCTCAAATTGAAATACATAACTTCCACTCCTCCAGATACTGTAATACGAGGGACTTTTTCTTTTTCAACCTCCGATAGGCAATAAATAAAAGAAAAGTTCATAGAAAACAATTATTTTATTACTAAAAGTTTTGTACACTTATGGTTACTTTTCAACATAATCCACCTTCATTGGTTTGAAAGTGCTGCCCTCCTAGCCATGTCTTCAGTTCTTCAGGGAAAAGGTGAAAGTCGCTGGGTGCCAGATCAGGACTGTACGGCGGATGATCGAAAATGCCCCATTGAAATTGTCCAATTATGTTTTTTTAGATTCAAAAGTGCCTTTACTATAGTAAATTAATACTGTGGAGGAAATTAAAGGAATCAGTGATTTCAGGTTAATAATTTAAAATCTTATTTAATTCTTTTTTTGGTTATATTAATTATTGTGGCAGCAGTGTGTGGACGAGCGTTGTCATGGATCAACAATTCTTCCAGTCAGCGTTCCTCTTCGTTTGTTTTGAATGGCTCTCCTCAAACGTCATAAAGTACGAAGATCTTCAAAACAACGTCAATGCTCATTTGAAATCATTGGCGGCAACATTTTTTGAAGCGGGTATTGCAAAGCTTGTGCACAGGTACGATAAATGTCTCGGTGATTATGTTGAAAAGTAACCATAAGTGTACAAAACTTTTAGTAATAAAATAATTGTTTTCTATGAACTTGTCTTTTATTTATAGCCTATCGGATGTTGAAAAAAAAAAAACGGAATTCGTATCTTCCGAAGACATCCAGAATCTACACGACAGGGACCGGTCTGGGCCTTACCAGGGGATTCCCCAACTGAACCAAGTGTTAGCATAAACCAATCTTTATACCCGTACCCCATGTTTTCGACATTTTGTACATTGTAACCAATTTTGTGTACTTGTTACTTAGTTGTTTTCTTGTTGCGCACCGAGGTCAAAATCACAGGATACAAATATATTGCGCACTAAGAAATGTAAGATATACTTATCAGGTCGAGCATGTATATTGGGAATACGAGATCTGATAAGTAACTTACAGTTCGTGGTTAGCCAATTACTTTTTGAAATACTTGAAAAAAAAATAAATAGACTTATGTGTTACGATCACATGACTTTCTCTAACTACTACAAAAAACGTCTTACGAAAGATTATTCTTCTTTTTACACAATGCTAATCGAGATAAACATTAGCAGAATGTTCTTATTACTCAGTTCCTTATAAGTAGAAGGCAACTAAAGAAATACGCTATGCTAAAGTGATAGTCAAATATCTTAAAAGCTGTCGTTTTGAGATTGTCATTGCAAATCGCTTCCTTATTTGGCTAGGAGTAGAAGAAAAGAAATAACGGACACTTCCTGTCTGAGAAAAGTAAAAGTGCTTTACAATTGACACTAAAAACAAGGAACGTCTCAAAAAGGGTCTCAACTCCGCGAAAAAATGCATTTGACATAAATTGTGTGTTTTAACGAGGTCTATATTTTTTCTTTAGTAAGTATTTGTCTATCTCTTACGGTTTACAGTTATGCAAAATTCAGCAACACTCATTCAGAATAAAGAGGCATTTAGAGGTATTCAAGATACACATTTTATTAGTCATAAATATCTTTAACATACGGCATTTTAATAAAAATCGTTAGCCATTTTTGAGAAAATCAAAATTTCTGATTTCTCTTTTCTATGCAAAGGGTAACTTGGAGTGGGGGATTTTTCTCAAAATCTTGTGTCGCATCTCTGGAAGATACTAAACTTAAATACGAAGTTTGGCATTTTACCGACTTTTCGTTTTAGAGTTATCATACACATGAACATACACGGACCTTTTTCTAAAAATATTTTTTCTTAATTCAGGGGGCCCTAAAACATGTATTTCCGGTGATATCTCGGTATCGAGATGTACATAGTACATGCACAGAAAGTGAAAATGAATCGTCGATGTGAACAAATGAAAGGCTACATTTAAATTCTATGGACAAAGCCCTCTTGTACACTCTTTTGTTAATGATTCTTTACTCGAAGTAGCATATGTTACGTCATTTCCTAATTGCTCTTTTAAGTATTAATGACCTCTCAAACTCTTACAGTGCTTGTTGCCATGACAATTAATAAATGAATTGTAAATTTATCTTACATTACCAAAGATGTGTTCACAATGGTTAACGCACATATCAAGCATTTCAAAAATAACTATTCGGTGTGTTTTCGTTACATATAAGCGTTTTGGTTTTGTTCTATTAAACGTGTTGATTTGCTGGTTGTGACGGTGGAAGCTATAGAAGAGGCTGAGCATAAGCAAGGAAATGTGTGGCATATACAACGCGTGCAGTTAACTTTGGCAATATATCTGCAGCGCGATATTAATTAACTTCCGCTTATTAAATTGGGAAGTAATAAAACATTTAGATCCGAGGAAGTGAATATATTTTCCATCGGAATCGACAAATCAGAAGAATCGCGAGAGATAGAATTGTCTAATAGAAATAAATTACAATTCTGGAAAACAGAATTTGAATTTTGAATTATTCAAAAAATGTTCCAGCCACCTTTACAGCCTGGATCCTTGTCCATACATGCCCCGAGATCATTATTGCCGCCGTTTTTCCTTTCAAGCAAGAACATGTTCCAGCCACCTTTACAGCCTGGATCCTTGTCCATACATGCCCCGAGATCATTATTGCCGCCGTTTTTCCTTTCAAGCAAGAACATTGTTTTTCTGACACAAGCCGTGTGTAGGACAGCTGTTGTATAGGTAGAGTCAGACTGAAACATCCAAGGTCATAGCCGGGATTTGAACCACGGATCTCCCGGTCTCTAGCCGTGTGTAGGACAGCTGTTGTATAGGTAGAGTCAGACTGAAACATCCAAGGTCATAGCCGGGATTTGAACCACGGACCCCGCTGTCTATACACGGCCTACTGTGAAACATGCAAATCAGTTGAATCTAACATCGTGACATGTCATGGTAGCTCAGAGCTTAGACAATCGAAGTTAACAACAAAATATGTTCATATAAAGCGTGGTTTGTCGCCCCCCCCCAATGGTGTAGAGGTTACCATGCAAGGCTCTAAAACCAAAAATTCCGTTCAAACATGACAGAGTGACGCACTGATTTTGTAAGACGCAAACATCCTTCACCATGGCTTCCTTCGGAAGGGAAGTAAAGCCGATGGTCCCGTGTAATGTTTATCTGTAGGCAAAAGAAGGAAAATTCCGCCATTTCGTGTCCGCAAGTCGAGATTTCCTCTTACAGTGCCATCTATGGGCCACGACCTGATCCGTCGCCTTGGCGAACTAGAAATTCAAATCCGATCTAGGAAACATCGTTACGATGCTGTGTGTCAATTGGGAGTTAACGGAAAGCGCAGTTTGTGCTGGGGAATCTTCGTGTTGCATCCTTGTAAACTTCGTTTTGAGTTCACAGATGCGCCCGCGGTGGGCCTATTTCTAAAAACGGTCTCTTTCAATGCAGGTGACCTTAAAACGTGTATTTGCAGTGAAATCTGTCTACTTGTTTGATGGAATGCAATATCCTCTTTACCTATAGGATATTTAACTAAGTAGAGAAAGTAAAATGTACACCTTAAATTTACGTAAACGAAATTTGAAAAATAATGAATCACAAGCGTTGAAAATTGGTCATCTAGTGCTTAGTATAGTAGAAGTATTTCCTGTATCCTCTAAATGGGGCATGGCACATTGTTACGATATTTCCTTGATAGGATTTGAATTTCTAGTTCGTGAATTCGCCGCTATGCGCCATGGTGACGAGGATCAGCTCGTCGCTCACAGATGGCACTGTAGGATCAAATCACTGCTTACGGACGCCAAATGGCGGAAAACTTTGTCCAGGAACATTCTTCTTTCAAGGTTCTTTTACACCAAAATAAATATTTCACGTTACCGTTTTTACTTCCATTCCGAATGAAGCCATGCTAAGGATTTTTGAGTGAGAAAACATCTATCACTCTCCGCTAGGTTTGAACCTTCAAACTGAGGTCACGGGGCTAAAGGTTATCTAAAGGGGAGACCAATAACTAATATAGTAATATAAATTATACTAAGAAGGGACAAATATACATCGGGAAGAGATATTGTAAAACGCAGGACAAACCGTTGTCACGAGCTGACAAGCGACCAGGTACCGTTAAGGGCAGGACATTTGAGTGAGGTTACACTGCCCGAGGGTGAAAGAGAAACAATTCTCCTGCTGGTCCAGCGACACTTTTGCACTAGCCCTGGAAGAGTGGCCGGGGTAAGATGTGATGAGTCCGCGGGGCTACACATGGCGGCGAGAGAAGCAGTGCTTATTTGATGCACCAGCAGACGCTCAAAAGTAATAACAAATGATAGGCGCGGTCGCGTAATGCGTAGTTGAAAAGGGGAAAATTTAGGAGGAACGCGTGTGTGTTCGACGGCACAAAAGGCCCAACAAAATGAATAAATGAGTTCAATAATAACCTGGAACTCAAGAAAATCACTTGTGAGCTAGGACACCCACATCTCCTAAACCTGCACGTGGACCCCTAAAATAGGTGACCGCCGCAAAACTTAGGTTTTAGAGGCCAGCATGGTAACCACTACACCACGGAGGGCGCAAAAATCATTAGGCTTTGTTTAATACAATAGAAGTTCGATTTAGTAGCATAATGTATCCTAAAAATCACTATTGCAAATCACCGGAGCAACGACTGCATTTTGTTTATTTATCCCACCCGTTGCGCTAATAACTATCACTTTGATTTAAAGTTTCTGCATAGCAACGGTGTCTATTACAAGTATCTGTACCACAAATATATTTAATATACGGTATTTCAAATCGTTAGAAAAACAAACTTTTCAAAGAATTTTCCAGGTAATAGTTTGGGGTGTTTAAGAGCTTTGGAAGCAACTAAACTTATACACGAAATGGATATTCAACGATTTTTTAGTTTTTGAGCCATGCTGTCCACTTACACACACGGACCTTTTTCTAAAACTTGATTTTATTTAGGGGACCTCGGTGAGATTTAGCCATCGAACTTTTTGATGGAATGCAATACCTTCCCTAGCTACTATGCACACTGTACATATGTGATTGATAGAGTAAAACATTTGCCAGGCAACGTGACGCAGTGAACTATTAAAATATAATAGGTGCACAGTATCACACTGTGGGGAAGCATAGCTGCCGTCAGTTATCCGTCACTCACTTGTCGCTGCTTTCAGTCACAGAGAATAGCGCACTTCATTTATTTGCACAAGCAAATTAATTTGATACAAGCTGCTACTACTATACTCTTTGCATTGAGCTGAACACGCATTTGCACTCTCTGGTGACGTCACTTTGCCAAGCTGTTTCACACTCAAAATGTTTGCGCAATTAATTTCAACTTCGTTCAATGACGTAATTATATGCTGGTAGCGCTAATGGCCAAGTGAAAGTCAAATCAATATCAATTTGTTCTGTTAATAAGTAAGCGACAAGGAACATGAATAGGCCAGTGGCCTGCATTCAAAACAGGCGCAAACTTACAACACACAAAAGTGACTGAACTCTAACAGCAAGATACATAGTTATTTATATTACAAGGTCCCTTTTTTTTTTCAACCTCAGATAGACTATAAATAAAAAGACAGGTTCATAGAAAACAATGATTTTACTACTAAAAGTTTTGTACACTTATGGCTACTTTTCAACATAATCACCGAAAAGATTGAGACATTTATCGTACCTGTGCACAAGCTTTGCAATACCCGCTTCAAAACATGTTGCCGCCAATGATTTCAAATGAGCATTGACGTTGTTTTGAAGATCTTCGTACTTTACGACGTTTGAGGAGAGCCATTCAAAACAAAAGAAGATGAACGCTGACTGGAAGAATTGTGTTGATCCATGACAACGCTCGTCCACACACTCGGATCCTTGAACAATTTGGATGGGACATTTTCGATCATCCGCCGTACAGTCCTGACCTGGCACCCAGCGACTTTCACCTTCTCCCTGAACGAGACGTGGCTAGGAGAGCAGCACTTTCAAAGCAACATTGCTCATTAGAAATCATTGGCGGCAACAGTTTTTGAAGCGGGTATTACAAAGCTTGTGCACAGGTACGATAAATGTCTCAATCTTTTCGGTGATTATGTTGAAAAGTAACCATAAGTGAAAAAAAGGTTTAGTAATAAAATAACTGTTTTCTATGAACTTGTCTTTTATTTATTGCCTATCGGAGGTTGAGAAAAAAAAAGGCCCTCGTATTTATCAGCATTAGTATCCTCATTACGAGGAATTGAATTTTAGTAGTGACGAAGGTAGTGTTTTGTTTGTTCGTAACCCCGTCGGAATAAACAGTTTCAATTCTGGCTGTTTACATTGTACTAAATAAATCAATATATGAAAGAGAAATCCTTAAAAAAAAAAAAAAAAAAAAAAAAAAAAAAAAAAAAAAAAAAAAAAAAAAAAAAACTTAAGTCCGTTAATTATCAAACTTAAATATAAAGTTCAGTATCTTTCAAGGACGCGACACAGAACTTTACATGGAAAAAATTTCGAATTATTTTATTTTCTCAAACATGAATAACGATTTTCATCAAATGCTCATATTCAATATATTTACATGGAAAATAAAATGTATATCTTGAATTTTGGGGAACACCTCTGAGCACCTCTTTATTTCTGATGATTTTATTGAATGTTGCATTAACTAGTAAACCATAAGAGATAGACGAAAACTGTAGAGTTCCCTAAAAGAAACAATGTATGCCCACTTTTTTTTTTCTTCGTGGAATTGCGTTTTCGAGTTATTCCATTTTATTGGTTTTAGTTTTAAAATACTTTTTCCATACAGGAACTTGTCAACTCCTGACCACGGAAAGAATCGAATTTCAATCCCCTAGCATTTGACTATCACTTTAGCCTAGTGTATTCCCTTCTACTTACAAAGAAGCAAGTAATAAGACAAATTCTGCTAATATTCATCTTGATTTTTATGAAGTAGATAGGAAAATAAGCTTATTAACAATAATTTGTTACAGAGATGCAGAGAAAGTCATGTGAATGTAACACTTCAGATTTTTTTTTACTTTCTATACACGTACTATGCACATAGAATATAGAGAAGGTATTGTAATGCTTCGAAAAATTCGATACCGAGATTTCACCGGAAATACAAGTTGAGACCCCGTGAATAAATAATAAAAAAAAGCATTTCTGGAAAAAGTTCGGTGTGTGGGGGGGGGGGGGGGCAGCATAGCTCAAAAACACATCAGAATATATTCTTCTGCGAGCTCGCATGCTCATACCACGTGGTGCTAATCTAGTACGTCTGAGGTACAGTTGTAAAACCGTGTTCCTACATTTGGCAGGAAAAGAAATAGCTGCCTACTTTCAGTGTTCACAGACAACGATGAACTCTATCAAATGTAATAATACACGTTAAACAACAGGCGAGACATAATTATATTCAGTACGAGATGTGCCAGCATGTTGTTTTGAAGTATTTCATACGTACTCACTCCGATATGTCTTGCGAGTTTTAGCATTCACATATACACAATCATCACTGAACATGTCTAATATACTGCCATAATACCAGAAAAGCCAATCTGCAGATGGAACTGCTTCCACTGCTCTTTACACTCGAACTGTCTGAATCATCACAGAGACTGATAACTAGTGAGCTAACCACTATGTCCACCATTCCCTCCAAATCTGTTTATTCTTCCTGAACAATTACTGTATTTCCAGCTGCTGGCGCAACTCGGCTAATTTAAAAGTTAAGCATACTTTATGCTGCAAGCTAAGAATATTGTTCAGTGAAAACTTTTACCTATACACTAGGAATAGGCGTTTCTGTTTCACAACACTGGTGTTTCCACCATTACTTGCTGACTAGAAACAAGATCCATGATAATGGACACGCATTGTTACATAATGATCAGTCATTCATACTGAGTCAACATTGAATTGTGTAATACGATATTTCTGAGCTCTCTCCTCGGCAATTCTAGAGGAACTATCATAGGCATTACATTACCAGTGGAGTAAGACAAAACAGAGAGGACCTTGTGGTGTGCCTGTTAGTAGCTCAGCGTGGCTCAGGGGAGAACCTCACGAACGGACGGACGGCATTTTCCCTCTGCTCATTATCACCTTCTTTCTTTGTAGATCACAAAAAGATGCGCTTTGCTCCAGACCTTAAGAAAATGAAGATAATTGTATGATTATGGCCTCTTGATGTTTTAATTGTGCAGAGAGACTTTAAACTCAAGAAATGAATTTCAGAACGTGCTCCACTTCCAAAACCTCAGCAGAAGATGGCGACGTAATATGATTAGGAACTCAATATGAACAAAACCAAGTTTAGATCAGAATTTAAAAAATCTTATGTGTTCCATTCACATAACTTTCTCTACATCTCTGCACCAAATTGTTAAAAAGCTTAAGCTTTTATTTATTTCGTGCTAATCGAGAAAAACATACGAGAAATAGTCTTATTACTTGCTTCCTTGTAAGTAGAAGTGAAATAAGGGAGTACCATAGATTAAAGTGATAGTCAAAAGCTGATTGCTATGTGACTGATGTTCCTTGGTTTGTATGAAAAGTAGTTGACATATTCCTATATGAGAAAATTATACGTTTTTTAAAGCTGCAACAAAAAACAAGGGATATCTAAAAAACGTTCAACCCACGAAAAAAAAAGGGATTATAACAAAGTGTGTGTTTTAATGAGCTCTACATTTTCTGTTATGTTAGCTTTTCTCTATCTCTTACGGTTTACCAGTTATGCAAAATTCAGCAAAATTCACCCAGAATAAAGTAGTCTTCAGAGGCTATTCCCAGAAAATTGAAGATGTAAATTTTATTTGGCATGTAAAGTGCTTTAATATACGGGATTCTAATCAAAATCGTTATGAGCCATTTTTGAGAAAATCAACATTTTCGAAATTGATTCCATGTAAAAGTAGTTGCCCCGTGTCGTACCCTTGGAATACTTAACTTAAATACCAAGTTTGGTAATTAACGGACCTTTCGTTTTTGACCAACGTTGTCTACAAACACACACACACACACACACAGACCATTTTCCAAAAAATTCAGGGGAACCAAAACATGCATTTCCGGTGAAATCTCGGTATGGAATTTTTTGGGTCCAATAAAATACCTTCTCCAGACCGTTAAAATACCAAACCTGGTTTTTGGTTTTGTATCTTCCAAGGATGCGACACGAAAATGCAAGCATACCCGATGAAATCTCGGCAACGATTTTTTGGGTGAAATGCAATACTTTATCTGTGTACATTGTACGTGCCGGAGAGAGAGAGAATTGTTCCTTCTAAAGTCTTCAAAAATAGTTTTAAGAAACAACGTCATTTTCTATTAATGCAGCACGCATAAGTTTGAACACGTTAAACAGTATACAGAAGTTTAATCGTAATATTGCCAAGCAGCACTGAGACAGCCTCCAACACAAATGCGCTCTAGAACATGGCGTTTTTCATGCCTAACCGCCTGCTGCTACATTAATAACGCCCATATTCGTGTTTGATAACAACAGAAAGCCTGAGGTCACTTTTGTATCTGTATGACCTTCAGCGTTGTAGCAGGGCTGTGCAAATAATACTGCCGAGTTCAAATCACCTTCAAATAAGCAACAATATATTTACTTTCTCTACACGTACTATTTACATAGTGTATAGAGACTGTATTGTAAAAATCTCCATAACGAAATATATGTTTTGAGTCCCTCTGAATAAAAAAAAAAAAAATTTACGTGTTCCTTTCACATGACTTTCTCTACACCTCTGCAACAAATTGTTAAAAAGCTTACGCTTCTATTTACTTCATGCTAATCAAGATAAAAAAAAATTAGCAGCAATAGTCTTATTACTTGCTTCCTTGCAAGTAGAAGCGAAATAAGAGAGTAGTATAGGTTAAAGTGATAGTCAAAAGCTGGTTGCTATGTGACTGAAGTTCCTTTGTTTGATTGGACTGGCGTTGACAAATTCCTGTATGAGAAAAGTGTATGTTTTTCAAAGGTGAGATCAAAAACAAGGAATATCCCCAAAAACGATCAACTCCACGAAAAATTTGTATATAACATAAATTGTGTGCTTTAATGCGCTCTACATTTTTTGTAAGTTCTTGTCCATCTCTTACGGTTTAGCACTTATGTAGAATCCCGTAAAATTCATCCAGAATAAAATAGTCTTCATTGGCTATTCCCAGAAAATTTAAGATATACATATTATTTGCCTGGTAAATATCTTTAATATACGACATTTTAATCAAAATCGTTACAGCCATTTTTGAGAAATTCAAAATTTTCGAAAAAAGTGCCATGTAAAGATTAGTTGGGGTGATTTTCAAGAAAACCTTCGTGTCACATCCTTGGAAGGTACCAAACTTAAATACCGAGTTTGGTATTTAACGGCGCTTTCGTTTTTGAGTTATGCTGTCCACAAACACACGCACACACACGGACCTTTTTCCAAAAATGTTTTTTTTCGGATTTAGGAGGGCCCAAAACGTGCATTTCCGGTGAAATCTCGGTATCCAATTTTTGGGTGCATTACAATACCTTCTCTATACACTATGTACATAGTACGTGCAGAGAAAGAAAAAAAAAATTAGAAAGGGTGTGTGTGTGTGTGTGTGTGTGTGTGTGAGAGAGAGAGAGAGAGAGAGAGAGAGAGAGAGAGAGAGAGAGACTGACTCTGAACAAGATAACTCAAAAACGAAAATATGGTGAAGTACCCGAGCTGGTATATAAGTTTAGTAGCTGTCTTTCAGGGGGGGGGGGGCGAAACGATTTTGAGCAAACCCCCCCCCTCACATCCCAAACTACACATACATGGAAAAAATATCGAAAATTTGTATTCTCAAAAATGGCTCTAACGATTTGATCAAAATGCCGTATATTAAAGATATGGCAAATAAAATGTATATATTGCATTTTCTGGGAATAGCCTCAAAAGACCGCTTTATTCTGGATGTATTTTGCAGAATGTTGAACAACTGGTAAAGAGTAAGAGATAAGAGAAAAGCTTGCAGCATAAAAAGTGTAGATCTCGTTAAAACACACAATGTCATTTACAGTTTTTTTTTCATTTTTGCGTATAATTGACCATTTCTGAGATATTTGAAGTCATTTCCTTCAGATTTAAAATACTTGAAAACTTTCTCACACGGAAAGCTGTAAACTCCTAGTCATGCATAAAGGGATTTCAACCACATGGACACACGCTTTTTAAAACATTTGACTATCGCTTTATCCTAGTGTATTCCTTTATTTCCCTTCCACTTACAAGGAAGCAATTTCTACTAATGTTTATATCCATTTTCATGCAGTAGATAGCCGAATATGCTTTTTAACAATAATGTGTGTCAGGGACGTAGAGAAAGTCATGTGAATGGAATATCAGATTTTTTGAAAAAGGGGGAGTGTGTGTGTGTGTGTGTGTGTGGACAGCATAGCCCAATAACAATAAGACCGTTAAATACCAAACTTGGTATTTAAGTTCAGTATCTTCCAACAATGCCACACTCCATCCCAAGCTACCCTTTACACAGAAAAATGTTGAAATTTTTGTTTTTCTCAAAAATGGGTGACGATTTTGATTAAAATACCATAGATATATTAAAGCTACATTCATCACGAAATGTACATCTTGAATTTTCTGGGAATAGCTTCTGAACACCTGTTCATTCTGGACGAACTTTGCAAAACTGTAAACCTTAAGAGATAGACAAAAACTTACTCTACAAAAAATGTAGATCTCATTAAAATACAAATTTTTTCAAACATTTCATTTCTTTTCTTTTTTGTTTTTCTGGAAATGCAAAGCGAACTGAACTTCAATTGTTCACATATGATCTGGTTTTAAAATATTTGACTATCGCTTTAGCCTGGTATATTCCCTTAATAACTAAGTAGTAACACCTATTGTGTTAATCTTTTTCTACTTTAGCATTATGAATAGTTTGTTTCCAGAATAGACCGAGAAAGTCCTGTGAATGTAACATCACATTTTACTCAGGATTAATACCACCCAATGGCTAAGAAAACCTGATTTCTATTATCGCGTGTAGTATTGGCATTTTTTTTTTAAACCTCCTGTGGTCACTGTGCAGTGTGAACGCTGACGGAGACCGGTAACTTTGACCCATATTCGTTATTCATGTGCGTTCGTCCACCTGCCAACACTTGCATTCTATTCTCATCTACATTTCATCGCAATATACAGGTTGTTTCGAAAAGTAACGCACAATCATTTTTACTTTCTCTACACGTACTATGTACAACGTGTATAGAGACGGTATTTTTTATTATTCACCGAGATTTAACCGGCAATATATATTGAAACCCCCTGATTATATAAAATATAAATAAATACAAATAATAAACAATAAAAACAATAAAAAAAAGCATTTTTAGAAAAATGCCCGTATGTATGACTTTGTATTTAAGTTTGATGTCTTCTAAGGATGCGACACGAAGATTTTCAAGAAAATCCCCCCACCTCCAACTACCTTAACAAGGAAACACTTTCGAAAGTTTTGATTTACTCAAAAATGGATCCATTTATCTCGATCAAAATATCGTATATTAATGATATTTACATGACAAAAAAAATGTACATCATGAATTTTCTGGGAATAGTCTTTGAAGACGTCTTTATTCTGGATGAATTTTGTAGAACTCGTAAAGAAATAGACAAAAACTTATTGCACAAAACATGTAAATCACGTTAAAACCCCACAATTTGTCCTATAGGATTTTTTCCTAGAATTGACCATTGTGAGGTATTCCTTTTTATTTGTTACAGATTTAAAATACTTGAACATTTCTCACTCGGAAAGTTGTAAACTACTGGCACTGCAGAGAAGCGGATTTCAACCACATAGCAACCACCTTTTAAGAGATTTGACATTTATTTTAGCATAGTGTGTTCGCTTATTTTCGTTCTACTTACAAGGAAGCAAGTAATTAAGAATGCTTGTGCTAATGTTTATCTCGAGTATCATAAAATAGAACTATATACTTTTCAACAATTGGTTTTTTTACAGCGATATAGAGAAAGTCAGTTCTTAATATATACATATTATAATTATAAATAGATTGTTTTCTCTATTTCACGGAGTTCATGCGATATTCAGTTGTTGTCTTGCTTAGCATCAGTGCTGACAACATGATGACTTACTCGTACAGAACGAATCATTTCCTCTAGTTCAGCAGATTCCATGTTGATGACATCCGCCATTTTATGGATCGATACGAGCTTTCAGAGTCATGGCCTACTTGAATGAGGCCGTATAGTTTTATAACACTGAGTGACAGAATTTTCTACTTTTAACACTACTGACATTTGGTGGAAGACATACTTTTAGCAGCAAGTGTCTGAAAATTAAATCACAAAACAGAGACTGGAAGCAAGCATTTTGGTGAAGGAAATACAACTCCATTATAATCATAAGCACCTTTACACTTCACAAATAAAGTAATCTAGCTGAAGGGCAATGAAACAATGCGATCTGACAAAGGCTAGTCACTGAACACAAACAATGAAAGGGTATAAAGACAATTATTTCTGAAGCCAACAGTCATTTTGTGTATCTCGACTGCGTGGGTAAAAACCGCTATCCAGCCATTTTTATTTCAGTTGAGTGGTCGTAACTTTTCAGTTCGTTAAGAGCAAGAGTCCGAGGGCTAACAAAAAAATCGGACGTGTTCCATTCGCATGCCTTTCTCTGCAGAATAAAACTATTTATTCTGTTATCTAAGTCGAGCTAATCGGGATACAAATTAGCAGAAATAGTCTCATTACTTACAAAGGGAATACACTAGGATAAAGTGACAGTCAAATATTTTAAAAACTGGTTGAACTCGTTTCTATGCAGGACCAGGAGTTTACAACTTTCCGTATGAGAAAAGTTTTGAGTACTAAAACAAGCTAATAACAGGGAATACTTCAGAAATGGTTAATTCCACGAAAAAAAAAAAAAAAAAACGTGTATTACTTAAATTGTTTTTTTAACGAGCTCTACTTCTTTTTTTTTTTTTTTTTGATAAGTTTTTTGAGAATAAAGTAGTCTTCAAGAGGCTATTCCCAGAAAATTAAGATATACATTTTATTTGTCAGGTAAATATCTTTAATATACGATATTTTAATCAATATCATTAGACCCATTTTTGACAAAATCAAAATTTTCGAAAAAAAATTCCATGTAAGGGGTAGTTGGGGGTGGGGAATTTTCTTAAAACTCTTCGTCTCTCATCTTTTTTTTTTTTTTTTTTTTAATTCAGAGAGACTCAAAATATTTATTTCCGGTGAAATCCCGGTATTCAATTTTTGGGTGCAATACAATAGCCTGTCTATACACTACTTACATAGATTGTGTAGAGAAAGTAAACTTTTTTTTTGTGAGCGATTTCATGAAATTTCAGTCATACACAACCTTAAAACACGCCTGAAGTGACCGCAACGAACGTAACAAAACAAAAAGAACGTTTCACACAGGTACCTTACTAACAACGTTTTAATTATTCATCCAAATTAAATCAATATTCCATAAATATGTAAAACTAATTAATAAATTATTGGAATGCCATTCTGTTCTCGGAAATTAAAACGCGGATTCCCAAATGTGATTTTAAACAAACGAAATAAATACATTTAATCAGCGTAGATTGAACACACATTCGTGTTAATTAATACTCTTTCCTCCCGCCCAATACTAAAAATAAATGTTGCATTTTGTCACAAATTAATTTACATCCGCTGAAATATAAACTTATATTTAATTGCGAATTAATATTGGCAAACAGCTTCACAATAAAAAGCCTTTGTTGATTTTACAATTGAATTCTACATGACGACGCGGTAAAAACAAAAGAAGATAGATACGTAGCATTTTATTTAATGAATTACTCTCATGTTCTTCGCTTTGCGAACGAGAAATGTTCCTGCGTTCTTCTAGCAATGAAGAACAGTTCGCTAAGCTACTCTTGGGCATCTGTGAAGTTTAACAAAACACTGATGTGTTGCACTTACGTGACTTTCTCTAGTTCATCGACAAACGTCTTACGAAAGATAATTCTTCTTTCAACACCATATTAATCGAGATAAACATTAGCAGAATGTTATTACTTAGTTCCTAATAAGGGAATGCACTAGGCTAAAGTGATAGCCAAATCATCTGAGGAAAATATAAGTATTTCACAACTGAAACTAACAACAAGAATACCTGGAAAACGGCAACCTCCACGAAAGAAATTGTATATGACATAAGTTGTGTATTTTAACAAGATCTATATATTTTGTGTAGTAAGTTTTTGTCTATTTCTTACGGTTTACTACTCACGTAAAACTTCATCCAGAATGAAGCAGGTCTTCAGAAGCTGTTCCCAGAAAATTCAAAATTCAAGATATACATTTTATTTGTGATGTAACTGGCTTTAAAATGTGCAAACTCGTTAGTCATTTTTGAGAAAATCAACATTTTCGAACATGTTTCAATGTAAACGGGTAGTTTGTGGTGGAGGGATTTTCTCGTCACGTCCTTGGAAGATACCAAACTTAAATGTCAAGGTTGGTATTTAACGGTCTTTTCGTTTTTGAGTTATGCTGTTCACAGACACACTGACCTTTTTCTATTTTTTTATTTAGGGGAGCTCAAAACATGTATTTCCGGTGAAATTTCGGTATCGCACTTTTAGGTACATTAATACCTTCTGTACACACTTTGTTCACAAAACCCTTAGAGAAAGTAAAAATGTTAATGACAAATTGTGTGTTTTACCGAGAGCCACTTTTTTGTGAAGCTCCTGCGGTTTACCGGTTTTCCAAAATTCAACCAGAATGAACAGGGCTTCAGATGCTATTGCTAGAAAATTCAATATATACATTTTGTTTGTGAAATACATATCTTTAATATACGGCATTTTAATCAAAATCATAAGAGCTATTTTTGAGGGGGAAAAAATCATGTAAACGGTAGTTTGGGGCGGGGTATCTTCAAAATTGTGTTGCTGCAGCCTTGGAATATACAAAATATCAAGTTGGTATTTAACGTTTTCTCATTATTATTATTATTATTATTATTATTATTTTAACAATGCTGTACATACGCGCGCGCGTACCTTTTCTCTCTCTCTCTCTCTCTCTCTCTCTCTCTCTCTCTCTCTCTCTAAATATTTAGACACTATACATATTTCCTGCGAAATCTCGACATCGAATTTTTTGGGTAGAATAGAATAGCTTCTCTATATACTGCATATAATACGTGTAGAGAAAGTAGAAGTACGGCCGCGCAGTGGCCGAGTGTTAAAGCTCCTCTCATCTAGAGGGCCCGGGTTCGAAACCAAGCGACCGCATGACATTTGTGGTGGACAAAGTGGAGCAGGAGCGGGTTTTCTCTAGTTTCTCCCCATTACATTCCACCGGTGCTCCTCTTCATTCCATGTATCATCAGTGTCATCACCTGCGGTGCCACAAGTGGTAAAAGCGGGCGCTAAGCATATATTAAAAAAAAAGTGAAAAGTACACGGTTTTATAATGAAACGAATTGTAAGCTTTATGAAAATAAATCATTTTGCCGCTTGGCACACTTAACTATCAAATAAACTGGGTAGTCGTTTATTTATTAATACACACGAACTTTTAAAAGTTATTTTCTGGCGAACTTGATTCCAACACTTTTCCATACTGCCTCCGTGGTCGAGTGGGCAGTGACCTGACTTCTCACCCGAAGGTCCCCGGTTCCATTCCCGGCTAGGGCCCTATCCCCCACGGAGTCTGAAAGTGTATATATATACACGAGAGTGAATGTGTGTGTTTGACGAAAAAAATATTATTTAAACCCAACGTTAGGAACCTACAGACAACAGTTGTTTCTAATGCAAAGCCCCCGATATGACCTTACAAGTAAAATGGGGCTATATAAATAAAAAAAAAAAAATAGTAATAACATAAAAAATAGAAAAAATATTCCACACGACGCAATTTTTCATTAATTTGTTACCAAATTTGTATGCTGCCTCTGAAAAGCACATTCAACAAAATTAAATTAAATTTTTAAAAACAAGTTTTGGAGAGTACGAAAAACAATTTTAAACTACGGATCTTCCGGTCTCTTGCTGGTTGCTCTACCACTGAGCTACCATGGCAACATGCCGACATATCCTTGAATTTCTCAACTGACTCGCATGTTTCCCGGTAAACCACAAGATGATCTCAACTATTTTGAGATGACAACCCCAATGACGACTTATAAGTTGCAAGGATTCATAGCAAACTATTATGGTAAAATATTATTGATTGATTTTAAGTACTTACAACATTATAAGTTGCCATTGGGGTTGTCATCACAAAATAATTTTGAGACCATTTTGAGGTTTACCGGGAAACATGCGAGTCAGTTGAGAAATTCAATGGTATGCCGGCATGTTACCATGGTAGTAGAACAACCGGCTAGAGACCGGGAGATCCGTGGTTCAACTCCCGGCTATGGTATTGAATTTTCCAGCTCGTATCCAACAAACGGCTAGAGATCGAGAGATCCGTGGTTCAACTCCCGGCTATAACATTGAATTTTCCAACTCATATCCTACAAACGGCTAGAGATCGGGAGATCCGTGGTTCAAATCCCGGCTATAACATTGAATTTTCCAACTCATATCCTACACACGGCTAGAGATCGGGAGATCCGTGGTTCAAATCCCGGTTATGTCATTGAATTTTCCAACTCGTATCCTACACACGGCTAGAGATCGGGAGATCCGTGGTTCAAATCCCGGTTATGTCATTGAATTTTCCAACTCGTATCCTACACACGGCTAGAGATCGGGAGATCCGTGGTTCAAATCCCGGTTATGTCATTGAATTTTCCAACTCGTATCCTACACACGGCTAGAGATCGGGAGATCCGTGGTTCAAATCCCGGCTATAACATTGAATTTTCCAACTCGTGTCCAACACACGGCTAGAGATCGGGAGATCCGTGGTTCAAATCCCGGCTATAACATTGAATTTTCCAACTCGTGTCCAACACACGGATTGTTGAAAAAAAAAACAAAAAACAATTATATTATTAACAACATTGCCGACCGCTAAGACTAGAGAAACAGTGTTATATTCGCACTTTCGGATATGGTGCATATGCCTGCAACTTCAGCCCTACACCCTGTTAAAGACAATGCAGATGCCAAACTTCCGGTGGGGTGACTGCACAATCTCTCTGGGGGGTGCATGTCTGGAGGAAAAGCTTCAGGCTGCCCTCGCTGTGTTATAAAGCCTCTTTATATATTTAACTGAATGGTTTATTGTCCTTAACCTACATTTTATTACTTAATTTAATTAGTATGGTGCGTGAAGGTCGGTATTAATCTGGTACTACATGTTTACCTTGTCTAGTCCCGTATGTACCATCTACATAGAGAAGGTATTGTATTCCATTACATCACTTTCTCTACACCTCTGCAACACATTGTTGTTAAAAAGCTTATGCTTCTATTTACTTCATGCTAATTGAGAAAACATCAGCAGAAATAGTCTTATTACTTGCTTCCTTGTAAGTAGAAGCGAAATAAGGGAGTAGCATAGGTTAAAGTGATAGTCAAAAGCTGGTTGCTATGTGACTGAAGTTCCTTTGTTTATATGGACACGAGTTGATAAATTCCTTTAAGGGAAAAGTATAAGTTTTTAAAAGCTGAAACCAATAACAACGAATATCTCAAAAACATCAACTCCACGAAAAAAATGTATATATAACATAAATTGTAGGTTTTTAACATGCTCTACATTTTTTTTTCCATCTCTTACGGTTTAGCAGCTATGCAAAATTAAGTAAAATTCATCCAGAATAAAGTAGTCTTCAGAGGCTATTCCTAGAAAATAAGAGATATACATTTTATTTGCAATATAAACATCTTTAATATGTGGTATTTTAAACAAAATCGTTAGCCATTTTTTAGAAAATCAACATTTTCGAAACATTTTCCATGTAAAGGGTATTTGGGGTAAGGGGATTTTCTTGAAAATCTTCCTGTCGCATCCTTACAAGATGCTGAACTTAAATACAAGTTTGGTATTTAACGGACTTTTCGTTTTTGAATTATGCTGTCCACAGACAGTCACATACACGGACATTTTTCTAAAAATGCTTCTTGTGTTTTTTTTTTGGGGGGGGGGCGGATTCAAGGGATCTCATATCATATATTTCCGGTGAAATCTCGGTATTGAATTTTTGGGTGCAATACCATACCTTCTCTATACACTAGGTACACAGTACGTGTAGAGAAAGTAAAAAAGTAAAAACACAAGAATTATTTCGAAAACTTTACGGCATTTTTATCCCAATTAGGGAGATTTTAGATGCGATGCAGGAGGAAAGGGTGCTTTAGAGTTGGCAACACTGGATGAAATGCGAGCAATAACTCATCCGTACCCTTAAGGGTATATTGGTGAAGAGGCAGAGCTTGCAGGTCCTGATCAATCAGCGATTCTTTTTCTGCAATGCAGTCATTAATACACAAGAGGTGAGTTGGCAAATTGCGCGTGATTACGTGCCAGAAGAGGCAATCGTGTCCAAATTGGCGCAAAAATGGCACGGTGGGTCGAGTGGGTACTTAGCTCCACTGCTGCTATTATTATTTTTACTCCCTAGAGATATTCTCAACTTGTCAAGTACACGTCACTTTTATTATCTTTCGTACGAGATAAAACTGTGCTAGCTGCAAATCGAGGCAGTCTACCCATCTAATTACTTCCCTTAAGAGCAAGGAAGACTTAAATTTCATGAAACATCACAAAACTATTTAGTATTTTAATTGCATCGAGTAATTTAAACATTCCGGAATAGAAAAATCTGTGACATGTTCCATTCACATGACTTTCTGCAACACATTGTTGTTATAAAGCTTATTCTTCTGTCTACTTCATGATGAGATAAAAAGCAGAAATTGCCATCCTTGTTTGGTTCGCTTAAGTAGAACAGAAATAATAAAATTCACAGGCTAAAGCGACATTCTCTCCTTTAGAAGCCGGTCGCTATGTGAAACAATTGAAATTCCAATATCTTTGTTTGTCAGGAGTAAACAAACGAGAAGAATGGTGCTTTAATGAGATTTACATTTTTGTAAGGGAAGTTTTACTCTTACAATTGCCCGTTATATAAAATTCATCCCGAATGAAGAGGTCTTCAGAGGCTATTCCCACAAAATCCAAGAGATACTTTCGTTTGGCTTAAAAATATCTTATACATAAGGTACTTTAGTAAAAATCGTTAGCCATTTTTAAAAGAATAAAAGTTTTCTGAAAATGTTCTATGTTAAGGGTAGTTAGGGGTGCAGAGATTTTCTTGAAGATCTGTGTGTCGAATCCTTAGAATATACTCAACTTGAATACCAAGTTTGGTATTTAACCGACTTTTCGTTTGGGGGCTAGGCTGCCCAGACACACACACACACACACACACACACACACACACACACACACACACACACACACACACACACCTTTTTCTGAAATTGGATTCAGGGGGTCCCAAAACATTTTGTCTGGTGAAATCTTGGTATTGAATTTTTGGGTGGAATACAATATCTTCTCTATACACTATGTACATAGTACATGTAGAGAAAGTAAAACGGTATAATTAGGCACCAGGCACCATTTTTAAATAGCTGAAGTCAAAGCGTTAGAATTTAAACTGCACTGGAAGTCGGCAAGAAAAACTTCAGTTCGATCTACAAAATAAAAAATGAAGTTGTGGAGAAGAAAAGCAACAATGCAAGAAGAGAAGGATAGAAAAGGCAGCAGCAGAGGAGAGGAAAAGGAAAGCCAACCTACCAACCTGGTGGCTTTTAGTGTGAGCCATGCATTCTAATCTTTGCTCGTTTTCTCGCTATTGATATTTTCAGCACTTTCCTTCCTGTAAAATGTTCCTTGCTGTACATGTTCACAGAGAGACAATAAATAAGCACCGCTTTAGTTTTTAGTGTGGCATGTATTTAAGCATACATTTTCATTTTTCAAACACACAAATTGCATTTTATGGCAAAAAAACAGATTCATCATTTCAAACATTTTTGGAGCTTAAACAAAAGACAAGAGAAATCTAGCGCAATTTCAAAAAGGAGATTATTATGCACCTAGGATTAAAATATTAGACCAACATTTTAATGTTTTTTTCTCGCAAGAGACTTTTTTGTGACGAGACAAAAACAAATACATTTGACAGTAACTTCCAAACCATTACAGCAAAATAGATGAGATTTCCACCGTAACTTATTTGATTTATAAATATCAAAAAGCTAGATTAGTTTAGAACTTCAAACTTTCAGTTACACATATCGTTAACAATGGCGTTTTATTGACACTTTTATTTTCTCTGGCACGTATGTACAATGTACATAGTAGCTACAAAAGGTATAGTAATCAAAAACTCGGGTCAGATTTTACCGGAAATACATACTTTCACCCTGAATCCAAAAAAGAATCACTTTTAGGAAAAAGCTCCGCGGGGGCGCGTGTGGGTGCATAACTCAAAATTAACGTCTAATATATAGGTACTAAACGTGATATTTAAATTCAGAATATTTCAAGGATGCCACACGAACATTTTGATCAAAATCCTCGTATCACCGACTGAACTGTTTTATGGATACTTAATTTATCAAAAAAGCAATCGATTCATTAAAATGTTATATGTTCAATATATTTTAACGGCAAATGAAATTAAGATCTTCCTTTTCTGAGAATGTTGAACTTTTGGATGATTTATATAACTGGTAAACCGTAAGAGGTAGACACAAACTTACTAAACTGTAGAGCTCCTGTACACAGACCTTTCCGAGATCTTCCTTTTTAGTGGTTTTAATATTAAAATACTTGAAACCTTTTTTGAAACGCAATTTCCCATTAGTTTCTTTTGTTTTACTTCACGGCATGCAAAGAGAAGTAAATTTCAATCAAATAGCAGCCAGCTTTTAAAACCTTTGACTATCACTTTACTCTAGTATATTCCCTTATTTCGCTTCTAGTTACAAAGAAGCAAGTAATAAGACAATTTCTGTTAAAGTTTACGATCTTGATCAGCATGAAGAATATATTACTCAAGAACATTTGCAAAACAAGTAGAAAAAGTAATGAAATTGGAACACCTCAGATTTATTTTGTAGAGCTGGTATTCCTGGTCATCGATTTTAAAATTTCCAATTTTATGACTTTTCTCATATGAGTATTCGTTATTATGACCATGTGTTAGGAATTGCACAATAAAACTACTTCTATTTTTTTATAGCGTCCTTTAACGTCGTTGGTCATATAGGACGAAATGATAGTCAAATGATCTCGGGGTCCATGGAGCTCAAGGTTACTCGACATTCGTCTTCTCAGGATAAGGGAAAACCCCGAAAAAACCTTATCCGGGTAACTCACCCGGACCTGTTGAATGTGAGGCAGACACGCTACCACCACACCACCCAGGCGGGCACTCTATCTTGATTAGCATGAAATCGAGACAGAGAAAAAAGAGTTTTTGAAGAAAAATGTATTGCACAATGGATAAAGTCATGTAAGTAGAACAGATATGTTTATTTAAATAACTATATACGTTTTAAATAAACTAACCTATCACCTTTTAACTGTTATATAAAGCATCTTATATATTGTGGTTTTTCCAAATTCCAATAATATGATTGCTTACGATGCTCTTTCATATGGCGCAGTCAATATTTTGAGGCCCTAGGATAGCATGGAGTGTCGCTACATTTTTGAGTCAGGTGTTGAAACAAACGAATAAAGTTGGTGTGGAATCCCGAGGGTCAATAAATTCCTGCACCGACTGGCCCAAGTTTTATTGTCTAATGGTGTCTTCTCAAATAGCCAATAAAACTGTACAAGGTGCCCAAGTGCGGTTTCCTGCAGGGTAGAGAGAGGGTGACAGTTGGCTGCGCACGGAGTGTCACACAAGAAAACACGAGTTGTACTTGATAAGACAATTCACTATTATATCATTATAATACTTACATTAGTTCTCAAATGCTACATGACGACCATCTGTATTTACACAATGTTCTTTTTTTTTCTTTCTTCATTCCTCCTGAATTATGACATGGCCGACCATGTCTACACCCAATGTACGAATATCGATAGCAACAGCAGAAATAGGGAACAATTATTTTATTTGAGGTTATTGCACTCATCTCATACTTAAGAAATACAATCAATATTTTACTCCTTTTTTACTTTCTCTACGCGTACTATGTACATAATGTACAGAGAAGGTATTGTAATGCACCCAAAATTCGATAACGAGATTTCACCGGAAATACATGTTTCCAGACCTCCGGAATCAAAAAAAATTCTAAAATGTAAATGGCGTGTTATTTATAGACGCTCTTTAACTGCTGTGGTTCTCAGCGTCCCATTCTAAATTGGGCGTGAAAGACCACTTAATTTTGCTCAGAGGCCTCTCTATCAGGTTTGAAGTTCTTTTACGTGCCGTAAATCTACGATACGGAACCAACGGCTTTACTTCCCTTCCGAAGAAAGCCATGCTATGGATTTTTACGCCCGAAAATATTCATCGTCCTCTGACGGGTTTGAACCCGCGACCTTGGGTATATGAAGTTAGCATGATAAGCATTACACCACGGAGGACGACAAAAAAAAAAAAAAAAAAAAAAAAAAAAAAAAAAAAAAAAAAAAAAAAAAGATTTCTAGAAAAACGGTCATGTGTGTGTGTATGTGGACAGCAGAGCTCAAAGTCTGTTAAATACCAAATTTGGTATTTAGGTTTGGTATCTTCCAATGAGGCGACACGAAGATTTTCAAGAAAAATCCCCCCAAACCCCAACTACCCTTTACATGCAAAAAAAATCGAAAATTTTGATATTCTCAAAAATGACTCAACATATTTTTATCAAAATGTCATATATTAAAGATATTTACAAGTCAAATAAGATGTATATCTTGAATTTGCTGGGTATAGTCTCTGAAGACCTCTATTCTGAATGAATTTTGCATACTAGCAAAATTCTAAGGGATAGACAAACAGTTAGTTGTCGACCGCTAAACCGTAAGAGATGGACAAAAAATGTAGAGCTCGTTAAAACACACAATTTATGTTATATACATTTTTGTCACAGATATTCCTTGTTACTGATTTCAGTCATGTGAGAACTTGTGGAAACCTGACCACGCAAATAATCACATTAAAATCCCATGGTAACCACATTTTAAAACATTTGACTGTCGGTTTAGCCTAGTGTATTTCCTTATTTCCCTTCTACAAGTAATAAAACCGTTTCAAGAATAAGCTTATTAACAATAATTTGTTACAGAATGGTACAGAAAGTCATGTGAATGGAGTACTTCAGATTTTTTTTTTTAACTAAACACATTATGAACTAGACAAAACTTTAAATAAACATTGTAACTGAAAGTACAATTGTGGAACTGACAGATATTAAAAGTGAAGGTTGGCTGTCGCCTTGTTACCAAGACACGAGATTAAACAAACGAACGTCAGGATTTCAAAGAAATGAACATCCGCTGCGATAAGATGATTCGAACAATATCGCTCCAGTCAGATGACCGCGATTGGTTGAAATTGTCTAATCTCGACCATTGCATTGGTGCTTTAATAGTTGAGCTGAATTGTCTCATATTTAATTAACGACTCATCAGGTCACAAAGGTTCTGAAGCTTTCGGATAGAATACGGCCAAATAGCACGGCTTGCTTCGTCACATCTGATAGCATGTTTTGTTACATGTATATAAGTGGATACCTGTGCCGGCGGCAAATTCTTTAGACATCGCAGCTGTGATTGTTATACATGTGTGAGTGCGGACATGAGAAAATTGTACTGGATCACCGTTCAATCCCCGGCGGATGCACATTTTTATAGTTCACTGATACTG
The DNA here is from genome assembly GCA_030762935.1 of Hymenopus coronatus. Lineage (NCBI taxonomy): Eukaryota > Metazoa > Arthropoda > Insecta > Mantodea > Hymenopodidae > Hymenopus > Hymenopus coronatus. Next base: position 4,452,069 of record CM060894.1, read on the forward strand.
TTGTCTACACTCAAATGGTGTTTGATTATAAAACAGAGCAAATTTCTGTGGTGTAATGGTTGCCATGCTAACTTAATATACGCAAGGTCGCGGGTTCAAACCCGGCGGAGAACGATGGTGCTTTTCCGGCCGTAAAAATCCTTAGGGTTCCTTTAGAAGGGAAGTAAAGCCGTTGGTCCCGTGTCGTAGACTTACGGCATGTAAAAGTACCTCTGAGCAAAATTAAGCGGTCTTTCACTCCCAGTTTAGACTGGAACGCTGAGAACCACAGCAGTTAAAGAGCGTCTATAAATAACACGCCATTTCATTTGCTGCTGTTGTTCTCAACTCAGACAAATGAATGTTTACTTAATTATCCTTATACCTGAACACATTATGATGTTAGGTTTCCCAGAACGGAATTCCTGATGCATCTGTCACATATTCGCAAGTGAACCCGTGCGATTTTGGAAGGTTCTTTGACCTCCAAGCCCTCATTGTTACATCGGAGCGAGTTTGTCAACACTTGCGCTCTTTTGCACATTTGACGCTTCTGGAAATGTTTTGTCATGTCATTAACAAATCATTGTTAATAAGCTTATTGTTCTACCTAGTGCATGATATTCAAGATAAACATTTAACAGAAATTGTCTTATTACTTGCTTCCTTGTAAGAAGAAGGTAAACACGCTAGGATAAACCGACAGTCAGGTGTTTTAAAATGTGGTTGCTATGGCCAGGAGATGACAAGTTGCTGCATGAGAAAAGTATTTTAAAATTGAATACAATAACAAGGAATATCTCGAAAACAGTCAACTCCACCAAAACAAAATAAAACACAAATTGTGTGTTTTAATTGAGTTCTACATTCTTTGTATATTAAGTTTTTGCCTATTTCTTACGGTTTACCAATTATGTAAACTTAAGAAAAAAATTATTCAGAGAAAAAAGATCTTCAGAGGCTTTTCCCAGAAAATTCAAGATATATATTTTATTTCTTAGGTAAATATCTTAAATATAACAGAATTTGATCGATATTGTAAGCCGTTTTTGAGAAAACCAACATTCAGGATTTTCCTGAACTTAAAAAGCAAGTTAGGTATTTAAGCGACTTTTCATTTTTGAGCTATGCTGCCCACAGACACACACGGATATTTTTCTAAAAGTGTGTGTATATGTGTGTGTGTGTGTGTGTGTGTGTGTGTGTGTGTGTGTGTGTAGTGTTTTTTTTTTTTATTCAGGGGATCCGAAGACATGTTTCTCACAAAATTTCGGTATGGAATGCAATACCTTCTCTATACACTACGTACATATTACGTTAAGCGGAAAGCGAAACAATTAATGCTAGAGGAATAAAAAGCAAGGAAACAAAGCAGCAACAGGTTTGGTATAGAAGGCCATGACGACTCCGATACTTGCAGTAACAGCCCGCTATAAAGTGCATTATCTGTAATTGCTAACTCCCGACATCAAAATGGAGTTGTGAAACCCTCCCCATTCAGTAAACCCCAGCGTCCATTAACTAGCCCAATGTGCACCGAATCTGTCTCTACCACATCCTTGTTCTATCCTAGAAAAATCTAATATGCTCCATACATGACCTTCTCTACGTATTCTGAAACGAACTTTCCTAAAGAAAGCTTATCCTTTATCTACCTCATGCTAATCAAGATAAACATTAATAGAAATGGTCTTATTACATGTAAGTAGAAGTGACATAAGGGCGTAACGCACGTTCAAGTGATAGTCAAAAGACGGTTGCTATGTGACTGATGTTCCTTTGTTTCTGTGGACAAATTCCTGTATAGAAAAGTATAAGTTTTTTAAAGCAGAAGCCAAAAACAATGTATATCGAAAAAACAATCAATTCCACGAAAGAAACTATATTACATAAATTGTGTGTTTTAACGAGCTCTACATTTTCTGTGTGGTAAGTTATTGTCCATCTCTTACAGTTTGGCAGTTATGCAAAATTCTGTAAAATTCATCCAGAATAAAGTAGTCTTCAGAGGCTATTCCCAGAAAATTCAAGATATACATTTTATTTGTCAGGTAAATATCTTTAATCTACGATATTTTAATAAAATTCGTTAGCCATTTTTGAGAAAATCAAAATGTTCGAAAAAAGCTCCATGTAAAGGGTACTTGGGGTGGGGGGATTTTCTTCAAAATCTTCGTGTTCCATCCTTGGAAGATACCGAACATAAATACCAAGCTTGGTATTCCACGGTCTTTTCATTTTTCAGCTATGCTGTCCACAGACATACAGGCCTTTTTCTGAAAATACTTTTTTTGGATTCAGGGGGAACCAAAACGTGTATTTTCGGTGAAATCTCCGTATCCAATTTTAGGGTGGAGTGCAATACCTTCTCTATACACGATGTACATAATACGTGTAGACAAAGTAAAAAGCTGATGTGTTCCATTCACATGACTTGCTCTACGTCTAGGAAACAAAGTATTGTTAAAAAGCATGTTCTTCTATCTACTTTATAATAACCGACATCAGCGTTGCAGAAATTGTCTTAATTACTTGCTTCCTTGTATTTAGAAGGGAAATAAATGAATAAACTTGACAAAATATAGTGGAATCATTAAAAAGCTGGTTGCCCTGTGGTTGAAATCTGATTCTATGCAGGGTCGGGAGTTTTCAACTTGCCGCGTGAGAAAGCTTATTGCATTTTAAATCTGAAACAAATAACCAGGAATATCTCAGAAATGGTCAATTTCACGCAAAAAAAGGTATACGATATAAATTGTGTGTTTTAATGGGATCTACATTTTTTTGTTGTTAAGTTTTTGTCTATCTCTTACGGTTTACCAGTTATGCAAAATTCACTCGGAATAAGGACGCCTTTGGCGGCTATTCCCAGAAAATTTAAAACATACATTTTATTTGCCAGATAAATATCTTTAAAATACGGTATTTTCATCAAAATCGTTTAGAGCCATTTATGAGAAAATGTAAATTTTCCAAAATTTTTCCATGTAAAAGGGTAGTATGGGGTCGAGGGTTTCTTCTCAAAATCTTCGTGTCGCATCCCTGGAAGATAATTAACTTAAATACCGAGTTTGGTATTTTACCGACTTTTCGTTTTTGAATTATCGTGTTCACAGACACACGGATATTTCCGGTGAAATCTCAGTATGGAATTTTTTGTTGCATTACAATACCTTCTCAATACACTATGTACATAGTACGTGTAGAGAAAGTAAAAATGGCAAATTGTGAGTTTTAATGACATCTGCATATTCAGTTTCACTATTGCTTGCGGTTTACTAGTCGTGCAGAGGCATTTCATTTGCCTTTTAAATATGCTGTATTAGAGTCAAAATCGTTAGCCACTTTTGAGAAAAGCAAAATTTTGGAAAATGTTTTCATGGGGTAGTTTGAGGTGGTGGGGAGATTTTCTTAAAAACCCTCGCGTCGAATCCTTTTTTTTTTTTTTTAATGATTTATTGATCGATCAGCGCATGTGCGCTCTACAGATAATTTATTTTAGACATTATTTACGTGCATGGTACTGAATAACATTGAAATGAGGTAAGCCCCATTGGGCCCCTCATAAGTAGGTACATTTTTGTTTCTATTTTACAGAAAGTCTTGCTGTGAGAGCTGGTCCAGTGGTAGGCGACTCTTGATGCGAGTTGGATAGCTAGATTTTCTGCCAAGAGAATAGTGAATGGCTCCTGAGACGTCTTTTAGCTTGCTGTAAAACTGTTCGGCTTGTGAAGAAATTGACTGTTGAATGATGCTGATTCCAGTTTCTCTATGTAGTTGACTATTTCTGGTGCATTCGTTGAGATTCGCAATATTTTGTTTTGAAATGTCTGGATACGTTTGATTTCAGAAGGACTAGTTCCTCCCCAAACTGGACAAGCGTATAGTAGCAGTGGTCTTAATAGAGTCGTGTAAAGTAGTGTGCAGTTTTTAGTTTGAGTGAAGTTCTTTTGTTGAGGAGGGGGTAGAGTTCTGCCAGTCTTGCTCGGGCTAGTTTAAGTTTGTTGCTTATATGTGGTTTCCATGTGAGTCGTCGATCCAGGAGTACACCGAGATATTTCACTGGTTCTGTATCGTCGAATCCTTGCAAGATGCTGAAGTTAATTATGATATTTATTGAACTATGCTGTGTACACACGCGCGCGCGCGCCCGCTCTAATCTTTATCTAAAAATGGGGTGTTTTTTTTTTTTGATCCAGTGGGATTTTTTGAGCCATTTTTCAGAAAATCAACATTTTCGAAAAATGTTCCAAGTCAAGCATAGTTGGGGTGAGGGGACTGACATAAAAACGTTTGTGTGGCATCCTTGCAAGATGCTGTACTTAAAAAACTAGTTTGGTATTCTTTTAGTGCGTTGTCCATAGACACGACATGTTTCTAAAAAGGGATTTTTTTGCTTCCGGGGGCGTCAAAACAGTATTTCCGGTGAAATTTCGGTATCAAATTTTTGGGTGGAATACGTTACCTTTTCTATTTACTATGTATATTGTACATACGTGGTAGAGAAACTTAAAATATAGTTATGTGATGTTATCTGAAGGGGTTAGGTAACTGACTTAACGATATTTCAATACAACGGAATAAATTTCAAAGTTCCCAAATAGTTATTTATGACGTAAGAGCGTAAAGTTATGGTTTTTGATTCGAACGGGAATACTCAAAAAGAAACTTTACGCTCAAGTATCATACAATGTTTTTTATATGAGAATGTTCTGATATTAAAAGAAAAGCAACGAAAGGTGAAATAAATTTGAGGTTAAATTTGAGCCATTCGCCAGGGTTTTAGTTCATATCGTTGGGTGCGATATAGCAGGCCGTGACAAACCAATATTATTATTGTTCTGTGAGAATTATGATATCCTTAGAGCTGCTGCTGCTGCGAAACAATATTTGTCACTTATTGAACATAACATTATATCATCATGTTGATGTATACACACTAATATCGTAAAGTTGCAACAAAATTACTTTACGCTTGCTGCACTTCTTTGCGCGTGGATTCCGTAAAATTCAAGCTTACGATCTGAAATGAGCTCGCAAACTACTCAATTACGCTCGGTTCATAGAAAAAATGTTTAGAATAAACTATCTCATATGTGCTCACTTTTCTTGGTTACGTGTTTTTTTTAAATTGTCAACTGACATTCTGAGCTGCCTGAAAAAGTCTTGCGCAGATCCACAGTTACTAGTTGTTGCAGGGAGGCGAATAATACAAATCTACAAAAGACATTTGCATTCCTTTCCACAACCTCCACGTAACACTTTCTTTCGCTGGTCAAGTAGCCTGTTACTGTTCAAACACTTCTTGCAAATATAATATGTACTGCTGGAGAATAAGATCCTCAGCAAATATGTGTGAGAGCTGAATAACTATTTTAATTCACACCACCATTATTTTTTCTTTTTTGATATAATCCATGTGTTTTTTTTTTAATTTATTAAAAATAAAAAATACAATAACCAGGTAAAAAGGCTAAAAACAGCCGGTTAACTTTAAAATAGGAAAAAAACAAAGTTGCGCCTATCGTCCCCAAATGTGTGGGGACATGTTTATCCCTAATAGGTCTTTCATATCTACGAGGGCAGTTTTTTTCTTTTTTCAAACTCCGATAGGTTATAAATAAGACAAATTCACAGTAAACAATTATTTTATTACTATAGGTACTTTACGACGTTTGCGGAGAGCCATTCAAAACAAACGAAGAGGAATCCTGACTTCAGGAATTGTGTTGATCCATGACAACGCTCGTCCACACACTGCTGGCACAACCCATCGGCTCCTTGAACAATTTCATTGGGACATTTTCGATCATCCGCAGTACAGTCCTGACCTAGTAACCAGCGATTTTCACCTTTTCCCTGAACTGAAGACGTGGCTAGGAGGGCAGCACTTTCAAACCAACGAAGATCTTCAAAACAACGTCAATATGTCAATATTCATTGGCGGAAACATTTTTTGAAGCGGGTATTGCAAAGCTCGCGCACAGGTACGATAAATGTCTCAATCTTTTCGGTGATTATGTTAAAAAATGTACAAAACTTTAGAGTAATAAAATAATTGGTTTCTATGAACTTGTCTTTTATAACCTATCGGAGGTTGGGGAAAAAAAAAAAAAAAAAAAAAACGGCCCTCGTACTTTCCGGTTAAAAAAGGCATTTTACCTAGCATGTATTTATAACATTTGACTGTTTTTAGAAGTTCCGTTGAACAGAATTATAAGGTACGTTCTGTGTCGCTCGGAGTGTGGGCCAAGTTACAGAATGCGGTCACGACGCCCTCCCATTTTATTGTACGTCACAATTATTAACGGCGCGGTGTAAACAGCCGCGCAGGCACGTCATTTTTCACCGCTTGTGGGGTAGGTAGTTGATTTCTGGCATTAAGAAGCAATTTCGGCAGTCGCATACATCTCTCGATATTAGGGGTAGCAGGCAGGTTCCAATAGCGAGCCAAGACCGGAACCCAAACAAAAGAACGTGAGCTCTGATCCGTACAGATATTGGGTCATTTGTTGGGGGCAGTGGTGGTGAAGGGCTAGTCCCCGGGGACTATTAGCCCAAAGAGTATTAAAGGTGCAGCTACTTTGTGGGGTTAGCGACCCGTGAACGCAGTTAAGGAGGGAGATCTCGTACCATAACGAGCTTAATGGCTCTGGGGGGCAATATAATACTTCACTTGTTTAACTAAGTACCGCCCTGTCGAACGTCACAAACACGCAACAAATAATGCTCATAATACCTGTTGCATTCACTACTTTCTCTACACGTACATAAGTAGAGAAGAAATTGTATTCCACCCAAAAATTCGATGTCGAGACTTGACCAGAAAAATCTGATGTGTTCCATTCGCATGACTCTCTACAACAAATAACTGCTAAAAAGCTTATTCTTCAATCCACTTCATGCTAATCGAGAGCAAAATTAGCCGAAATAGTCTTATTACTTGCTTCCATGTTAAGTTGAAGCGAAATAAGGGAGTATCATAGGTTAAAGTGAAAGTCAAAAGCTGGTTGCTATGTGACTGAAGTTCCTTTGTTTGTATGTACGGACAGGAGTTGACAAATTCCTGTATGAGAAAAGTACAAATTTTTCAAAGCTGAAATCAAAAACAAGGAGTATCTAAAAACGATCAACTCCACGAAAAAAAATGTATATGGCATAAACTGTGTGTTTTAAAGTGCTCTACATTTTTTGTGTGATAAGTTCTTGTCCATCTCTTACGGTTTAGCAGTTATACAAAATTCCATAAAAGTTATCCAGAATAAAGTAGTCTTCAGAGGCTATTCCCAGAAAATTCAAGATATACAGTTTATTTTGCACATAAATATCCTAAATATAAGAGATTTTAATCAAAGTCGCACGAGCCATTTTTTGAGAAAAGCAAAATTTTCGAAAAAAGTTTCATGTAGAGGGTAGTTGGTAGTGGGGAGATTTTCTTGAAAATTTTCGTCGCACCTTGGAAGACACCAAACTTAAATACCAAGTTTGGTGTTAAACGGTATTTTCGTTTTTGAGCTATGCTGTCCACAGAAACACATGCCCACACACACACGGACCTTTTTCCAAAAATGTTTCTTTTAATTGAAGGTGGTCTCAAAACATGTATTTCCGGTGAAATCTCGGTATGTAATTTATTTGATTGGGATGCAATACCTTCTCTATACACTATGTACATACATAGCAGGTGTAGAGAAAGTAAAAATATGTCTCGAGGTCTCCAGTCCAAAAAAGGGATTTTTAGAAAAAGGTATGTGTCTGTGTATGTTTGACATATGATACCGCAGGAGATGACACTGATGAAGATGAGGCATCGCTGGTAGATATGCGATGTCGGGGGAAACCGAGAACCTAGAAAAAACTCTCACCCCTGCGACGTTTTGTCCACCCCAACGTGTGGTCGCCTGAGGTCGAACCCGGTCCACCTTGGCAACGGCTAGTGGTACCATGTGTACGTGAATAGGTTAACTCAAACACAAAAATTGGTTAAATAGTTCACTTTATGTTCACTGTCTTTAGGTGGTCTTCCTGCGTGGTGTAGTGATTATCGTGCTAGACTCTTAAATCCCAAGATTGCAGGTTCAGACCTCGCTGAATTTTTTTCGCACGCAAAAAATCCATAATATGGGAACTGAAGCCGGCATTCCTGTGAAATGTTTATTTCCACGTAAAAGAACCCCAAACCTTGAAAGAAGGTTTCTGGGCAATATTCCTCTATTTCGCGTCCACTAGTCGTGATTTCGTCCTACAGTGTCATCTGTGGGTGACGAGGGATCAGCTCATGGCGAACTCGCCAAGTAACAAATTCAAATTCGATCCAGGAAGCACCACCGGCGCTACTTCCGTTACGAAAGAAGCTATGGTAAGGCTTTGTGCGTCCGAAAAAATTCATCAACCTCCGCCACGTTTGAACCTTAAATCTTGGGTTTTAACACATTGAGGTACCAAGAAACCCAGGGTTTTTACGCCCACTTTGAGTTATTACTTACAGTACATCAATCAAATGTGCCGAAAAGTATTGGGACATTCTAGAAGTACGGTATTCAAGGGTTTCTCAACAATTAAGAAAATAATAACTTCCGTGTTAATATTTTATTTTAAATTTACAACAAGTATCAAATATGTTTCAAAAAAACTGCATAAAGTTGCTTACACTCCATTTATTGAAAGTTCGAAAAATTCTCCCTCGGAATCAGAATTTTCCAGTTTCATTTCAGTTCACAGGAATCAAGGAAAATGCAGCATTTTAACATTTAAGAGCACAAACGTAACAAAGAACTAGGAAAATGGCGCTACTACCCGATAGCAGCCAATATTACTAAATCTTCTAAAATGCCTAATAGTTGACAAAAGTGAGGACAGATGGCAGCAAAAATCAGACAACTAAACGATAACTATTGCATATTCTTTGCCGCATAGTTCAAGACCGAGTTTCAGTCGTGGAATTCCATTAAAAGCGTTAGAAATACCTGCCCGAGCCATACTCGGGCTGGGTCTCATGAACATTTCACACGACCCGAGCCATACTCGGGCGCGGGTCTCATGAACATTTCGCACGGCCCCAGCCATACTCGGGCTGAGTCTCATGAACATTTCACACGACCCCAGCCATACTCGGGCGCGGGTCTCATGAACATTTCACACGACCCCAGCCATACTCGGGCTGGGTCCCATGAACATTTCGCACGACCCCAGCCATACTCGGGCGTGGGTCTCATGAACATTTCGCACGACCCGAGCCATTCTTGGGCTGGGTCTCATGAACATTTCGCACGGCCCGAGCCATACTCGGGAGCGGGTCTCATGAACATTTCGCACGGCGCGAGCCATACTCGGGCGTGGGTCTCATGAACATTTCGCACGGCGCGAGCCATACTCGGGCGCGGGTCTCATGAACATTTCACACGACCCAACCCATACTCGGGCTGGGTCCCATGAACATTTCACACGACCCCAGCCATACTCGGGCGTGGGTCTCATGAACATTTCGCAGGGCCGAGCCATACTCGGGCGCGGGTCTCATGAACATTTCGCACGGCGCGAGCCATACTCGGGCGAGGGTCTCATGAACATTTCGCACGGCGCGAGCCATACTCGGGCGTGGGTCTCATGAACATTTCGCAGGGCCGAGCCATACTCGGGCTGGGTCTCATGAACATTTCACACGACCCCAGCCATACTCGGGCGTGGGTCTCATGAACATTTCGCAGGGCCCGAGCCATACTCGGGCTGGGTCTCATGAACATTTCACACGACCCCAGCCATACTCGGGCGTGGGTCTCATGAACATTTCACACGACCCCAGCCATACTCGGGCGTGGGTCTCATGAACATTTCGCAGGGCCGAGCCATACTCGGGCTGGGTCTCATGAACATTTCACACGACCCCAGCCATACTCGGGCGTGGGTCTCATGAACATTTCACACGACCCCAGCCATACTCGGGCGTGGGTCTCGTGAACATTTCGCAGGGCCGAGCCATACTCGGGCGTGGGTCTCATGAACATTTCACACGACCCGAGCCATACTCGGGCGTGGGTCTCATGAACATTTCACACGACCCGAGCCATACTCGGGCGCGGGTCTCATGAACATTTCACACGACCCAACCCATACTCGGGCTGGGTCTCATGAACATTTCACACGACCCCAGCCATACTCGGGCGTGGGTCTCATGAACATTTCGCAGGGCCGAGCCATACTCGGGCTGGGTCTCATGAACATTTCACACGACCCCAGCCATACTCGGGCTGGGTCTCATGAACATTTCACACGACCCCAGCCATACTCGGGCGTGGGTCTCATGAACATTTCACACGACCCCAGCCATACTCGGGCGCGGGTCTCATGAACATTTCACACGACCCCAGCCATACTCGGGCGCGGGTCTCGCGAACATTTCACACGACCCCAGCCATACTCGGGCGCGGGTCTCATGAACATTTCACACGACCCCAGCCATACTCGGGCGCGGGTCTCATGAACATTTCACACGACCCAACCCATACTCGGGCTGGGTCTCATGAACATTTCACACGACCCCAGCCATACTCGGGCTGAGTCTCATGAACATTTCACACGACCCCAGCCATACTCGGGCGTGGGTCTCATGAACATTTCGCAGGGCCCGAGCCATTCTTGGGCTGGGTCTCATGAACATTTCGCACGGCCCGAGCCATACTCGGGCGCGGGTCTCATGAACATTTCGCACGGCGCGAGCCATACTCGGGCGCGGGTCTCATGAACATTTCGCACGGCGCGAGCCATACTCGGGCGCGGGTCTCGTGAACATTTCGCACGGCCCGAGTATACTCGGGCGCGGGCTCCGATATTTTAAGAGGTAACCTCGGAGGGCGACAACCATATAGCGACTCTTTCAAAACATTTGACTCTCGCTTTAGCCTAGTACGTTACCTTATTCCAATTCTGCTAACGTTAATCTCAATTACCATGTTGCAGATGAAAGAATAATCGTTTGTAACAATTTGTAGAGAAAGTCATGTGAATGGAACACATCAGCTTTTTCAAAATTCAAGTATTGTCTCCGTAAATGTCATATAAAGCTATATTTTATGGATATTTTTAGCATTCTGAATCCGCTTACGTAAATTCCTGTGTTAGAATCTTTTTAACAGTTTGTTATGAAGAGAGAGAAACAGTTTTTGTGAACTGTGATATCACAGGCGATAATAACGCGTGTATTACCGTGAAATGAAAAGCGTCGCGGTTTAATGCGAATCTCGTTTGTAGCCATATTGATGTAAACACTCGCGCAGAAAAATAAACTGACTAATGTGTTCAACTGTGACGAGAGTTACTCCACAAGAGAGTCAGCAGAGAAGACTTTGGTCTCTTTCCGTATCAGTAATCGCTACACTCTACTATGACGCAATTCACGAGCTGTGTAAACAAAAGTGTTGCCAACAGTTAAACAATTTTTTAGCTAAATTTGGCGTATAAAAAGATCAAAAACAGATTTTACGAACTAGATTACTAACATGCAATCTGTATCTTACATCAAAAAAATCTGGTGTGTTACACTCACATGACTTTCTTTATCTGCTCTACAAACAAAACTTCTTACAAAAGGTTATTATTTCTACACAATGCTAATCAAGATAAACATTAGCAGAATGTTCTTATTGCTTGGTTCCTTACAAGTAGAAGGCAACTAAAGGAATGTGCTATGCTAAAGTGATATTCAAATGTTTTAAAAGCTGTCGTTATGAGATTGTCATTGCAAAGCGCTTCTTTGCTTGACCAGGAGTAGAACAAAAGAAAAACACACTTTCTGCCTCAGAAAGTATAAGTGCTTCACAACTGAAACTAATAACAAGGCATATCTCGAAAACGGTAAATTCCAGAAAAAATATGTATAACATAAATGGTGTGCTTTAATGTGCTCTACATATTTTGTGTAGTAAATTTTTTTACCGTTTACTAGTTCAGCAAAATTCACCCCGAATAAGTAGGTTTTCAGAAGCTATCCCAAAAAAATTCAAGATATATATTTCATTTGTGATAGATGGCTTTAATATCTGATATTTTAATCAAAATCGTTGGCGCCATTTTTAAGAAAAACAAAATTTTCGAAAATTTTTCTATGGAAAGGGTAGTTAGGGGTGGGGGGATTTTCTTGAACATTTTCGTATTGTATCCTTGCAAGATATCAAACTTAAATACCAAGTTTGGTATTTAACCGTCTTTTCGTTGTTGAGCTATGCTGTCTACAGACAGACAGACAGACAGACAGACAGACAGAGGGACCCTAAAACATATATTTCCTGTGAAATTTTGGGTGGAATACAATACCTTCTCTGTACACTATACACAGAGTACATACGGGACTAGAGAAAGTAGCCTGCCATTTGTGTAAAGCAAAGCGTTACCAAAGCCAGCTAGGTGGCTCTGGGACTGGTCACTAGACGAATCTTCACTCTCCCGAACTCATTCCTTCATTTAGCCAACCGGTCTCTTTCAGGGTTTCCTCCGGCAGAGGCACCATTCCGTGGAGGTGACTACGCTCTCCGCAGTGAGATGGCGCTAGTGATCGTCTGCAGACTGAACCGCGGGCTCCTGTTGCTCGCCGCGTCGAGATGAACTGAGAGTGAACATATATTTTAGAATTGGGTATGAATCAAAGGACGGGTGGTCAACATTCTGGCTTCTGATCCAGATGTCCCGGGTTCGATTCCCGGCTGAGGCGGGGAATTTTTCTTTAACCAGAATCATTCCTTACCCCCCCCCCCACAGGGTCTGGAAGTATGAATGTGAGAGTGAATGTTTGGTTTTTCGATTTTATCCTATTAAAACACTCAAAGTTAATAAACCTACAGTTCAGCGGGATAAACACCAGCAGTTGTTTCACAAGTCAAAGCCCCCGATATGACAAGTTAAACAATAGGACGCCTAGGGTTAGGAGGGTAGAGAACTCGTGAGCTAGTTGGTGAAGCTAGTAGCAAGATTGGACACACATTTTGGCAGATTTCGTGCAGATGATGGATGTTAGGAAATATGTTCCATGTAAAGGATAGTTTGAGGTATTGGGATTTTCTTGTAAATTTTCGAGACGCATCCTTGCAAATGCTGAACTTTTATCAAATTTGCCACTAACCAGACTTTTCATTTTTACTTTCTCTACACGTACTATGTACATAGTGTACAGAGAAGTATTCTACTGCACTCCACCCAAAAATTCGATACCGAGATCTCACCGGAGGTATATCTTTTAGGGTCCCCTGTATCCAAAAACAGCATTTTCAGAAAAATGTCCGTGTGTGTGTGTGTGTGTGTGAATACGATAATTTAAAAACGAAAAGTCGGTAAAATACCAAACTTGGAATTTAAGTTCAGTATCTTCCAGGGATGCGACACGAAGATATTTGAGAAAAATTTTCGAAAATTTTGATTTTCTCAAAAATGGATTTAACGATTTTGGTAAAAATATCGTATATTGTAGACATTTACCTGACAAATAAAATGTATATCTTGAATTTTTTAGGAATAGTCTCTGAAGACTACTTTATTCTGAGTGTATTTTACGGAATTTTGCATAGTTGCTAAACCGTAAGAGATGGATAAAAACTTACCACACAAAAAATGTAGAGCACGTTAAAAAACACAATTTATGGTATATTAATTCTTTTCGTGGAGTTGTTCGTTTTAGAATAGTCCTTCTTTTAGCTTCAGCTTTGAAAAACGTATGCTTTTCTCATACAAGAAGTTAACTCCAGTCCATACAAACAAAGGAACTTCAGTCACATAGCAAACAGCTTTTGACTATCACTTTAACCTATGCTACTCCCTTATTTCGCTTCTACTTTCAAGGAAACAAGTAATAAGACTATTTCTGCTAATTTGTTCAACATTAGCATGAAGTAAATAGAAACATAAGCTTTCTAACAATAACTTGTTGCAGAGATAAAGAGAAAGTCATGTGAATGGAACACATCACATTTTTAGTTATGCCTACAAGCGCGCGCTCACGCCCATCCTCAGATGGACTATTTTTTAAATTCAGGAGGTTAAAACGCATATCCCATAAAATCTCGGTATCAAAGTTTTGGGTGGAATATTTCGGGCGCAAAAATCCTTAGTATGGTTTGCTTTGGAAGGGAAGTAAAGCCAGAGGTCCCGTGCAATGTTTATTTACAGGTAAAAGAACGTTCTTGGGCAAACTTTTCCGCCATATCTCGTCCGCCAGTCGTGATATCGTCCCTCAATGCCATCTGTGGGCAAAGAGCTGATTCCTTGTCACTCTGGCGCATAGCGGCGAACTCACAAACTAGAAATTCCAACCCGATCAAGGAAACATCATAAGATACGCTATGCTCCACGAACTTAACCTTCTATGTACATTGCATGCAGAAGTGACAATCAAAGCTTCCAACAATTATTTATGTGCATCTTCCTCCTCTTTGCAAAACCAGCAAAACCACTGATCCTCCAGTTAAGAATGAATCCAGAAATTATGTTTACTTTCTACATAGTGTACAGATAAGGTTTTATAATGCACCCAAAATTTACTACCCAAATTTCACCGGAAATATATATTTTGAGATCCTCTGAATCAGAAAAAGCAGTTTTAGAAAAAGGTCAGTGTGTGTGTCCTGTGGAGAGGATAGTTCAAAAACGAAACGACCGTTACATACCAAGTTGGTATTTAAGTAACATCTTTCAAGGATGCAACACGAAGATTTTGGAGGAAAAAAAAGTCTCCCCCCCCCCAAACTACCCTTTACATGGAAAAATTTTCAAAAATTTTGGAACTCTCAAAAATGGCTAACGATTTTGATTAAAATGTCATATTAAAGATATTTAAATAAAAGATAAAATGTATATTTTTAATTTTGGGGGAATTTCCTCTGAAGACCTCTTCATTCTGAACAAATTTTGCGTAACTGGTAAACCGTAAGAAATTACACAAAATATATAGATCTCCTTAGAACACACAATTTTTCGTGGAATTGGCCGTTTTCGAGGTATTGCTTGTTATTGGTTTTAGTTTTAAAGTCCTTAACTTTTCACATACATTTGTCAATTCGTGGCAATGCAAAGAAACGGATTTCGCCCACATGACAACCATCTTTCAAAAATGTTGACTATCACTTTAGCCTAGTGTATTCCATTATTTCCCTTCTAGCTTCAGGAAAGCATTTGTGCTGTTTATCTCGATTAGCATAAAGGAGATAGAAGAATTACCTTTTGTAAGGAAAGTTGTATATCTAATGCAAAACTCACGTGAATGGAACACATCAGATTTTGATTTTTATCGAACAATTTCTTAGAATCGATAGCATATTATCATGCGCGTCACATATTTCAACTTCAATTACATGTCATTCTTTAGCGCAGATAAAAACTAATGTGCGATAAACACTGTGATACATGGAAAAACTGGCCATGACAGATTGGATACCGAATCGAGGTGTGTGTGCGCATGACAACAGGGCGTTATTAATAGCACTGCTCACTGCGAGTAATGTCTGCTGATAATTGTGATGGATGGTCGAATAAATACACACACACACCGCATCTCCAGAAGTGCCTCTTATCATCACGTGCTCGCCGAGCGACATCTCGAACCTGCAACGTTTGTATGAGAAACGTGAGCTTCGGCATTTCTCAACCTTATAACACAGTGAAATGGGATACCTGTCTAACGCATACATGTTCCCATTAGCTTTGTCCTTTTCTACTCTTGTGGCGTCGCCAAGTTGATAATGACGAAAGAAACAAAGTCTGAACCGGCTGCGCGGTGTTCTGCCTGTCCGCTCCTTACCGTCTGCCGCTATCACAGAAAGACGCGGATGAAACCAACATTTTTAAAGGCTTTACTTACCAATGTTATTAAAGAAGATGGCCACAGACATTTTTGGGAAACTATCGCCGTAGTTCACGTTGAGAAATGCTGGACGTTTCCTGACCGATATTTTGTTTTAATTCTTGCAGGGTGTGTGGGTTTGTCTTGTACACTTTAAGCTACTCCAGAGATAGCAATCGCAGGGGGTTAGGTCGGGGGACCAAGGGGGCCACAAATCTCTACTAATAATTCTGTCCTGAAACATACTTACAATTGTTCTCATCAAAAGATTGAGAGCGAGGGATTTTGTTGAAAATCTCCAGTCCCCCATCCTTGAAATATACTGAACTTAAACACCAAATATGGTATTTAACCGACTCTTCGTTTTCGACCAATGCTACCCACACACAATCAGCATTTATAAAATTGTTTTATTAGTACTAAAAAAATATCAAAACATTTATTTCCTATGAAATCTAGGTGTGGAAGTTTGGTGTGTACGAATTCTCAGAAAAGGAATGAAGCTCGCCCGTGCCTTATCAACAAGTGCACACCGCTGTGTTCCAGAGGTGGTCTTGCCTACATCACTACAACGTGAATTATTAATGCGCGCGTTATAACCATTTATCTTGTCTCTAGCGGCACAATTGATCAATCATTTGCTCCAATCGCATGCCACGCAGCGACGGCCAATAAAAACTTGAACATGAGCTCTAGCCGAGGTAACCGCCGCGCAAAAACCATCAAGGACTGCTTATCGACCGAGAAAAGGATATGAATGATGCCTGAAAGAGGTTAAGATGCGTGGCTTCTCCTTTTCAAGCCGGATGAGAATCTGCTGGAATTCACCGCTGTTTATATAAATCAGAAACGGAGTAAATGAGTCAAAAATGTCTTACTTCGTCTTTTCAAGCAGAATAGAGTTCAAGCCGAATGAGAATCGGCCGGAGTTAACCACTGTTGATATAAAACAAGAGTTACTTCTCAGAAACTTGGATTTCCCCACCTTTGACAAAAAATAAAACACGTACTTCTCAAAAATTGACTAAATAAGTGAAAACATGTTTGAATTCGCCTTTTCAAACAGAAAAGGCTTCAAACCGATTGAGAATTGAGTGCAGTTAACAACTGTCGATATAAAATCAAGAGTTACTACTTTAATACGAGTCGATAAGTTAGTAACTACCTGAATTATCCTTCTCAAACAGGATAGCTTCAAGACCAACGAGGATCAAAGAGTTCACAACTGTTGATGTCAAGAGTTACTTTTATGTTAACTGAATAATAAATCCAGGAAATGCATGTATTTAGCTGGATAGGCTTCAAGATGAATGAGAGTCAAATTCCCCATGTTGATACAAAATCAAAATTTACTTCTCAGAAATGGAATTAATAATTCAGGTACTACCTGAATTCACCTTTTCAAGCAAGACAAGTCTTCAAGCCGAATGAGAAGTTGTAGAAGGAAAATCTGAGTGACTAAATGTTCCTTGCCCAGTCTATCGAAACGCTGGAAGAGGAAGAAGACGCATCACAGACAGACAAAAGATGTGAACCACCTGGGCACCCGCCAATCTTGCGTTCGTTTACCCTTTGGACTATCTCAAGAGACTTCGATCTAACGTGGCATTATCACAGTAACTCTAAATTAAACCCCGCTAATTCCAGATTGCGTGCTCTACTTTATCCTCAACCGCCGGTCGTCTTTATACACACAATGCAACTCCCTGCTGTACTAGGTCCTTTACTCTCCTACGCCTTCCCGGTTTGGGGTCGAGATTCACAGACAGCAAAATAAGGTTGCCAGAAGTATATTGAACACAGCGTGGTTCAGATGCAACGCCCAACTTCATCGCGAACTGGGACTCTGTGCCATCCTTGAACATATCCATTTCCAGGCAGAGAGTACACCACGTATCCAGAGTAGTGATTTCTCCGTAGGAAGACATGTAAAGATCTGTTGGATCCGGAGTCGTCTCTCAGAAGATGTGTCATCCGATATGATTAAGACACTGAAGATTAAAAGTTATCCGAACAATCCAACAATAAATGTTCCTTTCTGTGTATTTGTAATTTATTTTCCTATGACTGTATAGCTGTTGATCTAATACATTTAAAAAATAAATAAAAACAAAGAATAAGCGAGCAGGTGACTCACTTCCTGTCTGGCGTTGCTTTTTCAAGCAGGAAAGGCTTCAAGCAACATGAGAAGCGAGTGGTGTTGCAATACTGAACAACTATAGTTTTCCCCAAAACATGATGGACCTTAAACGGGACTGTTCCTCCCTTTCACTGGGCAACAGCCGTTAGTAAACAAAAGACGAGCCTGTACTAGGGGTGAGAAATAACGTAGTAAAATCTGTTTCCTGGAGATATTGCTTGCAAGCCGAGAATCACGCGTCACTTAAAAACGGCTAGTAAGTGGAAGACTTGGAAACAGCAAACTTTTGAAGCGTGGGGCAGGCACAGCATGTTCTGAAAAATACTGCACTTGTGAGTAACTGACCCAGTTGACTGAGCATCTCTTGTGGTGAAAGAAAGCCATCTAAACACTGCAACACGAACAATGCCAGAATAATAATGAACCTGGAAGTGAGGGAGAGGGATGACTATTTGTCAGGGACAGAAGTGATTGACAGGTGTAACTAGCACTGTGTAATATTAACTATCAATCAGTCCAATTATTCTCCTGCAGCACGTTCACTTTTCCTGCAACATTCAGCTGAGAAGACCTGCTGCTCAGTGGCGTACCGTGCCACATACACTACGGTATGCATCTCGAAATATAATGTTCAAGAAAGAGGGCCAGCGAAAGAAGTTTTGACTTCTGCCCTAATGTCACATTTTACAAAAGTTTGACAACTCCTCCTTTGATAAAAGTATATGTCCCGTCAGGGTAATGAAAAGGCTGAGCAAAACATTCTGAGCGCTTCTTTTGCCGATTACGTCATTCTGCCTTCTCCCGCAAGTCTATGTGACATGAGACACACATGCACCTCGTGAGGTTTGTCAGTGGTGGGAAAGAGGGCACAAAAATCATAGTGTACTGGTTTATTTTTTATTCAACATCTAAGCTCTCCCTTGGAGGACAGGGTAGGGAGATTATTTACATGTTTTCACTTACTTGCGAAGTACCTCTCCTCATCCTACATTCCGACATGCACGCGCATATTGTAACTGTGATATAGCGGTGATGGCAAACTCTCCTTCCATCCCGTCACTGAACACGGCCGGCTAAAGTGGGAAGAGTGGAAGCAGTTGAAGGCGTGAAATGTATGGACCGAAATATGGCAATATTTTTAACTACTTTGACAAACTATAACAAGGAATATCTCGTGAATGGCTAATTCCACAAAAATAGAAACAGTATTATTTTACCTACTTCACACAAATCGAAATAAATAGCAGAAATTGTATTTTACTTATTTCTTATGAGTAGAAGACAAATAAGGCAATACACTAAAGCGATAGCCAAATGTTTTAAAAACTGTTGCTATGTGATTCACATTGACATTGAGTTCTCTTTCCATGGCAAGGAGTAACACAAGAGTTATGAGTGCAAGTATTTAAAGTCACAGTCTATTACAAGGAATGCCTCGGAAATGCATTAGCTAAGAAACAGACAGAAATAAAAATAGTCGAATGAAGAGGATTTTCAAAGAAAATTCAAAATATGCATTTTGTCACTAGTATCTTTAATATGCATTATGTTATCTAACAAAATCGTTAGCGATTTTCGAGAAAATCAAACATGTTTACCCTTAACCAATATTCAATCTTTTAAAAACTGGTCGCTATGTGAAACAATTTAGGTTCGGTTTGCTTTGCACGGTCCCGTATGAGAGAGGCAGTTCTTTTTTCTATAGTAAGTATAGTAAGATTTTAGTAGCGGTGGTTGAGTGGTTAGACCGCTCGCCTCCCATCTAGGCGGTTCGTGTGTGGGATTTGTGGACGACTGGGCGGACTTTCTCCGGGTCCTCCGGATTCCCTCGTCGCTCATTTCACCGATTGCTCTATCATCGCCTCTCCTTTCGTCCATTTCGCTTGCACTTCGTATGATCCACTTCCTTATGCTCATGCCTGGCTACGGGCCAGGTTCACCAATCTCTGGTTTCGTGCCTTTGGCTCCCCGACAGACTTCTGACCCCTAGACATCCGCTTGTCAGTCCTACATATGAGCCACTTCCTCACACTCATGTCTGGCTACGGGCCAGGTTCTCCATTCTGTGGTTTCGTGCCTTTGGTTTCCCGACAGGCTTCTGACCCCTAGACATCCGTCTGTAAGTCCTAGGGGAGTGTCAGTCCTACATATGATCCACTTCCTCACACTCATGCCTGGCTACGGGCCAGGTTCTCCATTCTGTTGTTTCGTGCCGTTGGCTCCCCGACAGACTTCTGACCCCTCGACATCCGTCTGTAAGTCCTAGGGGAGTGTCAGTCCTACATATGATCCACTTCCTCACACTTATGCCTGGCTACGGGCCAGGTTCTCCATTCTGTTGTTTCGTGCCGTTGGCTCCCCGACAGGTTTCTGATCCCTAGACATCCGTCTGTAAGTCCTAGGGGAGTGTCAGTCCTACATATGATCCACTTCCTCACACTCATGTCTGGCTACGGGCCAGGTTCTCCATTCTGTTGTTTCGTGCCGTTGGCTCCCCGACAGACTTCTGACCCCTAGACATCCGCTTGTAAGTCCTAGGGGAGTGTCAGTCCTACATATGATCCACTTCCTCACACTCATGTCTGGCTACGGGCCAGGTTCTCCATTCTGTTGTTTCGTGCCGTTGGCTCCCCGACAGGCTTCTGACCCCTAGACATCCGCTTGTAAGTCCTAGGGGAGTGTCAGTCCTACACATGATCCACTTCCTGACACTCATGCCTGGCTAGGGGCCAGGTTCTCCACTCTGTGGTTTCGTACCGTTGGCTCCCCGACAGACTTCTGACCCCTAGACATCCGCTTGTCAGTCCTACATATGAGCCACTTCCTCACGCTCATGTCTGGCTACGGACCAGGTTCTCCATTCTGTGGTTTCGTGCCTTTGGTGTCCCGACAGGCTTCTGACCTCTAGACATCCGCTTGTAAGTCCTAGGGGAGGTCAGTCCTACATATGATCCACTTCCTCACACTCATGCCTGGCTACGGGCCAGGTTCTCCACTCTGTGGTTTCGTACCGTTGGCGCCCCGAAAAGCCTGACCCCTAGACATCCGCTTGTAAGTCCATAAATAGGGGGAGGGTAAGCCGATTACGAAACGAGACGAAGTTCTAGTCTACCTCTTACGGTTTAACCGTTAAGCAAAATTCTCCAGATCTCGTCCAGATCAAAGAGGTTTTTGAGAGGTTGCCTCGAGAAGACTGAAAATGTACATTTCAATCGTTATACAGAGCGATTTATGTAAAACATTTCCTTCTTTAATTTTTCAGTTGAAAATTCATTCAATGACCCAATTTTAGCACCAAAGTAAGCAGAATGTTCTGGAGTTTCGATTCCTTGTCACTAGTTGCGCAGATGTTTAACCAGAGTGTGAACATTCCAGAGTACCGACTGATTTTCAAGGAGTTTATTCAGCAACTAGACGATGTAGAGCTGAGTCAAGGATATTTTCAGCAAGATGGCGCTACAAGCCATACATCAAATGAATCCGTGAACCTAATTGCAAGTTTCTTTGATGACCGGATAATTTCTAGGAACCTGTGGCCACCGAGATACCTGGTTTTGACATCGCCGGACTTCTTTCTAAGGGTCTACTTAAAAGACAGGGTTTACGCCACACGTCGCCAGACATTGGAAGATCTGAAGCATATCACAAAGGAGATTCAAGCTATTGACAACAGAGTCCTCCAACGAGTGGCCAGTACGACGTGTTGAGTTGTGCCTTATGCAGGACGGAGGACATTTTCAACATTTGATATAGAGGTAAATAATCTCCCAAAATTTCTCTACAATTTACGTATAAGAAGTTGTCGCTAGCACAATTCGTTTTGAAACAATTAAAGAAAGAAACGTGTCAGCTCTATATAAATCATCCTGTATAATGAGCTTTAATATAGTGTATCGTCAACAAAATTCATAGTTATTTTTGAGAAAAATTAAATTGTTATTAATTTTTCCAAGTAAATGATAATTTGTGGTAAGGAGATTTTTTGAAAATCTTCCTTACACAACGTTGTAAGATACTAAACTTAAAATACCAACTTTGGTATTTAACGGATTTTACGTTTATGAGCTATGCACGCACAGATGGATGTTTTCCCAAACATGTTATTCAGGGGCCCTTAAAACATGTATTTCCTGCGGAGTACGACACTTATTCTACCTACTACATCCGTATATAGTACTTGGCACATATGTTTTGGATTCAGGCGAACTCGAAACATGTTTTCTGCGAAATCCAGGCACCGAATTTTGGGTACTTATTTACCACATTTAGTAGCGAAGGTACGGTTCTAAACAAAGAAACAAAATAGTTGGTTGGTTGGTTGGTTGGTTGGTATCTAATGTTGAGCAGTTGGCAGTGAAGCCATTCGTTCTCTTGCATTCCAGTATTTTAATGTCATATTATATCATGTTGACTAACGGTTGGGCAGCGCAGTAGATGCTTTCCATGTCTTCTTTAAGTGTAGAGAAAGGAGGCCTGTTAGGAGTCTAAAAGTTGCTACAGAGGATTTTCTTGGCAATGCAGCGATTCTGGTCGTGCTATTACATTACGTTTCCCTTTTGTTTGTGATATACGCTAACTTCTTTAATATTGTTATTATATGTTGATATGATTCTTTTGATAGAGTGATAACTTATTGGATCTGATGTAATTTACTACCTTTCTTGGCTAGAAAGTCAGCTGTTTCATTACCCTGTATTCCATTGAAGTATTAATCTCTTATTTAAATAGTTGTTTTATGATTTTGCAGCATTCTGCAATATTTAAGTTATTAGGTGTTTGTAATAGCTGCTTTAGAGTCGGGTAATAGTACTACTTTTTCAAAGTTATTTATATGATATAGTTGGATTTTTAAGCTCTGAAGTATTGCCGAAATCTCTCCATAAAAATTTGTGGTATTTAAAGTTAATGTTTCGTAGAAAGAAATGAGAAGGCGCTACTGCGCCTGCGCCAGTACACTGTTAGGAACAAAATATAAAGCTATGTTACCCCATTAGTGATCGCTTGATTGATGACCTCCTGTTTCACCACAGGGCACCTTTTAAAATGAAATAATCGCAGCACAAGTTGAGAGTTTTCCATGTTCCTTTACGCATGTAATTTCAAGACCAATCACTGTTAATGGATAACCCTTCACAGTTCAAAGTAAATATTTGGACTTTCGTTCTTACGTTTGTTTTTTGTTCCATTCGGCAGCAAAACCACATCAAAAGCTCCTCATGGTTCAAGAGTTTATTTCACTTTGATCTCGGAGAAAAACAGCGCTAATAAAACATTTTTGCAAAGGACAAGAAACGTTTGAAACGTTCGAAAAGCAAGCGGTTTTGTTATTGGAAGTCATTATCCAATAGGTAGATGTGTGGGCCCTATACAGCTGCAGGAGCCAATTAGGTGTCGCCAAAACTCTGCGTGAAGTACATTAACAGAAACAACCGCACAGAGGTCACGTGTTGGCTTTGTGTTCACTTCACCTAGAAAATGTTTTGCTGTTCATTATTCTCCGATATTCCATTGACAATACCCTTTATTCCACACAACGCACACGCTTTTTCCACACTATAATGTAGAACATTTTGCATATACAGGATGATTAAAAAATACTTGTACAAACATAACTATTACAATGTTTTTCACATAAGAAGAGTTCTACTCTGCAGCGAATGAGTGTTATCGTGCTCTGCGTTGCCAGGCCGCTCTTTTCATATTTCCCTCTAACGACTTAATGTTTATTCACGTGTATTATGAAAAGTATTTGAGCTAAAAATCCGTGTTTTTTACGGTTCTGCTACAAACATTACTCCCTTGTGGATTATTCTTTTGCAAAATTTGGATTTTTGTGTTAATGCAAGTAATATTTATGTGAGACGGATCACTTAGTGTTACTCCTAGTTAACTGGGAATGCAACATGTCACCACAGCAGCACTCAGATTGGCTGCCGGACTGGTGGCTCAAGGACAAACTGTAGCTGAATGCTTACAGTATGGCGCAATTCACCAAAAATATTTTCTCCAGCACCTTGATTATTTACATAATAAACAGCTAACCTGGTTGCCATCTCAAACATCAGTTATATATCTTGGCGTTGTATTGGACACAAAAATGACATGGAATGATCATATTACAACACTTGCTGCCTCAAGGTTCATCAAACTTGATCCATTAATTAACAAGCGCTCCAGGATTGGCCTGGACTGCTCCATGCTTCTTCAGTTCCTATATGGTCCACAACAAATAAAACTGCAAGTTGTACAACATAAGATTCTCCGCAGAGCTACAGCTTCAACACCAACTTCCAATATGAAACACCTCTCCAAGACATTCAACAACGTTACTGGTGCTCAAGCATTTAACCTGCATATCAAAACTACACACAGAAGACTGAGAAGAACACTACCACAACATTTCTTAACTGTGACACAGAGGACTCCTGTTAATAATTATTCATCAATTTCATAACCATGTACATTTTGTTTACTTTTTCTATACGTACTATGTACATAGTGTATAGAGAAGGTACTGCTTTCCACCCGAAAATTCCATCCCGAGATTTCACCAGAAATACATGTTTTAGGACACCCTGAATCCAAAAAGGCATTTTCAGAAAAATGTGTATGTACGAGAGTGCGTGTGTCTGTGGACAGCATAGCTGAAAAACAAAAATACCGTTAAATACCAAACTATCTTCCAAGGATGCGACGCGAAGATTTTGAAGAAACCCCCCCCCCTCCCCAACTACCCTTTACGTGCAACCTTCTTCGAAACGTTTGATTTTCTCAATAATGACTAAGGATTTTGGTTAAAACATCGTATATTAAAGATGTTTACCCGTTAACTAAAACGTGTATCTTGAATTTTCTGGGAATAGCCTCTGAAGACTACTTTATTCTGGATGAAGTTTACGGAATTTTGCATAACTGGCAAACCGTAAGAGATAGACAAAAACTTACTTAACAGAAAATGTAGATCACGTTAAAAACACACAATTTATGTCATACATTTTTTTCGTGAAGTGGGTCGTTTTTGATATTTTCCTTATTTTTGGTTTTAGCTTTATAAAACTTTTATTCTTCTCATACAGGAATTTGTGTCCATACAAACAAAGGAACTTCGGTCACATAGCAACCAGCTTTAACCTATGGTACTCCCTTATTTAGCGTCTCCCTTAGCAAGTAACAAGACTATTGCTGCTAACGTTCATCTCGATTAGCACGAAGTAAATAGAAGCTTAAGCTTTTTAACAATACTTTGTTGCAGAGATGTAGAAAAAATCATGTGAATGGAACACAGTTTTTACTTTCTCCATACGCACTATGTATATAGTGTATAGAGAAAGTATTGCACTCCACCAAAAATTCGATACCGAGATTTCACCGGAAATATATGTTTTAGGGTCCCCAATATAAAAACAAAGCATTTTCACAAAAAGGTCCGTGTGTGTGTGTCTGTGAACTCGATATCTTCCAGGGATGAGACACGAAGATTTTGAGAAAAATCCACCCACCCCAACTACCCTTTACATGAAACTTTTTTCGAAAATTTTGATTTTCTCAAAAATGGCTCAAACGATTTTGATTAAAATTTCGGATATTAAACATATTTACCTGACAAATGAAATGTATATCTTGAATTTTCTGGGAATAGCCTCTGAAGAGTAGTTTATTCTGGATGAATTTTACTAAATTTTGAATGACTGCTAAACCGTAAGAGATGGACAAAAACTTACTACACAAAAATGTTATATACATTTTTTTCGTGGAGTTCGTCGGTTTTGTGACATTTCTTATTTTTGGTTTCTGCTATGAAAAACGTATACTTTTCTCATACAGGAACTTGTCAACTCCTATCCATATAAACAAAGGAACTTCATTGACATAGCAACCAGCTTTTGACTATCACTTTAACCTACGGTTGTCCCTTATTTCGCTTCTACTTAACAAGGAAGCGAGTAATAAGACTATTTCTGCTAATTTTTTCTGATTAGCATAAAGTAAATAGAAGTATAAGCTTTTTAAGAATTATTTGTTGCAGGGATATGGAGAAAGTCATGTGAATGGTACACATCAGATTTTTTTAAATGTATTCCTTTTTACTTTTCTGTGCTACATGTAGTAAGTAGGAATACCTTTTACTTTCTCTACTCGTGCTATACGAGGTGTATAGATAAAATATTGTATTTCGTCCAAAAGTCGATGCCCAGATTTCACCGGAAATATAGGTCTTGAGACCCGCTGAACAAAAAAAAAAAAGGGGGGGGGGAATAACGTTGTAGAGGAATAGTTTGTAACAAAATAGATAAAGAAATTCATATCAATTTAAGATGACGTTATTAATCTGATATATAGGTATATATTATACAGGGTGTTTCAAAACGACACCAAACGAAGATGTGGACCATGTTGGTAATGCCGTACGTGATACGTGAATAGAATTTTCAACTGTAAATTCGTCAAATACAAAAATGCCATAAAAATCACCGTGGATTAGGCAGTCATACATAACCAAATGGCACGTGCCTGGCCCACTCCAAGAGAGATCCCGGTTGGTAGCGAAGGTCCCAGTCGCGTGTGTAGGTGTGGTTTGATAGACACGCAAGCGCGGCACAGGTTACCTTAGTAATGGAAAACGTAGCTTGTGGGTGTGGCGTATGACAACCGTTATTCCTTTGCTGCCTAATCCCACATGTGTGCGATTTTTATACACATAAAACTTTAAATAGAAGAGTTTGAAAGTTGCACATCAAGTTTCGGACAAGTCAAAGTGTAAGCTATTCGACTGTTATCTTCGTTTGGTGTCGTTTTGAAGCGGCCTGTATATAAGTTATATATAGAGGATGTTAATGAAAAACACCGAAATAATTTCACAGAATATTGTGGATTACTTAAATAAGTAATTTGAGACAGGATACTTATGGCTTGTGTGTTGAAATGTCGAAGTAACGGCTTTAAGTTTCTGAATTGCCAGTACGTCACTGGCTAATTCATCAACCATTCGAGAGCATAACACGAAAAACGAAGGTATATATTACAGCGTACCTCTCTAGCGTAGCGGTTATCATACTGGCTATCAAGTGAAAGATAAGTTTCCGAGTTCGGGTGTCGTTCACGTATCGCGGCACTTCGTCTGCAATAATAAAAAACATTTACTCTATGCCAGGAATCGAACACATGACCTTTGGAATAGCACCTTCTCGCGTTAGGCATTAAGCCACCAGAGCAGTTGAAAAAACGGATCCAGTCTAGGCTACAAAACTCAAGAAAGTAGTTAATGAATGCTCAGTGTCGCACTGTCAAGTGATTAGTTCGAGATTTTACAGATTTTTGCGACATTAAATCTTGAGAACGCGAGTAACGAGCTGCTAAAACTCGATATTTTTATACTCTGGCAGCAGTTTTAAGCCATTTTGGCAACCCGCTTTGCTTTAACAGCGACTTATCAGCACCTAATACCCACACGTTTAACGTTATGTTTATCCGGGGACCATGCATCGCCGATCTCAAATTACTTATATCAGTCACGTGCACAATCTCGCACATTATTTCGGTGTAGTTCATTATCATCCTGTGTGTGTGTGTGTGTGTGTGTGTGTGTGTGTGTGTTTATATATAAAAATGATTTTGGTCATATCGGACGATGAATGAAATTGGTGAAATGATCTCAGGGTCCTTAGAGCTTAAAGTTACTCGACATTCGTCTTCTCAGGATAAGGGAAAACCCTTATTTGGGTAAAATACCCTTACCAAGATTAGATGATTATTATAAATTATTATATTAACTTCGCTGTCAATTGCCAGGGCCATATCGCGCCGGTGTGCCGAAATTTCCTCCCCCAGGTATTGTTTAAAATAAATACACTGTCAATGTGGCTGTCGCTTTTAAGCACACTTAAGTCATCGGTCTGGGCGGGGTTTGAACCTGCGCCCTAGAGTTCAGGAAGCCGCCTATGAAGTGAGCCGAGGCTCGGAGTAAGGAGATACAGGCACGTCACCCTGGTGTTGCGATTCATTCAGCCTCTCGAAGAGAGTGGCAGCCTCTTGTACCCTCAAGAGTTTAAAGCGGATGGTGAGCTACAAGTTTCCAAGATTGCTCCGGAACTGAACAAAGGTGTTGCCAATATGAGTTTTCGGGCGCTGCAAAGTCGATACTTAAAATGATTTGGAAAAGGTTTCGTTTCTTGCTGTTTGCCTGAACACAGCAGAGGAATGTGGCTAAAGGCCCTCTCGTAGGAACTCCCAGTCTTTTGTTACTTTAACAGTTGTCTCAGGCCAGGAAATTGAAACAGAATTAACTTCTGACCTTGCCGCGATGTTTACTGCGGCTCCAGTTGTATTTCGTGAATAAAATAACAAAGATTAGTCTATATGGATAACACGAACAATAATATTCCTGACTGCCTCCGTGGTCCACTCACCCGGGTTCTATTCCCGGCTGGGGCAGGGAATTTTTCTTAGGCCAGAATTATTGCCAGAATCGGGAAGTATGTATGTGAGAGTGAATGTGTGTGTGTGTGTGTGTGTGTGTGTGTGTGTGTGTGTGTCTTTGAGCAAAAAAAACGTAAAAGACCCTACAGACGAATTGTTTCAAGTGCATGTGACCTTAAAAATAATAATTGTATTATGTTGAGCTAGTAAAGCACGAACTATTGGAAATTCCGTCATTATGTATAGCAATATCACTGCACACTGATATTCAGAGAGAAATGCACGTGGGTGCCATAAATTTAGAAAAATAATTCCACGTGGGTGTGATAAACGATTAAAATGTAAAGATAATGAATTCCGATTGGTTGGAATTTTACGTGGCAATGTCCTGGATTGGCCACTTCCTACGATCACGTGTCAACACGTTCTGACAGGCCAAAGAACGTGATTGTGTTAAATATACCTACAACTAGAGATCTCTCCCCATTGTTCTTTAGTTCAAAAGCATTTAATTTGAGAGATGTTGCGTATGTAGTATAGTGCCACAATATGGCGGCTCTTTCTGTAGCAAAATGGTAACATTTCCACCTTGTGATGATTTACATGTCCTGTAGATCAAGAGTGTTTTCATCTAGGATGTCTGCTACATAAAACAGTGGTTTAAGGTGCCCCAAAAGATAAACATCCAAAGATTTGATGCCTGGGGGGAACGTGTAGGCCAAGGAACTGGTCCTCCTCTACCTATCCATTTGTGATGCTAGATACCAGCCAGTGAGACTAAAATGTGCTAGTGCCACATCATGTTTCTACAGAGTCACATTTTCTAAAAAGTGTGGGAGAGTGTTCTGAATGAAGACAGCACTTTTAAGGGAATGTACTACACAAATGTTAACAAGTAGCCATGACAACACAAGCCTAGGGTAAAATGGGTCAAAGCCTTTTATGAATGCTACATAAAACAGTGGTTTAAGGTGCCCCAAAAGATAAACATCCAAAGATTTGATGCCTGGGGGGAACGTGTAGGCCAAGGAACTGGTCCTCCTCTACCTATCCATTTGTGATGCTAGATACCAGCCAGTGAGACTAAAATGTGCTAGTGCCACATCATGTTTCTACAGAGTCACATTTTCTAAAAAGTGTGGGAGAGTGTTCTGAATGAAGACAGCACTTTTAAGGGAATGTACTACACAAATGTTAACAAGTAGCCATGACAACACAAGCCTAGGGTAAAATGGGTCAAAGCCTTTTATGAATGAGCACATTAAAGATATACATTTTATTTGTCATATAAACATCTTTAATATACGAAGTTTAATCAAAATCGTTAACAGCAATTTTTCAGAAAATCAACAGTTTCGAAAATGTTTCTATGTGAAGGGTTGTTGGGGGTGGGGGATTTTCTTGACAATCTCTGTGTCGCATGCTTGGCATATACTAAACTTAAATACTAAGTTTGATATTATACCGACTTTTCTTTTTTGAGTTATCGTGTTCACAGACACATACGGACCTTCTTCAGAAAATACTTTCTTTTGGATACATGGGATCCTAAAACGTCTATTTTCCGGTGAAATCTCCAATTTTGGGTGGAATGCAACACCTTCTCTGCTATACACTATGCACATAGTAAGTGTAGAAAAAGTAAAAATAGCACACATTTACATGTTTATATTTTTTGGTCAGAGGGGACCTCAAAACATGTATTGGTGATAAAATTCGGTATACAAATTCTGCATTTTCATGCACATTGCACATATGTGCTAGAGAAAGTGATTTTATCATTATTTCTTAGCATTATCTTTATTACTTTATGATTATTATTATGATTATCATTACCTTTTATCATCATTATTCTCAATATTATGATTATCATTATTCAGGGAACCGCTAACCATATATTTCTGGTGGAGTATGAAAATCGAACTTTCGATTGGAATATAATACTTCCACTTACTATATGTAGCAGAGAAAGTAAAAAGGAGAGAACAAAAATCTAAATTGTGTGGTTGTGACGCACGCGCAGTAGCTCGAGGTCTGAGAGGTGCTCGAGCTAATCCTTGAAAAGCAGAAGTATTCTCAGGAGCGAAGGGTAAACTCAACAGTAGCTTTTGGGCAGTGAAAACCACAGCACAATTTCCCAACTGACATGCAGGCAGGTCTGCCAACAAGCTACTTATTAAATAGTAATCTAATATACGCCAACATGCAACCTAACCTTTTAACAATTTACTTTCCTTTCTCTACATTGCTGTAACACATTATTCTTGAAACATATTTTTCTATCCGAGATAAAAATTAACAGAAATTGTCTTATTACTTGCTTCCTCGTAAGTAAAAGGGAATACATAAGGTTAAAGTGATAGTCAAATCTTTTAAAAGCTGGTTGCCATGTAGTTGAAATCAGTTTCTATGCAGCACCAGAAGTTTACTTTCCGTGTGAGAAAAGTTTTAAGTATTTTAAATCTGACACAAATAACAATATCTCAGAAATGGTCAATTCAACGAAAAAACGTACATGACGTAAGTCGTGTGTATCAACGTGGTCTACATTTTTTTGTGTAGTAAGTTTTTGTCTATTTCTTACGGTTTACCAGTTGCGCAAAATTCATTAAAAATGCATTCATAATAAAGAGGTGTTAAGAGGCCATTCCCAAAAAATTCAAGATATACGTTTTCCATATAAATATATTAAATATACAGTATTTTCATTAAAATCGTTACAGCCATTTTAGAGAAAATCTTAATTTTCGAAATTTTTCCATGTAAAGGTGGGGGATTATACTCGAAATCGTGTCGCATCCCTGGAAGATAACTTAAATACCAAGTTAGGTACTTTACCGACTCTTCGTTTTTGGGTTATCGTGTTCACAGACACATAGACCTTCTTCTGGAAACACTTTTGGGTACAGGGGACCGTAAAACGTGTATTTCCGGCGAAATCTCGTTTCAAAGTTTTGGGTGGAATGCAATACCTCCTCTATACACTAAGCACATACGTGCAGAGGAAATAAAAAAAGAAAAGTCGGTAAAACACCAAACTTGGCATTTAAATTGAGTATCTTCCAAGGATGCGACACGAAGATTTTGAGAAAAATCCCCCCACCTGAAACTACCCTTTACATGGAGAAATTGTCGAAAATTTGGGTTTTCTAAAAAAATGGCTCTTGACGATTTTGATTAAAATGTCGTATATTAAAGATATTTACCTGACAAATAAAATGTATATCTTGAATTTTCTGGGAATACCTTCTGAAGACCTTCATTCTGGATGGATTTTGCATAGTTGGTAAATCGTAAGAGATGGACAAAAACTTGCTACCAAAACATGTAGATCTCGTTAAAACACACAATTTATCACACTTTTTTTTTTTCTTTCATAGAGTTGATTATTTTTAGGATATTCATTGTTATTGGTTTCAGTTTTAAAATACTTGAAAGTTTTCACATACGTGAATTTGTCAACTCCTGGCAATGAAAACAAACTGATTTTATCCATTGGCAACCAGCTTTTAAAAGATTTGACTATCGTTTTAGCCTACTGTATTCCCTTATAGCAAGATTAGCATGAAGTAGAACAATCAGCTTTTTAACAATAATTTCTTACCGAGATGTAGAGAAAGTCGTATGAATGGACACACAAGATTTTTTTACGTTTGATGTCAAGAATATAGGTAATCAATGTCAATCATTTTACACTGAACCAATATTTAGATCCCTACCGTTACCGACATTTTGTGAATTTCACTCCATTTTGTGTTTATTCGTTATTCAGAACTTTTCTCCTTTCATACCGGAATCAAAGTCACTGGGTGCAATTGAATTATTCCGTATGCTTTCGTTAGTTATAGGTGTTTTGATTTTCATCTGCGATGTTTTTTGTAAACAAGTTTCATGGTAACGTGTTAATTTCTTGGTTCTGAAGCCAGAAATTATGAGAGGCTTACTATGAACAAGAAAATTCTGAAGTTCCATTCACATGAGTTTCTCTATATCTCTGTAACAAACCATTGTTAATAAGCTTATTCTTCTATCTACTTCATGATAATCGAGAAAACCTCACCATAGTTCCTTATAAGTATAAGGGAATGCATTAGGCTAAACACAGTCAAATGTTTCAAAACGTGGTTGCTATGGGATTAAAATCCGTTTCTTTGCTTGGCCAGGAGTATGGGAAAAGCATAATTATTTTAAACCTGAAACCAATAAAAAGGAATATCTCGAAAGCGATCAACTCTACGAATAAAATGCATATGACGTAAATTGTGTGTTTTAATGAGCACTACATTTTTGTCTAGTAACTCTTTATCACTCTGTAATGGTTTACCACTTATGCAAAAAAAACATTCAAAATGAAAAGAAATTCAGAGGGTTTTCCCAGAAAATTGATGGTGTATATATTTTATTCCTCATGTTTCATATACGGTATTTTATTAAAATTGTTAGTCACTTTTGGGAAAATCAAACTTCTCGAAAATTTCTTCATGTAAAGCGTAGTTAGCGATGTGAGGATTTTCCCTAAACAAAATAAACATTAAAATATATTTACATGAGCAATAAAAGGCATGTATTGAATATTCTGGGATTATTACTATGTGTGTGTGTGTGTGTGTGTGTATATAAAATAGTACAATGTAGACAAAAAAGTTGACACAAAGTGCAATGTCGTTTAAACACGGGGTGGTGATGCTCCTTATCATTGGTTTCGGTTCCAACTCTTTAATTCTCCTCAAACGAGAAATTGCCATTCCTGTTTCTTTTGTTTTACTCGTGACATTCAAAGAGGATCAAATTTCATTCCCATAGCAAACACGTTTTAAAACATCTGACTGTCGGTTTAGCCTAGTGTATTCCCTTATTTCCCTTCTACTTACAAGAAAGTAATAAGACAATTTCTGTTAATATTTATCTAGATTATCATGAAGTAGATAGAAGAATAAGTTTACTACAGAATAGGTGCAGAAAGATTCTGATTTCTTTTTTCAGGAGAATCTAGGTATTCAATTTTAGAGTGGAATGTAATACATTGTCTGCTTACTATGGAGCTACTTTGAGGGTAAAAGTGATGAGCTAGTGTGCAAAGAGTTGGTTACTGCACAGAACCGTACTTACACAACAGTTTGAACTTGTTAACATTTGCAGTGGAGAACTAAAGGGGCATGTCGTCCCACTGCCGCAACCAAATGCGGGGAACAAAATGACCCTCTTACCTTTTGTAGGGCGACTTTCTATTTCAATTTGCATAACACACATACACAGTCCGACTTAGTGTCTCCTGCAGCGTGTTCTTCAGTAAACAACACATTCCTGCTCCTGCACTTTCATATTCTTAACAAAAAATATCAGACTTGCCGGCACAACACTATACGGGTAACTTTTAGAATAAGAAATTAATTTAAAGAATTTCACATCTTTAAAATACAGGTGTCGCCATCTGTGACGTACTCCCACCTCTATCTGCACTCGACAACTGATCGAGATAAACATTAGCATTAACTGGCTTATTACTTGCTTTCTTGTAAGTAGAAGGGAAATTAGGGAATACACTAGGATAAAGTAATAGTCAAATATTTTTAAAGCTGCTTGTCCTGTGGTTGAAGTTAGAGCCGGTCAAGTTAGCTCTCAGTCTCGCTCGCCTCTCGCAGTTGGCAGGAGAGAGGTTGACCAGCGAGAGTAAGAGAGTCTCGCTAACAGCAAGACTGCGGTGTAATGCGCGGAAACTCGCATAATCAGTCTTGCAAGTTGTACTCTTGTCAGATTTTATCCGAAAACACACGGATCTTTTTCTAAATATGCTTTTTATCTGGATACAGGGGAGCCAAAAACGTTATTTCCGGTGAAATCTCGGTATCGAATTTTTGGATGGAGTGCAATACTTTATGTACATAGTGCGTGTAGAGAAAATAAAAAGTATTTCAAAACTGAAACCTAAAAACAGGCAATATCTAAAACATGGCCAAATCCACGAAAAATTGTATACGGCATAAATTGTGTTTAAACGAGATCTATATTTTTCTCCTACAGTAAGGTTTTGTGTATCGTACGGTTTTTCAGTTATACAAAAGTCATCCAGAGTGAAGAGGTCTTCAGAGGTTCTTCCCAAAAAATTCAAGATACATTTCATTTTTATCGTTTAAGTCTTTAATATAGAGTATTTTAATTATAATCATTAATGCATTTGTTGAGAAAATTAAAAATGTTGAAAAATGTTGCATATAAGCGGTAGTTTCGGGTGAAGGGATTTCTCTCAAAATGTTCGTGTCGCATCCTTGGAAGATATTAAACTTAAAGAATTAGTGTAGTAGTTTACTTTGACTTTAAATTTTTGAGTTATCGTGTTCACATACACACATCCACACACACGAACCTTTCTCTACAATTTGTTGGATACAGGGACCCTAAAACGTGTATTTCCGATGAAATCTCGGTATCAATTTTTTGAGTGAAATGCAATATTTTTCCGATGAAATGTAGACATGGAATTTTTGGGTGGAATGCAGCACTTCCACGTCTTACTCTACGTGGTAGAGAAAGTAAAATATAGCAAAATAAGGAGAGGTCAACTGCAAACATTCACTTTTATATAAAACGAATGGTCAGATCGTAATCAATTTTTGGCGCGCACATAACCACGAAAATTGGGATGAATGCCACAAAGTTCAGCATTTTATTTTGTGTAATTCCCTTGCTTCTTGTGGTCGGCCATCAATAATATCCGGTTCATTCTGTTTGTTCATTTCTCCCTTTGTCGTAAACAGTTACACACAATTAATAAACACGCAATATTGTAATCCTACACGACTCTGTTCCAAACGAAACAAAATCGATAGCAAGGTTATCTATCCCTGATTTGCAATTTCAAATGTTTAACCACCATAAAAGCACTCGTATTAATTAATCGTCTAGACTCGCCATTCCCGTTAGCAATATATCACAAACACATTTCTCCGTTCCTTACAAAACATATTCTTCTATTTACTTCCTTGCAAGTAGAAGCGAAATAAATAGGTTCAAGTGATATAGCAAAAGCTGGTTGCTATGTGACTAATGTTCCTTTGTTTCTATGGACACGAGTAGACAAATTCCTGAATGAGTAAAGTATAAGTTTTTCAAAGATGAAACCAACAACAAGGAATATCTCAACAACGATCAACTCTACGAAAAAAATGTATATGACATAAACTGCGTGTTTCATCGTGAAATACGTTTCTGTGTGGTAAGTTTTTGTCCATCTCTTACGGTTTAGCAGTTATGCAAAATTCATCCAGAACAAAGTAGTCTCCAGAGCCTACTCCCAGAAAATTCAAGATATACATTTTATATATCATATAAATATTTTTATATACGATATTTTAATCAAAACCTTTACAGGCACTTTAGAGAAAATAAATTTCGCCCCCCCCCAAAGTAAAGGGTAGTTTGTGGTGGGGGGGGGGATTTTTCTCAATATCTTCGTGTCGCATTGTGCTCAAATGCCAAGTTTGGTATTTTGCCGACTTTTCGTTCTTGAATTATCGCATTCAGACACACTGACGCGCGCGCGCATACAAAGAGATTTTCCTGAAAATTCTTTTTTTTTTTATTTATATACCCTAAAACGTGTAATTCCGGTGAAATCTCGTATCGAATTTTTGGGTGGAATACAATACCTTCTGTATACACTATGTAAATAGCACGTGTAGAGAAAGTAAACATTAGAACATTTTGATTTTTTCAAAAAAGCTGTTATCATTTTTGATTAAAAAGTCGTATATTAAAGATATTTACCAGACAAATAAAATATCTTGAATGTTTTAGGAATGACTTCAAAAGACTACTTTATTCTGGATCAATTTTACGGAATTTTTAATAACTGCTAAACCTTAAGAAATATACAAATATTTACTTTAAAAAAATTAATGTCGTTAAAACACACAGTATACAGTTTTTCGTGGATTGGCCGTTGGGGGGGGGGGTGGATATTCTTAAATTACCTAACTATTTTCAAACGGGAACCGTGCAAAGCGAACCTAACTTTAATTGTTTCACATAGCGACCAGCTTTTAAAAGCCTCGAGTATCGTTCTGCCCTTCTACTAACAAGAAAAGAAGTAATAAGGCCAATTCTGCTGTTTGTCTAGATTAGCATGGGGTACATTCAAGAACAATCTTTTGTAAGAAAAAAGTATTACTTCTAGAGAAAGTTATGTGAATAGAACACATCAGTTTTCTATTCTTCGTTATTATTTTTTCACATTTATTTTAGCTATTAGTACGAAAATGGTATTTGTAAAACAAATTACGTATGATAAAAATATGAAATGTGCTAAAATAAAGTTTCAAGTATATGTCCTGGTATAGGAAACTAGATGCCAGAATGCTGTATTACAATTTTTTTTAATTTCTCTACACGTACTATATACATAGTATATAGAGAGGGTATTGTATTGCACCAAAAAATTCGATACTGAGATTTCACCGGAAATACATGTTTTGGGCCCCCCTGAATAATAAAAAACATTTCTGGAAAAAAGTCAGTGTGCGCGCGCGTGCGTGTGCGAACAGCATAGCTCAAAAACGAAAAGACTTAAAACTTGGTATTTAATTTTGGTGCCTTCCAAGGATGCAACACGCACATTTTCCAGAAAATCTCCCCACCCCCAACTACCCTTTTACATGGCACTTTCTTCGAACTTTTTGATTTTTTCAAAAATGGCTGACGATTTTGATTAAAATATCTTATATTAAAGATATTCACCTGACAAAATGTATATCTTGAATTTTCTGAGAATAGCCTGTATTCTGGAAGAATTTTATGGAATTTTGCGTAAGTTGTAAACCGTATACTTAGCACACAAACTGTAGAGCACATTAAAACACCAATTTATGTCATTTTTTCGCGGAGTTGGTCGTTTTTGAG
This sequence comes from Hymenopus coronatus, assembly GCA_030762935.1. Taxonomy (NCBI): domain Eukaryota; kingdom Metazoa; phylum Arthropoda; class Insecta; order Mantodea; family Hymenopodidae; genus Hymenopus; species Hymenopus coronatus. The sequence continues at coordinate 4,489,319 of CM060894.1, forward strand.
ATACTCCATGTTTTTGGATTCAGCTTTGAAAAACATATACTGTTCTCATACAGGAACTTGTCAACTCCTGTCCATACAAACAAAGGAACTTCAGTCACATAGCAACCAGCTTTTGACTATCACTTTAACCTATGCTGCTCCCTTATTTTGCTTCTACTTACAGGGAAGCAGGTAATAAGAAGATTTCTGCTAATTTTTTCTCGTTTAGCGTGAAGTAAATAGAAGCATAAGCTTTTTAACAATAGTTTGTTTCAGAGATGTAGAGAAAGAACATTTTTTTCTATTCACATGACTTTCTGTACATCTCTGCAAGAAAGTATTATTAAGCTAATGTTTCTATTTACTTGATGTTAATCGAGAAAACATTAGCAGAAATAGTCTTATTACTTGTTGTCTTGTAAGTAGAAGCAAAATAAGGGAGTACCATAATTTAAAGTGATAGTTAAAAGTTGGTTGCTTTGTGACTGAAGTTCCTTTGTTTGTATGTACAGGAGTTGATAAATTCCTTTGTGAGAAAAGTTTAAGTTGTTTAAAGCTAAAACCAAAAACAACGAATATCTATAAAAAAGAAGAAAAAAAACCGGCCATCTCTACATAAAATCGTATATGACATAAGTTATGTGTTTTAGCGAGATGTACAATTTTTGTACGATAAGTTTTTGTCTCTCTTTTACAATTTAACCGCTATACAAAATCCTCCAAAGTTCATCCAGAATAAAGAGATCTCCAGAGGCTATTCCCAGAAAATTAAAAATGTTCAGTTTGTCTTTAATATACGGTATTTTAATCAAAATCGTTATCTATTGTTGGTCTTTACGTTTTTGATCTATGCTGCCCACACACGCACACACTTCCGGTGAAATCTAGGTATTGAATTTCTGGGTGCAATAGAATACCTTCTCTATACACTACGTACATAGTACGTGCAGAGAGAGTAAACATGTATCTTGTGATATGAATGAAGTAGTAGAGGTGGTGTACTCCAGAGCCCACTCTAATCTTCTAGTGGCTTGGAAACAAGAGAGCAGCAAATTTCATTTTCAACTGGGGAGGGAGACTACTTCAAATCTGACGTAATTGTGGACAACGTAGCGGCCTGGAGACTGCAGACAATTCCTGCCCTCATTTTCTGTGAAGTTCATGGCTATCCTCCTATCGTCAGCCCAAATTTGGGATATTCTTTTGCACAGTCAAGAGTCTTTACTAAATGAAGCGACCAAACTAACGCTATCATTTCCAGTTCGAAACTTTAGAAACAATACATGGTCACTGGAAAGTCCAGGAATGTAAGGCAAACAAACTTATTGTGGAAACGCACTGCGGTATGTGTATTGCCGGCGCAAAACTTGTGGAATCGTGACCCTGACCTCCAACCCAGCTAATCGGAGTTTGTGATATGATACTCTGTTACTTAAAGTCACAGTGAGCAAACTTTGTTCAGTCTGTATCGAAAGTGTTCCGCATTTGTTTGTATTCAAAGTGGGCAGTAAATAGTGTTCATTTTATTTATTTTTTTTTTAACCATGGTTCCTGTATTTTCAAAGTTAAATGGCAAGGTATTATTTGGTCAGAGGAGAGAAATAATTGTAGATGCCCTTGACTTCATGAAACAAGAGGCAGAGATGAAGGAAGAAAATGTATGTTCACCGAGTTCTTCAAAAGCCTGTAGAAAGAGTAGCCAAGGCAACTCTTATTTCACTGATTTCCGTTTCCAGTGTTCTCAAAGATAAGAAAGAAAGAAAAATAAAACTTAATATATCACTTTTCAATTAAAAGATGTGGAACAGTGGTGTCGCCAGCGAATTGCAGAAATGGGAAAATGTATGTCGACATGTTGAGAACATTGAAAATCATTAGAAAAAATTGTAGAAAATCAAAAAGAATTCTTATCCAGAATGGTACAGAAAGTAGTGATGGCGTTGATGACAATGACGTGGGCGAAGACGAAGGACTGTCAGGTGTGGAAGAATTGCAGCCAGGAGCAGGAACTAGTCGCCCGAGTGTACTCGGGCGGGGGCAAATCACCACGGTACCTATCCGCTTTTCTCGCGGATTTACCCGTGTGATATAAAAGATGTAGTCTTGTGCAAGCGTTTATGTCTGTGTCGAAGTAATGTGGGCAGGGTGTTTCCCTCTGTGCAGCCGGCGCGGGCTGGCTTACCTACCTGAGTGGTCACCCATCCAGAGAGGGACCAGGCCCGATGCTGCTTACCTTGCCAGCCGCTTGCGGGCTGTCAAGGAAAGCAGTGCCGGCTAGCGGGGAGAACTGAAGGGATGTAGGTACGGGGTGGGGGAAGCCAGTGTTACAGATCTGGTAGGAGTACAACTGGACGGTCACCCGTCCGAGTCGGGACCGGGCCCGATGCTGCTTATCTTGGCGGGTAGAACTGTAAAGAAGGGAGAGGCGGCCGGAAAACTACCATCCCAAGGCGTCCTTGGGAAGGCGGTAGCTTACGCGTCTCCTAGGCTGCGTGTGGTCGTAAAGACCGAGAGTGTTCACCTGGGGATTTGGGTGGGGAGCAAGTTTAGTGTATATTGTGCGAGCTCTTTCTCGCACAACGTCCACTATGTAAGGGATTCCGGAGTGGGAATGGAGAATGTGGGACGGGAATCTGCGGTCTGTGCCGTATATCATCCTCAATGCCCTGTTCTGCACGGTCTGCAGCCTGCGGATGGTGGAACGAGCCACCGAACCCCAGACCTCGCAGCCGTACAGCATCAGGGGCGGGATGACTGCGCGGTACAGCCGTAGTTTTAGGTGTGTAGGCATGGTGGAGCGGAAGATGGGGAAACAACTGCCGTAGGGCAGAGTGTCCCAAACCGACCTTCTCCCTGACATGTGGAGTGAAAGTAAGGCCGCGGTCGAGGAGGACTCCAAGGTATTTGGCGGTGCGGACCCAGGGGATCCGCCGCCGCCGCAACCTCAGCGACCTCTCCGGTCGCCAGCCACAGACTTTAGCCAGCAGTAGAGCTGAGCTCTTCTGCGGGCTGATGGCCATCCGCCACTGTTCACTCCATCTGCCTATGGCCTGGAGCTGTCTCTGTAGCGGGGGGAAGCAATATCGGGCGTTCTTGTTACGCGCCATTATGAGGACATCGTCGGCATACTGGCACGTAACTGTACTGGGTTCTGTGGGAAAGTCGGACATGTAGGCGGCAAAGAGTAACGGCGACAGCACGCTGCCTTCCGGCACTCCCGCCGCTATGGGTCTGACTGTGGAATGCCTCCCCTCCACCCTCACCCTGAAAGTGCGGTCCCGAAGGAAGCTACTAAGCAGGTGAAGGTAGGGGGGAGGGATTTCTGCGTTCTTGAGCTTGTACAAGAGTCTCTGATGCCACGTGGTGGCGAAGGTCTTTTCCACGTCCAAGAGTACCGCGACTGTTTTGAAGTTGTCCTGGAAGCCCAGGGCAGCCTTCTCAGCCAGTCGCAGCAACTACAGGGTTGTGGAATGTCCAGTACGGAAACCAAACTGGTGATCCGGGAGTAGGAGTCTCTCCTCGAAGAGAGGGGTGAGGCGAGGTAAGAGTAACCGCTCGAATACTTTCGAGACGATCGGAAGTAAGCTAATAGATCTATAGCTTGACGGGAAGACCGGGTCCTTGCCGCGTTTCAAAATGCATACTACCCTTGCCTCCTTCCAACACGTTGGAAAGTGACGTAGATGCAGGTGGATTACGGCCTTTCTGGGTAGGTGCTGGAGCATACGATTGACCTTGTTTATACAGTAGACCAAGAATGCTGCCGCCGTGTGGCTCTTTCCTGCACGGTGTCGCTGTATATGCCGACCTGATTCGTCTTGCTCTGGTGTCGAAAGAAGAAGACTCCTCTGCGAGTTCGCCGCTTACGACTCGGGCAGTCCCAGATTGCATGACTTTGAGAACGAGGAATAGCCAGACAGCCTGGAGGTGGCGAGCAAAATTAAGGGGAAATGTTTCAGTAACTTTCCTCAACCGTCTGTGATGACCATACATAGAATTAAATATGGAAAATAGTTACTCTGATTTAATAAATTCTGAAATGCAAAACAAGTAATTGTATATTTTGCTCGAAGTAACACCAAGTAACATGGTACTGGATAAATGAAACTGAATAAATCAGAGGAATGGAATTTGTTTTTCCTTATTAAATCTTCCGCTCATTAGTTCGCTATTGTCCACTCCTTATGACTTGCTTCCTTGTAAGTAGAAGCGAAATAAGGGAGTAGCATAGGTTAAAGTGGTAGTCAAAAGCTGGTTGCTACGTGACTGAAGTTCCTTTGTTTGTATGGACACGAGTTGACAAATTCCTGTGTAGAAAAATTTTTCAAAGCTGAAACCAATAACAAGGAATATCTCAAAAACGATCAACTCCACAAATATATATATATATATATATATATATATATATATATATATATATATAACATGAATTGTGGTCGTCTCCTTAGCGCGGTGGTAGCGTTGCTGCTTACCAAGCGGGAGACCTGGGTTCGATCCCCAGTACCGGCGTGGGGTGCACTCAGCCTCGTAAGGTCCCTGGGGGGCCAATTGAGGAGCTACCTGATGGAGAAGTAGCGGCTCCAGGTCATGAGGACCGCATTAACCGGCCGGGGGGACTCGAGGCGCTGACCACGTCTCACCCTCCAATACTGCACCCCATCCATGACGTCTGTAGTGGACCGAGATGGGGGACGCAGCGGCCGGGCGGTAGGCCAAGGTTCCCCGTGAGCTGTCGTGCCATGGAGTTATATAACATGAATTGTATGTTTTAACGTGATCTACATTTTTTTGTGTAGGAAATTTTTATCCATCTCTTACGGTTTACCAGTTACGCAAAATTCAGCTAAATTCATTCAGAACAAAGAGGTCTTTAGAGGCTATTCGCAGAAAATTCAAGGTATACATTTTATTTGCCGTGTAAATATCCTTAATATACGGCATTTTAATCAAAATTGTTACAGCTATTTTTGAGAAAATCTAAATTTTCAATTTTTTTCCAAGTAAAGGCTAGTTTGGGATGGGGAAATTTTTTCAAAATCTTCGTGGCGCATCCTTGGAAGGTACTTAACTTAAAATACCAAGTTTGGTATTTTACCGAGTTTTCGTTTTCGAGTTATCGTGTTCAGACACGGACCTTTTTCTGAAAATGCTTTTTTTTTTTTTTTTTTTTTTTGAGTCAGGTGACCGTAAAACATATATAAAACATATATTTCCCGTAAAATCTCGGTATTGAATTATGGGTGCATTACAATAGCTTACTATGTACATAGTACGTATAGAGAAAATAAAAATGCCTTCTTGTAGGTCTGTAAACTTCAATTTGCGATGAAATGTAGGTAGCTACTGAATTTTTGCGCGGGATGTAGTGTACGTTAGTATAAAAACAGACGCATGATGGCGTGTATACAGAGCAGAAACATCACGATTCCATGTTGGCAACAGTGCGAAACGCTTACAACTCATCAGGCATGGTGAAAATGGCGCTGGTGGTTTTTCGTATGGACAGCGCGACGGAACTTATTTCCGCCTCTGCACCACCGCGACTCTATAAACAATGCATAAGCAGCCAAACAAAATGGCTGAATCAAATTTGAATTAATGCTGTTGACTCGGCGCCCAGCAACAACTTACATTTGCGGGCGGGGACCTCATCCACTACACAAAGCACGTTTGTTTTAACAGGTAGAAAACATTCCGAGCACGCGTCGCTATGCACACAGACAGCGCCGAGCTGCTAAAGATATCACCAGTCCTGTGTCCATATTCACTGATCACACCATGTTTACTTTACTAACACTAGTGACGTAACTTCAAGCACAAATATTCAAACTGTAAACAAACACCACGTGTTAAATGCACAACACTTTCTCACCCAAATACATCGTAGATACAGAAGAAGACGTATTCTACCCAAAAATTCCAAACCAGATTTTACTTTAAATGCACATTTTGGGGACTTCCGAATCAGAAACCAGCATTTTTACTAATTCCAGCACGCGTGTACACTGTACATAGTGGATAGAAAAGGTATAGTATTCCATCCAAAAAGTTGCTATCGAGATTTCACCGAAAATATGCAATGAGACCCTGTGAATAATAATAATAATAATAATAATAATAATAACAACAATAATAATAATAATAAATAAATAAAGCTAGTCATTCATGACACACGCGTTAAAAATGGTGTTTTATATTGTGAGTAGGAAGCTACGAACAATATAAAACAATTCAAAATCTTCTCGGGCTTCTAGCCAGGCTAGAAGATTTTGAATTAACACGTCGCCAGGAAAGCTTCAGTTCTTATTTTAATATAAAACAATTTGAACACGTGTGTCATACACATTGTTTTACCTATTTCACGGAGTTCATTCTTAATGGTCTGCGATATTCAGTTGTTGCCTTGCTTAGCATCAGTGCTGACAACATGATGGCTTACTTGCACAGAACGAAAACGTTTTAGCAGTTGTAATTTTGCTTTCTCCCATGCTTGCATAATTTCGTCTGGCTCAGCAGATTCCATGTTCATCATCCGCCATTTTATGGCTCGATACGAGCTTTCAGAGTCATGGCCTACTTGAATGAGACCGTAAACCAAAGTTGTTATGGTTTTATAACACTGAGTGACAGAATTTTATACTTTTAACAATACTGATATCCGGTAAAAGGCCTACTTTTAGCATCAACTGTCTTGCCAAAGAAGGCTTTTTGACAAATATCTGTGTGAAGGGGGGATGATAACAGCATAGCTCAAAACCACAAACACTGTTAAATACCAAACGTAGTATTTATAATTAAGATTAGTAATTTCCAAGGATGCGACACGAACAATTTCAAGAAAGTCCACACCACAAACTACCCTTTAGAAGCAAAATTTTGAAAAGTTTATTTTCTGAAAAACGTAACGATTTTGATTAGAACCACGCGTATTTACAATATTTACATAACAAATAAAATGGGAATATCCTCTGAAGACCTCTGTATTCTGGATGAATGTGTCGGAATTTTACATAACTGGTAAACCATAAGAGATGGATAAAAACTTACTACACAAAACATGTAAATATCCTTAAAACATAACATGTCATACATTATTTCGTGGAGTTGGCCGCTTGCTAGATATTCTTTGTTACTGGTTTAAATTTTAAAAAACATACTTTTCTCAGACAGGAAGTGTCCGTTTTTCTCATATTCTACTGCTGGCCAAACAAAGAAGCATTTGACAATTCAGCTCAATAGCCGAGATTAGGCAATTTCAACCAATCGCGGTCTTCTGACTGGAGCGATACTGTCGAAACATCTTATCACACCTGACGTCCTTTGTTTAATCTCCTGTCCTGGTAACAAGGTGACATCCAACCTTCACTTTTAATAACTGTCAGTTCCACAATTGAACTTGCAGTTAATTCAGTTACAATGTTTATTTAAAGTGTTATCAGTTCATAATGTATTTAATTAAAAAAAGGAGTGAAAATAATCATTATTTGTATTTATGTATGAGATGAGTGCAATAACCTCAAATAAAATAACGTTTTTATCCATTTCATGTATTAGTTATTAAAAGTTGACTGCCTCCGTGGTCGAGTGGCCAGCGGGCTGACTTCTCACCCGAAAGTCTCGGGTTCGTTTCCCGGTTCGATTTGCTTAACCAGAAATTATTCCCTCTCCCCCCCCCCCCAGAGTCTCAAAGTAATAATGCGAGACTGAATGTCTGTGATGTTCTAATGTTCTAATCCTACAGTAATACGAGTTGTTTCACAAATCAAAGCCCCCGATATGACCATTCAAATTAAAGGGGCTATTGAAACAAAACAAAAATCTGTTGTGTTCCATTCACATGACTTTCTCTACTTCTGTGTAACAAATTATTGTTAGTAAACTTATTCTTCTATTTACTTCAAGCTAATCGAAAAAAAATTAGCAGAAATAGTCTTATTACTTGCTTCCTTGTAAGTAGAAGCGAAATAAGAGAGTATCATAGATTAAAGTGATAGTCAAAAGCTAGTTGCTATGTGACTGAAGTTCCTTTGTTTGTATGGACACGAATTGACAAATTCTTGTATAAGTACAAGTTCTTCAAAGCTGAAACCAAAAGCAAGCAATATCTCAAAAACGATCAACTCCTCGAAGAAAATGTATATGACATAAATTGTATGTTTTAATGTGCTCTACATTTTTTGTGTGTTAAGTTTTTGTCCATCTCTTACGGTTTAGCAGTTATGCAAAATTCTTCCAGAATAAAGTCTTCCGAGGCTATTCCCAGAAAATTCAAGATATACATAATATTTGTCAGGTAAATATCTTTACTATACAATATTTTAATCAAAATCGTTAGAGCCATTTTTGAGAAAATCAAAATTTTCGAAAAAAGTTCCATGTAACGGGTAGTTGGGGATGGGATTTTCTTGAAAATCTTCGTGTCGCATTCGTGGAAGATGCCAAGCTTAAATACCAAGTTTGGTATTTACCGGTCTTTTCGTTTTTGAGCTATGCTGTCCCCCCCCCCCCCCACACACACACACACCTTTTTCCAGAAATACTTTTTTTGGATTCAGGGGGACCCAAAACATGTATTTCCGGTGAAATCTCACTATCGAATTTTGGATGCAATACAATACCTTTTCTATACACTTATGTACATAGTACGTGTAGAGAAAGAAATAAAATTGTTACAAAATATGTAAAGTCATGTGAATGTAACACATCGGATTTTTACTTTCTCTACACGTACTATGTACATAAGTGTATAGATAAGGTATTGCATTCCCTCCAAAAATTCGATACCAATATTTCACCGGAAATACATGTTTTGATTTCCCCAAATAAAAAAATCAGAAAAAGGTCCATGTGTGTGTCTGTGGACAGCATAGTTCAAAAACGAAAAGACCGTTGAATACCAAAGTTGGTATTTCAGTTTGGCATCCTCCAAGGATGCGACACGAAGATTTTCAAGAAAATTCCGCCACCCTCAACTACCCTTTACATGGTACTTTTTTCTAAAAGTTTCATTTTCTTAAAAATGGGTCTAACGATTTTGATTAAAATATCGTATATTAAAGATATTTACCTGACAAATAAAATGTATATCTTGAATTTTCTGGGAATAGCCTCTGAAGACTACTTTATTGTCGATGAATTTTACGGAATTTTGCATAACTTCTTAACCGTAAGAGATGGACAAAAACTTACCACACAAAAATGTAGAGTACGTTAAAACACACAATTCATGTAATATACATTTTTTCGTGTAGTTGCCGTTTTTTTTTTGTTTTTTTTAGATACTCCTTGTTTTGGTTTCAGCTTTAAAAAACTTTTCTCATACAGGAATTTGTCAACTCCTGTCCATATAAACAAAGGAACATCAGTCACATAGCAACCAGATTTTGACTATCACTTTAACCTATGATACTCCCTTATTTCACTTCTGCTTACAAAGAAGCAAGTGATACGACTATTTCTGCTAATGTTTTCTCCATTAACTTGAAATAAATACACTATGTGATCAAAAGTATCCAGACATATCCACATACATTTTTCATCTTAGGCGCATTGTTCTGCCACGCACTTGTCTGGTACTCACTATCCGCGACCTCAGTAGTCATTAGACATCGTGAAACAGCAGAATGGGATGCTCCGTGGACCTCGGGGTGTCACTTGTGACAGAAGATTTCCACATTCCTGAACATCCCTAGGTCCACTGTTTCTGATGTGATAGTGAAGTGGAAACGTGAAGGGACAGGCCGTCATTTGAAGAGGGTCGTAAAGAGCAATAGGCACCATCACACACTGGATCAGGATCCACGACAGTGAGGGGTTCCATGGTCAAGCGGCTGCTCATAAGCACACATCACACAGGAAAATGCCAAACGACTCCTCGCTTGGTGTAAGGAGCATCAACATTACACGCTTGAAGTGTGGCAAAACGTTGTGTGGCGATCAGATGCGTATGGTGCCAGCGTATGTAGTGCCAATAGTGAAATTCGGGTGTGGTCGTGTTTTTCCTGGAGGGGGCTTACACCCCATGTTGTTTTGCGTGGCACGATCACAGAGCAGACCTACATTGCTATTTTAAGCACCTTCTTGCTTCCCACTGTTCGGGGATGGCGATTGCATCTTTCAACACAGTCGAGCACATGTTCATATTGGCGGAGTGGTTACACGACAACAACAGATGCTGACTTGAATCCTATAGAACACCTTCATGCCAGGCCTCTCCTGAATTCCCCACTCCGTGAAGACTGAGCTGCCAGTCCCCAACAAACCTTCCAGCACCTGATTGAAAGTATATCGGCGAGAGTGAACGCTGTCATCAACCCTAATTGGTTACAAAGATGTAGAGAAAATCGGATTTTTTTAAAATTATTTATTTTTGTTTCCCAAAATAGATGAATTATATTTCCGAAGCAAACTATATGTAGGTACACACTTCAACACAGAGACAAAATATATTTTGTTGCTAAAATTTCCTGGAAAAGTAACGTTTATGAAGACGGATATTATGTCATCGAAAATCAGTAACGATCTGATAAAATATGTCGGGGTTATTTCCCCACTTAAATTGACTTCACCTTCTCGAAATCAATACGTACAGATTAAATTCACGAGAAAGCAATTTTTGATCTAAAAATACTCCTTCAAAAATTGCATAGACCTTTTTTCATAGCTGCAGGTTTTAATGTTATGTAAAGTGCTTTTGTGAGTCATAATAATGATAAAGAAGTATACATGCAATATGAACAAACAACGAGAAAAAATATTACATCCACACGATTGTCTCTACTTCATTTTAACGACATAGCTTTACTTAGACCTGGTCGCAATGAGATGGCATTGAATTGCTTTCCTTCTGGATTATCAGGATGTGTTCCATTCACATTACCTTCTCTACATCTCTGCAACAAATTATTGTTAAAAAGCTTAAGGTTCTATTTACTTAATATATCGAGAAAAAAATTAGCAGAAATAGTCTTATTACTTGCTTCCTTGTAAGTAGAAGCGAAATAAGAGTACCATAGGTTAAAGTGACAGTCAAAAGCTGGTTGCTATGTGACTGAAGTTCTTTTGTTTGTATGGACACGAGTTGACAATTCTTGTGTGAGAAAAATATAAATTTTAAACCTGAAACCAAAAACAAGGAATATCTCAAAAATGATGAACTCCATTATAAAAAGGTATACGACATAAATCGTTTGTTTTAATGTGCTCTACATTTTTTTTTTTTTTTTTTTATGGTAAGCTTTTGTCTATCTCTTACGGTTTACCAGTTATTCAAAAGTTCATCCATGTCTTCAGAGGATATTCCCACAACATTTAAGATAACTTTGTCACATAAATAGCTTAAATATTATAGAGATATTAATCAAAATCGCTAGAGCCATTTTTGACAAAATCAAAATTTTCCAAAAAATGTTCCATCTAAAGCCCAGTTGTGGGTGGGGGTATTTTCTTGAAAGTCTTCGTGTCGTATCCTTGGAATAGGTCAAACTGAAATAAAAAGTTTGGTTTTTAACGATCTTTTCGTTTTGAGCTATTCTGCCCATACACTCATACATACACACAGGGACCTTTTTCTAAAATGCTTTTTTGGTCTAAGGGGCTCTCAAAACATGTATTTCCCGTGAAATCTGGGTATGGTTATTCTGCCCATTCACACATACACGGACTTTTTTCTAAAAAGGCTTTTTTGGACTCATGGGGGTCTCAAAACATGTATTTCCGGTGAAATCTGGGTATGGCTATTCTGGCCAGACACACACATACATACACACACGGATATTTTTCTAAAATGCCTTTTTGGACTCAGTGGGTCTCAAAACATGTACTTTCGGCGAAATCTCGGTATGGAATTTTTAGGTTCAATACAATACCTTCTCTATACATTATGTACATAGTATGTGTAGATAAAGTAAACATAGGCTTAACCTATATTTTAATGAAAATTGCTGCCATTACTTACTAAATGAAAATTTGGCTAAAAGTTTTCCAGGTTAAGGGTAGTTTGGGAATTTTCCTGAAAATATTAGTGTCGCTATTTTTACTTTCTCTACACCTTACTATGTACAGTGTATAGAGAAGATATTGCACTCCACCCAAAAATTTGATACCCAGATTTCACCAGTAATGCATGTTTTAGGATCCCCTATATATATAAGCGTTTTGAGAAAAAGGTCTGTGTGTCATTGAACACGATAAGTCAGAAACGAAAAGTGGATAACTACGAAACTATTTCAGTTTAGTATCTTCCAGGGCTGCGATACGAAGATTTGAAAAACATTCCTCCACCCCAAAACACCCTTTACTTTTTATAAAATTTTTGATTTTCTTAATAATGGCTCTGACGATTTTGATTAAAATTTCGTACATTAATGATATTTACCTGACAGGCAAAAGGTGTATCTTGAATTTTCTGGGAATAGCCTCTGAAGACTACTTTATTCTGGATAAATTTTACGGAATTTTGCGTAACTGCTAAACTGTAAGAGATGGACATAAACTTACCAAACAAAAAATATGTTAAAACACACAATTTATGTTATATACATTTTTTTTTTTTTTTTTTTTTTTTTTGTAGAGTTGTTCGTTTTTGAGATACTCCTTGTTGTTGGTTTTAGCTTTAAAAAACGTATACTTTTCTCATGCAGGAATTTGTCAACTGTTGTCCATACAAACAAAGGAAGTTCTTCAGTTGCATAGCAACCAGCTTTTGACTATCACTTTAACCTATGGTACTCCCTTATTTCCCTTCTACTTACAAGGAAGCAAGTAATAAGACTATTTCTGCTAATGTTTTTTGGAGTAGCATGAAGTAAATAGAAGCATAAGTTTTAACAATATTTTGTTGTAGAGAACGCATATACCAGGTAGGGAAAGTGTTTGCCTCCTTGCATTTCGGATTTAGTGATCTCAGTACCGTTTTTGGGTGGTATAAAATACTCCTCTACTTACTGTTTGCAAATGGCAGAGAAAGTATAACAGGCCGGCCCCTCAATTACTGCAGAAAAGGCTGCGAGTATAACCTTAAAAGGAAACCCACTAGGTTAGCATATTAATATTATTTAGAACCAGAATTCAAAGCTTCCCTTATTGCTCTCCATTCTCGTTAAGACAAACTTTTTCCAGCATCGAAGTTGGCCATGCGACTTTCCATTCTTACACTAACATCCATCCCCACTTTCAAAGGGTAAAAAACCGCACAAAATATATGCAGACGAGTTTTAAAATCCCCCAGAAGAACTGTGGGCGCTGCGTTACGTAAAATTAATGAGCATATGCAAAGAGTAATGTAATAATAGGCACTCAGCTGGCAGTAGTTCAGCTCTAGTCCGCTCGAAGCGCTCCCTGCAACAAAGTAATTCCACAAGCCTTTTTTGTGGAGAATCATTTGTCTTCTTTCTTGACAGAAATATATGAGGCCGTTAACTTAGAAATATACCGTGACCCATTCACCACCTTCCTTACTAAAATAAACGTCTCTTAACCCGATGCACCTGGGCAAATAGTGCGCCTTTTCTTTACCCTTTTTACTTTGTCTCCTGGGGGGACAATTGTGTTTCAAGAAAAATTTCAATTTCGAGGTTTCTTAGGAAATACACATTTTGAGTACACCTGAATAAATAAATACAAATTTTAGACAAAAGAACATGCGTTTGGGGGTCACACGACTTTTTCTACCTATTCTGTAACAAACTATTTTTACAAAAACTTATTCTTCTATCTACTTCAAGCTAATCGAGATAGACATTAACAGAAATTGTCTTATTACTTGCTTCCTTGTAAGTAGAAACAAATAGGGGAATACACTAGGCTAAAGCGATAGTCAAAGCTGGTTACTGAGCAATTGAAATTCAGTTCTCTCTGAATGACCAGCAGTAAAACAAAAGCAAACGCAAATTCTCGTTTGAGAAAAGTTTTTAAATTTAAAACCAATAACGAGCAATATCTCGGAAAGGGATAGGCTTAAGCAAAAAATTGTATATGACAAAATAAATGTTTTTATGCCATCTACATTTTTTGAGTGGCAAGTTTTTGTTTAATTATTTCAGTTTCGCAGCTATGCAGAAGTCATCCACAATGAAAAGGTCTTCAGAGGCTACTCCCAGAAAATTAAATATTTACATTAACTCATCTAAATGGCCTTACATAATACACGGCATTTTAATCAAATTCCATTTTTTAAAAAATGCATATTTTGAAGAAAAAAAAAGTCCATATACGTAAAGTGTAGTTTAGCGTAGTGGGATTTTCTTGAAAATCTTCGGCTTAGCAGACACACAAACACGGACCTTTTTGTAAAATTCTTACTTTTTCAGGGGATCCTAAAATGAGCATTTCCAGCGAAATTCCAGTATCGGATGTTTACGTTCAATGCAATAGATTATCTACCTATGTAATATGTAGTAAAGTAGAGAAATTAAAAACCAATCGGTTAAATATCAAACTTGGCGTTTAAGTTCACTATGGTGCAAAGATGCGACACAAGGATATTCAGGAAAATCCCCCCCCTAAGCTCTAATACCTGCACGATTTAGACTAAAATGTTGCATAATAATGAATTGTCCGGATATGCCTCTTCATTCTGAATAGCTTATATACCGCAACAGATAAACAAAAACCTTACCGCGCAGAAAATGTAGTTCGTTCGCAATTTATACCGAATAATTTTTTGTGGAATTACTTTCTCTATAAGTAGGTACTATGTACATAGTGTACAGAGAAGATATTGCACTCCACCCAAAAATTCGATACCGAGATTTCACCGGAAATATATTTTAGGGTCACCTGTATCCAAAAAAAAAAACATTTTCAGAAAAAGATCCGTGTGTGTGTGAGAGAGAGAACACGATAGCTCAAAAAACGAAAAGTCGGTAAAATATCAAAGTTGTTAATTAAGTTTAGTTCTTCCAGGGATGCACACAAATATTTTAGAAAAATCCTCCCACCCCATACTACCCTTTACGTGGAACTTTTTTCAAACATTTTTATTTTCTCAAAAATGGCTCTAACAATTTTGATTAAAATAGCGTATATTAAAGATATTTACCTGACAAATAAAATATATATCTTTAATTTTCTGGGAATGGCCTCTGAATACTACTTTCTTCTGGATACATTTTATGGAATTTTGCATAACTGTTAAACCGCAAGAGTGGACAAAAACTTACAACACAAAAAAAATGTACAGCACCTTAAAACACACAATTTATGTTATACACTTTTTTTTCGTGGAGTTGATCGTTTTTGAGATACTCCTTGTTTTTGGTTTCAGCTTTAAAACACACTTTTCACAAAGGAACTTCAGTCACATAGCAACCAGCTTTTGACTGTCACTTTAACCTATGGTACTCTATTTCACTTCTACTTACAAGGAAGCAAGTAATAAGACTATTTCAGCTGATTTTTTTCCCGATTAGCATGAAGTAAATAGAAGCATAAGCATTTTAACAATAATTTGTTGCAAAGATATAGAGAAAGTCGTATGAATGGAACACATCAGACTTTTTTAACGGCTTTGCAATATTTATAGTTTTCTCAAATGTGAAGTCGTTATTCGTTTTTTTGTCGTGGCCAAGCAAAGCTCTCTAACGATTTGACTATCGTTAAAATGCATCACCATCTGTAAAAAAAGAAATACACAATAAAAAACACCTGCCAATGTTTCTCTCAATTAACGTAATTGGATACAATAAGTACTTTTAAGGCTAATGTATTTAAAACCTTATGCGTTACACTCACATGACTTTCTCTCGCTACTCTACAAACTTCTTCCAAAAGATAATTCTTCCTTCAACACCATTCTTATCGAGATAAACATTAGCAGAATGTTCTTATTACTTAGTTCCTTATAAGTAGAAGGCAACTAAAGGAATGTGCTATGTTAAAGTGATAGTGAAATGTTTTAAAAGCTATCGTTATGCTATTGTCATTGTAAATCGCTTCTTTGCTTGGCCAGGAGTAGAACAAAAGAAAAACGAATACTTCTAAAGTATACGTACTTCACAATTGAAACAAATAACAAGGAATATCTCGGAAACGGTAAGCTCCACGACAAAAATGTGTATGACTTGTGTATTTTAACAAGATCTAAATTTTTGTACATCTATTTTGGTTTACTAGTTATGCCAGATTAAGCAAAGCTATCCCCAGGAAATTCAATACATACATTTTATTTGTGATAGATGTGGCTTTAATATGTGCTATTTTAATCAAAATCTTACAACCATTTTTAAGAAAAACAAAATTTTCGAAAAATGTTTCAAGTAAAGGGTAGTTTGGGGGTGGGAGATTTTCTTAAAAATCTTCGTGTCGCATCCTTGGAAGAAACCAGACTTAAATACCATGTTTGGTATTTAACCGTCTTTTCGTTTTTGAGCTATGCTGTCCACACACACACACACACACACACACACGGACCTTTTTCCAAAAATGTTTCTTTTTTGGATTCAAGGGGTCTTAAAACATGTATTTTCGGTGAATTGAATTTTTGGGTGCAATACAATACCTCCTCTATACACTATATACATAGTACGTGTAGAGAAAGCAAAATTTATTGAAAACGTCATGCGAACGTAATTTTCATAGATTCTGAGCTGCTAATCTATACTAAGCGAACTCCGTAATTACAAACGAATTTCTCATACGTTATTAACGTATTTTTATTGCTACACAGCTAGACTTCACAACTGCGTAGAAAATGTACTGTTTATATGAATCAGTTGGCAGAAATCCGATGTGGAGGCCCACTTAACTTACTTCAGATTTATGCTGCACTATATTCGTCTTTTCAGGTGGAAAAGCTGTATTTCTGCTCCACGAATGTTTAAATTAAGTCAATGGAGGCGTTTCATTTATTTTCGAGCGCAATACATCCGTTTCACGAACGAAATCTTTATTTATTGTCACGGTAATAAAAATTCGAGGTACAATTTCAATCTTTTAGAGGGCATTATTTCTTGT
Organism: Hymenopus coronatus; assembly: GCA_030762935.1. NCBI lineage: Eukaryota > Metazoa > Arthropoda > Insecta > Mantodea > Hymenopodidae > Hymenopus > Hymenopus coronatus. The sequence continues at coordinate 4,506,251 of CM060894.1, forward strand.
ATTGGCAGTCATGCATCAGGAACTTGCTCGTTTGGTTTCCAAACTCGACGTGACGAGTATTTTCATGGAATCACTACAAATCGCGAGTTGTCACGTTTCCTGCTCACAAACATTTGCGATTCAAGTAACTTAACAATGGTTTAATTATGAATCACTTTCTTTACAGTTAATAAGCAAAAACATTTCAAGAATACTAATTCCCAATATTTAAATAACTTGTTTTGCAATGTACGATGCTAGAAGTAGCCCATGTTTGCTTCTTGAAACTCCATAGCAACGCATTATCATCATACATAAATTTAAACATTTGAGCATCGCACTTATTCTCTTTTTAAACATTTGCCATGTATAGCTTACTTTGCTTTGCATTTTCTGTAATACACTACAATTTACTTGAATGCTAGCATTGTATTTAAATACGAATCATGCATCACATTTTATTTTCTCTACCACGTACTATGTACACAATTTATAGAAAAAGTAGGTAGTATATTTTATCAAATATTCGGCGTAGAGACTTCATCACATATGTCTTGAATAGCTCAATCTAAAACAAGCATTTTAAAAAAGTCCCTGTGTATGTGTATGTAATTGAACATTAACTAAAAATCTGATGTGTCCTATTCACATGACTTTCTCTATATCTCTAACAAATTATTATTAAAAAGCTTTTCTTCTATCTACTTCATGATAATCGAGATGAAGCACTAGTATAAATGTTTCCTTGTAAGTAAAAGGGGAAATAATGGGATACTGGACTAAAGTGATAACCAAATGTTTTAAAAGCTGGTTGCTTTGGGATTGAAATCAGTTTGTTTGCATTGCCAGGAGTTGACAAGTTCACATCTGTGAAGTTTTGAAGTATTTTAAAACAAACCAATCAACAAGGAATATCTCAAAAATAGTTAATTCCACGAAGAAAATGTATTCGACATAAATTGTGGGTTTCAACGAGATCTAAATATGTTGTCTATCTCTTACGGTTAACCAGTTATGCACAATTCACCCAGAACAAACAAGTCTTCATAGGTTATTGCCAGATGCACCTACACCTTGTTAGTCATATAAATAACTTCAATAAACGACATTTTAATCAAAATCGTTAGAATTTTTCGAAATTTTTTCCATGTAAAGGGTAGTTTGTGGTGGGGGATATTTTATTGAAAATCTTCGTGTCGCATCCAGGTAAGATACTAAACCTAAATACGAAGTTTGGTATTTAATGGTCTTTTCATTTCCGAACTATACTGTCCACAGGTACATACACGGACCTACGTTTTTTTTTTCTGACTCAGGGGAAACCTTGGTATCGATTTTTGAGTGGAATACAGTACCTTCTCTATCCACTATGCACATTCTACATAAGGGGACAGAGAAAGTAAAAAACATATTGTTTCTCTATTAATAAGAAAGCGACGCTCTGCGAGAATGTCACTCTAAAGCTAGGACTTCTCGCCAACCTTATCTGGTTTTCCCGTCTATACCAACAGGTACTCACAATAATGAACCAGGTCTGTGTCGTTATTAAGACGCCCAACTTACCTGAAACAAAAGAAAAACACCAGGTATTAGCACTTGCCATTTCTCCCACCATTAATGTAATACTAACAACTTCAACACACAATATTTAAATCAGCAAGCAATCTATTGCTACTATTTTACGCATACGGACATTAACTTATATCCCATTTACAACATGGTCATTCTTTTGTTTAGTTAAGAGTTTTATTTCATCTACACGTACTATGTACATAGTGTATAAGAAGGTATTGTATTGTACCCAAAAGTTCCATACCGAGATTTCACCGGAAATACATGTTTTGAGACCTCTGATTCCAAATAAAGCATTTTCAGAAAAATGTCGGTGTCTGTCTATGGACAACATAGCTCAAAAACGAAAATACCAAACATGATATTTAAGTTTGGTATCTTCCAAGGATGCGATACGAAGGTTTTCAAGAACCCCCTCCCCCCACCTGAAATTACCTTCACATGGAAACAACTTCTGGGAATATCCTCTGAAGACCTATTTATTCTCGATGAATTTTACCGAATTTTACTTAACTTGTAAATCGTAAGAGATAGACAAAAACTTACTACACAAAAGATGTAGATCTCGATAAAACGAACAATTTATGCGATATTCATTTTTTTCGTGGAGTTCGCCGTTTTCGAGATATTTCAGTTTTAAAATACTTAACTTTTCTCATAGAGGTACTTGTCTACGTCTGGCTATGCAAATAAACGGATTTCAATCACATAGCACACTTTAAAACATTTACTGTCGGTTTAGTCTACTACATTCCCTTCTACTTATAAGCAACTGTTGATGTTTTACCATTAAATATATAGAAGACTATTAGCAATTATTTGTTACAGAGATGTAGAGAAAGTAGTTATACTCTCATCAAGGCGGTGTAACAATAGTTTGTTGCACAATAGGTTCAAGTTCTGGATGAGAAGCGCCATTTTCGGCACTTCCAGCGCTTGGCTAATGTCTTAGGAATCCGCGCTATTACCGTGGACATTAGAGCTCGTTAGAATTCCCGGGCATGTAGCTAAGTCGGTGGGTCGTTCCGTTGTATGACCGGATGTCACGTGACCGCAATGTTATTGAAGTGCATTAATACATCTTCCTGATTTATAAGCCTGCTTTCTGAGTTTCGCTTATCTGTAGCTAAATGTACAAAGGCCGTTTTTCTTGTTCAAGCTCCGATAGGCTATAAATGAAAGACAAGTTCATAGAAAACAATGTTTTTATTACCAAAAGTTTTGTACACTTATGGTTACTTTTCAACATAATCATCGAAAAGATTGGAACAATTATCGTACCTGTGCACTAGCTTTGCAATACGCGCTTCAAAAAATGTTGCCGCCAATGATTTCAAATGAGCATTGACGTTGTTTTAAAGATCTTCCTAGTCACGTCTTCAGTTAAGGGAAAAGGTGAAAGTCGCTGGGTGTCAGGTCAGGACTGTACGGCGGATGATTGAAATTGTTGTATGTATGTATTTATTTATTTCTCTGCAAGTGGGTATCACCCGGTGGCAGAGTTATATATGTATACAAGATATATAAACAATAAATTACAGCTGCCAGATTATGGCTTTGTAAGCTAGATATAATAGTTATTTACGACAAATATGAAAACATTAATTTTTCTCTCAATTCAGATTAATTATGAAAACATTAATTGCTCAAGGAGCCGATGGGTTGTGCCAGCAGTGTGTGGACGAGCGTTGTCATGGATCAACACAATTCCTCAAATCAGCATTCCTCTTCGTTTGTTTTGAATGGCTCTCCGCAAACGTCGTAGTAAAGTACGAAGATTATTTTCGGTGATTATGTTGAAAAGTAACCTAACTTTTAGTAATAAAATAATTGTTTTCTATGAACTTGTCTTTTATTTATAGCCTATCGGAGGTTGGAAAAGAAAAAAAAGAAAAAAAGAAAAAAAAAAAAAAAAAAAAAAAAAAAAAAAAAAAAAAAAACAACCGGCCCTCGTACAAATATGGTAGGTATAGTTTTCTCCAAAATATGATGGCCACCCCCTGTCACTGGGCAATAACCATTAGCAAACAAAAGATACCCTGTACTAGGGGTTGGAGGCAACGCAATCTGTTTCCTGGAGACATTGCTTGCAACTCCAGAATCGCGCCTAAGTTAAGGGATCACTAAGCGGGAGACTTGGCAACAGCAAGGGTTGCTTTACAACCGCACAGTTCGTAATCCAAAACTTCAAAGCGTTTGGCAGAGGAGTGGGGCAGCGTCATCATGTTCTAAAAAAATATGAATAGACGACATTGTATTTTATACATATTTAGAGAACCCATGATTTAAAAAGAAAAATATTTTTACGAAAAGATCAGCGTGTGTGTTGGGTTTTTACAGAAAAATCTCCGCACTGCAAACCGCACTTTACTTAGAACATTTTTCTGAAATGTTTGATTTTCTAAAACATGCCGTATATCAAACATGTTTAAGCGATAAATGTATCTTGACTTTTCTAGGATTAGCCTTAGAAGACCTCTCATTCTGGATGAATGTTGTGTAACTGTTAAAGTAAGAGATAGATAAAACCTAGCCGTTCATATATTTTTTTTTATTTTTTTTCTTTTAACCATTTCCGAGACATCCCTCGATGTTTGTTTCAACTTTAAAATATTTAACTCAACATGAAGAGCTCATCCCTTTCATGTCTCTGTTGCCAATGAAAGAGAAGCGAATTTCAATGGCAATCGCGTAGACTTTCAGCTTCAACTAGTGTATTCTCGTTATTCCCTTCTGTGTACTTACAAACAGACCATTTCTGGTATTCTTTGCCTTGATATCCTGTCAGAAAAGTTCCAGGACAGTTCCGAGTGTAAACGATTACATTCCTCCAGGTCAATTAACAAAACTCTTTACATTGAAGTGTTGACGCCGCCGCCCTGATTTGTGGCATTCCCAGGACGGGTTCTTACTGCGTGACAAATCGCTTTTTGCTATTACCATCTCACATCCGTCATATTCACCCGAACTCTCACCTGGAAATGAGTGAAAAGGCGACTGACTACAAGATTTCGCACACATCCAACGGGCTGTGACAAACGAGCATTGCAGTTTAACATTTCCAAGTGTTTATAGATACCCAAGGACACTGCTAGGATGTTTTATACGACCTCTGTGCTGGAACGGTCAGATAACTTACAAGTTCAGCAGCGAAGGGGGAGGGGATTAAAACTCGTGAGACTATCAGAAAATAACTTTTTTTTTGCCTATTCTAATAAACTTTTGTTTCCCTACTTTATAGTGTAACGTTTGCGTACTTAAAGGTTTCTCATAAAGGAGAGTATTAATAATATAAGTATTTTAGAAAATGTCTAAACCCACCCAAATGAGAAAATCTAATTTTGGATGTTTTGTGACGGTTCCTGGCGGAATTCTGCAATAAATATGGCGGATTTTAAATTGAACTCGTTGGCAATCCTGGTAAGAATAGTTGCAGAAATAGATAAGCTCATGTGAATAGAACACACCGGAAGCCCCGATTTCATTTCTTTTGGTACCGCGTTGGCTGTGAATAACAAAACTGTGGAAATGCTTCCGAGAGTCGCGTACAAAAATCCCTTATCGTATTGAAAAGCCAAGTCCACCTACTTGGAAGCTAATCCGCTCTCTTGCAGACCTAACTGTATACAAAGCCTGGCTGCGTGGAATGGAAACCAGCTCTACCAAACTAACAAATAATATACAACCTTGGAATGTCCATGAAAGGTGGCACTGGAAAAAGAAGTATTAGCTTTTTACATTCATATAAGGCAAGATCAAGCTACGAGCTTGCTTCCATTTTGTCCGAGATAGGAGAATTATAAAAATGTGATCAGAAAAATATTTGAGTACAGACTGGCTTATTACCTGTCCATTATAAAGAGGTCTATTTGATTATGTTTATTACAGCTCATTTTCCATCAAACTCGGTTCAGGTGATATATCTGTGAAATTACAACAAAAATTGTCCATTCACATGACTTTCTCTACATCTCTGCAATAAATTATTATTAAAATGTTCATTCTTTTATTTACTTAATGCAAACTGAGAAAAAAATTAGCAGAAATAATCTTATTACTTGCTTCCTTTAAGTAGATACGAAATAAGGGAGTAGCATATGTTAAAGTGATAGTCAAAAGCTGGTTGCTATGTGACTGAAGTCCCTTTGTTTGTATGGACAGAGTTGACAAATTCCTGTATGAGAAAAGTATAAATTTTTCAAAGCTGAAATCAAAACAAGGAATATCTCAAAAACGATTCACTCGAGGTAAGTTTCCTGACCACTTGAAAATATCTGAAGTTATTCCTGTTCACAAAAAGGGAAACAGACAAGAAGTCTCTAACTATAGGCCGGTATCCTTGGTGCCAGTTATACCTAAAGTAACTGAAACTGTAATTTTAGCACAGTTAGTTTCACATTTTGAAACTAACAGAATATAATGTGATGAGCAACATGGTTTTAGGCCCAACAGATCTACTATTTTGGTTATTGAATCCCTTATAAATGAAGTACTTTATTCTTTTGAAAACAAGCAGCGTGTTTGTGTGACCTTAGTAAGGCTTTTGACTGTTTACCCCACGATCTGCTGCTAATTAGGGAATAAAAAATAAAGAACTATCCCTAATTCAATCATACCGTAGCAATAATCAGTCTCAATTAATGGCCACTTTTCGAGATGTAACTTCGGGAGTGTCTCAAGGATCTTTTCTTTTCACTGTAGCTGCTAATGACTTGCCCGCTGCTAATCCAGGTAAACTGACCACTGTGCTAAATATTCTTTCTTTTGATTGGTCCAATACTTTACATCAAATTTCTTATTGGTTTCACGCAAATGGCTTGCACACGAACAAAGAAAAGCACAAATTATCTTATTTACGAGTAGTTTAAAAGATAAAGTACAGAGCAAAAAGTTGAACTTCTCTGAATGTGGTTGGACAACAAGCTTTCCTGGAAACTCCACATAATGGAAATGTGCAAAAAGTTGTCAAATGTTTTATTCATCTTAAGAAGACTTAGGATGTGTAGCACTTCATTCACTGTTTATTATAGTTTATTTCATTGTCATTTAAATTATGGTATTTTGCTCTGGGGTAGCCAATCAAGTATTCTTGAACCAGAAGAAGGCTCTTAGAATAATAAAAATTGTAATTCTCGCCAACATTGTGCACCTATTTTTAAACTGTGGCGTCTTTGTATGCATGCTTGAATTTTATTCATCTCCAAAAGACAGATGAGTTACTTTTTTCTGATAACATAACCATTATACAAGGTGTAGAAATAACATGGTAACCCTAAAGTTCGGTTACAGAAATCTCTTAACTCTCATCTCTATCTTGGAGTGAAATTGTATAATAAACTACCTTTAAATATAAGACAAATTGTAAATGCAAATTCTTTTAAAAATTAGTGTAAAACAGAATTAAGGAACTTATTTTTATAACATACAAGAATATTTAAATACAGATGGATTTTAATGACTTGCTGACGAAACCTATTGTATTGCATTGTGTGTAGCCAAACGGTGAAATAAATTATCATTATCATTACTCCATGAAAAAAAATGTATATGACATAGACTGTATGTTTTATCGAGATCCACGTCTTCAGTAATAATTCTTTCTCTATCTCTTACGGTTTGTTAGTTAAGCAAAATTCCGTAAAATTTATCCAGAATAAAGTAGTCTTCATAGGCTATTCTTAGAAAATTCAAGATATATTTACATCTTATTTATCAGATAAATATCTTTAATATAGGATATTTTAATCCAAATCGTTAGAAAGTTTTGAGAAAATAAAACTTTGGGAGCATTTTTCCATGTAAAGGGTAGCTCGGAGTGTTATCTTCGTGTCTCATCCTTGGAAGATACAGAAACTACATATCAAGTTTGGTATTTAACGGACTTTTCGTTCTTGAGCTATGCTGTCCACAGTCTCACGCGGACCTTTTACCAAAACTGCTTTTCTGGATTCAGGGGGACAAAAAAAATAACAAAAAAAAAAAAAACGTGTATTTCCGATGAAATCTCAGAATCGAATTTCTGGGTGCATTATAACATGTTCTCTATACACTATATACATAGTACGTGTACAGAAAGTCAAAAACTTCCATGTTGTAGCTCATTTTCATTATGCACTTTCTATAGGAGCCGTATTTGTATTCTAATATCCATTATTTACAGGATTACCTCTTCATACCAACTGATTAAAAGCTCAATTTTTAGCAATATTCGTACGAGTTAATTTAATTTTCCTCCCTCAATATTTGTTAGGCTTAGCGGGAATACCTCGACGATATTCAGATGCCTATACCACATGAAATATTACATCATCAATAAATTCATTTATTACAGTTATATTTATCCTCATTTTATGAGAAACCATCATTTGTAATCGACCAGTTTTATATTTAACAACAAACAAATACGAGGACCGTTTTTTTTCCAACCTCCAATAGGCTATAAATAAAAGACAAGTTCATAGAAAACCATTATTGTATGACTAAAAGCTTTGTACACTTATGGTTACTGTTCAACATAATCACCGAAAAGATTGACACATTTATCGTACCTGTGCACAAGCTTTGCAATACCCGCTACAAAAAATGTTGCCGCCAATGATTTCAAATGAGCATTGACGTTGTTAAGATCTTCGTACTTTACGCGTTTGCGGAGAGCCTTTCAAAACAAACGAAGAGGAACGCTGACTTGAGGAATTGTGTTGATCCAGGACGACGCTCGTCCACACACTGCTGGCACAACCCATCGGCTCCTTGAACAATTTCATTGGGACATTTTCGATCATCCGCCGTACAGTCCTGACCTGGCAACCAGCGACTTTCACCTTTTTCCTGAACTGAAGACGTGGTTAGGACGGCAGCACTTTCAAAACAACGTCAATGCTCATTTGAAATCATTGGCGGCAACATTTTTTGAAGCGGGTGCACAGATACGATAAATGTCTCAATCTTTTCGGCGATTATGTTGAACAGTAACCATAAGTGTACAAAACTTTTAGTCATACAATAATTGTTTTCTATGAACTTGTCTTTTATTTATAGCCTATCGGAGGTTGAAAACAAGAAAACACGGTTCTCGTGGATCTATTGAAAGAATGTATAAACTTCCTCCTGCTGAACATACTTATAATGAATTAACTTTAATTGCTAAGTAATTTTAATATGGCAGATTAGTGCAGTGGATAAACTTTACATTTTCTTTATTACTTTCTTTATACGTACTATGTACATAATGTAAAGAGAAGGTATTGTATTCTACCCAAAAATTCGAACATCTTTAGAACCCCCTGAATCCCCCCCCCCCCAAAAGCATTTCCAGAAAAAGGTCCATGTGCGACTGGAGAAATGATGTAAACAAGGTCATACTTCTGACAGTTTCGCTCAGCTCCGGAAGTGTAGTATTGAGTTGACACTGACATGTAGTTCGGTTATTACAAGTAATTTATTAGTTTGTCCTGTCACAAATTGTATTCTGTTTCAGTATTTATTTTATGTTTTCAGAAAAGTATTGGAAACTAATAACAAGGAATATTTCGGAAGTTGTTAAGTCCAGGAAAAAATGGCAATAGTGTACTTTAATGGCATTTCTGAGCGGTAATGTTCTGTATATCATGTGCGGGGCAGTGCAGAGCGACAACATTGAATCATTAAGTACGCTAAACACTCGCGGCCGTCTTTCCCCAATTCCAGAAGAGCCATAGTTTATTTTCATGGACTTAAAAGCCAGTGCAACAGCATTTAAGTAGAAAATCAGAGCACGTTTGAAGTGCCCTGTGCCCCTTTTTGACCGTGAGATGTAAACCAGTACGCTCTTGGTGGACCAGTTTGTTTCACACAGTTGGCAACTTCAATTAAAGAGCTCCTCCAGCCTGCATCCTGGTGTTTCAGCACTCATCTGTCTAGCGTATCTGCTTTTGTCTAGTTATATAAAAGTCATCCAGAATGAAGACGTCTTCGGAGTCCGGCCCCAGAAAATTCAAGATATACATTTCATCGCTTTCTCTACACGTAATATGTACATTGTTTATAAAGAAAAATAACTTTAGTATCTTCCAAGGATGCAACACGAAGATTTTCAAAAAAATCCCCCACCACCGTTTACATGGAAACATTTTCAAAAATGTTTATTTTCTCAAAAATGTCTCTTAACGATTTTGATCAAAATCTCTTATACTAAAGATATTTACCCGACAAGTAAAATGTATATCTTGAATTTTCTGGGAATAGCCTCTGAAGACTTTTATTCTGAATGAATATTGCTGAATTTAGCACAACTAGCAAACCGTAAGAGATAGACAAAAACTTACAACACAGAAAATGTAGATCTCATTAAAACACACAATTTATACCACATACACTTTTTCTGTGGAGTTCACAAATTTTGAGATATATACTTTTCTCATACGGGAACTTGTCAATTGCTGGTCACGCAAACAAACAGATTTAAATGCCATTGCAAACACATTTTAAAACATTTGAGTGTCGCTTTAGCCTAGTGTATTCCCTTCTACTTACAAGGACAATTTGTGCTGATGGTTATATCGATAAAATAATAATGTTTTGTAAGAAAAGTTTGTTTGCGGAATTGCTAGAGGTCATAGGAATAGGTCACATCCTATTTCTATTTTCGAAAGAGTAAATTATGCGTTAAATTGTATTCATAAAATTTTGTTAACGCTTAATGGCCGCGCAGTGGCCGAGTGGTCAGACCACTCGCCTCGCACCTAGACGACCCGGGTTCGACCGCAAGCGAGATTTGTGGTGGACAAAGCGACGCAGGGGCGGGTTGTCCGGTTTCCCCCACCATCACATTCCACCGAGGCTACATCTTCATGTATCATATCATCGCCTGCGGTGCCGGAGCAGTAAAAGCTGACGTTTAACACTACCAAAAAAAAAACCACCAACCCTTAATGGTATGAATTATTTTGCTACATATGCCGTTTTTCCTCTAACTCGCAGACCTGAATAGCCGTGTCACACGAAGTGGACATTCAAAGCGCAGGATTGTAGTGAAATGTGACTGGTGACGTTTGGGGAGGGCCCAAGTAAAACAACCGGTGTGCTGACACGCTTGCATCCTGACAGGGTCACATTTCACTGTTTGGCGCTACATCTAGAGTAATGTTATTGTAGAAGGTTAGTGTGATGCCAAATTACAAAACAAGCCCAATGAAAATGAAAAAAACTAACAGCTTTGTTACATAAAGGACTAACACGTCGCGTTGGATATTGCGGGTTTCCTGAGGCAAACCTTTAAGTTCCCCAAGAGTTAGCTTCCACCTAATTTATTGTGCTGAACTCAAATTAGCAGAACCATTCGGTCCACCTACTTAGTGAATGAGGCAGCGTATTGATCGTTCAGTTGAAGTGTTAGTCAGTGCTGCCAGATTGGGCGAAAAGTCGCTGATTCGGCTACTAAAATCCGCGTTTTACGACCAAATTTTGATGAAGGCGATTTGCGAATTTTTGGGCTACTAAAATATTTCTGCAAAATATGACTTTTATTAATGTCTGTTTTTAACTTTATGCGCCATTTGGTAGGGAAGAGAGCTCTAAATCTAAATTGACGAAAGACGAATACTAAATCCTCTCTGACGTGAGTAAAACTTATTTATAGCACGTTTTTTTAAGCCTGCCAATAATTACTTTCGTGCGCGATATTGTTAATTTGCGCTACTTATTAATATTGTTGCTATGGATATATCATAAGTTGGCATTCTCACTTGCAATGTGGTTTCAATGAAAACCAAAAGAAAGTTCAGTGTTGGTAGTTAATGTTTTGTTATTCTTCTTATATATTACAATTGTTGGTTTGCTTTTATCGATATTTTAACAATTAAACTTAATGATTATCAAACGCATTAGTGCGGGAAGTAAAACCATACGAATAAAAAGTTCGTCCCCATAGCAACACACATTTATCGTTCTGCTGATAAGGTTGTATGGTTATAAGTCTACATGTCTATAAGGCAGCCCTCAACTGAGGGAAGTAATTAATAAACTAAATACTTCAGGTAATATTTCAATATAATTATCGGCGCGTATTTTCACGCTCTTTCCTGAATCTGTGTCAGCGCAGCTCGCACTAGTTAGTGTTCCAATATTAGGATTGTGCTATACTTACAGATACCGGCTATAAGCGTCTTTTGGAAATATCCAAATAGTAAAATAAATTGCACATTTTAATAAAAATATTGGGCGACTTAAACTGAAATTTTGAGAAGTGCTTCTGGCAACACTGTTGAACTCTCAGTGCTATTGCAGGTTGAACGGTGATATAGACCATTAAAGATAACGGCGAGGGTCCTCGACACTACGGTATTATTAATACTCGTGTTCGCCAGGCGACATTTGCGATAAGATAACGTCTCATCCCCTAATTACACTTCACAAACAAGGGGTGAAAAAAACACAGCAGGTCACGGCGCTGTAACGGCATCGTTACTCCCACGCGCTTCCACTTCCGGTAGCGGCACTTCCGGTCTCTCAGGTAGTATGGTAATGAAGGAGCTTACTTGTTGCACCAACCGTCACGTCCCGACCCGAATATGGCGCCGCTAAACACCCACTAACACTTACTACCTGATCCGTGTCACTAATACCCCTAGCTGCTTTAAATACTCCACTTAAAACATCTTATGTCAGCCTTCACATGCCTTTATCAAACCTGCTCTGCAAACAAACTAATTACAAAAGAAGTATACCACCTCACATCATACTAATAAGGTGTACACTAATGTTACATTCACAATGAAATGCAAGTGAAAGAGTTTGGACTTATATTATTTAATGTAAGCATTCACATAGAAAGACGAAATGCAATGCAACGCAAGGGCTTGCAAACTCCAAATGTTATCCTTGCATTGAGTGCAAAGAGCAGGAATAATGCTTCTTTGCTCTATGTGTTGCCTATGAATTCAACAACAAACGATCGCATTGCAGGATTTTACAGGTCTGCTGTACATGCATGCTCTTCTATTTGGTCGCGCCATCTCTAATCTCCCTCAGTCTTCTTTGATTTAATGGATGTAACTACCATCTGTGTCTAGGTTTCTTGCTTCTCATAAATGGAAGACGCAGAGAGAGAATTCTTAGTTCAAGCTTTATCGCTTTCTGAAGTCTCTATGCTTGTACTATTGTCAATAATGTGAAGGAGCAATTATTGTGACGTGACTGGCGCGAGCGTCAGTTGTTAGTATGTAATTTTAAAACATATTTAATTGAAAAAGATTGGGTGAATTTTATCATATGGTATTGTTGGTTATGTTATTCCATTGGAAGCTTGAAAGAAATCCGTGTGTAATTTACAGATCTAGAAACTCGTGCGAACTTCTTGCCTTACACTTGATTATTTACAGAATAAACAGGTAACCTCAAACCGCAGTTAAATATCTTGGCGTTGTACTGGACACAAAAATGATATTACACGCGTCGCTAACTCAAGGTTCATCAAACTTTATCCATTAATTAACAAACGCTCCAAGATTGGCTTGGACTGCTTCATTCTTCTTTACAAATGTTTAATTCTCAGCAGCTCCTATATGGTCCACAACAAATAAAACTGTACAAAATAAGTTTCTCCGCAGAGCTACAGCTTCAAAACCAACTTCCAATAGAACATCTCTCCAAGATATTCAACAAATTAAACAACGTTACTGTTGCTTAAGCATTTAACCTGCTTATCAAAACACACAAAAGACTCAGAAGAAAACTACCACAACGTTTCTTAACTAATGACACAGAGGACTCCTGTTAATAATTATTCATAAATCTCATAATCATGTACTTTCATTTTTTTAATACATTATTGTCATTACTTTATATTCTGACTCACTTGTAACATTTATTTGTAAACTTATATTACTAATGTTTATGTTCGAGGAGTCAACCTCAAATGTTAATGTATTTAATCTCTTTGTTATCTATGATCTGTATTTTTCTTCTTTGCTGGCCAGGAATAAAACAAAACATGGACGACTTCCTGCTTGAGAAAAGCTTAAGTATTTTAAAATAGCAACATGACAAGATATACGAGGGCTTTTTTTTTTTTTTTTTCAATCTCCGATAGGCACTAAATAAAACATAACTTCATAAAAACAATTGTATTATTACTAAAAGTTTTGTACACTTATGGTTACTTTACAACATAATCCCCCAAAAGATTGAGACATTTATCGTACCTATGCACAAGCTTTGCAATACCCGCTTCAAAAAACGTTGCTACCAATGATTTCAAATGAGCATTGACGTTGTTTTGAAGATCTTCGTACTTTACATTTGTGGAGAGCCATTAAAAACAAATGAAGAGAAATGCTGACTTCAGGAATTGTGTTGATCCATGACAACGCTCGTCCACACACTGCTGGCACAACCCATCGGCTCCTTGAACAATTCCAATGGGTCATTTTCGATCATCCGCCGTACAGTCCTGACCTGGCACCCAGCGACTTTCACCTTTTCCCTGAACTGAAGACGTGGCTAGGAGTGCCCCACCTTCAAACCAACGATCTTCAAAACAACGTCAATGAATAAAACCAAGTTTAGCACAGATTATTTTAAAATAATCCCAACATGCGACAGAAAAGTATGGTTAATGATTTCTTTAGTTAAAAACAGCGCTGCTTATGATGAGTTGGTTATTTGCGGTTATTCCTAAGTGTAGCATACGTTTCGATGTTTCCGAGACTTTCTAGTTCGCTGTTGGCGACGAGAGATCAGCTCGCTGGTAATCGAGGACGAAATCACCACTCACGGGCTAGCATGACTCGTTTCGGAAGGGAAGTAAACCCAATGGTAAAAGAACCTCAAACTTTGAAAGCAAGTTTCTGGGCAAAATTCCGCCATTTCGCATCCGCAAGTCGTGATTTCCTCGTACCGAGCCATCTGTGGGCGACGAACTAATTCCTCGTCACATATAGGTGAACTCGTGAACTATCAATTAAATCCTACCAAGGAAACAGGAAAAGGAGTTACAGGAAAAAACGGTCTCACTTTAACCTATGGTACTCCCTTACTTCGCTTCTACTTACAAGGAAGCAAGTAATAAGACTATTTCTGTTAATTTTTTCTCGATTATCATGAAGTAAATAGAAGGAAAAGCTTTTTAACAATAATTTCTCACAGATATGTACAGAAAGTCATGTGAAAGGAACGCAACAGATTTTTTACTTTCTCTACACGTACTATGTGTATAGAGAAGGTATTGTATTCCACCGAAAAATTCGATACAGTGATTTCACAAAAAAATACATGTTTTCGGTATCCCTGAATCCAAAATAAGCATTTTTACAAACAGGTGTGTGTGTGTGTGTGTGTGTGTGTGTGTGTGTGTGTGTGTGTGTGTGTGTGGGCAGCATAGCTCAAAAACGAAAAGACCGTTAAATACCAAACTTGACATTTAAGTTTGCCATCTTCCAAGGATTCGACATGAAGATTTTCAAGCAATTCCTCCCACACCCAACTACCCTTTACATGGACCTTTTTCGAAATTTTTTATTTTCTTAAAAATGGCTGTAACGATTTTGATTAAAATGTCAAATATTAGAGATATTTACAAATAAAATGAAGTTTGCATATCTGCTAAACCGTAAGAGATGGACAAAAAATTAAAACACACAATGTATGTCAAAGACATTTTTTTCGTGGAGTTTTTAGATATTCCCTGTTTCTGGTTTCAGCTTTTTAAAAAACTTATACTTTTCTCATACGGAATTTATCAACTCCTGTCCATACTAACAAATGGACTTCAGTCACATAGCAACCAGCTTTTGACTATCACTTTAACCTATGGTACTCCCTTATTTGCCTTCTACTTCCAAGTAAGTAAATAGAAGAATAAGTTTTTTAACTATAATTTGTTGCAGAGATGTAGAAAAAGTCATGTGAACGGAACACAACAGAATTTTTAATGGAAAAGGTGGTTGAGGTGACGTGCTAAGGATATCCACGGATACATTGACACAAACGCAGACCATTTTCTAAAATGGGACACTAAAAGGTGTATTCCCAGTGAAATATCAGTATTAAATGTAGTAGACCTTCTCTAATTATGTGCTAATAAAGCCACATTACCACAGCATCAAAAACGATAGTAAAATTTAGGTGCCTAATTCTGTCTTAAAGCTTTTATCAAATATATGTTTCGTTCCCTAAAACTGTTTCATTTCTTGGGTGTATTTTGTACAACCCTATAAACCAGAAAATACAGTAGCCAGTGACAGTTCAGAGACCAAAGGTTTAATAAAAGCGAGTAGTATATATACGAGGGTCGACTGATAAGTTCCGGGCCTCATACAGACACGGCGCCACTAGGCCAGTTAGACGGGCTGATAAGTCCTGGGCCTCATACAGACACGGCGCCACTAGGCCAGTTAGACGGGCTGATTAAGTCCCGGGCCTCATACAGACACGGCGCCACTAGGCCAGTTAGACGGGCTGATAAGTCCCGGGCCTCATACAGACGTGGCGCCACTAGGCCAGTTAGACGGGCTGATAAGTCCCGGGCCTCATACAGACACGGCGCCACTAGGCCAGTTAGACGGGCTGATAAGCCCGGGCCTCACACAGATATGGCGCCACTAGGCCAGTTAGACGGGCTAAGTCCCGGGCCTCATACAGACACGGTGCCACTAGGCCAGTTAGACGGGCTGATAAGTCCCGGGCCTCATACAGACACGGTGCCACTAGGCCAGTTAGAGGGCTGATAAGTCCCGGGCCTCATATAGACACGGCGCCACTAGGCCAGTTAGACGGGCTAAGTCCCGGGCCTCATACAGACACGGCGCCACTAGGCCAGTTAGACGGGCTAAGTCCCGGGCCTCATACAGACACGGCGCCACTAGGCCAGTTAGACGGGCTAAGTCCCGGGCCTCATACAGACACGGCGCCACTAGGCCAGTAAGACGGGCTGATAAGTCCCGGGCCTCACACAGATATGGCGCCACTAGGCCAGTTAGACGGGTTGATAAGTCCCGGGCCTCATACAGACACGGCGCCACTAGGCCAGTTAGACGGGCTGATAAGTCCCGGGCCTCACACAGATATGGCGCCACTAGGCCAGTTAGACGGGCTAAGTCCCGGGCCTCATACAGACACGGCGCCACTAGGCCAGTTAGACGGGCTAAGTCCCGGGCCTCATACAGACACGGCGCCACTAGGCCAGTTAGACGGGCTGATAAGTCCCGGGCCTCACACAGATATGGCGCCACTAGGCCAGTTAGACGGGTTGATAAGTCCCGGGCCTCATACAGACACGGCGCCACTAGGCCAGTTAGACACGGTGCCACTAGGACTGTTAGACGGGCTGATAAGTCCCGGGCCTGACACGGCGCCACTAGGCCAGTTAGACGGGCTGATAAGTCCCGGGCCTCATAGAGACACGGCGCCACTAGGCCAGTTAGACGGGCTGATAAGTCCCGGGCCTCATACAGACACGGTGCCACTAGGCCAGTTGGACGGTAGCATCGTGTAGTTTAACTCTAGACTAGTTTGTATGCATAGTTACAGGTCAATAACTTGTTTAGTTTTCCATGACAACATTTTAAACTAGACAACTTTAGAGTTTTCACGAAAATGGAGGATTTGGAAAAACGAGCAGTGATTAAATACTTCCATTTGAAAGGCTTAACGCCTAAAGAAATCAAGGAGGAAATGGGCAGTATATTGAAAGACTCTGCTTCTTCATATTCAATGATTAAAAGGTGGGTTGCAGAGTTTAAAATGGGACGTACGAGCACTAGTGATGAGCCTCGCTCTGGACGCCCTGTAGAAGTGACAACCCCAGAGATCATTCAAAAAATTCATCGTTTAGTACTGGAAGACCGCAGATTAAAGTTGTTTGAGATAGCAGAGGCTGTAAACATATCAAAAGAACGTGCAGGTAATATTTTAAGTAATGTTTTGGGCTTTCACAAGGTCTGTGCAAGATGGGTGCCGCGTTTGTTTACACCTGATCAAAAGTTGCAAAGAAAAACTGTTTCTGTTAAGAATGTGGAGCTCTATCGTAAAAATCCTAGTGAATTTTTGAGACGGCTTATTACCATGGAGGAAACTTGGATACATCACTACACTCCAGAAAGTTAGTACCGGTCAAAACAGTGGATTGCGCCAGGTGAACCATTTTCTAAAAAGGCAAAGTCAATTTTGTCAGCAAACAAGGTTACGGCGACTGTTTTCTGGGATGCACAGGGAATTATTTTTATTGATTACTTGGAAAAGGCTAAAAGTATCACTGGTGAGTACTATGTAAGCTTACTGCACCGTTTGAGAGATCAGGTGAAAAGAACGAGACTTCATTTGGAATTAAAAAACATTATTTCATCAAGACAATGCTCCGGCCCATCGTCAAGTCATTGCAATGGTGAAAACTTGCGAATTAAAGTTGGAATTGCTTGAACATTCGCCAGATCCACCACCCAGTGACTACCACCTGTTCCCAAACCTCAAAAAATGTCTTGGGGCACGAAGATTTCACAGCAACGAGGAGGTCATTGATGCGGTAAATGGCTATTTTGAGGACCTTGTTAAATCGCACTACAGAAATGGTTTAATTAAATTAGAACACCGATATGACACCGGAGATTAAGCTAAAACAAAACAAAAAACATTTAAATGGTGTTGAGAGGCTCGACCCTAGCAAACTATATAATCCAGTCCCACGATGATAATATGCAAGGACTTTCCTTGGAAACTTTGGATGAGAGATTAGAGAAGTGTAACATTGTATACCTTAATGGAGTTACAAGTTTCCTTAATGTTACCTGCCTTGAGCTTACAACTTGCCCTTACCTCGTCTCTGCGCATGCGTGTACCACAACTTGCACATTTGTACATTTCATTACAAATTGGCACGTTTTTACTTTCTCTACACCTATGTACATAGTGAATAGAGAAGGTATTAGTATTGCACCTTACAATTAGATACCGAGATTTCACTGGAAATACAAGTTTTAGGGTCATCATTTTTAGAAAAAGGTCCGTCTGTATTAGTGTGCGTGTGAACACATTAATTCAAAAACAAAAAGTCTGTAAAATAACAACATTTGGTATTTAAGTTCAGTATCTTCCAAGGATGCGACATAATTTAAGAAAATCACCCCACTTCCAACTACCCTTTACATGAGGAAAAAAAAAATCTTATGTGTTCCATTCACACGACTTTCTCTAAATCTCCGCAACAAATTATTGTTAAACAGCTCATGCTAATCGAGAAAATATTACCAGAAATAGTCTTAAAGTTTAACGTTCTTTAACCTGGTTACTCATATCGGACGATGAATTAAATTGGTTAAGTGATGCTCAAATGATCTCGGAGTCCATGGTGCTTAAAGTTACTCGATAAGGGAAAACCCCGAAAAAACCATATCCGGTTAACACCCTAAGTAATATTCGAACTCGTGACCTTTTGAATGTGAGGCAGAGACGCCACCACCACATTACCCAGGCGGGTTCTTATTACTTTCTACCTTGTAAGTAGAAGCGAAACAAGAGAGCACCATAGGTTAAGGGTTAAGTGAAAGTCAAAAGCTGGTTGCTATGCGACTGAAGTTCCTTTGTTTGTACGAACAGGAATTGACAAATTCCTATATGAGAAAAGTATAAGTTTTTTAAAGGTGGAATCAAAAATAAGGAGTAACTCAAAAACGATCAACTCCACGAAAAAAGTATATCACACAAATTGTGTGTTTTAACGTGCTCTAGATTTTTTGTGTGGTAAGTTTTTGTCCATCTTTTACGGTTTAGCATTTATGCAAAATTCCGTAAAATTCGTCTACAATAAAGTAGTCCTGAGAGGCTATTCCCAGAATTTTGAAACTATACATTATTTCTCACCTAATTATTTTTAATATACAATATTTTAATCAAAATCGTTACAGCCGTTTTTAAAAAAATCAAAAATTTCGAAAAACGTTCTATGTAAAGGCTAGTTTGGGGTGGGGGGATTTTTTTTTTCAAAATGTTCGTATCTCATCCCTGGAAGATACTAAATTTTAATACCAAGCTTGGTATTTTACCTACCTTCCTTTTTTTCAGTTATCGTGTATACAGACACACGAACCTTTTTTCTGAAAATGCTTTTTTTGGATACAGGGGATCCCAAAACATATTTTCGGTAAAATCTGGCTATTTTCTGTTTGGAGTGCAATACCCTCTCTACTATGTAGAGAAGTACTGTGACATTAAGGCAGATTCCTACTAACATTACACGATATCTGCAATGCATTCAGAAAATGCAACAGAAACACCATCAAAAGATAATCCAGGCCATCTGAAGCAATCCAAGGCAGATAAAGCGCGCGGTTTATGGTTTTATAACTTTTTCCTTCATTCTTCTAGTTTATGGTTGAGAGAAAACTTTGTAGGTATGCCCGATGGTAAAAAAAAAAAACAGGGAAAGAAATGCAAATCGAGTAATAGCGGCTGTAAACACTACATAACGGCCATGTTTTAACTACTCACTTGGGTATCGTAAAAATTTGTTTGGAAAATGCTTCACACGAGGTCAGTGTCACTGTACTAGGCTGTAAATAACCTGTGCAAAAATGTTTAAATGTTTTCTGTATCTCCCTTGCAGTGTACACCGAATTAGCAGGAAAAACATCTGAAGTGTCCTGTTCCACAAACAAATCTTTTACCTGCGTCATGCTAATCAAGCTAAATATAAGCAGAATTAAATTCTGTTACTGGCGCCTTGCAAGTAGAAGGGAAATAAGACAATGCACAGGCTAAAGTGACAGTCTCGTCCTTTCCCTATGTGAAACAATTGAAATTCCATTATCTTTCCTTTCCAGAAGTAAACAAACGAAAAGATGTCTTCCTGTTCGAGAAAAGTTTAAGTGCCTTAAAATGTCTAAAACACTGTTAGCTCTAAAAAAAAATATATGACAAATTGTGTGTTTTAATCAGATCTACATTTTTTGTGTAGTAAATTTTTGTATCTCTCTTACAGCTTATCAGTTATACAAAAGTCATCCACAATGAAGAGGTTATTGCGAGAAAATTTAAGATAAACCTTTCGTTTGTCATAAGGCAGGATTTTCTTAAAAATCTTCGTTCGCATCCTTAGATGATACCAACCTTGAATACCAAGTTTGGTATTTATCGGTATTTTCGTTTTTGAGCTATGCTGTCCACAGACACACAGACGGACATTTTCCCAAAAATGCTTTTTTTGGATTCAGGGTGTCTCAAAACATATATTTCGAATTTTTGGGCGCAATGCAATACCTCCTCTATAAACTACGAGTATATACATATTACACCCAAAAAGTCCATACAGAGATCTCACCGGAAATGAAAAATGTTCGTGTGGGTGTGTGTGTGTTTTGTTAGTGTTAAACGCCCACTGTAACTACGTATGGCACCGCAGGCGGTGTCAGTATCTGTGTGTGCAGCATAGCTCAAAAACGAATTTTGCGTTAAATACCAAACTTAAATATCAAGTTTAGTGTCTTTCAAGGATGCGGCACTTAGATTTTCAAGAACCCCCCCCCCAATCCCAAATACCCTTTACATGGAAAAAACTTCGAAAGTGTTGATTTTCTCAAAAATGGCTCAACGATTTTGATTAAGATAGGGTATGTTAAAGATGTTTATATGGAAATAAAATGTACATTTTGAATTTTCTCGGAATAACCTCTGAAGACAGCTTTATTCTGGATGAAATTTATGGACTTTTGACGAACTGCTAAACCGTAAGAGATTGACAAAACTCTACCACATAAAAAATGTAGAGCACCTTAAAACACACAATTTATGTTGTATACTTTTTTTTTTTTCGTGGTTGATCGTTTTTTAAATATTCCTTGTTATTGGTTTCCGCTTTAAAAAACTTAACACTTGTCTCATGCCGGAATTTGTCAACTCGCGTCCATACAAACAAAGGAACTTCGGTCACATAGCAACCAGCTATTGACTATCACTTTAAACTAAGGTGCTCCCTTATTTCCCTTCTACTTACAAGGAAGAGAGTAAGACTTTTTTTGGTGGATTTGCGTGAAGTAAAGAGAAGAATAAGCCTTATAATACTGATTTATTGCAGAGATGTAGAGAAAGTCATGTGAGTGGAACACATCAGTATACATGAAGAATGTCGCCGAATCAGCGTGCCAAGGCGCATTATCTAATCTTGAGGATAGTGTTAACACTCCAGAGAGGCGAGGTTCAGCAGATAAGTGTCGGCAAGATAAACATCGCAGCCTCTTCAACATCTCTTGCTGTGCCCGATTTTCCTTCAAGGGAGAAAAGGCAAAGGTAACAGCTTTGCTTTCCAAGTTATTTTACTCGAAAACATCTGCTGGCTGAACAGAGGACGGGCAAAACGAACATACAATGTGCGTGCGCGTTAAGGGTATTTGTGATGGTAAAAAATTCAAAAATCTGATGGGTTCCATTCTCATTACTTTCTCTACATCTCTGCAACAAAGTATTGTAAAAAAAACCTTATGCTTTTATTTACTTCATGCTAATCGAGAAAAAAATACCAGAAATAGTCTTATTTCTTGCTTCCTTGTAAGTAGAAGCGAAATAAGGGAGTAGCATAAGTTAAAGTGAAAAGTCAAAAGCTCGCTGCTATGTGACTGAAGTTCCTTTGTTTGTATGGACAGAAGTTGACAAAATCTGGTATGAGAAAACTTAAGTTCTTTAAAGCTGAAACTAATAAAAAGGAATATCTCAAACACGATCATCTCCACGGAAAGATTGTATATGGCATAAATTGTGTGTTTTAACGTGATCTACGTTTTTTGTGTTGTAAGTTTTAGTCTATCTCTTGCGGTTTGCCAGTTATGCAAATTTCCGTAAAATTCATGCAGAATAAAGTAATCTTCAGAGGCTATTCACAGAAAATTCAAGATATACATTTTATTTCTCAGTTAAATAGCTCTAATATGCGATATTTTTATCAAAATCGTTAGAGCCACTTTTGATAAAATAAAACTTTTCGAAAAATGTGCCATGTAAAGGGTGATTGGGGGTGGTGGGATTTTCTTGAAAATCTACATGTCACATCCTTGGAAGATACTGAACTTTAATACCAGGTTTGGTATTTAACGGACTTTTGGTTTTTGAGCTATACTGTCCACTGGCACACACACGGACCTTTTTCCAAAAATGTATTATTGTTTTCTAATTCGGGGGGACCCAATAATGTATTTCCGGTGAAATATCGGCATGGAATTTTTGGATGCAAAGAGTATGGAATAAATTGCGAGTTTCAAGGAAATATACATTTTTATGTAGCAAGTTTTTGTTTATCGCTTAACGTTATTGATCCATGTTAAACAACTCTTCAGACATTCTCAGAAAATTCAACCTATACATTTTAATTCTCATGTTAAGTATACGAAGGTCTTTCTTTTTTCCAACCTCCAATAGGCTATAAATAAAAGACAAGTTCATAGAAAACAATTATTTTATTACTAAAACTTTTGTACACATATGGTTACTTTTCAACATAATCACCGAAAAGATTGAGACATTTATCGTACCTGTGCACAGTTTTGCAATACCCGCTTCAAAAAATGTTGCCGCCAATAATTTCAAATGAGCATTGACGTTGTTTTGAAGATCTTAGTTGGTTTAAAAGTGCTGCCCTCCTAGCCACGTCTTCAGTTCAGGGAAAAGGTGAAAGTCGTTGGGTGCCAGGTCAGGACTGTACTGCGGATGATCGAAAATGTCCCATTGAAATTGTTCAAGGAGCCGATGGGTTGTGCCAGCAGTGTGTGGGCGAGCGTTGTCATGGATCAACACAATTCCTGTGGTCAGCATCCCTCTTCGTTTGTTTTGAATGCCTCTCCGCAAACGTCAAGTACGAAGATCTTCAAAACATCGTCAATGCTCATTTGAAATTATGTTGGCAACATTTATAAACACACACATATATTATACTGTATGAAAATCAAAGTCTTGAAACTCTTCCTGTCGCATCTTTGGGAGATACTGAACATAAATACCAAGTTTGGTATTTAACGGTCATTTTGTTTTTGAGCTATGATCCCTACACTCATATGTCGCCGGTTAAATCTCTATATCGATTTTTAGGTGGTGTACACCTATGCTAGATAAAGTGTATAGTTGCAGAGTCAATTCGGTATTGAACGTGTCGTTAATTGTGCGGGCGTGAATGGACAATATAATATATTTTGGTAAATCACAATCTGATGAAAGCCAGTAACAGTGATTTGTTGCCTAATTGAAAAAGCAATTCTGTTTCCCGAAATGTCCAAATTGATCTATAAAAGTCGCGTGTTACTATACCTAACAAAATTGATTACCTAACATAAACCAGACCACGTTTCAAAATGAAACAACAATTACACAGGGGCCCTAAGTGCCCCAAACGTGCACATTACCGCTTTCTCATTACCATGGCCCGTTTAAAACAATTGTGTGCTGTACTCGCTAATGAAAGGGAAATGGAACCTGTTTTTCAAAGTGCTAAGAGAAAAAATAGCAATGCTGTTTTTTCCAGGACGTTGATTAGTCACGTAAAGCATGGTCGTTCTTCCTTTTTATCTCCTCTACCATGTACACAGGAGGCAGAGAAGATATTGCATTTCAGCCAAAATTTGATACCAAATTTTAACGAAAATATACCCGTATAAAATGTTGGTAAAACACTCGTGAATGTAAGTCAAAATGAAGTATTAGAAAAACACCCGTGAATGGAAGTCAAAATGAAATATTATAAAAACATCCGTGAATGGAATTCAAAATGAAATATTAGAAAAACATCCGAGAATGGAAGTCAAAATGAAATATTAGAAAAGCACCCCTGAATGGAAGTCAAAATGAAATATTAGAAAAACACCCGTGAATGGAAGTCAAAATAAAATATTAGAAAAAGACCCGTGAATGGAAGTCAAAATAAAATATTAGAAAACCACCCGTCAATGGAAGTGAAATGAAATATTAGAACTAGTTTTCCCCTCCTTTGCTGTTGACTTTTCTGTCCTTTTCTTCTGCAAATTTTGTTTTTTACTTTGTATGATGCGAATAAGATCTCGTCTAACTGAATTTTTTCTTGCAGTGTCCAGTTTCACTTTTAATGCTTCGCTATGCACAGCATCAACGACTTAAGGCATTTAAAAGTGGCGCCCAAGGCCAATTACACCTTTTTTCTTCTTTTTGTATGTACGAATGATTAAATTATTTCATGGAATTAAAATAAACCGAGTATTTTTTCATGAAATGTAATACATATACACCCTTAAATAATTTGACTATCACTTTAACCTATCGTATTCCCTTCTACTTACAAGGAAGCTATTATTTTTGTTAATTTTTATATAAAAGAATAATGTTTTCTAAGAAAAAATTGTTTCTGGAACAGCTAGAGAACGTTAGGTCGACGAACACATCAGATTTTTACTTTCTCTAGCCCCATATATACAATGTAGGTAGGGATAGACAAATGTTGTATTCCACCAAAAATATTAATGTCGAAATTTCACCGGACATACATTTTTTTAAACAGATTCGCGCGCGCGTGTGTATGTGTGTGGACATCATAGCTCAAAATCGAAAGCACGGTTAAATACCAAACTTGGTACACTTGGTATTTAGGTTTGGCACCTTCCAAGAATGAGACACGAAGATTTTCAAGAAAATGCCCCCACCCCTAACTACCCATTACATGGAAAAATAATCGAAATTTTTGTTTTTCTTAAAAATGGCTCTAAGGATTTTGATTAAAATCACGTACATTAAAGCTATTTGTACCCCGAATAAAATGTATATCTTGAATTTTCTGGGAATAACTTATGAAGACCTCTTTATTCTGGATGAATTTTGCCGAATTTTGCATAACTGATAAACCGTAAGAGATAGACAAAAACTTACCACAGAGATAATGTAGAGCTAGAGCACATTAAAACACACAATGAGATATACATTTTTTTTTTCTTGGAGTTGATCGTTTTTAAAAAATTCCTTGTTATTAGTTTCCGCCTCGAAAAACTTTACTTTTCTCATACAGGAAGTTCTCAACTCCTGCCCATACAAACAAAGGAACTACAGTCACATAGCAACCAGCTTTTGACTATCACTTTAACCTATGGTACTGCCTTATTTCGCTTCTACTTACAAGGAAGCAACTAATAAGACTATTTCTGCTAAATTGTTTTATTAGCATGAAGTAAATAGAACAATATGCTTTTAAGAATAATTTGTTGCAGAGATATAGAGAGCATCATGTGAATGGAACATGAGATTTTTTTATTACGGAGTTCTCAAAACATGTATTTCCTGCCAGCTCTGGGTGTCGAATTTTTGGGTGAAATAAATATTTTCGTTATCTAATATATACATTCTAGAGAAAGTAATTACATATTTGAGTTTAAAAAGCTACCCCTACACCAGTGTTGCCAAAAGCATTTCTCAAAATTTCTCCCGAATCATTAAAGAATCGCAAAGTTTCAGTTGAAGTCGCCCAATATTTTTATTAACCTATGTAATTTATTTTACTATTTTATGTACACAAACACGCTCTCTTGGGACGTTTTCAAAAGACGCTTATAGCCGGTATCTGTAAGTATAGCACGATCATAATATTGGAACACTAACTAGTGCGAGCTGCGCTGACACAGATTCAGGAAAGAGCGTGAAAATACGCGCCGATAATTATATTGAAATATTACCTGAAGTATTTATTTTATTAATTACTTCCCTCAGTTGAGGGCTGCCTTATAGACATGTAGACTTATAACCATACAACCTTATCAGCAGAACGATAAATGTGTGTTGCTATGGGGACGTACTTTTTATTCGTATGGTTTTACTTCCCTCGCTAATGCTTTTGATCATGATTAAGTTTAATTGTTAAAATATCGATAAAAGCAAACAAACAATTCTAATATATAAGAAGTATAATGAAACATTAACTACCAGCACAGAAAGTTCTTTTGCTTTCATTGAAACCGCATTGCAAGTGAGAATGCCAACTTATGATCCATCCATAGCAACAGTACCGCAAATTAACTATATCGCGCAACACATATATACATTGGCAAGCTTAAAAAACCTTGTATAAATAGGTTTCCTCACGTGAGAGAGGATTTAGTATTTGTCTTTCGTCAATTTAGATTTAGAGCTCTCTTCCCTACCAAAGCGCATAAAGTTAAAAATCTGATGTGTTCCATTCACATGACTTTCTTTACATCTCTGCAACAAATTATTGTTAAAAAGCTTATGCTTCCATTTACTTCATGCTAATCGAGAAAAATTAGCAGAAACAGTTTTATTACTTACTTCCTTGTAAGTAGAAGCGAAATAAGGGAGTACCTTAGGTTAAAGTGATATCAAAAGCTGTTTGCTATGTGACTGAAGTTCCTTTGTTTGTACGGACAGATGTTGACAAATTCATAAATGAGAAAAGTGTGTTTTCCAATGCTGAAAGCAGTAACAAGGAATATCTCAAAAACGATCAACTCTACGAAAAAAATGTATATCACATAAATTATGTGTTTTAACGTGCTCTACATTTATTGCGTGGTAAGTTTTTCTCCATCTCTTACGGTTTAGCAGTTATGCACAATTCCATAAAATTCATCCAGAATAACGTAGTCTTCAGAGGCTATTCCTAGAAAATTCAAGATATACATTTTATTTGTCAGGTATCTTTAATACACGATATTTTAATCAAAATAGTTAGCCATTTTTGACTAAAGCCAAAACATTTTAAAAAAGTCCCATGTAAAGGGTGTGGGGGAATTTTTCTTAAAATCTTCGTGTGGCACCCGTGGAAGACACCAAACCTAAATACCAAGTATGGTTTTTGAGCTATGATGCCCACACATACACACAGATTGTTTGGATGCACGATGTCCCAAAACATATATTTCCGTGAAATTTCGGTATTAAATTTTTGGATGCAATACAATACCTTCTCTATACAGTATGTGCATAGAGAAAGTAAAAATAGACGATAATAAAAGTTATATTTTGCAGAAATATTTAAGTAGCCCAACAATTCGCAAATCGCCTTCATCAAAATTTGGTCGTAAAAAGCGGATTTTACTAGCCCAATCTTGCAACACTGCCCGACAGTAACGCTGCACATGCGCATTAATACAACACCTCTTCAAATTGGTATAAATCTGGGTACGTATGTTAGGATAATGGTGATCATATCCGTGCTTTACATAAAATGTTCGTGTCATCTTTTCACTGGAAGATCTGGAGGTGTTCCAAATGGGCGGTAGTGAAGCACAGCTGGTACGAGGAGGCCTTCTCTCCAGGTGGTCTTTATTTCTGAACCACTTTTTTACACTCCATTACCCAACTCCTTTATTTATACTTGTGCTTCCTAAAATAAGGTGGCTTTAACCTCCGCATTTTTACTTCCTATGTACAGAGAAGGTATTGTATTCCACCCAAAAATTCCATACCGAGATTTCACTGCAAATACATGTTTTGAGGTCCCCCCCCTCAAAGCAAAAAAAAAAAAAAAAAATTGGAAAAAGGTTATTGTGTGTCTGTAGACAGCATATCTCAAATACGAAAAGACCGCTAAATATCAAATTTGGTATTTAAGTTTGGTATCTATCAAGGATGCGACACGAAGATTTTCAAGAAAATCCCCCCACCCCCAACTACCCTTTACATGGAACTTTTTTCGCAAATTTTGATTTTCTCAAAAAATGGCTCTAACGATATGTTCACCTGACAAATAAAACGTAAATCTTGAATTTTCTGGGAATAGGCTCTGAGGACTACTTTATTCGGGAGGAATTTTGTATAACTGGTAAACCGTACAAAAAGACGTAGAGCACATTAAACACACAATTTATGTCACATTTTTTTCTTGGAGTTGATCGTTTTTGAGATATTCCTTGTTTTTGGTTTCAGCTTTAAAAAATTACTTTTCTCATACAGGACTTTGTCAAATCCTTCCCATACAAACAAAGGAACTTCAGTCACATAGCAACCAGCTTTTGACTATCACTTTAACCTATGGTACTCCCTTATTTCCCTTCTACTTACAAGGAAGTAATAAGACTATTTCTGCTAATTTTTCTCGATTAGCATGAAGTAAATAGAAGCATAAGCTGTTTAACAATAATTTGTTGTAGAGAAAGTCATGCGAATGGAACACATCAGATTTTTTGATGTCTGAATATTGAATACTATCCAGGGATCTAACACATCTTTGTGCTGGACATTTATTTCAACAAGGTGACTCAATAGCTGCTTTACAATTTGCAAGATTGTCATACAGAGAGTCCTATTGCCTTCATTCCGAGAGAATTTGTAACATGTTCCCTGTGGAACACTTAGGGTATAACACGAAGTTTATTTCCCTAAGGATGAAAATGTTATCTGGGGAACAAAATATCATTCCAGACCAACTTACGACAGAGGGATTTTATCAATCCTTAGAATCATGTCCGTCATCAGCGTGCAAATTCCTATGCTCCATTCACACGAGTTTCTCTATTTGTTCTGCAAACTGTTCTTACAAAACGTTATGTACCATAGATGCCGCTTTTATATTAGACACTTTAAGGACGCAGCAACTGTTAGTTAAGCGGGGAAAGCTTCATTGTGCTTTTGTGGACTTTAAGAAGGCATTTGACTCTATCAATCGAAATGCATTATGGTACAAACTAGGCAGAAAGGGGTTATCAAGTAAAATGGTTAGAGCATTGCAGGCAATATATCAAAATGTCCAATTCTGTGTGAAGTACGACAGAAACAGAGTGTCCGAGAGCTGCCGAAGCTATAGGGGAGTGAGGCAGGGCTGTATTTTATCTCCCTTGCTATTTAATTTCTTTGTGGATGATATTACTGATACAATGATAGCAGAGAATATTCAAGCACCAGTAGTAGCGGATTTGCAGATCCCAACACTTTTATACGCAGACGATTTAGTATTGTGCTCTACGACAGTAAACGGATTGCAACGAGGACTGGACAAACTTAAGAACTATTGCGATGAATGGCTACTTACAGTTAATGTGAATAAGACTAAGGCAATGACTTTCAAAAAGGGTTGTGTTTATAGCAGGGAGGAGACTTGGACATATGCAGGACAGATACTGGACAATGTTAAATCCTTTGTGTACTTAGGACTCACATTTACAATGAACGGAAAATGGACAAAACACATTGACATTACGAAACACAAGGCAAGGGTGAAAGCGGCGGAAGCTCTCCGGATACGCTGCAGAATTCCGAATATCTCCATAACCTTAATGGAAACTGTGTACGGAGCGACAGTTAGATCCACGATGACATACGGAGGAGAAATATGGGGGTGGGAACAAACAGGGAATCTGGATCAAGTGAGGACCCAATTTTTGAAAGGAATTCTGGGTGTAGGGAGGGGTACGGCAAACTGCGGAATAATGAGGGAATTCGGGGTACATAGTGAAACGATAGAGTGCAAAATCAGAGCAGTTAAATATTGGATGAGAATCGTTCACGGAAACCAATCTCTAATTAGGGCAGTCTGCTACCGTGAACAGTTGCGAATGGAAGGTAATTTGACGTGGGCATCAAAATTAAAGAAAGGGTTGGAAACCATTGGGATGGGAGACATTTGGATGGCGGGGCAGGAAAACAGGCGAAGTATTTGGAGAAAAATTAAGAAACGTCTCTGTGATATTGACAGACAGCAAATAATTGCGCAATGCACAGAGAAGGTGTCATTAGAAGTACAGTCTGGGCTGAAATCGGAGTGGGGTATGGAGCAATACATCAAAACAGGTACCAAACTCATTAGAGAGGGGCTCGCGTGGATTAGACTAGGAGCATGGAGGAGCACGAAAATTTCTGACGTGAATGGTATAAGAATCTGTCCCATTTGCGAGGAGGAAGAGTCGTGGACTCACATCTTGGCAAGATGTAGGGGTACGGAGGAATGGCGGGAAAAATATCTGCCGCGATTTTTTACCACTGCGAATGTAGGGATAGAAGCATGTTGGACGCTACTGGCAGGCACGGAAAACATGGACGGGCTAGGTAAATTTATACTTAAGGCAAGACAGCTGAGATCTGAGGAGGCTGCCAATAGAGAAAGGGGGGGGGGATAAGATCAACTAAACAAAAGTGACTACAATGTTCTACATACATGTATATTATATCAGACTTAGGTCACTGTTGTGCTAGGGTTGTATATATTATGTGTATATATGTCTTTTAAGTGTAATTATCTATGATAAGAGGGTGCATTTATGGAGGTGTACTCTGTGCTGTAAATTTAAATTGGTATATTTGAATATCTTTGTATCTTTATTCTCGGATTCACTCGTAATTTTTATTGTTGTTTAATATTGCTTTTGACTGTGTATTTCCTTTGTCTTTTTATTTTCGTGTTTACTCTTTTAATTCTTTGTTGTGGTTGTTGTTTTAATATTGCTTGTAATGTGTATTACAAAAGCACGTACGGTCTGTGGACCCGTGCGACTGTTGAAATTCTATGTATGATATTGCTATATTAATAAATACACTTATTCATTCATACAAAACGTTATTCTTCTGTCTACTTCATGCTAATCTAAATAGTCATTAACAGAAATAGTGTTATTTCTTGTTTCCTACTTAAGTAGAAGCGAAATAAGGGAGTACCATAGGCTAAAGAGATAGTAAATATTTCAACACATCGAAGCCCAGGCGTTTCTTTAGTTGGAGAGCCAAGAAACCCAGGGTTTTAACGCCTTCTCCGAGTTATTATTTACAGTACATCAATGGAATCTGCTAAAAAGTATTGGAACAATCTAAAAGTATGGCATTCAAGGGTTTCTCAACAATTAAGAAAATAGTCATAACTTCCGTATTAATATTTTGTTTTAAATTTACAACAAGTATCAAATATGACTGAAAATTCTGCGTAAAGCAGCTTACACTCCATTTATTGAAAGCTCGAAAAACTCTCCCTCGAAATTGGAATTTAATGAGCGTCATTTGTATCCAGAATTTCAGCTTCAGTTCACAGAAATCGAGGGAAATGCAGCATTTTAACAGTTAAGAACACAAACGTAATAAGCAGATCAACAACTTGAAGGAAAAAGGCGCGATCACCCGAGAGTATCCAATATTACTAAATGTGCTAATAGTTGACCACAGTAAAGACAGATGGCAGGACAAATCACACAGCTAACGATAACTTTGCCGCATAGCTCAAGACCGAGTTACAGTCGTGGAATTGCAGTAAAAGCGTTAGAAACACCTGCCCGAGCTATACTCGGGCTCAATGTGTTAAAAGATATCGCTATATGAAGCAATAGAGATTTTGCAATCTTGGTAGTTAAACAAAAGAGATGAAATTAACATTTCCGCATCTTCAGAGGCTATTCCCAGAAAAGTCAACATAAACATTTCGTTTGTCATAACATATGGTATTTTAATCAAAATTGTTTGCCATTTTTGAGAAAACGAAATTTTCGAAACATGTTCCATGTAAGGGGATAGTTTAAAATCTTCGCGTTGCATCCTTGGAATAATAATAATAATAATAATAATAATAATAATAATAATAATAATAATAATAATAATAATAATAATAATAGCCAGCTTACCCCCCACCGTATGTACGACTCACACGCCCCCAGGATTTACAAGCGGGTGTCTAAAGGTCAGAAACCTGCCAGTGAACCAACGGCACCTACCACAGAATGGAGAACATGGAACGAGTGTTCAGCCCCCAGCCAATGTTTCCAGATTGGGCGAGAAGTCGTCGATTGGGCTACTAAAATCCGCTTTTTTACGAAGGCGATTTTGATGAAGGCGATTTGCGAATTTTTGGGCTACTAAAATATTTCTGCAAATTATAACTTTAATTAATGTCTGTTTTTAACTTTATGCGTCGTTTGTTAGGGAAGAGAGCTCTAAATCTAAATTGACGAGAAACAAATACTAAATCCTCTCTGACGTGAGCAAAACATATTTATACAATGTTATTTTAAGCCTGCTTAAATATATATAGCGCGATATAGTTAATTTGCGGTACTGTTGCTATGGATATATCATAAGTTGGCATTCTCACTTGCAATGCGGTTTCAGTGAAAGCAAAAGAAGTTTCTGTGCTGGTAGTTAATGTTTCATTATACTTCTTATATATTAGAATTGTTGGTTTGCTTTTATCGATATTTTAACAATTAAACTTAATGATTATCAAACGCATTAGTGCGGGAAGTAAAACCACACGAATAAAAAGTACGTCCCCATAGCAACACACATTTATCGTTCTGCTGATAAGGTTGTATGGTTATAAGTCTACATGTCTATAAGGCAGCCCTCAACTGAGGGAAGTAATTAATAAAATAAATACTTCAGGTAATATTTCAATATAATTATCGGCGCGTATTTTCACGCTCTTTCCTGAATCTGTGTCAGCGCAGCTCGCACTAGTTAGTGTTTCAATATTATGATCGTGCTATACTTACAGATACCGGCTATAAGCGTCTTTTGAAAACATCCCAAGAGAGCGTGTTTGTGTACTTAAAATAGTAAAATAAATTACATAGGTTAATAAAAATATTGGGCGACTTCAACAGAAACTTTGCGATTCTTTTAATGATTCGGGAGAAATGTTGAGAATGCTTCTAGCAACACTGGTCCCAGCCAAGCAAGAGTGTGATATGAAACGCAAGCGAAATGGACCAAAGGAGACATGACGAAACAATTTGAGGAATGACATGGAAAATCGCAACACACTCAGGAAAACCCACACCGACGTCGTTTCGTCCACCGCAAATCCCACATGCGGGTGCCTGGGATCAAACCCCGGCCGCCTAGGGTCTAACCACTCTGCCACGACGCCGCACCTTGGAAGATTCTCAAGTAATATAAAAGTCTGGTATTTAACGGACTTTTCATTTGAGCTACGCTGCTCACAGACACACAAACCATGTTTCTAAATGTTTACTTTCTCTAGCCCGCATACTGAATAGAGAAGGTAGTGTATTCCACCCAAAACTTCGATGTCGAGATTTCACCGGAAATAAACATTTTAGTGTCACCTATATTAAAGAAAAGATTTTCAGAAAAAGGTCCGTGCGCGTATGTATGTGTCTGTGGACATCATAGCACAAAAACGAAAAGACCGTTGAAACTAAGCTGTATGTAGGTTTGATATCTTAGAAACATGCGACACGAAGTTTTTCAAGAAAATCCCCCAACGACAAACAAACCTTTAGACGGAAAGTTTCTCTAAAATTTTCATTTTCTGAAAGATCGCTCTTCACGATTTTGATTAAACTCCCGGATAAACATATTTTCATTCCACATAAAATGTATATTTTGAATTTTCTGGGGATAGCCTCTGAAGACCTCTTTATTCTGGATGAATTTTGCGTAACTACTAAACCGTAAGAGATGAACAAACACTTCCTGCACAAAAAAAATTACATCGCATTAAAACACACTATTTGTTTGTTTTTTCTGTTGAATTGACTATTTCTGAGAAATTCCTTATTTGTTCAGATTTAAAATACTTAACAACTTTTTGACACGGAAAATTGCAAACTCCTAACCCTGCCTAGAAAATGATTTCAACCATATGGCAACCAGCTTTTGACAATCACTTGAGCCTTATTTTGCTTCTAGCAAGTAATGGTCTCTGAAACTGAAGGGCATATAGTAACTTAATACGTTAAATAAAAGATGGCATCTACCGAAGAGTAAGGTATGGACGGAAACATCTCCAGCTGGAATATCGTTGCTTCGAATCCCCAGACACACAATGCTAGTCTCCCTTTTCGCCAATCGATGCTCGTGTCTGAGTTTACATTGTGCGCCGAGTGCCGCGCAACTTACGTCAAATGTGTCGGCTTTGGCCATTTAATATTTACTTGTTAATACATCTCTCTCATATCCAAGCTTACATTTTTATATTCTCTATACGTACTATGTACATAGTGTATAGAGAAGGTATTGCACGCCGACCAAAATTCGATACAGAGATTTCACCGGAAATATATGTTTTAGGGTCCCCTGTATTAAAAAAAAAAGTATTTCAGAAAAAAGTTAATGT
Source organism: Hymenopus coronatus (assembly GCA_030762935.1). Taxonomy (NCBI): domain Eukaryota; kingdom Metazoa; phylum Arthropoda; class Insecta; order Mantodea; family Hymenopodidae; genus Hymenopus; species Hymenopus coronatus. Next base: position 4,540,773 of record CM060894.1, read on the forward strand.
GTGTGTGTGTCTGTCCGTGTGTCTAAGTTTAGTATCTTCCAGGGATGCAACACGAACATCTTGAGAAAAATCCCCCCACCCCAACTACCCTTTACATGAAACTTTTTTCGAAAATTTTTATTTTCTCAAAAATGGTTAACCATTTTGATTTAAATATCGTATATTAAAGATATTTACCTGACAAATAAAATGTATATCTTCAATTTTCTGGGAATAGCCTCTGAAGACTTCTTTATTCTGGATGAATTTTACGAAATGTTTAATAACTGCTAAACCGTAAGAGTTGGACAAAAACTTACCACACCAAAAATAAAGAGCACGTTAAAACACACAATTTATATTATGTACACTTTTTTCGTGGAGTTTATAATTTTTTTTAAGATATTAAGTTTTGGTTTCATCTTTAAAAACGTACGTTTTTATCATACAGGAATTTCTCAACTGCTGTCCATTCAAACAAAGGAACTTCAGTCACATAACATAAAGTAGGAATTAAGCTACCTTCAAAAAAAAAAATAAATAAATAAATAAATAAATAAATAAATAAAAAAATTATATTTAATATATAAAGTAAAATATAATATAATTAATAATGAGGTGGTTTCGCCGTTGATAATGCAACTTTAAATCGTTTTTTTACATTTCATTTTGTACTTCCATTCAGCTTTTGGCTATCACTTTAACCTGTGCTACTCCCTTATTTCACTACTTACAAGGAAACAAGTAATAACATTATTTCTGATACTTCTTTCTCGAATACCATGAAGTAAAAAGAAGCATATTTTAGCAATAATTTGTTGCAGAGATGTAGAGAAAGTCATGTGAATGGAACACGACAGATTATTATATCTTTCTCCCTTCCAGAATCTTTTGAAATCTTAAACCATGTTTACTTTCTCTACTACGCATGTGCTATTTATGTGTTCAGAGAAGGTATTGTACTACACCTGAAAATTCACTGGAAATAGGTTTTTGAGACCCCTAAGAAAAAAAAATGTATAAAAACGTTCGTGTCTCTATGTGTATAACTCAAAAACGAAAACTCGGTTAAATATCAAACTTGGTATTTAAGTTCAGTATCTTTCTAAGATATGATCGAATATTTTCAAGAAAGTCCACCACCCCAAACTACCCTTTAAATGGAACATTTTTCGAAAATTTTGATTAAAATGCATATGTTTAAGATATTTTTATAAGAAACGAAATGTCTAGCAATAGCCTCTGGAGTCCTCTTCATTTTGCATGACTGGTAAACCCTCAGAAATATACACAAACAATGTAGATCTCAATAAAACACACAATTTGTCATATACTTTATCGTGTTCGACATATTCCGGGTCCATTTTAGCCATGTTTCTCTTTCTTCGTTTCTCGTTTGTTTATTCCGGCAAGCAGAGAGATTGGAATTTGAAATGTTTCGCATAGCGGCCGACTTTTAAAGGACGAGAATATCGCTTTAGCCTGTGCATTTTCTTATTTTGCTTCTAGTCACAAGCACCAGTACTAAGATTATCATAAAGGGGTAACAGATTAATGTTTAAAATAAGAACTGAAGCTTTCCTGGCGACGTATTAATTCAAATTTTTCTCGGGCTTCTAGCCAGGTTACCTGGCTAGAAGCCCGAAAAGATTTTGAATTAGATTAATGTTTATCGAACAGCTGAGAATATCATGTGAATGTAACACATTAGATTTTTTCCCCTTCTACTTACAAGGGACTAAGTAACAGACAATTTCTGTTAATGTTTATCTCAATTAGCATGAAGTTGATAAAAGAATGACATTTTAAAGAATAATTTGTTACAGAGATGTAGAGAAAGTCATGTGAATGGAATTTTACGCTTGAAAGCAATTTCCAATACAAATGCCGCACTATTCAAAAATAAATTGACTCTAAAGACTGAAATTTTTACCACACAAATTATTTTAACGAAATGTTTTTATACGATTTATTTCTTTACTTTCTCGATATATACATAGTGTATTCAGAAGGTATTGTATTGCACTCAAAAATTCGATACGGATTTTTCACTGGAAATACATGTTTTGGGTCCCCTGAATCCAAAAACAGCATTTTTGAGAAAATGTACGTTTATCTCTCTCTCTCTCTCTCTCTCTCTCTCTCTCTCTCTCTCTCTCTCTCGACAGCATAGCTCAAAAACGAAGAGACTGTCAAATACCAAACTTGGTATCAAAGTTTGGTATCTTCCTAGGATGCAACACGAAGATTTTCAAGCAAATTCCCCCACAAACCACCCTTTACATGGAACTTTTTCTCGAAAATTTTGATTTTCTCAAAAATGGCATAACTATTTTCATTAAAATATCTTATATTTAAGATATTTACTTAAAATGTAAGTCTTGAATTTTCTGGAAACAGCCTCTGTAGACTACTTTATTCTAGATGAATTTTACTGAATTTTGCATAACTGCTAAACCGTAAGAGATGAACAAAAACTTACCACACCAAAAATGTAGAGCACGTTAAAACACACAATTTATGTTACATACATTTTTTGTGTAGTTTACCGTTTTTCAGATAGTTCTTGCAATTAGTTTCAGTTGCAAATTAATTATACTTTTCTCAGACAGAAGTGACAGTTTTTCTTTTGTTCTACTGCTGACCAAGCCAAGAAGCAATTTTTAATGACAATCGCATAACGCATTCCTTTAGTTTCTTTCTACTTATAAGCAACTATGTAATAAAGCATTCTGTTAATATTTATATCGATTAGCATTGCGTAGAAAGACAAAGAAGAATCTTTTGTAAGAAGTTTGTTTAGAGAGCAGCTACAGAAAGTAATTTTGAGTTCAGATTTTTTAAATTTTCGTGAATATCAGTAAAGGTTTCACTGAATACGCCTTGAAAAATCTGACGTTACACTCACATGATTTTCTCTAGCTACTCTACAAACTTCTTACAAAAGATAATTCTTCTTTCTACACAATGCTAGTCCAGATAAACATTAGCAGAATTTTATTACTTAAGTTTCTTATAAGTAGAATGGAACTAAGGGAATACATTAGGCTAAAATGATAGTCAAATGTTTTAAAAGCTGTCATTATACGATTGTCATTGCGAATCGCTTCTCTGCTTGGCCAGGTGTAGAACAAAAGAAAAACGGACACTTCCTTCTGAGAATCGAATAACAAGGAATACCTCGAAAACGGTTAGCTCCACGAAAAAGGTGTGTATGACATAACTTGTGTATTTTAACAAGATCTACTTTTTTTAGTAAGTTTTTATCCATCTCTTATGGTTTAGTAATTATGCAGATTAAGCAAAATTCATCCAGAATAAACAGACCTTTAGAAGCTATTCCTAGAAAATTGAAGATATACATTTTATTTGCGATAGAAGCGGCTTTAATATGTGATATTTTAATCAAAATCGTTAGAGCCATTTTTAAGATAAAATTGTCGAACATTTTTCCATGTAAAGGGTAGTTAGGTGGAGGATTTTCTTGAAAATATTTGTGTCGCATATTTGGAAGATATCAAACTTAAACACCAAGTTTGGTATTTAACATCTTTTCGTTTTGGAACTATGTTGTACAAACACACACACACACACACACACACACACACACACACACACACACACTCGGAGCTGTTTCTGAAAATGCTTTTTTTGTATTCATGGGGGCCTAAAACATATTTCCGGTGAAACCTCGGTATCGAATTTTTGGGTGGAATGCAATGCCTTCTCTTTACACTCTGCACATAGTACGTGTCGAGAAAGTAAAATGTAGCTCATTATGTTAAATAGTTGCAGAGATGAGGCATTTCGACTTCCCTTTTAGGCTATGTATAATTTCGTGGAGTTGTCTTCAGTGCAGCTTTGAGATTAATTTGTGTCGAGAATGTTGTACTGAAACGCGGTATCTAATATTTCACACAGGGGCAGTTAAAAGCCCCAGATGCCCGCCCATCACCGACACGTAGCGAGCGACCCATTTCTATGCTAATATGAACAATATTGCAAATAAAATTCAAAGAGTGTATTGCAGCCATTTCCCACTTACACTCTCGTTAAAAGAATAGCATTCCAATTAAGGTAAAAGCTCCCTTTAAACATTCATGTACTGGCAACAACGCGAAAAAACATAACACGTAAAAGCACGCACTTTCGCAGCTATACGCGCTGCTGTTTAATAAATTGAAATACAAACCTACGTATTCCTTCACATAAATAGAATTAGTCCATATCCGAGCGTAATTGCGTAGTTTACGAGCTCATTTGAGCAAACTTGATTTTTACGGAATCCACACGCAAAGAAGTGCGTAAAGTAATTTTGTTCAACTTTACGATATTAGTGTGTATACATCAACACGATGATAAAATGTTTTAATCAATTGTTTCGCAGCAGCTCTAAGGATATCACAATTCTCAACACAGAACAATAAAAATCTGATGTGTTCCATTCACATGAATTTCTCTACATCCTTGCAAAAAATATTATTAAAAAGCTCATGTTTTTATTTACTTCATGCTAATCGAGAAAGAATTATTAGAAATAATGTTATTACTTGCTTCCTTGTGAGTAGCATAGGTTAAAGTGATAGTCAAAAGCTGGTGGACAAATTCCTGTATGAGAAAAGGCTGAAACCAATTACAAGCAATATCAAGTATACCTACGCCAAAAATGTATATAACACAAATTGTGTGTTTTAACGTGCTCTACATGTTTGTGTATCAAGTTTTTATCCATCTCTTACGGTTTAGCAGTTATGCGAAATTCCGTAAAATTCATCCAGAATAAACTAGTTTTCAGAGGCTATTCCCAGAAAGTTCAAAATATACATTTTATTTGTCAGATAAATATCTTTAATTTACGTATTTTATTCAAATTCATTAAAACCATTTTTGAGAAAATTAAAAAAAAAATCGAAAAAATATCCACGTTGGGGGATTTTCTTGAAAATCTTCGTGTCGCATCCTTGGAAGATACCAAACCTAAATACCAAGATTGGTTTTAAAGGACTTTTCGTTTTTGAGCTATGCTGTCCAGACACACGGACATTTTTCTTAAAATGTTTTTATGCAAGGGATCTCAAAACATGTATTTGCGGTGAAATCTCGGAATCGAATTTTATGGGGCATTACAATAGCTTCTCTATACATAGTACGTGTAGAGAGAGTAATGTCACGGCCTGCTATAACCGTACCGTCATCGCAACCCTTGGTGAATGCCTCAAACTTATTTCATCTTTCGATACTTTTCTTTGAAGTCTCGTAGAAAAAACATTGTATGATACGCGAGCGTCAATTTTCTTTTTGATTCTCGCTTCACAATATTGCCACTCGAATAAAAAAACAACTATACGCTCTTACGTCATAAACAGCTATAACGGTTCAATATAAATATATACAAATCCTAAAGCCTTCCATCATATGACTTTCTCTAACTGTTCTCCAAACAATATATTGTTACGAAATATTATGCTTTTATCAGAACATGCTCTTATTACCCATGAGAGAAATTTCACGTATTTCTGGTATAAATTGCTTTTCCAATTATTTGCAACGGAAATTATTAGACACATTATACTAAATATATGCAAAGTTTCAAAACCTAATAAGGACCGCAAGTTACTTAATTACATTTTATCTTGTTTAAAAATATAAATATGTGCTGCATTCACATAACTTTACTTTCTCTACGCGTACTATGTATATAGTGTATAGAGAAGGTACTGAATTGCACCAAAAAAATTCGATGCTGAGATTTCACCGGAAATATACAGTTTTAGATCTCTTGAATCCAAAAGAAGCATTTTCACAAAAATGGCCGCGCGCGCGAGTGTGGGGGGGGGGGGCAGCATAGCTCAAACACGAAAAGACCGTTAAATACCAAACTTGGTATTTAAGTTTGATATCTTCCAAGAATGCGACACGAACATTTTTAAGAAAATCCCCACCCCCACCTACCCTTAACATAGAACTTTTTTCGAAAAGTTCATTTTCTCAAAAATGAGTAACGATTTTGATTAAATTATCGTATATTAATATTTACCTCACAAATAAAATGTATATCTTGAATTTTCTGAGAATAGCCTCTGAAGACTACTTTATACTGAGTGAATTTTGCATAACTACTAAACAGTAACAAATGGACAAAAACTTACAATAGAAAATATAGAGCACGTTAAAACACATACTTTATGTTGCATACATTATTTTCGTGGAGTTGACCGTTTGAGATATTCGCGGTTATTAGCTTCAAATATAAAATATTTATACTTTTCTCATACAGAAATTTGTCAACTGATGTCCATTCAAACAAAGGAACTTCAGTCACATAGTAACCAGCTTTTGACTATCACTTTTACCTATGGTACTCCCTTATTTCACTTCTACTCTCAAGGAAGCAAGTAATAAGACTATTTCGCTATTCTCTCTCGATTGGCATGAAGTAAATAGAAGCATAAGCTTTTTAACAATTAATTGCAGAGATGTAGAGAAAGTCATGTATATGAACATTAGATTTTTTTTTAATTTCTTTCGTTTTTGGGCTCAAAACGTCTAAAGGTATGTTAAAGGGTTACTTAATTGTAACAACATGCAATTATTTTATTATCTATTTCAGCAGTTATCGATAACTTCGCTTTAACATGCTGAAATGTCGTACTTTATTAACTGCAATTAACCCACACATAAACTAATTACTTCTTTCTTACACTTGAGGGTTATTAACCATTTTAATTGAGCACTACATGATAGTTAAGCGCTTCTCTACTACGAATGTAAATTCCATGGGTGATCATTTGGAGCGAAGCTGCTTCATTAGTTGTCTGCGCATCCAGTATGGTCAATGTTTCAAAGCAGTGCTGCCAACTTAGTACTTTTCGCACTAGACCGAAATAGTTATCATAAAAGTGATATAAAGATGATTTATATTGTGAGAAGGAATGTTGCGAAACGAGCACAGTAATCCCAGCAACAATATAAAACAAGTTTGTTTCCCAATTGTTGCCTTGCTTAGCATCAGTGCTGACAACATGATAACTAGAGCCCGAATGCTTAGGCATTTATTTTATTTAAAATAGACAAACATATAGGCACTAAAATAGTAAAAATAGGCATTTATTAATGCCGGAAACAGACAAATTATCTCATATGTGCTCAGTTTTCTTGGTTACATGTTTTTAAAGTTGTCAACAGAGCCGCCTGTCAGAGAAAACTGAGGTGGTTGTTGATATTAAGCAAAACTGCTTGTGCCCGCCATTTTAGTAATTCCAGTCTTATGCTTCGTGCTCAAGTATAAAATACCTTTCTCATGGTTAATTGTGTTTTAACAAACCTCGCACATCAGAACACTACCATCGGCAGATGGCGTATCATAACCATGCAGTTTACTACTTATCTGTGCACTCACCACGAAAACTGCAGATGGAGTTGTCTAATACAAGTTCAGTCTCAAACTAAGAGAGGCTGCACTTTGTCAGAGATCGGGAAAACCCGACTGTGGTTGGTCTCAAAAAGAGATTAAAGTACCCAGTAACGGGAGCTGGAGAAAAAGGTAACTTTGCAGAGCTTGACCACCAGGCGAATAATACAAATCTTACAAAAGACACTTGCATTCCTTTAGACAACCTCCACCTAACACTTTCTTTCGCTGGTCAAGTAACCTGTTACTGTTCAAACACTTCTTGCAAACATAATATGTACTGCTGGAGAATAAGGTGCTCAACAAATACCTGTGTGAGGTCAATACATAGTTTTAACTGTACAACAATTATCCTTGCGAGCCTTTTTACTTTCTCTACACGTACTACGTACATAGTGTATAGAGAAGGTATTGTATTCACATATACTATGTACATAGTACGTGTAGAGAAAGTACGTGTAGAGAAAGTAATAATACTTTTCTAGTTTTAACACTACTGACAACTGGTAAAACTCTTACTTTTATTATCAACACCTTTTCTAGCTTCTCCTCGCCCAAAATTAACGTCTTTCTGCCGACTTAAGGTTCGCTTCGAGTCAAGGACGTGGCAACACTGTTTCAGAGCTTGGCTTTGCCTGCGCCATGACCTCCGTGACAATATCAACCTCCATGTACGAAACCTGAGACAGTGACCTAATACTGCACATCTTCACATTCCACGAAATATCTGACAATAAAACGTAATTTATTGATATATCCGATTTCTTCCACTACCCTCCCTAGATAATACTGTATTGCACCCGAAAATCCGTTACAGTTTTCTCCGAAAATACATGTTTTTGGACCCAAAAAGCGTATCTCTGTGTGTGTGTGTGTGTGTGTGTGTGTGTGTGTGTGTGTGTGTGTGTACGCGCGCGCAGCATAGCTCAAGAACGAATGTTTAATGCCTAACGTGGCATTTAAGTCGAATATCTTCCAAGGACGCGACACGAAGATTTTCAAGAAAATCCCTCCACCCACAACTTCATTTTACGTGGAACATTTTTCAAAATTTTGTATTTTCTCAAAAATAAAATAAATAAAATACCTTATGCTTAAGACATTTTTATGACAACATTTTCAATTTCCTAGCAACGGCCTCTGAAGACCACCTTATTCTGGCTGAATTCTGTAAAACTGCTAAACCGTAAGAGAAATACAAAAACTTACCACACATGAATGTAGATCACGTTAAAACACACCATCTGTCATTTTTTCGTTCAGTTGACCGTTTTAGAGTTATTCCTTTTTATTGGCGTTTGTTCAAACGGAGTCACCCTTCGTTTTGTTTTTCTGGAAATGAAAAGCGAACCGAAGTTCTATTGTTCTTATATCGATCGGCATTAAAAAAAATGTCACTTATCACTTTATCTTGGTGTATTCCCTTCTATTTACAAGGAGTCAAGTAATAAAAATCTGATGTGTTCCATTCACATGACTTTCACTACATCTCTGCAACAAATTATTCTTACAAAAGCTTATGCTTCTATTTACTTCAAGCTAATTGAGAAAAATTAGCAGAAATAGTCTTATTACTTGCTTCCTTGTAAGTAGAATGGACATAAGGGAGTAGCATAGCTTAAAGTGATAGTCAAAAGCTGGTTGCTATGTGGCTTAAGCTCCTTTGTTTGTATGGACAGGAGTTGACAAATTACTGTATGAGAAAAGTATACGTTTTTTAAAGCTGAAATCTACAACAAGGAATAACTCAAAAAGGATCAACCCCACAAAAATATGTATACAACATAAATTCTGTTTTAATGTGTTCGACATTTTTGGTGTGGTAAGTTTTTGTCTTATCTCTTACGGTTTAGCAGTTATGCAAAATTCCGTGAAATTCATCCAGTATTAAGAGGTCTTCTCAGACTATTCAAAAAAATTCAAGATATACGTTTTATTTGCCAGGTAAATAGCTTTAATATACAATATTTTAATTAAAAATATAATAAATAAAAAGAAAATAATTTTCGAAAAAAGTTTCATGGAAAGGGTAGTTGCGAGTGGGGGGATTTTCTAATATTCGTGTCGCATCTTTGGAAGATATCAAACTTAAAAACAAAGTTTCGTATTCAACGGTCTTTTTGTTTTTGAACTATGCTGACCACAAACACACGGACCTTTTTCTATTTTTTCTTTGATTCAGGGGGACCCAAAGCATAAATTTCCTGTGGAACCTCGGTATTGAATGTTTAGGTGCATTACGATACCTTCTCTACACACTATGTACATAGTACGTGTAGAGAAAGTAAAAAGCATTACAACATCTCAGCACCGAAATATCACTGAAAAATGAATCTTCTCATACAACTGGATTAAAAAAGAGAACTGTAGAGAGAAAAAAGCGCTTTTTCACATGCAATACAGTTGATTATTTATGTGTCTATGAACAGGATAGCTCCAAAAAGAAAAACAAAAACGCAACTCTCGGAATATCCTAGAATTGATTACAGCTATAATGTGTCTGTACATTTGACAGCAGATGATGAAAATATTCTGTTTCATTTCTATCAGTTTATCTTACAAAACTGACTCAATTCTTCTCACATGCCTGTGTTTAACATGGAACAACTGCGCTTTGCTTTAAGTTCTAAACCTGCAAATTTTTGAAGAACGGTCTTTTCGTTTTTCACTTTCTCTACACGTACTATGTACATATAGAAGGTATTGCACTCCACCCAAAAATTTGATACCGGAAATACGTGTTTCAGGATGCCCGTATCCGTGTGTGTCCGTAGGTCTGTGAAGACAATTCAAAAACGAAAAGTCGGTAAAATACCAAACTTGGTATTTAAGTTAGTATCTTCCAGGGATACGACGGGAAGATTTTGAAAAAAATTTCCTCACCCCCAACTACCCTTTACGTGGAACTTTTTTCGAAAATTTTGATTTTCTCAAAAATGGCTAACGATTTTGATTAAACTATCGTATATTAAAGATATTTACCTGACAAATAAAATGTATATAATGAATTTTCTGGGAATAGCCTGTGAAGATTACTTTATTCTGGATGAATTTTGCGGAATATTGAATATTGCTAAACCGAAAGACATTGACGAAAACTTACTACACGAAAAATGTAGAGCACGTTAAAACACACAATTTATGTTATATACATTTTTTTCGTGGAGTTGATCGTTTTTTGTTTCTGCTTTGAAAACCTTACACTTTTCTCATACAGGAAGTTGTCAATTGCTGTCCATACAAACAAAGGAACTTCAGTCACATAGCTACCAGCTTTTTACTATCACTTTAACCTATGGTACTCCCTTATTTCGCTTCTACTTATAAGGAAGCAAGTAATGAGACAATTTCTGCTAATTTTATCTGATTAGCATGAAGTAAATAGAAGTATGGGCTTTTTAAAAATAATGTTGCAGAGATGTAGAGAAAGTCATGTGAATGGTACACAAGATTTTTTGCTATGCGCGCACGCGCACGCGCGCACACACACACACACACACACACACCTTTTCTGAAAATGCTTTTTTTGGATTCAGGAGGTCTCCGGTGAAATCTCGGTATCGAATTTGTGGATGGAATACAATACTTCCTCTAAACACTATGAACAAAGTACGTATAGAGAAAGTAAAAACACGATTTTCGCAAGAACAACAATTTTGTAGACGAGGTAACCTGGAAATATCCACGCAACATTTCAGAGTGGACGTAGTGTTTTTGGAAAGTCTCAGACATATTATTTTTGTGGCGAAGTATATTTTGCGAGATGACTGTTTAAAGCTGGCGAACAGCTGAATAACGTTTTGCGCTGCTGCGTGCTTTAACGAAGACTCCGTCACAACACGGGCCATGTCTGGCTTCATTATTACAATTTCTTTCTGCCTTCTTCCTTGTGTTCTCAGGCATTATTTCCGGAGAGAGACGAACAAGAAAGGAAAAACAGTAATGAATGCGAACCGCTGTTACTCAAGAACCTATACACAATTTACATTTAACATTTTGAAGCCGCCGCTGCCGCCAAGGAAATCTGATATTGTTTGTAACAGGAGACTCCCTTCTGTGGTTACCATGAATCAGATCGTGCGTACGCCTCGCGAGGTTCAAACAAATGACTGCCACGAATATTCATACATCTCTCGCTCAGGTAACAAAAACTCTCTCCGCAGCGGATATACTTTCCAGTCAAAAGGCTTCTAAAATATTGTTGAGTATAGCTTCCTGCCAATATCATTCAAATCTCATCTACTTGCTACACGTAGTAGCGAAATTAAAATTCTGGGGTTACATTCAGATCACTTTCTCTACCTGTTCCGTTCTTACACATGATCATTCATCTACCTACATCAGCCTAACCGAAATTAACATTAATTAATTGTTCTTATTACTTGGGATGAATTGATTTGATTGGTGCGGAATGCATTGAGTAAAATTAAACAAAGGCCTTTCTTTAAAAAAAATTAAATAAACAATACTTTTAGTATATAGTAGCTTTATATACATAATAATTGAATCGATGACATTTATGTTTTTTTGGAAAGATACGGCTCACACTCATAACAAAGGCTGCTAATTTCAAGACCTGCACAGTTTTCAAGCACCCAACCTTTGCAAATATTGCACTGTATCCAGAGCTCTTGAAAAGTTTTGTTGGAGATAACACCAGTAGTCCATCCATCCTCTTCCTGCAACTCTTCCTCAAAGATTAAACATTTTTTAGCTCTTTCTTCATCTTCAGGTCTACCAGTCTTTTCTACTTGATTTTTACTGACTCTACTTTTGTCCTTTTCACAAACTCAACGTATGGATGTGATTTTGTTTCGCAAATGTGATCACAGCTAGATCTTTGCAGCTTGAGTGACCATCAGAACTAAAAAAAGAACAGAATTTTTCAGTTGGATTGACCCGTTCAGCCACTTTACAACTCCAGCTGCTGTTATCCACCCATGTGGTTGGGCATCAAATACACTTCCTACTGGTGCATCCTTTTTAACTCGTTGTCTAATCGAGAGAACGAATAAACAAATTCCCTGAAGCATCTATTGGTAGAAGTAGCGACACTTTCCTACCTCTTTCTGCTGAGGTAAGTTTGCCCACTTGCTTTTTACCTTTGACAGATATTACTTTAAGTTTGTTGGTGTGGCACTAAAAATCTTCGAAAGACAAACCCTAAACCTTTCCATTACGTCATTTATCTTGAAAAAGAAATCGATCAACCTGTTTCTTGAAGAAATCTGCTGCTCTCTGAAGAATAGTGGATTCAGCAGTTCTTAAACGCAAGTCAGTATCCCTCTGCATAAAGTCATGGTAAAAGTCTTTCCCAGCTTTCAGCGTTATTTTGTTTTGATTTTTAGTTTCTCAGCATACTGATAAACTAGGGTTAAAAACTCAATTCTACTCAAAGGCAAGAGCTTAAAGTCTATCACCTAAGGTACTTTTAGGTACACAACATCTTTTACTAACTTCCGCAATTGTCATTTCATGAAGTCGAACTTTTTCTAGGCTTCCTTCATGTGATTTTCATCCCAATTATGACTTTTTCTCCATCCTAATAAGATAAAATGATAATATTCAGAATTTAAACTTGTAAATATTGTCCGGGGCAACCCTCCGATTGTTTGTCCGATACAAAACTCCGAAGCTTTTTTATTTTCTCCATACGCACTATGTTTTTCGCTAACATGATTATAAACACTAAAAAACAAAGCAAACTTTGATGGTTGAACTGTCCGCTACAGTTCTTTATAACCAGGGAAAAAAGTACTCAAGAGTAGAAATGGCTCAGGCCTAACGTGCTCCGTTTGAAACTCAGTGTGCTACCTAGCGTAGGTTGGAGCCCAGTAAGCTCATTCACTCTGTGAAATGTGAAATCTTTTATTTGCTGCTTTCCCAAACTAGAAAACAAAGAAGCAATCTCCGGTTGCTTTTAAATGCAACAAAAGGTTAATAAAATAAGAGAAAACAAATTTAATACTTTGTGTGGTCCCCTATTACTGCCCTTAATTTTCGGGGTATGGAAACCACTAGCGTTTGAAAACAAGTAATGCCTTCTGTAGCGAATCCCAAGTGTCTGTCATGGCACATCAGAGTTGTGTAGCATCTGGAACCTCGAGAAAGCATCTGCTTTACTTATGTCCAAGCATGTTCAATTGGGTTGAGATCCGCCGACTTTGCAGGGCATGGTAGCTGCTCTAAGATATTCGTGTGCTCCGAAAACCACTTTTGAAATTTGGCCGACTTGTGACCGAATGATTATCCTGTTGGAATTTAATAATACCTTTAAGGTAACGTTCTTGGGCAGATGGAAGCAGAACATGTTCTAGAATTTCAGAATAGGTTTCCTTATTCAGCTTTCCATAATCACGTTCCCGAGATATCCATGCCCAAGCAGTCACGCTCGTTCGACTCCTTGCAGCTATTGCAACAATTATCAAGGAAATTCTGAAGGAGAAACACGAGTGTCGCAAAATAATGCCGTCAAATCAAAATAGAGATGACTCGAGCTGAAGTAGGAAAAGTGCACACCAAGGCGTCTTCGTCTCTTGAACCAATGTCTCCAGCGTCCCAAGAGACGTAATATGATGGGAAGTACGGACTTTTATTTTGTGAGAATCCAACTGCCACACAGAGGGGTGTCTTTGAAAGATTTTCCTCTACTCCTTGCACGAGTGGCCAAGTAACGGATATCATATCGAGTACCACTAGGCCTGTAAACAAATGACATAACGTTGCTTTGTCGGAGAAAACTACTTCGCTCCAATCCAAGTTCTCGTACTGTACAGTAAATGCCAACCTGTCAATGTTGTGGGTTTCAGTTAGCACTAATTCCTTTGCTGCCGCACGTGTACAGGGGTTGTTAACCGTCCTTGCAGTACCCGGCAATAAAGCCTTGTATTCAGAAACGGATCTCTTTCGACGTCTGCCATGAGAGACCTCTGTCTTCATGCTCGGTAATACACGCGAGCGACCAGTGCAGCAACCTGTCCCTCTTCACACCACTTCCTCGCAGTGGACTGTGGAACATCGCAAATGCTGCCGTATAACCCTTCAACGGCCTCTGCCACTGCTGAAGTATTAATGAATGTATCGCTGTAGTAGTGTTTGAGGACCTTTTCGGCAACTAATGGAACTAAGCACAAACATTTGACCAACACAGAAAGGAACACAATATGGACAAAGGAATCACCAGAAGTTGTAAACTTTGGTTACTATATATAATATATATCAGCACATTATCTAATACTCAAATTATAACTAATTAGCTGAAACTGTATTAGTATAAATTAAGAATGTGAAATAGAAAATATGATAGAAGAAACAAGTTAGGGTGAGAAAAAAATCATGATTTACAGAGGTTCGGCAATTTTCAAAGCGCTTGCATTACCTCTGAGCTATATTTGTTTGGACCAAAAGGCGCTGCTGCCACATTCTACATGCGACGTAGTACTAGTCATGGTTTTTATGATAACGTGAACCATTTATCGCATTCAGGATACTTCATGGCTTCTGAACCAGCTCATTGGTTGATTCAGTTGATTGGGAAATGCAACCATTTGTATATCTACCAATGAGCATAGTATCAGGTAGAAACACTTGTGGATTTGTTTACTAATTGGCTAACGAAGAATGGGTAGCTGGCGCTTGTTGCCGGATTCTTTAGCAGGAACCAATACAAATGCGAAACACGACAGGCGACTGTTAGGTAACTTTAACGGCATATTGGAAATAGCGATCAGTGTAAACCTCGCTGCGTTACGAAGTGGGACTTCGAAATATCCTGCTCTCAGATTGCGCTCAATCATTTTTTCCATGACTGTACAGAGTACGTGAAGAGAAGGTGTTGCATTCCACCCAAACATTCCATACCGAGATTTTACCGGAAATATATGTTTTAGGGTTTCCTGTAAAAAGAAACAAAACATTTTCAACAAAAGGTCCGCGCGCGCGCTTGTGTGTATGTGTCCGTGAACACGACAACTCAAAAACGAAAAGTCGGTAAAATACCAAACTTGATATTTAAGCTTAGTATCTTTCAGGGATGTGACACAAATATTTTGAGAAAAATACCCCACCCCAAACTGCCCTTTACATGGAATTTTTTTCGAAAATTTTGATTTTCTCAAAAAGTGGCTAACGATTTTGCTTAAAATACCGTATATTAAAGATATTTACGGAACAAATAAAATGTATATTCTGAATTTTCTGGGAATAATCTCTGAAGAATACTTTATTCTAGATAAATTTTACTAAATTTTACATAAGTGCTAAACCGTAAGAGATGGATGAAAACTTAAAACACACAAAATGTAGAGCTCGTTAAAGCTCACAATTTGTTATATAATATTTTTTTTTGGGGGGGGGGGGAGTTGATCGTTTTTTAGATATTCCTTGTTTTTGGTTTCAGCTTTGAAAAACGCACTTTTCTCATACAGGAATTTGTCAACTCCTGTCCATACAAACAAAGGAACATCAGTCACATAGCAACCAGCTTTTGAGTATCACTTTAACCTATGGTACTCCCTTACTTCGCTTCTACTTACAAGCACGCAAGTAATAAGACTTATTTCTGCTAATTTCTTCTCGATTAGATGAAGTAAATAGATTAATTTGTTGCAGAGATACAGAGAAAGTCGTGTGAATGGTGTTTTTTTTAAATTCCCCTGAGTCCAACAACAAACCACTTTTAGAAAAAGGTCCGTGTGGGTATGTGGACAGTACAGCGAAAAGCTAGAAGACCATTAAACACCAAACTTGGTATTTATGTTTTCTGTCTACCAAGGATAAGACTCGAAGATTTGCAAGAAAAGCCACCACTGCAACCACCCTTTACATGAAAACATTTTTAAATAGTTTGTTTTTCTCAAAAATGGCTAACGATTTTGATTAAAGATATTTATATCATAAAGTGATTATTTTCACTTTTATGGGAATTGGCTCTGAAGAGCTCTTTATTTTGGATAACTTTTGCATAACGGTTAAACGCTGAGAGAGACGAACATTTAGCACACAAAAAAATGTAAATCTTGTAAAAATTCCATTTTCGAGATATTGACGTAGCTTTTCTCAAACGAGATCGTGCAAAACGAACCGGACTTCAATTGCTTCACATAGTGACAGCTTTAGCCATTTCTAAAGAGCTTAACCTCGCCCGAAATGTTCTTTGTTTATGGCTTAAATTGCCCTGTGTGCATGAGATGCTTTTCCTGATAATGCAAAGAACGGAATTTCAAGGTGAAGACATTGTGACCAGCTCTTAATAGATCTGCCTTCTCTTTAGCGTAATGTATTCACTTATATCCATTCTGCCTATAAGGAAGTTGGCAGTAAGACAATTGCTGGTCATATCTTGATTAGCACCAAGTAGAGTAAACTTTTGTAAGAATATTGAATTTGATGGTTTTTCACACAAACCATGTGTGCAGGTGTTGGATAGGTAGAGTCAGACTGAAAAATTCAATGTCATAGCCGGGATTTGAACCACGGATTTCCCGGTCTCAGGCCAGTTGCTCTTCCACTGAGCTACCATGGCAACATACCGACATAACATTGAATTTCTCAACTGACTCGCATGTTTCCCGGTAAACCACAAGGTGATGTCAAACTATTTTGAGGTGACAACCTCAATGGCCTCAAAATAGTTTGACATCACCTTGTGGTTTACCGGGAAACATGCGAGTCAGTTGAAGAATTTAATGTCGTGCTGGTATGTTCTCAAAGATGATCAGTGGTTAGAGCGACCGACTAGAGATCGGGAGATCCGTGGTTCAAATCCCAATCTATCAGATTTAATTGAACTAACATGGAAGACGAGAACAGCTGTTAAACAATTGCTAAAACCAATACTAGGATAATGTCACGAAACAGCTTTTAGTTGTGAACGCGCCTAAGGCACACGAGCGAGCAGCAAGGCTACCAACCAATTTTAATTCCTTCCTCCCGCTTGTAAACTTGCCACGACCTCTCTCCTGTTTTAATCGCCTGAATGGCCCCCCCCCCGAAATCGCTCTATAGGTGCAATGGAGAATTCTGGAATTTTGCCTAGAGTAGGATTGGAAGAGGGAGTTAATTTCTAAAACATTCAACTCTTCGCCCTAGCGGCGAACTAATGAACCATTCCTTGAAAACGAGTGCCAGAAATTCAATCGCTAATGATTTCTCGTTACACTACTTAACTTTAATATTCTCTTCGTATGTGTATGTACCTTGGGAACTTCAGTGCTACCAACGTAAAGCAAGAGCAAAACTTCACCTCGAAATTATGGATAAGGAGCTTAAACACTTGGCTTTTACAGAACAAATATACAAGAGTCCGCGCCTCTCACCAAGGCGGTCAAGGTGCGATTTGTGATGGGCAAAGCGGCGCACGGGTGGTTTTCTCCAGGTTCTCCACATTACCCGACATCGCGTTCCACGGTTTTTTACTTTCTCTACACGTACTATGTACGAGGGCCGTTTTTGTTTTTTAGCCTCCAATAGGCTATAAATAAAAGACAAGTTCAAAGGAAATAATTATTTTATTACTAAAATTTTTGCACGTTTATGGTTACTTTTCAAAATAATCACCGAAAAGATTGAGACATTTATCGTACCTGTACACAAGTTTTGCAATACCCGCTTCAAAAAATATTGCCGCCAATGATTTCAAATGAGCATTGACGTTGTTTTGAAGATCTTGGTTGGTTTGAAAGTGTTGCACTCCTAGCCACGTCTTTTGTTCAGGGAAAAGGTGAAAGTCGCTGGGTACCAGGTCAGGACTGTACGGCGGATGATCGAAAATGTCCCATTGAAATTGTTCAAGGAGCCGATGGGTTGTGCCAGCAGTGTGTGGACGAGCGTTGTCATGGATCAACACAATTCCTGAAGTCAGCATTCCTCTTCGTTTGTTTTGAATGACTCCGCAAACGTAAAGTTTCACAATTAACAGCTGCATTGATAGTGTTCCGGGCTGCATCATAAAGAGGTCTTTAGAGGCTATTCCCAGAAATGCAAGATATACATTTTATTTGCTATATAAATATCTTTAACATCCGGTATTTTCATCAGAATCGTAGAAGCCGTTTTTGAGAAAATCAAAAGTGTCGCATCCCTGGAAGATACTAAACTTAAATAATAAGTTTTTTTGTTTTATAGACCTTTTGTTTTTTAGGTGTGTTCAAAGACACACAGACCTTTTCCTAAAAATGTTTTTTAATTCAGGGACCCTCAAAATTTATTTCCGGTGAAATCTCGGTATGGAACTTTTGGATGCAATACAATACGTTCTTTATATACTATGTGCATAGTATGTGTAGAGAAAGTAAAAATGCACTCATAATTGAACTTAATTGAATATATTTATTTTATTTACATAAAGATCTTACCAGGTAACATTTACTTCCCTTCGTTTAAATTAACATATCATGACCTAGACGACGAGTAGGGGAAGGTCGGGTTGTATCGGACAAGTAGGTTTACAACTTCTAGCCGCACTCGTCAAACCAATTAACCTGTGTACTAAGGTAGAATACTGCCGCTCTCGACATTTTGGATCGAGCGGCCAAGGCGTTTCCAAATGACAATCAGATATTTGTTTTTTATGAGTTTTCTAGTGCACTTTGGAGCTACGTAGTCTGTCTGAAATTGAGTAGAATAATGCTTTTAGTGTTTTGTTAGATGTGTGGGTTACTATTGTTATAGTGTAAGCGATGAATACGCCCAGGCCTGACAATGCATATGTTATAAAAAAATCTGATGTGTACCATTCACATGACTTTCTCCATATCCCTGCAACAAATAATTCTTAAAAAGCTTATAATTCTATTTACTTTATGCTAATCAGATAAAAAAAATAGCAGAAAAAGTCTTATTTCTCGCATCCTTGTAAGTAGAAGCGAAATAAGGGACAACCATGGGTTAAAGTGATAGTCAAAAGCTGTTTGCTATGTCAATGAAGTTCCTTTGTTTATATGGATAGGAGTTGACAAGTTCCAGTATGAGAAAAGTATACGTTTTTCATAGCAGAAACCAAAAATAAGGAATGTCACAAAAACGACGAACTCCACGAAAAAAATGTATTATAACATAAATTGTGTGTTTTAATGTGCTCTACATTTTTGTGTAGTAAGTTTTTGTCCATCTCTTACGGTTTAGCAGTTATTCAAAATTTAGTAAAATTCATCCAGAATAAACTACTCTTCAGAGGCTATTCCCAGAAATTTCAAGATATACATTTCATTTGTCAGGTAAATATGTTTAATATCCGAAATTTTAATCAAAATCGTTAGAGCCATTTTTGAGAAAATCAAAATTTCCATGTAAAGGGTAGTTAGGGGTGGGGGATTTTTCTCAAAATCTTCGTGTCGCATCCCTGGAAGATGCTAAACTTAAATACCAAGTTTGGTATTTTACCGACTTTTCGTTTTTGAGTTATCGTGTTAACAGACACACGGACGGACACACACACACACACACACACACACACACACACACGGACTTTTTTGTGAAAATGCTTTTTTTGGATATTGGGGACCCTAAAACATATATTTCCGGTGAAATCTCGGTATCGAATTTTTGGTGGAGTGCAATACTTTTTCTATACACTATGTACATAGTGCGTATGGAGAATGTAAAAAAGTATTAATTTGTTTGAAGAACAGTTAGAGAAAATCCTGTGAAATAGAATAATTTTTCAGAGCGTAGTACCCATATAATTAACATAGCCATGTGGAATTCTCTCCAAGTAGTTGAAGTGTATTTGCGCCAATTGTAATTTAAGAAGAACATTATCTTCCCGAAACAATTCGTCAAGAGTTCTGATGGATTGCTATGTTTATCAGCAGTATCGCTGTTTGCCATGCTGCAAAACAAAAGAGCGCGATAAGAATTCTTTTGTTACCTCTCTAGACGGACAAAAAACCGAGCGGTATTTCCGGCTCCTATGGAACAGAACCAGCATTCATACTTCCAAACAGAATCAACGAACAAAGTTTATACATCTGAATCCAGTTTTGACAAATGGACTGCAGCTGCGCAGTCTCACTTAATGATTCAGCACGCGTTGACCCCAACAAAATCTCAAGCACTTTTTGCTGTCAAAATGATCAATAAAAACAAAACTTGAGCCATTCTTTCAAATGATTTATACGTTCTGTGATGATTCATATCGAGAGCAGACGAAATGTCCTATCTTGCCAACGTTAAAGTTTGACTCATTACCTCAGAAACTATTTGAGACAGTGAGCTGCATTTGTCAAGGTATATTCAGCAACACCTTTACTGATGATTGATGACAAGTAAATACTTCTCTTCATTAGACGGACAGGTATAAATTTTAAAATAAAACTTAACATTTTATTGAAATAATAATATTTTTAAATTTAAAAAAAACAAACATTACTAATCCATATACATACTTTCTCTCTCTCTCTCTCTCTCTCTCTCTCTCTCTCTCTCTCTCTCTCTCTCTAACACAAGGCCTATTATGGTACAAATGTGTAATAAAAAGTTCAGCCCCTAGTGTCAATTACTTTTTGAGATTCATTTGTATAGAAAATTTTACTTCTTCAGAAATTGCTTTCAAATATAACATTTAAAAAAACGTTGCAAACACAACTTCGCAGTAGCTCGAAACTCTCACATGAGAGAAATATGAGAGGGATGCCAATGCTGCCAACAGCTAAAGTAAAACTTTACGATCAAAATA
This sequence comes from Hymenopus coronatus, assembly GCA_030762935.1. Classification (NCBI taxonomy): domain Eukaryota; kingdom Metazoa; phylum Arthropoda; class Insecta; order Mantodea; family Hymenopodidae; genus Hymenopus; species Hymenopus coronatus. The sequence continues at coordinate 4,561,838 of CM060894.1, forward strand.
AATTAAAGATCTCTTCTCTAACACTAATATTTACAAAGTTATTGATGTTTTGCCAAATGAGCGTAACAAAATGTTTTAAAAAACTACTCAACAAGATTATTTTCACCAATATTTTTAAACTGTTTACAATTAGTGTATCTCCATGAAAGGCATACCAGGAGATTCGAAATATTCCTAAGCAATTAAAACATGAATATGGGAAACAATTACGAAAATCAAATTTCTACTCGCCTTAAAGAAAGGAAATTCAACTTGACTGCACATCGTTCGGCGAGCGCTCCGCCAGGTATCAGTCTTAGCGCGACAAACGTTTTATTACAAAATGGAGGAGGAATAGTCCCCAAAGAGGAGAAAATGACCACAATTATATATATACATAGGCCTCGGAAGCTGGTCAACTCAAATTGACAAAATGTGTTTAAGTTGATGAAAATAAAACAAAAAAATCTGATGTGTTCCATTCACATGACATTCTCTGCAACAAATTGTTAGAAAGCTTATGCTTCAATTTACTTCATGCTAATCGAGAAAAATGAGCAGAAATAGTCTTATTACCTCTTTCCTTGTAAGTAGAAGCGAAATAAGGGAGTACCATAGGTTAAAGTGATAGTCAAAAGCTGGCTGCTTGTGGCTGAAGTTCCTTTCAGTAGACAGAAGTCAAGTTTTTAAAGCTGAAACCAAAAACAATGTGTGTATAAAAAACGACCAACTCCACGAAAAAAATGTGTACGACATAAATTTTGTTATTAACGTGCTCTACATTTTTGTGTAGTAAGTTTTTATTTTTCTCTTACGGTTTAGCAGTTATGCAAAATTCCGTAAAATTCACCCAGGATAAAGTAGTCTTCAGACGCTATTCCCAGAAAATCCAAGATATACATTTTATTTATCTTTTATATACGTGTTTTAATCAAAATCGTTTTTGATGTCCATGCAAAGCGTAAAATTCATCTAAATCTTCGTATCGCATCCTTGGCAACTACTGAACTTGATCACAAGTTTGGTAACTGTTCGTTTTTGAGTTATCGTGTTCACAGATACACGGACCCTTTACTAAAAAATCTGGTGTCTTCCATTCACATGACTTTCTCTACATCTCTGTAACGAATTATTGTTGATACGCTTATTCTTCTATCTACTTCATGATAATCGAGATAAACATTAACAGAAATTGTCTTAATTATTTGCTTCCTTGTAAGTAGAAGGAAAATAAAGGAATACACTACGCTAAAACGATACACAAATCTCCCAAAAACTGGTTGCCATTTGGTTGAAATCCGTGTTTATGCAAAAGCAGGAGTTCACAACTTTACGTGTGAGAAAGCATGTGAAGTATTTCAAATCTGAAACAAAAACAAGGTTTATCTCAGAGATGGTCAATTCCACGAAAAAAAAAATGTATATGACATAAATTGTGTGTTTTAACGTATTCTACATTTTTTGTGTAGTAAGTTTACATCTATCTCTTACAGTTTTACCACTTACGCAAATTCAGCAAAATTCATTCACAATAAAGAGGTCTTTAGAGGCTTTTCCCAGAAGAGTAAGATATATATTTTATTTGGGATGTAAACATCTTTAATATACGGCATTTTAATCAACATTGTTACAGCCATTTTTGAGAAAATAAAATTTTTCGAAATTTTTACCATGTAAAGGGTAGTTTGGGGTGGGGGAATTTCTCTCAAAAGCTTCGTATCGCATCCCTGGAAAATATCAAGTTTTGTATCTTACCGACTTTTTACACACACACGGCATTTTTACAAAAATGGTTTATTTGGATGCAGGGGACCATAAAATATATATTTACGGTAAGAGCTGTGTCGAATTTTTGGGGTGGAATGCAATACCTTCTCTATACACTGTGTACATGTACGTGTAGAGAAAGTAAAAAGACGTTTTATAAGGGGAACTTAAAAAGTGTATTTCCACTGAAACCTCTGTATCGAATTTTGGTTGGAGTGCAATACCTTCTCTATATAAGTACTGTGTAGAGAAAGTAAAAAGAAAGGAAACCCCTTTTTTATTATTTTAATTTCAATTAGCATATAGAAGAATGCTGTTTTGTAACAATATTTTGTAACAGAATAGGTAGAGAAAGTTATATGAATGCACAACACATCAAATTTTTCTGGGGTGTATGATTTAATGGTGTTCCGTTTTCATTACGTGCACATTGAATTGCTTATACGCCAGGATAATGCGGGGGGGGGGGGGGGGGGTTCAGCCCGTTCCGGGTCATTAAACCGAACTTCACAAGTATTCCGAAATGGCATCGTTAGTTGGAATAATAAGGTATTCGTTATTTCGTAAAGAAGTTGCTCGTTATCTGGTATCGGCTATACCCACCACCGGAACCGTACTTTCTCTACACGTTCATAGTGTATAGAGAAGGTATTGCACTCCACCAAAAATTCGATACAGAGATTTCACCGGAAATGTGTTTTAGGGTCCCCTGTATAACAAAAAATTACAAAAGTGTGTGTGTGTGTGTGTGTGTGTACCATAGCTCAAAAACCAAAAGACCGTTAAGTACCAAACTTGGTATTTAAGTTTGGTTTCTTCCAAGGATGCGACTCGAAGCTTTTCAAGAAAATCTTCCCACCACAAACTGTCCTTTGCATGGACACATTTTCGAACATTTTAATTTTCTCAAAAATCGATCTAACGATTTTGGTTAAAATCTCTGAAGTTTAAGATTTTTTTAAATGGCAAATAAAATGTATATCTTCAATTTTCTGGGAATAGCCTCTGAAGGCCTATTTGTTCTGGATTAATTTTGCTGAATTTTTCATAACTGGCAAACCATAAAACATAAGACAAAAACGTACTTCACAAAAAACGTAGATCTCCATAAAATACATAATTTATGGCATACATTTTTGTTGTACAGTTGACCGTTTCCTAGATATTACCTCATGTAGGTTTCAATTTTAAAATACTTTATACTTTTCTGAAACCACATTTATGTTGTTTTACTGTTCGCCACGCTGAGACCGAAATGTTAGTTACAATAACATAGTTGGCTGCTTTTAAAAGGTTTCACTCTCGTATTTCGCTTCTACTTATTAGGACGTTATAACAATATTTTTGTTAATGTTTGTATTGACATAACGTAAAAAATAGTACTCTTTCGAAATAGAAGTTTGTTTGCGGAACATATAGAGAAAGTCGTGTGAATGTAACATCACATATTATAATATTATTATTATTATTATTATTATTATTATTATTATTATTGTGAAATACATTTCTTTATGGAAACATCCAAATTCCTTTGTAGTTTGCAGATTATCTGTTATGATTATAAAATTGCATTTCATAATTCATTAGTTTTAATGCCTATCACATCCACGGAAATTCTACAAAAATGTGCTTATTTGCAGGTTGTAAGTGTTCCATGTTAAACACAGGCATGTGAGAAGAATTGAGTCAGTTTTGTAAGATAAACTGATAGAAATGAAACAGAATATTTTCATCATCTGCTGTCAAATGTACAGACACATTATAGCTATAATCAATCCTAGGATATTCCGAGAGTTGCGTTTTTGTTTTTCTTTTTGGAGCTATCCTGTTCATAGACACATAAATAATCAACTGTATTGCATGTGAAAAAGCGCTTTTTTCTCTCTACAGTTCTCTTTTTTTAATCCTTATAGTGGTCTGAGAATATTCATTTATCGTGATATTTCGGCATTGAAATATCGTAATGCATTTTTACTTTCTCTACACGTACTATGCACATAGTGTGTAGGGAGGGTATTCTATTGCACCCAAAAATTTAATACCGAGATTTCACTGGAAATATACGTTTTAAGTCACCCTGAATCTAAACAAAAAAATAGAAAAAGGTCCGTGTGTGCATCAGTGGACAGCATAGCTCGAAAACGAAAACACCGTTGAATACCAAATGGTATTTAGGTTTGGTATCTTCCAGGGATGCACCACTAAAATTTTCAAGAAAACCCCCTTACCCTAACTACCATTTACTTAGAATTTTTTTCCAAAATTTTGATTTTCTCAAAAATGGTTTAAAATACCACATATAAAGCCATTTCTATCACAAATGAAATTTATATCTTGAATTTTTTGGGAATAACTTCTGAAGACTTGCTTTTTCTGGATGAATTTTGCTTAATTTGGCATAACTATTAAACCGTAAGAGATACAGAGACTTGCTCCACAAAAATGTAGATCTTGTTAAAATACACAAGGTACAATATACATTTTTTTCGTGGAGTTTACCGTTTCGAGATATTCTTTGTTATTAGTTTCAATTGTAAAGTACTTGCTTTTCTCAGGCAGGAAGTGTTCTACTCCTGGTCAAGCAAAGAAGCGATTTGCAATGACAATCGCATAACGAGAGCTTTTAAAACATTTGACAATCACTTTAGCATAGCACATTCCCTTCTACTTATAAGGAACTAAGTAATAAGAACATTCTGCTAATGTTTATCTCCATTAGCGTTGTAGAGCAGCTAGAGAAAGTCATGTTAGTAACACATCAGATGTTCTAATCTTGTCTGAGAATATTCAATTTTCAGTGATATTTCCTGTTTTACATTATCAAAGGATCTGTTAGGAGAGACCTGGTGTGTTTATAGAGGCCTTAGTGCGAGGCAACTGTTCCTCTGTTTGGGCAGATACGAACTTCGACTAGTGACCAAGGAGGACTTTTTCTATGCACTCTTAGGTTGATGCTCGCTAAAATCAATGCACGTGACCAGTGCACCGCGGTACAACAGTAGCAATGCGCGCAAGAATGTAATCCCATGTTAACATTCTAAATTACAGAATAAATTTATTCTTAAATTGAACAATATTCTACTGAAATATCCAAGAGTTAAATTGACGCCGATAAACAGAACCGCAAGTCCCAACATGCTATTCGTATGAATCGCCTGATTTCTATAATATTGTTTACACAGTAACGGTTACTGGTTGTTTCTGTTTAGAATGATGGAGGACGGTCCCCGTGAGTTTCCTCTGGCATCTTCGTCGAGTTACATAAACCAGAAGACTGGTAAACCGTTGACTAGTGATGAAAAAGCTATGGTGTTGAATGTAGAGGCATACAAGACATACGAGAGCGCGGGACGGAGAGTGCAGAGCAGAGTGGACAAGCCTGGGATCACGAATGTTGCATCGGAACTGAGTTCGACTGTTTCCTGCAAGCCCAATGACCCACTGATCACGTACTGAGGCGTGAGCACATGGAAGTAAAACAGATAGTGTACACTGAAGACGTAGTTCGCTTCGCAGCGCAGTTACGAACACACACAAAACGTAATATAGTAAATAATGTGTTTGTGGAAAACTGTTGCACGAAGCGAAAACTCAAACTGCATACATATTAAGGTGCTTTATACATAGTTACCGGAGAGAAGCCATCCTGTTCACCAAGGCAAAATTCCCTTCCTTCACGGACGAACACCATCACCTATTTAGGGGTGAAGCTTGATAAGGTTGTCACTTTTGGGGAAATGAGATGTCGGGTCACTGGGGCTGCAGCCTCCTTGTACCCAATGCCGGTAGACTCCTAAGTCTTCTGTTGCTTCAACGGGTGTAGAATAACTAGATGCTTTCGGGCTATCTGTTCTCTCCCTGTCTTCCTACGAGGTCTCTGGTCTGCCACACCTGGAGGACGAGATTAGGCGTCGGGCAAAGGTTTACCATTCCACCGCAGCGCCCTCGTTGGGTCTTTTGGGGATTGTAATCCGAGAAACCGCCGCTTCAGGCGATACCGGCTTCCCCGCATGGCTTGCGGGCATCCCGGTAGCGAAGGAACAGCTAAGCTCCTTACAGTCCTTCAAGAGTTGCTTGGACTTCAAAATCTCAACCCCAAAACCAATTACACCAGCAGTGCACCATTACTGGCAACCATTGAGGAGCACAACTTGCCACCTCCCTCACTCCCCGACCTCATTCTCATCCGCATCCTGTAAACCCGTCAGGACGTGGTGAAATTCTAGCAAGAATAGGAACAGGACTAACACACCGTCGGGCTGCCAACTACTCGTGTCGTGTGGCAAAAGTTCAAAAAATGTACACAAGTAAACAAACAAGGCGCACACAAACAGTTTCCATTTCATTTCTCGCTGCGATGTTCTGCCACTCATAAAATGGATCTTACTAGTTCCTTTCTCTACCAGTACTTAGTGTATAGAAAAGGTATTGCACTCCGCCAAAAAATTCGATACCGAGATATACGTTTTAGGATCTCCTGTATCCAAAAAAAGTACTTTCAGAAAAAGGTCCGTGTGTGTGTCCGTGAACACAATAACTCAAAAACGAAAAGTCGGTAAAATACCAAACTTGGTATTTAAGTTTAGTATCTTCAAGGGATGCGACACGAAGATTTTGAGAAAAATCCCCCCACCACAAGCTACCCTTTACGTGGAACTTTTTTCGAAAATTTTGATTTTCTCAAAAATGGCTCTAGCGATTTTGATTAAAATATCGTATTTTAAAGATATTTACCTCACAAATAATATGTATATTTTGAATTTTCAGGGAATAGCCTCTGAAGACTACTTTGTTCTGGGTGAATTTTATGGAAGTTTGCATAGCTGCTAAACCGTAAGAGACGGACAGAAACTTACCACACAAAAAATGTCGAGCACATTAAAATACTCAATTTATGTTGTATAGATTTCTTTCGTAGAGTTGGTCGTTTTTGAGATATTTCTTGTTTTTGGTTTCAGCTTTGAAAAACTTAGCTTTTCTCATATAGGAATTTGTCAACTCCAGTCCATACAAACGAACTTCAGTCACAGAGCAACCAGCTTTTGACTATCACTTTAACCCATGGTACTCCCTTATTTCTCTTCTACTTACAAGGAAGCAAATAATAAGACTTTCTGTTAATGTTTTGTCGATTAGCATGAAATAGATGCATGAGCTTTTTAACATTAATTTGTTGCAAAATGTAGAGAAAGACATGTGAATGGAAAATCAGATTTTTAAACTAATTTTATGCAAACATGGATGTCTGTATATAAATATTTTTAAACGTGCATCATATAGTTCATTTTTATTAGAACAATGAATTTAGACAGTAAAAACTTATTATTTAAAGAACCATACGAGCTAGAATTTTGGTAAGTAGTAAAAATATTTCTATTAGTTTATATAATAACTGCTACACATTTCAATAAGATTTCTTACATGCTCTGGATTTCACAGATGCATTCATTACCGTCAAGTGTATAATATTGTATAAGAGTCGACGCCGATAAACAGAGCTGCAAGTCCCAACATGCTATTCGTATTGAGTCATCTGATTTTCGGAATATTGTTTACAGCAGTAACGGTTGCTGTTTACAATCATGGAGGACGATTTCCTTTTGCATCTTCGTCGAATTAATTAAAGCACAAGGCAGGTAAACCGTTGACTAGTGCTGAAAAAGCTATATGCGCACACAAGACATACGAGAGCGTGGGGCGGAGAGTGTAACGCAGAGTGGACAAGCCTGGGATCACGAATGTTGTATCGGAACTAAGTTTGACTGTTTCCTGCAAGCCCAATGACCCACAGATCACGTACTGAGGTGCGAGCACATGGAAGTAAAACAGATAGTCTATACTGAAGGCGTAGTTCGTTTCGCAGCGGTTACAACCACACAAAACTTAATATAGTAAATAATGTGTTTGTGGAAAACTGTTGCGCGAAGAGAAAACTATATCAAGTTGTTATTTACAAAACAACTCTACACAAGTATACAATCAAGACGAACACAAACAGTTTCGATTTCATTTATCGCTGCGATGTTCTGCTAATCATAAAATGGGTCTTACTAGTTTTTATAAAGCAGAAACAAAATTTTCCACTTACTGTTTCAGACAGAAGAAAGACATATTCCATATCGCTACTCACCTGTAACAGAAATTGTCAAAGATTAGAACAGGGCGAATGTGCTACAAATTCTGGAAATAATGAAACCAACGTCGGATAGGATAAATAAACATCAAGGGGCGTATTAGAGCGACGGATGTGAATTCAGCTATCTAATCACAACCAGCTGGGCTGCTATAAGCCAAGGATTGCCATGACATTAGTGATAAAACCTGCTCCATTCACATGACTTTCTCTACATCTCTGCAACAAATTATAAATAAAAAGTTTATTCTTCTATCCACTTCATGATAATAAGAGATAAAATTAGCAGAAACGGTCTTATTGATTGCTTCCTTATAAGTAGAAGCGGAATAGGGGAGTACACTAGGTTCAAGCTATAGTCAAATGTTTTAAAATGTGCTTCCTATGGGATTGAAATCCGTTTCTTTGAGTTGACAAACTGAAAGCAATAACAGAATATCTGAAAACGGTCAACTCCACGAAAAAACTTGTATATGACAAATTGTGTTTCAACGAGAGCTAGAAAACTTCATCCAGATTATTGTCAGACATACATTTTATATACCCTGTAATATACGCTATTTTAATCAAAATCATTAGAGCCATTTTTGAGAATCAACATTTTCGAAAAAAGCTTCCATATATAGGGTAGTTTGGCGGGGTTGTGTTTAAAATCTTCGTGTTGCATCTTGGAAAATATTTAAACTTATATATCAGGTTTTGTATTTTACTGACTATTCGTTTTTAAGTTATAGTATTTTCGGACACACACGGACCTTTTTTCTAAAAATGCTTTTTTGTCCCGACCAGACTCCGGAACTGTATTTTTTTTTAGAAAAAAAGCTGCCACAGGCAATTCATTCCATTCTAACGCCGACCCATGCATTTAAACCAGTAAATGCTTTAAATAGTGCGACTAACCTATGTTTTTTTAGCGGTTCCCATTTAATCTCTTCCACTTTTCTTGAGCCCAAAATCTTGACCTCTGTTTATGTATGTTACAGCTCTTCTCTGTATCAGTTTGATCCATGACAATGCTCGTCCACACACTGCTGGCACAACCCATCGGCTCCTTGAACAATTTCAATGGGACATTTTCGATCATCCGCCGTACAGTCCTGACCTGGCACCCAACGACTTTCACCTTTTCCCTGAACTGAAGACGTGGCTAGGAGGGCAGCACTTTTAAACCAACCAAGATCTTCAAAACAACGTCAATGCTCATTTGAAATCATTGGCGGCAACATTTTTTGAAGCGGGTACTGCAAAGCTTGTGCACAGGTACGATAAATGTCTCAATCTTTTCGGCGATTATGTTGAAAAGTAACCATAAGTGTACAAAACTTTTAGTAATAAAATAATTGTTTTCTATGAACTTGTCTTTTATTTATAGCGTATCGGAGCTTAAAAAAGAAATGGCTCTCGTACACATTTGCCTCATCCATTGTTTAAGACCTATCCCAGCTCAAACGAAGCGGAAATCACACGCTTGGACTATTCAGCTGGGGATGTAAATATGATGAGTGAAGACGTTGAGAACGCTATTAATATTTTAGGTCTGTCAGCTGCCTTCAAACACGTGTTCCCGAAATTGTTAATTATCTCGACATAGCGGCTTTTATGGGCTGGAACTCCAAATTGTGTTCCCACAGGATCTAGAAAGCGACGTCTCCTAAGCGAAGTAAATATTTTACGTGCTCCAACACCTCGTACGGCCGGGGAATACAATACCATGTCTCATCATCTCGACTCTAAAACCATTCTACATGAACAAACTTGCTACTTTCTCCACTTAGTACAACCAAAAATGTCATACCTAGATTTCACCGGAAAAGCAGGTTTTAGGTCCCCTATATATTAAAAATAAAAAAAAACATTTTCAGGGAAAAAAAAAAAAAAAAAAAGGTACATGTGTGTGTCTCTGAGCACGATAACTGAAAAACGAAAAGCCGATAAAATACCAATCTTAGTATTTGCAGTTTAGTATCTTCCACGGATGCGACACGAAGATTTTGAGAAATATCCCCCCTCCCAAAACACCCTTTACATGGAGCAAATTTCGAAAATTTAAGATGGCGCTAACGATTGTGATTAAAATGTCGTATATTTACATAGCAAATAAAAGGTTTATCTGGAAGTAGCGTCTAAAGACCTCTTTATTCTGGATGAATTTTGCTTAACGGGCAAATCGCAAAGCATACAAAAAAACTTACTACACAAAAAATGTGAATCACGTCATAACACAATTTGTCATACTTTTTTTTTCTTTAAAAAAAATGTTAATGGCGTGTTATTTCTGGACGCGCTTTAACTGCTGTGGTTCTCAGCGTCCCATTCTATACTGGGCGTGAAAGACCGCTTAATTTTGCTTAGACCTCTCTAACAGGCTTGAGGTTCTTTTATGTGCCGTAAATTTACGACACGGGACCAACGGCTTTACTTTCCTTCCGAAGGAAGTCAAGCTAAGGATTTTTACAGCCGAAAAAATCCATCGTCCTCCGCCGGGTTTGAACCCCCGACCTTGGGTATATGAAGTCAGCATGGTAACCATTACACCACGGAGAGCGACTTTTTTTTTTTTTTGAATTGACCATCTCCGACATTATCCTTGTTATTTGATTCAAATTTAAAGTACTTAAAACTTTTTTTCACACTGAAAGTTGTAAACGCTTGGCGCTGCAAAGAAACGGATTTAATCCATATCTAAACCGGCTTTTAAAACATTTGACTGTCACTTTATCCTAGTGTATTCCCTTATTTCCCCTCTACTTACAAGACAATTTCTGATAATGTTTATCTCGATTATCTTAAAATAGAATAAGATGAATTGTTATAGCGATGTAGAGAAAGTCGTGTGAATGGTACACGTCACATTTTTACTTTCACTAAAGTTAGTCAGTAGGTACGCACACAGTATACAGAGATGATAGGCGTTGTGTTCTTCCCAAACATTTCATACAGAGATTTCACCAGAAATATATGTTTTGAGCAGTCCTAAATCCAAAAATCTGATGTGTTCCATTCACATGACTTCCTCTACATCTCTGCAACAAATTATTGTCAAAAAGCTTATGCTTCTATATACTTCATGCTATTCAGAAAAATTAGTAGAAATAGTCTTTTTACTTGTTACCTTTATGCAGAAGCGGAATAATCCATTGGTTAAAGTGATAGTCAAAAGCTGGTTGCTTTGTGACTGAAGTTCCTTCTTTTGTATGGACAGGAGTTCACAAAGTCCTGTCTGGGTAAATTTAAGTTTTTTAAAGGTGAAACCAAAAACAAGGAATATCTCAAAAACGATCAACTCCACGAAAAAAATGTATGCAACATAAATTGTGTGTTTTAACGTGTTCTACATTTTCTGTGTGGTAAGTTTTTGCCCATTGCTTACGGTTTAGCAGTTATGAAAAAATCCGTAAAATTCACCCAGAAAAAAGTAGACTTCAGAGGCTATTCCCAGAAAATTCAAAATATACATTTTATTTGCCAGGTAGATATCTTTAATATACGATATTTTAATCATAATCGTAAGCCATTTTTTAAAAATAAAAAATTTCGAAAAAAGTTGCATGTAAAGGGTAGTTTGGGGAGGGGGTGAATTTCTCAAAATCTTCGTGTCGCATCTCTGGAAGATAAATGCCAAGTTTGGTATTTCACGGAATTTTCGTTTTTGACGCAGACCCTTTTGTGAAAATACTTTTTTTGGATACTGGGAACCCTAAAACATATATTTTCTAAAAGCTCGGTATCGAATTTTTTGGTGGAGTGCAATACCTTCTTTATACACTATGTACATGTAAAGAAAGTAAAAATCTGATGTTCCATTCTTGTTGTTCCATATACAGACTGCTCTTACAAAATATTGTTCTTTCATCTACATCGAGTCTTACTACTTGCAAGTAGAAGGGAAGTAAGGTAACGCGACATCCAAATATTGTAAACAGTTGGCTGCTATGTGAAACAATTGAGGTTCGTTTCGCTTCCCACGGCCTAACGTAAAACAAGAGATGTTTGAGAACAGTTAGGCAGTTAAAAACTAAAACCAATCACAAGGAATATATCGGAAACGATGACCTCTACCAGAAAACGTATAATTATGTCTTAACGAGATCTAAATTTTTTCTGGCAAGTTTTTGTCTTATCCCTTACTGTTTAACTGTTACACAACATTGTGCAAAATTCATCCACAATAAATAGGGTTTCAGAGTCAACTCCCAAAAATTCAAAATATACGTTTTATTTGTGATGTAAATTTCTTTCATATACGGTAATTTAATGAAAATCGTTAGCCATTTTTCAGAAAATATTTTTAATGTTTTTCCATATAACGGTCAGTTTGAGGTGAGAGATCTTCCAGAAAATTTTTGTGCGGCATCCTTAGAAGATACTAAACTTGAATACCAAGTTTGGTAATTTACGGTGTTTTCGTTTTTGAGCTATTCTGTATACACACACGCACGCAGGCATGTTCCAATTTTTTTTTAAATCAGGAAGTCTGAAAACACATTTCCGGTAAAATCTCGGTATTGAATTTTTGAGTGGAATGCAATACCTTCTCTATACACTATATATATACCGTAAGTGTACAGAAACTAAAACAATGTATACAAAATCTGCCTATTTGAGTACCCTCGTTTGACATTTTTAAACACGGATTAAATATTATTAGTGAATCATTGTGATTTACAATTTGTTCACTCATATATATTTTTAAGTTTAACGTCTTTTAACCACAACGGTCATATTAAACTACTGAAATGAGGTAGGGGCTTAAAAATACACCAAATTAGTAGCGAGTTTCATAACTGGTCGTTAAGATTAGCCAATCTGTACTGCAGGTCGTTCGTTATCCTCTAGGCCTGAAAATCACAGAAAAACTACTTCGCAGATCAACCCCCGATAGGCTATAAATAACCGACAAGTTCATAGAAAACAATTATTTTATTACCAAAAGTTTCCTACTTTACGACGTTTGCGGAGAGCCATTCAAAACAAACGAAGAGCAATGCTGACTTCAGGAATTGTGTTGATCCATGACAACGCTCGTCCACACACTGCTGGCACAACCCATCGGCTCCTTGAACAATTTCAATGGGACATTTTCGATCATCCGCCGTACAGTCCTGACTTGGCACCCAGGGACTTTCACCTTTTCCCTGAACTGAACACGTGGCTAGAGGGCAGCGCTTTCAAAAACCAACGAAGATTTTCAAAATAACGCAAATGCTCATTTGAAATCTTTGGCGGAAACATTTTTGAAGCGGGTATTGCAAATCTTGTGCACAGGTACGATAAATGTCTCAATCTTTTCGGCGATTATGTTGAAAAGTAACCATAAGTGTATAAAATGTTTTCCATAAACTTGTGTTTTATTTATGGCCTATCGGAGGTTGAAACACAAGATAATTATTGCACAAGATAAACTAGAAGTGGGAAGGTCGACCTGGTCTCTTACTAAACTCGACCGTGGGGAAATGGGAGTCATGTCGTACGGAACGTCATTGTTCTCCCTAATCTCAGCCTCTTGCCCTTGTTTCCTTCATCAGAAATCTTCGCACGCCCAAAACGTCCCCAAACGCGTAGCATTGTGTCAATTAAGAACATAACCTCAAGAGCCGCTATCACATTCTTTAGCGTGTATTCTGCAGATTCACGTCTCCAAGACCACGTCGCACGTCTTCCTTCATCCAATTTCTCTACACGTACTATATACATAGTGTAACGAGAAGGTATTGCATTTCACCCAAAATTCGATACCGAGATTTCACCGGAAATACATGTTTTGGATCCCTCTGAATCCAAAAAAAAAGCATTTTTACAAAAAGGTTCTTGCGTGTGTGCGAGTCTGTGCACAACATAGCTCAAAAACGAAAAGACCGTTAAATACCAAACTTGGTATTTAAGTTTGGTATTTTCCAAGCATGCGACACGAAGATTTTCAATAAAATCCCTCCACACCCAACTACCCTTTACATAACTGCTTAACCGTAAGAGATGGGCAAAAACTTAACGCACAAAAATTGTAGAGCACATTAAAACACACAATTTATGTTATATACATTTTTTTTTTTCCCCTAGAGTTGATCGTTTTTGACATATTTCTTGTTTTTGGTTTCAGCTATGAAAAATGTATACGTTTCTCACACAGGAATTTGTCAACTCGTGTCCATACAAACAAAGGAACTTCACTCACATAGCAACCAGCTTTTGATTATCTTTAATCTATGGTACTCCTTTATTTCCTTTCTACTTACAAGGAAGCAAATAATAAGACTATTTCTGTTAATTTTGTCTCCATTAAAATGAAATAAATAAAAGCATAAGCTTTTTAACAATAATTTGTTGCAAAGATGTAGAGAAAGTCATGTGAATGGAACACATCAGATTTGTATTCACTAATTATTATTCTCCCTATAACCTACCATTTACTTAGAAATTCTATTCCGCCCTAAAATTCGATGTCCAGATTTCATCGGAGATATGTTTTTGGTCTTGTACTTATAAGAATATTTACTTTCTCTAGTTCTTGTAAAGCTGACTGTTTTAGAGATATTCCTTGCAATTGGTTTCACCTTTAAAAGGTTATACTTTTCTCATACAGGAATTTGTCAACTCCTGTCCATACAAACAAAGGAACATCAGTCACATAGCAACCAGCTTTTGACTATCACTTTAACCTATGGTACTCCCTTATTTCGCTTCTACTTACAAGGGATCAAGTAATAAGACTATTTCTGCTAATTTTCTCTCGATTAGCATGAACTAAATAGAAGATAATGCTCTTTAACAATGATTTTTTGCAGATATGTGAATGGAATACATTAGATTTTTTGGGGTACAAACGTCTATTTACGGTGAAATCTCGGTATTGAATTTTTCGGTGAAATGGAATACCTACTATGTACATCGCACCGAACGGAAGTAGAACGTTACCAAGCTTGGCGCTGCAGTAATTCATCTCCCTGAAGCAAGCAGGTTTCTAAACGTCGCCTCGACCCAGAGAATTCGGTTTTCTTGCTGTTAACGGTAAGTAATAGCGCTTATAACTTTCTATTCGTCGTCTTCTTTATGTAGAGTAGAGTGTTTTTCCCTGAATATTCTGCAACATAGCTAATGCAATTTATTCGCAGCGAATGGGGAATTTACAGGATAAAACGTGTTCCTGTTTCACAGTGCTAACTGTGCTGATACCATTATCTGCCCCTGGGCACTGTCAGCAAAAAGATGTTCCATTGCCTTTGTCATCTGGTAATACACACGAACAAAAATCTGATCATATGACTTTCTCTAGCTACTCTAAATCGAGATAAACATTAGCAACATTTTATTACTTCGTTCCTTACCGGTAGACTGGAACTAAGAGAATGCACTAGGCTAAAGTGATATTCAAATGTTTTAAAAGCTGTCGCTATGCGATTTGTCACTGCAAATCGCTTCTGTGCTTGGCCAGGAGTGGAACAAAAGAAAAGATTGTCACTTCCGTCTGAGATAAGTACAAGCACTTCCAATTTAAACTAATAACAAGGAACTATCTAAAAAACACCAAGCTCCACGAAAAACAAAATGTATGTGACAATACTTGTGTATTTTAACAAGATCTACATTTTTTGTATAATAAGTTTTTGCCTATCTCTTATGATTTACTAGTTATGCCAAATTAAGCAAAATTCAGTCAGAATAAACAGGTGTTTAGAAGCTATATCAAGAAAATTCAAGATATACATTTTATTTGTGATAGGAATAGCTTTGATATGAGGTATTTTAATCAAAATCGTTACAGCCATTTTTAAGAAAAAAAAATTTCGAAAAAATTTTCCATGTAAAATTTTCCATTTTCTTGAAAATCTTCGTGTCGCATCCTTAGAAGATACCAAACTTAAATACCAAGTTTGGTATTTAACGGACTTTTCGTTTTTGAGCTATGCTGTCCACAGACGCACAAACACACATGGACCTGTTTGATTTTTTTTTTTTTTTTTTTTTTTTTTTATGACTCAGGGTGTCCTAAAACACACATTTCCGGTAGAATCTAGACATAGAATTTATGGACGGAGTGCAATACCTTCTCTATACACTTTGTACCTAGTACGTGCAGAAAAATAAAAATGTCTCATAATAAAATATACATTTTAAAGGTTAAACATTAATTCCTTACGTCAATTTCTCAACGAGACTTTCCTAAACTTCAGTAAAAATAAGTTTTTTGTAATAAAAATCTGATGTGATACATTCACGTGACTTTCTACGCATCTCTGCAACAAATTCAAGCGGCTTAAAATTGAAACAAATATCGAAAACTGTTCACTCTACACAAAAAATCGTTTTGTGTTCCATTCACATGACTTTCTCTACATCTCTATAAAACATTGTTAAAAAGCTTATGCTTCTATTTACTTCATGCTAATCGAGAAAAACATTAGCAGAAAGTCTTATTACTTGCTTCCTTGTAAGTAGAAGGGAAATAAGGGAGTACCATAGGTTAAAGTGATGGTCAAAAGTTGGTTGCTATGTGACTGAAGTTCCTTTGTATTGACAGGAGTGGACGAGATATTTAAAGCTAAAACCAAAAAACAAAGAATATTTAAAAAATGATCAAATCTATGAAAAAAAGTATAGAAAATAAATTGTGTGTTTTAACGTGCTCTACATTTTTTGTGTAGTAAGTTTTTATCTATCTCTTTCGGTTTAGCAGTTATGCAAAATTCCGTAAAGTAAGCTACAGAGGCTATTCCCAGAAAACTTAAGATATACATTTTATTTGTCAAGTTTTAATCAAAATCGTTACAGGCATTTTTAAGAAAATCAAAATTTTCGAAAAAAGTGCCATAAAGGATAGTTTGGCGTGGGGGGATTTTTCTCAAAATCTTCGTGTCGCATCCCTTGAAGATACTAAACTTAAATACTAAGTTTGGTATTTTACTGACTTTTCGTTTTTGAGTTATCGTGTTCACAGACACACGGACACACACACATACAGACCTTTTTTCTGAAAATGCTTCTTTTGGATACAGCGGACCCTAGAACACATATTTCCGGTGAAATCTCGGTATCGAATTTTTGGGTGGAATGCAATACCTTCTCTATACACTATGTACATAGTACGTATAGAGAAAGTAAAAGTATATAACAAATTGTGTGTTTTAATGTGATCTACGTTTTTTGTGTGGTAAGTTTTTGTCCATCTCTTACAGTATAGCAGTTACGCAAAATTCCGTAAAATTGATCCAGAATAAAGTAGTCTTCAGAGACTATTCCCAGAAAATTCAAGATATATTTTTGTCAGGTAAATATCTTTAACATACGATATTTTAATCAAAATCGTTAGCCATTTTTGGAAAATCAAAATTTTCGAAAAAAGTTCCATATAAAGGGTAGTAGGAGGTGGGGGGGATTTTCTTGAAAATCTTCGTGTCGCATCTTTGGAAAATACCAAACTTAGATACCAAGTTTGGTATTCAACGGTCTTTTCGATCTTGACTTATACTGTCCAAACATACTCACCGTGACATGTTTGTAAAAAAATGTATCAAAACATCTCTCTGGTGTGATTTCGGTATCGAACTTCTGATGGAATGCAATACCTTCTCTATCTACTAAGTACGTAGTAGAGATGCGCTAGAGAAAGTAAAAAACTTAAAACATTTAATTATTTACGGCAATGAATGCATCTGGAAATTTTTCCAAAAATTCAGAAAAATTCAACCCCTCCCCCATTAAATATAAAACAAGTTAAACATCGCAACACCTATAACGTTTTTACTTTCTCTGGCCCATATAAACAATGTACATGGTGGATAGAAAAGGTATTGTATGGCTCCCAAAATTCGAAATCAAGATTTCAACGGAAATATCTTTAAGAGGTCCCCGAGTCCGAAAAAAAACATTATTAGAAAAAGGTCCGTGCGGGTGTGTCTGTAGACAGCATAGCTCAAACGAAAAGACGGTTAAATACCAAACTTGGTATTTATGTTCAGGATATGCAAGCATGTGCGCCGTGCTTGAGCGATTAGACCTCTCGCCTCACATCTAGGCGAACCGGGTTTGATCCCAAGTGCCCGCATGACAGATTTTTGGTGGACGAAGCACCGTCTCAGCGGTTTTTCTTCGGGTTCGTAAGTTCCCCCGCCACTCATGCCACATCACCTTTCGTACCATCCATTTCGCTTGCATTTCATATGATCCACTTCCTCACACTCTTACCTGGCTACGGGTCAGGTGTTCCATTCTGTGGTTTCGTGCCGTTGGCTCCCCGACAGGCTTCTGACCCCTAGACATCCGCTTGTAAGTCCTAGGGGAGTGTCAGTCCTACATATCATCCACTTCCTCACACTCGTGCCTGGCTACGGGCCAGGTTCTCCATTCTGTGGTTTCGTGCCGTTGACTCCCCGACAGGCTTCTGACCCCTAGACATCCGCTTGTAAGTCCTAGGGGAGTGTCAGTCCTACATATCATCCACTTCCTCACACTCATGTCTGGCTACGGGCCAGGTTCTCCATTCTGTGGTTTCGTGCCGTTGGCTCCCCGACAGGCTTCTGACCCCTAGACATCCGCTTGTAAGTCCTAGGGGAGTGTCAGTCCTACATATCATCCACTTCCTCACACTCATTCCGTGCTACGGACCAGGCTCTCCATTCTGTGGTTTACTGCCCTGTGCTCCCCGACAGGTTTTGACCCCTACTATAAATACGGGGAGGGTAAGCCGATTACGACACTAAGGTTTTCAACAAAAATCCCCTCGTCCCCAACTGATCTTTACATGGTACATTTTTCAAATTGGAGCAATTATTTTCATTGTATTCCTTGGAACAAACCCCTGCAGAGTTCTCTAGGTCAGGAAACAGTATCGTCTCGCTTTTCGCCGACTGCACCGGAACGGAATGTCCTCAAGGACAAAAGATGACGTATAATTTTCTCCATATGCTGGCTTCATGCAGATCTCATTCCCAAAAACAGGATCCTGTTACACAACCTTTACATATTTACAACTTACAAATAAGAAACAAAACATTACATTTTGGTTATGAAACACAGTTTACAATCATTCCCAGCGTCTTCAAAATTGCAGACAAACACACAATTCGGAACCGAGCAGAATTGCAATGATACGTGAAAGGATCGGCTGCCTCACACAGATACGGCGCTGCTATGCACGTTAGACGGTAGCATCGTATAGTTTAACTCTAGACTAACTTGTATCCATAGTTACAGGTCAATAACTTGTTTAGTTTTCCAACGACAGCATTTTAAACAAGACATATTTACAGTTTTTAAGAAAATGGAGGATTTGGAAAAACGAGCAGCGATTAAATACTCGCATTTGAAAGGCTTAACGCCTAAAGAAATCAAGGAAATGGACAGTACATTGAAAGACCCTGCCCCTTCATATTCAATGATTAAAAGGTGGGTTGCAGAGTTTAAAATGGGACGTACGAGCACTAGTGATGAGCCTCGCTCTGGACGCCCTGTAGAAGTGACAACTCCAGAGATCATTGAAAAAATTCATCGTTTAGTACTGGAAGACCGCAGATTAAAGTTGTTTGAGATAACAGAGGCTGTAAACATATCAAAAGGACGTGCAGGTAATGTTTTAAGTAATGTTTTGGGCTTTCACAAGGTCTGTGCAAGATGGGTGCCGCGTTTGTTGACACCTGATCAAAAGCTGCAAAGAGAAACTGTTTCTGTTAAGAATGTGGAGCTCTACCGTAAAAATCCCAGTGAGTTTCTGACACGGCTTATTACAATGGATGAAACTTGGATACAGCCCAGAAAGTAAATCAGTCAAAACAGTGGATTGCGCCAGATGAACCAACTCCGAAAAAGACAAAGTCAATTTTGTCCGCTAACAAGTTTATGGGGAGTATTTTCTGGAATGCACAGGGAATTATTCTATTGATTACTTGGAAAAGGATAAAAGTGTCTCTGGTGACTACAACGCAAACTTACTGTAACGTTTGAGTGATGAGGTGAAAAGAAAAATATATCATTTGACAAAAATCCTGTTTCATCATGACAATGCTCCGGTTCATCGTTCAGTCATTGCAATGGGAAAAATATGAGAATTAAAGTTGGAATTGCTTGAACATCCACCCTATTCACCAGATCTTGCACCCAGTGACTACCACCTGTTCCCAAACCTCAAAACTTTCTTGGAGGACGAAGATTTCACAGCAACAAGGTCATTGATGCAGTAAACAGCTATTTTGAGGACCTTGATAAATCGCACTGCAGAGATGGTTTAATTAAATTATAACACCGATATGACAAATGTATTAGCCTTTCTGGACATTATGTTGAGAAATAAAGCAACAAAATCTGATGTGTTCCATTCACATGACTTTCTCTACTTCTGTGTAACAAATTATTGTTTCTATTTACTTCATGCTAATCGAGAAAAAATTAGCAGAAATAGTGTTATTATTTACTTTCGTGTGAGTAGAAGCGAAATATGGGAATATCATAGGTTAAAGTGAAGTCAAAAGCTGGTTACTAGGTGACTGCAGTTCCTTTGTTTGTATGGACACAAGTTGACAAATTCCTGTATGAGAAAAGTACAAGTTTTTCAAAGCTGAAACCAAAAACAAGAAATATCGCAAAAACGATAAACTCCTAAAAAAAAAAAATGTATATAACATAAATTGTGTGTTTTAATGTGCTCTACATTTTGTGTGTGTTAAGTTTTTGTCCATTTCTTACGGTTTAGATTTTATGCAAAATTCATTCGGAATAAAGTAGTCTTCAGAGGCTATTCCCAGAAAATTCAAGATATACATATTATTTGTGAGGTAGATATCTTGAATATACGATATTTTAATCAAAATCTTTAGAGCCATTTTTGAGAAAATCAAAATTTTCGAAAAAAGTTCCATGTAAAGTTTAGTTGGGGGTGGGGGGATTTTCTTGAAAATCTTTCTGTCGCATCTTTGGAAGATACCAAACTTAAATACCAAGTTTGGTATTTAACGGTCTTTTCGTTTTTGAGCTATGCTGTCCACAGACACGCGCGCACACACACACACACACACACACACACACACCTTTTTCCAAAAATGTGGTGTTTTTTTTTTTGTTTATTCAGAGGCACCCAACATGTATTTCCGGTAAAATCTCGGTATCAAATTGTTGGGTGCAATACAATACCTTCTGTATACACTATGTACATGGTACGTGTAGAAAAAGTGTAGAGAAAGTAAAAAATATTTTTTTTTAAATGCTGTTTTCATTGAGAGGCTCGCGACTTATCAGCCGACCCTCGTAATATATCTTCAATGCTAGGGAGTCATTGTAGAGAGAGGGAGAGGGAGGGAGGGAGAGAGAGAGATAAAGCACGTACGCACACACGAAGCTTTTTCTAAAATTGGCTTCTTTTTTTTAATTTGGGGTGCCCAAACATGTATTTCCGGTTAAATCTCTGTATTGAATTTTTGGGTGTAATACAAAATCTTTTCTGTACACTTACATACTATGTGTAGAGAAAGTAAAAATATTTTGTAAACTCTATACAATTTCATTTTTCGACCTTACAAACTTGAATTTAATTTATACAAATTACACACGAAGTTTACAACTTGACATAATGAAAAAGGCCTCTGGACTGTTTTTTTACAAACTCTTGGATATTATATTCATGAAGCAAGAATGTTATGTGGTAAGTTGTGAACATACAGCCTCTGGTGACGTCACGCCCGCTCTCTGACTTTGTAGTTACATTGAAATAATTACATTAAACACTGGCAGGCTTTATAAAAGAGCAGTTCATTCGCCGCGCGTTTGCTTCAAATTGCCCTCTACGTGTTTCACCAGTTTTACATAATAGGCTCGTCCTTTCGCTGACTCACATTCCAAAAGCATCACCTCGCATTATATAATCATCCACAATTACTCATTCGGTCGCACATTTAGTAAATAAAACATGAAACTCCTGGTCTCAGGAAATTACGAGGTTGGATCGTAAAGTAAAAAAAAATCTGATGTGTTCCATTGACATGACTTTCTCTATTTACTTCATGCTAATCGAGAAAACATTAGCAGAAATAGTCTTATTACTTGCTTCCTTGTAAGTAGAAGTGAAATAAGGGAGTACCATAGGTTAAAGTGACAGTTGCTATGTGACTGAAGTTCCTTTATTCTATGTACACGAGTTGGCAAATTCCTTTATGAGAAAAGTGTAAGTTTTTAAAGCTGAAACCAATAACAAGGAATATCTCAAAAACGATCAACTCCACGAAAGAGAGTATACAACAAATTGTGTGTTTTAACGTGCTCTACATTTTCTGTTTAATAAGTAGAATAAAGAGGACTTCAGTCTATTCCCAGACAATTCAAGATATACATTTAATTGTCAGGTAAATATCTAAAATATACGAGATTTTAATCAAAATCGTTAGGTATTTTTTTAAAAAACCAAAATTTTTGAACTTTTTTCGATGTAAAGGGTACGAATGGGGGATTTATCAAAATGTTCGTGTCGCATTCTAGGAAGATACCAAACCTAAATACCAAGTTTGGTGTTTAACCGACTTTTCGTTTTTGAGAGTATACGCAAGTACTTTTTCTGAAAATACTTTCTTCGGGGCACCTCATAACATATTTCCGGTGAAATCCTGGTATCGGAATTTTTGGATGCGAGACAGTACACATCTTGTCACGGGGCTAAATATAAATTGTAGCTAATAATATAAGTTATACCAAAAGGAGACATTGAAAACGGGAAGGGAAGAAAGATTTCAAACACGTATAAGTAGCCGAGTGGTCACGAGCTGGTAACAGTATACCGTTAGGGTGAGAGTACACTGCCCGAGGGGAACATAACAGGAAAAGAGAAAACAATGCTCCCGCTGGTCAGGCGACACTTTTTGAGGCACTTGGCGTAGAACATCGGCACAGCAAAGATGTGATATTTGGGGTTCGTGGTGGAGTCCACCAGGCTACTTTAGCTGTGGCGAAATAGTTATTTTAATACACAGTACGGAATAAATCACTGCACCAAAGTAATGATAGTCGCGGTCGCGTAAAGCATAGTTTATCAGTAGGAAATTTAGGAGGAATGCGTGCGTGTTCGACGGCGGAAAAAGGCCGAACTGAATAAAGCACTTGTGTTGTACCACACCCTGAAAAGAGTTTTCATGTGACTAAAAATCCTGAGCTAGGGTCCCACAAATCCACACCATTCCTAATACCCAAAACCTGCACCCGGGTTACGAATCCGTAACCCCGTTACCGCCGCAGATGATATACAATACTTTCTCTGAACACTATATGCATATTACGTGTAGAGAAAGTAAAAAAGCTTATCCGGGTAATTCACCCTAACCCAGATTCGAATTGAGAATATTTTTGAATATGGATACTACAGAGGCGGGAAATCGAAGTGTATCTGAACGCTATCGATATGAGAGGTGCTCCGAGAACAATTATAACAGAAGAAGAACGTTAAAGCGCCACAAGGGAGCAAATTTAGCCCTAGCACGGAAGGAAGTGAAGTTTAAACTAATGCAGAAGCAGAGAAAGAGGACTGCGACAGGCTACAGATTAATCTTAAAGGAGAACAACGGGATATGAAAACCTTCCTTGAGTCCCCGACACCTTGGTCTAGCTTAGCTGCAAGAATAATAACAATAAGTCCTTACAAAATATAACAAATTACACTCACATGACCTTCTCTAGCTGCTCTACAAACTTCTTACAAAAGGTTATTCTTCTTTCTACACCATGCTAATCGAGATAAACATTAGCAGAATGTTCTTATTACTTAGTTCCTTATAAGTAGAAGGTAACTAAAGGAATGTGCTATGCTGAAGTGATAGTCAAATGTTTTAAAAGCTGTCGTTATGCGATTTTAATTGCAAATCCTTCTTTGCTTGGCCAGGAGTAGAACAAAAGAAAAACGATCACTTACTGTCTAAGAAAAATATAAGTACTTAACAACTGAAATAACAAGGAATATCTCGGAAACGGTTACCTCCACAACAAAACTGTAAATGACTTAAATTGAGTACTTTGATGAGATCTACATTTTGTGTGTTGTAAGCTTTTGTCTATCTCTTACGGTTTAGCAGTTAAGCAAAATTCGGCGAAAGTCATCCAGAATAAAGCGGTCTTCAGACGTCATTCCCAGAAAATTCGAGATATACATTTTATTTCTGATATAAATATATTGAGCCATTTTTAAGAGAATCAAAATTTTCCATGTAAAGGGTAGTTTAACGTGGGTAAATTTCTTTTTTAAAATCTTCGTGTCGCATCCCTGGAAGACACTAAACCTAAATACCAAGTTTGGTATTTGACGATGTTATCGTTTTGGAGCCACGATGTACACACACACACACACACACACACACACACACACACACACACACACACACAGACCTTCTTTAAAAAATGCTTTCTTCGGACTCAGGGGACCCCAAAACATATATTTCCGGTGAATTCTCGACATCGAATTTTTGGGTGCATTACAATACCTTCTGTATCCATATGTACATAGTATGGGGTTAAATAAAGTACAAAGTTTGTATTTAGCAACCGAAGCCTATTACAAGAAGGCAGTTAAAGCTCCAGCTATATCCATCACGTGGTTTCGTTGCCATAGGCGACTGAATCAACAATCTTATAAATCTTTAAATAAACGGGGGGAAACGAGTTTCGTGTGGTGATGAAACACTTCTATTTAAAAAGACAACACCGTAAGAGATAAAAGCTGAGTTGGATGAAGTTCAGGCACATCTGCTCCTGCGTTTGCAACAATATACAATTGGATAAATGAATTTAAACGTGGCCGTACATCCACAAATGATGAACATCGTTCCGGACGTCCAGTAGAAGTGACTTCCTCCAAAATGATTCACAAAATCCAGGATATGGTTTTGAGGGATCGACGAATCAAAGTTCGCGAAATAGTGGAGGTCACAGACTTATCACAAGGTACAGTGCTCTCAATTTTGCACCAAACATTACAAAGATCTTGGCAAAATGGGCACCGCGTTTGCTCCCAATAGAGAATAAATGCAGTCGTGTAATTTCTGTATTAACAATATTTATATCGGGGTTGGGAGCTAATTTTGAATATGATTTAAAGAAAAGATCGATTGGGAAGCTGGTCACAGTTTGTGCGTCGATACATAACTTTAGATGAAACATGGAAACACTACACCACTCCGAAGACAAAAGTACGGTCGAAACAGTGTGATTTTAAACGCGAACCGGCTCAGAAGAAGGCAAAGGTGTGAAATCTGCAGACAAGGTGATGGCCTCGGTTTTTTGAAATGCACGCGGAATCATCTACATGGATCACTTGCAGAAAGGAAAAACGATAAATGGAGAAAAAGAGTCTGTTTCATCAAGACAATGCAAGGCTGCACACCTGCGCAGTTCCGATGGTGAAAATTATAGCGTTAAGGTTCGCGTTATTACAACATCCACCGTATTCACCAGATTTGGCCCCCAGTGACTTCTTATATACAGCGTTAGTACAAAAGAAATAGCCAACTTCAACTGCCTGTAAAACAAAAACTATTAGAGATAGCAACCTAATTATTTTGGAGGTATGTTGAGAAAGTCTCAAAGTTTCGTTTGTTACTATTGGTAACGCTGTAGTGTTTTGTTTGTTGTTGCAGAAGCTGAAATGGCGGAAAATCATGTGGAAAAGGCATATTGCGTGTTGGAATTTGCTAGAACGCAATCAGCAACTGTTGTCCAACGCCATTTTAGAACACGTTACCACAAAACGCCACCGACTAGACAGTCAATCTACGACTGGTATAGAAAATTCGAGACAACGGGATGTTTGTGCAAAGGGAAGAGCTCGGGAAGACCAAGAGTTTCGGAAGAAAACGTTGAACGTGTTCGTTCTGCCTACATAAGAAGCCCACAGAAATAGACATCGAGGGCAAGCATGCAATTACAAATTCCACAACAAACTGTATGGAAAATCTTGCGGAAGCGACAGCACATGATGCCTTACAGATTACAGATGTTGCAGTTTCTGAGTGAAGAAGATAAGGTCATACGGCGTGACTTTTGCATCGACATGTTGCGACACGATGAAGACGATGCTGGTTTTTGTGAGCGCATCATTTCATTTTTGTGGTAACGTGTTCTAAAATGTCCAAACAAAACACTACCGCGTTACCAATAGTAACAAACAAAACTTTGAGAGTTTCTCAACATACCTCCAAAATAATTAGGTTGCTACCTCTAATAGTTTTTGTTTTACAGGCAGTTGAAGTTGTCTATTTCTTTTGTAGTAACCCTGTATTTCTAAACTTGAAAAAGAGGCTCGGCGGAAAACGATTCACTTCTAACGATGTGGTCTTCTCCCAAACAGATTTTTAGGACCTTCCGAAATGCCACTTTTTGGAAGGTCTAAACAATTGGAAAAACGCTGGTTAACCGTACCGAGCTAAATGGATTATGTTGAAAAAGAAAAAAAATGTACCAAAAATAATTTTTCTAAGGACTTATTGATTTGCCTTCGAATGTTTAGCTTGATTAATATGATTTAGATAAAAGTATGTTTCATTTATATAGCCTAGTCTAACATGCAAGATGATATCGCGGGATTTGCTTTGGAAACAACTGTTGTCTGTAGGTTCTTTACGTTGCGTTTAAATTGCTTTTGTTTTCCTCCAACTCTGTGGGGGAGAGGGCCCTCCAGGTAAGAGGTCGGCTCGCTGATCACCCGACCAAGACAATTTGTCTATGGGAGAGCTAGAAAAATCATGGGCCCTCTCCTCATGTACTAGAGTGTGAATCCTGCAGTGTTTACTCTGAAAGTTATCTCAAGCGCCATCAGCTGCCGACAGATGGAAACACTGTTGCTTTAGCAGCGACTGCATGTTTTTCACACCGTTGTGTTTATCCTCCACTTAGCCGGTTTAATCACTGGACCGAGCACTAGTCTTTGTTTTCATTGCGCACCACTAGCGTGCTCTCGCGGTGCTATTCCCAACTATAGCCTCTTGGCATAACAATTTAGTGTTCACTTTTACTTTGCCTACACGTACTAACTACATAGTGTATACAGAAGCTATTGTAATGCGCCCAAAAATGCATTACTTAGGTTTCACCGGAAATACACGTTTTAGAATTCCCCTCAATCCAAAAAAGGAGCATTTAATACGTCCCAGTGAGAGTCTGTGGATACCACATAGGCCAAACTTGTCATTTAAGTTTAGTGTCTTCCAAGGATGCGACACGAAGATTTTCAAGGAAATCCTCCCCAACCCCAACTACTCTTTACCTGAAAATACATTTTTATTTTCTCACAAACTATTTTATTAAAGATAAAGTTTTATGTGTATAAAATAAAATGTAATCTTGAATTTTCTGGGAATAGCCTCTGAAGACCTCTTTATGCTGGTTCAGTTTTGTATAGCTTTCCATAAGCTTACTGCACAAAAAATGTAATCTCATTAAAACATACACTTTATGTCTTAGTTTTTTTCGTGGAGTTCACCATTTTTTAGATATTCCTTTTTTTTTTTTTTTCATATCCATACAAAGGAACTTCAGTCGCATAGCAACCAGGTTTTGACAATCGCTTTAACCTATGCTACTCCCTTATTTCTTTTCTACTTACAAGGAATAACATAATAAAGACTATTTCTGCTAATGTTTCTAGATTAGCATGAAGTAAATGGAAGTATAAGCTTTTTAACAATAATTTGCTGCAGGGATATAGAGAAAGTCATGTGAATGGTACACATCAGATTTTTCTAATTTGTTATTATCGAAACTGTTATACTTTTTGCATCAACTTTGTGATGTGACGTCACTTCTACTCTCGCACCTTTTTACTTTCTCTAGCCCCGCATGTACATAGTGTATAGAGAAGGTATTGTATTGCAACCCAAAAATTCAATACCGAGATTTCACCGGAAATACATGATTTAGAACCCCCTGAATCCAAAAAAAGCATTTTCAGAAAAAGACCCGCGTGTGTGTGTGTGTGTGCGCGCGCGTGCGTGGCGCGCGTGCGTGCATGCGTGTGTGTGTGTGTGTGTAGCATAGCTCAAAAACGAAAAGACGGTGAAATACACCAACTTGGTATTTAAGTTTGGTATCTTCCAAGGATGCGACACGAATTATCAAGAAAATCTCCCCCCCCCTCTTACTATGGTTTACATGGAAAAATATTCGAATATGTTTTTCTTAAAAATGGCTGAAGCGATTTTGATTAAAATCCCACATATTAAAGTAATTTCTATCACAATAAAATGTATATCTTGAATATTCCGGGAATAGTTTCTAAAGACCTGTTTATTCTGGATAGATTTTGCTTAATTTGTCATAACTACTAAACCGTAAGAGATAGACAAAACCTTACTTTACAAAAAATGTAGATCTTGTTAAAATACACAAATTATGTCATACACATTTTTTTCGTGGAGCTTACCGTTTTCGAGGTATCCCTTATTATTAGTTTCAATTGTGAAGTACTTATACTGTTCTCAGATGGTTTTCTTTTGTTCTACTCCTGGCCAAGCACAGAAGCGATTTGCAATGACAACCGCATAACGACTATCACTTTAGCATAGCACATTCCATTAGTTCCATTCTACTTATAAGGAACTAAGTAATAACATTTTGCTATGTTTATCTCGATTAGCATGGTATTGAATGAAGAATTATTTTTTGTAAGAAGTTTGTAGAGTAGCTAGAGCCTCTAGATACTGCAAGGCCTAACAACTGCCTTTACCGTTTCCTGTGACGTCATTACCTGGAGGCAAACTATCATTTTGCGAAGTTCGTTTGAAGGATTGTTATGAGTATTGTTTTAGCATTCTTGCCAATTGTATGCGATTATTACAGTGCATTATTTAGAGTAATAATGTTGCTGAAGTGTAGTGTACCGAACTACAAGGGAAATTATGATCTGGACAATAAAATTCATGTGTTCAAAGTTTCCGAAACTAGGTTATGCGACACAAATGATAGCATGCCATTCAAAGGGAAAGCTATAAAGGTGTGAATTATTCTGTGGCAAGATTAATTACAACATATTTAACATATTCATTCTTAGAAATGCGAGAAGTTTGCAAATAGTAATAAGTGAATACGAATCCATATTATAGATGTAAACCTAACCTGTTGCAGATTAATACTGCTATATGTCTGCAGTTATAAATAACAATAAAATGTGACTATTGTTAATAATAATTACAATGTTTAGAGCAATACAAATACCCGAAAGGTAGTTAACCTAACCTCTTCTGTATTTAATTCAGGAAGTCGTGTAATGCTAAAAAAACCTTAGATGCAGTTGCAATTGACACTCAGCATCACTGAAGAATTCTAGAATAAAAGCAAACTATAACAATACCGGGCAGTAATTATACCTAACCTGTTCAGATTTATCAATTGAGTCCATTGTTGAGGTAATGGTACCATAACCTTAGCTCCACCTATATAACCTTAAACATTTAACAAGCCGTGAGGAAAGTAATTATACCTTTAGTCTTATTGCAGTGTAGGAAATGATAAAATCTAACCTGTTAGATTTAGTAAGCCATAAGGGAAGTAATTAAAAAAACTAACATTTAAATTTATCCAATCACTGAAGGTATTAAACTATTATAACGTTAGAAAAACCTGTAGGTGACAAAACCTAATCTGTTAGTTTTAGCAAGCCATAAGGGAAATAATTTTACAAAAAAAAAAATTAACATGTTGAATTTATCAAATCACCAAGGCTACCATAACCTTAGAAAACCTGTAGATAGTGATAAAAGCTAACCTGTTAGATTTAGCAACCATTAGGGAATTAATTTTGCAAAAGAAAAAGACAATATGTTGAATTTAGCAAATCACTGAGGTTATTAAGCTACCTCACAATCTTAGAAAAACCTGCAGGTGAGATAAAGCTCAACTTGTTAAATTTAGTAATCCAGAAGGGAACTGAGTAGATGATCAAATCTGGCAGTTTTTGTTTTTGGCATAAATAAATTCTCTATTCTTTCCTAATTTATAAAATGTATAGCTTTAATGTGTTTTGCTGCATTTAAGCTGTTAAAAAGAATATTTTATGTACCCAGCTGTCTTTCAAATCCAGCAGAGGTATATCATTGTCACTGAAAATCATCTTTCATGTGCGCCAATATTTCACTGCTCTAAATTTGATTCTGTACCTAGCCAAAAATATATTGACTTGTCTTTTTCCTTTGTTTCTCTACATGGATCTACATTGAAGAAAGTTTCCTTGTTAACTAGATTAGAATTTTTGAATACATTCGTACTAAAAATCCACCAAATCCTCTTTCCAAACATTTTTTACTGTCCGTTCGGCCACAGGAGGTAGTTTTATGTCGGTATACTCTTATGTTCTTCTAAGGAATAAATACATAGTTGTAAGTATGCAGGAACATGCAAAAATGGCGTGTTATTAATGGACGCTCTTTAACTAATGTGGTTCTCAGCGTCCCATTCTATACTGGGCGTGAAAGACCGCTTAATTTTGCTCAGAGGCCTCTCCTATCAAGATTGAGGTTCTTTTACGTGCCGTAAATCTACGACACGGGCCTACGACTTTACTTCCCTTCCGAAGGAAGCCATGCTCAGGATTTTTACACCCGAAAAAAAAACCACCGTCCTCCGCCGGGTTTGGGTATATGAAGTTAGCATGGTAACCATTACACCACGGAGGGGACTCAGGAAAATGCAGACATGCATTAAGCTTTATGGGCAGATTAATGATGATAAAATTGCAAACAAAAAGGATATCAAAGTAAATAAATTCATTTTAAATACGCTTTTTACGGCATGCATAATGCTTTTAAAGGTCATTTTGTATAGGCTCTCGCTTATTAAATTTTACTGTAATTTTAAGTAAGAGATAAATGCAACCATTATAAGCTTACATGGGGTCTTGTTTAACTGCTTTCCTTGTTACTTTCCTTTTCCTTTTTTATTTAACTAGCTAAAATCGCCGGCGTTGTTCATGGTTTCACGATTGATACCCACAGCATAGTTTTAAGTTCAATTGCCCAACAATAGGTATACTATTATTGAACAACTATTCCATCTTTAAATCTATGATCACAAATCTTTTAGCAAATTTGCAGTTCTATTTTGGTCTCTAATGTTCAATAAAGTACGCTATTTATATTAAAATAGACTGTGTTGGAGAATGTGTAGAGAAAGCTTTGTGAATGTAACATCAAACTAATATGGAGTTCTAATCTAGAATAACTTCGATTTGTTGAATGGATTAACATGAATAAACCCGTTGTTATCATAGAATGCTGGAGAACGTGCAGAGAAAGTCATGCGAGTGAAATACAGAACGGAATATGAATTATAAGCTAGACAGCATTTTTCGCCCTGTGTCAAGTTTGGTCGAATTCCGAACATCGTGTAATTCTATTACGAATACATACATACACCGACTTCTATTTATTAAGATGAGTAAAATATTATTTGTTCATGTGTTTTGTGCACACAAACCAGTATTTATCATGTCAATGCTAAGCAAGCGATCGCCTCTTGTACGTGACGTCACAGTGGTGTTGTGAGGCCTTACCCATCTAGGAAGTATTGGTGTAACATCCGATTTCCTAATTCAGTAAATGGAAATATATAATTTATATTTTAGCCTGAAACATTCTCATTGTTGGCCTGTGTAGTGTTTATCTCGATTAGCATAAAGAGGATAGAAAAATAAGCGTTTTAACAATAATTTGTTACAGAGATTAGAGAAAGTGATAAAATCTCACTAGTAGTCCTTTTCTAATGTTTTGCTACCAAAACTGCTATACTTTTTGAAGCATCACGTCCGCTGATTTCGCGCCTTTTTACTTTCTCCATACGCACTATGTACATAGTGTATAGAGAAAGTATTGCACTCCACCAAAAATTCGATACCGAGATTTCACCGGAAATATATGTTTTAGAGTCCCCAATATCCAAAAAAAGCATTTTCACAAAAAGGTCCGCGCGTGTGTGTGTGTGTGTGTGTGTGTGTGTGTGTGTGTGTGTGTGTGTGTGTGTGTGTGTGTGTCCGTGTGAATGTGAACACGATAACTCAAAAACGAAAAGTCGGTAAAATACCAAACTTGGTGTTTAAGTTTAGTATCTTCCAGGGATGCGACACGAAGATTTTGAGAAAAATCCCCCCACCCCCAACTACCCTTTACATGGAACTCTTTTCGAAAATTTTGATTTTCCCAAAAATGGCTCTAACGATTTTGATTAAAATTTCGGATATTAAAACATATTTACCTGACAAATGAAATGTATATCTTGAATTTTCTGGTAATAGACTCTGAAGAGTAGTTTATTCTGGATGAACTTTACTAAATTTTGAATGACTGCTAAACCGTAACAGATGGACAAAAACTTACTACACAAAAAAAATGTAGAACACTTTAAAACACACAATTTATGTTTTATACTTTTTTTCGTGGAGTTCGTCGTTTTTGTGACATTCCTTATTTTTGGTTTCTGCTATGAAAAACGTATACTTTTCTCATACAGGAACTTGTCAACTCCTATCCATATAAGCAAAGGAACTTCATTGACATAGCAACCAGCTTTTGACTATCACTTCAACCTACGGTTGTTCCTTACTTCGCTTCTACTTACAAGGAAGCGAGTAATTAGACTATTTCTGCTAACTTTTTCTGATTAGCATAAAGTAAATAGAAGTATAAGCTTTTTTAAGAATTATCTGTTGCAGGGATATGGAGAAAGTCATGTGAATGGTACACATCAGATTTTTCCCTCTACATTCACAAATCACACATTGTTGGCGTGACGAAATTAAAACATTTTACTGCTCTACTAAATCAAACTGCCTTGAGCTTACTTAATAGTTTCAACATAGAAGCACATTATTGTATTGGTGAAACTGAAAACTTTTCTGCAGCAGAAGTTGGACATGCTGTTTTTGAAAACACGGAACTATGGAAAGTGTATAAGTTGGAAGCACGTCGCAGAGAATAACAAAAGGAAGTTCTGTTTACAGCTCGACCAGGTATGTTTTGTGGACTCCCTAAAGCCAGGTAAAGGTGTGGGCTATGCCAGCCATTTTCAATTTGCAAAGCCCTGGTCTAAACATCTGATTTATTCGGGTCATTCAATCGGTTATATGCGCTATTTATATTCGACTGTAATTTTAAATCAGTATGCCATATACATTTAATTTTTCCATGTAAAGGTTAGTTGCCGGCATTTTCTTGAAAATCTCCGTGTCGCTTCCTTGAAACGTACTGACTTAAACACCAAGTTTGATATTTAACGAACTTTTCGTTTCTGAGCTATGCTACCCACAGACAAACATAGCCTCAGACACGGACATTTTTCTACATTTTTTTTTTATTCGGGGGGTCTGAAAACATATTTCCGGTGAAAAATCTATATCGAATTTTTGGGTGTAATACCTTCCCTATACACCATACATGTAGAAAAAGAAACAAAATGTACATGTGGCATTCACATGACCACCTCTACATTTCTGTAACAAATTATTGTTAAAAAGCTTATTCTTCTATCTACTTCATGATAATCGAGATAAATATTAACAGAAATTCTCTTATTACTTGCTTTCTTGTAAGTAGCAGGGAAATAAGGGAATACACTAGGTTAGATGATCAACTGCTGTCCATATAAAGGAACTTCAGTCACATAGCAACCAGCTTTTGACTATCACTTTAACCTATGCTACTCCCTTATTTCGCTTCTACTTACAAGGAAGCAAGTAATAAGACTATTTCTGCTAATTTTTTCTCGATTAGCATGAAGTAGAACTTTTAACGATACTTTCTTGCAGAGATGTAGAGAAAGTCATGTGAATGGAACATATGAGATTAGTTTAACCCCTGGTCGTGCAAACGGAACGGAATTTCAATATCGCACTCCGAGCAGAAGTATACAACAAAATTGCTTCTTCAAAGAGTGCCAGTAAAAAGAATAAGGTTCTTTAACAATAGTATGTTGATTGGATAGAGAAACTCATGTGAATCTAACAGTTTTATATTCAAGGCTTCAAAACGTATATTTGCAGACAAATCTCGGCTGCAATGTTTGTGCTAGAACGGGCGCTTTCACAAAGTCCAAAAACAATAATCCCCCAGTGCTGGATGAATGCATATTGTCGGTCAACACTTTTTTCCAAAGGGCGGCGGGGGGGGGGGGGTTCTGTGTGAAAGATCAACGGGAAGCCGATTGTTTGTGCGACTGCAGCTGCGAACAGAAAAACCGACGACGGCCAACTTTTCAATGTTTCAACACTCGACCGGGTTCAGAATCAACACACTGCAAAAATGGATCATTCACGAGACAAACCAAATTTAAACGTCGCGCTCATATCCCTCCATTGGCGGGAAAAACATTCGCTTTTCATCTGATGCAAAAAAGCACCAAAAACTGCCGCATGTTCAGTATTACGTTCCCTACACGTACTATATACATAGTGTATAGAGAAGGTATTGCATTCCACACAAAAATTCGATACCGAGATTTCACCGGAATTACAAGTTTTAGGTCTCCCTGAATCAAAAAAAAAAAAAAAAGCATTTTCAGAGAAAGGTCCGTGTGTGTGTGTGTGTGTGTGTGTGTGTGTGTGTACAGCATAGCTTAAAAACGAAAAGACCGTTGAATACCAAACTTGGTATTCAAGTTTGGTATCTTCCAAGAATGTGACTCGAAGATTTTCAAGAAAATCCCCCCAACACCCAATTACCCTTTACATGGAACTTTTTTCGAACATTTTTATTTTCTTAAAAATGGCTCTAACGATTTTGATTAAAATATCGTATATTAAAGATATTTACCGAACAAATAAAATGTATATCTTGAATTTTCTGGGAATAGCCTCTGAAGATCACTTTATTATGGATCAATTTTACGAAATTTTGATTAGCTGCTAAACCGTAAGAGATGGACTAAAACTTGCCACACAAAAAAAGGTAGAGCACGTTAAAACACACAATTTATGTACTATACATTTTTTCGTAGAGTTGATCCATTTTTAGATATTCCTTCTTTTTGGTTTCAGCTTTGAAAAACGTATACTTTTCTCATACGGGAATTTGTCAACTCCTGTCCATACAAAGGAACTTCATTGACAGCAACCAGCTTTTGACTACCACTTTAACCTATGACATTCCCTTATTTCGCTTCTACTTACAAGGAAGCAAGTAATAAGACTATTTCTGCTAATTTTTTCT
Organism: Hymenopus coronatus; assembly: GCA_030762935.1. Lineage (NCBI taxonomy): Eukaryota > Metazoa > Arthropoda > Insecta > Mantodea > Hymenopodidae > Hymenopus > Hymenopus coronatus. Next base: position 4,596,857 of record CM060894.1, read on the forward strand.
CGATTAGCATGAAGTAAATAAAAGCAAAAGCTTTTTAACAATAATTTGTTATAGTGATGTAGAGAAAGTCATGTGAATGGAACATCAATTTTTTTTTTAATTCAGAGGGCCACAAAGCAAATTTCCAGTTAAATCATTGCATTTTTGTGTAGAGTACAATTCTTCTACTTACACTATGCACATAGCATGTGTAGAGAAAATAAAAATACTTTTTATGGGTTCAGGGTCCTCAAAACATGTCTTCAGTACATTTTCGCTATTGGCTATATAGCTTAAACGCAATACCTTCTGTATTTAGTACACACGTAGTAAAAAAATAAAAAATTAAAATCGATCCTGCACCTATATTAACCATGAGTATGGTTCATTGCTGCATTTTCTTCTTTAATAGTCTTATACTAGAAAAGATTTTCCTCATATTTCGCCGACGTTTGTCCTAAATAGCTTATGAGAATGAAAACGTAACACAGAACTTGTTTAAAAATAAATGAAATAAAAGCTGTATAAACGAACGTTATTTACGGAGCATAATAGAGGCAAATTAATTACTCGTCAGTGCTGCATTTCCATCAAGTGCACCAAACGAGAAAAACTTACCATTCACATGGATACAGTTGTGCTGGAGGTAATGACAAAATTTCAAGCGAATATATTCCTATCTCGATTACCTTCACGTTAGCTCGATCTTAAACAAAACAAAACAAAAAAAAAGACAAATTGTGTGCTTAACGAGATCGTACTTTTCTGTCCATCTCTTACGGTTTACCAATTACGCAATATCAGCAAAATTCATCTAGATTAAAGAGTTCTTTAGATGCTATTTTCAGAAAATTCAAGACACCCATTTTGTCATATAAATATCTTTAATAATCGGTATTTTAACCAAAATCGATAGAGACATTGTTGAGAAAATCAACATTTTCGAATTTTTTTCTAAGTAAAAGGTAGTTTGGGGTAGTTTTTCAAAATCCCCGCGTCGCATTATTGGAAGATACTTAACTTAAATACGAAGTTTGGTATTTAACGCACTTTTCGTTTTTTGAGCTATGCTGCACACACACACACACACACACTCACGGACCTTTTTCTAAATATGCTTATTTTAGACAGTTGATGCTAAAAGTAGGTCTTTTACCAGATATCAGTATTGTTAAAAGTATAAAATTCTGTCACTCATTGTTAAAAAATTATAACAACTTTGGTTTACGGCCTCATTCGAGTAGGCCAAGACTCTGAAAGCACGTATCGATCCATAAAATGGTGGATGATGAATCTGCTGAACCAAACGAGCGGAGAGAGCAAAATTACAACTCCTACACTGCCTCCGTTGCACAGAATGTTTCCGTTCTGTAGGGGTGTCAGCACTGGTGCTAAGCAAGGCAACAAATGAATATCGCAGATCCATGAAATAAGTAAAACAATCTATTTATAATTATGTCTATAAATATTGAGAATAGTGTATGACACACGTGTTAAAATGGTTTTATATTGTTGGTAGCTTCCTACTCAATATAAAACACGTATTAAAGTTCGGTATAAACGAACGTTATTTACAGAGTTTAATAGAGGAAAAGTAATTACTCGTCAGTGCTGCATTTCCATCAAGTGCACCAAACGATAAAAACTTACCATTCACATGGATACAGTTGTGCCGGAGGTAATGACAAAATTTCAACCTAACATATTACTGTCTCGATATCCTTGAAGTTGGATCGATCTTAGAAAGAAAAAAAACGCCATTAAAACTGTCCGTAATCTTTCTTCTCGTGTTGGCAAAGATTGAAAGAGCGATTTTTATATGAAAAATCCGGAGCCATCGCCGGAAATTCTGTCTCGGTAAAACTCGAGTCACGTATTTCTGAGGAAGATGGTTTCGAGGTTAAAGTGCAGCGGAACCGTGATTAGGTCTTCGCCCTTCCATCAGCTTTCGCTTTTGTTTTATTCAAAGAACCACATTTACATATGCGAACATTCTCTAGCGGTTCTACACACACACACTTCTGACAAAACGTTATTCTTTTTTGTACACCGTGCTAATGGAAATATGCATTAGTATTTAAAAATTGAAACTGAGAACAAGAATATCTTGGAAACGGTCAACTCTACAACAAAAATGCACACGGCGTAAAATGTGTGTTTTTACTTTCTCTATACGTACTATATACATAGTGTATAGATAAGGTATTGTATGCCACCCAAAAATTCGATATCGAGATTTCACCGGAAATATATGTTTTGGGTCCCCTGATTTTTTGGAAAAAGGTCCGCGCGCGCGTGTGGACAGTATACATCAAAAACGAAAAGACCGTTAAATACCAAACTTGGTATTTAAGTTTGGTATCTTCCAAGGATGCGATACGAAGATTTGCAAGAAAATCCCCCACCCCAAACTACCCTTTATATGGAAAAAATTTGGACAATTTTGATTTTTAAAAAAATAGCTTTAACGATTTTGACTAAAATATCGTATATTAAAGATATTTGAATGACAAAATGTATATGTTGAATTTTCTAGGATAGGCCTCTGAAGACTACTTTATTCTGGATGAATTTTACGAAAGTTTGCATAACTGCTAATCCGTAAGAGATGGACAAAAACTAGCCACACAAAACATGTAGAGCACATTAAAACACACAATTTATATTATATAAACTTATACTTTTCTCATACAGGAATTTGTCAACTCATGTCCATAGAAACAAAGGAACTTCAATCACATAGCAACTAGATTTTGACTATCACTTTAACCTATGGTACTCCCTTATTTCGCTTCTACTTACAAGAAAGCAAGTAATAAGACTTTTTCTTCTAATTTTTCTCGATTAGCATGAAGTAAATAGAAACAAGCTTTTTAATAATAATTTATTGCGGAGATGTAGAGAAAGTCATGTGAATGGAACACATCACAGTTGGTTTCTGCAGCAGGATATTTTAAAGGCCGACAGTTTCCTTTGAAAGGGTTGTCCGCTTTATGCAGAGCGCTTCCTCTCTTTAAGAATGGCATGTGTTTTGTTTCCTTTGTGCTTTTTAAAAGTTCCGCTCCTCCTCTCTTTTTAGAAGCAAGGACGAAAGGCATCCTCTTCCGGTTTTCTGTTAATGAAGGATTCACGTTTAATTTTAAGGCGCAAGTTCCCTGCCATTGAAAACCGCACTACCGCAGACTGGTGGCGTGAACTGCGTCACCTAAAGTGATTAAACATGTATACCAGCATCTTCTGCCAGGCTTTCATTAAAATATACCGGCATTACAACACATTCCACGTCAACGAAGTCTATTAGTGAAGGTGGATAACTATTGCTGGGTTTAGGCGAGTTCAATTTGTATGAAAACAAATCTTATGTGCTCCATTCACATGACTTGCTCTACATCTCTGGAACAAATTATTGTTAAACAGCTTATTCTTACATTTATGTCATTACTTATTACTTGCTTCCTTGTAAGTAGAAGCGAAATAAGGGAGTACCATAGGTTAAAGTGATAGACAAAAGCTGGTTGTTATGTGACTGGAGTTCCTTTGTTTGTATGGACACGAGTTGACAAATTCCTATGAGAAAGGTATAAGTATTTTAAAGCTGAAACCAAAAACAAGGAATATTTCGAAAACGATCAACTCCACGAAAAAAAAAGTATATAACACAAATCGTGTGTTTTAATGTGATCTACATTTTTGTTAGGTTAGATTTTGTCCATCTCTTACGGTTTAGCAGTTATGCAAAATTCCGTAAACTTCGTCCAGAATAAAGAGGTCTTCAGAGGCTATTCCCAGAAAATTTAAGATATACATGTTATTTGTCAGGTAAATATCTTTAATATACGACATTTTAATCAAAATCATTAGAGCCATTTTTGAGAAAATCAAAACTATCGAAAAAGTATCCATGTAAAGGGTAGTTGGGGATGGGTGGATTTTCTTGAAAAAATTCGTGTCGATCCTTGGAAGATACGAAACTTAATATCAGCGGTTTGATATTCAACGGTCTTTTCGTTTTTGAGCTCTGCTGTCCACAGACACACACACACACCTTTTTCTGATTTTTATTAAGGGGGAGCCAAAACCTTTATTTCCGGTGAAATCTCGGTATCGAATTTTTGCGTGGAATGCAATACCTTCTCTGTACTCTATGTACATAGTACGTGTAGAGAAAGTATGTTCTAAGCCTACTGTAATACGAGTTGTTATCAACATTCAAGTTAAAGAGGGCTATATAATGAAACCATTAAAAAGACCCAGCAAGCTCAGTAAACGAACTGTATTAGTGAAGGTGGATAAGTACTGTGTTATATTTGTATAAAAAATAAAGCAGACTTTTAAAAATGTGATCTGTTACTTCACTTGCTTTTTCTCTACCTATTCTATAACTATTTTTACAAAATAATATTCTTTTATCTACTTCATCCTAACGGAGATAAACATTGATAGAAATTATTTTACTTCCTATAAGGTACATAGGTTAATAGACAAGACTAAAGCGATACTGAAACTTTTTAAGAGCAGCTCCCCTATCTTATGACATCATGGCAGACTGTTCGACTTGCATGTGCAGAAGAATTTGACAAAAATGCTACTACGTATGAGGTGTTACATTCAAATGACTTGCTCTACATCTAGCACATTATTCTTCTATCTATTTAATGCTAAAACACTAGTAGAAACGTTCTTATTACTTGCTTCTTTGTAAGTGGAAGGAAAAGAAACGGATTTGAATGCCATAGCAACCACATTTTAAAACATTTGACTATCTCTTTATCCTAGTGTATTCCCTTCTACTTACAAGGAAGCAAGTAATAAGACAATTCCAGCTAATGTTTATCTTGATTAGCATCAAGTAGATACAAGAATTTGTTTTTACTTTCTCTAGCCCCGTATGTACAATGTACATAGGGATAGAGGATTGTTGTATTTCACCCAAAAATCCTATGTGGAGATTTCACCGGAAGTACGTTTTAGGACCCCTTGAATAAAATAAAAAAAAATAAAAAAAAAAAAAAAAAAGATGAAAGAAGTCCGCGCGCGCGCGCGGTTGTGTGTGTGTGTGTGTGTGTGTGTGTGTGTGTGTGTGTGTGTGTGTACAGCATAGCTTAAAAACGAAAAGACTTAAATAACTTAAAAATGGATCTAACGATTTCGATTAAAATACCACATATTGATGGTATTTCTATCACAAATAAAATGTATATCTCTAATCTTCTGGGAATAGCTTCTAAAGACCTGTTTATTCTGAATGAATTTTGCTTAATTTGGTATAACTAGTAAACCGTAAGAGATACACAAGAACTTGCTCTACAAAAAATACACAAGTTATGTCATACATTTTTTCGTGGAGCTTACCGTTTTCGAGGTATTCCTTGTTATTAGTTTCAGTAATGAAGTACTTATACTTTTCTCAGACGGAAGTGTCCGTTTTTCTTTTATTCTAATCCTGTCCAAGCAAAGAAGCGATTTGCAATGACAATCGCATAACGATAGTTTTTAAAACATTTGACTATCGCTTTAGCCTCAGTTCCAGTTTACTTATAAGGAGCCAAGTAATAAAATTCTGTTAATGTTTATCTCGATTAGCATGAAGTACACAGAAGAATAATTTGCTACAGATGTTTTGGATGTAGAGGGTCCATCAAATATCGGTTTATGGTCGGTGTCATAAATCGCGTAGAGCGAGTATTAATGCCTGTAATTGCGTAGAGAAGGGAAGCAGTCCTACATCACAATAGGCAGGTTTTACCATGGTAATGTCCAGCGCGCGCGCGCGCGCTGATTGATGCTGTGGAATTGAAAGGCATCACCATCATGTGAAGGTGCGCGGGCCGAATTTTGAGCGAGCTTTACCCCGTCCAATTCGGTGACGGAATGTAGGTCACGTGAGAAGGTTCGATGGATCGATCCATCGCTTTTATGGCACGCCGTTTCTCTGGTAAAGTATCACTCCAGTTGACAGTCGTACAAAGGATACGCGCTTCCTTGTAATTGGGAACGTCCTGTCTGTGTCTTGTCAAGCGAATCATATCACTTTCGTGGTTTCAAACACAAAAAATCGTGTGTTCCTTTCACATGCCTTTAACTATATCTCTGCAACACATTATTGTTAAAATGCTTATTCTTCTATTTACTTCATGCTAATTGAGAAAAAATTAGCAGAAATAGTCTTATTACTTTCTTCCTTGAAAGTAGAAGCGAAATAAGGGAGTACCATACGTTAAAGTGACAGTCAAAAGCTGGTTGATGTGACTGAAGTTCCTTTGTATGGACACGAGTTGGCAAATTCCTGTATGAGAAAAGTATGTTTTTTAAAGCTGAGACCAAAAACAAAAAATATCTAAAAAAAACGATCAAGTCCACGAAAAAAAATGTATTTAACATAAATTGTGTGTTTTAACGTGCATATATTTGTTATGTACTAAACCTCTTTACAGTTTACCAATTACAGAAAATTCAATTCATCCAGAATAACGAGGTCTTTAGAGGTTATTCCCACAAAATTCCAGATAATTTCATGTTGCATGTAAATCCCTTAAATATAAGCGATTTTAATCAAAATCGTTAGAGGCATTTTTGAGAAATCAAATTTTCGAAAATTTTTCCATGTAAAGGGTGGTTTGGAGTGGTTGGATTTTTTTTTTTATCTTCGTGTTGCATGCTTGGAAGATACAGATCTTAAATACCAAGTTTGGTATTTAACGGCCTTTTCGTGTTTGAGATATGCTGTCCACAGACAATACACACACGCACGGACCTTTTTCTAAAAATCCTGTTTCTGGATTCAGGGGGACTCAAAACATATATTTCCGGAGAAATCTCGGTATTCAATTTTTGAGTGAAGTGCAATACCTTCTCTATACACTATGTACATAGTACGTGTAGAGCAAGTAAAAATAATATACATACGTATATGTAAAAATAAAAACAATTATGTATTGCATTCACATGATACTTTCTACCTATTCTGCAAACATACTTCTTACGAAAGATTATTCTTTATTAACACCATACTATAAGCATTAGCAGAATTGATCTTTTAGTTCCTTATAAGGAGAAGGAAATTAAATACACAAGGCTAAAATGACAGACAGACATTTTAAACGCTGTGCGTACGCGATTCTCATTTCTTCTACATGACCAGGAGTTAAACAACAGAGATACGAAACGAATGACGCCTTCCTATTTCAGAAAACCTTCAAGCAACTTAAAATTAAAACCAACATGGATTAGCTCAAAAATAGTACAAACAAATACTTTTTATAAAAAGTGCACGATATAAATTGTCTTTTAGCTGATCTACATTTTTTGTGTAGTAATTTTATCTTTATTTCCTGCAGTTTAACAGTAGTGGAAAAATCATTCAGAATGAAGAGGTCTTCAGACGCTATTCTCAGAAAATTGAAGAGCTACTTTTTGTCATATAAGTATCGCTAATATACGGTATTTTAATCAAAATAATTTGCTATTTTAGAGAAAATCAAACGTTTTGAAACGTTTTTCATGTGGTTTCGGGTGGGTGGATTTTCTTGAAAATCTTCGTGTCGCATCCTTGGAAGATGCCAAACTTAAATACCAAGTGTGGTGTTTAACTGACTTTTCGTTTTTTTTAGTTCTCGTGTTCAGTGTGTGCGCGCGTGTCTCTCTCTCTCTCTCTCTCTCTCTCTCTCTCTCTCTCTCTCTCTCTCTCTCTCTCTCTCTCTCTCTCTCTCTCTCTCTCTCTCTCTGACATTTTTTTCCGATATTTTTTTTTTTAATACTGAGGACCCTGAAATATCGTGTCGAATTTTTGGTTGGAATGCAATAATTTCACTACCTATTATGTGCTAAGTAGAGAAAGAAAAATATATAATTTAGATTTTCCCAGTCCAGTTCTCATAAAAACCGTTCTTTTGTCTCAATCCGATTCAGCTAATATGGTCATGACGCAAGAAAGCGGAATGTGACTCCTGTATGTTTTTGTTTTGTTTTTTGCTTTGTGGTAGTTAAACGTGTTTGGTCATATCGGACGATCAATGAAGTAATGCTCAAATGATTTCCGGATCCATGGAACTTGAAGTTATTCGACATTCTTTTCAGGATAAGGGAAAACCCCGGAAAAAAATCTTATCCGGGTAACTGATCGAAAGCGAGATTCGAACTCACGACCTTTTGAATGTGACACACATTTTACCACCACAGTACTCAGGCGGGCTTCTATAGGTTACAGTGTGTGCAAAGTGTTGAGAGAATGTATTGAGTAACAAGAAACAACATTTTAACGACAGAAAATGAGGTTAGCACTTTGCTAGTGTTATTATTCACTTGCTACTCTAACAAATGTCCACGCGAGTTTACCTGGAGACTGCGTCACTCAATACCTGCCGACATGTTAACCTTTTCAGTAGCACGGCAGAGCTGCAATTTGAACGAGCCGCCTCTGACACCGACATGCAGCTGTAAGAGATAGCAATAATGTAATCTCCCTAGTGAGGTAAACGACAGGTGATTGACTGGTGTCATAGCCATATGCGATCGTAAAGATAACATTTATCGTCTGTGAAACACAGCAAGGGCTTGTGGGGGAGTCACAGGCAATAGCACCCTCCTAAAATACCACTCCACCCACTTTACCTCAAAGAATTCTAACAAAGCCTTATTCTTCTATATACTTCCAGCTAATCGTGATAAGCATTAACACAAACTGTTTTATTATTTCCTTGTAGGTACAAGGGATTAAGGAGACATAAAAATAACATCTGTATGCTATATACAGGCCTGAATTTAGGATCTCCGACGCCCCTGGGCAAAAAAAAACATTTGCTCCCCCCCCCCCCCAACTTGCAATACATAAATTTTCACAACATAGAGAATGGCTTTACTAGTTTGGATACTCAAGTATGAGTGGCAAACACCATAAGTGAGTTTATTAAAATTTAAATAGAAACATCTAAATAGAAAGAACTTACAATAATTATACAATTACTTGTTTTGTATTTATTATGTTTTATTATTATTTTAAATATATTGTTAATTTATCCCCACAATCTTGTTACTATGGAATAAGGGGACAGACTGGCCTACAGCAATAGTCAAATCTTTTCAACGGAGCGGGACGACTATAGGATAATGTCTATGGTCCGAATTCGAAAGGTCCCGGGTTAAATCTCATGGGCGGAGTGTTTTCATGATTTCCTTCAGTCGCCTAGGTAATGCAGTATGTTAAATACCACCACCCAATGTTCCGTCCTCAAGGATTCAACTGGTAATGTGACTGCGCTGCCATCTATATACCGTGCTATTGAAAAGGTTAACATGTCAGCATCAAAGGCTGCGATAAGATTGCTGGTGTTCAGTGACACAGAAAGCAACGTTGTCACGTTTTCTCCAAATAAACTCTCCTTACACACATCGACATTTATTTGTTGTGAATAATTAGCATCTTATTAAGTGCACCTAACCACATTTTCATGACACGGTTTCTTCCTCGCTCACATTGCAGTTGAAATGTTGCATTATTGACTATTACTAGCATCAAAGCTAGACACGTGACAAGACCTCCACGTTTTCAAGAATACTCGGTAAACACCTGACAGGAGAAGTACATGAACAGAGAGAAAACAGCGAAGATATTTACTCCACGTGTAGTTAACGTCTTTCTGTCATGTCTACGTATTCAGTGGCTGATGTGACGCGCTCATTGGTGCACTGCAAAACGTCGGCGCTTCCCACAATAATCCGTGCGATATCTGAGTGGTTTCTATTAACAAAGATAAAGTGCATGTTAACCTTTTGAGTAGCACGATAATACACAAGATTGGGCGAAAAGGCGCCGATTTGGCCACTAAAAACCGCTTTTACGACCAAATTTTGATGAAGGCGATTTGCGAATTTTTGGGCTACTAAAATATTTCTGCAAAATATAACTTTTATTAATGTATGTTTTTAACTTTATGCGCCGTTTGGTAGGGAAGAGCGCTCTAAATCTAAATTGACAAAAGACGAATACTAAATCCTCTCTGACGTGAGCAAAACATATTTATACAATGTTATTTTAAGCCTGCCAACATTTTTTTGTTTTTGCGAGATATAGCTAATTTGCTGTACGTATTAATATTGTTGCTATGGATATATCATAAGTTGGCATTCTCACTTGCAATGTGGTTTCAGTGAAAGCAAAAGAAGTTTCTGTGCTGGTAGTTAATGTTTCATTATACTTCTTACATATTAGAAGTGTCGGTTTGCTTTTATCGATATTTTAACAATTAAACTTAATGATTATCACAATCATTAGTGCGGGAAGTAAAACCATACGAATAAAAAGTACGTCCCCATAGCAACATACATTTATCGTTCTGCTGATAAGGTTGTATGGTTATAAGTCTACATGTCTATAAGGCAGCCCTCAACTGAGGGAAGTAATTAATAAAATAAATACTTCAGGTAATATTTCAATATAATTATCGGCGCGTATTTTCACGCTCTTTCCTGAATCTGTGTCAGCGCAGCTCGCACTAGTTAGTGTTCCAATATTAGGATTGTGCTACACTTACAGATACCGGCTATAAGCGTCTTTTGAAAATATCCCAAGAGAGCGTGTTTGTGTACATAAAATAGTAAAATAAATTACATAGGTTAATAAAAATATTGGGCGACTTCAACTGAAACTTTGCGATTCTTTTAATGATTCGGGCGAAATTTTGAGAAGTGCTTCTGGCAACACTGCAAGAGACCTCGCAGAACTGGCTCTCATTTTCTTCGTAAAAAATGTTGACGTTAAAGTTCAGATTTGCAATATCAATGTCTTCTAGAAGGTGTTACATTAAAGATCTCTCATATCAAACTTTAAAGCCCTTTTTCTCAGATACAAATTTACTGCTTTTTCACGTATTCCAAATCAATCCATCCCAACAAGAAATACGATCATATAATATTTTCCCAAAGCAGTGCAGAAAGTGCATTATAAATGTCAGATTTGATAATTAGTTTTAAAAAATTAATAATTATGCCGTTTTTGTAGCGTAGCACTTTGCGGTGAATTTTTACTTTCTCTACACGTACTATGCACATAGAATAAGAGAAGGTATTTTACTGCACCTAAAAATTCAATAAGGAAATTACTCTAAAATATATTTAGGATCCCCTGAGAATAATAATAATAATAATAATAATAATACAAAAAAAAGTAATGTGTTCCATTCACAAAACGTCCTCTAGCTGTTCGGTAAACGAACCTTTTATTCAAAGCATTAATATGTTATCTACTTCATGCTAATCAAGATAAACATTAGCAGAATTAGTATTATCACTAGCTTCCTTGTAAGTAGAACGGAAATAGGAAAATGCACAGGCTAAAGCGATAGTCTCGTCCTTTAAAAGCCGGTCGCTATGTCAAGCAATCAAAATTCTAATCTCTTTGCTTGCCAGCAATTAGCCAAGTTGCCCACAGACACAGACACACACAGACACAAACACACACAGACAGACACACAGACGACAGACACACAGACGACAGACACACACAGAGACACAGAGCCACACAGACATACACAGAGACACAGAGACACACACAGACAGACAGACACACACACACACACACACACACACACACACACAGACAGACACACACAGACACACACACGGGGTCTTTTTTTTTGTAAATCAAGGGTCTGAAAGCATGCATTTCCGGTGAAATATGGGTATCGAATTTTTTGGGTGCAATGCATTTTCTCTATGGCGTAAGCAAAGTTGAAAAACATTTTTTGTGAGCGTGTAATCGAAAGTCGATAAAATAATAAACTTTGCATTTAAGTAGCTTCCAAGGATGCAATAAGAAATTTCGGTAAAATCCCTCCACTCCAAACTAAGCTTTACATATAATTAAATGTAGGTTTTATTTATGGACGCCCTTTATTTAACTGCTGTGGTTCGTGTTCCATTCTATACTGGGCGTGAAATACCGCTTAATTTTGCTCAGAGGGCACTTTATCAGGCTTGAGTTTTTTTACGTGCCATAAATCTGCCATATAAGAATTACTTAGTGATTAAAGTTAATTCATTATAGGTATGTTCAGCAGGAGGGAAATTATATATTCATTCAATTGATCTATTTATTTGGGATGAATATAGAACAGATCGTTTAGAAATTATGCTTTCTCATAAAACACCGAACCAACGGGTTTACTGCCCTTCCGAAGGAAGCCATGGTAGGTATTTTTACGCCCGAAAAGAATCTATCGTTCTGCGACGTTTGAATAACCAACTTGGTAATTAAGTTCCGCATCTTCCAAGGATGCGACACGAAGATTTTCAAGAAACTCCCCCCAGCCTTTACATGGAACTTTTTTCCCAAAATGGCGTAACGATTTTGATTAAAATCTCTTATATTTAAGATATGTACATGCCAAATAAAATGTATATCTTGCATTTTCTGGGAATAGTCTCCGGAGTATTTTGGATGAATTTTACGGAATTTCGCACAGCTGCTAAACTGTAAGAGATGGAATAAAACTTATCACACTACAAATGTAGAGCACGTTAAAACACACAATTTATGTTATATACTTTTTTTTCGTGGAGTTGATCGTTTTTGAGATATTCCTTGTTTATGGTTGAAAAGCTTATACTTTCTGATACAGGAATTTGTCAACTCCTGTCCATACAAAGGAACTTCAGTCACTTTCACTTTAACCTATGGCACTCCCTTACTTCGCTTCTATTTCCAAGGAAACAAGTAATAAGACTATTTCTGCTATGTTTTATATAATCCATGCAAGCCTTTTTTTTTCTTTTTTTCTTTTTTTTTTTTTTTTTACATGAATTAAAAATAAAAGAAAAATTAGAATGAGGTAACAAAGCTAAAAAGGCAGTTAACTTTAAAACGGGAGGTATAATAGTAAAAAACTGCAAACTTAAAGTTGCGCCTATCGTCCCCAAATGTGTTTATCCCTGTGTTAGGTCTTTCTCCGGGCTCTAGATGACATTTTCTAGCTACTCTCTCTATACATGTGGTTGCGACTGCAAGCAACCATCTGCCCCCAGACTTGTACCCGTAATGCATGAGAGTTTCAGATTTATTGGGGCTCCTGTCCTACAACAGTTTTATTGCCGCTCACCAACCACAAGCCAAGAGTCGTCAGAAAAACTGCGCCAAGCTGTCACGTGGCACAAATCAAATAGCTACTACAATCACTTCCAGCAACACACAATTTATTACTTTCTCTACGCGTACTATGTACATAGTGTATTCAGAAGGTATTGTATGGCACTAAATATTCCATACCGAGATTTCACTGAGCTTTTTGGGGTTCCCCGAGTCCGAAAAAAACATTTTAGAACAACGTCCGTGTATGTCTGTGGACAGACACCTTCCACGGATGCGACACGGAGATTTAAAAAAAAAAAAAATCCCCGCACTACAAACTGTCCTTTACTTGGAAAAATGTTGTAACATTTTTATTTTCTCAAAACTGGCTCCTAACGAGTTTGATTAAAATGTCTTATATTAAAGATACTTACATAACAAATGAAATATATATCTTGAATTTTCTGGGAAGAGCCTCTGAAGACTACTTTATTCTAGTTGATTTTAGTACAACTAGCAAACCATAAGAGACAGAAAAAAACTTAGTGCACAAAAAATGTAGATCTCGTTAAAATACACACTTTGTCATACATATTTTTTCGTATACTTGACCATTTTTGAGATATTCCTTGTTATTGGTTTCAGTTTTAAAAGAGTTAAAACTTTAAACATATGGCAATTTGTCAACCCGTCACAAAAAAAAAAAAAAAAAAATCTGACCTTTCAATTCACATTACTTTCTCTGCATCTGCAACAAATTCTATTTACTCCATCTAATCGAGAAGAAATTGGCAGAAATAGTCTTATTACCTGCTTCCTTGTAAGTAAGTAGAAGCAAAATAAGGGAGTACCATAGATTAAAGGATAGTCAAACGCTGGTTGCTATGGGACAAGTTCCTTTGCTTGTATGGACAGGAGTTGACAAATTCCTGTATGAGAAAAGTATGTTTTTCAAAGCTGAAGTCAAAAACAAGGAATATGTCAAAAACGATCAACTCCTCGAAAAAAAATTATATGACATAAATTGTGTACTTTAACGAGCTCTACATTTTGTAACTTTTAAGTTTTCGTCCATCTCTTACGGTTTAGCAGTTATGCAAAATTCCGTAAAATTCATCCAGAATAAAGTAGTCTTCAGAGGCTATTCCCAGAATATTCAAGATATACATTTTATTTTTCAGGTAAATATCTTAAATATACGATATTTTAATCAAAATCGAAAGTTCTTTTTTTAAAAAAATCAAAATTTTCAAAAATTGTTGTATGTAAAGGGTAGTTTGGAGTGGTGGACTTATTTTTTTTTAAACACTTCCGACTCGCATCCTTGGACGATAGCAAACTTAAATACAAAGTTTGGTAATTAACGGTCTTTTCATTTTTGAGCTATTCTGCCCATAGACACACACATACATACGGACACTTTTTCTAGAAAAGATTCATAGGTTCTCAAAACATATTTCCGGTGAAATCGCGGTATCGAATTTTTTAGTGCAACGCAATACCTTCCCTATACACTATGTACATAGTACGTGTAGAGAAAGTAAAGTGAACCACGCGGTAACCAACTGTTAAACCATCTGATTATCGTTTTAACGTCATGTATTCCCTTATTTACTTTGTTACAAGACACCATTTGTGTTAATGTTTTGTTACAGAGATGTAGAGAACGGAATACATCAGATTTTTAATCAAGTGCCAATCGAAGTACAGTATTAAAGCTAGAGCTAATTTTTAATTTCTCTCGCACAAATGTAAAATGTACATAATAGAACAAAGTTTTGAATTGCATCCAAAAATTTACATAACGAGATTTCACCGAAAAACAATGATTCAAGACTTTCTGAATCCAAAAAGTCTGATATGTTCCATTCACTTGACTTTCTCCAGCTGTTTGGCAACCAAACTTTTCTTACAAAAGTTTAATCTTCTAAGCTAATCGAGATGAACAACAGTGTAAGCAAGCTTATTAATTGATTTCTTGTAAGCAGAAGGGAAATAAGGGAATACATTACGATGAAGTGATAGTCAAATGTGTAATGTGAAACGACTGAAATTCCATTGTCTTTGTTACCAGGAGTAAACACATGAGACGAGAAGAAAGGCGATTTCCGTTCCAGAAGAGTTTAACATAAAATTGAAAACAATAACACGGAATATCTCGGAAGCGGTGAACTCTACAAAAATAATGTATACGAGATAAATTTGGGGTTTTAAGGAGATCTATTTATTTATTGTAGTAACTTTTTGTGTATCTTCGATTTAACAGTTATTTAAGTCATCCAGAACACACGTTTCGCTAGTCATAAACACATTAGCAATCCTTGAGAAAATCAAATGTGTCATGTGAAAGGCAATTGCTTTTGTGGGAGTTTCCTGAAAATCCTTTCAAGATACTAAACTTAAATACAATATTTGGTATTTAACAGACTATTCGTTTAAACTTTTTCTTCACACACTATGCACATTACTATATAGAGAAGGTATTGCATTCCAACCAAAAATTCTATTTGCGATTTCACCGGAAATATATGTTTTAGAGTCCCGTGTCCAAAGAATGCTTTTATAGAAAAAGGTCCGCGCGAGCGTGTGTGAGTGTGTGTGTGTGTGTGTGTGTGTGTGTGTGTGTGTGAGAGAGAGAGAGAGAGAGAGAGAGAGAGAGAACGATGACTCAAAAACGAAAAGTTGGTAAAATACAACTTCAGGGTTGCGACACGAAGGTTTTGAGAAAAATACCCTCCCCACTCACACTAACCTTTATGTGGAAAATTTTTGAAATTTGTTTTCTCAAAAATGGCTAACGATTTTGATTAAAATACCGTATACTAAAGAGATATATATATTTATATAAATAAAAAAACGCTACTTTGAGCAAAATCGTTAGCAATTTTAAAGAAATCAAAATTTTCGAAAACGGGTAATTTGGTTGGGGGTGATTTTCTTGAAAATGTTCGTGTTGCATCCTAGAAGATAAATTTAAATACTAAGTTTGGTATTTAACGGAGTTTTCGTCTTTGAGCTGAGCTACATACACACAGGGATATTTTTGTTAAAAAAGGGGGGGGACGGGATTCCAAAACATTTATTTCCGGTGAAATCTCGGTATGAAACTTTTAGGTGGAGTGCAATACCTTCTCTATACACAGAGTAAAAATGTAAGTGTTGCAAACGTGTTATTAGTATACATGATCCACATTTTGGTATTGATGGAATTATCCATTTGTAGCTATGCCCCGAGTTTCCATCCTGAAAGCTGCTGGAATGGTCTCCAGTGTTAAAAATGCGAACAATGAACTTTCCACAAAGTTCCCCAAGGAAATTAGATTAGCTGGCAAAGTAACTAAGAAGAAAAAAGCGTTAAAAAGTTTCCGGGTTTCAAAATCAGTGAAGGAATCGCGTTGATCACAAGAATTGGTCCGCTGACGAGCTTGTGTGTGCGCGCGCAGTCAGGTGAGAGAAGCTACAAAAGTTGCTAGTTAAATTAGATTTCTTCCCTTGTGTAAACTGCAGCCAAGAGGCCCGGGGTCGATCCCAGATTCACGAAAAACTTGGCAACAAACGTTAATTAGCACGCTGGGGGGGGGGGGCGGGAACCTGGTCTAATTAGCTCATTCCGGGAGAGCACTTTCTAAACACAACATTCACATGAGCTTCTCTACCTGTTCTGCAACAAACTCTACTTCCTGTTAAGGGGTCGAAATGTCCCATCTTGCCAGCTACATTTTCAAGGTACTATATACCTTTACTGTTCAACTACCCTTTACATGGATACTTTTTCAATAGTTTTGATTTTCTCAAAAATGGCTCTAATGATTTTGATTAAAATGTCGCATATTAAAGATATTTACCTGACAAATAATATGTATATCTTAAATTTTCTGGGAATAGCCTCTGAAGACCACCTTATTCTGGACGAATTTTGCATATCTGCTAAACCGTAAGAGATGGACAAAAACTAGGCTAACAAAAATGTAGATCACATTAAAACACACGATTTATGGTGTATACTTTTTTCGTGGATTTGATCGTTTTCGAAATATTCCTCGTTTTTGTTTTCAGCTTTAAAAAACTTACTTTTCTCATAGGAATTTGTCAACTCGTGTCCATACAAACAAAGGAACCTCAGTTACATAGCAACCAGCTTTTGACTATCACTTTAACCTATGGTACTCCCTTATTTCGCTTCTACTTACAAGGAAGCAAGTAATAAGACTATTTCTGTTAATTTTTCCTCGTTTAGCATGAAGTAAATAGAATTATAAGCTTTCTAACAATAATTTGGTACAGAGATGTAGAGAAAGTCATGTGAATGGAACATCAAATTTTTAGAGGCTAGTATTATAATAAATAAAATGATGGGCGACATTAAATGTTTATTACCGAATTGTTTTCTTTTCCACTAAAAGTTGCTAAAAACTAATGGGGGTCAAGGTGTACCTTGTGTTAAGACTCCCACAAGAATCTCTTGGAGCAGATCGATCCAGTTCCCGCTGTGTTGATACCAGCAACTACTACATTTAACATGTCTAGAGATTTCAGCTGTAAAACAGACACTTCCCATAGCCCTAACAGTGTTCCCAACTGCTTTTTAACGCTAAGGGGAGTGAAAATGTTAACGTTTCATCCATTATCTCAGCAAATATTTAACATAATGAGCTACATTACTACTTTCTTTATATGTACATAGAGAAGGTAGTGTAACGCACCCAAATTTCGATACCAAGATTTCAAAGGAATACATGTTTTCGGTCCCCCGAGTAAAAAAAAAAACTGTGGAAAAAGATCCGTGTGTCTGTGGACAGCATAGCTCAAAAACGAAAAGACCTTTAAATACCAAACTTGGTATTTAAGTTTGGTATCTTGCAAGGATGTGAAAGGAAGATTTTAAAGAAAACCTCCCTTCCCCAAGTACCCTTTGCATGGAACTCTTTTCAAAAAGTTTTATTTTCTCAAAAATAGCGCTAACGATTTTGATTAAAACATCATATATTAAAGATATTTACCTGACAAATAATATGTATATCTTGAATTTTCTGCGAATAGCCTCTGAAGATCACTTTATTCTGGATGAATTTTACGGAATTTTGCATAACTGCTAAACAGTAATAGATGAACAAAAACTTGCCTGACAAAAAAATGTAGATTACATTAAAACACACAATTTTTGTTATATATACATATTTTCGTGGAATTGATCTTTGGGATATTCCTTGCTTTTGGTTTCAGCTTTGAAAAACATACTTTTCTCATACGGGAATTTGTCAACTCCTGTCCATACAAACAAGGGAACTTCAGTCACATAGCAACCAGCTTTTGACTATCACTTTAACCTATGGTACTCCCTTATTTCGCTTCTACTTACAAGGAAGCAAGTAATAAGACTATTTCTGCTAATTTTTCTTGATTAACATGAAGTAAATAGAAGCATAAGCTTTTTAACAACAATTTGTTGCAGAGATGTAGAGAAAGTCATGTGGACGGAACACATGTGTGAACTAAAGACGCTTTTGATGACAGTTGATAAACAGCAAGACTTTGATGTTGCGCTAACCACTTGGCCATCTGTCGACCAGCTTAACACGTCACGCGTCAAGACATCAGAGGCTAAGGACTTTGCTTTCTGGTTGTCAGACAGCTGTGGCAAGGCCAGGATCTTCCTAAATCCTATTATATACCTCAAGGTCTTGCTGAGGGACAGCATGGATTATGTCTGCAGACATGACACACGCGAGCGACTATTTCACTTTCTTACTCAACCAACTTTTTGGAAAATTCAGCATTCTTCTCGTTTGTGCTGAAGTGCAGGGGTTCGAGTCCCGTTACATAATAGCGAAAGGCCCGTGCTGTTAGTGCTTTCAACATTTTGTCGACTGCCTCCGTGGTCGAGTGGTCAGCGAGCTGACTTCCGGGTGGAGAATTTTTCTTTAGCCAGATTTATTCCCTATCTGTAAGTAGCGAGAGTGAGAAAAAGAAAATGATTTAAAGCTACGTAAAAATAAGCTAGAGACAACCCGATATGACCTTAGATGTCTCTGTAGTGTTATGATGCTAGCCTGGATGTTTTTCGGCCGCATGGCTTATACGATCCAGCGGTGCATTCTCGTATCGCCGATGTCTTCCTTACTTGTGTTTCTGGTGGTGATGTTAAGAAAATCTGATGTGTTCGACATCTCTGC
This sequence comes from Hymenopus coronatus, assembly GCA_030762935.1. Lineage (NCBI taxonomy): Eukaryota > Metazoa > Arthropoda > Insecta > Mantodea > Hymenopodidae > Hymenopus > Hymenopus coronatus. Next base: position 4,616,069 of record CM060894.1, read on the forward strand.
AACAAATATCTCATGCTAATCAGAAAAAATTATCAGAAATAGTATTTGTGGCTATTAAAGTCTCCGAACAATACGAACGGTGGAGGAAGTTGGCTTAAGAGTAATTGAAGCTCATTAATATCTAAATTCATGCTGTTGGGTAAATATATGTTACATATGCATATAGGAGTTGGTAGTAAAACTATCAATGCTATGGCTTCCATTGTTGTATTCAATTTAATTTCTTTGTGGGGCAATTCTCTTTAATAAATAAATTATCTTTATTGCGCGACCCGCAATAGCTCGGTTTTTATTATAAGCAGAGTACTGCCTAATATTTGGAGCAAAATTGCCTTTAAAGTTAGTTTCTTGTGAACATATTATTTTGGGTCTGTATTTATTGATAAGAATGTTAAAATATTCTATTTTTGCACAGAATCCTTGAATATTCCGTTTGGAAAATTCCACTTTCCGTCATATCTAGGTAGTGATATGGGAAGGAATTTCAGCAGGGGCTGGTGGTTTACTGTATATCATACAACAGTTTTTCTATTTGACTGAATCTATTCTTGAGCGATTTGTTGTTAAGTAAGGAATGTTAATGGCCGTGTAGTTCGGTGCTACCGATACATCAGGTGCACCTGCAGTGTTTTCCAGAAAACGTTTTAATTGGTCATAGTTCAACATATAGTTACAGGGGGAGCTCTGTATCGTTTCTTGGATTGTTGACAACTGATCATTAATGAGTGTGTCGGTTTTCTTGGATTTTTTTGGAATATGTAAGGTTTTTAAATTCCTGTTCTTCATTGCTTTGTAATGATGAATCAGATACCTGTTGTTCATCACATTGATGCTCTGTGATTTTACTGTTTCAAAGCAAGGTTCTTTTGGTCCATTGGCGTAGTATTTTCTAAAGAAGGAAAATCTTCTTTAAGGTTATGTTTTGATATTATTAACACATCTTTGTGTTCTTCAGCAGACGTAAGATTTTTATCTTTTCTTTGCGTTCACATTTTCTGGATCCAAATCTTCATTGGTTGCATTTTTGTTGTTTATCTTATATATTAAGTCGTCATTGGTCGATGTTTTGTTTTTTGAGGTTGGATTTTCATTAGTGCCTTCTTTGCCTAGAAGCTCGGTATTGGTTTGTTTATCTGGAAACGTTTCCTGTGTAGACCCGCAATATTTGGCTAAATGCCCCTCCAGTTTGCAGATGAAACACGGATGAGGTATATCCAGTCGTAGTTTGTTTGTAAATTATCAAAATGCTCAGATTTAATATAAAACATCTGACGACGGGAACTCGTAATGTGGTGCAGTTGCTCTAAGGTAGGATATTGAAAATATGCCACGTTTCATTAGCTGCTCTTCTAGTACATAATTTGGTATGACATTGGATATAACTTTTGTTTTTGGTCAAAAGGGGTCTCATCTCTAATAAGATATTATTGATATTTGTGTGTTTTGAGGTTAGTTCCTCAACTAAATCCTTGTTTGACGTCTGCAGTTGGAAATCCTTGAAACAAATCTAATGTTAGCAGCAAGTATGTACTCTTTGATTGCAATACTAATCAGAGCCTGTTCTCTGGAAGGTGCTGTTGGAGCTATTGCACAATAGCTCCTTATTTGTCAACATTGTGTTTTCGTTTAATTTGGTAGGAGGAACAACCGATAGGTGCGTGCCTGTCGTTGTCATGAGCAGTTACATCAACATGCTCGCAATGAAAATGGCAACAACAAAATAAATAGTCTTACCTTTATTTGTTGAGGTCCTGTACATTACGATTAACGTCAGTAGATAACTGGGAACAATCCCAAAAATCGAAATAGACACTTAAAACTGGAGCCGTATGATTCTGCGTGAAACTCACTCCCGTTTTTCTTTTGTCCTCCGTTCCTGTATTTCTATGGACAGGAGTTGATAAATTCCTGCATGAGAAAAGTATTTAAAGCTGAACGATGCATATCCCAAAAAAAAAATGTATATAACAAATTGTGTGTTTTTACGAGCTCTCCACCTTCTTTTAAGTTAGTTTTTGTCTATCTCTTACGGTTTACCAGCTATGCAAAATACCGTAAATTCCATCCAGAATAAATTAAGACTTCAGAGGCTAGTCACAGAAAATTCAACATACACATTTTATTTGCCATGTATATATCTTAAATGCAACAGATTTTAATAAAAATCTTTAGAGCCATTTTTAAGAGAATCAAACATTTTTTTTTTTCATGTAAAGGGTAGTTGGGGGTGGGGTGATTTTCTTGAAAATGTTCGTGTTCCATCCCCGATTGGTATTTAACGAACTTTTCGTTTTTGAGCTACGCTGTCCACACACACACACGGACCCTTTTATAATTTTTTTTTTTATTCAGGGGGTCTCAAAACATATTTCCGATGAAATTTCGGTATGGAACATTTGGGTACAATACAATACCTTCTTTATACACTATGTACATACTACGTGTAGAGAAAGTTAAACAACTGCGGTGTTTAATGCAGGTGTACAGCCAGAGTTAAATTTCAGGTATTGCTAATGCATTACTTGGGTAAAACAATAACTTGATTATATAGAAGGATGTTTGTGTTTAGAGAGAGGCACCGTCGGTAAAGCAGAGTTGATATCGTACCATACCTATATTAGTTTACATAACTTATAAACTTCTAGCAACTTATTAAGGACTGAAACTTCGGTCGTCCTGAAGTATGGAGAACCCTGCAGCTTCTTACGTCAAACACTGAAATTGAAATTCCTTGAACAAATGTTCATTATCAAACTGCAATGAAGTAGACAAATCTTTTTTACTTTCTCTACAGTACTACATAGTGTATAGAGAACGTATCGTATTGTACTCAGATTTCATCGGAAATACATGTTTTGGGTCGCCCTGAATATATGTGTGTGTGTGTGTGTGTGTGTGTGTGTGTGTAAAGAAAAAGCAATTTCAGAAAAGATCCGTGTGTGTCGGTGGATAACATAGCTAAAAACGAAAAGACCGTTAAATACCAAACTTGGTATTTAAGTTTGGTATCTTACAAGGATGCGACACGAAGATTTTCAAGAAAATCCCCCCCACCCCCAATTACTCTTTACATGGAAAATATTTGAAATTTTTAATTTTTAGAACGAATTTATTAAAACATGGTATATTAAAGATAATTTTTAGAACGAATTTATTAAAACATGGTATATTAAAGATATTTACATGACGAAATGTATATCTTGAGTTTTCTGGGAATAGCTTCTGAAGACCTGTTTATTCTGGATGAATTTTGCTCAACTGGTAAACCGTAAGAGATAGACAAAAACCTGAGAACTTACTACATAAAAGCTGTAGAGCTCATTAAAACACACAATTTGTTACAAGCATTATTTTCGCGGAGTTGACAGTTTCATCAGATATTCCTTGTTAATATAAATAGTAATGAAGTTTTATTTATGGACGCTCTTTAACTGCTGTGGTTCTCAGCGTCCCATTCTACACTGGGCGTGAAAGACCGCTTAATTTTTCTGAGGCCTATCTATCAGGCTTGAGGTTCTTTTGCGTGCCGTAAATCTACGACACGGGACCAACGGCTTTACTTCCGTAGGAAGCCATGCTAAGGATTTTTACGCCCGAAAAAATCCAACCCGCGTTCTTGGGTATACCTTGTTAATGGTTTCATCTTTAAAATGTTTATAGTTTTTTCATATGGACTTTGTCAACTCCTGACCATACAACAAAAACACTTTAGCCACCTAGCAACCACATTTTAAAACATTTGACTATCACTTTAACCTATGGTACTCCCTTATTTCGCTTCTACTTACAAGGTAGCAAGTAATAAGACTATATTTGCTAATTTTCTCTTGATTAGAATGAAAGAAATGGAAGAATAAGCTTTCTAACAATAAATTGTAGAGAAAGACATTAGATTTTGTTTAGGTGAACAGTGTTGAAAACAAAAGACGTACAAGTTGGGATATGTGCTCGCAGCTGGCAGAGATAAGACGAGGTGCTAGGGGATTACTATCGCTTAGCACCACTTGGCTTCTCAACGCAAAGAGGCCTGCTGCTGGCGTCGCGACGCTCCACCTTTTTACTCCTCTGCAGGTGCTCAACAAAACCACCCGCAGTATCTCAACTCACCTATTAGCTATGCACATAGTGTATAGAGAAGCTATTTTAGCGCATCCAAAAATTAAATACAGAGATTTCACCGCAAATATATGCTTTGGGTCCCCCTGAATACAAAATAGAAAAAGGTCCGTGTGTGTGTGGACAACATAGCTCAAAAACCGAAAGACCGTTAAATACCAACCTTGGTATCTTTCAAAGATGTGAGACGAAGGTTTTCAAGAGAATCTCTCCAACAGCTCTAACAATTTTGATGACAGTATCGTATATTAAAGATATTTACTTGAAAAATAAAATGTATATCTTGAATTTTCTGGGAATAGCCTCTGAAGACTACTTTATTCTGGATGAATTATACGGAATCTTGCATAACTGCTAAATTGTAAGAGATGGACAAAAACTTACCGCACAAAAAATGTACAGCAGGTTGTCACATACGATTTGTTATATACATTTGTTTTCGTGGAGTTGGTGGTTTTCTAGCTATTCATTGTTTTTGGTTTCAGCTTTTAAAAACATTTTTCTCATACAGGAATTTGTCAACTTCTGTCCATAGAAAGAAAGGAACTTATTACATAGCAACCAGCTTTCGACTACACTTTAACCTATGGTACTCCCTTAATTCTCTTCTGCTTACAAGCAATAAAATAGTAAGACTATTTCAGCTATTTTTTTTTCTCGAATAGCATGAAGTAAATAGAAGCATAAGGTTTTTAATAATAATTTGTTTCCGAATTGTAGAGAAAGTCGTGTGAATGGAAGACCATCAGATTTTTCTATTTAGGGGATCTCAAAACATGTATTTCTGGTGAAATCTCTGCATCTAATTTTAGGGTGGTATACAGTACGTTCTCTATCCCCTATGTTCATACGTGCTAGAGAAAATAAAAAGGTTATTTAAAATGTGTAAATGTTTGTTTTAAAGTGGTCTTGACTTAAGTCTGTCTAGAGAGAGGAAGTATTGTATTCCATGTCATTATTTATCCGCAAGTGTATGCTTCAGTTTTAAACTCTTCACATACGTGAATTTGTCAACTCCTGGCAATAGAAAGAAATGGATTTCAGATTTTAAAATATGTTGACTCGTTTTAGTGTACTCCATTATTTTCCTTCTACTTACTCCTGTGGTCCATTCGCTTTACTTTCTCTACATCTCGGTAAGAAAGTATTATTAAAAATCACATTCTTCCATCTACATCATACACACTAACAGAAATTGTCTTATTCCTTGCTTCCAACAGAGGAACACGCTTAGCTAAAAGGGTATTCAAATCTTTCATAAGCTGGTTGTCAAGTGGTTGAAATCTGTTTCTTTGCAGCGCCAGGAGTTAAAACTTTTCTGACATGCAATGTGTAATTATTTTCAATCAGAAATAAATTGTGCTTTTTAACGTGATCTACATTTTTTGTGTAGCAACTTTCTGCCAGCTCCTGTAGTTTACCAGTTACGCAAAATTCATTCAGAATAAAGAGAAAATTCAACACATACATTTCATTTGTCATATAAATATATTTAATATGCGGTATTAAGTACGTATTTGCTATATAAATATATTTTAATTAAAACCGTTAGCCATTTTTGAAAAAAAATCAACATTTTCGATATTTTTTCCATGTAAAGGGTAGTTTGGTGAGGGGGAAATTTTATCGAAATCTCCATGTTGCATCCCTGGAAAATACTAAACCTAAGTACCACAATTGGCATTTTACAGACTTTTCGTTTTTGAGTTATCGTCTTCACAGAAACACACACACATATACACACACGCGCGCTCTCTCATCTAGACGGCCCGGGTTCGATCCCAAGCGACCGCAGTTGAGATTTGTGGTGGACAAAGCGGCGCAGAGGCGGGTTATCTCCGGTTTCCCCCGCCATTACATTCCACCGGGGCTCCATCTTCATGTACCACAGTGTCATCGCCTGCGGTACCAGAGCAGTAAAAGCGGGACCTTTTTCCAAACAATTTTTTTTACACAGGGGACCCTTAAACGTGTATTTCCGGCGAAATCTCGGTATTGAATTTAGGATGCAATACAATATCTTCTCTATACACTATGTATATAGCAGGTGTAGAGAAAGTAAAAAGCATTTCTGTTAATATTTATTTCGATTAGCAGGAAGTAGATAGAAGAATAAGCGTTTTAACAATAATTTAATACACAGTTGAGAAAGACATGTGAATGGGACACAACATTTTTGTAAGTGACGGGCAGTACCCAATAGCAGATATTATATTATATTATATTTTGTATGAAAACATGATTCGACCCTTTTATACAATTGTACGTGCTGGACCACATTTACGACAAGATGAGGAAAACGCTTCAGTAACGTGGAAATACCCTTCAAATTATGGTCGAAGATCGCAAACACTGAAGCCGTATTCCCCAGTTATTGTTAATCTAACATCATTATCCAGCAGATCCCTTATTCGCTATACAATCTCAACATAAGAAAGATAATATTTTTATCAGATAAATAAATCTCCTGTTGCTTCGAGCGGCAACATTTAATGGCACAATTTAGCCAATTAACTGTAAACGTTCACACTAAAATAAACAATAGCTTCGGTTTTTTTTAAGACCCATTTATTATAGTCGGCTTCCAAGGAAAACGTCTCATGAATTCCGTTTACATAACTTTCTCTAGCTGTACCAAATAGAAAAGCTTATCCTTCTATCTACTTCATGCTAATCGAGATAAACATTAACAGGAATTGTCTTAAGGGTGTACCATAGGTTAAAGTAATAGTGGAATCGTTAAAATCTGTCGCTATGTCTAACAAATTGCTGTTCGATTTCCTTTGCATGATCGCGTTTAAGAAAAGCGGCGCAGGGGTAGGTTTTCTCCGGTTTCCCCCGCCATCGCACTCCACCGGTGCTCCATCTTCACGCTATATATCAGTGTGAACGTCTGCGGTGCCTATGTAGTGTAAACGGACGTTAAACGCTACCCAAAAAAACCAATCCACCACAACCATACTACTTTGGTCTGCGACAGGCAGATGGCATTCTTTCTAGTCGGTTTTTGACAGAGCACTTGGTATTACCATCAGTTTTAGAACTTTGGGTCGTGGTATTAAATATCCAATCCTGTATTTACCTTGACGACTGAAGGAAACCACGAAAACACTTCAAACAGATTGGTCGGTTTGCGGGATTTGAAGTCGGGACTTCCCGACGTTACCGCCTGAGGCATCCCGCTCGGTTTTCTAGTTTTGTCGCCTTTAAGTTTACCAAGAAACTGGAAACTTTCTGCTCCCCCAACACCGAAAACTTCTCTTCAAAGCACTTCTAATTTTAATTCCCTTCCCAAAAGTGTATGAGAAGTGAATTTAGCTCATTACAGAGGATGCAGCAAAAAGCCACACACCTGCACACTCCAGGCCAGGCAACACAACAACAAAAAACTTGGTCACGCAATAATGAATGACGAGCCCAGCAACCACAATTATATTCCAACTGCACCACATGTAATTCTATACAGGGTGTTAATGAACTATACCCAACTATTTTCACACAATATGTAGATTACTTAAATAAGTAATTAGGAGACTTATGGCCTGTTTATTGAAATTTCGAAGTAACGGCTATAAGTCTCTGAAGTGCCAGTACGCCACGTATCGCGGCACTTCGTCAGGAATGAAAAAATAATAAAAAATAAAACATGCAATCTAGGAGAGGAATCGAACTCATGACCTTTGGGATAGCAGCTTCCCGCGTTACGCATTAAGCCACCAGAGCACTTGAAAAATCGCCTCCAGAGAAGGCTACATAACTCAAGAACGTAGGTAATGAATGCTCAGTGTAGCACTGTCAAGTGATTAGTTTGAGATTTTACAGATTTTAGCGACATTAAATCTTGAGAACGCTAGTAACGAGCTGCTAAAACTTGATATTTCTATACTCGGGGGGCAGCAGTTTTAAAGCCATTTTTTCAACCTGTTTTGCCTTAACACCGACCTATCAGCACCTGATACCCACACGTTTAACGGGGACCATGCATCACCAATTTCAAATTACTTACATCAGTCACGTGCACAATCTCGCAAATTATTTCGGAGTAGTTCATTAACATATATATACAAAGAATCTTCATCAAGCCGCTGATGGTTTTACAGAGAACACATGTGAATGTAGCATTCTTACTTCACTACCTTGTATCAAATATTCTTATTGCTTGCTTCCTTAAGTAGAAGGGAAGTAAGGGAGTACACTAAGCTAAAGCGATAGCCAAATGTTTTAAAAGCAGATTGCAATATCGTTGTCATTGAAATTCGTTCTGTTTCTATCGCGAGGAGTAAAACGAGAGATAAAAAGCCCGCCTGGGTAGTGTGGTGGTAGCAGGTCTGCTTCACATTTAAAAGGTCGTGAGTTCGAATCTCGCTTATGGTGAGTTGCCCGGATAAGGTTGTTTTTTTTTTCCCGGGGTTTTTTCCCTTATCCTGAGAAGAAGAATGTTCAGTAACTTTGAGCTCCATAGACCCCGACATCATTTCACCAATTCCATTCATCGTCTGATATGACCAACCAGGTTAAAGGATGTTAACCTTAAAAAAAAAAAAAAAAAAAAAAAATAATAATAATAATAATAATAATATGTTTCTGCTAAATAGAAGCATAAGCTTTTTTAACAATAATTTGTTGCAGAGATGTAGAGAAAGTCATGTGAAGGGAACCAAGTTTTTTTTATTTTATTCAGGGAGCCTCAAAACATATTTCCGTTGAAAACTCGTTATTGAATTACCCTGTCTATACACTATGTATATAATACCTATAGATTAGATAGCATTCTGTAGGCTCGTTTAGGCCAGGAACCCCCTGAACATAACTTGCCAGAATATACATGTATAGATATGTAAAGAGAGAGAGAGATAAACGTGGTCGAGTGGTCAGCGAGCTGACTTCTGACCCTGTTGTTCCGGGTTTGATTCCCGGCTGGGCGGGGAAGTTTTTTTAACCAGAATTATTCCCTATCCCCCACAGAGTCTCGAAGTATTTGAGTGAACATGTGTGTGTGTGTGTGTGTGTGTGTGTGTGTGTGTGTGTGTGTGTGTGTGTGTGTGCTGAGGAAAATAAACTATTTAAACCCATAGTAAAGAACCTACAGACGAGTTGTTTCTAATACAAAGCCCCCGATATGACCTTACATGTTAAAGGTGCTATATAAATGAAACAAAAAATAAATAGAAGAGAGAGAGAGATAAACGTGGTTGAGTGACCGGCGACCTGGCTTCTCACCCGGAGTTCCCCGGTTCGATTCCATGCTGGGGCGGGGAAGTTTTTCTTTAACCGAAATTATCGTTAGAGTCTGCAAGCATGAATGTAAGAGCTAATGTTCGCGTGTTTAGTAACAAAGTTTATTAACCTGATGTTCTGAACCTACAGTTTCGCAAGTCAAAGCCCCCAATATCACCATTTATGCTAAAGGGGGCTACACAAATGAAACAAAAAAGAGATGAAGGTGCGAGGTCTTCCCGTTTGAGAAAAGTTAATATTTTCTTAATGAAGCCGATGATATAGAACCTCAAAGGGTTAGCTCACCAAAAAACTATATAACAAATTGTGTCTTTCATGAGATTACATTTTTTCGTGCAGTAAGTTTTTGTTCATCTCTTAAGCTTTAGCTTATTCAAAAGTCATCCAGAACGAAGAGGTCTTCAGGGGTTGTAGCCAAAAATGTCAATAAATACATTTTTTAATCAAAATCTTAGTCATATTTGGGTAAATGGAAAATTTCGATAACTCTTCCAAGTAAAGGGTAATTTGGGTTGGCGAGGTTTTTCCTGAAAGTTGCTCAACTTAAATACTAATTTGGATTTAACGGGCATTTCGGTTTTGAGTAATGCTGTCACAGATGCACACAACTACAAATACCTTACTCCTCTTGGGTATCGAATATTTGGGTGCAATGTAATACCTTACGTACGGACTCTGCACATTCCACATAGATGTCGAGGGAAGAAAATAGGACTGACAAGAATCTTCCTCAGCAACTTTGTTCAAGGTGTCACTATCCACAAGTGAAACAAGAATGGTCTGCCCTGTCCAACACAGGTACACTTTCGTCTGTGAAACATCTCATTACGTGCCAAACGAACTCCCGACAGCCCTGCACAAACTACAATTCTCCAACAAGGTCTTGATAATGTGATCACATATTCTTTGCATGCAAGAAACTATGGACAGCAACACAAGATTTCCAGGGTCAGATTGTCATTCATCTTCCATGCAATGCGACTCAGAATGTTCACGTATATACTGCTACGATAGCATTTTGAACCATGTAAATGTAAACCTCCTATGTAATGCACTGAAATGTGTGTAGAATACATGTGTTATTTGTAAATGCATTCTCAATTGTTAAGTGTTATTGATATTGTCTTTGGCTATAAGGATAATATCTAAATGCCAATTAAAAAAAAAAAAAAAAAACACCATATAGTGCACTTTAATCTGAAGTTTTCGTTTCTGTGTGTGCATTACAAAAATGTTCACACTAAATGTTAAATATTGTCATATTTAAATGTTAATACACGCCATTGTTCACAACAAAACATAAAATTCACCTGAATAGCAGCGTATTGAGCTTCTTACTTGTTTTATGCATACTTTGTTTTATGTTTATTCAAATTTGCACTTTGTAACTATAAAGAGAAGTCGGGATATCACTTGCAGTTACAAAATTAAAAAATATGATACATTCACATGACTTTCTGCACATCTCTGCACCTTATGCTTCTATTTACTTCATACTAATCGAGAAAAAAAACAGCAGAAATAGTCTTTAAATTTGCTTGCTTGTAAGTAGAAGCGAAATAAGGGGGTACCATAGGTTAAAGTGATAGTCAAAAGCTGGTTGCTCTGTGACAACTTCCTTTGTATGGACACGAGTTTCAAATTCCTGTATGAGAAGGGTATAACGTTTTTTAAAGTTGAAATCAATAACAAGGATAACCTCAGAAAAAAATGTATATACAACATAAATTATGTGTTTTATCGTGATGAACATTTTTTGTCCAGTAAGTTTTTGTCTATCTCTTACGGTTTACCAGTTATGCAAAATTCCGCAAAATTCAGATATACATTTTATTTGTCGGGTAAATATCTTTAGTATACGATATTTTAATCAACATTGCTAGAGCCATTTTTAAGAAAATAAAAAATTTCGAAAAAAGTTGCGTGTTAAGGGTAGTTGGTCGTGAGGGGATTTTCTTGAAAATCTTCGTGTCGCATCCTTGGAATAAACCCGCCTTAAATACCAAGTTTGGTAATCAACGATGTTTTCGTTTTTGAGCTATGGTGTCTACAGTCAAACACACACGGACCTTTTTCCAAAAATCCTTCTCTATACACTATGTACATAGTACGTGTAGAGAACGTAAAATATCCTAAGCAATTGGCGAGAGGTTTGAAGCCTCCCCATGATAAAAGAACCCCTCTACGATATAATGCTCAGCGAGGCGCAACCCTCAAGTAAACAGGTCACACGGGTCACTGACAACCCACCAAGACCTACATTTCAACCAAAACACGGACATCGCCTAATTGTCTTCATCGCGTGCAGAACACCGTAAAATCTCTTACACTCACAAGCGATCCACACCTAGCCAATTAACACACACAGCCTAGCAAGTCTTCTCCCAGAACACTGCTTAGAGATGGTCACTAGTGAGCGTTTGAAAATTCCCTTCTTTCCTTAGCCAGCACAAACAAAAACATGACTTTCTCTACATCTCTGTAATAAATTATAGTTATAAACCACATTCTTCCATCTACTTTATGATAATCCACATAAACAGTAAAATCTCTTACACTCACAAGCGATCCACACCTAGCCAATTAACACACACAGCCTAGCAAGTCTTCTCCCAGAACACTGCTTAGAGATGGTCACTAGTGAGCGTTTGAAAATTCCCTTCTTTCCTTAGCCAGCACAAACAAAAACATGACTTTCTCTACATCTCTGTAATAAATTAGTTATAAACCACATTCTTCCATCTACTTTATGATAATCCACATAAACATTAACAGAAATTGTTTAAATTACTTGCTTCCTTGTAAGTACAAGCAACATAAGGGAATACACTAGGATAAAACAACTTTCAAATCTTTTAAAAGCTGGTTACCATCGTTAAAATCCGTTTCTGTGCAGGGCCAAGAGTTCACAACTTTTCGTGTGAGAAAAGTAATTATTTTAAATCTGAAACAAATGAGGAATATCTCAGAATATCAATTCTACGAGAAAGAAAAACGTATATGACATAGATTGTGTGTTTTAACGTGATCTACATTTTTTGTATAGCAAATTTCTGTGTTATCTCTTATGGTTTTATTAGTTACGCAAAATTCTTCAGAGGTTATTCGCAGAAAATTAAAACTTATACATTTTATTTTTTGTCATATAAATATCTTCGGAAGATGCTAAACTTAAATAAGTTTGGTATTTTACCGACTTTTCGTTTTTGAGTTATCGTGTTCACAGTCACATACACGGACCTTTTCCAAAAGTGCTTTTTTTGTATACAGTGGATCCTAAAACATGTATTTTCGGTGAAATCTCGGTATCGAATTTTGAAGAGCTTCCTTGGTTTGAAAGTGATGTCCTCCTAGCCATGTCTTCAGTCCAAAAAAAAGGTGAAAGTCGCTGGATGCCAGGTCAGGACTGTACGGCGGATGATCGAAAAAGTCCCATTAAAATTGTTCAAGGAGCCGATGGGTTGTGCCAGCAGTGTGTGGATCAACACAATTCCTCAAGTCAGCATTCCTCTTCGTTTGTTTTGAATGGCTCTCCGCAAACGTCGTACAGTACGAAGATCTTCAAAATAACTTCAATGGTCATTTGAAATCATTGGCGGCAACATTTTTTGAAGCGGGTATTGCAAAGCTTGTGCACAGGTACGATAAATGTCTCAATCTTTTCGGTGATTATGTTGAAAAGTAACCATAAGTGTACAAAACTTTTAGTAGTAAAATAGCTGTTTTCTATGAGCTTGTCTTTTATTTATAGCCTATGAGACGTTGAAAAGGAGACGGACGGTGTATCATGTTGGCAGTTCCTTTCGCAGAAGACTTCTTTGCGCGTGGTGATTATCGGAAGGCTGCCTGTCTGTCAGTCAGTCCGGGGCCACTAATTGCCAACTGCTGTCCCGTAATTGCTGCAGTTGTGGTTGTCCATCTCCCTTTTCTTGGGACACAAAACAGCGCTTTCTTCCCTTCCTAACTTTGTTATAACACCAACCATTAGGAGTCCTTCTTGCGAAGTAAATACAAGCATTAGCTTTTTTACAATAATTTGCTGCAGAGAAAGTCATGTGAATGGAACACATTAGATTTTTGTATAGATAACGATTTCCCAGATATTACTTATATTTTAAATGCTTAAACTTATCCCATAAGGGAAGGCGCCTTTGGTGTTCATTTCTCTCGTTTTATCCCATAGCAACCAGTTTTTCTCTTCTCATATAAAGAATTAATAAATAAGACCGCTTCTGGTAATGTTTGTCTTGATTAGCTTGAACTAGATAGGAGAATTATCTTTAGACTGTTTCCGTGGTCGAGTGGTCAGCAGGAGGTCCCGGGTTCGTATCCCGCATGAGGCGGGAAATGTTTTTCTAACCAGATTTATTCGCTATCCTCCACACAGTCATGAAGTGTGACACACTGAATGTGTCTGATTTACACCCAAACGTTAAGCAGACCAGTTGTTCTAATACAAAGCCCCCATATCACCTTACTTGTTAAAGGGTGCTTGCTATATAAATGAAACAAAAAAAACCTGACATGTTCCATTCACATGACTTTTGTCTAAATCTCTGTAACAAATGATTGTTGAAAAGCTTATACTATTATTTACTCCATGCTAATCGAGAAAAAATGAGATAATTGTCTTATTACTTGCTTCCTTGGAAGTAGACAGGAAATTAGGGAGTACTACAGGCTAAACTGATAATCAAAATCTACTTGCTGTGTGACTGAAGTTCCTTTGTTTGTACGGAAGTTGACAAATTCCCTGTATCACAAAAGTATGTTTTTTAAAATTGAAACCAAAAACAAGGAATATCTCCAAAACGATCAACTCCACGTTAAAAATGTATGTAACATCAATGTAGTTCTACATTTTTGTCCATCTCTTACGGTTTAGCACCTATGCAAAATTAAGTAAAATTCATCCAGAATAAAGTACTCTTCAGAGGCAAAATTTTCGAAAAAAAGTTCCATGTAAAGGGTAGTTTGGGGTGGATACTAAGTTTGGTATTTAACGGACTTTTCGTTTTTGAGCTAAGCTGTCCACACACACCAATTCTCGACAAATATTTCTGGTGAGATCGGTATGGAAGTTTTAGGTGGAGTGCAATACCTTCTCTATACATGGTACGTGTAGAGAAAATAAAAATGTGACGCGTTCAATTGACAGAACTTCTCCAGCTGTTCCAAATACAACTATTCTATTATCTGTATACTAATTATTAACATTACTTGCTTTCTTGTAAGAACAAGCTAAATACAATAGGATAAATATTTAGTTTATGGCATGTCTTGTAACGCCTAGAAATTGACATATGTACATGGGACATTTTAAACGAAGATAACGAATATCCAACTGTACAACAAAGGTAGACCGATTAACTTGTTTAGCCATTGTTATCTGGTTTTCTGAATCGCCGCAAATTGTACACACACCTTATTAAACTGACTAATAAGATCTGCTTTCTCCAAGATGTTCAGCTTACCTGAAATAGAAGGGGGGGGGGGAACGAATTACAAATTGTCATTCCTTAGATTGTTAATTTTAAACTCAGAAAGATTCAATATACAAAGGCAAGAAGTAGCTATTGCTGAACAACGCTATTGATGGAGACGAGAAAAGGGTGTAAACTGCCTCCCCCCAAAATAACGCTTCACCTTCTGCTCCTCTGATGGCTAACACGTGATAATGCCCTGTTCCCAATGAGATGTAAATGACTGACTTTGCACTCATGTTATTCAATGTAAGCATTCACATATCACAACACAATGCAAGGTTATGCAAACTCAAAAGTTTATCCCTGCGTTGGTACTTAGAGAAACCTTTGCGTTCTTTCCTCTATGCATTGCCTGCTGTTCAACAGCAGACTATATCACCTACGGTACATATATTGTGTGTGTGTCTGTGTGTGTGTGCGTGTCTGCGTCTGAGTGTGCGTGTCTGTGTGTGTGCGTGTATGTGTGTGCCTGTGTGTGTGCGTGTCTGTGTCTGTGTGTCTGTGTCTATGTGTCTGTGTGTATGTGTGTCTGTGTGTCTGTTATGTGTATGTGTATCTGTGTGTGTGTCTGTGTGTGTCTGTGTGTCTGTTATGTGTATGTGTATCTGTGTGTGTCTGTGTCTATGTGTCTGTGTGTGTGTGTGTCTGTGTCTATGTGTCTGTGTGTCTGTGTGTCTGTGTGTGTGTGTCTGTGTATGTGTGTCTATGTGTCTGTGTATGTGTGTCTGTGTCTATGTGTGTGTGTGTCTGTGTCTATGTGTGTGTGTGTCTGTGTCTATGTGTGTGTGTGTGTGTGTGTCTGTGTCTATGTGTGTGTGTCTGTGTCTATGTGTGTGTGTGTCTGTGTCTATGTGTGTGTGTGCGTGTCTGTGTCTGTGTGTGTGTGTCTGTGTCTATGTGTCTGTGTGTCTGTTATGTGTATGTGTGTCTGTGTATGTGTGTGTATCTGTGTGTGTGTCTGTGTGTGTCTGTTATGTGTATGTGTATCTGTGTGTGTCTGTGTCTATGTGTCTGTGTGTATGTGTGTCTGTGTGTATGTGTGTCTGTGTGTCTATGTGTCTGTGTGTATGTGTATGTGTGTCTGTGTGTCTGTGTATGTGTGTCTGTGTGTATGTGTGTCTGTGTGTGTGTCTGTGTGTGTGTCTGTGTGTCTGTGCATGTGTGTGTCTGTGCGTCTGTGCGTGTGTGTGTCTGTGCGTGTGCGTGTCTGTGCGTGTGCGTGTGCAGAAGGTAACTAAAAACGAACAATCTGTAATTACAATTTGGTTTTCACGTGGCCGCGAGGGAGATAACTTCATCGGCGAGCTAATTGAGATTATTTTTAGTATTAGTCGCTGTAATAGGTATTATTATTATTATTATTATTATTATTATTATTATTATTAGATAATGCATTACAGGTATTATAATACTTCTAAATGATACACTGCTAAGATGTTCTTATACAGAGTGATTTATGTAGAACTGACATTTCTTTAATTATTCCGTTGGAAATTCATTCAATGACACAATTTTAGCACCAAATTAAGAAGAATGTTCTGTAGTTTCTATTCCTTGTCACTAGATGCGCAGATGTTTATGTTTTATTCCTAATGGGATTACCTAAAAGACAGGGTTTACGCCACACGTCCCCAGACATTGGACGATCTGAAGCACAACATCACAAAGGAGATTCAAGCTATTGACAACAGAGTCCTCCAACGAGTGGCCAGTACGACGTGTTGAGTTGTGTCTTGTGCGGGATGGAGGACATTTGCTATAGAGGTAAATAATTTCCCAAAATTGCTCTACAGTTTAAGTATAATAAGTTGTCGCTAGCATAACACGTTTTGAAGTAATTAATGAAAGAAATGGGTCAGCTCTATATAAATCGCCCTGTATATTCTTCAATATAACTGGATGATACAATATCATCACACTGTAGGATGGCGCTGATAAATTAAGATTGCATTCCGGTAACAGCACGCGTTCCCATAGGACGCTACCCTTGTGCCGAGCAATAATGATCACGTGAACACTGACAAATGAGGAGCGTCTATTCAGCTCTTATACAGGCTCAAAACTTATTCTACAGCTTTCTCCCTATTAAACATTCTTTAAGGAAGTATATATTACAGACACTTCCTTCTATTTATAAATATATTACTTTTGATACATATTTATTGGCGCTAAGTGAATATTTAAATATGGCTATACAACGCTTGGGGATGCGGTATGTTAGAAAGGACACCTTCCTTTTTCATGCACGTAGCAATATAAGTATCATTGTGGATTTTTATTAAATAGTTCTGATCATAAATGAAATTATACTTAAAATAAACATTAAATTCATTATTCTGATATTCACAGAACACTTACAAAGTAATTAGTTTGAGTAATTAATTTTTCCTTTACTACATAATAACTCAATATGGCATCAATTTCCTTCCATTAACAAAAAATGAAAACGCTTGGCTTCCATATGCTGATTAAATTAAACTCGCTGTTCAATACCAAACTTCATATTTAAGTTCAACCTTTTCCAAAGGATGCGGAAAGAGGACTTTTGAAGACCGCCCACCCTGTTTTGATTAAACATATTTATACGCCAAAATTGTAAATCTTGAATTTTCTGAGAATGGCCTCTGAGTACCAGTTACTTCATTCTGTTTGACTTTTGTATAATCAGTAAACCGAAGATAAACAAAAATTCACTACAGAAAGAAAGTACATCTGTTTAAAAAATATAATTTATATTATACATATTTTTACTTTCTCTATATATCATATGTACATAGTGTATAGAGAAGGTATTGTATTCCACCCAAAAATTCAATACCGAGATTTCACCAGAAATACGTGTTTTGGGTCCCCTTGAATACAAAAAAGCATTTCTGGTAAAAGGGTGTGTGTGTGTGTGTGTGTGTGTGTGTGTGTGTGTGTGTGTGTGTTTAAGGCGTAGCTATAAAAAGAAAAGACCGTTAAATACCTAACTTGGTATTTAACTTCGGTATCTTCCAAGGATGCGACACGAAGATTTTCAAGAATATCCCCCACCCCAAACTATGTACAACTTTTTTCGAAAATTTTGATTAAACTTATGTCTGGATGAATTTTACCGAATCTTACATTACTGCTGAACCGTAAGAGATGTACAAAACTTGCCACAGAAAATATAGAGCATATTACAACACAAAATTTATGTTACACTTTTTTCCTGGTGTAGATCGTTTTTGAGATATTCCATGTTTTTTGTTTCAACTTTGAAATAGTTTCTCATACAGGAATTTGTCAACTCCTGTCCATGCAAACAAAGGAACATCAGTGACATAGCAACCAGCTTTTGACTGTCACTTTAACCTATGGTACTCCCTTATTTCGCTTCTACTTACAAGAAGTACGACTATTTCTGCTAATTTTTTCTCGATTCGCATGAAGTCAATAGAAGTATAAGCTTTTTAACAATAATTTAGTGAAAGTCATGTGAATGTAACACATGATCTCAAATTGGTTTACTCTGGCGTGAAGAAGCGAGTAAGACAGTTGCAATTAGAGCTTTGTTCTTTATTCGGATATTGCAATGGAACAAAGGAAAGCTACATTTTAATCTTTCCTTTCCACTTGCTCTGAGGAATTAGTCGCTAAATCTCTCTATATTGGCAACAGAAAATCTGCTCTTCAATTCATATCATTTTCTCCAACTTCTGCAAACAAACTTTGTTACAAAAGATTTATCTTCTTCATGATAAACGACATAAACACTAGCAGAAATAGTCTTATTACTTGCTTCCTTGTAAGTAGAAGCGAAATAAGGGAGTACCATAGATTAAAGTGATAGTCAAAAGCTGGTTGCTATGTGACTGATGTTCCTTTGCTTGTATGGACAGGATTGATGTTTGAGAGAAGTACAAGTTTTTCAAAGCTGAAACCGAAGACAAGGAATCTCTCAGAATTGATCAACTCCACGAAAAGAAAGAAAAAAAAAAAAAAACGCATACAACATAAATGGTGTGTTTTAACGTGCTCTACATTTTGTGTCTCTTACGGTTTAGCAGTTATGCAAAATTCGTAAAATTGATCCAGAATGAAGTGGTCTTCAGAGGCTATTCCCACAAAATTCAAGATATACATTTTATTTATCATGTAAATATCTTTAATATAGATATTTTAATCAAAGTCATTAGAGCCATTTTTGAGAAAATCAAAATTTTCGAAAAATTTTCCATGTAAAGCGTAGTTTGGGGTGAGGGATTTTCTTGAAAATCTTCGCGTCGCATCCTTGGACGATACTGAACCTAAATACCCAAGTTTGGTATTTAACGGTCTTTTACGTTTTTGAGCTATGCTGTCCACAGACACACGCGGATTTTTCGGATTTAGGGGGACCCAGAACGTGTATTTCCGGTGAAATCTCGGGTGGAATACAATACTTCTGCTAGTTGCTGTACGTAGCACAGAAAGTAAAACGAATGTACTTGAAAGAACTATCACCATCAATAGCATCTGATTGTTAAAGGAGGGAAATGAGACCGTAGCGAATGATAATGGATATTCACAGCGAGAGTAATCGATACTGTTCAAAGAAGGGCGAAGTTGCAGCAAACTCGGTAAGACGCCCTCTGGAGTCGTACTTCAACTTTTTGCTCTCAAACTTGCAGGCGCACAGTTAATATCTGCTGTAATATGTCAAAGTGGATTTTCCTGCTACCTTGTCCACCAAGCCAGGCTATATTAAATCAGTTAACTTCAATTACAATGTCCCTCTAGCGTGCTTAAAACGAACTAGTATATTACAGCTTCCGCTAGGACTCTAAACTTTTTCGAACAAGCAATATCTCGGAAACAATTTACCTATACAGAAAAATGTGTAGGACATAAATTGTGTATTTTGAGGATATCTGTATTTTTATGCAGTATGTTTTTCGCCATTTCTTGCTGCTTAGCAGTTAAATAAATGCGGCAAAATTCAGCCAAAATAAAAAACTCTTCACAGGCTATTCTAGAAAATTTAAGATATACATTTTATTTGGGAAGTAAATATCTTTAATATACGGTATTTTAATCAAAATCGCTAACTTTTGAGAAAATCAAAATTTTCCATGTAGAGGGTAGTTTGTGGTAGGGGGCTTTTCTTGCATATCTTCGTGTCGCATTCTTGGAGCATACTAATCTAAATACCAAGTTCCGTATTTAATGACTTTTCGTTTTTGAGAAATGCAAACAAACTTTTTTTTTTTAATTCAGGAAACCCCAAAACATTATTTCCGGTAAAATATCGACATCGAATTTTTATGTGGAATACAAAGCCTTCTCTATCCACTATGCACAGTGTACTTACAGGGCTAGAGAAAATAAAAAATTGAATTTCTCAAAATGGTTCTACTATTTTCATTAAAACGCCATGTTTCCCATCTTTTGCTGTATACCTTGAATTTTCTGGGAATATGCTGTTCAGATACAGAGATTTCGCCAGAAACACATGTTGGAGGAACCCTGAATGTTTGTGTGTATATGTGTTTATATCTTAATATATATAAATAAGAGGGTCTTAGTTTTTTCAATCTCCGAATGGGTAAAAATAATATACAAGTTCATAGAAAATTTGTATTTTATTACTCAAAGTTTCGTACACTTATGGTTATTTTTCAACATAATCACCCAAAAGATTGAGACATTTATCGTACCTGTGCACAAGCTTTGCAATACCCACTTCAAAAAATGTTGCCGCCAATGATTTCAAATCAGCATTGACGTTGTTTTGAACATCTTCGTACTTTACGACGTTTGCGGAGAGCCATTCAAGACAAACGAAGAGGAATGCTGACTTCAGGAATTGTGTTGATCCATGACAACGCTCGTCCACACACTGTTGGCACAACCCATAGGCTCCTTGAACAATTTCAATGGGACATTTTCCATCATCTGCCGTACAGTCCTGACCTGGCACTCACTGACTTTCATCTTTTCCCTGAACTGAAGACGTGGCTAGGAGGGCAGCACTTTCAAACCAACCAAGATCTTCAAAACAACGTCAATGCTCATTTGAAATCATTGGCGGCAACATTTTTTTAAGCTGATATTGCAAAGCTTGGGCACAGGTACGATAAATGTCTCAATCTTTTCGGTGATTATGTTGAAAAGTAACCATAAGTGTACAAAATTTTTAGCAATAAAATAGTTTTCTATGAACTTGTCTTTTATTTGTAGCCTATCGGAGGTTGGAAAAAATAACGGTCCTCGTATAATGCGCATGTTTCTCATAACAGAGTCGCAGCAGACGCGTCTATCTTGTTTCAGAAGAAAGGACAAATGGGCTCGGATTACAAGAGCAGCCCATTTGTACTGGCAAACCAGACGCTACTGACAGCGCTTTTTCAACAACTTTATTCTTAGCACACAATCTTCCACTCCTTATCGACCTGCTCACAAATTTATGGCCGTGTGCCCACCATATTGCATTTTCAGCAGAATCAAACCGTGTTCTGCCCAAACAACAATAATTCTGACACAAACAAATGCTCCCCGCCTTCTCCAACACCATCACAGATAACAAATAAAAAAGAGAAGGGAGTAAAATATGATTGGATGGCGTATGTTTTCCCGCTAATACTTTACTGCAGTACTGCAACACGCATGCGCCCACAAGAAGTAGCAGTTTTACTCCTCTCTGCAAACAGATGGCGCCCGGCAACGTGTTAGGCTTGTTTTTGCGAGGCCACAGGTTCGAACCCCGATGACCACCCACTCTGATTCATTATTTTTAAAGGTCAAATGTTCCGTTTCTTTGCATGGCCGTATGAGTCAAAGTTTAAGTATTATAAAACTGAATAACAAGCAATATCCGGAAATGGTCAACTCATCGAAAAAAAGTATCTCATTTTTTTCTGTTAGTAAGTTTCTTTCAGTGACTGACGGTTTACCATTTATGGAAAAAGCATCCAGAATGAAGAGGTATTTAGAGGCTATTCCCCCAAAAATTCAAGATATATATTTACCATGTACACAGCTTTAATATGCGGTATTTTAACAACAATTTTGGAAATTTCTACCGTGTAAAGGGTAGTTTGGCATGGGGGGGATTTTCTTGAAAATCTTCGTGTCGTATCCTTGGAAGATACTATACTTAAATATGAAGTTTGGTATTTAACGGACTTTTCGTTTTTAAGCTATGCTGTCCCCGACACACACGGGCATTTTTGTAAAAAGTTTTTTTTTTTCTATTCAGGGGTCTCAAAACATATATTTCCAGTGAAATCTCGGAGTAGAGTTTTTGGGTGCAATACAATACCTGCTCTATACATTATGTGCGTAGTACGTGTAGAGAAAAGAAAGAGAAAGAGAGTAAAATATGATTGGACGGCATATGTTTTCCCAGTAATACCTCACTGCAGTACTGGAACACGCATGCGTCAACATAGGAAACAGAACCAACAACTTCACTCTTCTCTGCAAACAGATGGCTCTCGGCTCTTGCATTCGGAGGCCTCAGGTTCGATCCCCGGCGACTACCCATTCTGACTAATGGATTTTAAGGTTTCTCCATAGTAGAATACTGCAGTTGTTTAGTTTCTGATCTATCAAGATTTCCTTTCTATCTTTTCCACTTCATTCCGTTTCCCTCTTATGTTTGAGGGGTTTTGTTTCCAGATCCGAGGTGTATGGCAGTACGGGCAGATGACCAGGATGCATTCTAATGAAAATACAGTACGATACATATTAACTTGAACCATTTTAACAGGCCATTGTTTCTCTATGAAAACTCCGATACAAGTCCGTTAATGAAGTTAAGTATCTTTCAAGGATGCGACACCAAGACTTTCAGGGAAAATCCCCCACTTCCAGCTATTCTTTGTATGCATAATGTTTCCAAAATTTTAATTTTCTCGAAAATGGTTCTAACGGTGTTTATTAAAATGCCATAGAACCTCTGAAGACCATTTTGTATGACTTTTGTACAATAGATAAGGCGTAAGAGAGATTCCCAATTTATTGTGGATAACAGTCTACTAGCATGGAGGGAGGCCACAGTCCGAGAGCTTGATGACCAGTCCACTCCCGGGCAAGCGACTCGCCGACCTGGTAGCCAACTAGTGGCCATGGGGGTATAGTACAGTGTGATCTACATAAACCTGAACCATTCTAATAGCACATTATTTCTCTCTGAAAGCGCTTAGAAATGTGAGATTTGTTTTAATGATCTCCGAGACAATCGACAACAATTGATCTGTTGACTATATTGATGAGCATTTTCATGACATTGTTTAGTGATAACATGCAGTACTTGCTTGGAGAGCGTGTTTTCATTGTGAAGACAAATTCCTTGTTAACAACACAACGGGGATTTAATGTACCGGATGTTCCGATAAAGGCGATAGTTTTATCGCTAGCAAGACTACAAGGGTAAACCTTGTTTACTAGCACTCGTCGACTTGGGCACCCTGACTCGGCTCAGGGCTCGGTGTCCCCGCCACTTTTACTGTTTATAACAACATTTGCATTTTTTGTGTATCTTTTGTGGTTTACCAGTTATGCTAAATTAAGCAAAATTCATCCAGAATAAGCAGGTCTTTAGAAGCTATTCCCAGAAAATAATTTTGTTTGTGATAGAAATGTCTTTAATGTGGTATTTTAATCAAAATCATTAGCCGTTTTTAAGAAAAATAAGTTTTTCGAAAATGTTTCCATGTGAAGGGTGTGGTTAGGGGTGGGGGGATTTTCTTAACATTTTTCGTGACGCATGCTTGGAAGATACCAAACTTAAAAACTACGTTTGGTATTTAAGTCTTTTCGTTTTTGAGCTATGCTGTCCACAGACACACACATACAGACATGGACATTTTTCTAAAATGTTTTTTTTTTCTTCAGGGGGTCCTAAAATATGTATTTCTGGTGAACGCTCGACATCGAATTTTTGGGTGCAATACATACCGTCTCTATACATTATGCACATAATACGTATAGAGAAAGTAAAAACGAAAAAAGAAAACATAAGTTTGCCCAGTATGAGATTTTTGTTTTTATCCTATATTGTAATATTTTAGTGGTTTTAAGTGGCGAATTCTGAAACTGCTTCACCTTTTCCTTCAGTACCTGTGTTTTGTTGTTAGATTGCTGCACTGTTCGACGCTATCATTTTTTAGAGTGACTAAGTGATGCAGGGATACTCGATAGTGGGGCGAGTTTAAAGTAATTTGGTTTCCGCTGGAGCTCTTCTCAATTACACCGAGGGCTTGTAACATGGCTAATTGCATGTCTCTGGGAAAAAATACGTGCAGCGACTTTTAGTGGCACATATATCTTCGTCACGAGGTGCTCTACATTATCCATTTTCCTCTGTCAGCGACTTGCAAAGAATAACAACCTAATGTTTTAC
Source organism: Hymenopus coronatus (assembly GCA_030762935.1). Taxonomy (NCBI): domain Eukaryota; kingdom Metazoa; phylum Arthropoda; class Insecta; order Mantodea; family Hymenopodidae; genus Hymenopus; species Hymenopus coronatus. The sequence continues at coordinate 4,640,261 of CM060894.1, forward strand.
CTTCGTTAATCTCTGGGGCTTTATCTGCCTGGTCTTATAGTTCTTGTGGAATCGCCTCAGTATTCAGCACATTTTCTTGGTCTTTCAATAGCATATGAACCAGCTTTTAAAAGATGTGACTATCGGTTAGCCTAGTGTATTCCCTTCTACAGTACGTTTGTTACAAAACTTGGCCGCCCGGAAACTGCCTTCACTGCGTCCAACAGAGGTCCCGTCTTACTCCAGGGTGCACAACCTCTGTTCTTTTGAGCTACTGACGTCACCTAGGTTTATGCAAGGCCAGGTAGAAAGCATTTCCTCTTCAATCATTAGTGGTCTTTAACTGGGTTCCAATCTCCACATGATGACAGGTTTCAAGCGAACCAAAGATATTGTATTCCAGAAAGAATACGAGAAAGTTTTTTTTTAACAACATTACTGTGAAATGCCTTATTTGTAAGCATCACTTATCCTGGGGCTCCGATGTAATATTAAACGACATTTTCAAAAATACCATCAGGTATTTTTTTATCAGGTATACAATCGGTAACAGCACTCGAGTTTGAATTAATTTTGCCTGCAAGACGCTCCCCATAATTTTCAAATTGAAATAGTTGCTATGCAAAATTCAACAATCATTAAACATTTTAAAAAAAAATATTTAAACCTAATTCCAAACAAAAAGTTCCCAAATTGCGAAATTTTGCTTCAAAGTTAATAACAATATTTAGTTCTACATATATCTGTGGAAAGTGTTCTCGAAAATGAATCAAATAAAAAGCGAATAAGGAGGGCAGGATCATTTGGTCTGTCGGCAAAATTGATGAATAAGCAGGCCAAAAAAGTTACTAACAAGAATGGTGTTCAAGAATGTTCTTTTACCTTCTCTACACGCACTATGTATATAGTGTATAGAGAAGGTATTGTAATTCACCCAAAGTTCGATAGCGAGATTTCACCGGAAATACATGTTTTCCGTCCCCCTGGATAAAAAAAGGTCCGTGTGTATGTCCGTGAACACGATAAACTCAAAAACGGAAAGTCGGTAAAATACCAAACTCGGTATTTAAGTTTAGTATCTTGCAGGGATGTGACACGAAGATTTTCAAAAAAATCCCCGCACCCGAAACTCCCTTTACATAGAAAAGTTTTCGAAATTTTCTCAAAAATGCCCGTAACTATTTGAATTAAAATATCGTATATTAAAGATATTTACATGCCAAATAAAATGTATATCTTGAATTTTCTGGAAATAGCCTCATAAGACTACTTTATTCTGGATGAATTTTATGGAATTTTGTATAACTGGCTAACCGTAAGAGATAGAGACAAAAATACTCAACAGAAAATGTAGAGCACGTTAAAACACAATGTTAATTTTTTTTTCGTGGAACTGATCGTTTTTGAGATATTCCTTGTTTTTGGTTTTAGTTTTTAAAAAAAAACTTATACTTTTCTCATACAGGATTTTGTCAACTGTTGTCGATACAAAGGAACTTCAGTCACATAGCAACCAGCTTTTGACTATCACTTTAACCAATGGTACTCCCTTATTTCTCTTCTACTTACAAGGAAGCAAGTAATAAGACTATATCTTCTAATTTGTTCTCGATTAGCATGAAGTAAATAGAAGCATAAGTTTTTTAATAATAATTTATTGCAGAGATGTAGAGAAAGTCATGTGAATGGAACACATTAAATCTTTTTATAATTGTCCCAATTGGTAGAGAAAAAGTATTACTTTTAGTTCTCACTAAAATCTTTGATTTGTCATAATTTATAAAAATTGGAGCATTTTTCCAAAAGAGTGATATTTTCTTTAGTGTGTTTGAGATGTAGTATGCAAATGTTGGCAGATAAGCATCTATGCCATAGATAACAAAAACATTAACATTTCAGATTGACCATATTCAGTCCTCTAACATAAATTATTAATATAGAAATGATAATATAACTTTACAAATAAATGTTACAATTAAATGAAAGTAGAAGTAACAAGAATAAAAAAAATGAAAGTACATGATTACGAAATTGATGAATAATTATTAACAGGAGTCATCTGTGTCACTAGTTAAATGTTGTGGTAGTTTTCTTCTCAGTCTTTTGTGTGTTGTTTTGATATACAGGTTAAATGCTTGAGCACCATTAATGTTGTTGAATGTCTTGGGAGAGGTGTTTCATATTCTGTTCTGCTGGAAGTTGGTGTTCTCTGCGGCGAAACTTATTTTGTACAGTTTTATTTGTTGTGGACCATATATGAGCCGAGAATTAAACATTTGTAAAGAAGGATGGAGCAGTCCAGGCCAATCCTGGAGCGCTTGTTAATTAATGGATCAAGTTTGATGAGCCTTGAGTCAGCAAGTGTTGCAATATGATCATTTTATGTCACTTTTGTGTCCAGTAGAACGCCAACATATGATTCATATTCTGGTATTATGAAACAAAACGTGTTTTTAATCCTTCACAATTTTTGGTCAAATTTCACACATGCATCGCCTTAACGGTAATAAATGTATAAACCTCTTACAGATTTGCAACATTGTTTTAGCTTCTAAGAAAGCAAGGAGAAGTTATGAATGCGACTATAAAGATCGATGTTTATATCGAGAACAATCGAAGACGCCGCCAGCACGTAATCCTGCAGGAGTGGGGTCGACGGGAACAACTTATGGTTACGTGCACTTTACGAAAACACTCAGAACATGGTTCCTTACTTTCTGGTTCCCATCCGCACGTCTCCAAGGAGATCTTACTCTGTCACGTACAACGCTCTATTGTTCTCAGCAAAACTATTTATTGAATCTTCACAACTTCCTGCCTCATCTTTAGCGTTCTACCCTTTTCTGCGAAGAATTAAACCTAAAAATCTGATGTGTTCCATTCACAAAGTCTTCTCTAGCTGTTCCATATAAAACTATCCTTACAAAAGGTTATTCTTTTATCTACTTCATGCTAATACAGATAAACGTTAACAGAAGTATTGTTATTACTTGTTTCCTTGTAAGTAGAAGTGAAATAAGGGAGTACCATAGGTTAAAGTGATAGTCAAAAGCTGGTTGCTATGTGACTGAAGTTCCTTTGTTTGTATGGACACGAGTTAAATCACTGTATGGGAAAAGTGTTAAGTTTTTAATGCTGAAGCCAACAAGGAATATCTTAAAAAAAATCAACTCCACGAAAAAGATAAAGTGTGTGTTTTAACGTTCTCTACATTTTTGTGTGGTAAGTTTTTGTCCATCTCTTATGGTTTAGCAGTTATGCAAAATTCGGTAAAATTCATCCACAATAAAGTAGTCTTCCCAGAAAATTTAAGATATACATTTTATATGTTATGTAAATATCCTTAATATACGATATTTTAATCAAAATCGTTAGAGGCTTTTTTGAGGATATCAAACTTTTCGAAAAGAGTTCCATGTAAAGAGTAGTTTGGGGCAGGGGGGGGGGGGGGATTCTCTCAAAATCTTCGTGTCCCATCCTTGGAAGATACTAAACTTAAATACCAAGTTTAAGTATTTTACAGACTTTTCGTTTTTACTTTCTCTACACGTGTGTAGAGAAGGTATTGCACCCTAACCAAAAATTCGATACCGAGGGTTCAGCGGAAATATATGTTTTAGTGTCTCCTGTATATATAAAAAAAAACATTTTTAGAAAAACGTTCGTGTGTGTGAGTGAGAGAGTGAGTGAGAGAGAGAGAGAGAGAGAGAGAGAGACAGACAACATAACTCAAAAACGAAAAGTCGGTAAAATATCAAACTTGGTATTTAAGTTTAGTATATTTCAGGGATGCGACAAGATTTTGAGAAAAATCCCATCCCAAAACTACTATTTACGTTTTCGAAAATTTTGATTTTCTTAAATATGCCTTTGACGATTTTAATTAAAATCTCTTACATTAAAGATATTTACATAACAAATACAAAAAATATAAGAGCAAATTTAAACACACAATTTATGTTATATGCATATTTTTCGTGGAGTTGACCGTTTTTTTAGATATTTCTTGTTTTTTGTTTCAGCTTTGAAAAACATACTTTTCTCATACAGGACATTTGTCAACTCGAGTCCATACAAACAAAGGAACTTCAGTTACATAGCAACCAGCTTTTGACTATCACTTTAACCTATGGTACTCTCTTATTTCGCTTCTACTTACAAGGAAGCAAGTAATAAGACTATTTCTGCTATTTTTTTCTCGATTACCATTAAGTAATTAGAATGATTTGTTGCCAAGGTGTAGAAAAAGTTATGTGAATGTAACAGACTTTTTAAAATGCTTTTAGCAGACTCAGGAGACCCATAATATAAATTTCCGGTGAAATCTTGACATCGAATTTTTGGGTGGAATACAATACCTTCTCTATCCACTTAGTGCATTGTACATGCGGGCTAGAGAAAGTAAAACTGTTCCATTCGCAAAATATTCTGAGGAGACAGGAATATAGTACAGTACTACCTGTCTGACGAAAGAGAACAGCTGTTAGGAGAGGTCGCTGGTGTAGCATGGCACGGTTTAGAGTAGTCAGAGGAGACTGGAATATAGTACATCACTACCTGTCTGACGAAAGAGTGCAGTTGTTAGGGGAGGTCGCTGGTGTAGCATGGCACGGTTTAGAGCAGTCAGAGGAGACTGGAATATAGTACATCACTACCTGTCTGACGAAAGAGTGCAGTTGTTAGGTGAGGTCGCTGGTGTAGCATGGCACGGTTTAGAGTAGTCAGAGGAGACTGGAATATAGTACATCACTACCTGTCTGACGAAAGAGTGCAGTTGTTAGGGGAGGTCGCTGGTGTAGCATGGCACGGTTTAGAGCGGACAGAGGAGACTGGAATATTGTACAGTACTACCTGTCTGACGAAAGAGAACAGCTGTTAGGAGAGGTCGCTGGTGTAGCATGGCACGGTTTAGAGTAGTCAGAGAAGACCGGAATATAGTACAGTACTACCTGTCTGACGAAAGAGTGCAGTTGTTAGGGGAGGTGTCTGGTGTAGCATGGCACGGTTTATAGAGCTCAGAGAAGACTGGAATATAGTACATCACTACCTGTCTGACGAAAGAATGCAATTGTTAGGGGAGGTCGCTGGTGTAGCATGGCACGGTTTATAGAGCTCAGAGAAGACTGGAATATAGTACATCACTACCTGTCTGACGAAAGAATGCAATTGTTAGGGGAGGTCGCTGGTGTAGCATGGCACGGTTTATAGAGCTCAGAGAAGACTGGAATATAGTACAGTACTACCTGTCTGACGAAAGAGTGCAGTTGTTAGGTGAGGTCGCTGGTGTAGCATGGCACGGTTTAGAGTAGTCAGAGAAGACTGGAATATAGTACAGTACTACCTGTCTGACGAAAGAGTGCAGTTGTTAGGGGAGGTCGCTGGTGTAGCATGGCACGGTTTATAGAGCTCAGAGAAGACTGGAATATAGTACATCACTACCTGTCTGACGAAAGAGAACAGTTTTTAGGTGAGGTCGCTGGTGTAGCATGGCACGGTTTAGAGCGGTCAGAGAAGACTGGAATATAGTACATCACTACCTGTCTGACGAAAGAGAACAGTTGTTAGGAGAGGTCGCTGGTGTAGCATGGCACGGTTTATAGAGCTCAGAGGAGACTGGAATATAGTACATCACTACCTGTCTGACGAAAGAGTGCAGTTGTTAGGGGAGGTCGCTGGTGTAGCATGGCACGGTTTAGAGCAGTCAGAGAAGACTGGAATATAGTACATCACTACCTGTCTGACGAAAGAGTGCAGTTGTTAGGGAGGTCGCTGGTGTAGCACGGCACGGTTTATAGAGCTCAGAGAAGACTGGAATATAGTACAGTACTACCTGTCTGACGAAAGAATGCAGTTTTAGGAGAAGTCGCTGGTGTAGCACGGCACGGTTTATAGAGCTCAGAGAAGACTGGAATATAGTACATCACTACCTGTCTGACGAAAGAGTGCAGTTGTTAGGGAGGTCGCTGGTGTAGCATGGCACGGTTTAGAGCGGTCAAAGGAGACTGGAATATAGTACAGTACTACCTGTCTGACGAAAGAGTGCAGTTGTTAGGGGAGGTCGCTGGTGTAGCATGGCACGGTTTAGAGCAGTCAGAGAAGGCTGGAATATAGTACATCACTACCTGTCTGACGAAAGAGTGCAGTTGTTAGGTGAGGTCGCTGGTGTAGCATGGCACGGTTTATAGAGCTCAGAGAAGACTGGAATATAGTACATCACTACCTGTCTGACGAAAGAGAACAGCTGTTAGGGAGGTCGCTGGTGTAGCATGGCACGGTTTAGAGTAGTCAGAGAAGACTGGAATATAGTACATCACTACCTGTCTGACGAAAGAGTGCAGTTGTTAGGGGAGGTCGCTGGTGTAGCACGGCACGGTTTAGAGCGGTCAGAGAAGACTGGAATATAGTACATCACTACCTGTCTGACGAAAGAGTGCAGTTGTTAGGGGAGGTCGCTGGTGTAGCATGGCACGGTTTATAGAGCTCAGAGAAGACTGGAATATAGTACATCACAACCTGTCTGACGAAAGAGTGCAGTTGTTAGGGGAGGTCGCTGGTGTAGCATGGCACGGTTTATAGAGCTCAGAGAAGACTGGAATATAGTACATCACTACCTGTCTGACGAAAGAGTGCAGTTGTTAGGGGAGGTCGCTGGTGTAGCATGGCACGGTTTATAGAGCTCAGAGAAGACTGGAATATAGTACATCACAACCTGTCTGACGAAAGAGTGCAGTTGTTAGGGGAGGTCGCTGGTGTAGCATGGCACGGTTTATAGAGCTCAGAGAAGACTGGAATATAGTACATCACTACCTGTCTGACGAAAGAGTGCAGTTGTTAGGGGAGGTCGCTGGTGTAGCATGGCACGGTTTAGAGCGGTCAGAGGAGACTGGAATATAGTACATCACTACCTGTCTGACGAAAGAGTGCAGTTGTTAGGGGAGGTCGCTGGTGTAGCACGGCACGGTTTAGAGCGCTCAGAGAAGACTGGAATATAGTACAGTACTGCCTGTCTGACGAAAGAGTGCAGTTGTTAGGTGAGGTCGCTGGTGTAGCATGGCACGGTTTAGAGCGGACAGAGGAGACTGGAATATAGTACATCACTACCTGTCTGACGAAAGAGAACAGCTGTTAGGGGAGGTCGCTGGTGTAGCATGGCACGGTTTAGAGCGGTCAGAGGAGACTGGAATATAGTACAGTACTGCCTGTCTGACAAAAGAGTGCAGTTGTTAGGGGAGGTCACTGGTGTAGCATGGCACGGTTTAGAGCGGTCAGAGAAGACTGGAATATACTACATCACTACCTGTCTGACGTAAGAGTGCAGTGGTTAGGGGAGGTCGCTGGTGTAGCACGGCACGGTTTAGAGCAGTCAGAGAAGGCTGGAATATAGTACAGTACTGCCTGTCTGATGAAAGAATGCAGTTGTTAGGGGAGGTCGCTGGTGTAGCATGGCACGGTTTAGAGCGGTCAGAGGAGACTGGAATATTGTACATCACTACCTGTCTGACGAAAGAGTGCAGTTGTTAGGGGAGGTCGCTGGTGTAGCATGGCACGGTTTAGAGCAGTCAGAAAGAGACTGGAATATAGTACATCACTACCTGTCTGACGAAAGAGTGCTGTTGTTAGGGGAGGTCGCTGGTGTAGCATGGCACGGTTTAGAGCAGTCAGAGGAGACTGGAATATAGTACAGTACTACCTGTCTGACGAAAGAGTGCTGTTGTTAGGGGAGGTCGCTGGTGTAGCATGGCACGGTTTAGAGCGGTCAGAGAAGACTGGAATATAGTGCAGTACTACCTGTCTGACGAAAGAATGCAGTTGTTAGGGGAGGTCGCTGGTGTAGCATGGCACGGTTTAGAGCAGTCAGAGAAGGCTGGAATATAGTACAGTACTGCCTGTCTGACAAAAGAGTGCAGTTGTTAGGGGAGGTGTCTGGTGTAGCATGGCACGGTTTAGAGCGGTCAGAGGAGACTGGAATATAGTACATCACTACCTGTCTGACGAAAAAGTGCAATTGTTAGGGGAGGTCGCTGGTGTAGCATGGCACGGTTTATAGAGCTCAGAGAAGACTGGAATATAGTACATCACTACCTGTCTGACGAAAGAATGCAATTGTTAGGGGAGGTCGCTGGTGTAGCATGGCACGGTTTATAGAGCTCAGAGAAGACTGGAATATAGTACATCACTACCTGTCTGACGAAAGAGTGCAGTTGTTAGGGGAGGTCGCTGGTGTAGCATGGCACGGTTTAGAGCGGTCAGAGAAGACTGGAATATAGTACAGTACTACCTGTCTGACGAAAGAGTGCAATTGTTAGGGGAGGTCGCTGGTGTAGCATGGCACGGTTTAGAGCGGTCAGAGAAGACTGGAATATAGTACAGTACTACCTGTCTGACGAAAGAGTGCAATTGTTAGGGGAGGTCGCTGGTGTAGCATGGCACGGTTTAGAGCAGTCAGAGGAGACTGGAATATAGTACATCACTACCTGTCTGACGAAAGAGTGCTGTTGTTAGGGGAGGTCGCTGGTGTAGCATGGCACGGTTTAGAGCAGTCAGAGAAGACTGGAATATAGTGCAGTACTACCTGTCTGACGAAAGAATGCAGTTGTTAGGTGAGGTCGCTGGTGTAGCATGGCACGGTTTAGAGCAGTCAGAGAAGGCTGGAATATAGTGCAGTACTACCTGTCTGACGAAAGAATGCAGTTGTTAGGGGAGGTCGCTGGTGTAGCATGGCACGGTTTAGAGCAGTCAGAGAAGACTGGAATATAGTACAGTACTGCCTGTCTGACAAAAGAGTGCAGTTGTTAGGGGAGGTGTCTGGTGTAGCATGGCACGGTTTAGAGCGGACAGAGGAGACTGGAATATAGTACATCACTACCTGTCTGACGAAAGAGTGCAGTTGTTAGGGGAGGTCGCTGGTGTAGCATGGCACGGTTTAGAGTGGTCAGAGGAGACTGGAATATAGTACATCACTACCTGTCTGACGAAAGAGTGCAGTTGTTAGGGGAGGTCGCTGGTGTAGCATGGCACGGTTTAGAGCGGTCAGAGGAGACTGGAATATAGTACATCACTACCTGTCTGACGAAAGAGTGCAGTTGTTAGGGAGGTCGCTGGTGTAGCATGGCACGGTTTATAGAGCTCAGAGAAGACTGGAATATAGTACAGTACTGCCTGTCTGACGAAAGAATGCAATTGTTAGGGGAGGTCGCTGGTGTAGCATGGCACGGTTTGTAGAGCTCAGAGAAGACTGGAATATAGTACAGTACTACCTGTCTGACGAAAGAATGCAGTTGTTGGGTGAGGTCGCTGGTGTAGCATGGCACGGTTTAGAGTAGTCAGAGAAGGCTGGAATATAGTACAGTACTGCCTGTCTGACGAAAGAATGCAATTTTTAGAGGAGGTCGCTGGTGTAGCATGGCACGGTTTATAGAGCTCAGAGAAGACTGGAATATAGTGCAGTACTACCTGTCTGACGAAAGAATGCAGTTGTTAGGGGAGGTGTCTGGTGTAGCATGGCACGGTTTAGAGCAGTCAGAGAAGACTGGAATATAGTACATCACTACCTGTCTGACGAAAGAGAACAGTTGTTAGGAGAGGTCGCTGGTGTAGCATGGCACGGTTTAGAGTAGTCAGAGAAGACTGGAATAAAGTACATCACTACCTGTCTGACGAAAGAGTGCAGTTGTTAGGGGAGGTCGCTGGTGTAGCACGGCACGGTTTAGAGCGGTCAGAGAAGACTGGAATATAGTACATCACTACCTGTCTGACGAAAGAGTGCAATTGTTAGGGGAGGTCGCTGGTGTAGCACGGCACGGTTTAGAGCGGTCAGAGAAGACTGGAATATAGTACAGTACTACCTGTCTGACGAAAGAGTGCAGTTGTTAGGGGAGGTCGCTGGTGTAGCATGGCACGGTTTAGAACGGTCAGAGAAGACTGGAATATAGTACATCACTACCTGTCTGACGAAAGAGTGCAGTTGTTAGGTGAGGTCGCTGGTGTAGCATGGCACGGTTTAGAGTAGTCAGAGAAGACTGGAATATAGTACAGTACTGCCTGTCTGACAAAAGAGTGCAGTTGTTAGGTGAGGTCGCTGGTGTAGCATGGCACGGTTTAGAGCAGTCAGAGAAGGCTGGAATATACTACATCACTACCTGTCTGACGAAAGAGTGCAGTTGTTAGGGGAGGTCGCTGGTGTAGCATGGCACGGTTTAGAGCAGTCAGAGAAGACTGGAATATAGTACATCACTACCTGTCTGACGAAAGAGTGCAGTTGTTAGGGAGGTCGCTGGTGTAGCACGGCACGGTTTATAGAGCTCAGAGAAGACTGGAATATAGTACATCACTACCTGTCTGACGAAAGAGTGCAGTTGTTAGGGAGGTCGCTGGTGTAGCATGGCACGGTTTATAGAGCTCAGAGAAGACTGGAATATAGTACATCACTACCTGTCTGACGAAAGAGTGCAGTTGTTAGGGAGGTCGCTGGTGTAGCATGGCACGGTTTATAGAGCTCAGAGAAGACTGGAATATAGTACATCACTACCTGTCTGACGAAAGAATGCAGTTGTTAGGGGAGGTCGCTGGTGTAGCATGGCACGGTTTATAGAGCTCAGAGAAGACTGGAATATAGTACATCACTACCTGTCTGACGAAAGAGTGCAGTTGTTAGGGAGGTCGCTGGTGTAGCATGGCACGGTTTAGAGCGGTCAGAGGAGACTGGAATATAGTACAGTACTACCTGTCTGACGAAAGAATGCAGTTTTAGGAGAGGTCGCTGGTGTAGCACGGCACGGTTTATAGAGCTCAGAGAAGACTGGAATATAGTACATCACTACCTGTCTGACGAAAGAGTGCAGTTGTTAGGGAGGTCGCTGGTGTAGCATGGCACGGTTTAGAGCGGTCAGAGGAGACTGGAATATAGTACAGTACTACCTGTCTGACGAAAGAGTGCAGTTGTTAGGGGAGGTCGCTGGTGTAGCATGGCACGGTTTATAGAGCTCAGAGAAGACTGGAATATAGTACATCACTACCTGTCTGACGAAAGAGAACAGCTGTTAGGGAGGTCGCTGGAGTAGCATGGCACGGTTTAGAGTAGTCAGAGAAGACTGCAATATAGTACATCACTACCTGTCTGACGAAAGAGTGCAGTTGTTAGGGGAGGTCGCTGGTGTAGCACGGCACGGTTTAGAGCGGTCAGAGAAGACTGGAATATAGTACATCACTACCTGTCTGACGAAAGAGTGCAGTTGTTAGGGGAGGTCGCTGGTGTAGCATGGCACGGTTTATAGAGCTCAGAGAAGACTGGAATATAGTACATCACTACCTGTCTGACGAAAGAGTGCAGTTGTTAGGGGAGGTCGCTGGTGTAGCATGGCACGGTTTATAGAGCTCAGAGAAGACTGGAATATAGTACATCACTACCTGTCTGACGAAAGAGTGCAGTTGTTAGGTGAGGTCGCTGGTGTAGCATGGCACGGTTTAGAGCGCTCAGAGAAGACTGGAATATAGTACAGTACTGCCTGTCTGACGAAAGAGTGCAGTTGTTAGGTGAGGTCGCTGGTGTAGCACGGCACGGTTTAGAGCGGACAGAGGAGACTGGAATATAGTACATCACAACCTGTCTGACGAAAGAGAACAGCTGTTAGGGGAGGTCGCTGGTGTAGCATGGCACGGTTTAGAGCGGTCAGAGGAGACTGGAATATAGTACAGTACTGCCTGTCTGACAAAAGAGTGCACATGTTAGGGGAGGTCACTGGTGTAGCATGGCACGGTTTAGAGCGGTCAGAGAAGACTGGAATATAGTACATCACTACCTGTCTGACGAAAGAGTGCAGTTGTTAGGGGAGGTCGCTGGTGTAGCACGGCACGGTTTAGAGCAGTCAGAGAAGGCTGGAATATAGTACAGTACTGCCTGTCTGATGAAAGAATGCAGTTGTTAGGGGAGGTCGCTGGTGTAGCATGGCACGGTTTAGAGCGGTCAGAGGAGACTGGAATATTGTACATCACTACCTGTCTGACGAAAGAGTGCAGTTGTTAGGGGAGGTCGCTGGTGTAGCATGGCACGGTTTAGAGCAGTCAGAGGAGACTGGAATATAGTACATCACTACCTGTCTGACGAAAGAGTGCTGTTGTTAGGGGAGGTCGCTGGTGTAGCATGGCACGGTTTAGAGCAGTCAGAGGAGACTGGAATATAGTACAGTACTACCTGTCTGACGAAAGAGTGCTGTTGTTAGGGGAGGTCGCTGGTGTAGCATGGCACGGTTTAGAGCGGTCAGAGAAGACTGGAATATAGTGCAGTACTACCTGTCTGACGAAAGAATGCAGTTGTTAGGTGAGGTCGCTGGTGTAGCATGGCACGGTTTAGAGCAGTCAGAGAAGGCTGGAATATAGTACAGTACTGCCTGTCTGACAAAAGAGTGCAGTTGTTAGGGGAGGTCGCTGGTGTAGCATGGCACGGTTTAGAGCGGTCAGAGAAGACTGGAATATAGTGCAGTACTACCTGTCTGACGAAAGAATGCAGTTGTTAGGTGAGGTCGCTGGTGTAGCATGGCACGGTTTAGAGCAGTCAGAGAAGGCTGGAATATAGTACAGTACTGCCTGTCTGACAAAAGAGTGCAGTTGTTAGGGGAGGTGTCTGGTGTAGCATGGCACGGTTTAGAGCGGTCAGAGGAGACTGGAATATAGTACATCACTACCTGTCTGACGAAAGAGTGCAATTGTTAGGGGAGGTCGCTGGTGTAGCATGGCACGGTTTAGAGCGGTCAGAGAAGACTGGAATATAGTACAGTACTACCTGTCTGACGAAAGAGTGCAATTGTTAGGGGAGGTCGCTGGTGTAGCATGGCACGGTTTAGAGTAGTCAGAGAAGACTGGAATATAGTACATCACTACCTGTCTGACGAAAGAGTGCAGTTGTTAGGGGAGGTCGCTGGTGTAGCACGGCACGGTTTAGAGTAGTCAGAGAAGGCTGGAATATAGTACAGTACTGCCTGTCTGACGAAAGAGTGCAGTTGTTAGGGGAGGTCGCTGGTGTAGCATGGCACGGTTTATAGAGCTCAGAGAAGACTGGAATATAGTACATCACTACCTGTCTGACGAAAGAGTGCAGTTGTTAGGGAGGTCGCTGGTGTAGCATGGCACGGTTTAGAGTAGTCAGAGAAGACTGGAATATAGTACATCACTACCTGTCTGACGAAAGAGTGCAGTTGTTAGGGGAGGTCGCTGGTGTAGCACGGCACGGTTTAGAGTAGTCAGAGAAGGCTGGAATATAGTACAGTACTGCCTGTCTGACGAAAGAGTGCAGTTGTTAGGGGAGGTCGCTGGTGTAGCATGGCACGGTTTAGAGTAGTCAGAGAAGACTGGAATATAGTACATCACTACCTGTCTGACGAAAGAGTGCAGTTGTTAGGGGAGGTCGCTGGTGTAGCATGGCACGGTTTATAGAGCTCAGAGAAGACTGGAATATAGTACAGTACTGCCTGTCTGACGAAAGAATGCAATTGTTAGGGGAGGTCGCTGGTGTAGCATGGCACGGTTTATAGAGCTCAGAGAAGACTGGAATATAGTACATCACTACCTGTCTGACGAAAGAGTGCAGTTGTTAGGGAGGTCGCTGGTGTAGCATGGCACGGTTTATAGAGCTCAGAGAAGACTGGAATATAGTACAGTACTGCCTGTCTGACGAAAGAATGCAATTTTTAGAGGAGGTCGCTGGTGTAGCATGGCACGGTTTATAGAGCTCAGAGAAGACTGGAATATAGTGCAGTACTACCTGTCTGACGAAAGAATGCAGTTGTTAGGGGAGGTCGCTGGTGTAGCATGGCACGGTTTATAGAGCTCAGAGAAGACTGGAATATAGTGCAGTACTACCTGTCTGACGAAAGAGTGCAGTTGTTAGGGGAGGTCGCTGGTGTAGCATGGCACGGTTTAGAGTAGTCAGAGAAGACTGGAATATAGTACATCACTACCTGTCTGACGAAAGAGTGCAGTTGTTAGGGGAGGTCGCTGGTGTAGCATGGCACGGTTTATAGAGCTCAGAGAAGACTGGAATATAGTACATCACTACCTGTCTGACGAAAGAGTGCAGTTGTTAGGTGAGGTCGCTGGTGTAGCATGGCACGGTTTAGAGCAGTCAGAGAAGGTTGGAATATAGTACAGTACTGCCTGTCTGACGAAAGAATGCAGTTGTTAGGTGAGGTCGCTGGTGTAGCATGGCACGGTTTAGAGCGGTCAGAGGAGACTGGAATATAGTGCAGTACTACCTGTCTGACGAAAGAGTGCAGTTGTTAGAGGAGGTCTCTGGTGTAGCATGGCACGGTTTAGAGCGCTCAGAGAAGACTGGAATATAGTACATCACTACCTGTCTGACGAAAGAGTGCAGTTGTTAGGGGAGGTCGCTGGTGTAGCATGGCACGGTTTATAGAGCTCAGAGAAGACTGGAATATAGTACAGTACTGCCTGTCTGATGAAAGAGTGCAGTTGTTAGGTGAGGTCGCTGGTGTAGCATGGCACGGTTTAGAGCGGTCAGAGGAGACTGGAATATAGTACAGTACTGCCTGTCTGACGAAAGAGTGCAGTTGTTAGGTGAGGTCGCTGGTGTAGCATGGCACGGTTTAGAGCGCTCAGAGAAGGCTGGAATATAGTACAGTACTGCCTGTCTGACGAAAGAGTGCAGCTGTTAGGGGAGGTCGCTGGTGTAGCATGGCACGGTTTAGAGCGCTCAGAGAAGACTGGAATATAGTACATCACTACCTGTCTGACGAAAGAGTGCAGTTGTTAGGGGAGGTCGCTGGTGTAGCATGGCACGGTTTAGAGCGCTCAGAGAAGACTGGAATATAGTACATCACTACCTGTCTGACGAAAGAGTGCAGTTGTTAGGGGAGGTCGCTGGTGTAGCATGGCACGGTTTAGAGCGCTCAGAGAAGGCTGGAATATAGTACAGTACTGCCTGTCTGACGAAAGAGTGCAGCTGTTAGGGGAGGTCGCTGGTGTAGCATGGCACGGTTTAGAGCGCTCAGAGAAGACTGGAATATAGTACATCACTACCTGTCTGACGAAAGAGTGCAGTTGTTAGGGGAGGTCGCTGGTGTAGCATGGCACGGTTTAGAGCGCTCAGAGAAGACTGGAATATACTACATCACTACCTGTCTGACGAAAGAGTGCAGTTGTTAGGGGAGGTCGCTGGTGTAGCATGGCACGGTTTAGAGTAGTCAGAGAAGTATAGAGTATAGTACAGTACTACCGGTCTGACCATCAAAACATCAGCACATAAACAGAAATAAACTTAACGATCCACAACAGGTTAATCTTGCCGTTTTCTTTATCACTATTGAATATTAATGTTCTACTTTGTGAGCGTATGACTACACTCGGCGGTGTTTGATTCGAACCCGGCCACTGTAACACACTCAACTTCTGCATTCCTGTATTGTCAAGCCTTGCACCGGGAGTGGTGACGTAATACCGCTTAACTATGTGACGCAAGATTCCACTCAATCTTTACACAGCTAATAGTTTAAAATTGAAACCTATAACAAAGAGTATCTAAAAACTCAACTCTCAAGAAAAACGTAAATGACAAAATTTTGAGTAATAATCTACATATTTTAGTACTAACTTTTTGTCCCTCTCATGGTTTAAGCGTTATGCAAAATTTAGCAATTCATCAAGAATAAACAGGTGTTCAGAGGCCATTCCCAGAAAATTCAAAATATGATTTCTATATGCGATATAAATATATTAAATATATGGTATTTTAATGAAAATCATTAAGTCATTTTTGACAAAAAATAAAATTTTCAAAACTTTATCTGTGTGAAGGGTAGTTGTGGGATTTTCTTGAAAATCTTGTCGCATCCTTGGAAGATGCTAATCAACAATAGCAAGTTTGGTATTTAGCGATCTTTTTTTGCTTTTGAGCTATGCAGAACAAACACACCTAATTTTTCTAATGATGTTTTTTCCCCCCATAGTCAATAAATGTTTTTTGGCGCATAAAGAAGGTTTTCGTGATCGAATTTGAATTCCTAGTACTGAGTCGTCAACGACAGATGGCACTGGAGGCCGAAATCACGACTAGCGGACGCGAAAAATGCGGAATTTTGAGTAGGAACCTTTTTTTTCAAGGTATGGTTTCTTTTAGTGCAAATAAGTATTACAAGAGACTACCGACTTTACTTCCCTTACGAAGGAAGACACGCAACGGGAATAGAGACACGTGTGATTTTATTATAGATTTGCAAGTTTTGCGGCCCTGTAGAAAGCATCTGCAGCAGCGCCAGAGATTGAACGGTGTTGGCAGAAAGGCCAGTGTATTGACTTTATTAAACGGGGCGCGAATACACAGAGTTAAGGGTATACCACCTACATTCACTGCCGGGCTACTGTTTTTGTTCGTCTGCTCAAACTCAAATGGGCAGCTTTGCTTTTTCAACACACACACACACACACACACCTCCATGTTTAAAACTGATTCCGCTCTGCCTTTATGTCTCAAAAGGAAATTTAATATTCCTTTTCAAAGGTTCATTATATTAGATTACATTATTAAAGTCAATACATTCAGGGTCTTTCTCAGAGTTAGCAGTTTATGAAAAAATCTGAGTGTTCCATTCACATGACTTTCTCTACATCTCTGCAACAAATTATCGTTAAAAAGTTTATGCTTCTATTAACTTCATGCTAATCCAGAAAAAATTAGCAGGAACAGTCTTTTTACTTGCTTTCTTGCAAGTAGGAACGAAATAAGGGAGTACCACAGGTTAAAGTGATAGTCAAAAGCTGGTTGCTATGTGACCGAAGTGCCTTTGTTTATATGAACAGGAGTTGACAAACTCCTGTATGATTTTCAAAGCTGAAACTAAAAACAAGAAACATCTAAAAAATTATCAACTCCACGAAAACAATTGCGTAACATGAATTGTGTGTTTAAATGCGCTCTACATTTTGTGTGTGGTCATTTTTTATGCGTGTCTTGCGGTTTAGTAGTTATGCAAAATTCCGTTAAATTCAAACACAATAAAGCAGTCTTAGCTAGCTATTCCCAGAAATACCAAGATATGCAATTTATATACTTGGCAAATATCTTTAATATACGATATTTTAAAGTTCCATGTAAAGGGCAGTTGGGGGTGGGGTGATTTTTCTCAAAATCACCGTGTCGCATCCCTGGAAGATACTAAACTTAAATACCAAGTTTGATACTTTACCTACTTTTCGTATTTTACTTATCGTGTTCACGGACGGACGGACGGACACACACACACACACCTTTTTCCGAAAATGCTTTCTTTTAGATAAAGGGGACCCCACAACACATATTTCCGGTGAAATCTCGGTATCGAATTTTTGGGTGGAGTGCAATATCTTCTCTATACACTATGTATTTAGTGCGTACAGAGAAAGTAAAAATAAAAATCTAATGTGTTCCATTCACATTCCCTATATTTGTGTAACTGTTGTTGTATCAACGGCATACTGATCAGGATAAACATTAACAGAAAATGTGTTATTTCGTACTTATAAGTACAAGGGAAATAACTGAATGCATTAGACTAAACTGGCAGTCAAATGTTTTTAAACATGGTTGCTATGGGAATGAAATCTGTTTCTTTGTATGGCCAGCAGTTGACAAATTCCCCGATGAGAGAAAACTTTAACCGTTTTCGAGATATTTCATGTTATTCGTTTCAGTTTTAAAATATTTTACTTTCTCTATACGTTTTATGTACAAGTCTATAGAGAAGGTACTGTATTGCACCCAAAAATTCGATACCGAGATTTTACGGAAGTATATATTTTGAGCTCCCTGCATCAAAAAAAAAAAAAAAAAAATTTAGAAAAATGTCGGCCTCCGTGTGTGTACGTAACATGCTCAATAATGAGAAGACCGTTAAAAACCAAACTTGCTATTCAAGTTTAGTATATTCAAAGGATGAGACACGAAGATTTTCAAAGAAATCCCCCCACCCTAAACTATCCTTAAATGGAAAAAAATTTCGAAAATATTTTCTTAAAAATGCCTCCAACGATTTTGATTAGAATCTCATATATTTAAGATACCTACTTGATAAATAACATGTATATCTCGAATTTTCTGGGAATAGCCTCTAAAGACTATTTTATTCTGGATGAATTTTACGGAATTTTCCATAACTGCTAAACCGTAAGTGGTGGACAAAAATTTAACACACAGAAAATGTAGCACACGTTAAAATACACAATTTATGTTATGTACATTTTTTTCGTGGAGTTGATCGTTTTTGAGATATTCTTTGTTATTGGTTTCATCTTTAAAAAACTTATACTTTTCTCATACAGGAATTTGTCAACTCCTGTCCATACAAACAAAGGAACTTCAGTCACATAGCAAACAGCTTTTGACTATCACTTTAACCTATGTTACTCTCTTATTTCCCTTCTACTTAAGGAAGGAGCTAATACGACTGTTTCTGCTAATGATTAACTCTATTAGCATAAAGTAGATACAAGAATAAACTGCAGAGAAAGCCATGTGAATGGAAGGCTTCAGATTGATACGAAAGATATGGAATCCCTTGTACGTCTTATTACGATCATCCCGTCACACCGGTTTACTGAGCAACTCAAAAATTCGTTGCGTGATAAAACGTGTTTCTGACAGTTCACTGGAGCGGCAAGGAATCGGGACAAAAAATGTTTTGGAAAAAATGTATCGTTTACCTGGCAGCACTTCGAGCAGTGGCGGGTCGTGCAGCGGCGTTTCACAACTTGTTGCAAATAGTTTAGTTCCAGTAACCGGTCTCCTATTTCCTTTTTACTTTCTCTACACGTAGTATGTACGTGTATACAGAAGGTATTGAACTCCACCCAAAAATTCAATATCGAGATTTTACCGCGTGTCTGTAAACACGATAACTCAAAAATGAAAAGTCGGTAAAATACCAAACTTGGTATTTAAATTTAGTATCTTCCAGGGATGTGCCACGAACATTTTGAGAAAAATTCCCCCACCCCAAACTACCCTTTAAATGAGCCTTTTAGGAAAATGTTTTCTCAAAAATGGTCTAAATTTTGAATAAAATATGATATATTAAAGATATTTACCTCAAATAAGATGTAGATCTTGAATTTTCTGGGAATAACCTCTGAAGACTACTTTATTCTGGATGAATTTTAAAGAATTTTGCATAACTTCTATACCGTAAGAGACGAAGAAGAACTTACCACACAAAAAATATAGAGAACTTTAAAATACAATGTATGCCATATGTATTTTTTTTTTTTTTTTTCGTGGAGTTGATCGTTTGAGATATTCATTGTTTTTGGTTTCAGCTCTAAAAAACATGGAGTGAATAAAAGCATACGCCTTTTAACAATTATTTGTTGCAAAGATATAGAGAAAGCCAAGTGAATGGAACAAATGAGATTTTTTACTTTCTCTACCACGTATAAACAAAATTTAAAGTAACAATTGATTATAAATATAAATTATAAACATATAAGAAAAAATCTGATGTGTTCCATTCACATGACTTTCTCTAAATCTCTGCAACAAATTGTTGTTAAAAAGCTTATGCATCTATTTGCTTCATGCTAATTGAGCAAAAAATAGCAGAAATAGTCTTATTACTTGCTTCCTTGTAAGTAGAAAGGAAATGTATCATAGGTTAACTAGCTGGTTGCTATTTGACTAAAGTTCCTTTGTTTGTATGGACAGGAGTTTCAAATTCCTGTATGAGAAAAGTATGTGTTTTCAAAGCTGAAACCAAAAACAAGGATTACCTATAAAACTATTAACTCCACGAACAAAATTTATGACATAATTGTGGGTTATAACGTGCTCACATTTTTTGTGTGTCAAGTTTTTGCCCATCTCTTACGGTTTAGCAGTTTTAAAAAAATTCCGTAAAAGTTATCCAGAATAAAGTAATCTTCAGAGGCTATTCGCAGAAAATTCAAGATATATTGTCTTGTAAATATTTTTAATATACGACAATTTAATAAAAATCGTTTGAGCCATTTTTAGATAGTCAAAATTTTCGAAAAACGTTCCATGTAAAGGCTAGTTGGGGGTGGGGATTTTCTTGAAAATCTTCGTGTCGCATCCTTGGAATAAACAAA
The DNA here is from genome assembly GCA_030762935.1 of Hymenopus coronatus. NCBI lineage: Eukaryota > Metazoa > Arthropoda > Insecta > Mantodea > Hymenopodidae > Hymenopus > Hymenopus coronatus. Next base: position 4,660,325 of record CM060894.1, read on the forward strand.
CTTAAATACCGAGTTTGGTATTCAATGGTCTTTTCGGTTTTGAGCTATGCTGTTCACCAACACACACATGCGCGCGGACCTTTTTCTAAAAATGTTATTTTTGGATTCAGGTGCACCGAAAGCATGTATTTTCGGTATGGAATTTTTGGGTGCAGAGCAGGAACTTGTGTATAAACTATGTACATGCAGAGAAAGCAAAAATGAAAAAGTCTTATTTTTGGACGCTCTTGACTGCTGTGGTTCTCAGCGTCCCGTTCTTTATTGGGCGTGAAAGACTGCTTTATTATACTCAGAGGGCTCTTTACTAGCTTTGAGATTCTTTTACGTGCCGTAAATTTACGATATGATGCCAACGGCTTTGCTTCCGTTCTGAAGGAATTCATGCTAAGGATTTTTACACCTGAAAAAATGCATCGCCCTCCGCCGAGCTTGAACCCGGCGACCTTGGGTATATTAAGTACATAGGAGGTAGAGTAGCTATTATATTCCACTAAACATCGATTTCACCGGAAATGTATGTTTACGTTCTCCTGTATATATATATATATATATATATATATATATATATATATATATATAAAAAAAAAAGTTCTATGCAGATTTACATAATGTTTAAAAAAGCGACATTATGATCTGCATTTCGTAAAGCTGCCGTTACGATGTTTCCGTGAAGATCCACCGGCCACATTAACACTTGAGGACCAACACGCCATGCAAACGCCAAATGGAACATTCTACCCAGGAACCTCCTTTTTTTCTTTCAAGGTATGGGTTTTTTTTTTTTTACATTCAATGAAACATTACACGGGACCACCTTCTCTTCCTGAGGAATTCATGCTAAGGATTTTTGCTTCCGAGAAGCAATTTTATCACACATTGCCAGCTTGGATGCCGAAGCCTTATGTTCCAACAATTACTTTAAATGGAAATGTAATAATTGTTTGGCGTTTTCACTGCTATGCTCGAGTTCGAGCGCGGAAAAAACTTCACAGGCGTACTACGGTCGAGATAACTCGAGCGCGGAAAACATTCCAGCAGTGCTACGGTCGAGTAGCGACTGTAAGTCTGAGAATTTCACATGTAAAAGTGTTTGAAGTGCTCGGGCATGTTAGTAGGATTCGCCTGTTAGGATTCAAACATGTTCCTGCATGATTTTACATCTGAACGGAAATAAAGCACGTCTTGTAGCGCCACATGCTTCCCTTATATATTTTGCATATGCTCATATAAAAATATTTTCAAAACGAAAATAGAACATCCAAAGCAGCCTACATTATTTTTCTGGTGAGAGTGTATTTTATTTTCAATAGTTTTGTATGATTCTCTGAGAGCTATAAAATTTGGACAATTTCTGAAAGTAACTTAGAAGGAGAATCTCTTCTAAAAATATGTCGTCAGCAATGAAAAGGTTACGCTGCACGTTGTTATGGTTGTATTGTTCGCGCAGAGCTGGCATCTGTCAGCCGTTACAGAGCGGGAAGGAAAGCAACTATACCTATAGGCAACATTTGCTAATTTTGCACGCCAGCTACAAATTTCAGATTTTACCCATCAAGAACACAACAAATTATATTAAACTCACCGTAATGACCGGCTAACCAGATCTGCTTCTTCAACGACATTCAACTTACCTGAAACAGAAGAAAACAAAAGTTATCTATTTGTAATATTCTCACAAAAAAGTTTACGTTCAAACCTATAAGATGCCATCAAGTCAACAAGGTAAGTGAAATAACGAACGGAAAAATCTAATCTGTTCCATTATGCTTCTATTTACTTCATGCTAATCGAGAAGCAATTAGTAGAATAGTCATTACTTCCTTCCATGTAAGTAGAAGCGAAATAAGGGAGTAGCATAGGTTAAAGTAATAGTCAAATGTTGGTTGCTGTGTGACTGAAGTTCCTTTGTGTAGACAGGAGCTAAATTCCTGTATGAGAAAAGTATACGTTTTTCAAAGCAGAAACCCAAAACCAGGAATATCTCAAAAACGATAAACTGCACGGAAAAATGTATATAACAAATTGTTTGTTTTAACCTGCTCTACATCCTTTGTGCGGTAAGTTTCTGTCCATTTCTTACGGTTTAGCAGTTATGCAAAATTCCGCAAAATTCATCCAGGACAAAGTAGTCTTCAGAGATTATTCCCAGGAAATTTCAGATATACATTGTATTTATCAGGCAAATATCTTTAACATACAGTAATTTCATCAAAATCGATAGCCATTTTTGATAAACTCAAAATTTTCAAAAAAAGCTTCATATAAAGGGTAGTTTGAGGTGAGGGGAAGTTCTTGAAATTTTTCATGTCGCATTCTTGGAGGATACCAAACTTAAATACCAAGTTTGGTATTTAACGGTCTTTTCGTTTTTGAGCTATGCTATGCACAGGCACACATACGCAACTTTTTGCAAAAATGCTTTATTTTAGTTTCAGGGGGACCCAAAACACGTATTTCCGGTGAAATCTTGGGTCCACTGGCATTTTTGGAAGTCTTGTCTGTCTGGACAGCATAGCTCATAAACGAAAAGACCGCCGTTGAATACCAAACTTGGTATTTAAGGTTGGTATCTTTCTAGGATGCGACACGAAGATTTTCAAGAAAATCTCCCCACCCCTAACTACCCTTTACATGGACATTTTTTCAAAATTTTTGATTTTCTCAAAAATTGGCTGTGACAATTTCGATTAAATTATCGTTTATTAAAGATATTTACCTGACAAATACATTGTATATCTTAAATTTTCTGGTAATAGCTTCTGGAGACTACTTTATTCTCGTTGAATTTTACGGAATTTTGCATAACTGCTAAACCGTAAGAGATTGACAAAAACTTACCACACAAAAGATGTAGAGCACGTTAAAACAATTTATGTTATACATTTTTGTGGAGTTTTTCGCTTTTTATATATTCCATGATTTTGGTTTTCAGCTTTGAAAAACATACTGTTCTCATACGGGAATTGACCAACTCGTGTCCATACAAAAAACTGAACCAGTTTAACAATTTGTTGCAGGGCTGTAGAGAAAGTCATGTGAATGTTCTGTAATATGAGAACGTGAGTAAACACTGGTCTAAAAAAGCGAGCCTTGAATGTACACCAATACGAGCAGCACGAGAACTATAATAACTCACGTGTGTTTATTACGCTCTTCATTTTGCAGCAGCCATATTAGGAGTCGTGTTTCTGAGCCAAACGGCGTTATTTGAAAATGTACAGCAGCTGTGTGTTGGCGTGGGAAGCACTCAACTCTATCCTGTGGGAATATTTCCACTGTTGAAATGTGATACTTCACAAGAATCTGTGACTCGTTTTTAATAACCATGTATTGAATTAACAGAAATAATCTCATTACCTGCTTTCTTGTAAGTAGAACAGAAATAAGGGAATACACTAGGCCAAACCGACAGTCAAATGTTTTAAAATGTGGTTCATAGATTTAAGTGATGGTCAAACGCTGGTTGCTATGTGATTGAAGTTCTTTTGTTTGTATGGAATGGAGTTTATAATTTCCATAAGTTTTTCAAAGATGAAACAAAAAAAGGAATATCTAAAAAAAAAAAAAAAAAACGATCAATTCCAAAAAAAAAAAAAAAAAAAAAAAAAAATGTATATAATAAATTGTGTGTTTTAACGTTCTCTACATTGTTTGTAGGGTACTTTTTTGTCCATCTCTTACGGTTTAAGCAGTTATGTAAAAGTCCGTAAAATGTATCCAGAATAGAGCAAGCAGTCTTTAGAGGATATTGCCGGAAAATTTAGATATATATTTGTCAGGTAAATATATTTGATATTTTAATCTAAATCGTTAGAGCCATTTTTGAGAGAATCAAAATTTTCGAAACAAGTTACATGTAAAGGATAGCTGCGGGTGGGGGGATTTTCTTGAAAATCTTCGTGTCGCATCCTTGCAAAATATCAAACGTAAATACCAAGTTTGCTATTTAACGGTCTTTTCGTTTTTGAGCTATGCTGTCCAGTCACACACAGAGCTTTTTCCAGAAATGCTTTTTTTGGATTCAGGGAGACTCAAAACATGTATTTACCATGAAATCTCGCTATCGAATTTTTGGGTGTAACATATATGCTGTATTTGTTGTTACGTAAGATTTTTTGTCCCTCCTAGGGTTTACCACTTACGCAAAACTCATCCAGAATAAAGATGTCTTCAGAGGCTACTCCCAGAAAACTCAAGATATACATTTTATTTTTCACGTATATATTTATTTAATATACAATATTTAAATCAAAATCTTTAGTCATTTTTGAGAAAATAAAATTTTTGAAAATTTTTCCATGTAAAGGTTAGTTTGGCGTGGGGGATTTTGTTTAAAATCTTCGTGTCGCATCCTTGGAAGATGCTGAACTTTAATACCAAGTTTGGTATTTAACGGACGTTTTGTTTTTGAGTTATGGTGCCCACATACACACAAAGATATATTTCTAAAAATGTTTTTCTTGGATTAAGGGGTTCTCAAAACACTGGTGAAATCTCGGTATTAAATTTTTGGGTGCAATACAATAACTTCTCTATGCACTATGTACACAGCACGTGTAGAGAAAGTAAAAATGATGGTTTTCCATTATATGACTTTTCTACATATTCAGCAACATATTTACAAAAGCTAATACTTTCCTTTGAACGTAAGTGCATACACTGTACATAGTAGCCAGAGAAGATATTTTATTCTAACCCAAAACTTCGATTCAACCGGAAATGTGTTTTGAGGTCACCTCAGTCCGAAAAAAATATTTTTAGAAGAAGGTCTGTGTACAACATAGCTCAAAAACGAAAAGACCGCAAAATGGCAAATTCGCTATTTATGTTTAGTACCTTCTAAGAATGCGAAACGAAGATTTTAAAGAAAATCACTCCATTATAAATTAGCCTTTTTAGGAAAACTTATTTGGCTTCCAAGATGTTGACTAAAGTACCGTATATTCAATATTTACACCAGAAATGGAGTATACTTTCTGGGAATAGCCTTTGTATACCTGTTTATTCTGGCCAGCTTTGCAGTATTTTGCAAATGCTCGTAATTTCCATCAACAGATGGCATTGATCTATTGTTGTCGATTCTCCCTGAGCCACTGAGATTTTTAAAAGAAATCCCACATTTCTGCTGTGAGGTTTCAGAGAAATTATTGCCTATTAAAATGGCTGAGGTTTATGTACGAGAGCAGTTTTTTTTTACTACTTCTGATAGACTATAAATAAACGACAAGTTCATAGAAAACAAATTATTTTATTACTAAAAGTTTTGTACACTTATGGTTACTTTTCAACATTTATCGTGCCTGTGCACAAGCTTTGCAATACCCGCTTCAAAAAATGTTGAAATTATTGGCGGCAACATTTTTTGAAGCGGGTATTGCAAAGCTTGTGCACAGGTACGATAAATGTTTCAATCTTTTCGGTGATTATGTTGAAAAGTAACCATAAATGTACAAAACTTTTAGTAATAGAATAATTGTTTTCTATGAACTTGTCTTTTATTTATAGCCTATCGGAGGTTGAAGAAAAAAAACGGCCATCGTATATCCGTGTGAAATTGCAACGTTCCAGCTGCAGTACCAAGGCAGAAAAAAAGTGTGTGTTGTATTTCGATGCGATATAATTTGACAAGAATGTTATCCTAATGAGAATCAAGTGTTGAAGGTGTGAGATAAAACCTCTAGAGGATTTAATGGCCTTACTCGGCTGTGTCTCGCGATATTTGAAATCTCGGTCGAGTTGCAGATCGTTATGTGGCTTCATTAACGCCAGAGTGTCCCTGGGCTCCTCTGTTTGAAATAACACGACGAGCTTCCACTATTTCAGCTGTGGTGGCCGTCTGCATGACCAAGTGTATCCAGCGTCTCTTAATATCATAACTGAGCAAGGCAATTCCAATATCATTTGACCTGCTTCTGACAACTCCAACCTTGTGGGCACGTTCAGGTAATTCAGAGCAATATTCGCTTCGTAGCAATAATAGCAACAATAATAATGTATACAGGGTGTTAATGAACTATACCGAAATATTTTCACAGAATATGTAGATTACTTAAATAAGTAATTTGAGATAGGAGACTTATGGCCTGTTTATTGAAACGTCGGAGTAACGGCTTTAAGTTTCTGAAGTGCCAGTGCGCCACTGGCTAATTTATCAACCATTCGAGAGCAAAACACGAAAAACGAAGAAACATATTACAGCGTAACTCTCTAGCGTAGTGGTTATCATACTGGCTTTCAAGTGAAAGATAGTTTCCGAGTTCGGGTCTCCTTCACGTATTGCGGCACTTCGTCTGGAATAATAAAAAACATTTACTCTATGCCAGAAATCGAACTCATGATCTTTGGGATAGCAGCTTCCCGCACTACACATTGAAAAAAAAAACTCCTCCAGAGTAGGCTACATAACTCAAGAACGTAGTTAATGAATGCTCAGTGTCGCACTGTCAAATGATTAGTTTAAAATTTTACATATTTTTGAGACATTAAATCTTGAGAACGCTAGTAACGAGCTGCTAAAAATCGATATTTCTATACTCGGGGGGCAGCAGTTTTAAAGACATTTTTTCAACCTGCTTTGCTTTAACACCGACTTATCAGCACCTGATACCCACACGTTTAACGTTATGTTTATCCGGGGACCATGCATCGCCGATCTCAAATTACTTATATCAGTCCCGAAAAGTATTTCGGTGTGGTTGATTAACATCCTGTATACTGTTTTCTGCCATATAGTTGCTCTTCAACCCACCGAAGATTTCTGGTTTTTGCAAATTCTAATTTATCCTCACTATTTATCCATTGTTCTCTAGCAGCATTTCCTTTCCTCGACCTTCCACTTCAGCATTAATTTTGGGGATTCCGCTCCTTTCCGCGTGCAAATCTTTTCATAGTTTACTTTCTCTATACGTATATATAGTGTATCGAGACTTAATTGTATTACACCCAAAAATTCAATACCGAGATTTCACAGCAAATATGTTTTCAGACCCCTGAGTAAACATAAAAATGTCCGTGTGTGCGTGCGTGCGTGCGTGCGTGCAGCATCTATCAAAAACGAAAAGTGCGTTAAAACAAACTTGATATTTAAGTTGAGTATCTTCCAGGGAGGCGACACGAAGATTTTCAAGAAAATCCTCCCATCTCAAACTACCCTTTACATGGAAAAAATGTCGAAAACGTTGCTTTTCTCAAAAATGTTGATTAAAAATCTCTTAATATGACAAATAGAAGGTATATTTTGAATTCTCTGGGATTAGCGCTAAAGACATCTTTACTCTGGATAAATTTCGGATATCTAGTAAACCGTACGAGAAATACAAAATTTTACTATCCAAAAATTCTAGATTTCCTTAAAACACACTATTTTTGACACACTCCCCTCCCCCCTCGTGAAGTTGACCTTTTTCAGATATTGCTTGTTATTGGTTTCAGTTTTAAAATGCTTAAACTTTTCTCATATTGAAATTGTCAACTCCTGGCCACGCAAAGAAACATATTTCACACAGCAACCACATTTTAAAACATTTGACTGTTGGTTTAGCCTGTTTTATTTTATCTCCCTTTCTACTTGGAAGAAAACAAGTAATGAGCCCATTTTTTACTTTCTCTACACGTATTATGTATAGAGAAGGTTGATCTAAAAAAAAAAACATTTTTGGAAAATGTGTGTGTGTGTGTGTGTGTGTGTGTGTGTGTGTGTGTGTGTGTACAGTATAGCTGCAAAACGAAAAAACCATTAAATACCAAACTTGGCATTTAAATTTTATATCTTCCAAGAATGCAACACGAAGATTTTCAGGAAATCCCACCACCCCCAACTACATGGAACTTTTTTCGAAAATTTTGATTTTCTCAAAAATGGCTAACGATTTTGTTTAAAATATCGTATACTAAAGATATTTACTTGGCAAATAAAACGTATATCTTGAATTTTCTGGAAATGGCCTCTGAAGACTACCTTATTCTGGATGAATTTTACGGAATTTTGCGTAATTGCTAAACTGTAAGATATAGACAAAGAACTTGCCACATTAAAACACACAATTTATGTTATACATATTTTTTCGTGGAGTAGATCGTTTTTGAGTTAATCCTATTTTTTGGTTTCAGCTTTGTAAAACTTTCACTTTTCTCATAAAGGAATTTGCAAACTCGTGTCCATACAAACAAAGGAACTTCTTACTCACAAGGAAGCAGGTAATAAGACTATTTCAGCATGAAGTAAATAGGGGTATACGCGGCACACTGCTGATGGTTAAATCTCGCTATTTGTCTAAATCAAGGTTAAGTATCCTGTAATCCTCCGAGGATACTTCATTTCCCTAAAAGCTTAAATGACGCTTTCTCGTTTCGTTTTACGAGCAGGTTGCTTAAACCTCAGTGTCGTAACTCCGCCAGCCGTATATTTGTCGTAAAGTGAATGAATGTGTCATACTTTCTTCCAGATGGCACAGCGTTCTACTTAAGCATATATAAGTTTTTCCGTAAAAGCAGCAGCACTTCTGACAAAATCCACTGTCTCCCGAACTCCTATTTATGTTGGCAACCTTTGATGAACACTTCAGCAGCAAGACGCTTTAATTTCCTGCATTTTATATCCTATCACACTCGAGAGAGAGAGAGAGAGAGAGAGAGAGAGAGAGAGAGAGACGTAAAACCTTGATTTCCACTAATGAGGCAATCTGCTTTTAAAGTACAAGCTAATTTCAACGCTACGCAATGCTTCTTTCAGTTAGTAAATATCCGTCTCTTTTTAACGTGTTTAACACAAAAATACCGAAAAAACACTACTTTTAGTTATTTATTTCTGTGGAATTATTAATTGCATCTACAGTGTGTTACAATTTCTGTTTCTATTTTTGCTTTCTCTACAGCAACTTCGTACAGTGTAAGTATTGTATTCCACCCAAAAATTAGATACCGAGATTTCACAGAAAATACATGTTTTAGTACCCCCTGAATCTAAAAAAAAATCAAACAAAAACGCATTTTTAGAAAAAGGTGCGTATGTGTGTGTTAAATACCAAAATTTGTATTTAAGATAGGTATCCTTCAAGGGCGCGACAAGAAGATTTTCAAGAAAATATTCCCACCCCAAACTATCCTTTACAAAGATAACCTTTCGAAAACATACTTCTCAAAAATTGCTCTAATGATTTTTATTAGAATATTGTATATTAAGATATTTACATTGCAAATAAAATGTATGTGTTGAATTTTCTGGGAATAGCCTTTCAAGACTATTTTATTCTGGACGAATTTTACGGAATTTTGCATAACTGCTAAACCGTAGGATATGGACAAAAACTTACCACACAAAGTGTAGAGCACGTTAAAACACACAATTTATGTTATATACATTTTTTTCGTGGGGTTGGTATATTCCTTGTTTTTGGTTTCAGCTTTGAAAAACTTATACTTTTCTCATACAGGAAGTTGTCAACTTGTGTCCATACAAACAAAGGAACTTCAGTCACATAGCAACCAGCTTTTGACTATCACTTTAACCTATGGTACTCTCTTATTTCGCTTCTACTTACAAGGAAGCAAGTAATAAGACGATTTCTGCTAAATTTTTTTCGATTAGCATGGAGTAAATAGTAGCATTAGCTTTTTAACAATTTGTTGCAGAGTTGTAGAGAAAGCCATGTGAATGGAACACAGAGTTTTTTCATGGAGTTGGTTGGAGCTGGTTTCATTTTTAAGTCATCTACTTTCCTCAAACAGAACCAAGCAAAGCGAACCGAATGTATCTGTTTCAGACAACAATCAGCTTTCAAAAATGTGTACTCCCTTCTACTTACAAGAATCGAGACAATTTGTGCTAATGTTTACTAGCATTAAGTGGATAGGAGAATGGTTTGTATACAGCAACAGCTAGAGGAAGTTGACTTTTACTTTCAATGTACATAGGGATAGAGAAGTATTGTATTCCACCACCCAAAAATTCGATACAGAGATTTCACCAGAAATACGTGTTTTACAACACCCTGAATAAAAAAAAAAGCATTTTCAGAAAAAGTTCCGCGCGCGCGCGCGCGTCTGTGTGTACACAGCATAGCTGGAAAACGAAAAGACGGTTAAATAGCAAACTTGGTATTTAAATTTGGTATCTTCCAAGAATGCGACAGGAAGATTTTAAAAAAATCCCCCACCCCTTACTACCCTTTATATGGAAACATTTTCGAAAATTATGTTTTTCTTAAAAATAGCTCTTAAAGATTTTGATTAAAATACCACATATTAATACAATATCTATCACAAATAAAAGGTAATTTTCTAGGAATAATTTCTAAAGACTTGTTTATTCTGGATGAATTTTGCTTAATTTAGTGTAATAAGTAAACCATAAGACATAGACAAAAACTTGCTTTACAAAAAATGTAGGTCTTGTTAAAATACACAAGTTATGTTTTACACATTTTTTTCGTGGAGCTTACCGTTTTCGAGGTATTCCTTGTTATTAGTTTCAATTGTGAAGAACTTATACTTTTCTCAGACAGGAAGTGTCCGTTTTTCTTTTGTTGTACTCTTGGTCAAGCAAAGAAGCGATTTGGAATGACAATCGAATAACGACAGCTTTTAACACAGTTGACTATCACTTTAGCATAGTGCATTCCCTTAGTTCCAGTCTACTTATAAGGAGCCAAGCAATAAAATGCTTCTAATGTTTATCTAGATTAGCATGGTGTCGAAAGAAGAATTGTGTTTTGTAAGAAGTTTATAGAGTAGCTAGAGAAAGTCATGTGAGTGTAACGCATCAGATTTTTTTTAATCCAGAGGATCCTAAAATGTATACTTCCGGTAAAATCTCGGCATCCAATTTTGGGTGGGATACAATACCTTCGCCACCTACAAAGTACATTGTACCTAGCTACCTTAAAATTTAAAACTTATGTTGTACCTACTTAAAACGCTAATATACTGCTGTCAAGAAAGTTCCGAGAACTTGCCAATAAAACACAAAAAATGAATTATTCATCCGATTTTATTTTATGGCCTTCAAAGTAGGCCCCTTCTGAAATTATACATTTATGCCAACGAATAATCTAATCATCAAAACATTTTTTGTAGGCACTTTTAGGAATCGATGTCAATTGTCGCCGCGAATTTTCCTTTATGTCTTCTATCGACTGAAAACGGGTGCCTCGAAGTGATAACTTGAGTTTTGGAAAGAGAAAGAAATCAGCAGGAGCCAGATCAGGTGAATACGGTGGTTGTTCGATGAAGGTTTTGGCCAGAAATTTGTTCACAATAATAGCCTTGTGAGCTGGTGCCTTATCGGTGCAGAATCCGTGAGTTGTCATTTCACAAATCTGGCCTTTTTCGCCGCATTTGTTCTCTCAAACGCCATATAACGCTCAGATAATGGTCTTTATTTACCATCTGACCTACTGGCAAGAACTCTTGAGTGCACGACACCGCGATAATCGGGGGGGGGGGGAACTGTCAACATGACTTTCAGTTTTGATCGAGTTTGACGTGCCCTTTTAGGTTTCGGTTCAGTTGGAAGGCGCCATTCGGAAGCTTGTTGACTGTTTTGAGTGTCAATCTCGTAAACCCACGTCTCATTACCAGTCACAAAGCGTTTCATAAACTGGCTCGTTCTAGCATGTCTTCAGCAATCCTTACACGATTAAGTTTTTGTAGAAAACTGGAGTCTTTCGGAACTAACCGAGCTGCAACGCGTGTCATGCCCAAACAATCGTTTAAAATGGTACGAATCGATTCGTGAGACACAGAAAGTTCAGCGGCAATCTCTCTCAGACCTAAATGGTGATTTTCAGACACCATTTTCTTCACTTTAGCGATGTTCAGTTCAGTTGAAACTGTTGATGGCCGACCAGAGCGAGGCAAAACTTCCACCACATCTCGACCACTTTTGAATGCACTGTACCACTCATATGCACGTGTTTTTGATAAAGACGATTCACGTAAGCCCTCTGTAACGTTTTCAGCGATTCGGCACACGAAATACCATTTGCAATGCAAAATTTGAGACAGATTCTTTGTTCAATATTTGTATCCATCGTAAAATCGCAAATCACCTTTGAGATGAACTAACAAAATGGCGTACTGTAAACGAACTAGATGACAGATGACGACCAAACTCCGCGTGGGTATAGAGGAAAATTGTACCAACTTACCGACAACAATAATTTCGAATCCCCTTTTAAACAGGAATCTTAAATGATCAATACCCGGTACTTTCTTGACAGAAGGCACGTAAAGGTAGCAGATGAAAGCTCGGGCTTGTTCCCTGTCACATTATAGCGTCGCGACGTCTATAAAGCAGCGCGCAGTGAAACTGTGAACACAAATCTTAATTTAATACACGACAAACTGTAACAAACCAAATTAATCTTGTGCGGCACATTTCCACTAACTTACCTCTCTTGTGTTTATTGCTTTCTACTCAAAGTTCATTTACCTTATCGTTTATTACTACCAGAGCTGTTTTACAGCAGCAACCTAGCATATTACAATCTACCATTAAACCATCTGCAGTTAAACTGAATATAATCCTATGCTACATTCATATCAATTTCTAGACTTAGTTTTACCTTTTCTACACATACTATGTACATACAGTATTGGTTCGGGTTGGCTGTGGGCTGGACTTCTGTCGGTGTCCGATTGGTTCATTTTGATAAACACACCAGCGGTGCACCATCAGGGGCAACACTTGTCTCCTCCCAACACTCACCCGCCATCCTGCAAAACCCCACAATCCCGTCAGAACGTGGTTAAGTTCTCGTCTATCACACCTCAGCCTGCCAATTGCTCTGGCTGGATTGGAAGTCTTGATTTTGACTTTGGTTAGTGCTGTTTGCCATATTCTGTTCAGTTTAAGGCCTTCTTTTCGTTTTTGAGCTATGCTGACCACAGACACGAATCTTTTTCATAACAACATTCTGCTAATGTTTATCTCGATTAGCGTTGTGCAGAAAGAAGAAAAGAAGCTTGTAGAGCAGCTAGAGAAAGTCGTGTGAGTGTAACATCAGATTTTCTCAACCAAAATCACGTTTGGTATTGTATATATGAGGATTCAGGCTAAACGGTTACCTCAACCTGCGTTACACCAGCCTTAGGAAACCATAATGAAACATTTCACCTGCTTTACACCCTAGTGCGGAAAGCGTAGCTTTGCTAGTTGCTCTTGTTTTTTTTATTAAAAGCTACAACTCCAGTTGCTAAGCTCTGTGTTTGTTTAAACGTGATATTCATACAAAACAACACAGTAATGCAGAATAACTTACTGTTCTACACAACACGAATTTCTTGTTTAGCAGCGCAATGGCTTTTACTATTTTGGGAAGATTAATATGGCTGAAGTTTACACCAAACTTTCTAGCAAGTGCGAGAAACTTTACATACCTAACCGTGTTTCAAGTTAGGCGCTTTTACAAGTTGGTGTTACCATCGTCTTCTGTCATTTCTCACACATACCTAACTTGAGTTTGGATTTTACAATGCAATATCTGCCCATTTGAGTATAAGTGGGGGTATTAAGAGCAGAACTACTTTTTGAATTATGAGCGTATTAATTTGATATTTTTTGCTGTTTTTACATTTTTAGTAAATTTGCGGAATTTATGGTTTTAACTAGTTATTTTCTCTACACGTACTATGTACATACGTATAGAGAAGGTATTGCATTCTACCCAAAAATTCGATACCGAGATTTCACCGAAAATACATGTTTTGGGTCCCTCTGAATCAAAAATAAAACAAAACAGCATTTTTGGAAAAGGTCCATGTGTGCGCGTCTGTGGACAGCATAGCTCAAAAACGAAAAGATCGTTAAATACCAAACTTGGTATTTAAGTTTAGAATCTTCCAACAATGCGACACGAAGGTTTTCAAAAAATCCCCCACCCCCAAACTACCCTTTACATGGCAAAATTTCGAAAATTTTGATTTTCTCAAAAATGGCTTTAACAATTTTGATTAAAATCTCTTGTATTCAAGATATTTACATGCCCAATAAAGTGTATATACTGAATTTTCTGAGAATAGCCTCTAAAGACTACTTTATTCTGGATGGTTTTTATTGAATTCCGCATAACTGGTAAACCTTAAGAGAATTAAAAACATGCCCCACAAAAAATATAGATCACATTAAAACACACAGTTTACGTTATATACTTTTTTTTTTTTTTTTTTTTTCCCGTAGAGTTGGTCGTTTTTAAGTTATCCCTTGTTATTGGTTTCACCTTTAAAAACTTTTCTCATACAGGAATTTGTCAACTCCTGTCCATAAAAACAAAGGAACTTCAGTCACATAGCAACCAGCTTTTGACTATTACTTTAACCTATGGTACTCCCTTATTTCGCTTCTACTTACAAGGAAGCAAGAAATAAGACTATTTCTGCGTATTTTTTCTGGATTAGCAAGAAACACTTTAGTGATGTGAATGGAACAATAGAATTTTAGAAAAAGATCCGTGCGCGTGTGTGCAGCATAGCTCAAAAACTAAAAGACAGTTAAATACCAAACTAGGTATTAATTTTTACTATCCTCCAAGGATTCGATATGTAGATTTTTTAGAGAAAAGTTTCCATCCCAAACGGCTCTTAACGACAATTTTTTTGAAAATTGTGCCTTTCTCAAATATGACTAACGGTTTTGAATAAAACACTGTTTATTATAGACATTTACTTCAGAAATCAAATTTGAATCTTGGATCTTGAAGACTGTTCGTTATGGATGATTTTAATTAAAATCTTTAAGTCATTTTTGATAAAATAAAAATTTTCGAAGAAGGTTTCCTGTAAAGTGTAGTTGGGGTTGGTTATTGTATTGAAAATCTTCGTGTCGCATATTTGCAAGATACTGAATTTAAATATCTAATTTCTATTTAACAGACTTCGTTTTAAAACTGTGCCCGCACACACGGACATTGTTCTAAAAATGATTTGCTTTTGATTCAGGTAAAATCTCGGTATCGAATTTTTGGGTGGAATGCAATACCCTTATCTATATACCACGTACTGTGTAGAGAAAATAAAAATGCATTTCTCCTTAAAACACGCAATTTTGTCCTATATAGTTAACTATTTCCGAGATATCCCCTTAGTGGCTTAAATTTTAACACTGTAGTCCTCCCTCGTTTTACTCCTGACCATACAAAATGAACAGAATTTCAATGACAACCAAAGGAAGCAAGTAATAAAGACAATTTCTGCTAATTTTTTGATAGAACAAACAGAGAGTCATTTACAGGCAGGCAAGCCGTGAGGTAAAGAGAAACATTTTCTCTAGGGGGTTCCAGTCCAACTGGTTGCTGCAGACAAAACAAGCCACGGTCTTACGTAACTCAGGATCATCCTGAACACGCAACCAGTGGCGGCTCGTGCCCCGCCCGCCGCAAATCTTATAAAACGAACAAGTTCCAATACTCATATATTCATCTACAAGAGCGGATGAATTACAGAAAAAGTTGTCTAGTTAAAACACTCACACGCATGAACTTACACTTTTCGACATAGTGAACACATTTGTACCATTAAGGTACCAGTTTCAGTTGGTGGAAGTCCGTTTCCCTGGAGTATAGCCATCTGCGTGGTGTAATGCTTACCAGGATGACCTCACATACCCAAGGTCGCGGGACGGAGGACGATGGATTTTTTGGGGTAGAAATTCTCAGCATGGCTTCCTACGGAAGGGAAGTAATGCCGTTGGTCCCTCGTCGTAGATTTACGGCACGTAAAACAACCTCAAGCCGGATAGAGGTCTCTGAGCAAAATTAAGCGGTCTTTCACGGCCAGTATAGAATAGGACGCTGAGGACCACAGCAGTTAAAGAGCGTCCATAACACGCCATTTACATTTTTATATATCTGTGGAATGCTGATTTCACTTTCGCATGTGTCGCAAAGCGTTGCTTAGCCAGGAATTTCTTCATGGGACCAAACAGATGGAAGTCCGACGGTGCAAGGTCCAGACTGTTCGGTGGATGCTGGAGCATCTCCCAACCAAATTTTTTGATTTTCTGAAGAACAGCAGCAGCAACATGGGCCGAGCATTGTCATGAAGTTTGACATCGTCAGCATAAATGCTGTGGCGTTTATCACGGAGGGCACGACGCAACTTCACCAGTGTTAATGTTGGCTGCAGCATTCACAATGGTAACCTGTTCAACAAAGTCCACCAATAAAACACCATGAACACGGTCAGATTGAGTATTTACCAGCAAGTTTCCACTCCATAGTTGCTTCATGTAGTGCTATGTCCACGACTCATCACGATGCCTTTCTGCGTTAAGTGTTCCAAGTCTGGCCCTTGTGGTTGTTTGTCAGCTTCTTAGGCACCCAAAGAGCACTAACTTTACAAAATTTCAACACGTCATCAACAATATCGTACACTGCACCACAGGAAATGTTGGACTGTTGTGATAAGATGCGCAGTTGCACACGCCGGTCGTTCAAAATTGCCGCCTCAATGCCTCTGACATTCTGCGGGGTTGCAGCTGTTACCGGTCTCCCCGAGTGTGGCGAATCACAAATGTTCCTACGGTCTTCTTATGAGAATACACACCACCTGGAGACATTACTACGGTCCACACAATCATCCCCCATACACACCACGCATGCCCCAGTGAATTTCACTCTCTTTCTGCTCTTTGCCGACAAATATTGTCCCACACCTCTCTGCTCTTCACACGTGGACGACAGTAGCATGCGCGCTATCTTTGTTGCGTAGTTCACGCTTCTCTTGATAGAGCTGCACAGAAAACGAAAAATACCCTTTTTAGTGTGACATTGCAACATTTCTGTAACAATACCATTATTGTGCATTTTACTCCTCTTTTTACTTTCTCTAACAGGTAGGCAAGATGTACATAGTAGTAGAGAAGTTAGCTATTGTGTTCCACCGAAAATACCTAGTTTTCACATCTTCAGGATCCCTGAATAAAAAATAAAAAAAAATAGAAAAACGTATATCTGTAGCTCAAAACGATAAGTACCGTATATTCAAGATATTTTATGACAAAAAAAAAATTCACATCTTGAGATCCTGTATTGCGGATGACTTTAACAGAAGATGAGAACTTACTACATAAACAATGCAGATCTCCTTAAAACACACAATATATATAATACACCTTGTACTTTCTCCACACGTACTATGTACATAATGTACAGAGAAGGTATTGCACTCTACCCAAAAATTCGATACAGAGATTTCACCGGAGATATACGTTTTAAGGTCCCTGAATCGAAAAAAAGTATTTTCAGAAAAAAGTCCGCCCGCGTGTGTCCGTGAACACGAAAACTCAAAAACGAAAAGTCAGTAAAATATCAAACTTGGTATTCAAGTTTAGTATCTTCCAGGATTGCGACACGAAGATTTTGAGAAAAATCCCCCCAACTAACCTTTACATGGAACTTTTTTCGAAAATTTTGATTTTCTCAAAAATGGCTCTAACGATTTTGATTAAAATATCTTATATAAAAGATATTTACCTGACAAATAATGTATATCGAGTTTTCTGGGAGTAGCCTCTGAAGACTACTTTATTCTGCACGAACTTTACGGAATTTTACAAAACTACTAAACCGCAAGAGATGGAGAAAAACTTACCTCGCAAAATATGTAAAGCACTTTAAAATACACAATTTATTTCATATGCATTTTTTTCGTGCAATTGATCGTTTTGAGATATTCCCAGTTTTTTGTTTCAGCTTTACAAACATACTTTTCTCATACGGGAATTTGTCAGCTCCTGCCCGTACCAACAAAAGAACAGTCACATAGCAACCAGCTTTTGACTGTCACTTTAACCTATGGTACTCCCTTATTTCGCTTCTACTTACAAGGAAGCAAGTAATAAAACTATTTCTGCTAATTTTTGCTCGATTAGCTTGAAGTAAATAGAAGTATAAGCTTTTTAACAATAATTTGTTGCAGAGATGTCGAGAAAGTCATGTGAATAGAACACATCAGATTTTTGTTCTCTATTCGTTGTATCATTGCGGTGTTCAATTTAATGTTTTGCTCGGTAGAGTAGAAGAGAGACCTTATGACCTAACTCAACCATAAATATTACTGTGAGAACATATTCTTGTATTTGTGTGGAAATGCGACATGCGCGGGCAGAGGGCAAGAGGTCAGGCAGTTGCTTGTGGTATGTGTCTGAATCTTTGTACAAAGTTGTTAGTTTGAGCCGCGGGGCTGCGGCTTGGACAAGTTTTTGTGGGCGCCGGGAGGGACCTGTCAGTTCTACAACACCTCAGCCTGAATCTTCCTTTACGCACGGCTGTGCAGGTATCCTCTGTCTGGCTTCAACACTCGGCCAGTTTCTCGAAATATACTAACTACCCTTTCATATCTAAGTTTAAATACATTGATACACTTTAAAAGCAAATAAGGGAGTACCATAGTTAAAGTGATAGTCAAAAGCTGGTTGCTATGTGACTGATGTTTCTTTGTTTGTATGGACAGCAGTTGACAAATTCCTGTATCAGAAAAGTATAAGTTTTTTAAAGCTGAAACCAAAAACAAGGCATATCTCAAATAAGATCAACTTCACAAAACAAAAGTATATAACATAAATTATGTGTTTTAAAGTACTCTACATTTTTTGTGTGGTAAGTTTTTGTCCATCTCTTACGGTTTAACAGTTATGCAAAATTCCGTAAAATTCATTCAGAATAAAGTAGTCTTCAGAGTCTATTCCCAGAAAATTGAAGATATACATTATATTTGTCACTATATATCTTCAATACGGGATATTTTAATCAAAATCGTTAGCTAATTTCGAGAAAATCAAAATCTTTGAAATGTTTTCCATGGAAAGGATAGTTGGTATGGGCGGTGTTATCTTGAAAATCTTCGTGTCGCATCCTTAGAAGATACCAAACTAATACCAGGTTTCACATATGCCATCTCCCCCACACACGGACTTTTTCTAAAAAAAAAAAAAGGTTTTCGGGGGGGGGGGGGAGTTCAGTAGGTCTCAAAATATATATTTCCGGTGAAATCTCGGTATTGAATTTATGGGCGCAATACAATACCTTCTGACTGGTCCAGGGTTCGATTCCCACCTGGGGCAGGGAATTTTTCTTTAGCCAGAAGTATTCCCTATCCCCCACAGAGTCTGGAATGTGTGTGTGTGCATGAGGAAGATAAAATGATTTAGACCAAACGTAAAGAACCTACAGACGAGTTTTTCAAGTGCAAAGCCCCCGATATAACCTCAGATGTTAAAGGGGGTATATATATATAAAACAGTTAAGAAAGACAAAAAAAAAAAAAAAAAAAAAAAAAAAAAAAAAGAATATGTAAAAAATGGTCAGCTCCACGAAGAAAATGTATAGACATAAATTGTATTTTTTGTGTTTAAGTTTTTGTCTGTCTTACGGTTATGCAAAATCATCCAGGATATAGTGGTCCTCAGAGGCTATTCCCAGCAAGTTCAAGTTATACGCTCTATTTGTCATGTAAATATCAGTAATATAAGGTATTTTAATTAAAATCATTGGAGACACCTCCGAGGAAACCAACATTTTCGATATCCTTTCCATGTAAAAAACCTAGTTTACGGATGGGTATTTTCTTGAAAATCTTCCGTGTTGCATCCTTGGAAGACACTGAACTTAAATACCGATTTTGGTATTTCACGGACTTTTCGCCTTTGAACTATGCTGCGCACGCACATTCTGTATACACTATGTACATAGTACGTGTAGAGAAAGAATAAATTGTCGTGTATGCTTCACCATGAAACGAAGGAACAGGAAGGGAACCGTATTCTAGACACATGCTATGATAAAACAAAGGAACTCCTTTCATCGGATAAGTTCATTGTATCAATTTCCACAATTTTTTGTATACTTTTTGGCCCAATTCCAGTTGGCTACAACAGGATACAGCTGTTTCTAATTTTTGGTTCAAACGTATGAAATCAACCAATGAGCAATCTGGTGGTAATGACGTAATAAGATGGGTCTTCCTCCTCGCCAACGAGATTGTTTGTGTGAAACTTTGCTGTATCTGTCCTAAATACTAGTGCTATAGTAACTGAGCTATGGTTGAAATACACGTCAGAGATTTATGAAGTAATGACTCGAGTATTCATAACCCCTGCCAATGTATTTTATCGGATCCATTTGTAGTCAACAAAATATAAAAACGTGTTTGCTGGTATGGACTGCCTCATATTTGTGTCTTGGCGAGTGATATTTGCCTCAACTAAGGACAGCAACTTTCCACACAAATTTTTGTCCATTGTAAGGAAGTTAAAATAATTTAGAAACGAGTTCATTTTGCAGCAAATGTAGTACATCTGTTCCTTGGCCTGCCATGGTCCAGTCTTGACTTTCTATTATAACATGCTCTTGCAATGGATACATAAACTAAGCTTGCGACAGCGAACGTAAATAACTGTGGATGCAATTTCTATCAGCTGTTCGTGTGCATGCGAGAAATATTTGGACCAGTACTCACTCACTCACGTGTTGTTCACGTTGTATAAACATTTTGGACCAAATTTTGACCGGCTTAAGATATTTTAATCAAAGTAGAGCTAATTTTAAGAAAAATGAAATTTTCAAACATAAAACGAAGGAACAGGAACTGAGATGGAAACCGTATTCTAGCCACACGCTATGATAAAACAAAGGAACATGATATTTGCTGAAGCTCCAGAGCAAACTTCGAGTGCTGGAACCTTGCCCTCCAAACATGTACACCGCTGTGGAATATTGCGGCGAATCCTCGTAATTATTCCGGCGAGCGTTGTGGTGAGAAAATCCACGTCGCTGTTTGCTTTCCCCGAGAGTTAACACAGAGAACGCAAACAGTAAACACACGGCTTCTAACACTTCACTCTTGCATTAATTATCCTCGGACTTTCATTTTAAAAAACTCTGATATGTTCCATTCACATGACTTTCTCTACATCTCTGCAAAAGTTATTACTAGAAAGCTTATTCTTCTATTTACTTCATGCTAATCCAGAAACAATTAGCAGAAATAGTCTTATTATTTGCTTGCAAGTAGAAGCGAAATAAGGGAGTACCATAGGTTAAAGTGATAGTCAAAAGCTGGTTGATATGTGGCAAGTTCCTTTGTGTGTATGGACACGAGTTGACAAATTCCTGCATGAGAAAAGTATAAATTTTTCAAAGCTAAAACAAAAAACAAGGAAAATTTCAAAAACGCCAACTCCACGCAAAAAATGTACATGACATAAATTGTGCGTTTTATGCTGAACTACATTTTTTGTGTTGTAAGTTTCTGTCCATCTCTTACACTTAAACCGTTACACAAAATTCCGTAAAATTCACCCGGAGTAAAGTTGTCTTCAGAGGTTATTGACAGAAAAGTCAAGATATACAATTTATTTTTAACGGAAATATCTTAATATAGGATATTTTAATTGAAATGATCAGCCATTTTGAGAAAATCAAAATGTTCTAAAAAAAAGTTCCATGTAAAGCATACTACCGTGTCGCACCCCTGGAAGATACCAAGTTTGGTAATCAACAGTATTTTCGTTTTTGAGCCGCTGTCTAAAGACACAGACCTTTTTCTAAAAAATCTTTTTTTGGATTCAGAGGGGCCCAAACATATATTTCCAGTGAAATCTCGGTAACGAATTTTAGGTGCAATACAATGCCTTCTCTATACACTATGTACAGAGTACGTGTAGAGAAAGTAAAAATCTGTTATGATCCATTCACCTGGATTTCTCTACAAACTATTCTTTTATCTACTTGGCGCTATCAAGAATTAACACAAGTAGAAATGGTCTTGTTACTTGCTTCCAAGAAGAACAGGAAACTCGACGCTAATGTGTTCTGTTCTATTAAATTAGGCAAGTAAAAACATCAACTGACGTTTATTCTAATTAGCGCCAAGTAAAAAAAGAATCTAGTTTGTAGAGAAATCCAGGTGAATGGATCGTAGCAGATGTTTACTTTCCCTACACGCACTATGTATACATAAGGTATTGTAATGCACCCAAAAATTGGATACCGACATTTCAAAGGAAATACATGTTTTGCGACCCCCTGAATCCAAAAGGACCGTATGTGTCTGTGGGCAGCATGACAGTTACATACCAAACTTGGCATTTAGTTTAATATCCTCCAAGGACGCGACACGAACATTTTATATGGAACACTTTTCGCAATTTTTTATTTTTTAAAAACTGGCTGTAACGACTTTGATTAAAATATCTTGCGTATCTCTGTACCTATTATATACAAGATGTTTTTTAAAACAAACGAAATGTTTATCTTGAATTTGCTGGGAACTGCCTCTGAAGACCTCTTCATTCTAGATGTATTTTATAGAATGGGCAAAACTTTATAGAGATAGACAAAAGCTTACTACACAAAAAATGTAGAACCCAATTTGTTATACAGGTACTTCAATTTCAGTCTTTTTTTGGCAGAACTAACACATTTCCAGATATTCTAGATTATTGGTTTCAAGCCACTTAAACTATTCTGGAACGGGAACACAACTTTCTTCTCGATTTTTGTTTGTGTACTACCAAGCAAAGAGAATGACATTTCAATTGTTTCACTTAGCGATGAGTTTTTAAAAGATGAGACTCGCTTTAGCCTGTGCATTTTCTTATTTCCCTTCTACTCACAAGGGAGCAAGTAATAACATTTCCGCTAATAAAGCAGATACAATTAGCTTTTTAACAATGTTTTGTTAGAGAGATGTAGAGAAAGTATGTAAATGGAACATAACAGGTTTTTAGTTGCATGCACACATGCTGAATGTTACCGCCAGCATGGACCACAAAGCACGTTAGCCACTGTGATATCCCTGGCCCTCTGTCCAACAGTTGCTAAATGTACAGCACATGGCACCAGCCTTTGTCCATCACGCATGTGTCTGCTCACATCATAACACGTGTACTGTAGCACAACTTACTTTCTCTAACCCCGTATGTACATAAGTGTTGTATTCCACCCAAAAATTCCATGTCAAGATTTCACCGGAATTACATGTTTTGAGTCGCCCTGAATTTATAAAAAAAAAAAAAAAAAAAAAAAAAAAAAAGCATTTTTACAAGAAGGGCCGTGTGCGTGCGTACAGCATACCACAAAAACGAAAAGGCCGTTAAATACGAAACTTCATATTTAAGTTTTGTATCTTCCAAGGATGCGACACGAAGATTTTGAGAAAAATCCCCCCCCCCACTTCCAACTACTCTTTACATGGAATTTTTTTCGAAAATTTTGATTTTCACAAAAATGGCTCTAACGATTCTGATTAAAATATCGTATATTAAAGATATTTACCTGACAAATAAAATGTATGTGTTGAATTTTCTGGGAATAGTCTCTCAAGACTACTTTATTCTGGATGAATTGTGCGGAATTTTGCATAACTGCTTAACCATAAGAGATGGACAAAAACTTATCACGCAAAAATTGCAGAGCACATTAAAAAATACAATTTATGTTAAATACTTTTTTTGTGGAGTTTATTGTTTTTCATATATTCTTTTTTTTTTGGTTTCAGCTTTGAAAAACTTATACTTTTCTCATACAGGAATTTGTCAACTCCTGTCCACACAAGGAAAGGAACTTCAGTCATATAGCAACCAGCTTTTGACTATCACTTTAACCTATGGTACTCCCTTATTTCGCTTCTACTTACAAGGAAGCAAGTAATAAGACTATTTCTGCTAATTTTTTTCTCGATTAGCATGAAGCGAATAGAACAGTATTTGTTGCAGAGATGTAGAGAAAGTCATGTGAATGGAAAACATCAGATTTTTAGTTCCTGCACCTACGAGCCTCAGCGGTTAAGTGAGACTTATTATCACGTTTCTTCAAGATAAACATTAGCAGAAATAGTCTTATTACTTGCTTCCTTGTAAGTAGAAGCGAAATAAGGGAGTCCACTAAGATAAAACGATAATCACATGCTTTAAAAGCTGGTTGGTATGCCATTGACATTGAAATCCTGTACATTGCATGACCAGGAGTAAAACAAAAGGTGGTATGAGACGAATGGGAGCTTTCCGTTTGTAAAAAATATTTTAAAATTGAAACTATTAAGGAATACCTGGAAATTGCGTATTTCATAAAAGTGTTTTTTAACGAATTCCAAAATGTTTGTGTAGTAAGTTTTTATTCTTCTCTCTTATGTTTACCGGTTATGTAAAATTCAGCAAAATTCATACAGAATGAAGTCTTTAATGACATTGCCAGAAAATTCAAGGATACATTTCATTAGTAATGTAAATAACTTTAATAAACGGCATTTTAATCAAAATCGGAAGATTAATTTTCGAGAAAAACCAACATTTTCGATTTTGTTTTAAGTAAAGGGTAGTTAGGGGTGGGTTGGGGACTTCCTGAATATCTTCATGTTGTATCCTTGGAAGATACTTAAGTTTATTAGGTCCCAAAAATGTGACACGAAGATATTAAAGAAAATCCCTATAGCCCAAATACTCTTTACATGGAACAAAATAAAAATTTTTGATTTTGTCAAAAATAGCTGTAACGATTTTGATTAAAATACAGTACATTAAAGAACTTTACATGACAAAATGTATACTTCGAATTTCCTGGGAACAGCCTATGAAGCTCGTCGCTCACAGATGGCACTGTAGAACGAAATAAAGACCAGTGGACGCGAAATTGCAGAATTTTGCCCAGGAACCTTCTTCTTTCACGGTAAGTGGTTCTTTTATGTGCAAATAAAAGTTACACCGGCTTTACTTCCCTTACGAAAGAAACCATGCTATTTTTGCGTCCAAAAAGAGAGAGAGGAAAAAAAACACTCTCCGTCAGGTTTGAGCCTGCACTCATTAGTTTCAGAACAGCTTTACACCGGATGGCAAAAGATTCCTTGATAGTTCTTTAATGAAATGTTTGTATAGCTGAGTATTTCGTTCGTGACACGTGATCATAGGAAGTGGCCAATCCAGTACATTGGCGCGTAAAATTCCAACCAATCGGAACGTATTATCTCTGCACTTCAATAACTTTTTATGATACCCACGTTCACTTATCTTCACTTTCTCTAGCCCCGTATGTACAATATACATAAGGATACAGAAGTATTGCATTCCACCCAAAAATTCGGTGTCGCGATTTCACCGGAAATACAGTTGTAGGACCCCCTGAATCAAAAAAGCATTTTCAGAAACAGGTCCGTGTGTGTGGACAGCATAGCTCAAAAATGAAGAGACGGTTAAATACCAAACTTGGTGTTTAAGTTTGGTATCTTCCAAGGATGCAACACGAAGATATTCAAGAAAATCCTCCCACCCCTAGCTACCCTTTACATGGAAAATTTCTCGAAAATTTCGTCTTTTTTAATAATGGCTCTAACGATCTTGTTAAAATACATAACTCATGTCGCATACATTTTTTTTTTTCGTGGACCTTACCGTTTTCGACGTATTCGTTGTTACTAGTTTCAGTAATGAAGTACTTACACTTTTCTCAGACGGAAGTGTCCGTTTTTCTCTTGTTCTACTCCTGGCCAAGCAAAGCAGCGATTTGCAATGTCAATCGCGTAACGACATATTTTAAAACATTTGACTATCACTTTGGCGCTTAGTTCCAGACTACTTATAAGGAACTAAGCAATACAATTTCTGCTAATGTTCATGGCACGATTAGAAGATTTTTCTGAATGTATCGCACCACCTGCATTTGTTTTCTCTCCGAACTAATGATAATAGTACAAAAGGAAAGGTCTATCGCAGAATACTAAAACAAGAGAGAGTGCAACCCGTTAAGTAACGAGGCAGGCCACGATTTATCAAGACAAATGGAATGTGTGTCCACATTGTTGTATTGTCTAATTAAATACAACAGCATTATATCAATTGTCTTTAAAATCTAAAATATGAGCACTCAAAATTCCAATATATCATTTTATTTTACGCATTCTGCAGTAGGTACGTTCGCAAAATTTTCAGACCTGTAGCTTTTATGAGAGAAGGTAGATTTTGAATATGGGCAAATAACGAAAAAAATGAGCTTGAGGAAAATGGCTTTAAACTTTTAAATTGAGAGTCATCTAAGCAGCGCAACGTATTAAAATAACTTCTAAAATATGTGTTCCATCCGCCTTGGAAAACTCAAATATGAAAAGGAATCGAGTTTTTAGGTAAATGCATATTTTGTTTGCGCCCTAATATGAACTTGAAATTGAGTTTAATGTTCTGGCTAGGTACACTAGACCAAACATTCTAAGTTTTATTGCAAATAAAAATATATATTTTCTTATTTTATGTAAATATATATTTTTCGTATATTCACAAATTACACAAAAATTGCATAAACTAAAGTTTTTTAAAATAATTTTCACATAATTTTATAAAATCACAAAAGCAGCAGCAGAGTTATTTTTAACAAGTCACTATCCACTTCTGTAATGCCAGACGACGCCATTTGGTGTTAATTGTTGAACAACTGATATGTCAGTTTGAAGAATGCTTTCCTTAGTTACGTGAGCTTGCAAGATAAGAACGGGTATTCCGCCACTGACACATGCTTGAAGTAAATAAACACTGCGCTTCACGGCCCGGCTCGTATATGTTTGTTAAACTGTGCAGTCAGTCAATTGTCATTTGTGAATCCGACAAGCTTCTAAAGCCTATTCAGTCTGATCAGGACTCCGGTACTGTATCCCCATTTACATTTCCCCCCGTAGTTTTTACTGATTACTGGTTTTACTGTTTCTTTTACAAACATATAACACCCATGCCCAAGGCGGGACTCGAACCCGCCCACGAAGCACCAGAGCGAGACGCTTTAGCGAGCGTGGCCAGGCGACCAGCGCACCCTCATAATGTAACCTTCCGCCATTCGCGCCAGAAATGCTGTCACGACCACTCGACGCCTACATATTGTAATATAAAACGAACAGAGTCCTTATTCCCATAACTTAAAGGGTGTTTATGATATTATTTTAGGTATAATATTGATAGTCAGAACAAAATAAATAGGTACACATGTAATTAACTCTAAACAATAAATATCATGTATGTGATAACTTACATTAATTAGCTCTGTGGAAGCGGCTCTCTATTCCCTCCAGATCCGTACCGTCATCTGAAATGCTTGTGCTGCTCATTGCCTCTCAAAGGTTGTTATCAGTAACGGTGTCACTTAAACTGTCGCTTCTTCTTTTGTTACATGTAGCACTTTATTAACTGTTGGCGGCTCATCACATTCTTGCATCGTATATTTCACAAGTTTCCTCTTTTTCCCGGGTGCAACCAATATTTCCGTTTCAGGTTTTCTTTCTGAGCACTGTTTATATTTGTAGCCTGGTGAACTTGAAGTTACTTTCATCACTTCTTCCACGGGAAGTGATGATATTTCTCACATCTTCAACACTAGTCAACGGTTTACCAGCGTTGCAAGAGAAAACTGACGGTAGCGACCCTCCTCCATGATTCTAAGCAGTAGCGACCGTTACTGTTGTAAACAATATTCCGGAAATCAGTGACTCTTACGAACAGCATGTTGGGACTTGCAGCTCTGTTTAACGGTACAAATCGACGTCAATTTAACTCTTTGACAGTTGTATAGAATATTGTTCATTCTGTAATTTAGATTGTTAGCAACATTCTTGCGCGCACTGCTACTGTGTTGTACTGCGGTGCACCTGTTTTGGCGCGGATCGTGAACAGAAAATAGTTATGTTGGGAAATTACATATCGACAGTTTTAATTAAGCTTGCCTAGAGTGAAAAGTAGTGCAATTTAAGGACAATTTCAGTTCTCATGGTGAAAGTATTGATGTGACTTAACATTCCAAGTTATAATTGCTAGACTTACATCTTGTGACGTGGGGCGATCACTTCTTCGTCACAACCTTTGGGGATGGAACATTTGAACAAGCACGTGGTCGTATACAGTATTTGGTGATCCCTCCCACAAATGATGACTGGTGAGCACCATGTACCATTTCTATTAGATCAACCATTCAGATCTTTAAAAAAAATATTTTATTTGTTTTGACACTTTTTTTTTTACTTTTTAGCACATATTTTAACACTTTTAGTGCATAAAAATAAACGTTTCCTAATTTTTGAGAACCTAATAGTCCGAGCCCTAATTATAAATATGCACGTTAAGTTAGGAGTGAATTTTCTGCACAAAAATCTCTTAAAAAGCACTCTCCTTAAGGTGACAAACAGGATCGACGTGGTAGGTACCTACTCTTACCACAATGTCTTCGTGATAATCGATATAAATAAGCGATAGCTATCGTGGTTCGCTGCGATTCTTTCACCTTGCCATGACCCACACTACATATTAACCTATTTTTAACACTTCAACATACATTTACGGCCTACCTTACAGGTAACTGGGAAAAATATCTAATGTCTTCCATTCACACGACTTTCTCCACATGTCTGCAACAAATTATTGTTAAAAACCTTATGCTTCTTTTTACTTCATGCTACTCGAGAAAAACTTAGCAGAAATAGTCTCATTACTTGCTTCCTTGTAAGTAGAAGCGAAATAAGGGAGTACCATAAGTTAAAGTGATAGTCAAAAGCTGGTTGCTAAGTGACTGAAGTTCCTTTGTTTGTATGGACGGTAGTTTACAAATTTCCATGAGAAATAAGTTTTTCACAGCAGAAATCAATAACAAGAAATATCTCAAAAACGATACAATATATATATACAATATATAAATATAACATAACATAAATAGTATGTTTTAAGGTGCTCTACATGTTTTGTGCGGTAAGTTTTGTCCTCTCTTACGGTTTAGCAGTTATGGAAAATTCCGTAAAATTCCTGCAGAATAAAGTAGTCTTCAGAGGCTATTCCCAGGAAATTCAACATATACATTTTATTTGTAAGCTAAATATCTTTAAATTGACATTTTAATCAAAATCGTCGGCCAGTTTTGAGAAAATCAAAATTTTCGAAAAAAAGTTCCATGTAAGGGTAGCTAGGGGTGGGGGATTTTCTTGAATATGTTCATGTTGCATCCTTGGAAAATACTAAGCTTAAATACCGAGTTTAGTATTTAAAGGTCTTTTCGATTTTGAGCTATGCTGTCCACACACACACACACACACACACACACACACACACACACACACACACACACACACACACACGGACCTTTTTGTAAAAATGCTTTTTTTTGGACTCAGGGGGACCCAAAACATGTATTTCCGGTGAAATCACGGTATCGAATTTTTTGTTTCAATACAATACCTTCTCTATACACTATGTTCATAGTACGTGAAAAGAGGATACCAGGGCATTTCCATTAGTACCCTTGTTTCAAAACAGATGGTGTTGCTCAGGCAGTTGGGTTCCAAGTTTGGTATTTAACGGTCTTTTAGTTTTTTGAGCAATGCTGTCCACAGGCACATAACACGGACCTAATTCTTAAAGTGCTTTTTTTGGGATTTAGAGTACCTCAAAACATATTTCGGTAATAAAAGTAAAAATAATGTATTGAACCCATTTGGAAGAAGGAAGTGCTGTTTCAGCACATTCATCCGGAGTTGACGCCTGAATTGTTGCCGGACCCAACAAACTCGCCCAAGCCTAGCTGCCTTCGATTTGTCGTTACCAAACAATTAAAAATAGCACACGCAGACAAATGTGGATCTCATAAGGTCATCAAAACAGACATTTTGCAGAGGTTGGCAATTGCTATTGTTAGAAGAGTTTAAAAAATCTGTGTAGTACCATTCATATGACTTTCTCTACATCTCTGCAAAAATTATTCTTAAAAAGCTTATGCTAATCGAGAACAAATTAGCAGAAATTGTCTTATTGCTTGCTTCCTTGTAAGTAGAAGCGAAAAGAATACGTTAAAGTGAAGTCAAAAGCTGGTTGCTATGTGCCGGAAGTTCCTCAGTTTGTATGGACAGGAGTTGACAAAGCGTTGTATGAGTAAAGTGCAAGTTTTTCGAAGCTCAAACCAATAACACGGATTATCTCAATAATGGCTATTCACAACTGGCGTATTTCAACGAGATCTACATATTTCTGTCTAGTAAGCTTTTGTTTTACAAAGTCGAGCACAGGCTACTCTCAGAAGATTTTATTTGTCAGACAAATATCTTTAATATACGATATTTTAATTAAAACCGTTAGAGCCATTTTTGGGAAAATAAAAATGTTCTAAATGTTTTTCATATAAAGGGTAGTTTGGGGTGAGGGGATTTTCTTCAAAATGTTCATTACGCGTCCTTGGAGGATACTAAGCTTATATACCAAGTTTGGTATTTTACTAACTTTTTCTTTTCGAGTTATCGTGTTCACAAGCACACACGGACCTTTTTCTAAAATGCTTTTTTTTGGATACATAGGACCCTAAAACGGCCATTTCCAGTGAAATTTCGTTCTCGAATTTTTGTGTGCAATAGATTACCTTCTCTATACACCATGTACATAGAACGTGTAGAGAACGTAAAAACAGCATTTCTGGAAAAAGCTCCGCGCGCGCGCGTGTGTGAACTAAAAAAACGATAAGTCGGAAAGATTCCAACCTTGGTATTTATCTTCCAGGGATGCCACAGGAAGATTTTTAGAAAAATTGCCTCTCCCCAAACTAGTTCCAACAATTTAATATATTTACATATTTTAAGGAATCGCGTCTGAAGACCTCTTTATTCTGAATGAATTTTGCCTAACTGGTAAACCGTAAGAGAGACAAAAACTTACTCAACAGGAAATGTACATCACGTTAAAACACACAATTTGTCATACATTTTTTTTTCGTGAAATGTACAATTTCTGGGATATTCGTCGTTTTTGTTTCAGATTTAAAATACTCTAACTGTTCTCACACGGAAAGTTGTAAACTCCTGGTCGTCCATAGAAACGGATTTCAACCACATAGCAACCGACGTTTAAACCGACTATCGTTTTAGTGCAGTGTATTCCATTATTCCTTAAGTGGACCTCAAAACATACATGTCTGGTGAAATCTTGGTATCAATACCTTCTCTATACACATTGCTAACATTATTGGAACTATTTTTGCACGCGGAACAATATGAAAACGCTTCTATACAACGGGTAACGGCCCATTGAGATGGCGAATATAAACAGAACCAAACGTGTTTTGTTTATGGAAAGGTGGGCAAACAAAAAGTCCATACGCTGCAGGCTGACTCCGGCAGGTGGCGGGGGGCGCCGGTCGCGGACAGGTGTAGTCTGAGAGGTGCAGGCCTTTTGTTCCCAGGGCGATACCCAACACATTCTCTTTATCATGAAACATCGATTTTGTTTTCCGTCCAAAATAGCTTCACATCGTCTTGCTCTTGTAATCTGAAAATACTGACACACGCGGCAACCTTTTCACAATAAGATTTTAAAAATGTAGATCTGATCATTGCATCTTTTCAAAAATATATTTATTTCAGTCTACACACGTCTCATCTTTTCTGTTTTACTTTCTCTACACGAACTAAGTACATAGTGTATAGAGAAGGTATTGCACTCTAACCAAAACTTCGATACCGAGATTTCACGGGAAATAGGTTTTGCGTCCCCTGTATTTAAAAATAAAAAAAGAATTTTTAGAAAAAAATCCGTGTGTGTCCGTGAGTCTGAACACGATAACTCAAAAACGAAAAGTGGGTAAAATGCCAAACTTGGTACTTAAGTTCAGTGTCTTCCAGGGATGCGACACGGGGATTTTGAGAAAAATCCCCCCACCCGAAACTACCCTTTACGTGGCAAAAATTTCGAAAATTATTTTCTCAAAATTGTTTAACGATTTTGATTAAAATACCGTATATTAAAGTTATTTACTTCACAAATAAAATGTGTATGGGCTTTGAAGATTATACTGGAAGAATTTTACTGAATTTTGTATAACTGGCAAACCGTAAGGGATGGACAAAAACTTACCTAACAGAAAATGTAGAGCTCTTTAAAACACACAATTTATGTTATATACATTTTTTTCGTGGAGTTTATCGGTTTTGACATATTCCTTGTTATTGGTTTCAACTTTGAAAAACTTATACTTTTCTCATACAGGAGTTTGTCAACTGCTGTCCGTACAAAGGAACTTCAGCCACCAGCTTTTGACTATCACTTTAACCTATGGTACTCCCTTATTTTTCTCGATTAGCATGAAGTAAATAGAAGCATAAGCTTTTTAACAATTTGTTGCAAAGATGTAGAGAAAGTCATGTGAATGGAACGCATTTTTGTGGGGAGGGTGGTCCCAAAACATGTATTTCCGTTGAAATCTCTGTATTGAATTTTTGGGTGTATTACAATACCTTCTCTATACACTATGTACATGGTACGTGTAGAGAAAGTAAAAACTGTACTGCGAACTTGTGTGACGTTTCTTCTTGGCGAGCCGTGTGGGTTTATCTGTCCTCCCTTTATTGCAGGGAAGGGCGATCTGAGATGACAACTTCACCATTAGGCAATAAAACTTGTCACTTCGATTGGAGCAAGGAACTTATTGACCCCCTCGGGATTCCACACCTGAAGCCACAGAAGAAGGTGTTCCTCCCTCGCCAAATAAGAGTGGTGTTCAGCGTTTGCAAAATTGGACGTGTTCCATTCACACGACTTTCGATTTGTTCTATACACCTGCCGCTGAATCTTGGCACTTGACAGTTCGCGTAAGGTTGGCTATGTTGCCAGAGCAACTAGTAGACTACAGATGTCTAAACAATGCATGCCGTGAATAATGAAACTAATTCGTTATTAGTGATGTTAATTGAAAATAACGTATGTATCATGCATAAATGCGAGAAAGGTATAAGAAAGTGATTTTCACTGCTTTAGAATTTTAATGGCTCGATTCCATCCAAGTCTCCGTCCTCACCAAGGCATATCATTAGTGGTTCACACTCACTGATGATTCCGTCTAATTCCTCTGTTTTTCGTGTTATTTTGTGCACATTCACTTTCTTCCTCTATGAAGCCGTGTCCACCCTCGCCGCAAAAGTCTATCCACCTGTGTACGTGGGGGAACATAAGACTTTCATAATTACAAACACCAAAACACTATCGACAAATATAAATAACAACGAATAACACAGATCTTGTACACAACAGCTCAACGCACGTGTTGGCAGTTTTCCCAAACTGAGCACGTGGTTGGAAATAGCCAGATATTGCAATAGTGCGACTTCTACATCCGTTTCCTGACCGACCAACCGGAATGCTGCTTTGTGATTGATTCTCTGTTATTTGTGGATGTACCAACTTGACTGCTGTCAAGTGCAATGATTCAGCGGCTGGGGTATATTATAAAACACTTACCTACTGCATGGTCAGACTACTTAGTTCCTTGTAAGTAGAAGGGAAATAAGGGAATACACTAGGACAAACCGACAATCAAATGTTTCAAAATGTGGTTGATATGCGATTGAAATCCGTTTCTTGGCGTGGCCAAGCGTTGACAAGTTTTTGTAAGAAAAAAGTTTTAAGTATTTAAAACAAATAAATATCTCGAAAACTGGCAACTCCACGAAAATAAAATAAAGAGACATACATTGTGTGTTTTAAAGGAATCCTACATTTGTTTATAAGTGTTTGTCTATCTCTTACACTTTAGCATTCATGCAAAATTCATTAAAAAAAAAATCTGATGTGTTACACTCACATGACTTTCTCTAGCTGTTCTACAAGCAAACTTCTTACAAAAGATATTTCTTCCTTCTACACAATACTAATCAGATAAACATTAGCAAAATGTTCTTATTACTTAGATCCTGGTAAGTAGAAGAGAACTAAAGCAATGCACTATGCTAGCGATAGTCAAATGTTTTTAAAGCTGTCGTTATGCGATTGCCATTGCAAATCGCTTCTTTGCTTGGCCAGGAGTAGAACAAGAGAAAAATGGACACTCCCTGTCTGAGAGTATAAGTACTTCACAATTGAAACTAATAACAAGGAACACCTCGAAAACGGTAAGTTCCACGAAAAAAAAAATGTATGACATAATAAGAGAATTTCAACAAAATCTACATAAAATACCAAGTTTGGTTTTTAACGGTCTATTCGTTTCTGAGCTATGCTGCCCCCCCTCCACTCGCACACGGATATTTTTCTAAAACAATTTTTTTTTTGATTCAGGGGATCTCAATTTCCGATGAGATCTCGGTATTCAACTTTTGGGTGCAATACAATACCTTCCCTATACACTATTTACATAGTATGTGTAGAGAAAGTAAACATTTTTATGTATAAACTTTTGGGGGTAGAGAAAGTCATGTGAACGTAACAGATGCTTTGGGACGAGGATTTGTTGAAGTTCTCAACGTGAAGCTTCATTAGGTTGAGACTCACCTGTGGAGAGCGGATAAAAGAAACGGAAAGCAATTATTTTGATGCGTGCTGGAAGCAGTCGCGGGCATCTTTTGATGTTTCCTCATCAAACCAAAAGCGCTCCTGGATAAATTCACATGACTGATTCTGATACACAACGTTACCACATCAATCTTTCCAGTCCTCGCAGTTTTTAAAATTGCATTTGCTTAAGCCCTTAGTATTCCTCTGGAACTGTCAGCCAAAGGAACTTTAATTAGCTTTCAGCAGAGTTCTGGAATATCCACAAGCTCCCCATCACAAGTGAAGGATTATTCCTGAAGCGTTCACAGCCGAGTCTCCATAATGAGCCAGACGAAACAAGAGAGGTCTGAAATAAACCAGCATATGGAAAACTATGCCTCTAAACTTAAAGTATCGCTGAGATAATATATGTCCACAATGAGAAGCTCACCAACAGCGTATCAGCTGCTATTACTAACGCACTCGATGATTATTTTGGGTGAATAATATATTATTAAGAAAGAAGCAAAGTTGCATTGGATTGAGCAACCGATATTGGAGGCTCAGTAGTGGTCATTATTTAAATCTTGCAAAGTAGGCCGAGAGATGCTTTTAGAGCTCACCTGTTAACGGTACTGTAGGAACTTCAGTTGACTTCCAGCCAAAGGGCTTTAATATATTCGTTTTGTTTCCTCATCAAATCAGCAGCGCGATATATTCACGTGAGCGATTGCAGACCGATTACATGTCCTTTTTACAACATCCCACAAGAACGACTTTTCAGTTTCTAGTCCTCGCCGTTTTTAAAATTGCATTTGTTAAAGCCCTTAGTATTCCTATGGAACGGTCACAAAGAACTTTAACTTTCTGCAGAGTTCTGGAATATCACACACACATATCCACAAACTTCCATCACAAGTGAAGGATTATTCCTGAAGCGTTCACAGCGTAGTCTCCATAATAAGCCAGAGAAGCTTTTTAATTTTGAGGAAATGCATCCTGAAATAAACCAGGATATGTAAAACTATGCCTCTATAATTGAAATGAAGTATCGCAGAGATAATGCTATTATATATCCGCCATGAGAAGCTCTCCAACAGCGAATCAGATGCTATTACTAGCACACTCGATGGTTATTTTGCGTGAATAATATATTAAGAAAGAAGCAAAGTTGCATTGGATTGAGCAACCGATATTGGAGGCTCAGTAGTGTAGTCGTAATTATTTAAACCTTGCAAAGTAGGTCGAGAGGTGCTTTTAGAGCTCATCTGTTAACAGGTTGCACAAACCTTAGTAGACGTCGAACCAAAGGGCATGAGTACATTTTTTTGTGTTTCCTTATCAAACAGCAGCGCTGCTGGAGCTGCGGTACATTCACATGAATGATTTCAGACCGATACAAGTCGTTTTCAGAACATCCAACGTCACCAGATCAATTTTTCCGTTTCTAGTCCTGACGTTTTTAAAATTGCATTTGCTGAAGCCCTTAGTGTTCCTCTGGAACAGCCAGCCAAAGGAACTTTAACTTTCAGCAGAGTTCTGGGGGGGGGGGAAAGTTTCCATCATATCCTGAAGCGTTCACTGCTCATTCTCCATAATGAGCCAGACGAAACAAGACAAGGCTTTTTATTTATGGGAGATACAACTGAAATACAGCAGGATGTGAAAAACTATGGCTATATACATTAAATTACAAGATAACCCATGTTGCGGCCTCTCTCCACTGCGCGAGAGATCTGAGAGTCGTCGGCAAAGGCGTACTAAAATACGTATCTTAAGATAAATTACAGAAATGTTGACCTTCTGTTCACATACAGGCAGCACAATTTGCTAAAATATTCTCGCTCACTCGTCACAACTTAGCTGCAGAAATCCTTGTGTCGTTATCAGCAAGTTTCTGTAGATTTCTGAGAGCATCTTTAACTTGTTATACTCTCTGTTTGGGAGCAACATCTATGAAAACGCGGAAGACATTGCACTTCGTAATGAGAACACTGAGGAAGGGGAACGCAAAGTCCAGAGAAATTGCCTTCAAGTCCTTAATGCGGCCAGTTATGGAATATGGAGTAGCATGCTGGGACCTTAGTGCGGCCAGTTATGGAATATGGAGTAGCATGCTGGGACCTTAGTGCGGCCAGTTATGGAACATGGAGTAGCATGCTGGGACCTTAGTGCGGCCAGTTATGGAACATGGAGTAGCATGCTGGGACCTTAGTGCGGCCAGTTATGGAACATGGAGTAGCATGCTGGGACCTTAGTGCGGCCAGTTATGGAACATGGAGTAGCATGCTGGGACCTTAGTGCGGCCAGTTATGGAACATGGAGTAGCATGCTGGGACCTTAGTGCGGCCAGTTATGGAACATGGAGTAGCATGCTGGGACCTTAGTGCGGCCAGTTATGGAATATGGAGTAGCATGCTGGGACCATACAGGGTTAATCAAACTGATAGAGACGGGCGGTTACATTCATAAAGAGAGCTAAAGATTTTGGGCGTACGAAAGGCGAAGAGAATAAATGGGAGCCGCTAAAACACACAGGTTAGTCGCACTATTTAAAGCTTATACTGGTTTAAATGCAAGGGTGGACGTTAGAAAGAGGTTAGAAAACCCAACATACTACGTTCGAAACGATCATTTGTATAAAATTAAGGGTAGAAGGTACAGAACCGACGTAGGAAAATTTTCTTTTGTTAACAGGACCTTTGAAGAATGGAATGAGTTGCCTGTAGCAGCCTTTCAGGGCTGCCCTCTGACCTTAAAGATTTTTAGGAATAATTTAAAGAGAATAAATGTTACTTAATTTGAGTAAATATTGTGAAGTTTTTAAGGATTTCAAAAACTGTATTAGTGTATATTATTGATAATGTATAGTATTAATGTTAAGCCTTCATAATAGCTGTTTATAAACATGCTGGTAATTGACATGAGTATTGGTGTAATGAATGATAAGTAGTTAGGTATTTAAAAAAAATAAAACGTGTATATATAATATGTTAGTTGTATTACAATAATCTTAAGTTTAATTAAGAATAGTAAGTGAATTTTGTACATTTAACTGTGCCATCGGGCAGCACCCACTTGCAGAACATACATAAATTTAATGTAAGGACTAGTGCGCCTTTGCCAGCACCACTGTCACGGCGACTCTGTGATCTCTCGCGCAGTTAAGAGAGGCCGCCAAGGGGTTACCTTATAATTTAACGACCCCATAGAAATGAAGAATCGCTGAGGTAAATGCTATTATATGTCCGCCATGAGCTCACAAACTGTACTCAGTAACTGTTAGATGGTCTCCAACAAATCAGATGCTATTACTAGGGCACTGGATGGTTATTTTGTGTAAATAAGATGAAGCAAAGTTGCATTGGATTGAGCAACCGATATTTGAGGTACAGTAGTGTAGCCGTAAAAATTTAAATCTTGCAAAGTAGGTCAAGAGATGTTATTAGAACTCAACTGTTAACGTTGCTAAGGAACCTCAGCCGATGTCGAGCCAAACGCATCAATATATTTCATGATGTGCATCAAGAAGCAGATTAACGCTT
Organism: Hymenopus coronatus; assembly: GCA_030762935.1. Taxonomy (NCBI): domain Eukaryota; kingdom Metazoa; phylum Arthropoda; class Insecta; order Mantodea; family Hymenopodidae; genus Hymenopus; species Hymenopus coronatus. The sequence goes on from CM060894.1 coordinate 4,698,104, forward strand.
TCTAGGTGAGTGAAGTGTTGGTACATTAAAGAAAATATAGATTCCGTTTGAGCAGAAATTTCAGGTTTTTTTTTTTTTTTTCTTAATTTTCCAATACTTTTCTCCACTAGGAAGTCTGAGTTTTACTCCTGGTCATGCAAACGGAACTGAGTTTCAGTATCGTACATAACTGAAGAGACCACCCTACCCCATCACGTCATAGTTCTACTTGTGCACCGAACCTCAATCCGACAATTTCGTGTCCCCGGATGAGCTCTAAATTAACTAATCCTGAAATTGTGGCGTAATCATTTTCTTATTTTGACCGATATCGACGATTTATGTTAATGTGACAAAGAAACAAACACGTGTTACCAACATTGAAGTAGTGTTAGGATACTATATATTTGTGCATTAAAACTGTGTTGGTTTACATTGCTGTGGAGAAAAAGTTTGCCCTGGACTACTTGGCCGGTAGCCACGTGTTGCTTGGCGGGCGCCTACCACTGTATGCTACCCACCACACATTTTTTCCATTTGATAAAGTCGATAAGCCCTCTCGTGCAATAGATCACCAAGCCAAGTGTCCCCCGGGTGCTTTAAATAGGACGCAGCTATACTAATTTACACAGAAGTAATTTCCTACTTCCGTCACGAACACACTGGCGCCATCCGTGAAAAGTAAAATCTCGTTTCTTGCTGAAACTGGCGTATCTGCAAGGATTGCTCGTAATATGCCACATATAGTCAGCCCCATGACGAGATAACCAGCAAAAAATAGCAATAACTCAAAGTCTGTAGAAATACAGTACCCAGCCTGACGTATAGATAGCGGTTGTTTCACAGTAGCAACCTTAGAAAGATTAAGTTTGAAATATGACAATTTGGCAGCCATCATTAGTGAATTTGTAAACATGGATGTTAAAACTGGTCATTGTTATGTGATACAATACTTTCATTTGAAAGGTCTTACTTAGTCCAACTAATATTAAAGCTGAGCTAGATTCTACTTTGGGGGAGTCTGCTCCTTCGTTTACAACAGTGAAATATTGGGTAGCAGAGTTGAAGCGCGGCCGTATGAGCTGCCAAGGCGACCATCGCAGTGGTCGAACAAATGAGGTTACCAGTTTAAAAACTATGAAGAAAATCCACAACATGACATTCGACGATCGTCACAAAGTGAGCGAGCTAGCAGAAATTGCAGACATTTCAAAAAGTTCTGAAAATCGCATTCTGACTAAAAATGTGGATATGAGAAAGTTGAGTGCAAGGTGGGTGCCGCGTTTGCTCACAATTGAACAAAAACAGCGCCGTGAGGATGTTTTAGTCGAGTATTTGGCAATGTTTCGCTGCAATAAAACTGAGTTGTTGCGTCGATTCATAACAATGGATGAAACCTGAGTCTTCACTTCATACCTGAGACGAAGGAACAATCAAAACATTGGATTGGAAGGGGAGAATCGGCTCCAAAGAAGGTGAAGTCAGTTGCATTTGCAGACAAGGCCATGGGTTAGTTTTTTGGGACGCACGGGGGATAATTTTCATCGACAGTCTCAAAAAAGGAATACTATGCGAACTGTTACAGTGTTTGAGTGATGAACTGGAGAAAATCGCCCGCATTTAGCGAAAAAGAAAGTTTTGTTTCATCAAGAAAATGCACCAGTTCACACGTCCATTATCGCCATGGCCAAAATCAATGAGATTAAGTTCGAACCGTTTCCTCATGCACCCTATTCGCCAGATTTAGTCCCCTCTGATTATTTTCTGTTTCCAAACTCGAAGAAATGGCTTGGTGGTATAAGATTTTCCAATAAAGAAGAGATGGAGTCTGCAGTTGATGGCTATTTTGCAGCCCTCGACAGCTCTCACTATAAACAGGGTATTGAACATCGCTGAAAAAGTGTATCGAGCTGAAAGGAGACTGTAGAGAAATAACCAAAAGTTTTGCGCTTTCTTTGTTAGGTCGGGTACTTCTGGCACAGTCCTCATAGCTGCCATTGGTAAGCCTGATTATACCTGACCTCCAAATCTTTTCTTGGGGCGCAAAACGATTTGGATTCTCCCTTTTTACCTACAGTACGGCTTATCTTATGTTTAGCGAAACGTAGTTACTAGGGGGTATCGTGAAGTTTTAATTATCACCCATTACAAAATGGGTGTGTTAATCCTTCTTGATGCAGTCGCCTTTTAGATTTACACACTTGTGCCAGCGTTTGTTGTACAAGTCAGCAGATATCGACTTAAAGCACTCTTCACTTCATTAATGACATCATCTGTGTTGTCAAATCGAATTCTTCATTTCTGGGAATAACAAACCTGATGTGTTCCATTCACAAGTATTAGTCAAAAGCTGGTTGCTACGTCCTTTGTTTATAGTTGACAAATTCTCGTATGAGAAAGGTATAAGTATTTTAAAGCTGAAACCAATAAAAAAGAATATCTCAAAAACGATCAACTCCACGAAAAAAATGTATAGAACATAAATTGTGTTTAAACGATCTCTACATGTTCTGTCTCGCAAGCCTTTGTCTATCTGTTACGGCATTCCACTGATAAAAAATGCCATAAAATTCATCCAAAATAAATTAGTCTTTAGAGGCTAATTCCCGAATTTTGAAAGTATACATTTTACTTGTCAGGTAAATATTTTTAATATACAATATTTTAATCAAAATTGTTAGTCATTTTCGAAAATGTGCGTGTCGCAACCTTGGAAGTTACTGAACTTAAATGCCAAGTTTGGTATTTAACGGACTTTTTGTTTTTGAGCTATGCTGCCCACACACACACCCAGACTTTTTTTTTTTTTTTTTTTGCTGTCCACAAAAAAAAAATTGTATTTAGGAGGTCCAAAAAACATTTATTGCCGGTATGGAATTTTGGGCACATTAAAATACCTCTTCTATACATTATGTACATAGTACGTGTAGAGAAAGTAAGATTGTTTTGTCCACTGCAACTTGGGCTGAATGAGCTGGGACATTGTCAGCCAAAAGACGAACATGTCAGAGCTTCTGCTGACTTGTCCAGGAGGTTGCTGTAGTATCTTCCAGTGATGGTTTGTGAAGGTAATCAATCTGTTATGATGACTCCAAGACAGTCCCAAAAAACTGAAAACATGACTTTCCTTGCTGACTTCCACCTTTGCCTTTTCGGCACGCTTCCGTTCCATGGTTCGTACTGATAGACCCGCGCTCAACCATGATTACTTGACGATCAAAAAAAATCTCATTAAAGCACACAATTTATGCCATATACTTTTTATTCATTTATTTATTTTTGTAGAGTTAATCGTTTTCGAGATATTCGGTATTATTGGTTTCAATTTTGTCACATTTTCAGAGAAAGGTCCGTGTGTGTGTACATCATAGCTCAAAACGAAACGACCGTTAAATACCAAACGGTGTTTAGGTTTGGTGTGTTCCAAGGATGTGACACGAAGACTTTCAAGAAAATCTCCTACCCACAACTACTCTTTACATGGAAAAAAATCGAAAATTTTGATTTTCTCAAAAATATAAGATATTTACATGTTATATAACATGTATAACTTGAATTTTCTGGGAATAGCCTCCGAAGACCTCTTTATTCTGGATGATTTTAATTGAAAATTTCATAACTGGTAAATCGTAAGAGATAGACAAAAACGTATTACACAAAAAATGTACATCACGAAAAAAACACAATTTATGTCATTCATTTTTCTCCTGGAGTTTATCGTTTTTGAGAAGACTACTTTATTCTGAATGCATTTTACGGAATTTTGCATAACTGCTAAACCGTACGAGATACATACAACTTACACACCCAGAATGAAGAGCGCATTAAAACCCCAATTTATGTTATACATTTTCGTGGATTGGTCGTTTTTGAGATATTGCTTGTTTTTGGTTTCAGCTTTGAAAAACTTATACTTTTCTCATAGAGGAATTTCTCAAATCGTGTCCAAACAAACAAAGAAACTTCAGCCACATAGCAACCAGCTTTTGACTATCGCTTTAACCTATGGTACTCCCTTATTTCGCTTCTATTTACATGGAAGCAAGTAATAAGACTAATTCTGCTTATGTTTATCTTCATTAGCATTATGTAGATAACAGATTAATGTTTAGCGAACAGCTAGAGAACATCATGTGAATGGAACACATCACATTTTTTGTTTACGACTCTACACTTTCTAAAGTCCTTAGATGCGATATCAACATTTGGGAAAGGCAGAGAGTATAGAACGCAAGGGAAGTCCCCTCGCCTTGCAGTCATTGTTTCTATTCACAAGCTGCAGATCTAATCTAGAGTTCAATACGGCACATAACCAAGTAGAAGCGAGAAATTCTACAGTTCCTGATAATGACATTCCAAATTACAGCTCTTGTTTCTCTTCAGCTTCCTTCAATGCTGTCGCGTGTGGTACTCTGCAAGTCAAGTGTAATAATATATCAAGCCCAGTACATAAAACTGGGCTAAAAGCGTCGCTAAGTACTCACCATTCATCATAACACACAGCCCAAAAACCTAATCTATAGCACTTTCTCTATCGTCTATCGTAATTTATTAGCGAGTGGACAAATTGTTTTCACAAACATTTTTATTGAATTCTCTTGAACCTATTCACAATGTACATACTATATAAAGAACCTATTATATTCCATCCAAAAATTCAATAACCAGATTTCACTGCAAATAAAATATTTTGGGACCCCCTGAATCCCAAAAACATTTTTAGAAAAAGATCTGTGTGTTTGTGGACAACAAAGCTCAAAAACGAGAAATCCCTTTAATACCAATCTTCGGTATCTTCCAAGAATGCGAGACGAAGATTTTCAAGAAAAGCACATGGAAAAATTTTGAAAATTTTAATTTCCTAAAAATTAAAATATTTTATATTAAGAGTTATTTACATGTCAAATAAAATGTGTATCTTGAATATTCTGGGAGTTGCCTCTTGAAGACGTGTTTATTCTGGATGAATTTTGCGAAATTTTCAGTAACCAATAAATCGTAAGACAGACAAAAACTTACTTAACGAAAGTTTTACCACATACTTATAAGTCATAGATGGTTTGGCATAACTAAATAATAACGAAAGTTATCAACACAAAACTATTTTCAAAGTTACACTACCTTGCTCTATTTCTCGACGTAATCGTCATTGCTATCGAGGTATTTATTGTCACGTGGTACCGGTTTTTCAATGCTATACTTTTCTACCACCAAAGAACTTATTGGTGTTTTTGAATGCACAAAAATTTCGGCCAATCAAATTTTATAAGCAAATATCGTAAGTGTATAGTGATAATGCAATGAACGAGTCTTCAGTGAGGAAATGACACATAATTTACGAGTAATCAAGGAAGAACATAACAGTGTGTACGATAAAGACCGGAGAGGAAGTTCATCAATCGTTATGGAGCAGTTGAAAGCAAATGTTGATAAAAGAATTCAGAAACACCGGTGTTTCACTTTGGTCACTGTACATAACTTTTCGGATGGAAAAGATTTGCCAGTCATGAAGACCTCAACATCTTGCCTCAGATGTTTAGCGGTGGTATAGTATAACATCTGTACCACGTGACAAATGCCATGATTACATAGAGAAATAGAGTAAGGTAGTGTAACTTTGTAAATCAAGTTTTGTGTTGATAACTTTCGTTATTGTTTAGTTGTGCCAGATCGTCTGTCACTTTCTGAACGGCCCTCGTAATATTCCATCAAAAAATGCAATCTTTGAGGAAGTGTGAATCCAGAAAACCATTTTAAAAACAGCAGTGTCTAGGCAGATTAACTCAAAAACGTAAAGTCCGTTTAATACCAAACTTGGTATTAAAATTAGTAACTCCCAAGATTCTCAGTAAAATCTCTATACCCCAAACTACCGTTTCTATGGAACATTTTTCGAAGTTTTAGATATTCTAAAATGTTCTAAAAGATGTTGGTTGACACGGCACATAAAATGCTTGGGAATGAAATTCTTGCACACCTATGAAAATGGTAAACCGTATGAGACAAAAGGTTTATAAAGCATGTAGATCTCATTAAAAAAACAAACAAATTCTCAAATATTTTTAGAGATATTCCGTTATTCGTATCAATTTTAAAATATGAAAACTTTTCTCAAAAAGCAAGCCATCGTTCGTTTCAATGTCTTGTTTTACTCCTGGGCATGGATAGCGATCCTAATTTTAATACAATCTCATAGTGACCAGCTTTTAAAACATATGACTGTCGGTTTAGCCTAGTGTATTCCCTTATTTCCCTTCTATTTATAAGGAAGCACGTAATAAGACAATTTTTGTTAATGTTTATCTCGATTATCATTAAGTGGATAAAATTATCTTTTGTAAGAACAGTTTGTTTCCGGAGCAGATATGAATGGTACAGGTCTGTTTTTTTTTTTTTTTTCCCTCTCTCCTTTGTTTCTCGACCACGTATGTACATTCTACATAGTGAATACAGAATGTATTGTGTTATACCCAAATCTTCGATACCGAGAATTCACCCGAAATACACGTTTTGAAACCCCTGAGCCCTTGTCCGTGAATGAACAGCACAACTCAAAAACGAAAAGTTTGTTAAATACAAAATTAGGTAGACTTTGAAGTTCAGTATCTTTCAAGAATTCGACAGCAAGATTTTCAAAGAAATTCCTGCATACCAATTGCGCTTTACATTTTGATTTCCTAAAAAATGGCTAACGATTTAAACTAAAATCCCAAAAGGGAAATAGTCTTTGAAGACGTCTTCATTCTGGATGTGTAGTACTAATGGTAAACTAAGAGACGAACCTACATCTAAACACACATTTGCCGTTAGAACCCGTTAATTAGATCACACACTTTTTTATTTAGCTGACTTAATCGTGTCCGCGATATTCCCTGTTCTTGGTTACAATTTTGAGCTACTTCAACTGTTTCATGTCTCTTGTTTGGGTCCTAATCGTGCAAACAATTCCCTTCTACTTACAAGGAAATAAGTAACAAGATAATGTTTATCTAGATTAGCATCAAGTAAATAGAACAAACATATCATGTAAGAATAGTTTGTTTGTACAACATACAGAGACATCAGATCTACTCAGTTTCACCAACAGGGTTGGCAACACTGGCTGACGTTGACATAGCTACCTGTTGACGTCATTCTTCGTTCTAGGAACTGATTATCAGTAAACTGATATCTTGTACAAACAAATGAGCAAGCTCATATCATCGAGAGCAAGCCGTATGATTGGATTGGCTTTTCCAACTGCGTCGAGTGCCCGGGTCTGCAGAAAGCATACGTTTGTCCACACACGAGACAAGGGAGGTTAGAGCTATATAGCATGAAGTCATCAGAGATTTTTACTTACTCTACACGTACTATGTACATAGTGTATAGAGAAGGTATTGCATTATACCAAAAAATCTGATGACTTCCATTCGCATGACTTTTTCTACATCTCTAACAAATTATTGTTAAAAAGCTTATTCTATTTACTTCATGCTAATCGAGAAAAAAAAGATTAGGGGGAATTGTCTTATTACTTGCTTCCTTGTACGTAGAAGCGAAATAATGGAGTACCATAAGTTAAAGTGAAAGCCAAAAGCTGGTTGTTATGTGACTGATGTTCCTTTGTTTGTAAGGACACGAGTTGACAAATTCCTTTAAGAAAAGTATAAGTTTCTTAAAGCTGAAACCAAAAACATGGAATATCTCAAAAACGATCAACTCCACGAAACAAAATGTTTTTAACATAGATTGTGTGTTTTAATGAGTTCTACATCTTTTGTACACTAACTTTCTATCTCTTAAGGTTTACCAGTTATGCAAAGTTCAAAAAAAATTATGCAGAATAAAATAGTCTTCAGAGGCTATTCCCAGAAAATTGAAGATATACATTGTCATGTAAATATCATAAATATATATTTCAATCAAAATCGTTAGCCAATATTGAGAAAATCAACATTTTGGATTTTTTTTCCCATGTAAACGGTAATTGGAGTGGGCTGCGGGATTTTCTTTAAAATCTTCGTGTCGCATCCTTGGAAAATACCAAACTTAAATACCAAATTTGGCATTAAAAGTTCTTTTCATTTTTGACACAGACAAGGACATGGTAACGTATTGCATCCAAAAATTCAATACCGAGATTTCACCCGAAATACATGTTTTGGGTCCCTCTGAATTAAAAAAAAATAATTTTTAGAAAAATTTCCGTGTGTGAGGGTGTGTGCGCAGCATAGCTGAAAAACGAAAACACCGTTAAATACCAAACTTGGTATTTAAGTTTGTATCTTCCAGGATGCGACACCATTTTCAAGGAAATCCCCCACCACAAAGTACCCTTTACATGGTTAAATTTTCGAAAATGTTGATTTTCTGAAGAAAGAAAAAAAAAGCTCAACGATTTTCATTAAAATCTCGTAGATTAAAGCTATTTACATTCCAAATAAAATGTATATTTTCAATTTCCTGGGAATAGCCTCTAAAGACCTCTTTATTCTGGATGAATGTTATTGAACTTTGCATAACTGGTAAACCTTAAGAGAAACAAAAGCTTACTATATAAAAGATGTAGATCACGAAAAAAATACAATTTATGTCATAGATTTGTTTCGTGGAGTTTTTTTTTTAAATTATTTTTTAACTTTTTTTTTAAATTTAGGTATCCCTTGATTTTTGTTTCAGCTTTAGAAAACTTACACTTCTCTCATAAAGGAATTTGTCAACTGTTGTCCATACAAACAAAGGAACTTCAGTCACATAGCAACCAGCTTTTGACTATCACCTTAACCTATAGCACTCCCTTATTTCGCTTCTACTTAAAAGGAAGCAAGTGATAAGACTTTTTCTGCTAATATTTTTCCAATTAGCATGATGTAAATAGAAGTATTAGTTTTCTAACAATTTGCTGTAGACATGTAGAGAAACGCATGTGAATGGAATACATCAGATTTTTTTTTTTTTTTTTTGATTCAGAGGGTTTCAAAAGATAAATTTACGTTAAAATCTCGGTATCGAATTTTGAGTGCAATACAATACCTTCTCTATACACTATGTACACAGTACGTGTAGAGAAAGTAAACAAAGACACACAAATGGTCTTAAGGCTTTTACTGGCGATCCATACTTGAAAGTGTTGAAAACATTGTTGAGATGTGAAAGTCGCCAGATTGCCGAAATATGGACTTTTTGGGATCACTGGGGTTTAGCTTCACAGATACCTCGGCTACACCCTGTAGTCGTTCCGCAACTGCTGCACTCAACTTGTAAAAAATATCCCTTGTCTACGTTTTGCGGCTTAGGGCCCTCCATGTTAGGCCACGCTTTGCAGCTTAAGGCCCTAAATGTTTATAATAGATCCATCCTATACTAATAATAGCAAGCACAAAACGGCTCTAATGACAGAAATAACACGAGTAGCCATGTATATCAGTGGTTTAACCATCGTATACTAATAACAGCAAACACAAAACGGCTCTAATGACAGAAATAACACGAGTAGCCATGCATATCAGTGGTTTAACCATCGTATACTAATAACAGCAAACACAAAACGGCTCTAATGACAGAAATAACACGAGTAGCCATGTATATCAGTGGTTTAACCATCGTATACTAATAACAGCAAACACAAAACGGCTCTAATGACAGAAATAACACGAGTAGCCACGTATTGAAGTGGTTTAACCATCGTATACTAATAACAGCAAACACAAAACGGCTCTAATGACAGAAATAACATGAGTAACCACGTATTGAAGTGGTGGAACCATCGTATACTAATAATAACTATATCTTTTCTTATAATTTAGAAGTCATATTTTATTATCAAGGAAAATAAGGTTTTACTTTTCCACAATGTTTGGTCAAATTTAACAGCTGCATCAGCTTAACTGTTTGAACAGGCAGTATCTAGTTGCAGTGGAATAAATACATCAGTTGAAGTTTTGTTTACGCTAATTTTCATTGTAAATGTGGTATGTAAGTAGGTGCGCTAGATGAACCAGTGTATCAGCACGTAACCAAGATTAGCTGATAAAGAACGGTGGTGGTGGTGTGCTAATTGCTGGCTGCGCCGTTAAATGGAGCAGCTCGCCACAAACATTTATACCCAAGGAAATAAAAGAAGACAAGAAAGCGCAGATTTATTTACGAGAGGGAGAGGTTCTAAACAAGAGGCCCACAAAACTTCTGCACTTCCAAAAGGCAATCTTTTAAAGCAAGCCATGCACATCTTCAGATCTCTGCTTGGAATGGAATGCTCAAAACTGTACAGACAGCGAATCTCGCATTTACAGACTTGACGCTATGCACCAAGACCACATGTAAATCACCAGCTGCATCAAGAATTTGAAATTCTTAAGGTTATCAGAAGTACCGGCACTTAGCACACATTACATTGGACTTACAGACTCCACAATCTGATATGTTCCATTCACATGACTTTCTCTACATCTCTGCAAACAAATTGTTAAAAAGCTTATGCTTCTATTTACTTCATGCTAATAGAAAACATTAGCAGACATAGTCTTATTACTTGCCTCCTTGTAAGTAGAAGGGAAATAAGAGTACCATAGGTTAAAGTGATAGTCAAAAGCTGGTTGCTATGTGACTGAAGTTCCTTTGTGACAAATTCCTGTATGAGAAAATACAAGTTTTTTCAAGGTGAAACTAATAAGACGCTCAACTCCACGAAAAAATTAACGCAACGTAAATTGTGTGTTTTAACGTGATCTACATTTTTGTTGTGTAAGTTTGTGCCTTTATCTTACGGTTTACCAGTTATGCAAAATTCCGCAAAATGTATCCAGAAAAAAGTCTTCAGATGCTATTTCCAGAAAATTGAAGATTAACATTTTATTTGTCATGTAAGTATCTTAAATATAAGAGGTTTTAAACACAATCGTTTTACCATTTTTGAGAATAACAAATGTTCCGATTTTTTTGGATAAAGGTCCCGGCGCGCGCGCGCGTGCGCGAGTGTGTACAGCATAGCTCAAAAGCGGAAAGACTTAACAACCAAACTTGGCATTTAAGCTTAGTGTGTTCCAAGAGTAGGGCAGAGTTGGATAAAACGGGGTACTGAGATTTTCTCGGTTGGTGTGTGCTACCATCTCCTGTTCATTACACGAACTTCTTAACGCCATTTGAGCAACCGACCTCGAGCACGGCTTTGTTCTCTGCATTTAAAGTTTTGTTTTTATGTGCTGTGGTATAATTGTTGGTTGTGACGTCTGTAAGACTGTCATTTGTAGCTTTAAAAGCAAGTTCACCGTAAATTAAGCCTGACACAATGATGTATGTTTCAAAGTAAACATGGCGTTACTTTTGTGTCTTCATAAAATGGCGCAGTGCGGTAAAACAGGGTACTGCTGAGTTGGTACCCCTGCACCATCCACTTCAGCATTCCAAGTATCGCCAAAAGAAGAGAAGGAAAGGAAAGACATCTAGTTCTCCTCACAAGGCGGAACTGATTGCAGCTTCACAAAATGGAAAAACTGCCAAACGGACACTTCCGATGGACTCGTAGTCGGAATTCTGCTGGCGATCCTGAAATGGCGAGAAGCAGAAGAAGCGGCAACACTGGTCTTCGTCACAAGATACTTCAAGTTCCAAGTCAGGGAAGGGTGGATAGCAGTGGATGGCCTCAGGCTGACAGTTAACCATAGTCATGTGATATTAGTGAATAGAATTAGAATAATGTTGCTTCATTTTAATATCCTTTACTATACTTCTGTTTTAAAATCTACTACCCTGTTTTATCAGACTGGTTTGATAAAACGGGGTACTTCACATGACATCAGCAAAAACCAACTATTTCTGTTTGTATTCCATAGAATACATAAGTTTTGCTATTATAAATTTGAAGCAAAAAGACCAGGCTCTTGTTCATTAAAAAATTGACGTAGAATTATATTTAGTTCATGTGATATCGTAATTTATTTGTTACGTACCCTAAGTGTCCCACTCTCCCCTACGACACAAGGTTTTCGAGAAAAAAAAATCCCACACCCCAAATTACCCTTTACATGCGCATATTTTAGTTTTTCTCAAAATTGGCTAACGATTTTGATTAAAATATTACATATTAAAGTAATTTGGATCACAAAATGATATTTAATTTTCTGGGAATAGCTTCTGAAGACCTGTTTATTCCGGATGAATTTTGTTGAATTTTGCGTAACTGGTAAACCGTAAGCGATGGACAAAAACCTACTCAACAAAAAAATGTAGAGTTCCTTAAAACATACAATTTTATATCCTATGTTTTTTTTTTTTTTTGTGTGGAGGTAACCGTTTCTTGTTATTGGTTTCAATTGTAAAGTACTTACACTTTTCTCAGACAGTAAGTATCCGTTTTTCTTTTGTTTTATTCCTGACCAAGCAAAGAAGCGATTTGCAATGACAATCGCATAACGATAGCTTTTAAAACATTCGACTATCACTTTAGCATAGCACATTCCTTTAGTTCCCTTCTACTTATAAGGAACTAAATAATAAGAACATTCTGCTAATGTTTATCTCCATTAGTATGGTGTACAAAGAAGAATAATCTCGAATAAGAAGTTAATTTGTAGAGCAGCTAGAGAAAGTCATGCGAGTCATTTGTTTTATTATGGTTGTAAATAAAGGTAATTTGCTTTCCACTGTGATACACATTAAGCGAGGTCACTATTTGCTCTTGATCTCTGAGCCGGTTGTGTTTTGTCTTCAACACACCACATGTGTTCGGAATGCAGAACGCCACCTGTCCCGTATCTGGAGTTACTCGCCTCTTCTTGGTGCCAGATCCTTAAAGCACCAGGGTTGCCAACTTAAGTTCTTTGACGGGTAACGGATTTTTTTACGGATGTTATCAGCAATTATTAATGTTATTTCAGTTTTCTTTGTAAATCTTTTATAACTACAAGACAGGGAGTGTCTTGTTAACCAATACAAGCGAGGACAGCAGTTGACAAATTCCTGTAAGAGAAAAGTACGAGTATTTTAACACTTGAAACAAAAAACAAGGAATATCTCAAAAAACGATAATCCTCACGAAAAGAATGTATATAACATAAATTGTGTGTTTTGATGTGCTCTACGTTTTTATAGCAAAATTTTGTCTTATCTCTTGCGTAAAATTCATCCAGAATAAACATGTCTTCAGAGGCTATTTCCAGAAAATTGACGATATACATTTTATATGTCACGTAAATATCTTACGTATACATCATTTTAATCAAAATCGTTAGCCATTTTTGAGAATATTTCAATTTTCGAAACTTTTTCCTTGTAAAGGATAGTTTGGGGTGGGGGAGGTTTCTTAATCTTCGTGTTGCGTCCTTAGAAGACACCAAATTTAAACACCAAGTTTGGTATTTGACGGTCTTTTCGTTTTTGTCCACAGACACCACACGAACCATTTACGAAAATGCTTTTTTGTTTTATTTATTTATTTAGGGGTACCCAAAGCATGCATTTCCGGTGAAATTTCAAATGAGCATTGACGTTGTTTTGAAGATCTTCGTTGGTTTGAAAATGCTGCCCTCCTAGCCACGTATTCAGTTCAGGGAAAAGGTGAAGGTCGCTGGGTGCCAGGTCAGGACTGTACGGTGGATGATCGAAAATGTCCCATTGAAATTGTTCAAGGAGCCGATGGGTGATGCCAACAGTGTGTGGACGAGCGTTGTCATGAATCAACACAATTCCTGAAGTCAGTATTCCTCTTCGTTTGGTTTGAATGGCTCTCCGCAAACGTCGTTAAGTACGAAGATCTTCAAAACAACGTCAATGCTCATTTGAAAACATTGGCGGCAACATTTTTTGAAGCGGGTGTTGCAAAGCTTGTGCACAGGAACGATAAATGACTCAATCTTTTCGGTGATTAAGTTGAAAAGTAACCATAAACGTACAAATCCTTTAGCAAATAATAAAATAATCTTGTTCTATGAACTTTTCTGCTATTTATAACCTATCGGAGGTTGGAAAAAAAAACCTATTTTGTCATAGCTTCTAAAGTTTACCGCAAGGTGCGCCTTTGCACCTTGAAGAGTGGTTACGTTGTGACTTTATCGATGTCCTGTATTTATCTCAATCGCATTTTATTGGTACACAACAGGTCTGCAGCCGATCAATGCGGCGAAACAGTTTAGGCAATTTCGGTTGCAGGAAACTGTCATTTCGAAACTGTTACGCAAAAAGAACAATTTTTCCCACCACTACTGTTTGATTTCATTCTGTGGAAAAGTTCTGTTGTGTTAAACATAGCGATTTACATTTATAATAGTGCTGTAGACGGACAGGGGGTAATGCTGCATTCTCAATGTGCAGATGCAACGTAAGCGCAAGAGTTTGGACTCATATTATTCATTGGCAGCATTCACATAGAAACACGCAATGCAATGCAACTCAAGAGTTTGCAAATTCCAAACTTTATACTTGCGTTGCATGCAAAGAGGAGGAATTCTGATTCTTTTTTCTAGGCATTGCACATGAATTCAACAAGAAACGATCACACTGGAAGATTTTACAGGCCTGCTGTACAAGCATGCTCTTCTATTTGGTCGTGCAGTGCCGCGCCATCTGATTTCCCTCAAGAGGTTGTGAGTCTCCTTGCGAATGAATCCAACTATCATCTGTGTATAGATTTCTTGGTTCTCATAAATCAAAGACGCAGAGAGACAATTCTTAGTTCATTAAATGTGTAGCTTTATCACTTTCTGAAGTCTCTATGATTGTACTATTGTCAATAATTTTGAATGAGCAATTATTGTGACGTCACTGTCGCGAGCGTCAGCTGTATGTAATTTTATACTATAGTTATTTGTTGTCTCCTTGCGTCTGCGCTTACATCTCATTGTAAATGTAGCATAAATATAGCAACAGCGTATCGAGTCAGCCACATGTCAGCAGGAATGTCAGTCAAGGTAATATCTCACCGATTACAGACAACGTTATTTCAAGTTTAATTTTCATTGTGAATGGCCGCTAAACTACTTTCTATGAGGTAGGCTCCATACTTTGGTGTGTGTGGATCAAGACCACGACTGGTCAATGACCCACGGCGGTCAGATTCGAATTAATCTCGCTATAAATTCCAGCTCCTTATTTGTATGCTGTTCCCGACATCTGTGTGAAGAATGGTGACGCAAACCAACAGGTTCTCCTCTGTTGACAATGCTTTCTGGTTTCTTATATAAGTTGTTACTTTCTCTACCAGCTACTACGTAGGTAGTGTACTGCGTTCTACCCAAAAATCCGATACTGAGATCATTTTTGAGCACTCCTGAAATCAAAAAGGATATCTAGAAAAAGCGTGTTCAGCATCTTCCAAGGATGGGACACGCGCCCCAAAACACCCTTTTCTTGAAAAAACACTTTAAAAATTCTGATTTTTTTCTCAAAATCGACTTTAAACTATCGTATAATAAAGGTACATATTTACGAGACAAAATGTGTATCTTGAATTTTCTGTGAATAGCCTCTGAAAACATCTTCATTTTGAATGACCTTTGTATAACTGGTAAACCTACCAAAAAATTAAAACACTATTTATGTCCTATACATTTTATGTCGAAGAGTTAACCGTTTGAAATATTCCTTGTTATTGGTTTCAATTGCAAATGCAGGTGTGAAGTGCTCTTTCTTTCGCCATCTCTTCTGTTTTATTCCTGAAGTTTATATCGATTAGCATCAAGTAGAGCTTTTATAAGTAGAGTTTGTTGCAGAACAGAGAAAATCGTGTGAATGGAACACGTTTGTTTACTTTCTTTACGAGCACTTAGTACATACAGCTCGTATTGTATTGCCGTAAAAATATATTTTTCGAATGAGGTCCGCGCGTGTGGACAACATATCTCGAGAATGAAGAAACGGTTATATACTTAACTTGGGATTCAAGTCCAGTCACTTCCAAGGGTGCGATACAAAGATTTTCAAGAAAATCCCCCACCCATAACTACCTTTTTTCATTGAAAATTTTGTTTTTTTAAAAATGGGTCTAATAACTTAATTAAAACACGGTATATTAGACATACGTGGCAAGTAAAATATATTTCTTAGAGATCTGGTCCGAAGACCTCTTCATTCTGGATTGACTTTTGTTATTTATTAAACTGCAAAAGAAAAGAAATGCATAAAAATATAGATATCATTAAAACACAAATTTATAAGGTATGCTTAAGTTAACCCTTTCCGATAAATTATGAACTACTAAAATTTTAAAATAAGAACTGAAGCTTTCCTGGCGACGTGTTAATTCAAAATCTTCTCGGGCTTCTAGCCAGGTAAAAACTTGGCTTGACACCAACGTTTCGAAGAAGTGCATCTTCCTCGTCTTCAGGGTGAACTGATGGTTTGAGCTTGCGGAGACTGGTATTTATAAGAGCTGGGATGAAGCTAACATCTGATTGGTTCGCGAGATATTATGGCTTTTTTTTTAAGTGGAGGGGAAAAATCCACCTTAAGGACTAACCCGGGCTGGCAAGCCCGGAGTGTCGGGGTCTCCCAGGATGGGCCTACCGACTAAAAAACCCCTCCACCGGTATTGGAAGGTAAGGATACTGCGGTACCGCTGTTGCACCCGCGCAGTAAAAGGTAAAGGTGAACTGGCCCGCTGTGCGGCCGCCAGGGGTGAGGGTTGTGCTAGTAGACCGGCTTGACCGAGGCCCAGCCGGCCCCCGTAGCGGATTATTGGTGAGGAATTAAGGAAATTGTGGGTGGTTGGGAGTTGTTGGTGAATATTATGGCCTGGTATTTAAGATGACTGAGACATGGGCACGGACTTCGTAGAAAACTATTTATAGCAGTAAGTCCGTGCCCATGTCTCAGTCATCTTAAATACCAGGCCATAATATCTCGCGAACCAATCAGATGTTAACTTCATCCCAGCTCTTATAAATACCAGTCTCCGCAAGCTCAAACCATCAGTTCACCCTGAAGACGAGGAAGATGCACTTCTTCGAAACGTTGGTGTCAAGCCAAGTTTCTACCTGGCTAGAAGCCCGAGAAGATTTTGAATTACTAAAATTTTCTCAAACGGGAAGTCTTGTTTCGTTTCAAATCTCTTGGTTTACTCCTAGCTATGCAAAGAGAACCGAATTTTAGTCCCATCATATAGCAACCAGCTTTTTAAGCATCTGACTATCACTTTAGCCTAGTATATTCCCTTCTACTTACAAGGAATCAAGTAATAAGACAATTTCTGTTAATGTTTATCTTGATTAGCATCAAGTAGATAGAAGATTTTTAGATAAAGTCGTGTGAATGAACACATCAGAAATGTTATATTATTTCGAGATGGCGCTAGATGGCAGAAACACACGTGGATGAGGATAAAGAAAGTACGGCCTTTGTCATTCGGAAAGAACCTTTGTCCGGCCAACATAAACTCCTGCATTGTTCTTATATTGCAGTAAAATACTCGTAGCGTGTTTCTCGAGTGGCACACACTTTTTTCCCTTTCAATGGGCCAT
Source organism: Hymenopus coronatus (assembly GCA_030762935.1). Taxonomy (NCBI): domain Eukaryota; kingdom Metazoa; phylum Arthropoda; class Insecta; order Mantodea; family Hymenopodidae; genus Hymenopus; species Hymenopus coronatus. The sequence goes on from CM060894.1 coordinate 4,715,515, forward strand.
TATTATGTACAGAAAATAACACACCCGGCTGGGGGGGGAGGGGGTTCCAGCTCCTCATTGTTCATAACCGCAAACGATTCAAGTGGTCTGGGGTTGAATTTTCTTTTTACTGTGAGGAAACCTTTAGGCTGCCTAGACCAGTTTCAAATTTGACTTGCCACACTTCTTTTAGCAAAAAAAAATCTGATGTGTTCCATTCACATGACTTTCTCTATATCTCTGCAATAAATTATTGTTAAAAAGCGTATGCTTCTATTTACATAATCCTAATCAAGAAAACATTAGCAGAAATAGTCTTATTACTTGCTTCCTTGTAAGTAGAAGCGAAATAGGGGAGTACCATAGGTTAAAGTGATAGTCAAAAGCTGGTTGCTATGTGAATGAAGTTCCTTTGTTTGTATGGACACGAGTTGAGAAATTCCTGTAAGAGGAAAGTATAAATTTTTTAAAGCTGAAACCAAAAACAAGGAATATCACCAAAACGATCAACTCTACAAAAAAATGTATACAACATAAATTTTGTGTTTTATCGTGATCTACACTTTTTTGTGTTTTTATCCATGTCTTACAGTTTACCAGTTATGAAAAATTCAATGAAAATCATCCAGAATAAAGAGGTCTATATAGGATATTCCCAGAAAATTGAAGATATAAATTTTATTTGGCAAGTAAAATATAAATATAAGAGTTACAGTCATTAAAGCCATTTTTGAGAAAATTAAATCTTTCTAATTTTTTTCATGTAAAGGGTAGTTCCGGGTGAGTGATTTTCTTGAAAATCTTCGTGTCGTATTACTGGAAGATACCAAACTTGAATACTTTTCGTTTTTGAGTTATGCTGTTCACATACACACACACGGACATTTTTTCAAAAATGATTTTTTATTGGATTCAGGGGGAACCAAAACTTATATTTCCGGTGAAATCTCGGTATCGAATTTTTGTGTGGATTACAATACCTCCTCTATACATTAGCATATAGTATGTGTAGAGAAAGTAAAAATCAGATATTATTCCATTCAGAAACCTTTCTCTATGCGTTCTGCAAACAAACCTTTTTTTTTGAAAGGATTAATCTTTTATCTACGATCAAGATAAACATAAGCAGATACCTTTAAAAGCCAGTCGCTATGTGAAACAATTGCAATTGCATTTCTTTGCTTGCCAGGAGTAAACAAATGAGACTGAACATCTCGAAAACGGTCAACTCTACAAAATAAATACAAATTGCGTGCTTTAATGGGCTCTACATTTTTGTGATTTAGCAGTTATACATGCAGAATAAAGAGGTCTTCAAAGGCTCTTCCCAGAAAATTCAAGATACACATTTCGTTTGTCATAAAACATCGTATATACGTTAGAGCCATTTTTGTGAAAATGAAAATTTTCGAAAATTTTTGCATGTAAAGGGTAGTCGAGGTGGGGGGGATTTCCTGAAAATCTTTGTGTTGCATCCTTGGAAGAGACTGGACTAGGTATCATGTTGGTATTTAACGGACTTTGTTTTTGAGCTATACTGCCCACAGACACACAACACGCGCGCACGGACTTTTTCTAAGCATGTTTTTTTTTTCTATTCAGGGGTTCCCACAACATGTATTTCTGGTGAAATCTCCGTATCGAATTTCTGGGTGCAATTCAACACCCTCCCTATACACTACACAGTACGTGTAGAGAAAGGAAAAGCCGGTTCAGTATCTTCTCAGGATGGGACACGAAGACTTTCAGGAATACCCCCCCCCCAAATCCCTTTGCTTGAAACATTTTCCTAAAGCTTATGTTTTCTGAGAAATTTGTCATGATTTTGATTAAAACACCAGATGGTTAATATTATTTTTGTAACATATAAAATGTATATCTTGAATTTTCAGGGAATAGCCTCTAAAGAACACTTTATTCTGGATGATTCTTACAAAACATGTCAATTGTTAGAGATAGACAATTGTAGGGTTAACTGGTTTCTAGATATTTCTGTTAGCGGTTCGGAATTTCAATTGTTTCACCTAGAGAACTTCACTACCACTTTAACCTATCGTATTCCCTTATTTTGTTTCTACTTCCAAGGAAGCAAGTAATGAGACTATTTCTGCTATTTTTTCTCGATTAGCATTAAGTAAATAGAAGCATAAACTATTCAACAAATTTGTTGTAGAGAAAGTCACGTGAATGGAACACATCAGATTTTTTAAAAAAATGATCCGTGTGTCTGTGTATCTGGGGACATTAGAGTTCAAAAACTAAAAGACCGTTGAATATTAAACTTGGTATTTAACTTTGGTATATTCTAAGGGTGCGAGACTAAGAAAACAACCCACCCTCAACTACCCTTTACATGAAACTTTTTTCTAAAATTTCGAGTTTCTCAAAAATGGCTCTAACGATGTTGATTAAAACAGCATATATTAAACATATTTACCTGACAAATAAAATGTATATCTTGAATTTTCTGGGAAAAGCCTCTGCAGACTACTTTATTCTGGACGAATTTTACGGAATTTTGCATAACTGCTAAACCTTAAGAGATATACAAAAACTTACCACAAAAAAAATGTAGAGCACGTTAAAACACACAATTTATATTATATACACTTTTCTCAATGAATCGATCGTTTTGAGTTAGTCCTTGTTTTTGACTTCACCTTTAAAAAACATGCTTTTCTCTCACAGGAATTTGTCAACTCGTGTCCATACGAACAAAGGAACTTCAGTCACATAGCAACCAGCTTTTGACTGTCACTTTAACCTATGGTACTCCATTACAGCAAGTAATAAGACTATTTCTGCTAATGTTTATCTCGATTAGCATAATATAGGTAAAATAATTATTTTTCGTGAGAAAATGTTTCTGGAACAGTTGAAGAAATCGATTTACAGTTGTGTGATGTTAAAATAAAGGCACACATCTAAAGTAACGATACATTATATGAAGTTCTTCCCATGTCTTTTGCTGACAGAATTATTTATGTTCAAGTTTAATTTATATTTTAATATTTGTTACATTAGAAACTGTTTTCATGTATTTCCTCTTTTGGTTTATGTCCTTTACTTTTTGTTGTAATGTTCATAATAGCAGTAAGAAAGGAAGCAGCTTTAATTTTAATGCTATGAAACTGACCATGATGATTGCTGCATCGCTTAGCCAAAATAACGATAATACTTATTTATGATACTGGTGGTAAAATGGTGTTTTACGTTGTGAGTAGCAAGCTACGAACAATTTTAACACTACGTGTGTCATACATTATTCTCAATATTTATAGACATATGATAATCACCTATTTCACGGAGTTCATGCTTAATGTTCTGCATATTCAGTTGTTGCCTTGTTTAGCATCAGTGCTGACAACATGCTGCTTGCATAATTTCGTCTGGTTCAGCACATTCATCGTCCGCCATTTTATGGGTCGATACGAGCTACTCGAATGAGGCCGTGGACACGAACCAATATTGGCTACATTGACACGTGAATGGAAGACAAGAGTTTGCTAGTCAGCAGTTGCAGGGAGTGCCAGGCAGTACGTCATCGCCAGACAAATGTGCAGCGGAAGCGGACCGTCCCGGTAAGAGGTGTGTCTTGTAACGGACACTTGACGAGATCAACACAGCGCAAGACACAAGGCAGTGACAAAAGTGCTTTACCTCTCTAGGGTGCTCGTTTGCTTTTCACAGTCTCAACATCGAATCTCGGTAAAGGACAGTTACCGGCACAAGTGTCCAATATCATTTTTTAGACACAAAAGGGCACATAAGAATAAATATTAAATGGATCAGAAACCATGGAGCAAATTGATAACTTCCAATATTTTAGGACTATCATCAATTCAAAATCGAAATAAACATTAGTAGGAAAGGTCTTATTACTTAGTGCCTTATAAGTAGAATTGGGAGGGGAGTAATCTGTATTACACTCACATTACTTTCTGTAGCTGCTCTACAAACTTCTTACAAAAGATTATTCTTCTTCCTATACAATGCTAATCAGATAAACATTAGCAGAATGTTCTTATTACTTAGTTCCATATAAGTAGAAGGGAACTAAAGGAATGTGCTATGTTAAAGTGAATGTTTTAAAAGCTGTCGTTATGCGATTGTCATTGCTTGGACAGCAGTAGAACAAAAGAAAAACGGTCCCTTCCTGCCTGATTAAACAGTATAAGAACTTTACAATTGAAACCAATAAGAAGGAATATCTCGGAAACGGTCAACTCCACGAAAAAAATAGGGTAACACAAACTCTGTGCTTTAACGAGATCTACACGTTTTGCTAAATACATTTTTGCCTATCTCTTGCGGTTTACTAGTTATGTAAAATTTCGCAAAAATCATCCACAATAAAGTTGTCTTCAGAAGCTATTCCCAGAAAACTCAAAATCTATATTTCTTATGTAAATATCTTAAGTATGTTGTATTTTAATCAAAATCGTTATAGCCAAGTTTGATAAAATAAATTTTCGAAAATTTTACCATATAAATGATAGTGGAGGATCCTTGTAAGATACTGAATTTAAATGCCAAGTTTGTTACTTAGACTTTTCGTTTTTGAGCTATGCTGCCCACACACACATGGATTATATTTCTAAAAATGCTTTTTTACTTTCTCTACGCGTACTACGTAATGTATTGTAATGCACCCAAAAATTCAATATCGAGATTTCACCGGAAATACACGTTTTGGACCCCCTGAATCAACAAAACAAAATGTTTAGAAAAATGTCTGTGTTTGTGTGTGTGCATCATAGCTCAAAAACGAAAAGTCCGTTAAAAACCAAACTTGGTATTTAGTTCTGGTATCTTCCAAGGATGCGACACGAAGACTTTAAGAAAATCCCCTCACCCCCAACTACCTTTTACATGGACATTTTTTCGAAATGTTTGATTTTCTTAAATATGGGTCTAACGATTTTGATTAAAATATCGTGAATTGAAGATATTTACCTGAAAACTAAAATGCATATCTTGAATTTTCTGGCAATAGCCTCTGAAGACTACTTTATTCTGGATGAATTTTACGGAATTTTGCGTAACTGCTGAACCGTAAGAGATGGTCAAAAACTTACCACATAGGAAGTGTAGAGTACATTAAAACACACAATTTATGTTATATGCATTTTTTTCGTGGAGTTGATCCTTTTTAAGATATTCCTTATTTTTTGTTTCAGCTTTGAAAAACTTATACTTTTTTCTCATATAGGAATTTGTCAACTTCTGTCCATACAAAGGACCTTCAGTCACATAGCAACCAGCTTTTGACTATCACTTTAACCTATGCTACTCCCTTATTTCGCTTCCTCTTACAAGGAAGTAAATAATAAGACTTTCTGCTAATTTCTTCTCAATTAGCATGAAGTAAATAGAAGCATGGGCTTTTTAACAATTTGTTGCAGAGATGTAGAGAAAGTCATGTGAGTGTAACACATCAGATTCTTTTATTCACGGGACTCAACCTGTACTTCCGGTACTATGTATATAGTACGTGTAGAGAAAGTAACAACCACTAATTGGCCTAACAGTTGGTTATACTATGAATCCTGGGGCTTACAACCTTGTGGTTTAGGCGAGTCAGTGGCAGCATGTAGCTAAGAGGTTAGAGATCCCGGCTATAGAACTCAACTTTTCAGTGCGCCTGTACTTCAGATGCCAAGCTGTTTGGTCAAGTAGCTTATTCAGCGCAAAACTTTGTCCCAAATCCGCTGCGAGTGGTCAGTTGTACCAACCTCAAGGAGATAATTGTCTCTGGTCACGCACTCCATTCCAAGCTTAGCTCTCACCTTTCCTTTATCTTTCAATTCTTCGCTCAGTATATTTTTTTCCACCTACCAAATTTTCAGCAAAAATGCGTCTTTCCTGAATACAAAATCTGATGTGTTTCATTCACATGACTTTCTCTACATCTCTGCAACAAATTATTGTTAAAAAGCTCTTGCTTCTCTTTCCTTCATGATAATGGAGAAAAATTAGCAAAAATATTATTACTTTACTTCCTTGTAAACAGAAGCGAAATAAGGGAGTAGCATAAGTTTAAAGTGATAGTCAAAAGCTGTTTGCTATGTGACTGAAGGTCCTTTGTATGTATGGACAGGAGTTGACAAATTCCTAAATGAGAAAAGTATAAGTTTTTTAAACCTGAAACCCAAAATGATCAAGTCCACGAAAAACATGTAACATAATTGTGTGTTTTAACGTCATCTACATGTTTTGTGGTAAGTTTTTGTCTATCTCTTACGGTTTAGCAGTTTGCAAAATTAAATAAAATTAATCCAGATTAAAGTAATTTTCACAGGCTATTCCCAGAATATTCCAGATATATATTTTATTTTTCAGGTAAATATCTTTAATACACGATATTTTAAGCAAAATTGTTAGAGCTATTTTTGAGAAAATCAAAATTTTCGAAAAAAGTGCCATGTAAAGGGTAGTTGGGGGCTGAGGGATTTTCTTGAAAATCTTCGTGTCGCATCCTTGTAAGATACCGAACTTAGATACCAAGTTCGGTATTCCCGCCTCCCCACACACACAGGGACCTTTTTCCAAAAACACTTTCAGGGGGGACCCAAAATATGTATGCAGTTTTTGGGTGCATAACAATACCTTCTCTACACATTATGTAGGTACACAGTACATGTAGACAAAGTAAAAAAGAAATAGACAAAATGTATTAAATACCTCATATTTTACAAAATATGTATCTAGTTTGAATGAACTTGTATTTGAGATTTGACCGTCAGTGTCAGATAAGCGAAACGAAATGGCGGCTGTGTAGAATGCACTAACGAAGGGCCCGGCGGGGGTTCTGAAGGAAAAGTGGCAGAGAGGAGAGGGAGCTGAAGGATGTGCGCTAACCACTTTACCACCGACAGTGACATGTAGCAGAGAATTGAATGAAGACAAAAGTAACAATCACACAGAAAGGTGATTCGAGCATTTTGTCAGTGAACAACGACAACATGGGGAAGCTTTCGCCAGCTCTATTTTTTATATACTCTGTGGAATTGTGTAGACCTTGACACGCAAGCGACTGTGAAACAATCAGCTGTAATTTGGGACTTCCGCTGCTGCCATCGCTTTTCAATTGAAAGACACTGCTCGTAATGACAACATACTACGTGAAATGATTTGTTGCCGTGCTCTACAATAGCTGCTGTGGAACGTGATGAAACGGAATGTATCTAGTTCCGAAACACGGTTGGTAGGAATGTCCGTCCCTCCATCAGCGGACAATCTGCGACCGCATGACCAGAAAACAAACTCGTGCCATCTTAACTGCAGAGCCATCGCTATAATTATATTTCGCTTGTGCGTTCAGAAGCAGTCAAACATTTGTAGTGTAAACATGCACACGTTGATGTATAGTGTGTTCCAAAAGTAGCTCAGTATTGACATACACGTCGTTGTTACACAAGGGTCGTCTAATTAGTTCCGGGCCTCTCAATGAAAACAACACTTAAAAGAATGTTTGCTGTATTTCTCAACAATCTCCAGAAACATCGGTGTTCTAATTTAATTAAACCATCTCTGTAGTGCGATTTATTAAGGTCCTCAAAATAGCTGTTTACCACATCAAGTCACTGGGTGCTAGATCTGGCGAATAGATGGATGTTCAAGCAGTTCCAAATTCAATTCGCACATTTTCCCCGTTGCAATGACTGAAATGAGCCGGAGCATTGTCGTGATAAAATGTAAATGAGGTCTTTTTCTTTTCACCTCATCACTCAAACGTTGCAGTAAGCTTACGTAGTAGTCACAAGGGATACTTTTACCCTTTTAAAAATAAGCAATAACAATAATTCTCTGTGCTTCCCAGCAAACATTCGCCATAATCTTTTAGCTGACAAAATTGACTTTGCCTTTTTTTTTTAGAGTTAGTTCACCTGGCACAATCCACTGTTTAGACTGATTTACTTTCTGGAGTGTAGTGATGTATCCAAGTTTCATGCATGGAAATAAGCCATCTTAAAAATTCACTGTGATTTTTACGGTAGAGTTACACATTCTTAAGAGAAACAGTTTTTCTTTGTAACTTTTGATTAGGTGTCAACAAACGCGGCACCCATCTTGCACAGACCTTGTGAAAGCCTAAAACATTGCTTAAAATATTACCTGCACGTTCTTTTGATATGTTTACAGCCTCTGCTATCTCAAACAACTTTAATATGCGGCCTTCCAGTACTAAACGATGCCTTTTTTCAATGATCTCTGGAGTTGTCACTTCTACAGGGTGTCCAGAGCGAGGCTCATCACTAGTGCTCGTACGTCCCATTTTAAACTCTACAACCCACCTTTTAATCATTGAATATGAAGGGGCAGAGTCTTTCAATGTACTGTCCATTTCCTCCTTGATTTCTTTAGGCGTTAAGCCTTTCAAATGGAAGTATTTAATCACTGCTCGTTTTTCCAAATCCTCCATTTTCGTGAAAACTGTAAAGTTGTCTTGTTTAAAAAACTGTCATTGCAAAACTAAACAAGCTATTGACCTGTCACTATGGATACAAGCTAGTCTAAGAGTTAAACTATACGATGCTACCGTCTAACTAGCCTAGTGGCGCCATATCTGTGAGAGGCCCGGGACTTGTCAGCCCACCCTCGTACCTGAAAGAGAAAGTAAAAAGTAATTTCAGTGGTTGACGATTCCACCTCTCAGAGAATCCCCCAATAACCGTTGAACACCTGCCAGACACTCAGCCATGCATCCCAGGATGTCCGGCCCGGTGTCCTGGCAAAACCCTCTCTCACGATGAACTTCAATGAAATTATCGTAGCATAACGCTCTGGCCAAGTGTCCCTCAACAACAACACCCGGGTTCGATCCTAGCAGCATGCAAGATTACCGGTGGATAAACGATACCTTGTACTGTATCAACTGCTCTTTTTTTCCCCTTCAAGTTTAACGTCTTTTAACCTGGTTGGTCATATCGGACGATGAATGAAATTGGTGAAATGATACTCAAATGATCTCGGGGCCCATGGAGCTTAAAGTTGCTCGACATTCGTCTTCTCAGGATAAGGGAAAACCCGAAAAAATCTTATCTGGGTAACTCATCCTAAGCGAGATTCGAACTCACGACCTTTCGAATGTGAGGCAGACACGCTACCACCACACCACGCAGGCGGGCAACTGTTCAATACCACCTCTTTCAGCCATATCATATCATGTTCCTCACTCTCGCGTCACAGATTGCTCAATGTTTTGGCACCTTGGGGGGGGGGGGGTACACTAACTTGCTGTTCACTGCCATTTCCAAAAACCTGACTTTCTCAGCAATAAAACTATTCTTACAAAACCTTGTTCTTCTATCTACACCATGCTAATCAAGATCATCATTAGCACAAATTGTTTCCCTGTGAGTAGAAGGCAAATAAGGACGTACTCTACGGTCAAGTCTTTTAAAAGCTGTGACTATGTGATTGAAGTTCGGTTTACTTTACATGCCCAGGAGTAAAACAAAACAGAAACTAAAGTACAAACGACTTCCCGTTTAACAAAAGTTTTAGTTTAAAATTCAAACCAATAGCAAGGAATACACTGAAACTGCTTATTTTTAAAAACTAAATAAAAATTGAATATTTTAAGACATGTATAATTTTTATCTGTAGCTTAGATTTACTAGTTATGTATACAAAACCCAAATGAAATGAATGTTCTTGAAAGATTCTTTAATTTTCTTTAGAGGCTTGAGGTTCTTTTACGTGCCGTGAATCCACGACACGGGACCCACGGCTTTACTTCCCTTCCGAAGAAGCCGTGCTAAGGATTTTTACGCCCGAAATAAATAGAAAAGTCAACCAGTTGTACTAAAGTAATTCAGAATTAAGATTTTAGAAACTTTTTGAAGAAGATTCAAGATATACATTTCGTTAGTCATACTATCCTAAACATTCGATATTTTAATTAAAATCGTTTAGTCATTTTTATGAATATAAAAATTTTCGAAAAATAGTCAATGTAACAGGGTAGTTTCGGGTAGGGGGGTTTGATCAAAATCTTGGATGATACTAAAATTGAACACCAAGTTAACAGACTTTTCTTTTTCGAGATATGCTGCGCGCGCATACATACTCAGTCTGTATTGGTAGGCGCCGGCCTTCCCGAACACAAGACCGCGGGTTCAAACCCAACCCAGACCAATGATTTTACGTGTTGCTAGAAGTGTCAATTCCATGTCAGTAGATTTACTGACCTAGTGCATTCCTTTAGTTCCCTTCTACTTATAAGGAACAAAGTAATAAGAACATTCTGCTAATGTTTATCTCGACTAGCATTGTGTAGAAAGAAGAAAAAGTTTGTAGAGTAGCTAGAGAAAGTCATGTGACTGTAGCGCATCAGATTTTTTTTGTAACAACGATATACAAGCTATTTCTGTCACGAGTATTGGTAGTTTCTATCATTTCAAACACGGTTTAAAAATTATATGTTTTGCTGTTATTACATTTTGCGGGCATGGAAAACAACTCGTAAATTTGGGTTCCCCGAAGCGAATACCCGCTGTTGTTGCAGGCAAATGGACAGACAACCTGTGAAATCGAACATGATGGCGTAGCCATACATTCCGTTCTCCGAGCGTCTGAAATTCCATTTTCCCTGTCTTTTATCACGATATCCGCTGTTCGACATTTCTCGCCTACCTCGTTTATTTCAGTGGTGTAACAGGAACTGCCAAAATTAGAGTTTTCATTTGCGTATCTTCTGTCCCCTGAGAGTTACACAGCCATGTGCGATATTTACATGTTTCTCCCTTCTTTATTCTTATATACATTCATGTTACTATTAAGAGAAATATACTATGTACATACTTCCTTGTAAATGCGCGGAAATAGATTAGGATAAAGTGATAGCCTTGAATTTTACGTTCCCTTCAATTGGAAAAACGGGGAACTCATGATTGGGGAATGGAAAATTATTTTTAAAAAATCTAGTGTGTGCCAATCATATGACTTTCTCTACATCTCTGCAAAAAAGAATTGTTAAAAAACTTATGCCTCTATTTACTTCATGCTAATCGAGAAAAAATTAGCAGAAATAGTCCTATTACTTGCTTCCTTGTAAGTAGAAGCGAAATAAGGGAGTACCATAGGTTCAAGTGATAGTCAAAAGCTGGTTGCTATGTGACTGCAGTTCCTTTGTTTGTATGGACATGAGTTGACAAATTCCTGTATGAGAAAAGCATAAGTTTTCTAAAATTGAAACCAAAAACAATGAAGTCAAAAACGATCAGCTCCACGAAACAAGCTATATAACAAATTGTGTTTTAATGTGCTCTACAATTTTTGTGTGATAAGTTTTTGTCTATTTCTTACGGTTTAGCAGTTATGCAAAATTCCGTAAAATCCATCCAAATAAAGTAGACTTCAAAAGCTATTCCCAGAAAATTCAAGCTATATATTTTATTTATCAGGTAAATATCTAATATACGATATTTTAATCAAAATAGACATTTTTGTGAAAATCAAAATTTTCGAAATTTTTTCCATATAACGGGTAGTTGGGGGAGGGGGATTTTATTGAAAATCTTCATGTCACATCCTTGGAAGATACAAAACTTAAAATACCAAGTTTGGTATTCAACGGCGTTTTCGTTTTTCAGCTATTTTGTCCACACACACACACACCCACACGGATCTTTTTTGTAAAAAAATGTTGGATTCAGGGGGACTCGAAACATATATTTCCAGTGAAATTTCGGTATTGAATTTTTGGTTGGAATGCAATACCTTCTCTATACACTTAGTACGTGTCGAGAATATAAAATCTGACATGTTCTTTCCTTACAAAAGATTACTTTATCTACTTCATGATAATCGAGAACTGGTTTTACTTAGTTGCATGGAATATAACGAATTACACCAAGCTAAAGCGATAGTCAAATCTTTTAAAAGCTCATCGTTGTGTGAAAAAACGTAATTCTGCCATGTTTTGTATTCCCTCGAGAGTAAAAAAAAACAAAAAACAAAAAAAAAAACAAAAAAAAACGAAAGTTTATCTCCCGTTTGAGAAAAGTTACGTACTTTACAATTTCAGCCAGCAACAAGTATATTCGAAATCGGTCAACTCTACAGAGAGGAAAAATAGTAAATAAAGTAAAGTAAATTAGAAAAATATTTCAACAAAAATTGTGAGTTTTAACGAAATTAATTTCTTGTGTAGTAAATGTTTGTGTATCTCTTTACGGTGTACTAGTTATAGGAAGGTCGTCCAGAATAAAGAGGTCTTTAGAGGCTATTTCCAGATGATTGAAGATATACACTTTTTTTTAAGCTTAATGTACTTTAACCTGGTTGGTCAATTTCGACGATGAATGAAGTGAACTGATACTCAAACGATATCGCGTTCCATGGAGCTTTTAGTTAACTCGACATTCGTCTTCTCAGGAAAAGGGAAAACCCTGAAAAAAAAAAAAAAAAACAACCTTATCCGGGCAACTCGCCCTAAGCGAGATTCGAACTCACGACGTTTTGAATGTGAAGCAGATACGCTACCATCACACTACCCAGGCGGGCAGATATACATTTTGTTATGTAAATATGAATCTTTAATACACGGTAGGTTAATCAAAATTGTGCGGGCCATTTTTGTGAAAATAAAATTTGTTGTATAGTTTGTGATGTCGGTATGCTATTGAAATTCTTCGTGTCGCATCCCTATGAGCCACTGAACCTAAATACCAACGTTTATAATGGGCTTTTCGTGTTTTAGTTTGCCGTTCACACATACCTTTTTCTAAGTATTTTGGGGGGTTCTGGGGTCTTAAAGCGTATATTTTCTGTGATATCCCGGTATCAAATTTCTGTGTGGAATACAAAACTTTCTCTACCTATTATGTACGTTGTACAAATGTGCTAGAGAAGGTAAAATACGAAAAAAACCAAACTGTACATTTTAACGTCATCTACACGGAAAAGTAATACATAATAGAGGCTATTTCCACGAAATCCAACACTACTCCAGCACTAATAATTAAATTACAAAATTACAACTTACTTTACGAAGCTTAAAATGAACCAGAAATCCGTGGATGTTTTAAACGGTGAGTTTGCAGTTTTATAATTAACTTCAAGTAGCAGTGCAAAGCTTGCGTGCAGACATGGCAACAACTAAACGTGCGAACTTTATGATGTGCTCTGGCAGACCCAGAGCAGCCCGAAGGTAAGCTAGACGTTTACCTACCCTTGTTCAACCGCACCCTGACGGGATGTCGGGCGTAAATGACGTTGTGAAGTCAACTGTTCCCAGCCATGGTGCAATGATCTTTGTGCACCCCACGTGTAAGTTTATTTAAATTTTTGGGGGGTGATATTTAAATTTTGAGGTCCAAGCAACCCTTGGAAGGGCTTAATGGGAGCTCAGTTTTAGCTGCTTGTGGAATTGCTTCGCTGTTACCGGCGATGTCCGCAGGACATGCGGGGACGCTTCGATGGAAGGACAAGCTGTGGCCAGCCCGGCGCCTAATCTCGTTCTCCATATAGGGAGGTCCTAGGTTTTGTGCAGGAGCGAACTTAAATATTTATGCCATGTATACGTCTCCATGTCTACGTTGCCGCCACCAAAGAAAACCGTTATCAGTTGCAACAAAGCGTAATTTTATATTGTACTCACTCGCTGCGAACACAAGAGCATCAACAACAGCGTCGCTTACCTGCAAACAGAGAAACTGCCATTAATTCTTTCATCAATATCGTATCATCTGAATGCATATACTTCCTAATCCATAAATATTACTCTTCAAAACACTTAACATTATTAATGAATTGAGCAGAAATAAAATTAAATAATGTCAAACAAAATATTGTGAAACTATGTTATTACTCTATTAACGGATACCGAGGTACATTTTCAGAATTCTACATTTTCCTGAGAAGTTTCTCTGGTAGCATTCCTGATTAATTCATACGTATATAAACTTTCGTTTACCTGATAAATAATATGAGAGTTATAGAATTTTACTATACCAACTTCGGTAGAGTGGGGATAGGTGTCTGGCTCACACAATTTCTTTTGTCTTACACTCCACAAATCTAAATCTCAATTTTCCCGGCACCTCCACCAATATGTCGTAACCCCTCTGTGAAATATTATTTTAACTATATCCTTTTTAGACAAACACACAAAGGGTTACGACGGGACGCTTCAGGCTTGGCTGCAAGGAATTGAGACTGGGATCGAGGAAAAGGTCCTAGCTTTATAAATAAAAAATAATTTCCCTCAAAATGATAGTTTTATAATCGGTTAACTTGCATTTTTTCTTCTCAGCATAGCCCGAAGAGTTTAATGATGTAGGCCACCAGTTGCACATCAAGGTTCGTTTGTCACTATTTACATGTTCACTTTATGAAGGTTTAGTTCCTAAGATACCAAGCGGCTGTATTGAGTTTAGAATGCACACTGCCAACACACATCCAATGCAAGTCTGCCAACATACAAATTGTAGCACACCCAGTCTTGGGTTAAATTTACTCCTGCCACTGTGCATTGCTAGAGAGTGGTAGGGTGAGGGTACAGCTAATACTCACGCATACGAAATTAAAGCAGGTGGTCTCAGGGTTTAAGGTGCAAAGAGACACAGGGCTCTGACTATATTAAAGCAATTGATGGTACTGCATATTAGTGGGCTAAGAGGAGAAATCCGAAGGGGCTATATAATCCCACTCCACTAACCTCACACATTTCGATATTCCTGAAGTCAACACTCTTAAATAAACACTCTGATGTTGTTGACGACCCGGAGTGCGTCCGACAGCGTCAATGGCTCAGATGTAAGGTCTATGTAAGACTTTAAAGTTAGGACCATGTTTACGCCACGCCAGCAGTGCGTTATAGAACACGACTGTGTCAGGCAACATCGTATACCGAATCTGTGCAACGTTAACTCTAGCTAAATAAAATATAATGTATACAAACTGATCATCAGGTACTCTTACACTATTTCTGATTTATTACAAAGATCTTCTAAAAAAGTTGATGTGTTACATTCATATAACTTTCTCTGTATCTCTGCAACTAATTGTTATTAAATAGCTTGTACTTCTATTTACTTCATGCTAATCAGAAAAAAAATAGTAGAAATAGTCTTATTACTTGCTTCCTTGTAAGTAGAAGCGAAATAAGGGAGTACCATAGGTTAAAGTGATAGTCAAAAGCTGGTTGCTATGTCACTGAAGTTCTTTTGTTTGTATGTATGGACAGCAGTTGACATATTCCTGTATGAGAAAATTGTTTTCCAAAGCAGAAACCAAAAACAAGGAATGTCTCAAAAACGATTAACTCCACAAAAAGTGTATATAACATAAATTGTGTTTTAACGTGCTCTACATTTTTCGTGTAAGTTTTTGTCCATCTCTTACGGTTTAGCAGTTATTCAAAATTCTGTAAAATTCATCCAGAATAAAGTACTCTTCAGAGGATATTCCCAGAAAATTCAAGACATACATTTTGTCAGCTGAATATCTTTAATATACGAAATTTTCATCAAAATCATTAGCGCCATTTTTGAGAGCAACAAAAATGTTGATAAAAGTTCCATGTAAAGGGTAGTGGGGGTGGGGGATTTTTCTCAAAATCTTCGTGGGGAAATTCTCCTGAAAATGTTCGTGTCGCATCCTGGAAAGATACAAAACTTAAATACTAAGTTTGGTATTTAACAGTCTTTTCGTTTTTCAGCTATGCTGTCCAATAACATACACAGACGTTTTCCTGAAAGTGCTTTTTTTGGATTCAGGGGGTCCTAAAACTTGTATTTGCGGTGAAATCTCGTATCAATTTTTGGGTGGAATACAATACGTTCTCTATCCACTATGCATTGTACATACGGGGCTAGAGAAGGTAAAAAATGTTTACGTCATTCTTAAGTATGTCAAACGCATGTTTTGTAATTCAACGAGTTTTGGTGAAAAACAAACAGTTGCCATAACAGATGTGCTGGACACACATTTAAGTGCATCTTGCTTGGACAGCTAGAGGCTGTTCCGTCGTCTTTATATGTAATAATAGGTTAGAGCTGCTCACAAGGGACGCCTCAGGGGTTACAGCAGCCCCTCCAAGGAATTATTTTGCTGACACTCAGTTGCTGGTTAGAAAGCGCGCACTTTTGCCAGGTCGCTGACATCATTACCATCTGCTACACGACTTAAAAGCTTACACAAATTAATCCCATTTCTACGGCAGCAGTAAAACCATGTCGAAGCGCACTCACGTAGTTCCGTTTTTACAAGGCTTTTCCCGTACGTAGAGAACAAAACAGAAGCGTTTCACCAGGTATATAGACCCTGGAGGTTTCTCTGAATACTAGCTTATTCAAATACCGCTTTCCTTTTCGTACAGCATCATAAAAAACCTGATGAATTCCACTCACATGACTTTCTCTACATCTCTGCAACAAATAATTATTAGAAGCTAATGATTTTATTTACTTCATGCTAATCAAGAAAAAAATTAGCAAAAATAGTCTTATTACTTGCTTCCTTGTAAGTAGAAGCGAAAAGGGGTACCATAGGTTAAAGTGATAGTCAAAAGCTGGTTGCTATGTGACTCTTTGTTTGTATGGACAAGAGTTGACAAATTCCTGTATGAGAAAAGTACAAGTTTTTCAAAGCTGAAACTAATAACAAGGAATATCTCGAAAACGTTCAACTCCACGAAAAAAAACGTAAATTCCGTGTTTTAAAGCACACTATATTTTTTGTATGGTAAGTTTTTGTCTATCTCTTACGGCTTAGCAGTTATGCATAAAATTCGTCCGGAATAAAGTAGTCTTCTGAGGCTATTCCCAGAAATTTCAAGATATACATTTTATTTGTCAGGTCCGTAACATACGATATTTTAATCAAAATTGTTAGAGCCATTTTTGAGAAAATCAAAATTTTCAAAAAAAGTCCATGTAAAGGGTAGTTGGGAGCGGGGTCATTTTCTTGACAATCTGCGTGTCGAATCCTTGGAAGAAACCAAGCTTAAATACCAAGTTTGGTATTCAACGGTCTTTTCGTTTTTGAGCTATGCTGTCCACACACACACGGACCTTTTTGTAAAAGTGTGTTTACTTTCTCTACACGTACTATTTACATAGTGTATAGAGAAAGCATTGCAATCCATCCAAAAAATTCGATAACGAGATTGCACCGGAAATGTGAGTTTAAGGCTCACCTGTATAAAATAAAAGGATTTTCAGAAAAAGGTGCGTGTATGGTGTGTGTGTGTGTGTGTGTGTGAACACGATAACTCTAAAACGAGAAATCGGTAAAATACCAGACTTGGCATTTAAGTTCAATATCTTCCAAGGATGCGACACGAAGATTTTCAAGAAAATCGCCCACCCCAAATACTCTTTACATGGAACTTTTTTAGAAAAATTTTATTTTCTCAAAAATGGCTAAAACGATTTTGATTAAAATATAGTATATTAAAGATATTTATCTGACAAATAAAATGTATATTTTGAATTTTCTGGGAATAGCCTCTGAAGACTACTTTATTCTGGATGAATTTTACGGAATTTTGTATAGCTGCTAAACCGTAAGCTATGTACCACAACTTACCACACAGAAAATGCAGAGCACGTTAAAAGACACACTTTATGTTACAAACTTATTTTTTTATGTTTGTGACATTGCTTGTTTTTGGTTTCAGCTTTGAAAAACTTGTACTTTTCACATACAGGAATTTGTCAACTCGTGTCCCTACAAACAAAGGAACTTCAGTCAGGTAGCAACCGGCTGGGTTTTAAAAGTTGGGTAATGTGTCACCGAGGTGTGGAGAAAATGGTGTGAATGGACCATCAGAGTTTTGTTCATATGGAACTCCTTTGTAGGAGATCAATTTTGGTTAAATTTTATATTTCATCTTAATACGAGGGTCATCCAGAAAGAGACAGACGATTTTTCATAACCAAACAATAACGAAAGTTATCAACACAAGACTTGATTTACAAAGTTACACTACCTTACTCTATTTCTCAACATTGCTATCAAGGTATTTATTGTCACGTGGCACAGATGTTATACTCTTCCACCGCTAAACATCTGAGCCAAGATGTCAATGTCACTTTGAGGTCTTCATGGCAGGCAAATCTTTTCCATCCAAAAAGTTACGTACGGTGTCCAAAATGAAACACCGGTTTTTCTGAATTCTTTTATCAACATTTGCTCTCAACTGCTCCATAATGACTGGTGAACTTTATCGTACACACTGTTATGTTCTTCCTTGATTACTCGGATACTAGTGCCGGCAGAAAAGTATAACATCTGCATTGAAAAACGGGTACCACGTGACAGTAAATGTCTTGCGTTGAGAAATAGAGTAAGGTAGTGTAACTTTATAAATATTTTTTTCAATATTACTTAAGGTTGCATAACTCTTGTATTTTATTATTGTAATGTTGTGGTAACAAAAAACTAACATCATATAAGAACAATGGTATAACAGATATTGCTAAAACTTAAATAGAACATTACATAGGTAATTTATGATACCTTTAAGCACTGCAATGTTACGTGTTACAGAAATATCTTTAAAATAACAAACAGTATTATGAAATAACCTTGAATCATTCAGAGCTTTGGTAATTTCTAATGTTTTCTAAATGAGCTGTATATGGTACATTCAGTAAGCATGTGGTTTACTGCTAGAGGTCTTTTACAGGTGCTGCACTCTGGCGGGATATTCAATATGAGTGCATTACGTTGCTGTGTCCAATTATTAATGTTGTGATTAAAACTTGATCTGTTTTCTGTAGTTTATATATGACCGGTTGTAATGCGTCGTCAAAACGTTTTTATTTCTGAATGTCAGTAAATCTCTGAGGAGTCTGGATGTGGAGGTTTGTATGCTTTTCTTCGCTGCAAGTTTTGTGTTCATAACTTTCGTTACTACGAGGACCATTTTTTTTTTTTGTTTTTTTTTTTTTTTTCAACCTCCGATAGGCTATAAATGCTCTTTTGAAATTATTGGCGGCAACATTTTTTGAAGCGGGTATTGCAAAGCTTGTGCACAGGTACGATAAATGTCTCAATCTTTTCGGTGATTATGTTGAACAGTAGCCATAAGTACACAAAGCTTTTAGTAATAAAATAATTGTTTTCTATGATCTTGACTAATTATAGTCTATAGGAGGTTGGAAAAAAAAAGTAAAAAAACCGCCCTCGTATTTAGTTATGCCAAATCATATATCAGTTTCTGGTTGGCCCTCTTATGATAATTCGTTTTGTAATCAGCTTACCCTCCTCGTATTTATAGGACTGACACTCCCCTAGGACTTACAAGCGGATGTCTAGGGGTCAGAAGTCTGTCGGGGAGCCAACGGCACGAAACCACAGAATTGAGAAGCGGGCCCGTAACCAGGCATGAACATGAAGTGTAAGGAAAGTGATGGTGGAGCAATTGGTGGAATGAGTGGTGGGGGAAACCGGAGATGCCTCATCGTCCACCACAAATCCCACAAGCGTGATCGAATCCGGCCGCCTAGATGAGAGGTAGCGTAGGATAATTCCGGTACTGGTTTTGCAGTGGGAAGCGGGAATCTTGCCTGAAGTTGCCGAACAGAAGGAAGGTACTTGAATCTGTTAAGCTGGGTAGTTTAGACGGAGAAATGACAGCCAGTTCCACAAGTGTCGCACGAACTTTACCTCCTCATTCATTAGCATAGGCCCCGGAATCCGGTTTAATGGGCTTCACCAGACAAATCGCTTCTTTCACAAATAATGAGAGCGAGCAGGACAGAGAGATCACTTCCTATTTTTTTTCCGTCCTCAAAGTTAATAAACCAATTTCATGTTCATTAAAAAGTTTCCCGACTTTCCCCCCCCCCTTTTTTCTTTGAAGCAAACTTCAGGCAGAGCTAATTAGGCTGAAAACCTACAGGCTTCTAAGTCGATCGGCTTTTCCGCGCCTCATCTCTGTGCCACCGTTTAAGGTTAACAGTTGTATTGCACCGAACTGTTTTCTTTTTACTTCAGTGAATCTGCAGTTTATAGACAACTACAGTAGTGGCAGGATTCCGGACACCTTTTTACTTTCTCTACACGTATTATGTACACCCGTTGCCAAAACAAAAATCTGATGTGTTGCATTCACATTACTTTCTCTACATCTCTGCAACAAAGTATTGTTAAAAACCTTATGCTTCTATTTACTTCATGCTAATCGAGATAAACATTAGCAGAAACAGTCTTATTACTTGCTTCCATGTAAATAGAGTACCATAGGTTAAAGTGATAGTCAAAAGCTGGTTGCTATGTGACAAGTTCCTTTGTTTGTATGGATACGAGTTGACAAATTCCTGTATGAGAAAAGTTAAGTTTTTCAAAGCTGAAACCAAAAACAATGATTATCTAAAAAACGATCACGAAAAAAATAATATAAAAAAGTGTGTTTTTTAAGGTGCTCCACACTTTTTGTGTGGTAAGTTTTTGTCCATCTCTTACGGTTTAGCAGTTATGCAAAATTCCGTAAAATTCATCCAGAATAAAGGAGTCTTCAGAGGCTATTCCTAGAAAATTCAAGATATACATTTTATTTGTTAGGTAAATATCTTCAATATACGATATTTTAATCAAAATCGTTAGAGCCATTTTTAAGAAAATCAAACATTTCGAAAAAAGTTCCATGTAAAAATCCCCGGGTCGCATCTTTGGAAGATGCGAAACAATATTAAGTTTGGTATTCAATGGTCTTTTTGTTTTTGAGATATGCTGTCCACAGACACACACTCGGACCTTTTTGTAAAATTGCTTTTTTTGTATTCAGGGGATCCTAAAGCATGTATTTCCTGTGAAATCTCGGTATCGAATTTTTGGGTGGAATACAATACTTCCTCTATACACTATGTACACAGCACGTGTCGAGAAAGTAAAAAAAAAAAAAGTAATTCCCAGATTCCGCGTCGATCAAAGAGCTTCGCATATCTTCGCAAAAGCTGTGTTCACAATGCACACGAAAGAACTGCAGTGTCCAGAGACTACCAACGCAATGGTTAACTTCTGAGTACTGAAAACAGTTCTTTGAAATACGTTACGGTGGCCGAGAGATTAAGAAGGCCTTGCTTCAACTCATAGAAGTTCCTAGGTTCAATCTCTTGCTGCTATGTGGAACATAATATTCCATTAATATAACTTGGCATTTGAAGTTATGGGCCTATCTATGCACACAAAACAATAATTCTAACAGTGGTATATATTATGTAAATAAATGTCATCTTCTAAAACTGAAACACAATGAATATCGGATGTATGAACAATCGACCCTTGCCCTCAAACCTCGGAGCAGAGACAAAAGAAATGCCAACAGTAATGTGGAAGAAAACAGCCCAAGCTTCTGGAAATTGTGCCCAGAAGGCATATTTTGTTCTTTGTCCAGACTTCTCAATAGAAAACACATTCTGACAGAGGAAATCAAAATATTATCGAGTATTGCAGACCATTCTTTGAATCGTCAATCTGCCACAGCGCACCTAGACCATATCCAACCCCAACACGATACAGATACGCGACCATGATGGAATTGTGAACCACGTATTTTGCATCTTATCGGGTCCCCTTTGGACGATAGACAATCCCTTTCCCTTACGTATGGAAGAAACTGCGACCTTCACCAGAAGCGTAACCTACGTTTTGTCACATGGGAAGTATTTGTTGCTGACGCTACACAGTTGTGTCGCGGGTGGTGTATACCAGGCGCTGTGCCGTGAGGGTGATCCACACACGACTCATTTTTATTTCGCGACGGCTCAACAAAATTTATAAACAAGATATTGTATTGCACCCACAAATGTGATACTGAGATTTCATGGGAAAATTTTCGAGACCCCCCTGAATTAAAAAAAACATTTTTTGAAACAATGTTCCGTGTGTGTGTGTGTGTCTATGCAGCAAAGCTCAAACACGAAAAGTCCATACTTGATAATCAAGTTTGGTATCTTCTCAGGATGAGACACGAAGATTTAAACAAAAAAATAAATTATATAGTATATCTTGATTTTTAGGGAATAGTCTTTAAAGACCTTTATTCTGTTTTTTTTTTTTTTTTTTTTTTTTTTTGGGCATAACTGCTAAACTGTAAGAGACGGACAAAAACGTATTACTCAAAAATGTAGATCTCGTTAAAATACACAACTTATGTAATATACATTTTCACTTTCTCTACCCGCACTATGTACATATTGGGACAGAGAAGGTATTGTAATGCACCCTACAATTCGATACCGAAATTTCAACGGAAATACATATTTTGGGTCCCCTGAAACAAACAAAAAAGGAAAGGAGAAAAAAAAGGATGTTTTGGGAAAATGTCCGTGTGTGTGTGGACAGCATAGCTAAAAAACGAAGAGACTGTTAAATACCAAATTTGGTATTTAAGTTTGATATCTTCCACATATGCGACAGGAAGATTTTCAAAAAAATCCGCCACCTCCAACTACCCTTTATATGGAACTTTTTTCGAAAATGTTGATTTTCTCAAAAATGGTTCTAACGATTTTGATTAAAATAAGTGTATTAAATACATTTACCTCACAAATAACATGTACATCTTGAATTTTCTGGGAACAGCCTCTGAAGGCTTCTTTATTCTGGATGAATTTTACGAAATTTTACATAACTGCTACACCGTAAGAGATACACAAAAACTTACTACCCGAGAATTGTAGATCATGATAAAGCACACAATTTATGTTATACGTTTTTTTTTTTTTTTTTTTGTGATGTTGATAGTTTTTTAGATATTCCTTGTTATTGGTTTCAGCTTTAAAATTGTTATACTTTTCTCATACAGGAATTAGTCAACTTCTGCCCATACAATCAAGGAACTTAAAGTCACATAGCAACCAGCTTTTAACTATCACTTTAACCTATGGTACTCTCTTATTTCACTTCTACCTACAAGGAAGCAAGTAATATTTCTGCTAATTTGTTCTCGATTAGCAGCATGAAGTAAATAGAAACATAAGCTTTTTAACAATAATTTGTTGCAGAGATGTAGAGAACGTCATATGAATGGAACACATCAGCTTTCTTTTTTAATGTATTTATTGTAAGCCCATAAGGATGTGTTTTCGGTGAAACCTCACTTTGGTATACACACACTTCCGCATACCTGGTATTGACAGGGAAAGTATACAGGTATCCTGCTGGTATTTATAGTTCCTGTCGAAACTATCGGCGGTTATTCAACTCTAGGAAAACGGGTTAGCTGTTGAATAAACATAAGCTAATTAGCTTTTACGTGTCACAGTTTAGTATTAATTACATCAGTGGCGTGTCTTACATTCCTGAAAATCTGATCTGTTACACTCACATGACTTTCTCTAGCTATGCTATAAACGAACTTCTTACAAAAGATAATTCTTCTTTCAACACCATGCTAATCGAGATAAACATTAGCAGAATTTTATTACTTAGTTCCTTATAAGTGGAATAGAACTAAGGGAATGGACTAGCCTAATGTGATAGTAGAATAGAACTAAGGGAATGGACTAGCCTAATGCGATAGTAAAATAGAACTAAGGGAATGGACTAGCCTAATGTGATAGTAGAATAGAACTAAGGGAATGGACTAGCCTAATGTGATAGTAGAATAGAACTAAGGGAATGGACTAGCCTAATGTGATAGTAGAATAGAACTAAGGGAATGGACTAGCCTAATGTGATAGTAGAATAGAACTAAGGGAATGGACTAGCCTAATGTGATAGTAAAATAGAACTAAGGGAATGGACTAGCCTAATGTAATAGTAAAATAGAACTAAGGGAATGGACTAGCCTAATGTGATAGTAAAATAGAACTAAGGGAATGGACTAGCCTAATGCGATAGTAAAATAGAACTAAGGGAATGGACTAGCCTAATGCGATAGTAAAATAGAACTAAGGGAATGGACTAGCCTAATGCGATAGTAAAATAGAACTAAGGGAATGGACTAGCCTAATGCGATAGTAAAATAGAACTAAGGTAATGGACTAGCCTAATGCGATAGTAAAATAGAACTAAGGGAATGGACTAGCCTAATGCGATAGTAAAATAGAACTAAGGGAATGGACTAGCCTAATGTGATAGTAAAATAGAACTAAGGGAATGGACTAGCCTAATGTGATAGTAGAATAGAACTAAGGGAATGGACTACCCTAATGTGATAGTAGAATAGAACTAAGGGAATGGACTAGCCTAAAGTGATAGTAAAATAGAACTAAGGGAATGGACTAGCCTAATGTGATAGTAAAATAGAACTAAGGGAATGGACTAGCCTAATGTGATAGTAAAATAGAACTAAGGGAATGGACTAGCCTAAAGTGATAGTAAAATAGAACTAAGGGAATGGACTAGCCTAATGTGATAGTAAAATAGAACTAAGGGAATGGACTAGCCTAATGCGATAGTAAAATAGAACTAAGGGAATGGACTAGCCTAAAGTGATAGTAAAATAGAACTAAGGGAATGGACTAGCCTAAAGTGATAGTAAAATAGAACTAAGGGAATGGACTAGCCTAATGTGATAGTAGAATAGAACTAAGGGAATGGACTAGCCTAATGTGATAGTAAATGTTTTAAAAGCTGTCGTTATGCGATTGTCATTGCAAATCACTTCTTTGCTTGACCAGGAGTAGAACAAAAGAAACGGACACTTCCGTCTGAGAAAGGTGCATCTACCTCTCAATTGAAACTAATAACACACAAAACCTCGAAATATATATGACATAGCTTGATATTTTAACAAGACCTAAAATTTTTGAAGAGTAGGTTTTTGTCTATCTCTTACGGTTTACTATTTATGCCAAATTAAGCAACATTCAACCAGAATAAACATGTGTTTAGAAGCTATTCCCAGAAAATAAAAAAATATGCATTTTATTTGTGATAGAACTGGCTTTAATATATGGTATTTGTCCAAAGCATATTTCCGGTGAAACCTCAACATGAAATTTTTGGGTGGAGTACGATATTTCTCCAGCCCCGTATGTACATTGTTTCGTATTTCTTAGTAAAATTTTAGGATATTCAGTTTAGTTTTTTGGCTCTCCTGTAAAATGGATGAAAATGATTTATTTGCTTTTACTGTTGGACCGTCCATATATTTGCAGTGTTGAATTTTTGGGTGCATTACAATACCTATGTAGGGAAAGTGGACGATGGTTCAACTCCAAGCTGCTGAGAGTCATGTCGCCTAAATGAGTCACAATTACATGCTCTACACGTCGGTACGTGACTCAAAGGTATAATATTCAACGTGAGATCATCGCATAGCCTGACTGACTTTCATCGTTTCCGTGTCGAGATTGTGAAATGTCAACTCTTCATGTGTAGGCTGCAAATGTGCACTTTTTCCTTTACATTTACCTCAGCTAAACAGTTGGCAACATAGACAGACATCTGGTAGTGTAATAGATGTAACATGTTTACTTTCTCTACACGTTCTATGTAATGTACAGCATTCCACCCAAAATTCGATACCGAGATTTCACTACAAATACGCGATTTATATTTGCTTTCTCTGCACGTACTATGTGCACAGTGTATAGGGAAGGTATTGCACTCCACCAAAAAATTCAATGCAGAGATTTCACAAATTCAGGTTTTAGGGTCCCCCGTATAAAAAAAATATTTTCAGAAGAAGGTCCGGTATCACGATAGCTCACAACTAAAAAGCCTGTAAAATACCAAACTTGGTATTCAAGTTTAGTATCTTCCAGAGATGCGACACAAATATTGACAAAAATCCCCCCACCCCAAACCACCCTTTTCCTATAACAAATTTCGAAACTTATTATTTTCTGAAAACTGGCTAACGAGGTAGAGGGATTTTACCGAAAATCTTTGTGTCGCATCTTTGGAAGCTACTAAACCTAAATACCAAATTTGATTTTAACGACTTTTTCGTTTTTGAGCTATGCTGTCCACGAACACACGGACCTTTTTTCTAAAAATGCTTTTTTACTTTCTCCAGCTCACATGAAGAATGTACATAGTGGACAGAGAAGGTATTGTATTCCATCCAATATTCGATATCGAGGTTTCACCGGAATTATATGTTTTGGGATCCCTTGAGTCCGAAAAAAACATTTTTAGAAAAACGCGCGCACGCGCGCGCGTGTGTATGCCTGGGTGCGTGTGTGTGTGTAACTTGGTATTTAGTTTTTACTATCTTCCAGGGATCCGACACGAAGATTTTCAAGAAACCCCCCCCCCCACCACGAACTAACATTTACATGGGAAAATGCTATAAAATATTGATTTACTTAAAAATGGCTAACGACTTTAATTAAAATCCCGTATATTTACCTCCAAAATAAAATGTATAACTATACTTTGGCTTCAATTGTAAACTATTAATACTTTTCTCAGACAGGAAGTATTACGTTTGTTTTACTCCTGGCCAAGTAAAGAAGCGATTTGTAATGACAATCGCATTACAGCTTTTAAAACATTTGACTATCACTTTCTAATAGCGCATTCCTTTACTTCCCTTCTACTTGTAAGGAACTAAGAACATTCTGCTAATGTTTATCTCGATTAGCGTTGTGCAGAAAGAAGAATAAGCTTTTTCTAGCTCAACCATCTTCCAACAAAAGTCATGCGAGTGTAGTAGCATCTGATTTTTTTTTTTTTTTTATTCAGGGGGCGTGAAAAAATATATTTCCGGAGAAAGCTCGGTATGCAATTTTTGGGTGCAATACCTTGTCTTATAGTATATGTAGAGAAAGTAAAAAGTGAGGTTATGAAATTTGACTCCATTTTGTTGCGCAAAATTGAACTCCTTGAAACTTGCGACTTGGTGCAAATCTATTATTAGAAGTTGGAGGAGCAAGTTTGCCACGTTGCCGTAAACAAGACCCAGGAGAGCGCATAAATTAGTCGCTATGCTGGGAACACATGCGTGCTCTGAAATGTTAACTCAGTAGCTAAGTGGTTGGACAGGATCTGACATAAACCAGCACTAGTTCTTTAACTACATTTACCAGCTTTCTCTTAACACGATACATCTCTCACATTTGCAAAATCCACTACATATAGTACTGAAATGTATGACAGCAGTCCTAAATACAGCACTAAGAACCATCTACCATACAGCCCTCACACATGTGCAATATCTTAGGTTGTCTCATAAGTAATTTCGGTTTTTTGATTTTGACGTTTTGAAAATTTATTGGGTTTCTTTGGTTTGGCAATGCTATTAACAGGATGCCATGGCAAATAAATAAATTGCGTGTTATTTATGGACGCTCTTTAACTGCTGTGGCTCTCAGCGTCCCATTCTATACTGGGCGTTAAAGGCCGCTTAATTTTGCTCAGAGGCCTCTCCATCAGGCTTGAGGTTAAAATAAGTGCCGTAAATCTGCGACACAGGACCACGACACCCGAAAAAAGCCATTGTCCTTGTACTTTGGATTCAGTGGGTCACAAAACATTTTCGATGAAATACAATGCCTTTCCTAACCACCATGTTCATGTACATATGGGCTAGAGAAAGTAAAAAAAAAAAAACAAAAAACATCTTATATCTTTCAGATGGTGGTACGAAATAAAATATAGTCGTTCCACTACAAGCTTTGTAACCTTACTTTCTGATCATCGCTCGTGAAATGCTCAAGTCCATTGATAATAACATTCAAATAAATAAAAATTCACAAAACTAATTCAATAATTTTCACAAGGAATCACCAGAAAACGCCTTTTGCTAATTATACCCTATAAAATGAGTATATTGACAAGGAAACAATTAGAATTAGAATGAAAACATTGAAATGGAGTTAATATAAATCAAACTATTTCTCAGTAGCTCTGAGTAGGACAGCGGAAATCTGAACCGAAATGGAGGTCATTTCGATACAGATTTCTAACAGCAAATGAACACCTTTAGAGTTCATCTCTGAAATTCCACCAAAAATTCCGAAAAATTAAGAACACATTTTTACTTTATCTAGCCCCGTATGTACAATGTACATAGGGATAGAAAAATATTGTATTCCACCCAAAAATTCAATGTCGAGTTTTCACCGGAAATACATGTTTTAGGACCCCCTGAATGAAAAAAAAAGCATTTTCAGAAAAAGGTCCGTGTGTGTGTGTGTGTGTGTGTGTGTGTGTGTGTGTGTGTGTGTGTGGACAACATAGCTCAAAAACGAAATGACGGTTAAATACCAAGCTTGGTATTTAAGTTTGGTATCTTCCAAGGATGCGACACGAAGATTTTCAAGAAAATCCCCCCACCCCAACTATCCTTTACATGAAAAATTTTAGAAAATTGTGTTTTTCTTAAAAATTGCTAACGATTTTGATTAAAATCCTACATATTAAAGCCAATTCTATCACATATAAAATGTATGTCTTGAATTTTCTGGGAATAGTTTCTAAAAACCTGTTTATTCTGGATAAATTTTGCTTAATTTGGCATAAATAGTAAACCATAAGCGATAGACAAAAACTTACAATACAAAAATTGTAGATCTTGTTAAAATACAGAAGTTATGTGATAATAGATTTTTTTCGTGGGGCTTGCCGTTTCCGAGGTATTCCTTGTTATTAGTTTCAATTGTGAAGTACTTATACTTTTTTCAGACGGAAGGGTCCGTTTTTCTTTTGTTCTACTCCTGGCGAAGCAAAAAGGCGATTTGCAATGACAATCGTTAACGAAATCTTTTAAAATATTTGAGTATCACTTTAGCCTAGTGTATTCTCTTAATTCCATTCTACCTATAAGGAACTAAGCAATAAAATTCTGCTAATGTTTGTCTCGATTAGCATGGTGGTGAAAGAAGAATTATCTTTCGTAAGAAGTTTGTAGAGTAGCTAGAGAAAGTCACGTGAGTGTAACGCATCAGATTTGTTCATGATAAAATGACACTAATTTTAAAATATATAGCTATTCCCCCCAACTTGGCGCAGTTACTCGCCTTATCTACACCTATTATACACATAGTGTATAGAGAAAGTAGTGCATTCCATCCAACAATTCCATGACGACACTTTACTGACAAAAAAACTCATTTTGGGATTTTCTGAACACGCGCGCGCGCGTCCGTAACACGATAACTCAAAAACGAAAAGCCGGTAAAATACAAAACCTGGTATCTTTCAAGGATGCGACACAGATTTTAGGCGAAATTCTCCCACCCCAACTAACATTTACATCGAAACATTTTCCAAAATTATGGATTTTCTCAAAACTGGCTAACGATTTTGATTATAATAGAGTATATTGAATCTATTTATACTATAAATATAATGTAGATTTTGAATATCCTTGAAACAGCCTCTCAACAGCTCCTCATTTTGGGTGAATTTTCGTGAAATTTGGTAAAGTCGAAAGAGATAGACAAAAAGATCTTAAACTACACAATTTATGTAAAAAAGCTGATGTGCTCCATTCACATGACTTTCTCTACATCTTTGCAACAAATTATTGTTAAAAAGATTCTCCTATTCACTTCATGCTAATCCAGAAAAAATTAGCAGAATCAGTCTTATTACTTGCTTTCTTGTAAGCAGAAGCGAAATAAGGGAGTACCATAGGTTAAAGTGATAGTCAAAAGCTGGTTGCTATGTGACTGAAGTTCCTTTCTTTGTGTGGACACGAGTTGGCAAATTCCTGTATGAGAAAAGTAAACCTTTTTCAAAACTGAAACAAGAAATACCACGAAAAAAAACGCATATAACAAATGTGTTTTAATGCACTTTTGTCTATCTCTTACGGTTTAGCAGTTATGTAAAATTGATCCAGAATTACCAAGTTTGGTGTTTAACCGTCTTTTCGTTTTTGAGCTATGCTGTCCAAACACCCGCATCCCACACACACACACACACACACGGGCCTGTTTCTGAAAGTGCTTTTTTTGGATTCAGGGGGTCCTAAAACATGTATTTCCGGTGAAATCTCGACCTGGAATTTTTGGGTGGAATGCAATACTTCTCTATCCCTATGTACATCGTACATACGAGGCTAGAGAAAGTAAAACTCAAAATTTTGAAAACGTCCACGTAAGGCGTAGTTGGGAGGTGGGTAGATTTTCTAGATTTTATCTCAATTAGGATGAAGTAGATAGAACAATAATGTGTTACAGAGCTGTAGAGAAAGCCATGTGAATGGAGCATATCAGGAATGTTTAAATTATTAAATGCAATTAAAATAAAGTCTAGTTTTTTTCATAAGAGGACGCGAAATTCCAGTCTAGGTCAGGAAAACAGACATACCTCACACGTGAGCAAAGCACAAACAAACCAAATGGTTGGATAAGTATCATCAACAGTTAGATGTCTGCGACGACTCCATTGTTTTAATTAATTTTAAAGCCTCTTCAAGGTCCCCGATTACTGCCACAAGGACCGCCATATTGGGTAGCGGAAAGCCTTCTCTCACCCTCGTAGAAGACAGCTGAAGGTAAAGCGAGCGCACTGCTTTATTTATGAGCTAATTAAAATTGGAAAGACTCCCCGAAAACACAGAGGAGCTATCGTATTTAGCGAAGTGAACAAGTCTTGCCTCATTTAGCAACCTGATTGCCAAGCCATCTCATAAACAACCACTCCAAAAAGTACCTCCAGTTTAATCACAGCATCCTGAAGTACGTTACTGCTTTTGTCATGCTTAAAAAATCTGATGTGTTCAATTGACTTCACTTTATTTAGCTGTTCCACAAACAAAAAGACTATTTCAAGCGGAGGTGTGGTCAAACCGCTCGTCTCCCATTTAAGGCCCGGGTTCGATACCAAGTGCCCGAATGTGGGATTTTGGTGGACGAAGTGGCGTCTGGGCGGTTTTCATCGGATCCTCCAGTTTCCCCCGCCTCGTCCGTGGGTCAATTGCATACACTATTAAGAGTCACTCACTAAATATGTTAACACATACAAATCATAAAGAAATACATGCTGTGCAATGGAAAACAAATCCTGAGCCAAGACACTTTGCGACTAGTATACAGGACGAAGTAAACACACAACCACAGGATATCACCGTCAGCTCAATTCTGCACTTTCAGAGCAGAGAAAAACAAGTCGGCACCGTGACATTGTTTACAGCAGCTGTGTGTTATCACGTTTCCGTGTGCGCAGTGGAAGTATTAGAATAATAAGAATTCAGGTCATATTAAAACAATTTTCTAATTTTTACTTGCTCTACACGTACTATGTACACAGTGTGTAGAGAAGGTATTGTATTGCACCCAAATATTCCATACCGAGATTCCACAGGAATACAAGTTTTTGGTCCCCCTGAATCCATAAAAAGCCTTTTTGGAAAAAGGTCCATGTGTGTCTGTGAATATCATAGCTCAAAAACGAAAAGACAGTTAAATACCAAACTTGGTATTTAAGTTTGGTAGCTTCCAAGGATGCGACACGAAGAAATTTTCAAAAATGGCTCTAACGATCTTGATTAAAATATCCAATATTAAATATATTTACCTGAGAAATAAAATGTATATCTGAATTTTGTGGGAATAGCCTCTGAAGACTACTTTATTCTGGATGAATTTTACATAATTGATAAACCGTAAGAGATCGACAAAAATTTACTTAACAGAGAATGTAGAGCTCGTTAAACCACACAATTTATGTTACATACAATTTTTTCGTGGAGTTGATCGTTTTTGAGATATTCCTTTATATTGGTTTCAGCTTAACTTGGTCAACTCGTGTCCATAGTGACATAGCAACCAGCTTTAAGCTATGGTACTCCCTTATTTCACCTCTACTTACAAGGCAGCAAGTAATGTTTTCTCGATTAGCATGTCGCCTGTATAACGGGGAAGGTAGGCTATAACATAACCGCTGGCTCATCCTTTGTGTCGGTATCGCTATTATTAAAGCGAGCGATATCTAACGTGCTGGAAAATGTGCTAATTGATTCCCTATAAAGCATATCAACAGCAGCTGTCCCCAGAGCGAGCAAGATACACCGATATCTCATCCATCCACGTTTGTCGTCCACATATCTCACGTTAGCCACCAAACAAAAAAACTTCAGAAAGAAAATTATCGTTCTGGGCTAGGATTCCTTATTCTTCGTCACTACGAGTCCACATTTTTCTGGCTCGATGCTTCCCAAAGACATCCTTTATCACGTTTTTACTTGCTCTTGGTAAGTCGGGGAAAAGTTCGGTACATAGACTTCACTGGAAATATTAACTTTCGACCCCTGAAGCCAAAATAAAATCTTATATTCAAATGCTTCCTCCTCAAGTAGAAGTGAAATAAGGGCATAGCATAGATTAAAGTCACAGTCAAAAGCTCGTTGCTATGTGACTGAAGTTCCTTTGTTTGTATTGACAAATTCCTGTATGAAAAGTGTAACTTTATTAGAGCTGAAACCAAAAACAAATGAATACAGCAAAAAACGATTAACTCCACGAAAAAAATCTGATGCGTACAATTCACATGACTTTCTCCATATCCCTGCAACAAATAATTCTTAAAAAGCTTATACTTCTATTTACTTTGTGCTAATCAGAAAAAATTAGCACAAATAGTCTAATTACTCGCTTCCCTGTAAGTAGAAGCGAAATAAGGGACAACCGTAGGTTAAAGTGATAGTCAAAAGCTAGTTGCTATGCCAATGAAGTTCCTTTGTTTATATGGATAGGAGTTGACAAGTTCCTGTATGAGAAAAGTATAAGTTTTTGATAGCAGAAACCAAAAATAAGGAATGTCACAAAAACGAACTCCACGAAAAAATGTATATAACATAAATTGTGTGTTTTAATGTGCTCTACATTTTTTGTGTAATAAGTTTTCGTCCATTTCTTATGGTTTATCAGTTATTCAAAATTTAGTAAAATTCATCCAGAATAAACTACTCTTCAGAGGCTATTCCAGAAAATTCAAGATATACATTTTATTTGTCAGGTAAATGTGTTTAATATAGGAAATTTTAATCAAAATCGTTAAGAGCCATTTTTGAGAAAATCAAAACTTTCGAAAAAAGTTCCATGTAAAGGGTAGTTGGGTTTGGGGGGATGTTTCTCAAAATCTTCGTGTCGCATCCCAAAAAGATACTAAACTTAAATACCAAGTTTGGTATTTTACAAACTTTTCGTTTTTGAGTTATCGTGTTCACAGACACACGGACACACGTACACACACACACGGACCTTTTTGTGAAAATGCTTTTTACTTTCTCCTAAGCACTATGTACATAGTGTATAGAGAAAGTATTGCACTCCACCAAAAATTCGATACCGAGATTTCACCGGAAATATATGTTTTAGGGTCCCCAATATCCAGAAAAAGCATTTTCACAAAAAGGTCCGCATGCGTGTGTGTGTGTGTGTGTGTGTGTGTCCGTGAACACCATAACTCAAAAACGAAAAGTCGGTAAAATACCAAACTTGGTACTTAAGTTTAGTATCTTCCAGGGATGCGACAAGAATATTTTGAGAAAAATCACCCCACCCCCAACTACCCTTTACATGGAACTTTTTTCGAAAATTTTGATTTTCTCAAAAATGGTTCTAGTGATTTTGATTAAAATTTCGTATATTAAAGATATTTACGAGACAAATAAAATGTGTATCTTGAATTTTCTGGGAATAGCTTCTGAAGAGTAGTTTATTCTGGATGAATTTTACTAAATTTTGAATAACTGCTAAACCTTAAGAGATGGACAAAAACTTACACCACAAAAAACGTAGAGCACATTAAAACACACAATTTATGTTATATGCATTTCTTTCGTGGAGTTCGTCGTTTTTGTGACATTCCTTATTTTTGGTTTCTGCTATGAAAAACTTATACTTTTCTCATACAGGAACTTTGTCAACTCCTATCCATATAAACAAAGGAACTTCATTGACATAGCAACCAGCTTCTGACTATCACTTTAACCTACGGTTGTCCTTTATTTCGCTTCTACTTACAATGAAGCGAGTAATTAGACTATTTCTGCTAAGTTTTTTCTAATTAGCATAAAGTAAATGGAAGTATAAGCTTTTTAAGAATTATTTGTTGCAGGGATATGGAGGAAGTCATGTGAATGGTACACATCAGATTTTTTTGGATATTGGGGACCCTAAAGCATATATTTCCGGTGAAATCTCAGGATCGAATTTTTGGTGGAGTGCAATACTTTCTCTATACACTATGTACGTAGTGCGTATGGAGAAAGTAAAAATGTACATAACATAAATTGAGTGTTTTAACAAGCTCTACATTTTTTGTGCGGTACGATTTTCTCAATTTCTTACGGTTTAGCAATTATGCAAAATTCCGTAAAATACATCCAAAATAAAGTGTTCATTGGCTATTCCCAGCAAATACAAGGTACACATTTTATTTGCGAGGTAAATATCTTTAATATACGACATTTTAATCAAATTCGTTCAGAGCGTTTTTTGAGAAGGTTAAAATTTTCGAAAAAAGTTCCAAATAAAGGGAATTGGGGTGGCACGATTTTCTTGAAAATCTTCGTGCCGCATCCTTGGAAGATACTAAACTGAAATATCAAGTTTGGTATTTAACGGTCTTTTTGTTTTAGAGGTATTCTGTCCACACACACACACTTTTTCTAAAAATGTGTTTTTCTACTTTCTCTAAAAGTACTGTACATAGTATATAGAGCAGCTATTGCATTCCACCCAAAATTCGATACCAAAATTTCACCGTAAATACATATTTGGGTCCCCCTGAAGAAAGAAAAAAAAATTTACAAAAAGGTGTGTGTGTATGTGTGCGCCTGTTGACAGCATATCTCAAAAACGAAAAGACCGTTGAATACCAAACGTGGTATCTAAGTTTGGTATCTTCCAAGGATGCGACACGTGGATTTTCAAGAAAATCTCCCCATCCCCAACTGCCCTTTACAGGAAACTGTTTTCGAAAATTTTCATTTTCTTGAAAATGGCTTTAACGATTTTGATTAAAATGTCAAATATTAAAGATATTTACCTGACAAATAAAATGTATATCTTGAATTTGCTCGGAATAGCCTCTGACTACTTTATTCTGAATCAATGTTATGGTTTTTTGCATTACTGGTAAAAACTTACCTCACAAAAATTGTAGACCGCGTTAAAACACCCAATTTATATTATATTCCTTTTTTTCGTGGAGTTGATCGTTTTATAGATATTGCTCTCTTATTTCTCTTCTACTTACAAGTAACAACTATTTCTGCTATTTTTACCTCGATTAGCATGAAGTAAATAGAAGCATAAGCTTTTTAACAATAATTTGTAGCAGAGATGTAGAGAAACATCATATTTTTACCACATATAACAATATTATATATTCTTGACTGTTTACTTTGTTGGGTGTTCATATATCTGTGACCTATTGCTTGGCCAGGCACAACAATTATAGAACTGTTATGTTCAGCTGCAGTTGGCAGCTTCTAATCAACCATGATACCTGCTGTTGATACCTGTCCGCCAGGGGACTCCCCATAAGCTCTACCATAGTGTGACTAATCTCTGTGTTCACAGCAAAACTTCACTCATTAACTAAATGTGCGCTTAAACCTCTCCCCTGGGGATTCAAAAAATATATGTAACAAATCTCTCGTACACATGACCTCTCCTTACCTCTATACTTTATTGGTAGCAATATACCTACTTCCACTATAGCTTGTTTTGTATCCACTTCATATCAATTGAAAAAACACTGATGTGTACCATTCACATTACATTCTCTACAACTTTTTCTTCAACTTCATGCTAATCGAGATAAAAATAGCAGAAATAGTAGAAGGGAATACACTAGGCTATAGTGATAGTCAAATGTCTATGGGACTGAAATGAGTTTCTTTGCGCGGCCAGGCGTTGTCAAATATACGTATGAGAATTTTAAAACTGTAACCAATAAAAAAAAAAACTAAAACAATCAATCTATTCCATTCACATGACTTTCTCTAGATCTCTGTAATTATTGTTAATAAGCGTATTCGTCTATCTACTTGATGCTAATCGAGATAAACATTAACAGAAATAGTGTTATTACTTGCTTCCTTGCGAGTAGAAGGGAAATAAGGGAGTACCATAGGTTAAAGTGATAGTCAAAAGCTGGTTGCTATGTGACTGAAGTTCCTTTGTTTGTATGGACAGGAGTTGACAAATTTCTGTATGAGAAAAGTAACTGTTTAGCTGAAACCAAATATAAGGAATATCTCGAAAACGGCCAACTCCACAACAAAAATGTAAAATACATAAATCGTATGTTTCAATCAAATCTACATTTTATGTGCAGTAAGTTTGTGTCTATCTCTTACGGTTTAGCAGTTAAGCAAAATTCATCCGGAATAATTCCCAGAACTCAAGATAATTGTATTTGGGATGTTTCTTCAACACACGGTATTTTAAGCAAAACCGTTAAGAGCCATTTTTGACAAAATCACACTCTTCGAAAATGTTTCCATGTAAAGGGCAGGTTGTGCTGTCCTTGGGAGCTGTTCAACCTAAATACCAAGTTTGGTATTTAACGGCCTTTTCGATTTTCAGCTATGTTGTCCAGACACACTTTTTCTGAAAATGTTTCCATGTAAAGGGCAGGTTGTGCTGTCCTTGGAAGCTGTTCAACCTAAATACCAAGTTTGGTATTTAACGGCCTTTTCGGTTTTCAGCTGTTGTCCAGACACACTTTTTCTAAAAATGTGTTTTTCGGACTCAAACAACCCCAAAACAGTGAAATCTCAGTATTGAATTTTTGGGTGCATTACAATATCTAACTTTCTCTAGCTACTCTACAAACAAACTTCTTACAAAAGATAATTCTTTCAACACCATGCTAATCGAAATAACATTAGCAGAATTTTGTTACTTAGTTCCTTATAATAAGACTGGAACTAAGGGAATGCACTGGGCTAAAGTGATAGTCAAAAGTTTTAAAAGTTGTCGTTATGCGATTGTCATTGCAAATTTCCTCTTTGCTTGGCCAGGTGTAGAACAAAAGAAAAACGAACACTGGTCTGTGAAAAGTATAAGTACTTCACAACTGAAACCAATAACAAGGAATATCCCTAAAACAGTAAGTTCCACGAAAATAAAATATATGACATAACTTGTGTATTTTAACGAAATCTACATGTTTTGTATAGTAAGTATTTTTCTAATCGCTTACGGTTTACTAGTTATTCTAAATTATGCAAAATTCATCCAGAATAAACAAGTTTTCAGAAGCTATTCCCAGAAAATTCAAGATATATATTTTATGCGTGATAGAAATGTCTTTAATATGTGATATTTTAGTCAAAATCGTTAAGAGCCATTTTTAAGAAAAACAAATTTTTCGAAAATTTTTCCATGTAAAGGGTAGTTAGGGGTGGGGGATTTTCTTCAAAATCTTCGTGTCGCATCCTCGGAAGATACAAAACTTAAATACCAAGTTTGATATTTAACAGTATTTTCGTTTTTAAGCTATGCTGTCCACAAATACACACACCAAGGACCTGATTCTGAAAATGCTTTTTTGAACTCGGGGGGTAAAAAAACATGTATTTACGGTGAAATCTCGACATCGAATATTTGGGTGCAATAAAATACTTCTCTATCCCTATGTACATTGTACATAAGGGGCTAGAGAAATTGACAATCTGATGTGTACCATTCACATGACTTTCTCTACATCTCTGCGACAAATTGTTGTTAAAAAGATTATACTTATCAGAAAAAAATTAGCAGAAGTAGTGTTACTACTTGCTTCCTTGTAAGTAGAAGTCAAATAAGGGAGTACCATAGGTTAAAGTGTTAATCACAAGCTGGTTGCTATGTGACTGAAGTTCTTTGTATGCACAGCAGTTGACAAAAATATGTATGTATGTAGTAATATACGATATTTTAATCAAAATCGTTAGAGCCGATTTTGAGAAAATCAAGATGTTCGAAAAAAGTTCCATGTAAACGGTAGTTGGGTTTTTCTCAAAATCCTCGCGTCGCATCCCTGGAAGATACTTAACTTAAATACCAAGTTTGGTATTTTACCGACTTTTTGTTTTTGAGTTATCGTGTTCACATACACACACAGACCTTTTTGTGGAAATGCTTTTTTTGGATATAAGCGACCCTAAAACATATATTATCGGTGAAATCTCGGTATCGAGATTTTGGGTGGAGTGCAATACCTTTTCTATACACTATGTACATAGTAATTATAGAGAAAGTAAAAATCTGATGTGTTCCATTCACACGACTTTCTCTATATCTCAGCAACAAATTATTCTATTTACTTCATCTAATCGAGAAAAAAATAGCAGAAATAGTCCTATTACTTGCTTCCTTGTAAGTAGAAGCGAAATAAGAGAGTAGCATAGGTTAAAGTGATAGGCACAAGCTGGTTGCAATGTGACTGAAGTTCCTTTGTATGGACAGGAGTTGACGAATTCCTCTATGAGAAAAGTATGTTTTTCAAAGCTGAAACCAAAAACAAGGAATAGCTCAAAAACGACCAACTCGAAGAAAAGCATTTTATATAACAAATTGTGTGTTTTAGCGTGCTCTATATTTTATGTGTTTCAAGTTTTCGTTCATCTCTTACGGTTTAGCAGTTATGCAAAACTCCGTAAAATTCATCCAGAATAAAGAGGTCTTCAGAGGCTATTCCCAGAAAATTCAAGATACACATTTTATTTGGTATGTAAATGTCAGTAATATACGGGATTTTAATCATAATCGCTAGCCTTTTTTAGAAAATCAACATTTTCGAAAAAAGTTCCATGTAAAGGGTAGTTAGGGGTGGGGGGATTTTCTTGAATATCTTTGTGTCGCACCCTCGGAAGATGCCAAACTTAAATACCAAGTTTGGTGTTTAACAGTGTTTTCGTTTTTGATTATGTTCTCTCTCTCTCTCTCTCTCTCTCTCTCTCTCAGACACACACACACACACACACACACACACACACCAGTCTCTGAAAATGCTGTTTTTGGACTCGAAGGGTTCTAAAACATGTATTTCCGGTGAAATCTCGACATGGAAATACTTCTCTATCCTTATGTACATTGCATTTTGACAGTTGGGATTCTGCAGTATAAAAGGCGCTGGCCCGGTCACTCAGGTAGAACGTAAAGAAGCAGAAGGAAATAGCTGAGACAAACAAGGGGACAAGACAGGTAAGGGTTTGTATTGTTTCGTCAGGTCCACCCTTTCTTTCCCATAGGCTCGCTGGCTGGCTACCACAGTTCGCAATCTAAACACTACACACGTTTCTGGTCCTTCAGCATCAGTACATACAACTCGTTACCAAGGAAACCCTTTTTTCCAAACACAGAGTATTACAAGTGCCTCAAACAGAGTATTATTTGTGAGTCTACCAACTTCTCAAGAGTGATATACAACGTCTAATATTAACTTAATTATTCTTATATTACTAAAGTCGTCATTACAAAGATTTGGATGTTAGTCGTGACATAGGTACTGCTTTTTTACTTTCTCTATACGTGCCATGTGCAGTGTATAGAGAAGGTATTGCACTCCACCCAAAAAGTCGATACCGAGATTTCACCGGAAATGCATGTTTTGAGACCTCCTGAATCCACAAAATTCATTTTTAGAAAAACATCCATGTGTATGTGTGTGTGGACAGCATAGCTCAAAAACGAAAAGACCGTTAAATACCAAACTTGACATTTAAGTTTAGTTATCTTCCAAGGATGCGACACGAAGATTTTCAAGAAACTCCTCCCACTCCCAATTACCCTTTGCATGGAACTTTTTTTCGAAAAATTTTGACTGTCTAAAAAATGGCTCTAACGATTTTGATTAAAATATCGTATATTAAATATATTTACCTGACAAATAAAATGTATATCTTGAATTTTCTGGGAATAGCCTCTGAAGACTACTTTATTCTGGATGAATTTTGCAGAACTACTAAACCGAAATAGATGGACAAAAACTTGACATAAAAAATGTACAGCACGTTAAAACACACAATTTATGTCATATTTTTTTTTTTTTTTTTTTTTTTTTTCGTGGAGTTGATCGTTTTTGAGATATTCCTTGTTTTTGCTTTCAGCTTTGAAAAACATTCTTTCTCATACGGGAATTTGTGTACTCGTGTCCACACAAACAAAGGAACTTCAGTCACATAGCAACCAGCTTTTGACTATCACTTTAACCTACGCTATTCCTTTATTTCGCTGCTACTCACACGGAAGCAAGTAATAAGATTATTTCTAATTTTTTCTCCATTAGCATTAAGTAAATAGAAGCATAACCTTTTTAACAATAATTGTTGAGATGTAGAGAAAGTCATGTGAATGGAACAAATCAGATTTTTTCTCAATATTTTTCGGCATTATAAATAGATTGTTTTACCCATTTCACGCAGTTCATGCTTAATGGTGTGTGATATTCAGTTGTTGCCTTGCTTAGCATCAGTGCTGACAACATAACTTGTACAGAACGAAAACATTCTATACAACGGAGACAGTGTAGCAGTTGTCATTTTGCTCTCTCCGCTACTTGCATAATTTTGTCTGGTTCAGCAGATTCCATGTTCATCATCCGCCATTTTATGGATCGATACGAGCTTTCAGAGTCTCAGCAAAATTAAACGGTCTTTAACGTCCTATTTAGAATGGGACGCTGAGGACCACAACAGTTAAAGAGCGTCCATAAATAATTCATTTAAAAAAAATAACATCACTTTCTCTAGCACGTATGTACAGTCTACATAGGGTATAGTGTGCAGAGAAGGTATTGTATTCCAACCAGTATCTCGATTCCGAAATTTCATATATATTTGAGCCTGCTGAATACATTTTTTAGCAAATGCGCGAGCGCGTGTGTGCGTGCGCGTGCAGTATAGCTCAATAACGAACAGATCATTACATACCAAATTAAGCTTAGGATGCGACACGAAGATTCTCAAGAAATCTGCCCCAACCCCAACTACCCATTACATGGAAACTTTAAAAGTTTTGTTGTTCTCAAAAACGGCTATAAGGATTTTGACTACAATACCTTAGGTTATTTTCATGACAAACGAAATCGATATCCTAAATTTGCTCGAAATAGCCTCAGAAGACCCCTTCATTCTGGAAGACTTTTGCAAGAGGTACCCTAGAACACACAATTTATGTATTATATATTTAATAGGTCATTAATACAATTTATAGTACCTTCTGTTCATCTTGATTTGCACGAAACAGAGAGAATGATCAGCTTCTCAAGGAACAATCTGTTGCAGAATTGCTAGAGAAAATCACGTGGCACACGTTTTTTTTAAAAGAATGCTATTATTACCAATATTTTTTGACAAAATGCATAACTTGAATTTTCTGGAAAATGCCTTGGATAAAATTTCAGATCACTTTTGCCTAACTGATACACAGGAACTTGCTGCACAAAAATCTAGAGCTCGTAAAAAACAGAAATTATGTTACATATTTGTTATATTTTAACATTTGCTAGATATTTATTTCAGTTCCCCAATGCTCCTACTTCTTTACCAAATTTCCACTGGACGGATGCACACATGGTAAGACTGTCATTAGCAAAGTCTTCGAGGACTATTGTCCTGCAAATTCTTGCAGCCGTTTACCTTTGTTCCCACTAACATTAGAACCTTCAGGGAAATCCAACATTTATACCTGACAGACCTTTGGTCAGAGGTATTTTAGGAATTGGATGCATTTCCCATCTTAAACACTAGCACCATCCACAAAGTGGCAAGCTAAGTTATCAACACAAAACTGTATTTACAACGTTACACTACCTTACTCTATTTCTCAACGTAATCGTCTGTGCCATCAAGGTATTTATTGTCACGTGTTATACTTTTCCACCGCTAAAGAGCTGCACTATCACTGCATCTTCCAAAGCGAAACACCGGTTTTTCTGAATTCTTCTATCAACATTTACTTTCAACTGCTCCATAACGATTGATGAACTTCCATTCCTGTCTTTATCATACACAGCGTTATGTTCTTCCTTGATTATTCGTAAAGTATACATTTTTTTTTTTTTTTTTTTTTTTGAGTTGTTAACGTCCTTTAACCTGGTTGGTCATATCGGACGATGCATGAAATTGGTGAAATGATACTCAAATGATCTCGGGGTCCATGGAGCTTAAAGTTACTAGACATTCGTCTTATCAGGATAAGGAGAAACCCCGAAAAAAGAAACCTTATCCGGGCAACTAACCCTAAGCGAGATTCGAACTCACGACCCTTTGCATGTGAGGTAGACACACTACCCAGGCGGGCTCGAGTTGTATTTAATAAGACAATAAAACAACAATGATTGGCCTATAATATGGACACGAAGAACATTCCACACACATTCTGAGGTTTCAATTAATGTCCATTTCAGCGGTAGACCTTTCCCCAAAACGTTTTGTCACTCTCCGTGGTGTAATGCTTACCATACTAACGTCATATACCGAGGGTCGCGGGTTCAAACCCGGCGGAGGACGATGGATTTTTTCGGGTGTATAAATCCTTAGCACGGCTTTCTTCGGAAAGGAATTTGTCAGGTAAATATCTTTAATATACAATATTTTAAACAAAATCTTTAGCCATTTTTAAGAAAATCAGAATTTTCGAAAAAAGTTCCATGTAAAGGGTACTTGAAGGTGGAGGGGTTTTCTTGAAAATCTTCGTGTCGCATCCTTAGAAGATACTGAACTTAAATATACACACACCTTTTTCTAAAATGTTTTTTTCGGATTCAGAGGTACCCAAAACATTTACGGTGAATCTCGGTATGGAATTCTTGGGTGGAATATAATACCTTCTCTCTACACTATATATATACTACGTGTAGAGAAAGTAAAAAAAACACATACATTTAGAAACCTGACTGCGTTTTGAGATATTATCTTAAAAACGAAAAGACTTTAAATATCAATCTTTGTTTTTAGGTTAATGTCTCCCAGCATTGGGCACGAAGATTCCCCCAAAAATCTCCTCACTCCCAACTACACTTTACAAGGAAATATTTTTATTTTCTAACAAAAAACTACTTGTTTCCTTACAAGTAGAAAGGAAATACATTTGGTTAAAGTGACAGTCAAATCTTTAAAAGCTGCTGCTATGTAGTTGAGTAAAACAAAGGAAAAAGGAATGATAAATTACTGTTTGAGAAAAGTTTATCACTTTATACCAGTGATCCAAAATGAAGACCTCAAAGGTTGAGCCCAGAAAAGTACAAAATGTATTTGTAATGAAAATATACACACGGTATTCTACACAAACTCGAAAAGGTTCATTTTCAGAAAATAAATAGTTTGAGGTGGGTGGATTTTCTTGAAAATCCTCATATGGCATGTTTTAGTTGAGCTGTGTAGCACACGGAACTTTTTCTGAAAACGCTATATTAACTTTCTCTAATGCCGTATGTAGGATGTACATAGTGGATAGAGAAAGTATTGTATTGCACCCAAAAACTCAATATCGAGATTTCACCCGAAATATTTGTTTTGGGACCCCCTGAATCCAAAAAAAAAAACCATTTTTAGAAAAATGTCCGTGT
Source organism: Hymenopus coronatus (assembly GCA_030762935.1). Taxonomy (NCBI): domain Eukaryota; kingdom Metazoa; phylum Arthropoda; class Insecta; order Mantodea; family Hymenopodidae; genus Hymenopus; species Hymenopus coronatus. Next base: position 4,758,871 of record CM060894.1, read on the forward strand.
GTGTGTGTGTGTGTGTCTGTCTGTGGGCAGCATATCTCAAAAACGAAAAGAGCGTTAAAAACCAAACTTGGTATTTAAGTTTAGTATCTTCCAGGGATGCGAGACGAAGATTTTGAGGAAAATCCCCCACCCCAAACTACCCTTAACATGGAACTTTTTTCGGAAACTTTGATGTTCTAAAAAATGGCTCTAACGATTTTGTTTAAATATCGTATATTGAATTTACCTCACAAATAAAATGTATATCTTGAATTTTCTCGGAATAGCCTCTGAAGACTACTTTATTCTGGGTGACTTTTACGGAATTTTGCATCTGTTAAACCGTAAGAAATGGACAAAAACTTACCACACAAAAAATAAAGAGCACATTAAAACACACAATTTATGCTGTATAAATTTGTTTCGTGGAGTAGATCCTTTTTTTTTAGATATTCCTTGTTTTTAATTTAAGCTTTGAAAAACTATACTTTTCTCATACAGGAATTTGTCAACTTCTGTCCATACAAACAAAGTTCAGTCACATAGCAACCAGCTTTTGACTATCACTTTAACCTATGGTACTCCCTTATTTCATTTCTACTTACAAGGAAGCAAGTAATAAGACTAGTTCTGCTAATTTTTTTCTCGGTCAGAATTAAATAAATAGAGACGTAAGCTTTTTAACAATAATTTGTTGCAGAGATGTAGAGAAAGTCATGTGAATGGAACACATCAGATTTTTTGATGCAGTGCAACACCATCTCTATAGACTGTATGTTGCACATACGTGCTAGAGAAAGGTATATAACACATTAGAAAATTCTTTACTGCAAAACTGGAATGTTATGTGGATATTTTTAGAAATGCATCAAAATATCCTATTAATGTATACAATAACTTACAATACCTACAGACCCATAGCGTTAAGTTAAAAGCCTTTCCCTGTTGATGATGACTGTGACAATAGATTTGTTTTGTTGTTTAAAGTACTGGATTTCCAACAGGTTTGTTTGCCGTGAGGGTTCATTGTTTGTTTTGGTAAGACCACGCGGGATTTGTTCCAGCTGGCGACTCCTCAAGTACCTGTTAACCTCGTCGTCTTCGATACAACCATCGACTGCTGGAGTGTACGATTTCAACAAGCTTTGTAGAAGCCAGAGGCGTCGCTTTGTTACTAGTGTATAGAGAAGGTATTGGAATGCACCCAAAAATTCAATAGCGAGATTTCACCTGCAATACATGTTTTGGGTCCCCCTGGATCCAAAAAAGGCATTTTTAGAAAAATGTCGTGTGTGGGGGAGGGCACCATAGCTCAAAAACGAAAAGACCGTTTAAAAACCAAACTTGGTATGTAAGTTTGCTATCGTCCATGGATGCGACACGAAGATTTAAGAAAATCTCCCAACTCCAAACTACCGTTCACATGCAAAAAAATTCGAAAATGTTTATTTTCTTAAAAATGGCTAACGATTTTGATTAAAATCTCTTATATTTATGATGCTTACTTGCCAAATAAAATGTATATCTTGAATTTTGTGGGAATAGCCTCTAGAAGAGTACTTTATTCTGGGTGAATTTTACGGAATTTTGAATAACTGCTTAACTGTAAGAAATGGACAAAAACTTACTGCACGAAAAATGTAGAGCACGTTAAAACACAGAATTTACATTATATACATTTTTTTCGTGGAATTCATCGTTTGAGACATTCCTTGTTTTTGGTTTCTGCTTTGAAAAACTTATGCTTATATCATTCAGGAATTTGTCAACTGCTGTCCATACAAACAAAGGAACTTCAGTCACATAGCAACCAGCTTTTGACTATCACTTTAACCTATGCTACTCCCTTATTTCGCTTCTACTTACAAGGAAGCAAGTAATAAGACTATTTCTGCTAATTTTTTCTCGATTAGCATGAAGTAAATAGAAGCATAAGCTTTTTAACAATAATTTGTTGCAGAGATGTAGAGAAAGTCATGTGAATGGAACAGATCAGATTTTTATATTTATTTTGTTTTCTAACATCTTTAAAGGAGGACAATTACAACATGCAATCACTTAGTAGAGATCAAGCTGTTGAGCAGGTGCAATAAACCTATAGATATAAAATCAATCCGTTCCGTTCGAAAACAACAGCATACGCTGAGACGAGTGCGTGCGAGCGAGATCTGGCAGGCTCGTGGTGTAGTTGCTGCGTACCTACCTGGTAAGGGTTTAACCACAGGAATGAGGTGAAGGTCCATGTAGTAGCCTCGAAGGGAAACGTCGACATTCAGAATATATGGACCGGAGTCCTCTATTCTGTATCCGCAGAGAAGCCAGGAGTCTGCTGCCATGCCCCACACTTCGCAGGCGTAGAGCATCAGGGGGACTATGAGCGCCTTGAAAAGATGTAACGGCATCTGGGTGGCCAGAACAGGGTCAAGTGTGGCCACCGCTCTGACCGACGTTCCCCGCACATGTTCACGAAAAGATAGGCCCTTATCAAGAGTGACGCCCAGGTATTTGATGGAATTTCCCCACTCTATCCCCTGGCCTTGGTAGGAGAAGTTGAGTACCTGGGCTGCTGTGGAACGTTTTCTGGTGAACAGAACAGCACTGGGACGAGTGAGCGTTTCACTGCCTGTATATAACAAACCCCTGCCCTCTCGCTTCCGCAAACCCCAAACATACCTATCGTGCATACGCTAGCGTTCAGCCGTGTTTCTGTATCCGGAGTGGTGTTGAGTCAATGTCAATTGTGTTTCTTTGTGAATAGGATTGTAGTACGTGTTCTGCAGTCACTGGTTAATGCTTGCCATAATGAAATACAACTCGCATTGCAAATATACAAAACCTAAGAATGTGAGCCTTTCCAAAATAATATCCAGTTAAATAGAAATGTAAGTTTTAGTGACTCTGAAAAGGTTAGATTGCAAGTGCTGACATGTGAAATCATTTACTGGCAAGTTCTTCAAATGAAATCCAGATTTGATGAATTTCCACAGCTCGAGTTTGTAGAATTACTTAATGGGGAAAAAAAAATCGTGGAACAATAGAAAGAATTTCCACAGACGAAAATTTCCAAACTAATAAAGCAGTATCCTGGTTATTTTAATTCAGACCAGCTTGAAAATGAGCTCTTCAATATTTATTCAGATGATCAAAGGCATCTATCACCACAAAATGTAGTGAAGTATTTGGTTATAAATGGCTTAGACCATGTATATGAGGTGACCAAGCTATTATTGCCTTTAGTTGTAACATATCCTGCTACAAGTAGTGAGAGCGATGAGTGCACTCAAGAGAATTAAAACTTACTCGATGACCAATCACCGTTTGTGCGATGTAAGTATTTTAGCTGTAAAAAAAAAGTTGAGAGAACTGTATTCTGGTGCCGCCTTTATTGACAAGGTAATTGACACAACAAAGAACCGACGAATGTATTTGGTGTATAAATCAGTTTAGGTGAGCGTTTTGTTTTCAATATAACCATTATATTAACATTGTTATTTGTTGTTTTCATTGTCAATCTCAAACCTGATTTATAGGCGCAATAAAATGTACAACTGCCTTTTATTTCCAGCGTTCCCTTTTTTTTTTTTTTTACGCTACGCCAAATCATACTGCAGACCAACTTCACGATATCCAAATGTGTTACATGACTTTCTCTACATCTCAAAAACAAATTATTTCATCATACAATAGTTTAATATGGGCATCTGCAACTGAAGTGAATAGGGTAGTTTTAATTCAGAAGGGGGTACTAAGAATAATTTTAATTTGAAGCCAAGAAACTGATTAAGATATGCTTTTAAAAGAATTTATATTTTTACTCTGATTTATTAACATATACGCTGCACTATTTTATAAAAACAACTCACACTTATTCACTGTCAACTGTGACGTCCATAATCATTTTACTAGAATATAAGAGTATCCATATAGAAAAATATAAAACAACTAAATACTCAAAATCACCAAAGTACCTCATAAGTAAAATTGTCAATGATCTCCCTGACATTATTAAAATAGATGCAATGTGTGAATTTAAAAGATCATTTTTACATGACAAAACTGTTACAGTTTAAGTGCATTGTTTAATTAATGAACATTTATGACGAGTCTATTTGTACGGTGTATGGCAACAGACAACAAATCTGTCTAATGTTAAAAAGTCTTTGCTTCTATTTACTTCAGACAAAAATTAGCACAAATAGTCTTATTACTTGCTTCCTTGTAAGCAGAAGTGAAATAAGGGAGTACCATAGGTTAAAGTGATAGTCAAAAGCTGGCTGCTATGTGACTGAAGTTCCTTTTTTTGTATTGAGAGGAGTTGCCAAATTCCGTATGAGGAAAGTAGTTTTTTAAAGCTGAAACCAAAAACAAGGAATATCTTAAAAACGATCAACTCCACGGAAAAAAATGTATATAACATAAATTAACTGTTTTAACGTGCTCTACATTTTCTGTGTGGCAAGTTTTTGTTCATCTCTTACGACTTAGCAGTTGTGCAAAATTCATCCAGAATAAAGATGATTTCAGAGACTATTCCCCGAAATCCAAGATATACATTTTATTTGTAAATATATTTAATATAGGCATTTTAATCAAAACTGTTAGCTATTTTTAGGAAGTAAAAAATTTGCGGATAGGTTTCCAAGTAAAGAGTAGTTTGTGGCATCCTTGGAAGATACCAAACCTAAATACCAAAGTCTTTTCGTTTTTGAGCTATGCTGTCCACAGACACATGGACCTTTTTTCGGACTAAGGGGACCCCAAAACCTATATTTGCGGTGAAATCTCGACATCGAATTTTTGGATGGAATACAATACCTTCTCTATGCCTATGCACATTGTACAAACAGGGCTAGAGAAAGTAATAATGCGCCAGCAATTGTTGATACAGTGTCACAATTTTGCTGATCCAAATTTTCCTCACTTTATAAGAGGTATTTTTCATAAAAATTTCCAGGAATTTGGTTTCGAACTTGCCAAAAGAGGCAAAAAAAAAAAAAAAAAAAAAAAGAAGCTAATATTGTTGTGCAAACTTTGCGTGCACTAGTCACGTGGTCGTGAAAGTATGACTATTTCTGGCGCGAAGGGCGGAAGACTACATTATAACGGCGCACTTAGTCGCTTGGCATTTATTTTGGCGAGGATCAACTTATGGGTGAATAGAATACGCGGAAGAAAAACTGAAATGAAATTTGGGGTCAGACTGACGTGTAAAAAGGACCGTTTGATAATTCCGTACTGTAGATCAGATAGCATATGTAAATGGTGGTAAGAAGCAGGTGTGTCAGGTTGGTATTAACGTCACACAAACGTGGAATGCAATCATTGGGCATCAATTACTAGCGCTGCAACGTCACGCAGCAGGTGAGATCCTGCACGCAGCAGGTGTTAAGTACAACAGGTCTAATCCTGCACAATCAGACCACCAAGATGAATAGCTAAAGGGTGCACACCTCTCCATGTTTCTGGCTTGCACCAGTTCCCATTAACACATGATCCTTGATAATGGCCAATCACAGTCCTAGCTTGCCCAACCACCTCCAATCACAGAAGAGTAAGCAAAAACTCTGACGTGTCCCATTCACATAACTATGTATTATCTTTTTTTTTTTTTTGGTTGGGTTTGTCGATACCCATGATGCCCACATGGCTTCGAATCCGGTCTGGAAAAATTATACCTAAGTGATACTTAAGTGTCACAAACCGAACTCAAAAATATTCTATTGATACGCATCACTGTTCCAAAACACCCTTTCATTAAAATTGTTCTTATATCTATTATATGTGCAAACTTACTTCACCGGCGATGTAAACAGATCAGAATGTATTCTTCTGCGAACGCACGTGCTCACACCACGTGGTGCTAATCTGGTACGTCTGGGGTACAGTTGTAAAACCGCGTACCTACGTTTGGCAGGAAAAGAAATAGCTGCCTGCTTTCAGGGTTCACAGACAACGATGAACTCTTATCAAATGTAATACACGTTAAACAACAGGCGAGACATAATTATATCCAGTACGAGATGTAAAATCCTCCCGTAAAATTATAATATGCCAGCATGTTGTTTTGAAGTATTTCATACGTACTCACTCCGATATGTCTTGCGAGTTTAAGCATTTACATATACACAATCATCACTGAACATGTCTAATATACTGTCATAATACCAGAAAAGCCAATCTGCAGATGGAACTGCTTCAAGGCTTTACACTCGAACTGTCTGAATCACAAGAGAGTGGGCTAACCACTATGTCCACCATTCCCTCCAAATCTGTTTATTCTTCCTGAACAATCACTGTATTTCCAGCTGCTGGCGCAACTCGGCTAATTTAAAAGTTAAGCTGCAAGCTAAGAATATTGTTTAATGAAAAAGAAAGGTATTTCTCACAAAACGTTTACCTATAATTATTTCTTTCACTGCCTACGTTTCGCTTACACTGGTACTGCATGTTTCCGCCATTACTTGTTGACTGCAAGAAACCGTTAGAAAGGAACTGCACAATGGATACGCATTGATCCCCTACAAGGCGGAGCTCCCGAAAGCTCTGTCTTATCACCCACCTTGTTTAGCCTCTTTGTGGCAGACTTCCCTACTGTGCAGGGTGCCAACATGGCCCAGTTTGCTGACGACGTCCTGGTCTTCCGCACTGACAGGAACATACGCAGAGCCTTCAACCCTATAGAGAGACACCTCAGTCTCGACCAGGACTCCTGCAGACAGTGGCGGATGTCCGTTAACCAGGGCAAAAGTCATGCTGTTCTGTTCTCCAGATTCCCAACTTTTGCTATCAGGGCCAGAGGATAGACTGGGAAAACTCCATCAAACACCTGGGCACACACCCTTTGTAAGGGCCTAACTTTTCATGAACACGTGCGGGGAACGTCGGACAGAGCGGTGGCCTCCCTTTATCCTGTACTTGCCTCCCAAATGCCGGTTTACTTAAAGTTACGTCTCTTCAAGGCGCCCGTAGTCCCCCTGATGCTCTACGCCTGCGAAGTGTGGGACATGGCAGCAGACTCCTGGCTTCTCTGGTTACAGCGGGTACAGAATAGAGGACTCCGGTCCATATATTCTGTATGTCGACGTTTCCCTTTGAGGCTACTACATGAAGCTTCGGCCCTCCCATATGTGGAAGATGTAATTAGGCGCCGGGCTCAGAAATTCGACGGCAGATTGAGCGAACATGAGAACACACTTGTCAGATCGCTGGGGGAATACCCACTGAACGCCGAAAGAGGCAGTTTCGGATTCCACGCATGGCCTGCGGGCACCCCCGGTAACAACGGCTTCAAACCAGCCAACAGCGAAATAGCTAAACTAAGTAATCCCCCTCCCATTGGGAATGGTCTATCAAAATTAACCAATAAAAACAATTTTTCACAAATTAAACACCAGCGGAGTCGAGGAAAGGATGCTACTCCTGAAAATGCAACCGTTCGAGGAGCCTACCAGCGCTACCTCCTTAACACCAACACCGAGACCTCAACCTTCACCTCATTCCTGTGGTTAAACCCTTACAAGGGTAGGTACAGAGAAACAACACCTAGGCTCACCACGAGCCTACCAGACTCGCGCGCACGCACTGTTACATAACAATTAGCTAGTAAATGTTGTTCCTTAATCATTTATACTGTCTTATTTAGTCAACATTGCAATGTGTAATATTTCAGTACTCACTCGGCAATTTAAGAGGAACTATTTTGTGATTCAGAAAAGCAGTAAAATGTTCAGTAACCAATCATAGCCATTGTAAATTGTTGCTTCCGTTTACATTACCGGTGAAGTAAGGTTGGACTGAGAATACTTGTTCTGCAAATAAACTTTTCCAAGTTTTTTTTTTTTTAATTTTATGTTTAACGTCCTTTAACCTGGTTGGTCATACCGGACGATGAATGAAATTGGTGAAATGATGTTCAAATGATCTCGGGGTCCCTGGCGCTTAAAGTGAATCGTAATTTGTCTTTTCAGGATAAGGGAAAACCCGAATAAAAACCTTATCCGAGTAACTCACCCTAAGCGAGATTCGAACTCACGACCTGTTGAATGTGATGCAAACACGCTACCACCACACTACCCAGGCAGGCCAACCAAATCTTTTTAAACAAAAACTTTTAGCACTGCAACAAACTCTTTACGAGACCATTAGAATCAAAAAGAGCAGTCTCCACTTTTTTGCGAGATATTGGTACCCCTGGATTGTGTTACTAGCCTTCTGCTCAAGTGTAGTACGCGTTTGTTCCTAAACGAACAAAACCGCATCTTTTCAGTGCATTAAAATCGATCTCCATTCTCCTATAGGCTCTTTCCATTCTGGTCACGTGACTGGCAACAATAGGGCTGCTGTATTATAAAATAGTTAATTATTCAGAGATATTTTCAGTTTTTGGAACTGTGTACAGTATCACCTTTGTGAAAGATACGCTGCCTCAAAATGCAACACTTTACTTAATTATAAAAATGTTAAATATTTCTAATTTTAAAAGGGAATAGCTTTTTAAACAAAAACAATGAAATATTATTTGAAACAGATATTTGAAATAATTTTATTAATATTGGATTTTATTAACGTAACTACTTTGGCAGGAGAAAGTGTAACAGATTTACAATCTGTAACAGGCTGAGATAATTATTGTATTGTAAGTAACTAATGTTATATTAAGTAGAAATGGTTTTTTGATTAGTTACTTGTTTATTAGTTTTTAACACAAATTTATCCACGATTTTTAAGTCTGTTGTGAAAAGAACCTTGTACAAAAGTTGCTCAGTAGGACTAAGCAATTTATTTTCCACATTTCATTGTTATAGTTAATGCTTTAAAGCTAACCAAACTGCAATTGTTTTAAATATTTTTTCTCATATAACCTACTTAATGAGAGCAGTTTCGTGGATGTTCTCTCTTCCTGCCCCCCCTTCTGCTTCACTTTTCTAAGAGTAATAAGTAGTATATTACCTGATATTAACCATTTCTGACCATGTATTTCAGTGCAAACTAGTAACAATTAAATTATTGTAGTTTTATTAAATAAAATGCCCAGGTACAACAATCCCTTCATTCCTTAACAAAAAAATCTGATGTATTCCATTTGCATGACTTTCTCTACATCCTGCAAAAATTGTTATAAAAGCTAATGCTTCTATTTACTTCATGCTAATCGAAAAAAATCTGATGTGATACACTCACTTGACTTTCTCTAGCCGTTCTACAAACTTCTTACATAAGATTATTCTTCTTTCTGCACCTTGTTAATCGAGGTATTCAGCACAATGTTCTTATTACTTAGTTCCTTATGAGTAGGAAGAAAATAAGGGAATACACTAGGCTAAATCGATAGACAAATGTTTTAAAAGCTGTCGTTATGCGATTGTCATTACAAATGGCTTCTTTTCTTGGCCAGGAGTAGAACAAAAGAGAAACGGACACTCCGTCTGAGAAAAGTATAAGTACTTCATAACTGAAATTAATAACAATGAATCCCTCGAAAACGGTAAGCTGCACGAAAAAAAATGTATATGACGTAAACTGTGTATTTTAAGAAGGCCTACATTTTTTGTACAGTAAGTTTTTGTCTATCTCTTACGGTTTATTAGTTATGCCAAATTAAGCAAAATTCATACAGCATAAACAGGTCTTTAGAAGCTATTCCCAGAAAATTCAAGTTATACGTTTTATTTGTCAGGTAAATATCTTTAATACACGATATTTTAATCAAAATCGTTAGCCATTTTTAAGAAAATCAAAATGTTCGAAAAAGGTTCCATGTCAAGGGTAGTTTGGGGTGGGGGGATTTTTCTCAAATCTTCGTGTCGCAACCCTGGAAGAAAAGTATCTTAAATACCAAGTTTGGTATTTTAACTACTTTTCGTTTTTCAGTTATCGTGCTCACAGACACATACACGGACCCTTTTCTGGAAATGCTTTTTTTGGTTTCAGGGGGTCCTAAAACATATATTTCCGGTGAAATCTCGACATCGAATTTTTGGGTGGAATGCAATACTTCTCTATCCCTATGTGCATTGTACATACGGGGCAAGAGAAAGTAAAAAAATAATTAGCAGAAATAGTCTTATTATCTACTTGCTTCTCTGAAAGTAGAAGCGAAACAAGGGAGTACCAAAGGTTAAAGTGTAGACAAAAGCTGGTTGCTATGTGACTGAAGTTCCTTTGTTTGTATGTATGGACACGAGTTGACCAATTCCTACATGAGAAAAGTATAAGTTTTTCATAGCTGAAACAAAAAACAAGGAATATCTAAAAAAACGATCAACTCCACGAAACAAATGTACATAACATAAATTGTGTGTTTTAAGTGCGTTACATTTTGGTGTGGCCAATTTTTGTTCATCTCTTACGCTTTAGCAGTTATGTAAAATTCATTCAGAATAAAGTAGTCTTCAGAGCCTATTGCCAGAAAATTGAAGATATACATTTTGTCAGTTAAATATCATTATTATACGATATTTTAATCAAAATCGTTAGCCATTTTTAAGAAAATCTAAATTTTCGAAAAAAGTTCCATGTAAAGGGTAGTTGAGGATGGGGGGGGGGGACATTCTTGGAAATCTTCGTGTCGATACCAAACTAAATGCCAAGTTTGGTATTCAAAGGTCTTTTCGTTTTTGAGCTCTGCTGTCCATAGACACACACGACCTTTTTCTGAAAATGCTTTTTACTTTCTCTATACGTACTATATACATATAGTGTATAGGGAAGGTATTATATTGCAGCCAAAAATTCGATACCGAGATTTCACCGGAAATATATGTTTTGAGACTCCCTGAATCCGAAAAAAGAGCATTTTTAGAAAAATGTCCTCGCGCGTGCGTGTAGCATAGCTCAAAAACGAAAAGACCGTTGAATACCAAACTTGGTATTTAAGTTTGATAACGTCCAGGGATGCGACACTAAGATTTTTCAAAAAAATCTCCCCAGCCCAAACTACTATTTACATGGAACTTTTTTTCGAAAATTCTGACTTTCTTAAAAATGGATGTTATATAATTTTTTTTCTTGGAGTTGATCGTTTTGGAGACATTCCTTGCTTTTGGTTTCAGCTTTGAAAAATATACTTTTCTCATACAGAAATTTGTCAACTCCTGTCCTTACAAATAGTAACTTCAGTCACATAGCAATCAGCTTTTGACTATCACTTTAACCTATGGTACTCCCTTATTTCATTTCTACTAACAAGGAAGCAAGTACTAAAACTATTTCTGCTAATTTTTTCCCTGAAGACGAGGAAGATGCACTTCTTCGAAACGTTGGTGTCAAGCCAAGTTTTTACCTGGCTAGAAGCCCGAGAAGATTTTGAATTGATAAAAACTGGTTTCTATGTGAGTGTAGTTCCTTTGTTTGTATGGACAGGATTTGACAACTTCCTGTATGAGAAAAGTGCAAGTTTTTCAAAGCGGAAACTAATAACAAGGAATATCTTAAAAATGATGAACTGCACGAGAAAAACGTACATAACATAAATTGTGCGTTTTAACGTGCTCTACATTTTTCGTGCACTAAGTTTTTGTCCATCTCTTACGGTTTAGCAGTTATTCATCCAGAATGAAGTACTCTTCAGAGGCTATTCCCAGAAAATTCAAGATATAGATTTTATTTCTCAAATTAATAAACAAATTTTAATCAAAATCTTTTAGTCATTGTTGAGAAAATCAAAATTTTCGAAAAGTTTCATGTAAAGGGTAGTTGAGGATGGGGGGGATTTTTCTCAAACTCTTCGTGTCGCATCCCTGGAAGATACTAAACTTAAATACCAAGTTTGGTGTTTTATCGACTTTTCGTTTTTGAGTTATCGTGTTCACAGACACACGGACCTTTTTCCGAAAATGCTTCTTTTTAGACAAAGCGACGTTTTTGAGTTATCGTGTTCACAGACACACGGACCTTTTTCCGAAAATGCTTCTTTTTAGACAAAGCGAACCCTAAAACATACATTTGCGGTGAAATCTCGGTATGGAATTTTTGGGTGGTGTGCAATACCTTCTCTAATCACTATGTACATAGTGCGTATAGAGAAAGTAAAAAGGCGCGCAGAGCTGCAGATATCCGCCACAAATGCTATTTATTATACGCAATGTTTTCATGCGTAGAAATATTGCATACCAATGGACTATATGTCGCGCGGCAGTTCTTGAAGAATGACATTTTTAAGTGAATTAAATGCGAGTCGCCTTTACTGCAGCATTGGTTCACAAAAGCATTAAGTTCTGTATTTTTCAAAGATGTGACACGAAGATTTTCAAGAAAAGTCCCACCCCTAACTACCTTTACATAGAAAAAATTTCGATAATTTTTTATTTTTCAAAAACGGCTAACGAATTTGATTAAAATCTCTTATATTTTTGATATTTACATCCCAAATAAAACGTATATATTAAATTTTCTGGGAATAGCCTCTCTAGACCTCTTTATTCTGAACGATTTTTATTGAATTTTGCATAACTGGTAAACCGTATGAGATAGACAAAAACTTATTCCACAAAAAAATGTAGATCACGATAATACACACACTTTATGTCATATACATTTTTTTCGTGGAGTCGGCCGTTTTCGAGATATTCCTTGTTATTATTTCAGTTTTAAAATACTTTTCTTATATGGGAACTTGTCAACGTTTGAGCACGCAAAGAAACGGACTTCAATGCCATAGCAATCAGCTTTTAAAACATTTCACTGTCGGTTTGGCCTTCTACTTTAAAGCTGCAGTATGAACATTGTATTTTGCTGTTCGCGTAAACTCGAATGTTGCTGATTAACACTGTAGCAGTCTCTGTTCGACAGAGGTGAACGTGTTCTTCCTCGCTTGCAAATTAAAATATATGCGGTTTTATGAATTATTTTGCGAGGCGGAAATGCTGAAACCTCCAGCCTCGGGGCTACATGCAGAATTCCTCATATGCTTCCAGTAAATAACCTTTCAAAATGTTGCCTCTTAGTTTCTGAAATATATATACCAGCAGGTTTCACTACCTACACTAAATAAAGCAACGAACTTTGTTCAAAGCCCTTGGGAGTTATTGCTGTTTTACGCACCGGCGAGGCGTCACTTTCAAAGTGAGGGAAACTCCAGCTAATAATAATAATCACAAAATAGGAGAGAATAGTGCACGTCGCATACACACTTTTTACTTTCTCTAGTCCGTATGTACAATGTACATAGTGGATATATGAAGTATTGTATTGCATCCAAGAATTCGGTACCGAAATTTCACCAGCAATACGGCTTTTGGTACACTCCAACACCCCCAAAAACATTTTAAAAGGTGCGCGCGCGCGGTTTTTATTTTATTTTTTTTAAAGCTTAGCGTCCTTTGATCTGATTGGTTAACTCGCACGATAAATGAAATTGGTGAAATGATAATCAAATGATATCGTGGCCCATGGAGCTTAAAATTACTCGACATTAGTCCTCTGAAGATAAGGGAAAATCGGAAAAAAACCTTATCCGGGTAACTCACCCTTAGCGAGATTTGAACTCACGACCTGTTGAATGTGAAGCAGACACGCTACCACCACACTACCCTGGTGGGCTAGTTGTAAAATTATAACAACTTTGGTTTACGTGTGCACGACCTCATTCAAGTAAGCCGTGACTCTGAAAGCTCGTATCGATCCATAAAATGGCGGATGATGAACATGGAATCTGCTGAACTACACAAAATAACAACTGCTACACTGTCTCCGTTGTACGAGTAAGACAACATGATGTCAGCACTGATGCTAAGCAAGGCAACAACTGAATATCACAGATCATTAAACATGAACTCCGTGAAGCAGGTAAAACAATCTATGTATAATTATAATATGTCAATAAACATTGAGGATAGTGTATGACACACGTGTTAAAATTGTTTTATATTGTTCGTAGCTTCCTATTCACAATAAAAAACACCATTCTTACCTCTTATATAACTAAGTACTGAAGAAACATGTTCCTGTGTATGTGCGCGCGCGCAGTAGTTCAAAAACGAAAGGTCGGATAGATACCAAACTTGGTATTTAACGTTGGCATCTTTCAAGGATGCGAACAAAGATTTTCATGAAAATCCCTCCATCCCCAACTACCCTTTATATGTATGTAATTTATTTTCTCAAAAACGGCTTATGATTTTTCTGGAATACCTTCTAAAGATTACTTTATTCTGGATGAATTTTACGGAATTTTGAATAACTGCTAAACCGTAAGAGATGGACAAAAAATTACCACGCAAAAAATGTAGAGCAAGTTAAAACATACGATTTTTGTTATATACATTTTTAGCTGAGTTGGTCGTTTTTAAGATATTCCTTGTTACTGGTTTCAGCTTTAAAAAACTTCTACTTTTCTCATACAGGAATTAGTCTACTTGTGTCCATAGAGACAAAGGAACTTCAGTCACATAGCAACCAGCTTTTGACTATCACTTTTACCTATGATACTCCCTTATTTCGCTTCTAATTACAAGGAAGCAAGTAATTAAGAGTATTTCTGCTAATCTGTTCTCGATTAGCATGAAATAAATAGAAGCATTAGCTTTTTAACAATAATTTGTTGCAGAGAAAGTCATGTGAATGGCACACAGATTTTGGGATTTAGGGGTTTCAAATCATACATTTCCAGTTTTGGATGCAATACACTATGTGCATTGTACGTGTAGAGAAAGTAAAACAGACTGAAATCTGTGGAATGAGAGGTTGAACATAATCACGATAAAATTGACTTTAAATTTGTGATTTCGATTCGCGTACAATGAGTTAGTTCAGTGGATTATACTCCTGGAGGAATTTTTCACGCCATCAAACATCCAATAATTAGCAATCCAAGCAATTTAATCACCTAATAACACAGCGAACCCGATGGCACTATAACCAGCGTTAAAAATATAACGCAATATTACATTAGTTAATTGGCAAACGCAGATAATCAACACTGGAATACAAAATGGTACACAGGCTACAAGCAAAACAAATGCCATTCGGCAAGCACTGTCCAAAGTTTTCGACAGTTGAATACGTATAGCACGATAGTGAGAAAAGTATCGAATCTTTCGGTTATACATTCGCATGACTTTCTCTACATCTCTGCAAAAAAGTATTGTTAAGATGTTAATGCTTTCGTTTACATAATGCTAATCGAGAAAAAAAAATTAGCAGAAATAGTCTTATTACTCGCTTCCTTGTAAGTAGAAGCGAAATAAGGGAGTACCATAGGTTAAAGTGATAGTCAAAAGCTGGTTGCTATGTGACTGAAGTTCCTTTGTTGGGACACGAGTTGACAAATTCCTGTATGAGAAAAGTATAAGTTTTTTAAAGCTGAAACCAAAAACAAGGAATATCTTAAAAAACTATCTCCTCCACGAAAAAAAGGTATATAACATAAATTGTGTGTTTTAATGCGCTCTACATTTATTGAGTGGTAAGTTTTTGTCTATTTCTTACGGTTTAGCAGTTATGAAAAATTCCGTAAAATTCATACAGAATAAAGTAGTTTTCAGAGGCTATTCCCAGAAAATTCAAGATATACATTTCATTTGTCAGGTAAATGGTGTTAATATACGATATTTTAATCAAAATCGTTAAGAGCCATTTTTAAGAAAATCAAAATTTTCGAAAAAAGTTCCTATAAAGGGCAGTTGGTGGTGGGGGATTTTCTATAAAATCTTCGTGTCGCATCCCTGGAAGATACCAAACTTTTTTTCTAAAAATGTTTTTTTTTTTTTAATCGGGGTGACCCAAAACATGTATTTCCATTGAAATCTCGGTATTGAAATTTTCGGTACATTACAATACCTTCTCTAATTACTATGTACACAGTACGTGTAGAGAAAGTAAAAATGTCAAGCACCTATTTTAAAATTGGAAGCCATAATACCTACATGACAAGTCGCGGGTTTTTATCAGAACTACGGGTTGTGTACCAGTTAGGCAAAACTCATTCACAAACTACAGCCAGAAAATTCAAGATAAATATCCATTTCGTTAGTCATGAAAATATCTCAATATCCCCGCGTCCAGGAAGATGTTGATCTTGTATACCAATGTTTGTATTTAACAGGCTTTCCGTTTTTAAGGTCTGATTCTTAAATGCTATTTCTCTCTCCTTTGTTTCTTTATTAAAACATGTACCTCCATTGAAATACAACACATTTTCTACTATAAGCATTACATTTCGTGATAGAGAAAGTAAAAATTAATAATTTTCACAGACGCATTATTTTAAATACTTCAAATTTAGATTAATGACCAGACATTGTGGGAGAGCGCTTTGTCCACTAGCCGCCACTGATTTCACCCCTCTCCAGAAGGCTGAGGGTGACTCGGGGATGGCCTGGTACAAACGTAACGCCGTAAGATGGCTCTTGTGTTGCTGACTTCACATCGCAGCTGTTTTCCAAGCACACGATGGCCGTGGATGCTGAAAAGCGCTCTATCGACGGTACCAGGAATGCCAAGTTAGCGGGTTTTCCGCTATGTTAGACGGATTTTACACATCGTCAAGGGATAAAATTTCGCATTTAGCGGTCAGTGGATCTTTTAACAGATTTGTGAATTGTTGTCACGACTATATTTTTGTTTCAATTATATGATTAGAAACAAAATTTAGTGGAATGGGACTGCAAACAACTCCAAGCCCTGCGAGGAATGTATTTAAATACAATGAAGTAAACATTATCTGGGTAGATGTTATCGCTAAGATACCATTTATTGCTATGACGAACGCATAGTCACAATAACAGCTGATCTTAGTAGTCTGGGCAAGTGTTGCTATAATTGCCAGATGTTCTCCGAGAACTGCAGCAGAGACACACTATTATGTTAACAGATACCCTATGCAGGATGAGGAGGTAACTGCAACCAATGTTTGACTTGTAGTCCATTATACCCATCATATACGCAAAATACCAACCGTTCCATCATGCACATGAATTCGTTTATAATAAAAAAGAAAAGAAGTTTTTCCGACAAATAAAACCTTTGAAATAGTCATCAGAAATACAAATTCAATCAAATCACACGTTTCATAGAATTTTTAGAGCGGCCCAAGTTGAGCATTATAACCTCACTTCTATATTCCCTTGTAGGAAGCCTATATCTTCCAAAGTTGGTACTTGATTTAGTGCTCGCTAGAATTACATTCTGAGCAACCATATGCCGTTATATTACACAACACGACACATGTTCTGTACCAACAGAACCAGTCATCCTGTACCTCTTCCACAACACAATCGCTAACTTCGTATATCGCGCTACATTTAATCAAATGCAACAGCAAGGAAAACTGCAAACCTTTGCCTACAGACTGCGGTTGTTTGGATTCGTGAGATCTCAAAACATATTTTGCCGGTGTGGTAATTATGCAGAACTTGGGCCGATCTAAAATTCGAGTAAGTGTGATTTATTGACTGTTTCTGATGACCATTTTAAAGGTTTTGTCATAATAGCTTGTTTTTTCTATTTTGTTATAGCCGAATCTTTGTGCATGCTGGAACGGTTGGTATTTTGCGTATATGATGGATATTTATCAAATAAGTATACATAAATGAGTATTATATAGATAATAAATGGTTTATAATGCGCAGGTAAATGCTGAAACACTGCGTTTATAATGAAAACGATTATTAGTATATGATGGTTCCACCACTTGACACTTTTGTTATTTCGTCATTAGAGCCGCTTTGTACTGATCTGTTATAAACATTTAGAGCCCTAAGCTGCAAAGCGTAGCCGAGGGATCTGTGAAGCTAAAACCCCAATGATCCCAAGAAGTAGTTAAAATTTGGGCAATCTGGTAACTTTCCCATCTGAACAAATTGATGTTTTAAACACTTTCAAGTATGGATCGCCAGTAAAAGTCTTGAGACAGTTTGTGCGCGCTAGCGGAAGACTCTTTAAGAACGCCATATGTCGCCCTTGACAGGATTAACACGCCGTGAACAATTCTCCGGTTAGCGTGACTGTTTGTGGAGGAGTATGTTTCTGTAGGCGACTCCCCTCGGTCCGGTGGTCTTCAAATTTAGCGCGAGAGGTTAGCTTCAAATCCGTTAAGGTTAGTATGTGTATATAAATTTATGTTTCTAACTTTCTATTGCGCAGAAACATGTTTCAGAACATTATAAAACAATTTATTATTTACACAATAATTGTTTATATATGGTAACTATTGCCCATGTTAAAGATTGATATATTACCTCAACTATTAACGATATTGAGGCTAAAACTTTCAAGGTATATTCAGCAATAGCATTTTTGTTGATTGATGGAAAATAGAGCACTTCTGTTCATTGCAAGGAGAGGTATCACTTTTTAATATAAAGCTCTTAAAAATTTACTGAAAACGGTGATTTCACATGATTTTCTCTCCCATCTCTGCAACAAATTGTTAAAAAGGTTATGCTTCTCTTTACTTCATGCTAATCGAGAAAAAATTAGCAGATATAGTCTTATTACTTGCTTCCTTGTAAGTAGAAGCGAAATAAGGGAGTACCATTGGTTAAACTGATTGTCAAAACCTGGTTGCTATGTCAGTGAAGTTCCTTTGTATTGGCAGCAGTTGACAAGTTCGCGTATGAGATAAGTATAAGTTTTTCATAGCAGAAACCAAAAACAAGGAATGTCTCAAAAACGATTAACTCCACGAAAAAATGTATATAATATAAATTATGTGTTCTAACGTGCTCTACATTTTTTGTGTAGTAAGTTTTTGTCCATCTCTTACGGTTTAGCAGTTATCCAGAATTCCGTAAAATTCATCCAGAATGAAGTACTCTTCAAAGACTATGCCTACAAAAGTCAAGATATAAATACTATTTGTCAGGCAAACAGCTTTAATATACAATATTTTAATCAAAATCGTTAGTCATTTTTTAGAAAATCAAAATTTTCGAAAAAAGTTCCATGTAAAGGGTAGTTTGTGGTGGGGGGATTTTTCTCAAAATCTTCGTGTCGCATCCCTGGAAGATGATAAACTTAAAATACCAAGTTTGGTATTTTACCGACTTTTTGTTTTTGAGTTATCGTGTTACAGACACACGCACGGACCTTTTTGTGAAAATGGTTTTTTTTTTTTTTTTTTTTTTTTATATAAGGGACCCTAAAACATATATTTCCGGTGAAATTTCAGTATCGAATTTTTGGGTGGAGTGCAATACCTTCTCTATACACTATGCACATAGGGCGTGTAGAGAAAGTAAAAACTACTACGTAGGATTGTTTCAACAATATTTTAAAATTATTCACAATTAGCGTACCTCTATGAAAGGTATACGAAAATGTGCGGAAGATTTGAAATATTAGAATATGAAAATGGGGAGAAAAAAAATGATGGAAATCCCATTTCGACTCTCCTTTAACTCCAAAGAGCCCCCCCCCCCCCCGAGGTCATTTCAGCAATTTCATCCATCGTGGTTACTTCATTTAACACTCGCGAGAATGCACACAGATTCAGGAATACACTTCTACGTAGTGTTAATTACAGCTGCCAGGCTGCACTACAGGGCTAATAACATTTCCAAAACGTTTTATGAGACGTAATACCATAAAATGTTGCCTGCAAACAATTCCAAGAGTAACTCGTCGTCATTTCGGCACAATAACATTTCGCTACACAAAATCGGCAACTTCATTTATAGTCAAATGCAACAGCAAGGTAAATTGCAAACGTTTGCCTGCACTTACCTAAACACAGGAATAAGGATCACTAACGACTTTTGCTTGGATTTATGGGACCTCAAAACATGAATTTCCTTGAAATCTCAGGATCAAGTGAGTTAGAATCTAACGGCTTATCTACCTGTGTACGTACACAGTATTCGGTAGAGAAAATAAGATGATAAATGCCAAATAGTGTTTAAAATAAAAACCATGAAGATAATAAAATATCCATGAAATAAATGTGCTTAAGTATGATCCTGATTTCGTACTTTTGTTATTCTGCCATTAAAGCTGCTTTGTAGATACTAGTCTGCTTTTAGGGCCCTAAGCCGCAAAGCTTACCCAAGCAGTAAGTAGAGCAGTAGTAGTGTATAGCGACGACAGGACGTACCCCAGGGATTTGTGAAGCTAAAAACCCAAGATAAAACCAAATCTTCGGCAATCTAGCGGATTTCCGATCTTTAACATGTTAATTTTATTATTACTACACGACAGTTACACCCCTTGATTAGAGCCGCTTTGTAGATACTTACTGGTGTGTTATAAAGTTTAGGTCGCAAAGCGGACGGATTTTTTTACAAACAAGGGAGTGAAGCAGTTGCGGCTAAAGGCACTATCGCCAGTAGAAGTCACTTAAACTACCACTTATGACCGTTTGTGTGCCGCAACCATTGAATAGCTTTACTTTCATCTGGATTGCCTGTGGAAAGTTATACCACTGAATTTTTCGTTTGTGAGGTATTATGCGTGCACGCACACCTGCTAGCGAACATACAATTCCGAAGTTACCCGCCTGGATAGTGTGGTGGTAGCGTGTCTGACCACATTCAACAGGTCGCGAGCTCAAATATTGCTTAGGGTGAGTTACCCGGATAAGGTTTTTCCCATGGACCCCGAGATCATTTCAGCTACTTCATTTAACACTCGCGAGCATGCACGCAGATTCAGGAACACAACACTTTTACAGCTACACGAAGCTTGCAGCACACAACGGTCTGAGCTGTTCAGTGGTCTGATTGCCCAAGATTCAACTCCTGGGATCGTCGGTGTTCAGCTACGTTCCGCAGTAGCCGAAATAGAAACACTCCTCTGCTAATAAAAAGTATCCCTCGGCTACACTTTGCGGCTTAGGCCCTCCACCTTTAGCTACACTTTGCATTTTACTGCCCCAAACATTTATAACAGACAAGAGTACCCACGTATTGAAGTGGTGTAACCGTCGTATACTAATAATAAAAACTTTTCACACACACACACCTTAGGATGGAGCTAGTATATACTATATTCCATTTTTTTAGGAAATCTCAAATCTCGCACACTCACAGGCTTGTATCCAGCGAATACGTTTTTGAAGTTGGCTTTCATTTAGCACCTCCCAGATTTGAAAGAATCGTCGCACAAAAGTATTCCTTTACGCTTTTGCATATCATTGTGCAGTATATTAATGCTTTAGTTTAAACTTGACTTCTTTTTGCTTTTCATTTCTGCGTTTTCACACGCATATTTACAGGCTACATAGTCAATATACACCCTTACCGTCATATTTATGTAAATTTTCACTTTCATTTCCCCTTATAAAGACGTAACGTCTGTAAAGTTGTTTCTTGAATTATTGCTCGCCAGAATTACATTATGTTCACATTCCGCGTAACCAAATGCCGGTATACTGCACAACATTTACAAACAGAAACATTAATAGTATACGATGGTTCCACCACTTTCGTTATTTCGTCATTTGAGCCGCTTTGTAGTTACTGACTGGTCTATTATAAAAGTTTAGGACCCTAAGACACAAAGCGCAGCAGAGGGGTCTGTGAAGCTAAAACTCCAATGATCCCAAGAAGAAGTCAAAACTTGTGCAATCTAACAATTTTCACACTGAACAACAAAGTTTCCACACTCTCAAATATGGGTCGCCAGTAAAACTCAGTTTAACTACTTCTTAAGACCGTGTGTGTGTGTGCTGCAACCATCGTATACCTTTACCACAGAAACTCGTAAAACAGTCGACATCTACACGACACGAACCTTCCACATTTCGCTACACAAACTCGGCAACTTCAGCCACACCTACAGTCAAATGCAACACTTACCTATAGCTCCGTAACATCCTCTGTGTCCGTAGAACAAAAGAAAGACGAAACTTGAAATCACTAGTGAGCTGAACATACTTGCAGCTCTCACTACACTTATACGTTCATATCACACACTAACACTAACACACTATATCTCCCTGCTACTTCTCGACACACACCTACAACACACACACAGGCACCCGACAGACTAACTGGAAGACTGGCTGGCGAGGCATGTGACCCCTACCACTCGTCACGTGGTCCCTCTCTTGGCCAATCATATCCCACATCCATCCCCCACCAACACGCAGGTAGGTGGCTGGCCTTGTAACCTTTACTTTCCGAACAAAAGAAATGCATCAGTACAAAATTATTTACAAATCGATCCCCCCGGGCTATGAACCAAGAGAAAGCAGCTGAGCAAATAGGGGGGGATACTTCCATAACGGTCTTGCACGTCTTGTAAATCAACAGGTTGTTGTATGACTCGATAGCGGAGGTTTACACACTATTTTACACTATTTTCGACTCCTTAAGGAAATGAAAAGGTAAATTTCCTAATTTGTACAACAATGTATCTATGTATATATTTCCTTAAAACAAGTATAGCTATATACAAAACAATATGTATATTAAAATTCTATTGTGATCGCCAGAGAAAAATTCTGATAGGTTACAAAGTGTATTGGTTTAACCACTTCGTGTCGGTCAAAATAAACGTTTGCATAAATGCTTTTTGCACGATATTAGGTAAAGTTGAATTTTACGCACTGCTATCAGTGAGGAAAGTGAAGTTTTACTTCTCTAGCAAATACGCATGTGCAATTTACTTGATAAATAGAAAAGTTCTTCTATTCCACAAAAAATTCCGGTACCGAGATTTCATCGAAAATACACGTTTTGATGACCCCTGAATAAAATAACAGTTTTAAAGAAAAATCTGTGTGTGTGCATATTTACAAAACGAAAAGTTAAATATCAAACTTGATATTTCAGTTCAGTGTCTTGCAAGGATGCGACACGAAAAGTTTCAGGATAATCCATCGACTCGACGCTCTTTACATAGAACATTTTTCGAAAAGTTTTCTTTTTCTCAAAAAAATGAGTAACAAATGTCATTAAAATGTTTCGGAAATAGCCCCTGTAAATAACTTACTATATAATGTATGCCATATTCAATTTTTTTTTTTTTAATAGAGCGAACCATTTCCTAGATATTCCTTTTTATTGATTTCAATTTTAAAGCACTTAAACTTTTCTCAAACGCAAAGTCTTCGCCTGTATCGTCTCTCTCTCTCTCTCTCTCTCTCTCTCTCTCTCTCTCTCTCTCTCTCTCTCTCTCTCAGTTTAACGTCATTTAACCTGGTTGGTCATAACGGACGATGAATGAAATTGGTGAAATGATACTCAAATGATCTCGGGGACCATGTAGCTTAAAGTTACTCGACATTCGTCTTCTCAAGATAAGGGAAAACCCCGAAAAAAACCCTTATCCGGGTAACTCACCTTAAGCGAGATTCGAACTCGTGACCTTTTGAATGTGAAGCAGACAAGCTACCACCACACTACCCACTCTCTCTTGTTTTACTCCTGGTCATTGAAAGAGAACCGAATTTCAATGGCAATAGCATAGCAACCAGTTTTTAGAAGACTTGACTATCACTTCTTTCTTCTTACAAGAAAGCAAGCAATAAGATAATTTCTGCTAACGTTTGTCTCAATTAGGACATTCTCGTGTAAAAATTTCTTATTTGGATCAGCTAGAGAAAGTTGTGTGAATGGAAAACATTTCGATTCTCGGCCACGCCCCTTTCATCGGTTCCAGCCTCGATTATAAAAACGATATCATATCAGGTACAGTGGAAAAGGTTATACAAGACTCCGAGGAAGTGCCAGCGATAATTCCGGGTGTGCAGTTAAAAAGATAAAGCAACGGAAGGGCCACCACATTGCTGCAGTCAGAGCGAACAAATATTAGAACTAAAAGTAGAGATATTCATCCTCATACTTCTAAAGTAATAGTCATATAACAAACTGGAGATATTATATTAATTTAGACCAGTTATAAATCTCGTGTATTTGGACTAAATTTGCTATACTTAATTTTTACTTTCTCTACATGCACTATGTGCATAGTGTATAGAGGACTTGTATTCCACCCAAAAATTCGATGTTGGAATTTCACCGGAAATATATGTTTTGGGTCCCCCTGAGTCCGAGAAAAGCATTTTTAGAAAAAGGTCCATGTGTGTCTGCGCAGCAAAGCTCAAAAATGAAAAGACCATTAAATACCAAACTTGGTATTTAGGTTTGGTATCTTCCAAGGATGCGACACAAAGATTTTTCACGAAAATCCCCCACCCCAACTACCCTTTACATGGAACTTTTATCGAAAATTTTGATTTTCTCAAAAATGGCTATTTTGATTAAAAATATCGTATATTAAAGATATTTTACCTGACAAAATGTATATCTTGTATTTTCTGGGACGAGCCTATGAAGACCTCTTTATTCTGGATGAATTTTAAGGAATTTTGCATAACTGCTACATCGTAAGAGATGGACAAAACTTACTACATAAAAATGTAGAGCACATTAAAACACACAATTTATGTTATATAAATTTTTTTGGTGGAGTTGATCGTTTTTTAGATATTCCTTGTTTTTGGTTGCAGCTAGTTTTCTCATAGGAATTTGTCAACTCGTGTCCATACAAACAAAGGAACTTCAGTCACATAGCAACCAGCTTTTGACTATCACTTTAACCTATGCTACTCCCTTATTTCGCTTCTACTTACAAGAAAGCAAGTAATAACACTATTTCTGTTAATTTTTTCTCAATTAGCGTGAAGTAAATAGAATCTTAAGCTTTTAACGATAAGTTGTTAGAGAGATGTAGAGAAAGTCATGTGAATGGAACACATCAGATTTTTAATTATTATTATTATTTTTTTTTTTTTTTTGTAGTTTAACGTCCTTTAACCAGGTTGGTCACACCGGACGATGAATAAAATTGGTGAATGGGGTCCATAGAGCTTAAAGTTACTCGACATTCGTCTTCTCAGCATAAGGGAAAACCCCGAAAAAAAAACCTTATCCGGGTAACTCACCCTAATTGTGATTCGAACTCGCGGCCTTTTGAATGTGAGGAAGCCACGCTACCCAGGTGGGATTATTATTATTAATTATTATTATTATTATTATTATTATTATTATTATTATTATTATTGGATTTTGTACACCGGGCAGCACCCTATTGCGGAGCGCCCTCAGAAGCAGGTACTTTGAGAATAACAATGGACAGGATGGACCACGTTAAGAAACAACAGACTCCCGTCAATGACCTAGTGTTTGCGCCAAGTAGAGCGGTTACCCAAGGATATTCATAACTTGAAGACGAGTTCTGGACCATATTTGGAAGCTCATCTCAGTTCTGCACTGTTACTTTCTCCAGTGGAAGCCAGAACCGGTTCCTTAGCCTTGAAAGTGATTACAAACAAAGGACTGGAGCTTCCAGTTGCAGCAGGAGAAGAAGAAGGGGACTCAGCAGCCAACACAACAAAATGGGCAATAAAAGAAAAAACACAAGGTACATCAGCGGCCTTTCAACCTTCGGGGTCTCCGCCACGCGCCACGGAAACTGCCGAAACCTGCCGACCAGGTCAACGATCCTCAAGGAGCAATGCCTTCTCTACTCCTCGTGGTGCGGTTCACCAAGGTGAAGAAGCAGGACCGCCAACTGTCCGGGGAGTTGAACGCGCGGATCAGCGTGTATCTGCTTTACTCGCTACCAATATGGCAGAACGCAAATAGGCCAGTGGGTTCCATCTGTCTGACACAGTTATTGTTTCCTGAGGTCGTCATGGCAACTTCCTTTCTCCTCTTAAGATGCCAGGGAAGTCATATATACATTTTCTTAGTAACCTTACAATCTAGAAAGATGAAATTTGGCTGCAAATCCCACATATCTCTATTATAGCTGAAATGACACTTTTTCAACAAGTTAAATAGTTTTTGAAAAACAAAATTCTACACGTACTAAGTACATAGTGTATAGAGAAGGTATTGCATTGCACCCAAAAATTCGATACCGACATTTCACCGGAAATACATGTTTTTATTGAAACAAATAAGAGGCATTTTTAGAAAAATCTCATGTGTTCCATTCATTTTAACTTTCTCTAAATCTCTGCAACAGATTGTTGTTAAAAAGCTCTTGTTTCTATTTACTTCATGTCAATCGAGACAAATTAACAGAAATTGTCTTATTACTTGCTTCCTTGTAAGTAGAAGCGAAATAAGAGAGTACCATAGGTTAAAGTGATAGTCAAAAGCTAGTTGCTATGTGACTGAAGTTCCTTTATTTGTATGGACAGGAGTTGACAAATTCCCCTATGAGAAAAATATAAGTTTTTTTAAAGCTGAAACCAAAAACAAGGAATATCTAAAAAAAAAAACGATAAATTCCATGAAAAAAAAGGTATATAACATAAATTGTGCGTTTTAACGTTCTCTACATTTTTGTATGGTTTTTGTCCATTTCTTACGGTTTAGTAGTTATGAAAAATTCCGTAAAGCTGATCCAGAATAAAGTAGTCTTAAGAGACTATTCCCAGAAAATTCAAGATATACATTTTATTTGTCAGGTAAATAAATATCTTTAATACTCGTATACGATATTTTGATCAAAATCGTTAGGGCCATTTTTAAGAAAATGAAAAATTTCGAAAAAAGTTCCATGTAAAGGGTAGTTGAGGGTGGCGGGATTTTTCTCAAAATCTTCGTGCCCCATCCCTGGAAGATACTAAACTTACATACCAAGTTTGGTATTTTACCGACATTTCTTTTTTGAGTTATCGTGTTCATAGGCACACGGACACACATACACAGACGTTTTTCTGAAAATACTTTTTTTTGGATACAGAGAACCCTAAAACATATATTTCCGACTAAATCTCGGTATCGAATTTTTGGGTGGAATGCAATACCTTCTCTATACACTATGTACATGGGCGCTGATGACCTTGTAGTTGAGCGTCCTTAAACACTAACCAACATCATCTTTATGTACACAGTACGTGTAGAGAAAGTAAAAACTAATTTCTGCAGCCTGTACATGACTATCCCCATCACTTTAGCACATATACTCTGATCTCTTTGTTAAATATTTTACCAAATGTTAATAATTTTAAAAACCCTTATTCCAGTGCATAAAAACACTAACAAAAAGAACTTTCAGATCAAAATACGAATTAATAACCGCGAATATGTTCCTTATGTGAGGAAATGAGCTCCAGAGTTAAAACATCAATAGAAAACTGCAT
The DNA here is from genome assembly GCA_030762935.1 of Hymenopus coronatus. Lineage (NCBI taxonomy): Eukaryota > Metazoa > Arthropoda > Insecta > Mantodea > Hymenopodidae > Hymenopus > Hymenopus coronatus. The sequence continues at coordinate 4,785,887 of CM060894.1, forward strand.
CATAGTCCATCAGAGTTTTCATCTTTTGACTTTTATCTTACTTTTGCTACCTTTTACTTTCTCTACACGTACTATGTACATGGTATATAGAGAAGGTATTGTAATGCACCCAAAAATTTCAATAGCGTGATTTCACCAGAAATATGTATTTTGGGACTCCCTTAACAAACAAACAAAAATATTTTCAAAAAAATGTTCGTAATTTTGTGTGTGTGTGTGTGTGTGTGTGTGTGTGTGTGTGTGGACAACATAGCTCAAAAACGAAAAGACCGTTAAATACCAAACTTGGTATCCAAGTTTAATATCTTCTAAGGACGCGACACGAAGATTCTCAAGAAAGTCCCCCCATCCCAACTATCCTTTACACACAACTTTTTTTGAAAATGTTGATGTTCTCAAAAACGGCTCAACGATTTTAATTAAAACACTGTATATTAGAGGTATGTACATGACAAATAAAGTGTATATCTTGAATTTTCTGGGAATAGCCTCTGAAGACTACTTTATTCTGAATGAATTTTACGGAATTTTGCATAACTGCTAAACCGTAAGAGATGGACAAAAACTTAATACACAAAAAATGTACATGACATAAATGGTGTGTTTTATTGAGTGCTACGTTTTTATGTAGCAAGTTTTTGTCTATCTCTTACGGTTTGCCAGTTATATAAAAGTCATCCAGAGGTCCTTCCTAGAAAAGTCAAGATATTCACTTTATTTGTCATAAAAAGAACTAGAATCGAATATTTTGGTCGAAAGTACAATACTTTCGCTACCTCGTATGTAGGGGAGATGCAGGTAATAACGGTCGCTTGTGTTGCAGTACCCCCCCCCCAACCCTCCTTCTGTAAATTGATATGTTGTCAGAAGTAATTATTAACTGTGCACATAAATTTACGACGCTAAGTTATTGCTAAGTAGTGTTAATAATTCAAAATTAATATAAATTACACTGACCGTTATTGCCAGCTTGTGCAGGTCACTAAGATATAGTAACGTAAAATAGACAAGTTAAACATTTAAACTTTATCGTTCTTTTATTACAACATTTCTTAAAGAAATGAAGTAAAATAAAAAAGAGTGACTCTGCAGGTTATCAAAATTTCGAAAACGGAAAATTAAATCTTGAAAATTAAATAATTGAATCTCCTGTTTGCCGTATAGGTGCGCTAACCAAGTGCAGCAGTCGACAGAATTAATCGTGCTATTGCCCACACCGTTCTTGTTCACATTTAGTTACATAGACTGTATAGTCTACGAGTTTCATTGCAATGTAATGATTTAAATTACTTTTAGGGTCTTTAGCTGATATTTTTCATCAGCTTAAGCACTGTTATTAATATTGTAAGAAGATTGAATTGTCTTACGACAAATAATAATAATAATAATAACAATAATAATAATAATAATAATAATACATGCTGAATTGAATTTTAAGAGAATGACGGTCACGCGCAGGGAATGAGTCACATAGACCGCCATTACCTTCACGAACAACGTTACAGAAAATGCCTCATAACCAACAAAGAGTGTGTTCTCTCTCAAAACAAAAACTATTCCAATAATCAGCAATAAATACGCTACTCGTTTTATAAAAATATTGAGCAAATTTTAAACAATGAAATATAGTTACGATGTCTTGATTTTCTGGACGAAATTATAAGAAAACTGTCAACTACAGAAAAACACTTGTAACCTCGTAAACTCGGCAATGAAGTTACTTCTGAAATGGCCAACAGAGCGCAGAACACGATAGACATTTCTGTCCTCACGAAGCGATATTACAGCGATGACCGTTATTCCCTTCTAACTGCCATTCCCTGCATCTCCCCTATATAGTACGTATAGAAAAAGTGACAATTAATTAAACATTGGTGGGATAGGGTTTCCAATCTCCCTTTGGCTCATATAGGAAGTGGGCAAAACCAATATATAGATTTACATCTGCACACCAAAACACATAAGCTGCTTTCTAAGACATCTGTGAAAGCCTCGCAACATCAAAGCGCCTGGAGGATCTGGAAATAAACAGAAAGCTGAAAAGGCAAAAACCGGATATCAGCGCCAACTGTATTTTATTTAAAAGGGATGCCAGGAAGTATGAAAATATATGAGAGTATTCTGTCAGAAGCAGCTGTGTTTACACTGGACCGTGACCTTGAACAGACCTACCTGCTACGTTTCTCAACCTTTCAACTTTTTATTGGTTGGGTTGGCGGCCCTAAGCCTCGAGGACCAGCCCTTCCTATTCACCATCATCCTCAACACGGCTCTTGCTTTGTGCTAATTCTGAAAGCAAAAATCTCATGTCCTCCATTCACATAGCTTCCTCTACATCTCTGTAACAAATTATTGTTAAAAGGCATCCTCTTCTACTTTACGATAATCGAGATAAACATTAGCAGAAACAGTCTTATTACTTGCTCTCTCGTAACTAGAAGCGAAATAAGGGAGTACCATAGGTTAAAGTGATAGTCAAAAGCTGGTTGTTATGTGACTGAAGTTCCTTTGTTTTCATGCACACGAATTGACAAATTCCTGTATGAGAAAAGTATATTTTTCTAAGCTGAAACCAAAAACAAGGAATATCTAAAAAAACAATCAACTCTACGAAATATATATATATATATATATATATATATATATATATAACATAAATTGTGTAATTTAACGTGCTCTACATTATTTGTGTGATAAGTTTTTTTTTTTTCCATTTCTTATGGTTTAGAAGTTTTGCAAAATTCCGTAAAATTAATCCAGAATAAAGTATTCAGAGGTTATTCCCAGGAAATTCAAGATATGCATTTTATTTGTCAGGTAAATATCTTTAATATACGATATTTTAATCAAAATCGTTAGAGCCATTTTTAAGAAAATGAAAAGTTTCGAAACAATTTCCATGTAAAGGGTAGTTGGGGTGGGGGGATTTTCTTGTAAATCTTCGTGGGGCATCCTTGGATGATAAACTTAAATACCAAGTTTGGTATTCAACGGTCTTTTCGTTTTTGAGCTATGGTACCCACAGACACACACACGGGCATTTTTCTAAAAATGCTTTTTTTATTCAGGGGGTCTCAAAACATGTATTTCCGGTGAAGTCTCTTTGGATGCATTACAATGCCTTCTCTATACACTATGTACATGGTACGTGTAGAGAAAGTAAACATTCGGCTATGCTATGTCAACTTTCCTATTCCATAATTTATGTTAATGTCGTTAATGTCTGATAGGCACAGAGGATTGTGCAAGTAATCCAACATTTCTAGATCTAGATTTAATCCGAAATACGCGTTTTGAGAATTCCTGAATCCTAACATTCCTTTGTAATATATTGCTTTCTCTGTCCCTATCGTCTTATTATTGAACACACAGTCCTTACCAAAGTTGCATTTTCTATCTACTTCACTTTGAGATAAACATATAAAGTAATAGCCGCATTACACAATGCGATAGCCGAATGTTTAACAACTCCACGCTTTTTACTTAACGTACATAATAGGTAGACAAGCTATTGCATCACGCACGCGCGCATATGTGTGCACAAGTTGATCAAATACCAAACTTAGTATTTGAGTTCGGTATCCTCCAAGGGTGCGACAAGAGGATTTTCAGGAAACTCTAGCCTTGACATGGAAGCTGTGGAGTACAATACCTTCTCTATCTGCTCAATGAATATTCCTGGACCAGAGGGAAATTAATGCACGCACATTGTACATACGTGCTAGAGAACGCAAAATGGCTATTTTTGGGTACAGGGGTTCCTAAAAAGTGAATTTCTAATGAAATCTTGGTATAAAATTTTCGGGTGAATTGCAATACCGTCTCTACCTAAGTACTGAGTACAGAAAGTACTAGATGAAAACTTATCGCACAAGAATGATGTAAACATAAGTCCAACGCATTCATCATATTTGGAGATACTTTTTTCTACGACCGAGCGTAATTGAGTAGTTTACGAGCTCATTTCAGATCGCAGCAAGAGCAAAGTTAATCCAATACCAATTGACCCTAAACTATGAATCCTGGGACTTAAAGTACTTACAACTGACACCTTGTGGTTTACCGGGAAACATGCGAGTCAGTTGAGAAATTCAGTTATATGCCGGCATGTTGCCATGGTAGCTCAGTGGTAGAGCAACCGGCTAGAGACCGGGAGAACCGTGGTTCAAATCCCGGCTATGGCATTGAATTTTTCAGTCTGACTCTACCTATCCAACTCCTGTCCTACACACGCCTAGAGACCGGGAGAACCGTGGTTCAAATCCCGGCTATGACATTGAATTTTTCAATCTGACTCTACCTATCCAACTTCTGTCCTACACACGCCTAGAGACCGGGAGATCCGTGGTTCAAATCCCGGCTATGGCGTTGAATTTTTCAGTCTGACTCTACCTATCCAACTCCTGTCCTACACACGCCTAGAGACCGGGAGATCCGTGGTTCAAATCCCGGCTATGGCGTTGAATTTTTCAGTCTGACTCTACCTATCCAACTCCTGTCCTACACACGGCTAGAGACCGGGAGATCCGTGGTTCAAATCCCGGCTATGGCGTTGAATTTTTCAGTCTGAGTCTACCTATCCAACTCCTGTCCTACACACGCCTAGAGACCGGGAGATCCGTGGTTCAAATCCCGGCTATGGCGTTGAATTTTTCAGTCTGACTCTACCTATCCAACTCCTGTCCTACACACGGCTAGAGTCCGGGAGATCCGTGGTTCAAATCCCGGCTATGACATTGAATTTTTCAGTCTGACTCTACCTATCCAACTCCTGTCCTACACACGCCTAGAGACCGGGAGATCCGTGGTTCAAATCCCGGCTATGGCGTTGAATTTTTCAGTCTGACTCTACCTATCCAACTCCTGTCCTACACACGCCTAGAGACCGGGAGAACCGTGGTTCAAATCCCGGCTATGGCATTGAATTTTTCAGTCTGACTCTACCTATCCAACTCCTGTCCTACACACGCCTAGAGACCGGGAGATCCGTGGTTCAAATCCCGGCTATGACATTGAATTTTACAATCTGACTCTACCTATCCAACTCCTGTCCTACACACGCCTAGAGACCGGGAGATCCGTGGTTCAAATCCCGGCTATGACATTGAATTTTACAGTCTGACTCTACCTATCCAACTCCTGTCCTACACACGCCTAGAGACCGGGAGATCCGTGGTTCAAATCCCGGCTATGGCGTTGAATTTTTCAGTCTGACTCTACCTATCCAACTCCTGTCCTACACACGCCTAGAGACCGGGAGATCCGTGGTTCAAATCCCGGCTATGGCGTTGAATTTTTCAGTCTGACTCTACCTATCCAACTCCTGTCCTGCACACGGCTTGTGTGAAAAAACAGTCAATCCAATACTAAGAGTAAAGTAATTTTGTTCCAACTTTACGCTCGCCTAAATAATTCGCGATATTAGTGTGTATACTTCAACACGATGATATAATGTTATATATTGTTTCGTAGCAGCTCTAAGGATACCATAATTCTCAACACAGAACAACAATAATATTGCTTTGTCACGGCCTGCTTTAACCGTACCGTCAGCACAATGCGACATAAATAACCAACTATAACCATTGGTGAACGGCTCAAACCTAACCCTATTTCATCTTTCATTGCTTTTCTTTTAATATCAAAAAATTCTCGTAGAAAAAAGATTGTATGATACGCGAGCGTAAAGTTTCTTTTGATTCTCACAATATTATAATCATAAACCATAACTTTCCGCTCTGATATCAGAATTGATAGCACTGCTCTCTAATTAGTTGTCAACAAAACACAAAAGTGTTTGTTTGGACCGAACACAAGCATGTGGTCTCCATTACTGAATTGATTGCTCGCGAGACAGTTGACCATCGGTACGCGCCGCCCCCGGGCTTCACTTCTTTATATAACACAACCAGAGTAATTACTGGGACGCACAGGTAGCGGACCACCTCCACCGTTTCCGGGACCTTATCCTTCCACTGTTACACAAAATGTTTCCAACATTTTAGTTTCTCAAAAATGGCTCTAACGATTTCAATTAAAAATACTTACATGACAAATAAATGCATGTCTGCAATTTTCTGGGAATAAATTCTGAAGTCCTCTTTATTCTTTATGACTTTTGCGTTAACTGGCAAACTATAAGAGGTAGACAAAAATTACTACACAAAAATGTAGACTTCTTTAAAACCACAATTTATGTCATATACTTTTTTTTTTTTTTTTTTTTCCGTAGAGTTGACCATTTCTGAGATATATTCGTTTTAATTTTAAAATAACCTGGCGGAGGACGATGGATTTTTTACGGGTGTAAAGATCCTTAGCATGACTTCCTTAGGAAGGGAAGTAAAGCCGTGGATCCCGTGTCGTAGATTTACGGCACGTAAAACAACCTCAAACCTGATAGAGAGGACACTGAGACCAGTTTTTCACGCCCAGTATAGAATGGGGCGTTGCGAACCACAGCAGTTAAAGAGCGTCCATAGATAACACGCCATTTACATTTATATTTTTATTTTTCAATTTTAAAATACTTACGTTTTTCTCACACGGGAATCTGTCACCTCCTGGCCAGGCCAAGAAACGGATTCCAATCACACAGCAACAAGTTTTAAAAATGTTGAATATCCGTTTAGCCTAAAATGTTTTTCAAATGGAAAGAGTTGCAGTGAATGAGATGCGTTATCGTGCTCTGCGTTGCCAGGCCGCTCTTTTCATAGTTCCCTCTCACTCGCACACTGAGCATACCTGGCGACATGTTTAGTTATGTGTATTATGAAAACTATTTGAGCTGAAAATCTGTGGTTTTTACGTTTCTGCTCCAAACATTACTCCCTACCGTCCTAGTGAATTATTTTTTGTGTTATCGCAAGAAGTACGTATTTATGAGAGTCGGAATCACTTAGGTTGTTATTCCCACTTAAGTGGGAATGTGAACACAGCAGCACTCCGGTTGGTTGCCGGCCTGGTGGCGCTAAAGGACAAACCTCATCCCATTTGAAAGTCACTGTAGTGCATGCTCTTATTTCTCTTCTACTTGGGGTCGGCTGATAAGTCCCGGGGCTTTATTTCTCAACATAATCTCCAGAAAGGCTAATACATTTGTCATATCGGTGTTCTAATTTAATTAAACCATCTCTGTTGTGCGATTTATCAAGGTCCTCAAAATAGCGGTTTACCACATCAATGATCTCGTCGCTGTGAAATTTTCGTCCTCCAAGAAAGTTTTTGAGGTTTGGGAACAGGTGGTAGTCACTGAGTGCTAGATCTAGCGAATAGGGTGGATGTTCAAGCAATTCCAACTTTAATTCGCACATTTTCCCATTGCAATGACTGAAATGGGCCGGAGCATTGTCGTGATGAAATAATTATTTTTTTTTTTGTGCCAAATTACGTCTTTTTCTTTTCACCTCATCACCCAAACGTTGCAGTAAGCTTGCGTAGTAGTCACCAGAGATACTTTTACCCTTTTCCAAGTAATCAATAAAACAATTCCTTGTGCATCCAGAAAACACTCGCCATAACCTTGTTAGCTGACTTTGCCTTTTTTGGAGTTGGTTCACCTGGCGCAATCCACACTTTTGACTGTGATTTATTTTCTGGAGTGTAGTGATATCTCCGAGTTTCATCCATGGTAATAAGCCGTCGTAAAAATTCACTGGCATTTTTACGGTAGAGCTCCACATTCTTAACAGAAACAGTTTTTCTTTGTAACTTTTGATCAAGTGTCAACAAACGCGGCACCCATCTTGCACAGAGCTTGTGAAAGCCCAAAACATTACTTAAAATATTACCTGCACGTTCTTTTGATATGTTTACAGCCTCTGCTATCTCAAACAACTTTAATCTGCGGTCCTCCAGTACTAAACGATGATTTTTTTCAATGATCTCTGGAGTTGTCACTTCTACAGGGTGTCCAGAGCGAGGCTCATCACTAGTGCTCGTACGTCCCATTTTAAACTCTGCAACCCACCTTTTAATCATTGCATATGAAGTGGCTGAGTCTTTCAATGTACGTCCATTTCCTCCTTGATTTCTTTAGGCGTTAAGCCTTTCAAATGGAAGTATTTAATCACTGCTCGTTTTTCCAAATCCTCCATTTTGGCGAAAACTAAAGTTGTTTTGTTTAAAATGCTGTCATTGGAAAACTAAACAAGCTATTGACCTGTAACTATGGATACAAGCTAGTCTAGAGTTAAACTATACGATGCTACCGTCTAACTGGCCGACCGTCTGTGAGAGGCCCGGGACTTATCAGCCGACACTCGTACTTATAAACAACCAAGTAATATGACAACTTTTGTTAATGTTTATCTCGATTAGCATTAAGTAAAAACGTTTAACAATAATTTAATATCTATCGGAGTTTTCGTTAAAGTTTTAATCAGCTTTACAGAGAACCTTTGCCCAGTTAAATATGTCACAGAGAATAGCGTTTCACAGAACATGAAACAGTTTCTCGTCTGGCCTTTGGTGTATATACTCGTATATCAGTGCAAGTAACCTTCTGTATGCCAGCGCCCTCTAACGGCGCCTGTAGGCGGTTTAATGGAACTGCTAGCTTAGAGTGGTTGACCTTTCGAGATAGCGAAGTTCAGCTCGTTTACGGCTCATATGCGCCGTCTATTGTCAGGTACGTATTACAACACTCCCTCCCCACATTAACAACTTCGTCTTATTGCAAGACTTCAATATTTCCGAACCTTAGGAGCACACAAATTCAATTTCATGCTCCAAATACTACAGCTTTTCTTTTGGATTCAGGGACCTCAAAACACGTATCTCCGGTGAAATCTTGATTTCGAATGTTTGGATGCAATAAATAACCTACCGTCTCAACCTACTATGTATATACATAATACGTTTAGTGAAAATAAAAATATGATGTGTTCCATTCACATGACTTTCTCTACATCTCTGCACAAATTATTGTTAAAAAGCTTATGCTTCTATTTACTTCATGCCAATCGAGAGAGAAAAAAAAATAGCAGAAATAGTTTTATTACTTGCTTCCTTATAAGTAGAAGCGAAATAAGGGAGTACCATAGGCTAAAGTGATAGTCAAAAGCTGGTTGCTATGTGATTGAAGTTCCTGTGTTTGTATGGACAACAGTTAAGAAATCCCTGTATGAGAAAAATGTAAGTTTTTCAAAGCTGAAACTAAAAACAAGGATTATCTCGAAAACAAACAACTCCACGAATATATATATAACATAAAATGTTTGTTTTCACGTGGTCTACATTTTTTGTGTGATAAGCTTTTGTCTATCTCTTACGGTTTAGCAGTTATGCAAAATATTATAACATTCATCCAGAATAAAGTAGTCTTCAGAGGCTATTCCCAGAAAATTTGCAGATATACTTTTTATTTGAAATGTAAACATCTTAAATGTAAGAGATTATAATCAAAATCGTTAGAGCCATTTTTGAGCAAATCAACATTTTTAACATTTTTTCCATGTAAAGGGTAGTTTGGGCTGGGGCAATTTCCTTGCTAAATACCAAGTTTGGTATTCAACGGTCTTTTCGTTTTGAGCTATGCTGCTCACAGACACAAAAAATGTAAATGGCGTGATATTTAACTGCTGTGGTTCTCGGCGTCCCATTCTAAATTGGGTGTGAAAGACCGCTTAATTTGCTCAGAGGCCTCTCTATCAGGCTTGAGGTTCTTTAACGGGCCGTAAATCTACGACACGGGACCAACGGCTTTACTTCCCTTCCGAAGGAAGCCATGCTAAGGATTTTTACACCCTAATCCAAAACGTCCTCCGCCGGATTTGAACCCGCCACCTTGGGTATATGAAGTTAGCATGACAAGCATTACACCACGGAGAGCGACCCCACAGACACACACACACATACAGTCAAACCCGAACATTTTTCTAAAATGCTTGCTTTTTAATTCAGGGGGTCTCAAAACATATATTTGCGGTGAAATCTCGGTATGGAATTTTGGGTGGAACGCAATACCTTCTCTATACACTATGTACACAGTACGTGTAGAGAAAGTAATAGTGTATGACACACGTGTTAAAACTGCTTTATGTTGTTCGTAGCTTCCTACTCACAATATAAAACGCCATTTTGTATCATAAATTACCATTTTCAAATGGAAAGTCATAATTCATTTTATATCTCTCTTGTTTTTCTCCTAGTCTTGGAAAGAGAAATTTCTATATTAAAACAATCTATGCGTCAAACCTGGAAAAGATATCCTTCCCAATTAGTGACGTCATGACAATTTCGCCATGAAAAAGTGAATCAAGCCTCATCTGAATAATGGAATTAATGAGGAAGTAAAACCAGTTACAGAGTAAATATCTGGCGCCACTTCTCTTAAAGCCTATGGGAAAAAGTTAATTGGCTGTACAGTTTAGTGGTTAACAGGTTCAGCCATTTTCCCTCTCTTGATTAGCTTTAGATCACTGCAGTAACAAATTCCATGTTTAGCTTGTAATTTCCAATTTAAACTCGATCTTGTTGTGTGTTGTGAAATATTATCACTTTGTCAGTTCTTTTTGTGTTATTATTCTGGAAATTGTTCCCTAAATATCAATGCTCGTGATAAAAATGTAGATAAAAATCTCGTGTGTTCCATTCACATGACTTTCTCTGCAACACTATATCATTTGTAAAATATAGGAAGGGAGATTTTATCATTGTAATACTTACTTTAGTTCTCAAATGGTACATGACGACCATCTTTATTTACATAATGTTTTGTTTTCTACTTTCTTCGATGCCTTCTGAATCATGATATGGCCGACCGTGTTTACGCCCAATGTGCGAATATCGATAGCAACAACAGAAATAGGGAACAATTATTATATTTCAGCTTTTAATAACTAATATACGAATTAGAAACAAACGTTATTTTATTTGAGATTATTGCACTCATCTCATACATAAGAAATACAAATAATAATTATTTTCACTCCTTTTTGAACTAAATACATCATGAAGTGCATAAAACTTTAAATAAACATTATAATAACTGAATTAATTGAAAGTACAAATGTGGAACTGACAGATATTAAAAGTGAAGGTTGGCTGTCACCTTGTTACCAAGACAGGAGATTAAACAAACGAACGTCAGGTGCGACAAGATTTCAAAGAAATGAACATCAGCTGCAATAAGATGTTTCGACAATATCGCTCCAGTCAGGTGACCGCGATTGGTTGAAATTGCCTAATCTCGGTCATTAAATAATGTTCGTAGTAATTGTGAAAAAATTAGCAGAAATAGTCTTATTACTTGCTTCCTTGTAAGTAGAAGCGAAACAACCTTAGGTTAAAGTGGTAGTCAAAAGCTGGTTGCTATGTGACTGAAGTTCCTTTGTTTGTATGGACAGGAGTTGACAAATTCCTGTATCAGAAAAGTGTAAGTATTCTAAAACTAAAGCCAATAAAAAGGAATATCTCCAAATCGGTCAACTCCACGAATGTATATAACACAATTCCTGTGTTTTACCGAGATCTATATTTTTGGTGTAGCAAGATTTGTCTATCTCTTTCGGTTTGGCAATCACAATAAATGAGACTTAAGTGCTTATTTCCACGAAATTTAAATTATACATTTCATTTCTCAGAAAAGTTCTTAAAAAGTATGGCATTTTAATAAAGATTCTCCGATACACTTTCGAGAAAACCAAAAGTTTTGAAAAATCTTTCATGTAAAGGGTAAATGTTTGAAAAGTGTCTCATCTTTAAAAGATGCAAAACTTAAATACCAAATTTGGTACTTAATGGAGTTATCGTTTTTACTTTCTCTACACGTACTATGAACACAGTGTATAGAGAAGGTATAGTATTGCATCAAAAGTCGCTAAATACCAGACTGGATATTTAAGTTCAGTACCGTCCAGGGATGCCATGACAATATTTTCAAGAAAATCCTTGTGCCTCTATCTTTACATGGAAAAATTTAGAAAAGTTTATTTTTTTCCAAAAATGTCTCTAAAGATTGTGATTAAATTACAGTATATTTTTATTTACCTGACAAATAAAATGTGTATCTTGAATTTCTAGGAATATCCTCTGAGCACCTCTTTATTCGATGACTTTGTACACCGTAAGAGACAGACAAAAATTACCACGTAAAAAATATCGATTTCGTTAAAACACACAATTAATGTTAGATACAATTTCTTTTAGTTAACCGTTTAAGATAGTCCTGATAATACGGTTCTCAAACGGGGTCACCCTTCACTGTTCTTTTATTTTGCTTGAAATGCAAAGCGAACCGAACTTCAATTGTTCACACACCGATCGGCATTAAAAGATTTGACTATCGTTTTAGCCTAGTGTATTCCCTTCTACTTATAAGGAACTCAGTAATAAGAATGTTTATCTCGCTTAGCATGACGTAGACAGAAGAATAATAGTTTGTTTACAGAACAGGCAGAGAAAGTCATGTGAATGAACACCACATATTTGTCTATCACTTTAGCCTTCCTTATTCTTTTATTTCCCTTCTACTTACAAGAAAGCAAGTAATAATACAATTTCTGTTAATGTTCATCTCGATCATCATAGAAGAAGATTTGTTAAGAATAGTTTGCACAACAAGCAGAGAAAGTAATGTGAATGCAACATAAGATTTTTTGTGGAGTTATCCGTTTTCAAGATATTCCGAGTTATTTGTTTCCCTGTGGAGTTACTTAAAATTTTCAGATACGAGAAGCCATCTTTCTTTTAGTTTCCATTTTCTTTACTCCTCGCAAGCAAAGAGAACTGAATTTCAATTGTTTCACTTAGCGACAGGCTTTTAAAAGATTTGACTATCGCTTTAGCCTAGTGTATTCCCTTCAAGCAAGTAATTTCTTATAGAAAACAAAACCGGGCTTGTAGGCCGTGGTCCACTGGGCTTCTCCCCTCTATGAGTCGCTACTGAGAGACCACGGAGATGTACACGCCACTGACGATGCCTGTCGCAGACGCAGCCGAAACGTCTGGGGAACGAGGGGAGAACCCCAGTGGACCACGGCCTACAAGCCCGGTTTTGTTTTCTATAAGTGATTCTAACACCGGCCGTGAAAGCCTTCGAATTTTAATCAAGTAATTTCTGCTTATGTTTATCTTGATTAGCAAAAAGTAGATAGACGAATAAGCGAATGTGAATGGAACACATCATCTTTTTACTTTTTCTACACGTACTATGTACATAGTGTATAGAGTAGGAAGTGTATTGTACACAAACATCCAATACCGCGATTTCACGGGAATATGTTTTAGAGTCCTGGGTATCCAAAAAAAAAGTATTTTCAGAAAAAGGTCCGTATATATGTGTGTATGTGTCTTTGAACACGACAACTCAAAAACGAAAAGTAGGTAAAATACTAAATTTGGTATTTAAGTTCCGCATCTTCCAGGGATGTGACAGGAAGATTTTGAGAAATATCACCGCACCCCAAACTATCCTTTACATGGAACTTTTTTCGAAAATTTTAAAAATGGTTGTAACGATTTTGATTAAAATATCGTGTATTCAAGATATTTACCTCACAAATAAAATGTGTATCTTGAATTTTCTGGGAATAATCTCTGAAGACTACTTTATTCTGGATGAATTTTACGGAATTTTACATAACTGATAAACCGTAAGAGATGGGCAAAAACTTACCACACAAAAAATGTAGAGCACGTTAAAACACACAATTTGTGTTATATACATTTTTTTTCGTTGGTCGTTTGAGATATTCCTTGTTATTTGTTTTCGCTTTAAAATACTTAAAAAACTTTTCTCATACAGGAATTTGTCACTGCTGTGCATACAAACAAAGGAACTTCAGTCAAATAGCAACCAGCTTTTGACTATCACTTTAACCTATGGTACACCCTTATTTAGCTTCTACTTACAAGAAAGCAAGTAATAAGACTATTTCTGTTAATTTTTTCTCGGTTATCATGAAGTAAATAGAAGCACAAGCTTTTTAACAGTAATTTGTTGCAAAGATGTAGAGAAAGTCATGTGAAGGGAACACGTCAGGTTTTTTTAATTTTGTTGTTCTATCTTAGGATAATTTTCTAAAAAGTCTTATTTTATGTATTCAGGGAACCTAAAAATATATTTCTAGTAAAATTTCGACATGGGATTATTGGATGTAATGCAGTAAGAAATGTATCGTGACCTCAATTTTTGAGCGCCACCGCCCTCTTTTCCCACGAGGGGTATAAGCTCTTTTACTATATTCTTTGCTTTATTACCACTTTGTCGTCAGAAAAGGAAACGAGAGCTGGTTGCATGGTTTCTCGCTATCGCCGATAAAACTGCTACATTCGGAAAACAAACTTTCTTATCGAGGAATGACTACATGTGAGGTAAAACAGTTTTTATAAAGCTCCCGTGGCCCTAACTGTCGACCAAGTCTTTTATTTGTGTAAATGAAATAAAACTGGAGTCAAAACAAGCGCGGAGTATGCTGCAAACCTATAGTTTCTACAGAATATGAGCTACAAGCTTCTTTTACACCATGTGTGGTGAACATACTATATACATATACTATTGTATTACACTCAAAAATGCTAAGCCGAGTTTTCACCGGAAAAATGTTTTGAGGACCCCTGAATCCATTAAAAAGGCAATTTTATTAACATTATGTACACAGTACGTGTAGAGAAAGTATTGTATTCCACACAAAATTCAATATCGCGATTTCAGACACGAAGATTTTAAGGAAAATCCCCAACCCATTACATTAAAAAAAAAAGCAAAAATCAAAAATGTTTATTTTCTCAAAAATACGAGGGTCGTCTGAAAAGTTCTCGACCTCTCCCAAAGATCGCGGCGCTACTTGAATGATTTTTTTCCCTTACGTTGGTACACATGTTAATAGACCCTATGTAAAATTACAAATCATGCCAGGCAATATTTGACTGTACGCAGTTGTTTGAAGCAGTGGAAGTGCGCATTGCTTTGAAAATGGAGAAATTCGAGTACTATGCTGTGATAAAATTCTTCGTAAAAGGTTTAACACCTACAGAAACTCATTCGCGGATTGTAAATGTGTATAGTGACTCTTCACCTTCAGTCTCCACTGTGAAGAAATGGGCGGCCGATTTCAAACGTGGTCGTGAAATCGTCCAAGACGGTCCACGCGAACGACTTCCAAAAACTGTAACCACGCCGGAAATCGTTGAAAAAGTGCATGACATGATTTTGGAAGATCGGCGTACAAAGTTGCGTGAAATTACTAATGCTCTTGGAATTTCAAAGGAACGTATTGGTCACATCTTGCAAGATGGGTGCCACGTATCCTCACTATGGATAACAAACGCATTCACACGACACTTTCTGAAAAGTGCTTGGTGCATTTTCGGAAGAACAGAAGCGACTTTTTGTGCCGAAACGTTACAATGGATGAAACATGGATTCACCACTACACACCCGAATCCAAGCAGCAGTCGAGGCAGTGGACAGAAGCTGGTTCTTCAGCTCCAAAGAAGGCGAGGATGGTGCCATCGGCGGGAAAGATCATGACGTCAGTGTTTTGGGATGTGAGACGGATTATTGCCCATGTGAATAAGCGCATAACCAATATTTGTAATTGATTAAATTTTTTAGGTTAATCAGTAAGTAAGATATAACGTATTTATTGTATATTGGATGTTCAGAGAGATTGTTCCTGGAAAGCGTTTCTAACTTTAACCCCAGAGTTCTCAAGCGACGAAGTCAGTTGTTTACGCTATTTCTATGTCTATTGCAAGAGGGGAAAGACGCTATTGTGTGGTCACGTCTCCGCAAGAGAAAGTGAATGTGACATATAAGCCGGGGAACCACGAGGAAATTTGGGTCAAGAATCACGTGAAAGACGCATTGACCAATTAGAATTAATCACATCACGGCAGAAGCGCACCCCAAGCCACTTTTAGCGCCAAAAATGGGTCAATAAGATTATAAGTTGAGGGTTTTGCGCGTGGGTAGGATTTGCTATAAATATAGAGTATTCGCCGCAATTTTCAGGCAGTTGGAATGTAACTACGCGTAAAATCTGTGATGCTCGAAAGAAGAATCCTCGTAAACATAGTAAAGTTATTACAGTGATTCACACAGTTGAAATAAATGCCAAGCATAACCTGCGACGTCGGAAACAAGAAAGCTACGGCGGAAATGCAAAGTGTCTAATTATTCTGCACGTAACAGTTGCACTCGTCGCCGCGTAAAGTTTAGTTACCCGCTCTTGTTCGAGGGAAATTATCGGAACTCAATCGCGCCAGGAACATTTTCAGGAACGCTTGTAAAAGAGAAATAAACCTTGACTGAACGAAAAGTGCCGACGTTATTTTAAGTTAATTTCCGTACCACACCCTGGAGATCACCGTAGCTAAATATCAAAGCTAGATTCAAATAGGACTCAATTGCTCGTCGCTGAGCCCACCAATAGCCGAGGAGCATCGAGAATCGACTTTAGCAGCTGCAACGCCGGAGAGAGGACCAGTCGTCGCTGCGCAGCCCAGCCCCACAAGGTACGTCCACCAGTGCCCGCCTCAGATGCCAAAGGAAGTTGTTGAATGACTATCTCGAAAAAGGTAAAACCATTACTGGAGAATGGTACTCTCAACTTATAACCAAACTGAATGGAGCCGTTCGTGAAAACAGACCCGGGTTAAAAAGAAAAAAAAAATTGTTTTCCAACAGAACAATGTACCTACTCACAAAAGTGTTTTGGCAATGGGGTAATTGAGAGAGCTGCACTATGAAGTACTGGAACATCCGTCCTATTCCCCATTGGTTCCCTCGGACTTCCATCTGTTTCCAAAACTGAAGAAATGCCTCGCTGGTAGGCGCTTTTCGTCCAATGAAGAAGCCATTGCGGCTGTAAATGGGTACTTTGCAGCACTTCCAGAGGAACACTACAGAGAGGGGATAATGGTATTGGAACAAAATGTATTGATAATAGAGGAGATTATGTTGAAAAATAAAACGACTTTGAAAGCATGAATTGTCGTTTTTCAGCATCAGGCCGAGAACTTTACAGACCACCCTTCTGGCTGCAATGATATAATACCGAATACTAAAATATTTACAGGTAAATTAAATGTATATCTTGAATTTTCTGGGAAAAATATCTAAAGACCTCGTTATTCTGGGTGTATTTTGCCAGATTTTCGATAACTAGAAAAACGAAGAAATAGGAAAAAGTTTATTTTACAAGAAATGTAGACCTCAACTCCACGAAAACAAATTGTATATAGCATACATCGTGTGTTTTAATGTGCACTACATATTTTGTGGTACGTTTTTGTCTATCTCTTACTGTTTAGCAGTTTCCAGAATAAAGTTGTCTGCAGATTATTTGTCAGATAAATAGCTTTAATCAAAATCGTTAGCCATTACTGAGAAAATCAAAATTTTCAAAAAAGTTCCATGTAAAGGGTACTTGGGTGAAAATCTTCCTCCTTGGAAGATACAAAATACCAAGTTTGGTAATTAACGATCTTTTCGCTTTGAGCTATGTTGTGCACACACACACGGACCTTTTTCTGAAAATGCTTTATATTCAGGAGGTCCTAAAATCTCGGTTTCAAACTTTTGTGTGGTATAAAACTACTTCCTCTATACACTACGTACGTGTAGAGAGAGTAAAAATAACGAGGACTATCTCGGAAATTAATAATCTACATAAAAAAATCTGGTGTTCCATTCACATGACTTTCTCTACATCTCTGCAACAAATTATTGTTAAACAGCTTATGCTTCTATATACTTCATGCTAGTCGAGAAAAAATTAGCAGAAATAGTCTTATTACTTGCTTCCTTGTAAGTAGAAGCGAAATAAGGGAGTACCATAGGTTAAAGTGATAGTCAAAAGCTGGTTGCTATGTGACTGAAGTTCCTTTGTACAGACAGGAGTTGACAAATTCCTGTATCAGAAAAGTATAAGTTTTTTAAAGCTAAAACCAATAGAATATCTCAAAAACGATCAACTCCATGAGAAAAAAAAAAAAAAAAAAAAAACGTATATAACATAAATTGTAAGTTTTAATGTGCTCTACATTTTTGGTGTGGTAACTTTTTCTCCATCTCTTTCGGTTTAGCATTTATGCAAAATTCCGTAAAATTCATCCAGAATAAAGTAGTCTTCAGAGGCTATTCCCAGAAAATTCAAGATATACATTTTATTTCTCAGATAAATATCTTTAATATACGATATTTTAATCAAAATCGTTAGAGCCATTTTTAAGAGAATCAAGCTTAAATACCAAGATTAGTATTTAACACTCTTTTCGTTTTTTGAGCTATGCTGTCCACACACACACACACACACACACACACACACACACGCGCGCGGACGAACCTTTTTCCAGAAATGCTTTTTGTTGTATTCATTGGGATCCAAAACATGTATTTCCGGTGAAATCTCGGTATTGAATTTTTGGGTGCATTACAATACCTTCTCTATGCACTGTACATAATTGATGATTTGTAAGAATACTTTTTTTCCAGAACCGGTAGAAAAATGAAAGATTTAGATTCTTTACATGAAAACACGGTTGTTTTGGGTGCTGGTATTCCATACTGACCTTCAGCAAGCAGAAGCGATTGCTCATTTCGCAACAGCGGGTGGATATTGCTTACCGCAAACAAACAGGAAGGAAATTGGGTATCTTATCTTTCAACTTAATTCTCCAACGTGCGCAGTTACTGTTAATTTTCCTTCTTCTCCACTTTCAATGAAAAACTGTAAAGTATTTCATATCATTTTCAAATAATCTTTACCCAACTTGTCTTTTTCGCGAATTTTTACTTTCTCTAGCCTGCAAGTATTATCTACATAGTGTATACAGAACGTAGTGCAATGCACCCAGAAATTAGACACCGAGATTTCACCGGAAATACATGTTTTGACACCCCCGATTAAAAAAAAAGTACTTTTAGAAAAATGTCTGCGTGTATGTGGGTATAATATCTCAAAAACCAAAGTATGTTAAATACCAAACTTGATATTTCAGTTCATTATCTTCTAAGAATGGGACACGAAGATTTTGAGGAAAATCCCCCCACCCTAAACTACCTTTTACATGGGAAAAAATTCGAAAATTTTGATTTTCTCAAAATGCCTCTAACGGTTTTTATTAAAATCTCTGATATTTAAGATATATATATTGCAAATAAAATGTATATCTTGAATTTTCGGGGAACAGCCTCTAAACATCTCTTTATTCTGGACGAATTTGGCAAAACTGGTAAACGGTAATAAATTAACAGAAACTTGCTCCACACTAAACATGCAGATGTCGTTAAAACCCACAATTTATGTTATTGCATTTTTACTTTCTCTTCGCGTACTATGTACATAGTGTATAGAGAGGGTATTGTAATGCACCCAAAAATTCGATGTTGAGATTTCATCCCATGAATAAAAAAAAAAAAAAAGCATTTTTAGAAAAATGTGTGTGTGTGTCTTTGGGCAGCACTGCTCAAAAACGAAAAGACCGTTGAATAGCAAACTTGGTATTAAGTTTGGTATCTTCCTTGGATGCGACACGAAGATTTTCAAGAAAATCTCCCTGCTCCCAACTACCCTTTACATGGAACTTTTTCCCAAAATTTTATTTTTTTCAAAAATGGCTCTAAAGATTTTGATTAAAATATCAAATATTAAAGATATTTACGTGACAAATAAAATGTATATCTTGAATTTTCTGGGAATAACCTCTTAAGACTACTTTATTCTGGATGAATTTTACGAAATGTTAAAAACACACAATTTATGTTATACACATTTTTTTTCGTGGAGTTGGTCGTTTTTGAGATATTCCTTGTTTTTAGTTTCAGCTTTGAAAAACTTCTCATGTAGGAATTTGTCAACTGCTGTCCATACAAACAAAGGAACTTCAGTCACATAGCAACCAGCTTTTGACTTCACTTTAACCTATGGTACTCCCTTATTTCGCTTCTACTTACAAGGAAGCAAGTAATAAGACTATTCTAATTGTTTCTCGATTAGCATTAAGCAAATAGAAGAATAAACGTTTCAACAATCATTTATTGCAGAGATGTAGAGAAAGTCATGTGAATGGAACATCAGATTTTTAATGTTGTTTTTAGACTCGAGGGAGCGGTCAAATCTCAGTAAAGACTTTTTGTGTGGAACACAAACTACTATGTGCGCAGTACGTGTCAAGAAAGTGTCACATGATGTTCAACACCTCAAGTATTGTATTTCATGCTAATCGAGTTAAGGTTAGCAGAAATTGTTACTACTTTCTTCCTTGTGAGTAGAATAAGGGCGTGTAGCAAAGCGATAGTCAATTATTTTAATTGCTTTCTGACTAAAATTCCCTGTTTCTTGTTCACAAACCAGTAACAAGAGGTATCTCAGAAACGGTCAGCTCTACCAAAAATCTACATGACATAAATGTGTTTTAATGAGATTTACACTTTTTGTGTATCTCTTATGGCTGGCTCACCAGTTGTGCAAAATTCATCCGCCACAATATAGTGGTATTCAAAGGTTATTTCCAGAAAATTCATAATATATATTTCGTTTGTCTTAAGAATATTTAAAACATATAACATTTTAAGCAAAATCCTCAGAGACTTTTCGAGAAAACCAAAGTTTTCGAATAATATTCCATATTAAGGTTTAAAAATATTCTGTCGCAACCTTGGGAGATACAAATCTTAAATACGTTTTTTCAGCTATGCTGCCCACAGACACACACCCGCGCGCGGAAATTCAGTTTTGGTTTCAGGGGGTCTCAAAACATACATTTTCGGTGAAATCTCAATATGCAATACATTATCGTTTCAATTCACTATGTATATTGTACATACGTGCTAGAGAGAGTAAAATGAACACAGTAGCTTTAATAATAATTTATGATGTAAGAGCATAAAGTTATGGTTTTTGATTCGAGCGCGAATATTGTGAAACGAGACGCAGTCGAGGATCAAAACCAAACTTTACACTCGCGTATCATACAATGTTTTTCCTCTACGAGAATTTGCTGATATTAAACGAAAAGCAACGAAATATTAAATAAATTTGAGGTTAAGTTTGAGCCATTCACCAAGGGTTATAGTTGGTATTTATTTCGCATTGCTGGGCGCGATGACGGTACGGTTATAGCAGGCCATGAAAAACCAATGTTATTATTGTTCTGCGTTGAGAATTATAGTCACTTATTGACGTTGAACATTACATTAAATCGTGTTTGTCTGTTGATCAGTGATGTATATACACTAATATTGTCAATTACTTTACGCTTGCTGCACTTCTTTGCGCGTGGATTCGGTAAAAATCAAATTTGCGATCGGAAATGAGCTCGTAAACTTCTCAGTTTTGCTTGCTCTGAGAAAAAATAACTTTTTTTAGTCAGTTGATGCTAAAGTAGGTCTGTTACCAGATGTCAGTAGTGTTAAAAGTAGAAAATTCTGTCACTCAGTGTTATAAAGCTATAACAACTTTGGTTTATGTGTCCACGGCCTCATTCAAGTAGGCCATGACTCTGAAAGCTCGTATCAATCCATAAAATGGCGGATACACATTGAGACCGTTAGTTGGCCTCGCTATTATTATTATCATTATTATTATTACTACTTCTGTTAATTATCGCTTATTTAATGTATTTAAAAGTGTATAAAGCTAGCTTTCAGCAAGCACAGCTCCAAGTTGTTTATCAAACTTGGCTGCTGAATAAGGAAAAGTTCTTTGTGAAAGAGAACGCTACTGTCAGTCACATACTCTTGTGCATATAATAGAGGAATAAGTGAAGAGGCAATTTCGTAAAGCCCCGAATTGTAGAGCAGTGAGTTTTTCTCCATTGTATTGAGACGATCATGAGGTGTTTATGATGCATTTTGGGTAAGGAGAGATGCATTATGGGACACATAGCTGGCAAGTTCGCGGTCTTTCTGACCAATGAGAATGAAGCAGCCATGACAGCAGAATTTACTATATAAGTAACAGATTGTAGGATGTTTGGGCAGTCAGTCACTACTAAGTCCGAAGTCATGTACGCGTAATTGCTGTTGTAAGTCAGGAATTACTAAGTTTGAGGTGATGTACGTGTAATCGCTGTTGGGAACACTCAGCGCTAAGTTTAATTGTTGATAAGTTACTATTCAAGGTGAAGAGTATTTGTTATAACTGCTATTTACAAGCAAAGAGATAAAGTATTAAGTTCTACGAGAGAAGTAAAGTTAAGTCCTTGAAAAAGGAAACCTCTGACAAATCATCATAACTCAATCAGCATGTACAGCGAAGTGCTTGTCTAAACACGTATCAATTCTAGTCAAGAATAAACGGATAGGTGAAAGTGAAGGTGTGTTAACCATTTTTTTATTAAACACAGTTCCGAAGCCTGATCGGGACTCCGACGCTGTATACCCTACTTTTTATTTACCTAATTTGTTTACTGTGATTACTGTATGATTACTGAATTTCTGTTTTACTTTTTACACACACATACACAAACATATAACACCCATGCTCAAGGCGGGACTCGAACCCACGATCCCCTGCGCTGCGAAACACCAAAGCGAGACGCTTTGGCGAGCGCGGCCATGGGGACCGGCTTTTTATAACACCCATGCCCAAGGCGGGACTCGAACCCACGATCCCCTGCCCACGAAGCACCAAAGCGAAACGCCTTAGCGAGCGTGGCCATTGGGACCGGCACCATTTCGTTGGACCACTGCTAACTACTCTCATTGTCATTACCACCCGAGAGAGTCAATTTTCATGCAGACAGTGACGCCGAGGCAGCTTCAAGAGTGGGTCTGCTATCTTGGAAGGCTCTTCAACGTGGCGACATATTTGGCACCCACAACGTGTGGCGATAAAACCACTACAACATGGAATCTGCTGAACCAGACGAAACTCTGCAAGCAGCGGAGAGAGCAAAATTACAATTGCTACACTGTATAGAATGTTTTCGTTCTGTACGAGTAAGTCATCATGATGCTAAGCAAGGCAACAGCTGAATATCGCAGACCATTAAGCATGAACTCCATGAAATAGATAAAACCATAAATATTGAGAAGTGTCTAAAATAGCGTATGAGACACGTGTTAAAATTGTTCACAGCTTCTTACTCACCATTTTAACCAGTTGTCACAAATAACTATTATCACTTGGATGTGTTTTCTGGTAAAAAGAGGTGCATGGACAGCAGATATTGGAGACGGATGATGAACATGCAGACATGTTTTATTGCAATCAGTTCTGTCCTAGAAGCAGTGCTGCCACACCAAGAGAATAACTAACCAGTTTTATCCGATTGCAAGAAGCAGATGGAACAACTTTTGGTTTACAGCAGGAAAATAAGCCGCTTTCTTGTAGAGCATGCCATGATTATTTAAAGAAGCGCCACTGGTTAATGGCAGAAATCCTGCTCGTAAACGTGAAAGTTTTAACGTGACCCGCCGGTGCAGGTGTTGCCAACACAACCTCACGTTCGCGTACTTCCAAAAATAGAATTGTTATTCCAAGCTCGCGTCATGCTGCAAGTGTTTTTAATTTCTCTTCACACTCCGACCAGAATTATAATACTATTCTTTTAATTCTATCTATCTATATATATAAATGAATCGCTGAAATGTATGTACGCATATCACTTCCGAACAACTGCATCAAATTGAACAATTCTTTTTTTTTTTTTTTTTTTCGTTATTGTCACGACAAGGTTTGTGGGAAAGAATATGGTTAAAAATAGTACGGGAAAATATTTAAAAGCTCATAATATGAATAAAAACCGTGCCAAACGAACGTATTTCGGCTAATAGCCACCAGATGGCAGTGGTATCACGGAAATTTGTTGCTAAATGGTCGTAGTACTGTATATTCTTCCCTGACCATTCAGTGTTAAGGTAACGCACCAGTTTATCGATGCAATGACGCAACGCAGCAGTGAAATTCAAATACATGTTTATATATTAACTGTCCTCTCTTTACTCCTATTGTTTAAAATAAAGCAGCAAAAAGCTTTCCTGGCGACTAACAGCTAGAGTAAGTACTTATTTATTTGCCACTAGATGGCAATAGTGGTATTTTACCTTCCCATCCAATGTTAAGGTAACGCAACAGTTTATCGAGACGACACAACGCAGCAGTGAAATTCAAATACATTTTTATGTATTAACTGTCCTTTCCTTACTCCTATCGTTTAAAATAAAGAAGCTTTCCTGGTGACAAACACCTAAAATGCGTACTTATTATTTCCCACCATATGGCCGTAGTACCTCCTGCTCTATTTTTCTTCTTCAATGCTAAAGGAATGCACCCGGTTATGGAGACAATAACGCAAAATAACTGTGGAGATAAAATATATTTCTTATGTATTAACTATTGTTCCCTTGATCATATCGTATAAATAAAGAAATAAGTATATTTTTGTTGTAATTCTTTAAAATGAACAAGTTATAAACAACGCACGGAACCATTAACCCTTCTTGAAATCTGAAAATGGCGGAGAAATGACGGGACCCGTTTTAGGTTTAACTTCCTATTGCAGATGTTGGTTATTTGACGTTATGTGGTACATGAGCTAGCTAAAGAACATGAAGATACCCGCGTCACCATCGCACTGCAATTGCGCTGCCCTTAATACATTTGATCAAGTAATATTTTGGGTTAAATAGGGAAATTACACAAAGCTATCATCAAATAAAAGCTTATCAACTGCCCAACCAGATCTACTTGCTCTTCGACGAACACCTAAAATACGTACTTATTTATTTACCACCAGATGGCCGTAATGCCTACTGCTTTATTTTTCTTCTCCATTCAGTGCTAAGGGAATGCACCCGGTTAAGGAGATAATGACGCAAGATAACTGTGAAAATCAAATATATTTCTTTCCTGGCGAAGAACACCTAAAATACGTACTTATTTATTCGCCACCAGATGGCCGTAGTACTTATTGCTTTATTTTTCTTCCTCAATGCTAAGGGAATGCACCCGGCTATGGAGACAATGACGCAAGATAACTGTGACAATGAAATATATTTCTTATGTATTAACTATGGTTCCCTTGGTCACATCGTTTAAATAAAGAAATAAGTATATTTTTGTTGTAATTCTTTAAAATGAACAGGTTATAAACTATGCACATAACCATTAACCCTTCTTTGGTCGCCCTCCGTGGTGTAATGGTTACCATGCTGACTTCATGTACCCAAGGTCGCGGGTTCAAACCCGGCGGCGGACGATGGATTTTTTTCGGGTGTAAAAATCCTTAGCATGGTTTCCTTTGGAAGGGAAGTAAAGCCGTTGGTCCCGTGTCGTAGATTTACGGCACCTGATAGAGAGGCCTCTGAGCAAAATTAAGCGGTCTTTCACGCCCAATTCAGAATGGGACGCTGAGAACCACAGCAGTTAAAGAGCGTCCATAAATAACACGCCATGTTTATTAACCCTTCTTGGAATCTGAAAACGCCGGAGAAATGACGGGACCCGTTTTAGGTTTAACGTCCTATTGCAGATGTTGGTTATTTGACGTTATGTGGTACATGAGCTAGAGAAAGAACATGAAGATACCCGCGTCACCATCGCACTGCAATTGTAGTGCTCTTAATACATTTGATCAAGTAATATTTTGGGTTAAATGGAGAAATTACTATCATCAAATAAAAACTTATCAATTGCCCTACCAGATCTACTTGCTCTTTAGTTATGTCATTGTTAGCCTTAAAAATGGCTGTTCTGACATAGGTGAAAATAGAGAAAGAGGTGGAAAACATTGTGAGTAAAGGAAAGAAAGAGATTCGGAAGATGCATGAATGTTATTGTGACTGTCTCCTTAACGTAATTCATTACCTATGCCAGCGTTTACCCGCCACACTATGAAAGGGCTGCCATTACCGTTATGCCAATGACATCCTTGCTTACCCACGCTGTTAACCATGTCATCCTTTCCACAATACCTTATGGGCGCGCTGAGTTCGTCCTTTTCGCAATACCAACTATATATGCTACATTGGGTAGATTATAGCACTTCATTGCACTTTTCAGATGCTTTAAAGGCATTATTAGACATTTGCAATGGTAAATTTCTGTTGACACTTCTACTGGCCTCATTTCGTTTCCATCACATTTCTGTCTCTTCACAACGTCAAAGGAAGAATTAATATGGAAAGTGTTTCCAAATATTTGTGCAAATTACAAAAACTATGCTTGATTGAGCGAACGAGCCACTTTAGCAGCCACTAATAAGAATGTAGATTATTTGAATATAAAAATTTAGGTTAAAATTGATGGACAACTGTATTCATTTAAGTCGATCAATTCCATTACCAATCCAAATGAAGTCGTCAGTCATCTTACTGAATTCCTAAATTCATTGGATTTACCAGGAACACCACCACACAATTTACAGCTCAAGGTTGACTTGGTGATAATTATGCTACGCAATCTCAATCAGCCAAAATTATGCAGCGGAACAAAACTCACTGTTAAAAAGTTGTGAAAAATTTGATTTAAGGTACTATAACATCGGAAAGCTCAAAGGCGAGGATTTACTTATTCCAAGAATACCGCTAATGTGAACCGACTTTCCTTTTGAATTTAAGTGTGTTGTTTCCGGCGCGTCTTGCATTCACAATGAAAATAAATCCCAAGGTCAATCGTTAGAAGTGTGTGGATTATACCTTCAATTGTCGTGTTTTTCGAATGGGTAGATGTAGGTTGCGTGCTCGAGAGTCGGCAAACCATCGCCGCTATTTGTTTTCTCTCCGGAAGTAAGCTTGTACATTACAACAAAGTATTGTCAAATTATGTAATTGTAATTTTACTCCGTTGCATGGTCGTACTGTAAACGGAACAATTTGTTTGCGTTCTTTTCATTAGACACGCCACTCGTGCTAAGCCGGGGCGAGCAGCTAGTTTTAGCAGCCTCAAAGTGACAAGTCTTATCATTTCTACTCTTACCTTGTATTGCATCCAAAAATTCCATACCGAAATTTCACCAGAAATACACTTGTTAGGTTCCCCGTATTTAAAAAAATGTGATGTGTTCCATTCACATGACTTTCTCTACTTCTGTGCAACAAATTATTGTTAAAAACCTTATGCTTCTGTTTACTTCATGCTAATCGAGGAAAAATTAGCAGAAATAGTCTTGTTACTTGCTTCCTTGTAAGTAGAAGCGAAATAAGGGAGTATCATAGGTTAAAGTGATAGACAAAAGCTGGTTGCTATGTGACTGAAGTTCTTTTGTTTCTATGGACAGGAGTTGGGAAATTCCTGCATGAGAAAAGCAGAAGTTTTTTAAAGCTGAAACCAATAACGAGGAGTATCTCAAAACGATCAACTCCATGAAAAAATGTATATGACATAAATTGTGTGTTTTAACGAGCTCTACATTTTCTGTTGAGTAAGTTTTTGTCTATCTCTTGCGGTTTGACAGTTATGCACAATTCCGCAAAATTCGTCTAGAATAAAGTAGTTTTCAGACGCTATACCCAGAAAATTCAAGATATACATTTCATTTGTCAGCTAAATATCTTTAATATACGATATTTTAATCAAAATCGTTAGAGCCATGTTTGGCAAAATCAAAATTTTCGAAACTTTTCCCATGTAAATGGTAGTTGGGGGTGGGAGCATGTTCTTGAAAACCTTCTTGTCGCATCCCTGGAAGATACTGAACTTAAATACTAAGTTTGGTATTTAACCGACTTTTCGTTTTTGAGCTATGCTGTACACACACACACACACACACACACACACACAGACACGTGGTCACGTGTGTGTGTGTGTGTGTTCGTTTGTGTGAACACGATAACTCAAAAACAAAAAGTGGGTAAAATACCAAACTTGGTAATTAAATTTAATGTCTTCCAGGGATGCGACAAGAAGATTTTGAGAAAAATCCCCAACTCTAACTACCCTTTACATTTTTTAGAATTCCTCAAAAATGGCTGTAAGGATTTTGAAGAAGGTCTCTCATATTTAAGTTAATTACATGACAAATAAAATGTATATTTTGAATTTCCAATAGCCTTTGTAGATCTCTTTATTCTGGATGATTTTTTTTAATCTTCCGAAATCGGTAAACCGTAAGCGATAGACTAAAACGTATTATACAAAAATGTAGATCTCGTTAAACCACACAATTTATGTCATATACATTTTTTCGTGGAATTGGCCAATTTCGAGACGTTGTTTGTTATTGATTTCAGTTTTAAAATACTTAAAGGTTTGTCATACGTTTCTCTCCTGCCCACGCAACGAAGCGGATCTCAGTCCTATAGCAACCTATTTTAAAACATGTGACTGTCGGTTTAGCCTACTTTCCCTTCTACTTACAGGGAAGCAAGTAATAAAACTATTTCTGTTTCTCGATTAGCAGGAAGTAGATACAAGATTAATCTTACTACAATAATTTGTTACAGAGATGTAGAGAAAGTCATGTAAATGGAACAGATCATATGTTTACTTTCTCTATCACATGCGTATAACAGGTAGGGAAGATATTGTTTTCCACCCAAAAATTCGATACCAGATAACACCGGAAATTCTTGACACCAGCCGAATAAAAAAAATGTGATGTGTTCCATTCACATGACTGTACCTCTCTGACGAAAGAATGCAGTTGTTAGGGCAGGTGGCTGGTGTAGCATGGCACCGTTTCGAGCGCTCACAGAAGCATGGAATATAGTGCAGTGCAGTCTCATCATCTAAATATGCCTTTTTGGAATCAAGGGTCATCAATTTCTCGGAATCCAATTTATATGTGGAATGCAATTCCAACTCTACTACAGTAAATATGCTACAAAGCTTGACTGGCAGTCACACGTGTGTGTGTGTGTGTGTGTGTGCGCGCGTGTGTGTGTGGACGTCAAATAAAATATCATGTCAAATTAACAATTATCAGAATAAACACAAAACATGCCTTATCACAGGAGATGCTTGGAAGTTCCTGAATAGCAGTAACCTTGTATGGTTTGAGTTTTAAAAGTTTTGTTGTTTTCCATGCTGAAACTTTCGGAATGTCAGTTTCCTGTCCAAGACGCCCAACAGATTTTCGAGGTGACCGTTTTCCGATGTCTAATTTCTGCACACGCCTGTTTACCTTTCTTCTCCTATCACAAATTGATCCCGTCTCGCTGAATTTATTTACACGCAAACGAACGGCTTCTTTACTCGAAAAACTCACACCATGAATTTTAATTTGAAATTGCCTTACAACTTCCCTACAAGATGATATAAACGCATACATATCAAACATAAACACTCTTTTTGGTACTGTATACTGTAAGCAAAACTAAAGATTGCTAATGTTATTCACGTGTGAACTGCACTAGAACAGAAGTAAGACTGACGCACGTGTGACGACAGAACGGAGGTAAGGCGCGCGCAAGAAAATACAGTGTACAACCAACGGGCCGTTTCTTGGCGGCCAAGTTTTGTAACAAACGTACTGTACTATGTACATTGTACGTGGAGAGGTTCTAAAATTGACTTTTTTGGATTAAAGGGTCCTCAGTATTTTCAAGGAAATTGTGGTATTGAATCTATAGTTGGTATGCAATTTCTACACAACTATGTACACTATAAGTGGTAAGGTTCTAAAAAATACATTTTACTTTCTCTACACGCACTATAATGATGAAGATGCCGCTGATTTGTGTGTAGGGTGCTACTACAAAGGCTATTAGCACATCTTTACAATAAATTGTTGTTAAAAAGCTTATACTTCTATTTAATTCATGCTAATAAAAAAAATTTAGAGAAATAGTCTTATTACTTGCTTCCTTGTAAGTAGAAGCGAAATAAGGGAGTACCATAGGTTAAAGTGATAGTCAAAAGCTGGTTGCTATGTGGCTGAAGTTCCTTTGTTTGTATGAACAGGAGTTGACAAATTACTATATGAGAAAACTATAAGTTTTTCAAAGCTGAAACAAAAACAAGGGATATCTCAAAAACGATGCACTCCAGGAAAAAAATCTGTAACATAAATTGTGTGTTTTAATGTGCCCTACATTTTTTTATGTGATAAGTTTTTGTCCATCTCTTACGGTTTGCAGTTATGCAAAATTCCGTAAAATTCATTCAGAATAAAGCAGTCTTCAGAGGCTATTCCCAGAAAATTCAATATATGTATTTTATTTGTCAGGTAAATATCTTTTAATATATGCAATTTTAATCAAAATTGTTAGAGCCATTTTGAGAAAATAAAAATGTTCGATAAAAGTTCGATGTAAAGGGTAGTTTGGGGTGGGGGAACTCTAAAAATATTCGTATCGCATCTCTAGAAGATGCTAAACTTAAATACAAAGTTTGGTAATTTACCGACTTTTCGTTTTGAGTTATCGTGTTCACTGACACACATTTTTCGAAAATGTTTATTAATTTCTCTACACGCACTATGTATAGTGTATAAAGAAGGTGTTGCACTTCACCCAAAAATTCGATACCGAGATTTCACCGGAAATATATGTTTTAGGGTCCCCTGTATAAAAAAAATCATTTTCAGAAAAAGGTGCGTGTGCATGTGTGTGAGTGTGTGAGAACACGATAACTCAAAAACGAAACGTCGGCAAAATACCAAACTTGGTATTTAAGTTTAGTATCTTCCAGGGATGCGACACGAAGCTTTTGAGGAAAATTCCCCTACCCCAAACTACCCTTTGCATGGAACTTTTTTCTAAAATTTTGATTTTGACTTCACTTTAATCTATAATATTCCCATATTTCACTTCTACTTACAAGGAGGCAAGTAATAAGATTATTTCTGTTATTTTTGTTGTTGTTGTTGATTACCATGAAGTAAAGAGAAGCGGAGTTATATAGAAAGTCATGTGAATGGAACACAGATTTTTTTTGGATACATGGGACCCTAAAACATATATTTCCGGTGAAATCTCGGTATGGAATTTTTGGGTGGATTGTAATTTCTTCTTTGTGCACTATGTACATAGTACGTGTAGAGGAAGTCAAAATACAGCTGAAGTGACACTTGTATCGATAAAACAATGGAGACAAAATATGATTAAAACCGATATAAAAGCTTCACATATCACTCCATTGTTTGGCATCAAAATATATAAAATAAAATAAAACCAGATTCTTAAGGCATACGTCACTTTGGATAACAATTTAAAAACTTTATCCGGACACGCACATCGGCTATAGAGTAAGTATTGTATTACACTCAAAAACTCGATACCGAGATTTTGTTTCCATCAAAAGGTCCGCGTGCTGGTATGTCTGTGGACAGCATTGCTTGAAAAGGAAAAATCGAAAAAATACTAAACTTGGCATTTAAGTTCATTATCTTCCAAGGATGCAAGACGAACATTCTGATTTTCTGGCAATAGCCCCAGCAGAGCTCTTCATTCTGCTTGAGTTTTGTATAACGGTTTGACCGTAGAGAGACATAAAAATATAGATCTTGATAAAACACAATTTATGCCATAAAGATTTTTACTTTCTCTACACTACTAGTACATAGTGTATAGAGAAGGTATTGCACTCCACCCAAAAATTCCATACCGAGATTTTACGTTGTAGGGTCCAAAAAAAGCATTTTCAGAAAAAGGTTCGCGCGCGTGTGTCCGTGTGTTTGCTGTGAACACGATAGCTCAAAAACGAAAAGTCGGTAAAATACCAACTTGGTATTTAAGTTTAGTATCTTCCAGGGATGCGACACGAATATTGAGAAAAATCCTCCCACCCCAAACTGGAACTGTTTTCGAAATGTTTGATTTTCTCCAATAGGGCTCTAATGATTTTGATTAAAATTTCGTAGATTAAAGATATTTACCTGACAATTAAAATGTATATCTTGAATTTTCTGGGAATAGTCTCTGAAGACTACTTTGTTCTGGATGAATTTTACGGAATTTTGCAGAACTGCTAAACTGTAAGTGATGGACAAAAACTCACAACACAAAAAATGTAGAGCACATTAAACCACACAATATACATTTTTTTTTTTCGTGGAGTTGATCATTTTTTAGATACAACTTGTTTTTGGTTTCAGATTTAAAAAACTTACACTTTTCTCATATACGAATTTAATAATTCCTGTCCATACAAACAAAGGAACTTTAGTCACATAGCAGCCAAGTTTTGACTATCACTTTAACCTATGGTACTCCCTTATTTTGCTTCTACTTACAGGGAAGCAAGTAATAAGAGTATTTCTGCTGATTTTTTCTCGATTAGTATGAAGTAAATAGAAGCATAAGCTTTTTAACAATAATTTTTTGTAGAGATATAGAGAAAGTCATGTGAATGGAACACATCAGATTTTTCTTGTAGAGTTGACCGTTTTGGAGATATTCAATGTTTTTGGTTACTTTTCTAATACAGGAATTTGGCCACGTAAATAAACGGATTTCAATGCCACAGGGCAGTCTGCTACCATCAACACTTGCGAATGGAAGGTAATTCCACGCGGGCATCAAAATTAAAGAAAGGGCTGGAAAGCATTGGGATGGCGGGGCAGACAAACAGACGGAGTATTTGGAGACAAATTTAGAACAGGCTCTGTGATATTGACAGACAGCAAATAATTGCGCAATGCACGGAGAAGGTTTCATTAGAAGTACAGTCTGGGCTAAAATCGGAGTGGGGTATGGAGCAATACATCAAAACAGGTAGCAAACTCATTAGAGAGGGGCTCGCGTGGATAAGACTAGGAGCATGGAGGAGCTCAAACATTTCTGACGAGAATGGTACGAGAATTCTGTCCCATTTGCGAGGAGGAAATGTCGTGGACTCATATCTTGGCGGTACGGAGGAACGGCGGGAAAAATATTTACCGCGATTCTTTTCCTCCGCGAATGTAGAGCTAGAAGCATGTTGGACGCTACTGGCAGGCACGGATGACGTGGACGGGCTAGGTAAATTTATACTTGAGGCAAGACAGCTGAGATCTGAGAAGGCTGACAACAGAGAAGAGGGGGAGGGGTAAGAACAGTTAACAAAAGTGACTACATACATATATTTTATGTGATACTTATTCATTGTTGTGTTCTGGTTTTATACATTGTGTGTCTATTCTAATAGGGGACATTAATGGGTGGTAAATCTAAATTGCTGTAGTTGTCTTGCTTACTCTCTTAATTCTTTGTTGTAATATTGCTTTTTATTTTGTGTGGACCCGTGCGATTGTTGAGTTTCAATGTATGATATTGTTATGTCAATAAATACACTTATTAAAACATTTGGCTGACGTGTATTCCCTTCTACTTACAACGAACAAAGCAATAAGACCGTTTCTGTTTAATTCGATTATCATGACGTAGATAGAAGAATAATCTTACTAACAATAATTTGTGACAGATGTAGAGAAAGTCATGTGAATGGAACACATCAGATTTTTCTTGTAGAGTTGATCGTTTTCGAGATATTCATTGTTTTTGGTTTCAGTTTTGAAACACTTTTCTAGTAGGGGAACTTGTTACACCTGACCACGTAAAGAAACGGATTTCAATCCCATGGCAACCACATTTTAAAACATTTGACTGTCGCTTTAACCTAGTGTATTCTCCTATTTCCCTTCTACTTACAAGGAAGACAATTTCCGTTAATGTTTATTTCGATTAGATGAAGTTGATAGAAGAATAAGCTTACTAAGACTTATTCTTTATAGAGATGTAGAGAAGGTTATATGAATGGAACGCATCAGTTTTTTTTTTTTTTCATTTACGGTTCTCAAAATATGCTTTTCCTGAGAAATACCGGTATTGAATATTTAGATGGTGGCAATACTCCCTACTATGTGGTAGAGGAAGTCCTTCCTCTGAAAGCGTCAGTGCCGGTAATGTATAATCCATTTGGCACTGCTGTGGAAGCAATGATCACTGAGCTATGAAAGACATCACAGTCACAATATGGAAATCAATTCCTCATCATGCCGCGTGAAACAGATGGCGTCTATCTGCTGAGATAACCTCTTATCGTAAATGTCCTGCAAGACTGATGTGCCTTATCATTGTCTTCAGACGGCACTTGCTGGGCTCGAGATAACTATGAAAGAATACCTTGTCGGAATGTATAGAGAAAGTATTGCATTCCACCCAAAATTTTGATACCGAGAAATCACAGGAAATATATGTCTTGAGAGCTTACGGTTTGAGGTTATGTAAAATTCATTCAGAACAAAGGAGATTTCAGATGCTATTGCCTCAAAATACAAAATATACATTTTATTTGGAATGTAAATAACTTTAATACACGGCATTTTAATAAAAATCAACACTTTCGAAAAAAAATAATAGAAGCAAACCGCACTTGGAGTTGGGCGCATTTTCTTGAAAGTCTTCGTGTCGCATCTTGAGAAGATACTGAACTTAAGTTTGGTATTCAACCGCCTCAGGTCGCGTTTCTAAAAATGCTTTATTACTTTCTCTATACGTCGCCCTCCGTGGTGTAATGGTTAAGTTACCATGCTAACCCAATGTCGTGCGTTCAAACCCAGCAGAGAACGATGGATTTTTTCGGGTGTAAAAATCCTTAGCAGGCTTCCTTCGGAAGGGAAGTAAAGCCGTTGGTCCCATGTCGTAGACTTACGGCACGTAAAAGAACTTCAAGCCTGACAGAGGGGCCTCTTAGCAAAATTAAGCGGTCTTTCACGCCCAATTTAGAACGCTGAGCCATAAATAACACGCCATTTCATTTATACGTACACAGTGTATAGAGAAGGTATGGTAATGCAACCAAAAATTAGGTACCGAGATTTCACCGGAAATATGTTTTGTGACCTCCTGAACGCAAAAAAAAAAATGTTTAGAAAAAGGTCATGTATGCGTGTGTAAGAGTGGGCAGCATAGTTCAAAAACGAAAACTCCGTTAAACCCAAACTTGGCATTTAAGTTCAGTATGTTCCAAAGATGCGAAACAATGATCCCCCCACCCCCAAATATCCTTTACATGGAAAACATTTAGAAAATGTCGATTTTATAAAAAATGGCTCTAATGACTTTGATTACAATACAGTACATGTTGAATTCTCTAGGAATTGCGGAGGACGATGGATTTTTTGCGGGCGTAAACATTTTTAGCATGGTTTCCTTCGGAAGAGAAGTAAAGCCGTTGGTCCCGTGTCGTAGATTTACGGCACTAATCCTTGTTTTTGGTTTCAGTTTTAAAATACTTATTCAAACAGTTTTCAATCCCATAGCAACCACATTTTAAAACATTTGACTATCACTTTATCTAGTGTATTCCCTTTTACTTACAAAGACATGTTTATCTCGATCAGCATGAAGTAGAGAAAGTCATGTGAATGGAACACATCAGATAGTGCAATGCACTCATATGACAGGAGGGCCCACAATTGGGGAAATATACTATTCTTTCTGTTGAATTGTAAAGGGCTAGAAATGCTAGTGAATTTTTAGCAGTTAAAAGCCGCTAAAAGGATCGATTTAGGCATACAAATGCTGAATTAGCAAAGAGGCTCGATTGGTGTATACATGTTTTTCTGTCTCCTTTACTAAACACACAAACATGAGACTTTTAAATCACAAGTGAATGTCTCAAGTCAGCAAGTTCGTGTTACCGTTTTCTTTATGACTAGCTTTACAGTTGATGACATTACGCTGTTCCGAGGCTCTTCCACAAAGTGACACAACGAAACTTTATCACTTTCTCTACACACAGTGTATAGAGAAGGTATTGTATTGCACCCAAAAATTCAATAACGAGATTTAATCGGAAATACATGTTTTGGGTCCCCCTGAATCAAAAAAAAATTCTCCAAACAGGTCCGTGTGTGTCTGTGGACAGCATAGCTCAAAAACGAAAAGACCGTTGAACACCAAACTTGTTTAGTAACTCTTTTTCTCGACGTAATCTTCATTGCTATCAAGCTATTTATGGTCACGTGGTATCGGTTATTCAATGCACATGTTATACTTTTCTACCTTCGTTGTTTTGAATGCACAAAGTTTAGGCCAATCGAATTTTATAGTCAAATAACGCAAGTGTATAGTGATAATGCAATGAACGAGTCCTCAGTGAGGAAATGGCACATAATTTACAAGTAATCAAGGAAGAACACAACAGTGTGTACGATAAAGACCGGAGTGGAAGTTCATGAGCAGTTGAAAGCAAATGCTGATAAAAGAATTGAGAAAAATCGGTGTTTAACTTTGGTCACCGTACATAACTTTTCGGATGGAAAAGATTTCCCAGTCATGAAGACCTCAAAGTAGCTCAGATGTTTAGCGGTGAAAGAGTATTAACACCTGTACCACGTGACAATAAATGCCTTGATAGCAATGACGATTACGTTGAGAAACAGCATAAGGTAGTGAATAAAGTTTTGTGTTGATAACTTTCCTTATTGCTTAGTTATGCCAAATCGAGGGGCACTTTCTGGATGACCCTCCTATATAGAATACACGCCAACCTTTTACACAGCAAAAGTGGATGCAAATTCTGCTATTTAGTCAAGAGTTTTGCCAGGATGTTTCTTAAATAGGCTAGATTTCAAGCTATACGCAATTTATGATTTCACATAACTAACTGCTGCTGTATAAATGCTACGATTTTGGGATAGCATATCTAAATGTTCAACAATTCATGGGATTCAATCATTCTTTCTTACAAACTGTCAACTACCGGAAAAAAAACTGATGTGTTCCATTCACATGACTTTCTCTACATTTCTGCAAAAATACTATTAAAAAGATTATGCTCCTATTTACTTCATGCTAATCGAGAAAAAATTAGCAGAAATATTCTTATTACTTGCTTCCTTGTAAGTAGAAGCGAAATAAGGGAGTACCATAGGTTAAAGTAATGGTCAAAAGCTGGTTGCTATGTGACTGAAGCTCCTTTGTATGGACACGAGTTGACAAATTCCTGTATGAGAAATTATGTTTTTCAAAACTGAAACCAATAACAAGGAATACCTTAAAAAGGATCAACTCCACGAAAAAAATTTACATAACAAAAATTGTGTGTTTTAACCTAAGTTTTTGTCCATTTTTAATGATTTAGCAGTTATGCAAAATTCTGTAAAATTCATCAAGAATAAAGTAGCCTTCAGAGGCTATTCCCAGAAAATTCAAGATATACATTTTATTTGTCAGGTAAATATCTTTAATATACGGTATTTTAATCAAAATTATTACAGGCATTTTTTAGAAAAATCAAAATTTTCGAAAAAAGTTGCATGTAAAGAGTAGTTGGGATTGGGGGGGTTTTCTTGAAAATGTTTGGAAGATATCAAACCTAAATGCCAAGTTTGGTGTTTAACGTACATTTCTTTTTTGGCCTATGCTGCACT
The DNA here is from genome assembly GCA_030762935.1 of Hymenopus coronatus. NCBI lineage: Eukaryota > Metazoa > Arthropoda > Insecta > Mantodea > Hymenopodidae > Hymenopus > Hymenopus coronatus. Next base: position 4,823,078 of record CM060894.1, read on the forward strand.
CTCTCTATCCTTATGAACACTGTACATACGGGGCTAGAGAAAGTAAAAGGTATACAATAAAATTGTGTAGTAAACTTTTGCCTATCTCTTATGGTTTACAAATTAGAGGTCTTCAGAGGCTATTAACATATACACTTCATTTCCCATCTAAATATCTTTACCATACGTTATTTTAATCAAAATCGTTAGTCATTTTTGAGAAAATCAACAATTTCAAAAAATATTCCAAGTAAAAGGTAGTTTGATGTGGGGGAATTTTCTTGAAAATCTTCATATCCCATCTTGGAAGATACTGAACTTAAATATCAAGTTTGGTATTAAGACGACTTTTCGATTTGAGGTATGCTGCCCACACACGCCGGTCATATTTCTAAAAATCTGATGTATTCCATTCATATGACTTTCTCTACATCTCTGCAATAAATTGTTAAAAAGCTTATTCTTCAATTTACTTCATGCTAATCGAGATAAACATTAGCAGAAATTGTCTTATTGCTTACTTCCTTGTAAGTAGAAGCGAAATCAGGGAATACACCAGACTAAAGCGATAGTCATATGTTTTAAAAGCGGGTTGCCATGTGGTTTAAATCCGTTTCTATCCAGATATTTTTAATCTGAAACAAATAACAAGGGATGTCTCAGAAATCGTCAATTCCACGAAAAAAAAAATGTATATTTCATAAATTGTGTGTTTTAACGTGATCTACTTTTTTCTACAGTAAGTTTTTTTCTGTGTCTAACGGTTTACCAGTTACGCATAATTCATTGAGAATGAAAAGGTCATTATACGTTATTCCCAGAAAATTAAAGATATATATTTTATTTGCCATGTAAATATCTCTAATATACTGTATTTTAACCAAAGTCTTTAAAATAATTTTTGAGAAAATCAAAATTATGGAAAACTTTCCATGTAAAGAGTAGTTCGTAGGGCGCGGGGGATATTCTTGAAAATCTTCGTGTCGCATGCTTGGAAGAAACCAACATTCTAAAAATGTATTATGTATGTATATATAGGAGAGCCTAAAACGTGTATTTCCGGTGAAATCTCAGTATCGAAGTTTAAAAATCTGAGGAGTTCCATTCACATGACTTTTTCTGCATCTCTGCAACAAACTATTATTAAAAAGCTTATGCTTCTATTTACTTCATGCTAATCGAGAAAAAATCAGCAGAAATAGTCTTATTACTTGCTTCCTTGTAAGTAGAAGCGAAATAAGGGAGTAGCATAGGTTAAAGTGATAGTCAAAGGCTGGTTGCTATGTGACTGATGTTCCATTGTTTGTATGGACAAGAGTTGACAAATTCTTGTAAGAGAAAAGCATGTTTCACAAACCTGAAACCAAAAACAAGGAATATTTAAAAAACGATCAATTCCACGAATAAAGAATTATGTAATATAAATTGTGTGTTTTAATGTGTTCTACGTATTTTTTGGTAAGTTTCTGTCAATCTCTTACGGTTTAGCAGTTATGCAAAATTTCGTAACATTCATCCAGAATAAAGTATTCTTCAGAGGCTGTTCACAGTAAATTCAAGATATACGTTTTATTTGACGGGTAAATACCTTAAATATACGATATTTTAATCGAAATCGTTGGAGCCATTTTTAAGAAAATCAAAATTTTCGAAAAAAAAGTCCATGTAAAGGTTAGTTTGGGATGGGGTGATTTTTCTCAAAATCTTCGTGTGGCATTCCTGGTAGACACCAAACTTCAATACCAAGTATGGTATTTTACCGACTTATCGTTTTTGTGTTACTGAAAGTGCTTTTTTTTGGATAGTGCGTGTACAGAAAGTAAAAACACAAACAACCACATTTGATTGATAATTATCTTGGGACATATTCACGTAATTTGTGTTAAACACTTCGCTGAGGTGACTAGTGCAGTCACATGACACGCGCAAGACATGCAAATGTAACGTGTCTTAGAACAGTCAGGTAAACTGAGACAAACGTTAGTGTACACAGCGCCGTTTATCGGCAGTCTGTGTGTTACAGAATTGTATATACTCACTGGCTGTGAACAACGCAGCATCAGGGAGCGAATCACTTACCTGGAAACAACAAAGAAATATCATTTCATCAGTATCCTAACACATACATGTGAATTATTGCCTAACACAGAAAAAACAGTTCCCTTGAATGTCAATTAAGCAGAAAGAAATTACACAATGAACCAATTCTATATGATATACCATCTGTAAAATCTTTGTTTTCTATGCACAAACTTGTTCTACTGTCTACTTCATGCTAATCAAGATAAACGCTGTAAGAAATGTTCTTATGTGTCTTGTATTTATTTATAAGGGAAATCAGGAAAAACAACGCTTATGCGATAGTCAAACTTTTTAAGAGCTTGTCGCTATGTGGTGTCCTTGAAATTTCGCTCTCTTTGCATGACTGACAACAAAAATTTAAAAAAAATAATATCAATATATGTGACAGAAATATTGTGTTTTAGCGAGTTCAACATTAATTGTTTAGTATTTTTTATTGCTTGACTTACATAACTTGGTGACAAAAAAAGTGAAGATCCCAAGTGATACAAATGGGATGTGTTCTATTCACATGACTTTCTCTACATCTTAGTAACAAATTATTGCTAATAAGCGTATTCGTCTATTTCATGCTAAAACATTAACAGAAATTGTCTTATTACTTGCTTCCTTGTAAATAGGGAAATAAGGGAGTATACTAGGGTAAATGGACAGTCAAATGTTTTAAAATGGTTCTATGGGACTGAAATCCGTTTCTTTGCACGGCCAGGAGTTCACAAGTTGTATAAGAAAGTTGGGTATTTTAAAACTTAAACAACAAGGGATATCTTAAAAAAGGGCCAGATCCACAAAAGAAAAAAAAAATGATATAAATTGTGTGTTTTAAGGAGAGCTACATTTTTTGTGTGGTAGGTTTTTGTGTATTTGATACGGTTTACCAATTATACAAAATTCAGAAAAATTCGTCTTGAATAAAGTAGTCTTCAGAGGTTATTCCCATAAAATTCAAGATATACATTTTATATGGCATGTAAATATCTTAAATATAAGAGATTTTAATCAAAATCGTTGGAGCCATTTTTGAAGAAAAAAAATGTCGATATGTTCCGTGTAAAGGGTAGTTGGGGATGGAGGGGGGAGACCTTTACTTAGTGACTATCGCTTTAGCCTAGTGTATTCCGTTATTTCTTTTCTACATACAAAGAAGCAAGCAATAAAGACAATTATTTAGCATGAATAATCTTGTAGAGAAAGTTGTGTGAGTGGAAAACATTAGATTTTTCTTTTAGTTTCTTTGCTGGTTGTCCCAATGTGCACATTCCGCCAAAATAATCACCCAGTCTTGGTTCATGTAACAGAATATAAATCACGAGGGCAGTTAAACAACTGCGTACTCTCATGTTTATACCTGATAGATAGATTTTGATACCGTTTAGTTAGTTATACGGAAGTGGGATGTTGGAACCTTGGCTACAAGTTGAGCAACACCTGTGTCGAGTTAACACATACAGGAAATTGCTTGCGCGCGCACGTGATTCTGATGATTCAGCAGACATCTTGTTATTCACGCCCTTAACTAACTCTTATCTATTTCTTTAACTTCTCTGGCGACATTATTAGCAAGATGTGGTCTCAATACTGTTGCCAACCTTTGCAACAAGACGTTATATTATGTTCCGTATAACTACAGGCAAACGTTTTTGTCTTAAAACAACTGAGAAAGTTGTCGAAATAAAAAATATCTGATGTGTTCCATTCACATGACTTTCTCATATAGGTGGAGTAGTTTACGGATCATCAGCCTGCAGTATTTCTCTAACTTCTCTGGTGACAATATTAGGAGCATATTGCTTTAACACTGTTGCCAACCTAAGCTACAAGACGCTTAACGATAAATGAGAAACTGTTGAATTAAAAAATTGCTGTGTTCCAGTCATATGACTTTCTCTACCTGTTCGGCAACAAACCATATTAACTCCGTGACGCACTTGGCCTAGCGCCCGGCCCGAAGTCGTCATGACTGGAGGGTGAGACGAGTCCCTCTCGGCCGGTTGATGCAGTCTTCTCAATTCTCCACCTAGGACCTCACGAGGCTGAGTGCACCCCGAACCAGGTCTCCCAGCTGGGGAAAATTCCTCCCGCCGGTACCCGGAATCAACCCAGGTCTCCCACTTGGCAAGAAGACGTCCAAAAATCTTCCCCCCTGTAACTCACCCTAAGCGAGATTCGAACTCGCGACCTGTTGAATGTGAGGCAGACACGCTACCCTGGCGGGCTAAAGTGAGTCAAATGTCTTAAAAGCTGGTTGCAATGTAAAAAATTGAAGTTCGGTTCTTTTTCCCAGGCTGGCAGATGACAGGAAAGGAGAGCGCGTTTGACAAACGTAACATAGTTTAAATTGAAAATAATAAATAGATAGATCTCGAAAAAAATGCGTGACATAAATTATGGGGTTTAACATATATACATTTTTGTGAAGTTTCTACCTAGTTGGTCATACCGGATGATGAATGAAATTGATGAAATGATGCTCAAATGATCTCGGGGTCTCTGGAGCTTCGTCTTCTCAGGATAAGGGAAAACCCCGAAAAAAACCTTATCCAGGTAACTCACCCTAAGCGAGATTCGAACTCACGAGCTGTTGAATATGAGGCAGACACGCTACCACCACACTACCCAGGCGGGCACTGCCTTTCTCTTATGGTTTACTAGTTATGCAAACATTATTCAGAATGAACAGGTCTTCAGAATTTGTTCCCAGAAAATTCAAGATATACATTTTATTTTCGATATACATATCTTTAATACTTGGTATTTTAATCAAACTCGTTAGAGCTATTTTTGAGAAAATAAAAATGTTCGAAAATTTTTCCATTTATGTGAATGGGGACATTTTTTTAAAATCTACGTGTCGCATCTTTGGAAGATACTAACCTTAAATACCAAGCTTGGTATTTTAGATCTTAAGTTTTTAGGTGAGCTGTCGAAAAGCACTCATAGACACACACGGACCTTTTTCTAAAAATCCTTTTTTGGAGTCAGGTGACCTCAAAAGAAATTTCCGGTGAAATCTAGGTATCGAATTTTTAGGTGCAATACAATACCTTCTCTATACACTATGTACATAGTACGTGTAGAGAAAGTAAAAATGGCAGATTTGGTTTTACTCGAAGTTATATTTACTGGACACTACTTGTTTTCCTCGAACTTTTTTTACTTTCTCTACAAGTTAAGTACAAACTGGTATTTAAGTTTGGTATCCTCCAAGGATGCGAGACAAAGATTTTAAAAAAATCCTCCCAACCCAAACAACCCTTTATCTTGAAAATTTTGTTTTTCTCAAAAATGGCTCTACCGTGTACTAGAGCTATTTACATCATCAATTCTCTGGGATTAGCTTATGAAGACTGTTCATTCGGGATATAGTTGAGTTTTATGTCAGTGGTAAACTGTAAAAGATATACACAAACAACTTATGCCATGTATGTTTTTGTTGAAGAATTGGCTGTTTCCGAGATATCCGTCGTTATTCGTTTCAATTTTAAACTGCGCATCTTTCGTTTTTATCTCTCTTTAGTTTTTCTGAAATGCAAAGGGAACCGAACTTTAATTATTCAAACATCAACCGGCCTTTAAAAGCTGTTGCAGTTTCTTTGCTTTATATATTCCTCGGAGTTAGTGTAAACAGTCCGTGAGAGTTCACAGATATTCTTGGTTTAAACATTTCTGCAGGAGATTACGACATTCTAAGACTTACAAAGAAACAGTTTTCAAAACTTTAAATTGTTCCACACGATGCAGTTTTCCAAACAGAAGCTTCAAAGTGTTTATGCTTGGATAAAAATAGTACAAAAGAAAATTGATGGCATGATTTTTTTCTAATATCACCAGTGCTTGTGTAATTAAATAATAAACTTTATATTTCAATAGAAAAAATAAAAAATTAATAGAATGACAAATATTTTTTTCTCCTAAACTAAAATTGAAGAAAACTGTTACAGAGGCCAGGAGGGTCCAACTTATGTGTCTGAAGGGCTTTAGACTGAATACATGCAACTTAGAGGGAAAATGTTTTGTACTTTAAAACTTGATTTACAGTTTCTTCAACATGTTTACTTTCTCTATAGGCACCATGTACATAGTGTATAGAGAATGTATTGCACTCCACCAAAAATTCGATACCGAGATTTCACCGGAAATATATGTTTTAGAGTCCCCTTTATCTAAAAAAAGCATTTTAGGAAAAAGGTCCGTGTATGTGTGTGTGTGTGTGTGTGTCCGTGTGTCTGTGAACACGATAACTCAAAAACGAAAAATAGGTAAAATACCAAACTTGGTATTTAAGTTTAGTATCTTCCAGGGATGCGACACGAAGATTTTGAGAAAAATCCCCCAACCACCAACTTCCCTTTACATGGAACTTTTTTCGAAAATTTTGATTTTCTCAAAAATGGCTCTAACAAATAAAATGTATATCTTGAATTTTCTGGGAATAGCCTCTGAAGAGTAGTTTATTCTGGATGAATTTTACTGAATTTTAAATAACTGCTAAACCGTAAGAGATGGACAAAAACTTACAAAAAATGCAGAGCACGTTAAAACACACAATTTATGTTACATACATTTTTACATTCTCCATACGCACTATGTACATAGTGTATAGAGAAAGTATTGCACTCCACCAAAAAATTCGATACCGAGATTTCACAAGAAATATATGTTTTAAGGTCCCCAATATCCAAAAAAAGCATTTTCACAAAAAGCTCCGTGTGTGTAAGTGTCTGTGTATTTGGTATTTAAGTTTAGTATCTTCCAGGGATGCGACACGAAGATTGAGAAAAATTCCCCCACCCCCAACTACCCTTTACATGGAACTTTTTTCGAAAATTTTGATTTTCTCAAAAATGGCTCTAACGATTTTGATTAAAATTTCGTATATTAAACATATTTACCTCACAAATAAAATGTATATCTTGAATTTTCTGGGAATAGCTTCTGAAGAGTAGTTTATTCTGGATGAATTTTACTAAAATTTGAATAACTGCTAAACCGTAAGAGATGGACGAAAACTTACTACACAAAAAATGTAGAGCACATTAAAACACACAATTTATGTTATATACATTTTTTTCGTGGAGTTCGTCGTTTTTGTGACATTCCTTATTTTTGGCTTCTGCTATGAAAAACGTATACTTTTCTCATACAGGAACTTGTCAACTCCTATCCATATAGACAAAGGAACTTCATTGACATAGCAACCAGCTTTTGACTATCACTTTAACCTACAGTTGTCCCTTATTTCGCTTCTACTTACAAGGAAGCGAGTAATTAGACTATTTCTGCTATTTTTTTCTGATTAGCAGAAAGTAAATAAAAGTATAAGCTTTTTAAGAATAATGTGTTGCAGGGATATAGAGAAAGTCATGTGAATGGTACACATCAGATTTTTTGTCATTCAAGATATTCCACACAATGCACATTTTGTTTAAGCTCACTTAAATGTTTAGGATTGGCTCTTAAGAAGCAGAAAAGGGTTTCTGTCATATGATTTTTTTAAATTCCTAATATTATTCTAGATATTGATTTTAAAGTCAATTGTAACATAAAATTGCTTGAGTTTCTGTTTCTTGTTTTAATATTTTTATCTCCAGAACTAATTGTGGTACAATAAAGGCATATGACAGTTCTGTTCCTGATACCTAAATGCATATTTTGACAAATTAAAAAATAAAATCATTCATCATTTTCATCGTGTGGTGTGTTTTAAATTTGGCGCCAGAATTTTAATTTAAAAATCTGATGTGTTCCATTCACACGACTTTCTCTACATCTATGTAAAAATTATTGCTAAAAAGCTTATGCTTCTATTTACTTCCAAGTTTGGTATTCAACGGTCTTTTCGTTTTTGAGCTGTTCTGTCCACAGACACACAGGGACCTTTTTGTGGAGATGCTTTTTTTATTCAGGGGGACCCAAAACATGTATTTGCGGTGAAATGTCGGTATCGAATTGTTGGGTGGAATGCAATACCTTCTGTACATAGTACCTGTAGGGAGAGTAAAATTAATAGCTCAAAAACGACTCATGATACGTAAAGGCATGTTAAACATTTCAGCCTGATTAGATGAAAACTGTTGGATTAAGGATTTTGGGTGATGCATCCCCTTAATGATGTACATAGATGGAAGTATAATATTTTATAGGAATAGTTTGTTTGCAGAACAAGTAGAGAAAGTCACGTGAATGTAACACTGAGCACTGAATTCTATGTTATGCGGAACGTTGAACTTCTTTCACAAAAGAGGGAAGAAGAAAAGCTAAAAATAGGAAGAGACTAAAATAAGACAGTGGAGATAAGAGAATTTTTTTTCTCTGCCTAGAAAATAGTTCCCCAGCTCGCAATGGTTTGATCCACTTGTTTTTCTCGAATGTTGGGAGTTTGGTAAACGCCAGGCAACGGTGGTAGAAAAGCAATTTCGCCACCAGGAGCGGGCGGGATGTGCGCCTGGAACGTCCATTTCGACTGCGATGTGTCTCGTGTCACTTTTCTGAATGCGCAAGAAACGATGGAATGGCACACACTTGAAAACCGGGTTATTTAATGGAACGGTGGGATATAATGTAAAAGCTCTATCTACCTGGGCTACAGATGGCAAACATATCAGTTAAAGCTGATAGCTTCAAACCTTCAATATTAGAGGGCCTTTTTTTTTTTTTTTTTTCCAACCTCCGATACGCCACAAATAAAAGACAAGTTCAAAGAAAACAATTATTTTTACTCAAAGATTTGTATACTTTTCAACATAATCACCGAAAAGATAGAGACATTTATCGTACCTGTGCACAAATTTTGCAATACCCGCTTCAAAAAATGTTGCCGCCAATGATTTCAAATGAGCATTGACGTTCAAGGAGCCGATGGGTTGTGCCAGCAGTGTGTGGACGAGCGTTTTCATGAATCAACACAATTCCTGAAGTCAGCATTCCTCTTCGTTTGTTTTGAATGACTCTCCGCAAACGTCGTAAAGCACGAAGTATTTGGAAAATCAGGGTTAATATTTTATAAACAGTTGGTAGAATCATAAAAGATATTGAAGTATACAGATAGAGAAAGCAAACAATGGTTTTATTTATCATTCATTCGTATCACCCCTGATTAGTCGAATTTGCTCTACACGACGTAAGCAGTCGAGGCAAGAACCAGCAACTCACTGGCAAAACGTGTCGTGTCACGGGAGTAATACATTATATTAAAATGGGACAAATATACATCGGAAATGTCCAGAGAAGAAATGCTGAGAAACACGTCTAAGAGGGCAAGGACAAAGAAGTGGCACACGACCCAGTTAAGGGCAGGACAATGAACCGAAGGGGTTGGAAGTTCCACTGCCCAGGTTTTCCTATTGGACGAGCGACGCGACTTCACTTGCTATGGAAGACTCATTGGGTTAAGACGTGATAATTAATTACGCGGTGGAAACGAACGCGATAGAAACAAAGTTTATTTAATACACTAGAACAACGGCACGAGTAATGAGATGAAAGGCGAAGTCGCGTAAAGAGTAGTTGGAAAGGGGAAAACTTGTGTGAGTTCGAAGGCGGAAAATATTCCAGAAAATAAATAAACGAGTTCAATAGCAATCGTGAACTCAAAGGAAATCACTTGTGTCTTACTATACCTGAGAAAGATTCCATGCCAACATCTAAAACATCATGCGGGATTCGAACCCGGGTCCCACCAGCCACCTATTAAGAAACAGCAGCGAGAGGGCAGCAGCATCTTCATTAAAGGCACGTGTCAGCCATACGTCACAAAGATGAACTTTACCGTAACAACTAACAGGTTTAGATGCAGTTAAAAGCACCACAGTCTTAGCAACGTACACCATTCCATCTTAGACTGCATTCATAGCATGGAATATTAGGAATTTCTGTGACATGGCATCTTTCAGTTGCTTTCCAGTTCTTAGATGTGTCAGGAAAACTCGTTTTTCAAGATAACCCCAGAGTTAGTCGGTTTCAGATCTGAAGATCGTGGAGGGCACTTTGTTGGAAGGTGTTCGTTCACTGATGACACAGTTGCTAAAGATCTGGGTGGTTAATAGTGTTGGAGGGTGTAGTTCTGGAACGGAGCACCATCTTGCATGAACATAATGTCGTGATTCCTCAGTGACAAAATTCTGTAGCACGACACAAGAGCGCTCACGATTTACAGTAACTGTCTTATTCCATTGTTGTCTTCGAAGAAATAAGGAACAATGATACATTGTGAATTGTAACCACGTCATACAGTAAATTTTAAATCACGAGCAGCTTATTACTTTCTCTACACGTACTATGTACATAGTGTATAGAGAAGGTATTGTATTCCACCCAAGAATTCTATACCAAGATTTCACCAGAAATATATCTTTTGAGACTCCCTGAATAAAAAAGAAAAAGAAAAGCATTTTAAGAAAGGTGTGTGTGTTTGTGTGTGTGTGTGAGAGAGAGAGAGAGAGAGAGAGAGAGAGAGAGAGAGAGAGAGAGAGAGCAGCATAGCTCAAAAACGGTAAGTCCGTTAAATACCAAATTTTAAAGTTAATTTCAGTATCCTCCAAGGATGCGACAAGAAGATTTTCAAGAACGGCTGCCCTTTACAAGGAGAGATTGTTGAACATTGTGGTATTTTCAAAAATGTTTTAACGATTTTGGTTAAAGTCTATTATATTTAAGGAAGTTACATAACAAAGAAAATGTATATCTTGAAGTTTTAGGATTACCCTCTCAAGAGGTCTTTATCCTGGATGAAATATTTGCATAACTGGTAAACCGTAAGATATACACAAAAATATTTACATAAAAATGTTTATCTCTTTAAAGCATACAATTTAAATCACATACTTTTTTTTTTTTTTTCCGTGGATGTGACCGTTTTCGAGATATTCCTTGTTATTGGTTTGAGTTTTAAAATCAGCTTTTCTCATGGGGGAATATGTCAACTCCTGGTCACGCAAAGAAACAGATATAGCAAGCACCTTTCAAAATATTTGACTCGTTTTAGCCTACTGTATTCCCTTCTACTTACAAGGAAGCAATTAATAAGACCATGTCTGTTAATGTTTATCTTGATTATCATAATGCAGACAGAGGCATAAGCTTATTAACAATAATTTGTTTGCCCGCCTGGGTAGTGTGGTGGTAGCGTGTCTGCCTCACATTCAAAGGGTCGTGAGTTCGAATCTCGCTCAGGGTGAGTTACCCGGATAAGGTTTTTTTCGGGGTTTTCACTTATCCTGAGAAGATGAATGTTGAATAACTTTAAACTCCATGGACCGCGAGATCATTTCACCAATTTCATTCATCGTCCGATATGACCAACCAGGTTAAAGGACGCTAAACTACAAAAAATTGTTACACATGTCTAGAGAAAGTCATGTGAATGGAGCACATGAGATATTTTTTCTATTCCTGGCAATGAAAACAACTGGTAATAAGATTATTTTTTTGTTTATTTTTATCTGGATGAGGGAGATACAGATTATAGTCCAAAGGTTACTCCCGGTGTCGCCTAAATGAGACCGGAGTCCACTTCTTTGGGTAAGTAAAAGTTTCAAAAGACGGCAGAAAGCTACACGCCTTCCCTCGCTTCACTTTAACCCGGCAGGTATCGGACGTGGAGGGAATGTGCGAATGAGCTCTGGGAGTTGTGCCGCTTCTGTTAAATGATATACATCCAAACAGTGGCGGCTGGTAACAGAGTCCACCAACAAGAATGTTGTGCGGCGGTAATAGGGCTTGAGTTCGTAACCCGGGCGCAGCTTTTGGCTATTGAGGTGTCCTACCTCAGGATTTTGTTGGCATGGAATTTTTTTTTTGGTAAGACACAAGTAATTTTCTTCGAGTTCCAGTTTATTATTGAACTCATTTATTCAATTTGTTCGACCTTTTCTGCAATCGAACACACACGCATTCCTCCTAAATGTTCTACTCTGTACTTTTTTCAAGGTATATCCATCAATTCCTCTACTGTTGGCTCATGAAAAATTGATACTTACTTTCATTAGAAGGATAGGTATGTTTCTTAAATCAAGTTTTTAACATTTTATTTAAGAAAATATAATTTTTAAAATTAAAAAAAGAAAGAACTAATCCAGGTACATAAAAACTTTGTCGTTAAAATAAAGCATACTGAGATGTAAATGTTTCAGCCATTTGTGTCTTTTAGCTTCTGAGATAATGGGGCGTTTATATATAAAATTTTATTTCTTCAGAAACTCTTTTCAAACATAAAATAAGAAAACTGTAATTTTCCAAATAAAACTTCGCAGTACTTTAAAATTGTCTCATGAAGGAAATATGGACGGGATACGCTAAAAGTAAGACGCTCCGATCAAAATATAATAAAGATACCCTCTCTAACACTAACTGTTATAAAGTTATTGATGTTTTACCAAATGATCTACACAGAGTTGTTTAAACTACATATAATTAGCGTAGTACCTCTATTTATTTTTTTTGCTATTGTTTAACGCCCGCTTTTACTGCTCTGGCATCACAGGCAATGATGATACATGAAGATGGAGCCCCGGTGGAATGAGATGGCGGGGGAAACCGGAGAAAACCCGCCCCTGCGCTGCTTTCTCCACCACAAATCTCACATGCGGTCGCTTGGGATCGAACCCGGGACGTCTAGGTGAGAGGCGAATGGTCTGACCACTCGGCCACGGCGCGGCCATCGTACCTCTATGAATGTTATACCAAAATGAGCGAGAGATTCGAAATATTCATGTCAAATTAAAATATGAAACTGCAAAAAAATTATGAAAATGTATTTCAACTGTCCTTAATTTACGCTTTACTCGACCGCGCCCATTATTTATTATTACTTTTGGTGCACTGGTTTCGTCCGTATTAAATCAACACTATTTCCGTCACAACCACCACGGACCCAAATATGAGAACTTAGCTCCGCGGATGTTCCATGCCAAGTGCAAAAGTGTCCCTCGACCAGCAATAGAACAGTTTATCTTGCTTTGCTATGTTCACCCTCACCCCTTCAATTCAATGTCCTGCCCTTAACGGTACTATCCTACCTGGTCGCTCGTGATAACAGTTTCTCTTTGCCTTCTTAGACGTGTTTTACAACATTCCTTCCCTAGCTATTTTCAATGTATATTTGCAGCTTCCCTTTTAGACAACTGTTAGCCCGTGACAAGACTAGCACCTCTTCCATTCACATGACTAAAAACCTTCTTCTATTCGAGATAAAACGATAGTCAAATGTTTGATCACGTGGTTGCAATCAGTTTCTTTGCACGGCCAGCAGATAACAAGTTCCCGTATAAAAAAGTTTCAAGTATTTTAAAACTGATACTAATAATAAGGAATATCTTGAAAACTGTCAACTCCAGGAAAAAAAAAAAGTATACGGCATAAATTGTGCGTTTTCACGAGATCTACATTTTTTGTGTGCACTAAGTTTTTGTTTATATCTTATAGTTTAACCATTGTGCAAAATTCTTCCAGATGTTATATATAGTTTCTTTATCATGTAAATATCTTTAATATACAGCATTTTAATCAAAATCGTTACAGCCACTTTTGACGAAAATATTTTTACTTTCTCTACACGTACTATGTATATAATGTATAGAAAATGTATTATATTGCACCCAAAAATTCGATACCGAGATTTCACCGGAAATACACGTTTTGAGTCCTCCTGAATAAAAAAAAAACAATTTTTCGGAAAAAGATCTTTGTGTATGTGTGTGCGTGTGTGTGTCTGTGTGTGTGGACAGATTGTTCAAAAACGAAAAGGCAGTTAAATACCAATTTTGATATTTAAGTTTGGTATCTTCCAAGGATGCGACACGAAAATTTGAGAAACCCCCCCACCCCTAATTACCCTTTACATAAAAAAATTTCGAACATTTTGATTTTCTCAAAAATGGCTCTAACGATTTTGATTAAAAAATATCTTATATTAAAGCTGTTTACATGACAAATAAAACGTATATCTCGAGTTTTCTGGGAATAGCCTCTGAAAACTACTTTATTCTGGATGTATTTTACGGAATTTTGCATAACTGTTAAACCGTAAGAGATGGACAAAAACTTCACACACAAATAATGTAGAGCACGTTAAAACACACAATTTATGTTATATAATTCTTATTATTATTATTTTTTGTGGAGTTGATCGTTTTTGAGATATTCCTCTTTGCTTTGAAAAGCTTATACTTTTCTCATAGAGGAATTCGTCAACTCCTGTCCATACAAACAAAGGCACTTCAGTGACATAGCAACCAGCTTTTGACTATCACTTTAACCTATGGTACTCCCTTATTTCGCTTCTACTTACAAGGAAGTAAGTAATAAGACTATTTCTGCTAATGTATTGTCGATTAGCATGAAGTAAATGGAACTAAAAGCCTTTTATAGTAATATTAATATCCTTGGAGAGGGTTTCCATTACGATCAACTTCAGCTGGTTATGTCGTCGCCAGACACACACATTGTGTTTGGCTGCTGCATCACTGCAGTTACGACTTCCTCTGCAACACAACCTTTACGACTGCAGTAGCAGAAACGTCATAACATGGCTTATGTCATTAAATAGTGGCATTTTTCTTTCTCTCGTGAGTTCTGGCTTTTCTTATACTTCCTCGAGTGCTTAGATAGTCTGAGAACCTTATCAGGAGAAGGTCCTCGTATGCAGCAGTACTATGTACATAGTGTGTAGAGAAGGTATTGCATTACACCCAAAATTCCATATCGAGAATTCACCGGAAATACATATTTTAGGCTTTCCCTATACCAAAAAAAAAATAATTTTTAGAAAAGGTCAGTGTGTGTCTGTGAATAGTCGGTTAAATACCAAACTTGGTATTTTAAGTTTAGTATCTTCCAGCGATGCGACACCAAGCTTTTGAGAAACATCCCCCACCCCTAACTACCCTTTTCATGGAAGTTTTTTCCAAAATTTTCATTCTCTTAAAAATGGCTGTAACGATTTTTATTAAAATATCGTATATTAAAGATATTTACCTGACAAAATGTATATCTTGAATTTTCTGGGAATAGCTTCTAAAGACTACTTTATTCTGGATGAATTTTACGAAATTTGTATAACCGGTAAATCGTAAGAGATGGAGATAAACTTACCACACTTTAAAACACAATTTATGTCCTATACATTTTTTTTCCCCCCGTGGAGCTGGTCTTTTTTGAGATATTCCTTGTTATTGGTTTCAGCTTTAAAATATTTACACTTTTCTTATACGGGAGCGAACCTCTCAACTCTTGGTCACGCATAGCAACCACACTTTAAAACATTTGACTGTCGGTTTAGCCTAGTGTGTTTCCTTATTTCTGTTCTACTTACAAGGAACTAGTAATAAGTCGTTTCTGCTAAATGAAGTAAATAGAAGCATCAACTTTTTAACAATAATTCGTTACGGAGACGTACAGAAAGTCACGTGGATCGAGCACATCAGATTGTTTATTAAAATATATATATAAGAGATATTTTTTACATAATTTATAAAATGTGTATCCGGAATAGCCTCTGAAGACCTCTTCATGTTTAAGACATTTTCTATAATCGTGTATAACTGTTAAACGTTAAGCCTTAGACGAAAACATAACACACACAAAATTCAAAGGTCTTTAAAACACACAATTTATTTTAAATGACTACATATGTCATATACGTTTTTTGGTAGATATTCCGACTTATTGATTTCAGTTTTAAGGACTTAAACTTTTCTCAAACGGGAGACATCTCTCTCATTTGTTTACTTCTAGCAAGCAAAGAGAACCGAATTTCAATTGCTTTACTTGGCAACCAGTTTTTAAAATATTTCACTATCACTTAAGCCTTATTTCCCTTCTACTTACAAGGAAGCAAGTAATAAAACAATTTCTGCTAACGTTTATCTGGATTAGCATGAAGTAGATAGAAGAACACTATTTTGTAAGGAAAGCTTGTTTGTGGAACAGCAAGGGAAAGTCATGTGAATGTAATATCTACTTTTTTTCTAGTTAAGATTTCCGATACAATCATTATTATTGCTTTAAATTTTAATAAGTGATAAGGCCGTTTCTGGCTCTGTTTACATTGAGTAGCATAAAGTAGATAAAAGAATAAGCTTATTAACAACACAGTAGAGAAAGTCATGTGAATGGAAAACACGTCAGATTTTTTACAACCATTAGGTGTTCAATTTCCGAGCACTCTTTTTATATATAATTTTAATGTTTACTTTATTGGTAAACGATTTTTGAATGATCACATTTGCGGTTAGTAATTTGCTGACGTTACGCTCAATGTTATGTGTACCATTCACATGACTTTCTCTATATCCCTGCACCAAATTATTCTTAAAAAGCTTATACTTCTATTAACTTCATGCTAATCAGTAAAACATTTGCAGAAATAGCCATATTACTTGCTTCCTTGTAAGTAGAAGTGAAATAAGGGAGTACCATAGGTTAAAGTGATAATCAAAAGCTGGTTGCTATGTCACAGTTCCTTTGTTTGTACGGACAGCAGTTGACACATTCCTGTATGAGAAATGTATGTTTTTGATAGCAGAAACCAAAAATAAGGAATATCACAAAAACGACGAACTCCACGAAAAAAATGTATATAACATAAATTGTGTGTTTTAATGTGCTCTACATTTTTTGTGTAGTAAGTTTTTGTCCATCTCTTACGGTTTAGCAGTTATTCAAAATTTAGTAAAATTCATCCAGAATAAACTACTCTTCAGAGGCTATTCCCAGAAAATTCAAGATATACATCTTATTTGCCAGGTAAATATCTTTAATATTCGAAATTTTAATCAAAATCGTTAGAGCCATTTTTGAGAAAATCAAAATTTTCGAAAAAAAGTTCCATGTAAAGTGTAATTGGGGGTGGGGGGATTTTTCTCAAAATCTTCATGTCACATCCCTGGAAGACACTAAACTTAAATACCAAGTTTGGTATTTTACCTACTTTTCGTTTTTGAGTTATCGTGTTCACAGACACACGGACACACACACACACACACAAACGGACCTTTTTCCGAAAATGGTTTTTTTAGATAAGGGGACCCTAAAACATATATTTCCGGTGAAATCTCGGCATCGAATTTTCTGGTGGAATGCAATATATTTTCTATACACTGTATACATAGTGCCTATAGAGAAAGTAAAAAAACCTGATGTGTTCCATTCACATGACTTTCTCTACATCTCTGTAACAAATTACTGTTAAGAAGCTTATGCTTCTATTTACTTCACTCTATTCGAGAGAAAAATACCAGAAATAGTCTTATTACTTGCTTCCTTGTAAGTAGAAGCGAAATAAGGCAGTTTTTAAAGCTGAAACCAAAAACAAGCAACATCTGAGAAACGATCAGCTCCACAAAAAACATGTGCGTTTTAACGTGCTCTACATTTTTTGTGTGGTAAGTTTTTATCCATCTGTTACGGTTTAGCAGTTATGCAAAATTCCGTAAAATCCATGCAGAGTAAAGTAGTCTTCAGAAGCTATTCCCAGAAAATTCAAGATATACATTTTATTTGTCAGGTAAATATCTTTAATCAAAATGTTCGTAAAAAGTTCCATGTAAAGGGTAGTTTGGGGATTTTCTTGAAAATCTTCGTATCGCATCCTTGGAAGATGCGATACTTAAATACCATGTTTAGTTTTTGAGCTATGCTGTTCACACACAGACGGACCTTTTTCTAAAATAGCTTTTTTTTATTCAGAGGGACCCAAAACATGTATTTCCGATGAGATGTCGGTAGGGAATTTATGGGTGGAATGCAATACCTTCTCTATACACTAGTACGTGGGCTAATTCTTCGCTGCGGCGTCTGGTGCACAGCTGTTAAACGTGGTGTCACGTGACCAGTATTAACAGCGCCATGTTAACAGCTTGCTCTAATGCCAGTGGCTCACGAGTTGACTGTTACACAACTCCACTTCTTGACACTTCCCATGTTACACTCACATCGCTTTCTCTAGCTTCTTACGAAAGAGAACTTCCTTCAACACCACGCTAATCGAGATAACATAAGCAGAATTTTGTTACTTAGTTCCTTATAAGTAGACTGGAACTAAGGGAATGTGCTACGCTAAACTGATAGTCGCTAGACAAATTATAAATTCTTTTTTTCCCTTGTTTTGGTTTTATTGTCCTTCAAGGGACCTCAAACCATGTATTTCCAGTGAAATCTCAGCATAAAATTGTAAGTGATTGCAATAGCATTTCGAGCTGCTATGTACGCGGTACACAAATTATAAACGCTTTTTTTCTATTATTATACCGTCAGGGTACCTCAAAACATTGATTTCCAGTGAAATCTCGGCATCAAATTTTAAGTGAATGCAATACCTTCTCTATGTGCTATGTACGCACTAGATTAATAAAAATACTTTTTTAAATTTATTTTTCTTCAGTGGACCTCAAAACATGTATTCCAGTGAAAACCTTGTACCTAATTTTTAAGTGGAATGTAACACTCCTCTCTAACTTTCCTTGTAAGCATTAGAGAAAGTATAAAATATTCTTCCTTTAGTGGTTCTCAAAACTTGCATTTCCAGTGAAAACCTTGCATTGAGTGTAATCCGCTCTCTACCTTTCCTTGTAAGCGTTAGAGAAAGTATAAAATATTCTTTTTCCTTCAGTGGACATCAAAACATGTATTTGCAGTGAAAACCTTATATCTAATTTTTAAATGGAGTGTAATACGTTTCCTTGTAAGCGTTAGAGAAAGTATAAAATATTCTTCTTCCTTTAGTGGACCTCAAAACATGTATTTATTGTGAGAACCTTGTATTCAATTTTTAGATGGACTGTAATCCGCTCTGTACCTTTCCTTGAAAGCGTTAGAGAAACTATAAATGCCCTTCCTTCTTCAGTGGTCCTCGAAACATGTATTTCGAGTGAAATCTCGGCAACAATTTGAAGCTATTCGGCCGACTGGGAGCACCACAGGATTCAGGTGTCGGTAAACGCATTTAAGTCGTAACGTTGGCAACGAGAGCCAATCAGGCTTAAATAGCTCCACCAACAAATAATTCAAATAGTCAACTAATTCGACAATCCAATTAAGAGTCGTTCTAGCAGTGCAGAAGGGTAGCAAAAAACATCACGAGGCCCCTAAACGGTGAAGGGTGGGCAGTTTGTCAAGGGAGACATTTTCATGTACTTGATTGATTACTATGCACAGATTTCACCCAAATTGTTGCGGACGTTCCTGGCTTTCAGCTGCAGCACACATGACATTTTGGTAGCTGTGTTTATAAGCTCTTCAACTCTTTTTCAAACAAAACCTCTTTATTGTCATGCCACGAGTTCTATTTGGTAAGACAATAGACTATTAATAATTAGGAAGGGAGATTTTTTCATTGTAATACTTACATTAGTTCTCAAATGGTACATGACCACCATCTTTATTTACCGAATGCTCTTTTTTACTTTCTCTAGCCCCGTATGCATAATTTGATGTCGAGATTTCACCAGATATACATGTTTTGAGACCCCATGCATCCAAAGAGAGCATTTTCAGAAACAGGTCCGCACGCGCGCGCGCGCGCGTGTGTGTATGTGTGTGTGTGGACAGCATAGCTCAAAAACGAAAAGACGGTTAAATACCAAACTTCTTTGGTGGACACGAAGGATACGACACAAAGATTTTCAAGAATATCCCCTCCACTCCCAACTACCCTTTGCATGGAACTTTTTTCGAAAATTCTGATTTTCTAAAAATGGCTAACGATTTTGATTAAAATATCGTATATTAAAGATATTTACCTGACAAATAAAATGTATATCTTGAATATTCTGGGAATAGCCTCTGAAGACTACTTTATTCAGGATGAATTTTGCATAACTACTAAACCGTAAGAGATGGACAAAAACTTAACACACAAAACATGTAGGGCACGTTAAAACACAATTTATGTTACATATATTGTTTTTGTGGAGTTTATAGTTTTTGAGATATTCCTTGTTTTTGGTATCAGCTTTGAAAAACTTATACGTTTCTCATACAGGAATTTGCCAACTCGTGTCCATACAAACAAACGAACTTCAGTCATTTAGCAACCAGCTTTTGGCTTTCACTTTAACCTATGGTACTCCCTTATTGCGCTCCTACTTACAATAAAGCAAGAAATAAGACTATTTCTTCTATTTTTTCGCGATTAGCATGAAATAAATAAAAGAATAAGCTTATTAACAATAATTTATTACAGAGATATAGAGAAAGTCATGTGAATGGAACACATCAGATTTTTTTAACTAAATACGTTATGAACTGATAAAACTTTAAATAAACATTGTAACTGAATTAAGTGAAAGTTCAATTGTGGAACTGACAGTTATTGAAGGTGAAGGTTGGCTGACTGGATTGTCACCTTGTTAACAAACGTCAGGTGCGACAAGATCTGAAAGAAATGAACATCAGCTGCGATAAGATGTTTCGACAATATCGCTCCAGTCAGATACTGCGATTGGTTGCAATTGTCTAATCTCGGCCAATGCATTGGCGCTTTAATAGTTGAGCTAATTTGCCATTAACTAAATTCTTTACATATTATATTATCATTGCTGTAAACAATTATATTATTTCCAAATAGTTATTCACTTATTAAAAAGCTAATGTGTTCCATTAAAATTATTTTCTCTAGATTTTCACAAAAAAACTTTCCTTACAAAATAAGTTGAATCAGACCGAACGTTCAATGCCATTGCCGGGATTTGAACCACGGATCTCCCGGTCTAAGGCCGGTTGCTCTACCACTGAGCTACCATGGCAACATGCTGGCATGACATTCAATTTCTCAACTGACTCGCATGTTTCCCGGTAAACCACAAGGTGATGTCAAATTATTTTGAGATGACAACCCCAATGGTGACTTACAATGTTGTAAGTACTTTAAGTCCCAGGATTCATAGTATAGCCAACTATTATTGGTTTAATTATCCTACACAGCAAAAAATAATTAAATGTCCTTCAAAAGTACATTCTTCTGTCTACTGCATGCTAATCGAGATAAACATAGCAGAAATTGTCTCATTACTTGCTTCCTTGTAAGAAAATGGAATACATTAGTCTAAAGCGTTAGTCAAATCTTTTAAAAGCTGTCGCTACGTGAAACAACTGAAACTCGGTTTGCTTTCTGCATTCATTTTTCTTTTTTTGGGTACTGTTTAACGCCCACTTTTACTACATATGGCACCGCAGGCGGTGACATTAATGTTACATGGAAAGGAGATGAAACACCAGTGGAGTGCCATGGCGGGGGAAACTGGAGAAAACGCATTTCTGCATTTCCGGGAGTAAACGAAAAGAGATGAAACGAAAGCTCACCTCCCGCTTGAATAACAAGGGATATCGCGGAAACGGTTAACTCTGCACAGTAAAAAGGTATAGAACACAAATTGTGTCAGCTACATTTTTTGTGTAGCACGTTTTGTTTACGATTTGTCAGTTATCCAGAAAGAACGGGATATTCGGATGCTAATCCCTGAAAATTCAAGATATACATTCAGGAAAATATCTTAAAGGCATTTTAATCAAAATCGTTATAGCAATTTTTGAGAAAATAAAAATTGTCCAAATTTTTCCCATGTAAAGTTACTTTGGGGTGGGGGGATTTTCTTGAAAATCTTCGTGTCGCATCCTTGATGGATAACAAACTTAAACACCAAGTTTGGTTTTTAATGGTATTTTCATTTTTGAGCTATGCTGCCCAAAGTCACACACACACGCGGACATTTTTCCAAAATTTTATTTTTTGGATTCAGGGTCTCAAAACATATATTTCCGGTGAAATCTCGGTATCGAATTTTTGGGTGCAATACTATACCTTCTCTATACACTATGTACATAGTACGTGTAGAGAAAGTCGTGAACGATATAATGGCAAATCTAATTATACATATGTCACTACTACTCAAAATTCGACATCTTCAGAAATGAGGAGTACGTGATATTGTAACAATGAGAGTTTTATGATAGAAAATCTTAAAATATTACTGAAATACTAGTAAGATTTTTCCACTTAGCTCATAACTGATTACAAACTTGTATCTCTCGTTAATTCGATTCTGGTCTTCATTTTTGCCTTCGCGTTCATAGCCAAATTTAATTTTAGGGTGGAATTGCCCTAGAGGGCTGTCAGATTGTGAAGATGTTAAATAATGGTCTCTTCGTCCCCAAAGAAGATTAAAACAGTGGTTCATTGAGACTGCGAAATTTTATTTCCTGCCCAGAGAGTTGAGTAAGAATTATATGCAATTAGCGTCAGTTGAAAGTTACAGAGCGAGGATTCCCAGACTCAGCACGTGCGTGAGCAGAGTTACACCTGTGTGAGAGGGCACATGTGCTGACGGCAAGTTGACATTGCTACACCTGCGGTGGTTTGAACGTGCGACTGCTTCTGGAAGTTTCCTGCTCCAAGTATAAATATATGTGATCCATTCACATGCCTTTCACTACAACTTTGCCACAAATTGTTAAAAAGCTTATTATTCTATTTACTTCATGCTAATCAAGATAAACATTAACAGAAATTGTCTCATTACTTGCTTCCTTGTAAGTAGAAGGGAAATAAGGGAGTACCATAAGTTAAAGTGATAGTCAAATGCTTTTAAAACTGCTACCATAACAAGAAATATCTTAAAAACGGTGACATCCACGAATATATATATAAAACAAATTATGTGTTTTAATCAGCCGTACATTTTTATAAAATACATTTTTACCCATCTCTTACGGTTCACCAGTTGTTCTTGTTACATCCTTGGAAGACACTAAACTTAAATAGCTTTGGTATTTCAGAGTCTTTTCGTTTTTGAGCTATTCTGCCCACAGATACACACAACGGACGTTTTTCTAAACATGCGTTTTTTTTTGGAGCCAGGGGGTCCTAAAACATGTATTTCCGGTGAAATCTCGGTATTGAATTTTTGGGTGCATTATAATATGTTCTCTATACACTATGTACATAGTACGTATAGAGAAAGTAAAAACAGTTTAGCTCGAATTGGGAAGACCTAGCGAGCAGTAGTGTTCGCCGCAGCAAACCCGGAAGATCCCAATAAACACTTTTATGTCTAATCAGTGGTACAGGTAAAGATTTGTTTGTATTAAAATAAGAGTTTTTCTACGACCGAGCGAAATTGAGTAGTTTACGAGCTCGCAAACTTGATATTTACGGGATCCACGCGCAAAGAAGTGCAGCAAGCGTTAAGTAATTTACGCCCGCCAAAATAAACAGATATGTACCATAGTTTGCCATTGTAAGAATTCACATTACAGCAGGCCGTGACAAACCAATATTGTTGTTGTTCTGTGAGAATTATGATATCCTTAGAGCTGAGCAAGAAACAGAATCAAATTTACTACCCGCAAAATCCCGAAAAGTTTATAAGGCACACTATGAAAATCCATGAAGTGGGGTTTAGAAAAGAATGAACTATAGCCCTTGGTGAATGGCTCAAACTTAACCTCAAATGTATTTCATCTTTCGTTGGTTTTCTTTTAATACGAGAAAATTCTCGTAGACAAAACATTGTACGATTCGCGAGCGTAAAGTTTCTTTTTGATCTCGACTGCTTCACAATATTCCTGCTCGAATCAAAAAGCGTAACTTTACGCTCTTACATCATGAATAACTATTTTGTTAGAGTATGTGCAACTAACACAGTAGAAACGGGATGTATTGTTTTAACAGAAATGTTACCGAAAATACAAGTTTTGAGGATTCCTGAATAATCTTTGGATGTGGTCCATTCACATAACTTTCTCTAAACAACAAAAACAACTGGCGACCTGTTGAATGCGAGGCAGACACGCAACCACGACACTACCCAGGCGCGCTTTATTACTTGTTTGTTTGGAAGCAGAAGGGAAATAAGAGAATACAATAGGCTAAAGCCGGCCGCTATGTGAAAAAATTGAACCCCCGTTCTCTTTGCTCGCCATGTGTAAACAAAAGACAGACGAAAGAAAGATGACCTATCGTTTAAGAAAACTTTACGTAGCTTAAAATTGAAACTAATGACAAGGAATATATCTGAAACACCTAACTTAACATAAAAAAGCATAAAATGTGTGTTTTAACGAAATCTACATTTTTATAGAGTAAGCTTTTGTATATGTCGTTTACCAGTATTGCAAATTTCACCCAATTCATAAAAAATGAACCGATTTTCAGAAGCTATTTCCAGAAAATTCAAGATATACATTTTATTTATGGCAAATAACTTTAATATAACTGTGGTTTATTCAAAATCGTTATGGCCATTTTTGAAGAAAAAAAAAAAAAAACCAAGCAAACTTAAATACTAAGTTTACTATTTAAAGGACTTCTCAAGGGGGTATCAAAACATGTATTTCCGGTGAAATCTCGATATAGAATTTGTATTGTAATACAGTATCTTCTCTATTTACTATGCACGCTGCACATACGTACACTACAAAGTAAAAATTATAATTCAGTTTTTCATTTTTTTTTAAAATAACTACATAGTTGTGAAAGGACAATTTTTTCATCCGTAATATTAAAATATATATTTCTGCACATTCTGAAACCAAAAAAATTTTGATGTGTTCATTCACATGACTTTCTCTACATCTCTGCAACACATTATTATTAAAAAGCGTATGCTTCTATTTACTTCATGCTAATCGAGAAAAAAAATCGGCAGAAATAGTCTTATTACGTGCTTCCTTGTAAGTAGAAGCGAAATAAGGGAGTACCATAGGTTAAAGTGATAGTCAAAAGCTGGTTGCTATGTGACTGAAGTTCCTTTGTTTGTATGGACACGAGTTGACAAATTCCTGTATGAGAAAAGTATAAATTTTCCAAAGCTGAAACCAAAAATATGGAATATCCCAAAAAACGATCAACTCAACGAAAAAAAAGTTGTAACATAGACTATGAGTTTTAACGTGCTCTACATTTTTTGGGTCGCAAGCTTTTGTCCATTTCCTATGGTTTAGTAGTTATTCAAAATTCCGTAAAATTCATCCATAATAAAGTAGTATTCATAGGTTATTTCCAGAAAAGATATATATTTTATTTTGCATGTATATAAGATATTTCAATCAAAACCCTTAGAGCCATTTTTAGAAAATAAACATTTTCGAAAAACGTTCCATGTAAAGGGTAGCTGGGGGTCTTCGTGTCGCATCCTTGGAAGACACCAAACTTAAATATCAAGTTTGGTATTTAACGGTATTTTCGTTTTTGAGCTATGCTGTCCACACACACACACACACACACACACACACACACACACACACACACACAGAGGACCCAAAACATGTATTTCTGATGAAATCTCGGTACGAAGTTTTGGGTGGAACACAATACCTTCTCTATACACTATGTGCACAGTACGTTATATTTAAACAAAGATAGACGAGTGGAACATTTTGAAGGTGAAAATGTAGTTTTAATAGTAGCACTGTTTTATGAAACAGGTTCCTAGGAATCAGATATATTGTACGATATTTAAATGTCCGTAAGAGTGTGAAGTAATGGGAGGTCAGTTGAATATTGCTTTTATATAGACGCTCAAAGATTGCAAGGAAAGCTATATCAGTTATACGAGGGTCGTTTTTTTTTCAAACTCCGATACGGTACTTGGTTGCTTTGAAAGTGCTGCCCTCCTAGCCACGTCTTCAGTTCAGGGAAAAGGTGAAAGTCGCTGTGTGCCAGGTCAGGACTGTACGGCGGATGATCGAAAATGTCCCACTGAAATTGTTCAAGGAGCCGATGGGTTGTGCCAGCAGTGTGTGGACGAGCGTTGTCATGGATCAACACAAATCCTCAAGTCAGCATTCCTCTTCGTTTGTTTTGAATGGCTCTCCGCAAACGTCGTCAAGTACGAAGATCTTCAAAACAACGTCAATGCTCATTTGAAATCATTGGCAGCAACATTTTTTGAAGCGGGTATTGCAAAGCTTGTGCACAGGTACGATAAATGTCTGAATCTTTTCGGTGATTATGCTGAAAAATAACCATAAGTTACAAAACTTTTGGTAATAAAATAATTGTTTTCTATGAACTTGTCCTTTGTTTATTGACTATCGGAGATTTAAAAAAAAAAAACCGCCCTGTTATTTGCAGTTTAGCAGGCTATGAATTTGCAGGCTGGAGCAGAGGTTTAACAGGCAATAGCAGCAGCAGAACGTTCCGTTTTCCTGAAGCACAAAGACCTTGCACAAACATTGCTCTGATGTGATAATATTCCACAAACAAGTGAATACAGCAGCGCCCCGGTTGTAACAGAAACACTGCCCATTGTCTGTATGCAGATGATGGTGCTCCATTCAATGCAAACATCCACTCCTGCTGAATGACAACACTGAGCCGTTTCCTATCTTCATACACTTTACTTTTCACACATCAGGCTCTATAGCTTTTTACTTTATCTAGCACGTAGGTGCTCTATTCCATACCGAGATTTCACAGCAAATGCATGTTTTCACGATCCCTAAGCGAACATAAAAGCTTCTTCACATAAGTGTCCGTGTGTCTAAGAACAGCATAATTCAAAATACCAAAGTTGCTAGCTAAGATTAATATCTTCCAGGGATGCGACACAAAGATTTTGACCATAATCCCCCGCACCCCAGACAACGCTTTACGTGGAAAACATTTCTAAAATATTTATTCTCTCAAAAATGTTTTACCGATTTTTATTAAAATATCGTATATTGAAGATATTTACCTGACAATTAAAATGTTTGAACTCTGAACAAAGTTTGCTGAATTTTGCCTAACTGGTAAACTGTAGGAGATATACAAAGACTTACTACACAAAAAATGTAGATCACGTAAAACACAATGCATGTTAAATACGTTTTTTTCGTTGAATTAACCATTTCTAAGATATTACTTGTTATTTGTTTCAGATTTAAAATACTTAAACTTTTCTTACACGAAAGTTGTAAACTGCATAGGAAAGGACTTCAACCACAAAGCAACCAGCTTTTAAAAGATTTGACTACCACTTTAACCTATGCTACTCCCTCATTTCCCTTCTACTTATAAGGAAGCAAGTAATAAGACTATTTCTGCTAGTGTTTTATCATAAAGTAAATAGAGCATACATTTTAACAAACAATTTGTTATGTGATGTACAGAAAGTCATGTGAATGGAACATCTGATTTTTACATTATCTAGCAAGTTAATACAATTTACATAGGAGACAGAAAAGGTACTCTATTCCATCCAAAAATATAATACCGAGATTTCACAGAAACTACATCGTTCTCAGGAGCCCTGATTGAAGCAATTTAATGTGTGCATTCTCTACATCTTTGAAACAAATTATTGTTAAAATATATATTATTCTATCAACTTTATGGTAATCCAGTTAAACATTAGCAGATATTTTTTTTTAATTACTTGCTTCCTTATAAGTAGAAGGAAAATAATGGAATATACTAGGATAAAACGATAGTCAAATGTTTTAAAATCTGGTATCATGTGGTCGAAATCCGTTTCCATGCAGTTTACAACTTGCCGTGGGAGAAAAGTTTTAAGTATTTTAAATCTGAAATAAATAAGAGGAATATTTCAGAAATGATCAATTAAACGAAAAGATCGTATATCAAATAAATTGAGTTTTTTAACGTGATCTAATTTTTTGCACAAATTTTCTCTCTATCGGTTGAGATTTACCAGCTGCGCAAAATTCGTTAGAATATCTTCAGAGGCTATTCCCAGAAATTCAAGATATAGCTACATTTTATTTACAATATAAATATCTTTAATATGCGGTGTTTTAATCAAATTCGTTAAACTCATTTTTGAGAAAATCAAAATTTTCGATTTTTTCCATTTAAAGGGTAATTTGGGGTGACGGGATTTTTCTCAAAATCTTTGTGTCGCAATCATAGAAAGTACTGAATTTAAATACTAAGTTTGGTATTTTACCCACTTTTGTTTTTAAGTTATGTTCTTTTTCTGAAGAGGCTTGTTGGCTTACTTTCTCTATCCCCGCGTGTACAATAGAACAAGTATTGTAGTCCACCAAAAATATATGTTTTGGGGCCTCTTAATCCACCCCAAAAAAGCATTTTTGGAAAAAGTTTAGTGTGTGCGTATCTGACAGCCTAGCTCAAAAAAGTCTGTAAAATACCAAACTTGGTGTTTAAGTTCAGTAGCTTCCAAGGAAGCGAAACGGAAGATTTTCAAGAAAATCCGCCAACTACCCTTTACATGGAAAATATTTCGAAAATTTTGATTTTCTCAAAAAAGAAAAGAAAAAAAAAAAGCTCAAACGATTTTGATTAAATTACCGTATATGGCAAACAAATATCTTGAATTTTCTGTGAATAGCCTCTGAAGACCTCTTTATTCTGGATGATTTTTATTGAATTTTGCATGACTGATAAACCGTAAGAGATATACAAAAACTTATTCTATAATAAATGCAGACGACGATAAAACAAACAATTTAAATCATATACATTTTTTTTCGTGGATTTGGCCGTTTTCGAGATATTCCGTGTTATTAATTTCAGCTTTAAAATACTTAAATTGGAAGTTGTCAGCTCCTGGCCACGCAAAGAAACGGATTTCAATCCCATAACAACCAGCTTTTAAAACATTTGACTATCACTTTATTCTAGTGTATTCCCTTCTACTTACAAGGAAGCAAGTAATAAGACTATTTCTGTTAATGTTCATCTCGATTAGCATATAGTGATTACAAGAATATTTTTTTAACAATAATTGGTTACAGATGAGAATGGAACACAGATTTTTCAACTGGTTTTATTAAACTTCTGAGCGACACTCATGTTATTATTTGTAAGGGTACAGACACCAGATAAAGAAACCTCAGTTGCTCAACACCTTGGGACCCACACGTATTGCTTATAGAGGATATGTTTAAAACAGGCAAAAGCAAATACAAACAAAAGAATGACTGACGTCGGTGCATGATGGGTAAAAACGTGATCCCTTGTGTTGTCCAGTATAAATCCTCACAATTAGGCCCAAAACATGTATTGCGTTCCATTCACACAAATTCTCTACCTGTTCTACAAAAGATTCCTCTTCTTTCTGCAACATGCTAAAAATTAGCAGAATGTTACTTTCTTATAAGTAGAAGCGAAACAAGGGAATACACTAGCCTAAAGTGATAGACAAATCTTTTAATACCTGGTTGCCAGGAGATTAAAATCCGTTTTATTGCCTTGCCGGAAGTTATCAAATTTCAAGTATTTGGAAACTGAAATAAACAACAAGAATATCTAAAAAATGGAGAACTCCACGAAGAAAATGCACATGACATAAATTGTGGGTTTTAACGAGCTCTACATTTTTTGCTAAGGAAGTTTTTGTCCAGGTATTACCATTTATACAACATTCAGAAAAATATATCCAGAATAAAGATGTCTTCAGAGACTATTCCCAGAAAATTCAAGATATACATGTTACTTGTCATGTAAATATCTTTAATATATGCTATTTTAATCGAAATCGTTACAAACATTTCTGAGAAAATCAAAATATTCAAACATTTTGCATGAAAAGAGTAGTTGGGGGTGGGGGAATTTTCTTGAAAATCTTCGTGCTGCAACCTTGGAAGGTATTGAACTTAAATACCAAGTTTGGTATTTAATGGTTATTTAATTTTTGAACTATGCTATCTACTGAAATAACACACATTAACATTTTATGTTTTTTTTTTATTCAGGGAAACTCAAAACATATATTTCTGGTGAAATCTCTCGGTACCGAATTTTGGGGTCCAATACAATACCTTCTCTATGCACTAGTTTAGAGAAAGTAAATAAAAAGAAAAGCAAACAAAAGCAAAAAATAGCTTTTAGTTTTTTTTTTATTGATTTTAGATGATAATTCCGCTCAACTATTAAAGCTCCAATGGAATAGCCGACATTAGGCAATTTTAACCAATCGCGGTCATCTGATCCGAGCGATATTGTCAAAACATCTTATCGCAGCTGACGTTCATTTCTTTGAAATCTTGACGTTCGTTTGTTTAATCTCGTGTCTTGGTAACAAGGCGACAGCCAACCTTCACTTTTAATAACTGTCAGTTCCACAATTGTACTTCCAATTCAGTTACAAAGTTTCATCCAGTTCATAATGTATTTAGTTCTAAAGAGGAGTGAAAATAATCATTATTTGTATTTCTTATGCATTAGATGAGTGCAATAACCTCAAATAAAATAACGTTTGTTTTCATTTCATGTATTAGTTATTAAAAACTGACATAAAATAATTGTTCCCTGTTTCTATTGTTGGTATCGATATTCATACAATCTGATGTTTCATTCACATGACTTTCTCTACATCGCTATAACAAATTATTGTTAAAAATTATATTCTTCCACCTACTTTATAATAATCGAGATAAACATTAGCAGAAATTGTGTTCCAAGTAGAAGGGATAAAACGAAATTAAAAGCTAGTTGGCATGTGGTTGAAATCCGTTTCTATCAGGAGTTCACAACTTTCCGTGTGAGAAAAGTTTTAAGTATTTAAAATTTGAAACAAACAAAAAGGAATATCTCAGAAACAGTCAATGCCACGACAAAACACGTACATGACATAAATGTAATCTACATTTCTTGTGTAGTAACTCTTACGGTTAATTCAGCAAAATAATTCATTCAGAATAAACAGGTATTTAAAGGATATTATCAGAAAATACAACATATACATTTTTATCCATATTATCTTTGATATATGGAATTTTAATCAAAATCGTTTAGATATTTCTGAGAAAATACAAATTTTCGAATTTTTTTCCATGTAAACTGTAGTTTGGGGTGCGGGGATTTTTTTTCTTCAAAATGTTCGTATAGCATCCCTGGAAGATACTAAACTAACTACCAAGTTTAGTATTTTACAGACTTTTCGTTTTTGAGTTATCGGGTTCAAAGACACACGGACATACTGACACATGGACCTTTCTCCAAAAATGCTTTTTTTGGTTACAGGGGAGTCTAAAACGTATATTTCCGGTGAAATCTCGGTATCGAATTTTTTGGTGGAATCGAATACCTTCTCTATATTATGTGCATAGTACGTGTAGAGAAAGTAAAAAACGCTCTTCACAAAAATTTCCGTGTAATTGTGAACAGCATTAACTCAAACACGAAGATTTTGAGCAAAATCCCCCACCCCAAACTACCCTTTACATGGTAAAAAAATTCTAAAGTTTTGATTTTCTCAAAAAAAGGTTTTAACGATTTTGATTAAAATATCGTATATTAAAGATACTTAAATGGCAAATAAAATGTACATCTTGAATTTTCTGAGAATATTCTCTAAAGACATCTTTATTCTGAAGGAATTTTGCGTAAAATGATGGACAAAGACTTACTACACTAAAATCTAGATCACGTTAAAACACACAATTTATGTCATTTACGTTTTTTTCATTGAATTAACCATTTCTCATATATTTCTTGTTATTTCTTTCAGAATTAAAGTACTTAAAACGTTTCTCACACGGAAAGTTATAAACTCATGTCCTGCATAGAAACGGACTTCATGTATACGGCAACAGACTTTTAAAAGTTTATCGTTTTAACGTTGTGTATTCCTTTATTTCGCTTCTACTTACAAGGAAGCAAGTAATAAGACTGTTTCTGCTAATGTTTATTTTGATTAGCATCAAGTAGATAGAACATGCATTTTAACTATAATTTGTTACAGCGATGTAGAGAAAGTCATGTGAATGGAACACATCAGATTTTTACTTTATCTAGCACGTATATACAATTTAAATAGTACACAGAGAAGGTACTCTATTCCATCCAAAAATACGATACCGAGATTTCACAGGAAATACATCGTTTTCAGGATCCCCGAGTGAAAAATATCTGTGTATTCACATGACTTTCTCTACATTTCTATAACAAATTAATGTTAAAAAGGATAATCCTCTATCTACTTTATGATAATAGAGATAAACATTAACAGATATTGTTTTAATTACTTGCTTCCTTTTAGGCTTAAGTATTAAAGCGCCAATGCAATCTTATCGCAGCTGATGTTCATTTCTTTGAAATCTTGTCGTTCGTTTGTTTAATCTCCTGTCTTGATTATTGATAACAAGCTGACAGCTAACCTTCACTTTTAATAACTGTCAGTTGCACAATTGCACTTTCAGTTAATTCAGTTACAATGTTTATTTAAAGTTTTATCAGTTCATAATGTATTTAGTTAAAAAAAAAGTGAAAATAATTATTATTTGTATTTCTTAAGTATGAGATGAGTGCAATAATCTCAAATAAAATAACGTTTGTTTTCATTATTTCTATTGTTGCTATCGATATTCGTACATTGGGTGTAGGCACGGTTGGCCATATCATAGTTCAGGAGTTAGTGAAGAAACATTCGGTAAATAAAGATGGTGGTCATGTACCATTTGAGAACTAATGTAAGTTTTACAATGATAGCCTTCCTATGTTATAATAGTCTATTGTTTTATCAAACACAACTCGTGTTTTCATCTCTTGGGACAATTATGGACAAGTGACAACTGAGTCGATATTAAATGCGCGGAGAAAAGCAAAGCTGACAAAAAGGACGGAACCTGTTTTATCTTGTGGCGCGCTCTACGTATCGCAAATTATATGGACCCCAATCACATTTCGTCCTGGCCACACAAAGGCCGGCGAGATTGCATAACGTCCAGTGTTTTATGTTAAGGGGTTTTTGTCACGTCAGCTTTATAATCAGGGGTTGTCGTGACGAGAAACAAAACACTGACCAGGTCCCAGACAAGCTAATAATCTCAACACAGGCCACTCAGCAGCAAAACGCTGACTGACCTCGCCTCGCTTGTTCGAGATATCGTTCTCTCAAGTCCTGAGTATCCGTTAGGGATACCGACAAATTCCATATCACTTTTACGCAATTTCACCGGAAATACATGTTTTGTGACCCCGTGAACACAAGAGATCCATTCAAGTGACTTTCTCTACATCTGTGTAACAAATAATTATTAAAAAGCTCATTGTTCTATCTACTTCATGATAGACATTAACAGAAATTGTCTTATTACTTGCTTCTTGTAAGTAGAAGTGTGTTCCACTCACATGATGTCCTCTAGCTGTTCAAACCTTTCATGTAAAACATTAATCTGTTATCTACATTACGCTAATCAAGATAAACATTTCAGAATTAGTCTTATCAATAACTTTCTTGCAAGTAGGAGGGAAATAAGGCAATACCTAAGCTAAAACGATGGTCAAATATTTTAAAACCTAAGGCTATGTCAAACAATTGTAATTTGGTTCTCTCTGTGTGGCTAGGAGTAAAACAATAGAGGTATGAAATGAAAGATGATTTTCCGTTTGAGAAAAGTTTAACTATTTTAAAATTTAAATAAATAACAAGGAACCTCTTAAAAACAGTTAACTCTACAAAACAATCTGATGTGGTCCATTCACATAACTTTCTCTAGCTGTTCCAAAAACATACTCACTATTCTTACAAAAGGTTATTCTTCTTTCTACTTCATGCTAATCGAAATAAGCATTATCATAAATTGTCTTATTACTTGCTTCCAAGTCAGTAAAAGGGGAATACACTAGACTAAAGTCACTTCTTTTACAAGCAAAGGCTATGTCAAGCCTTGCGTGGCTAGGAGTAAAACAACAGAGGTGCGGAATGAAAGATGACTTACCGTTTTAGAAAAGGTGAAATCAATAACAAAGAACCTCTCGGAAACCGCTAACTGTACAGAAAATATAGTGACAAATTCAATGTTTTAACGATATATATATATTGTGTGTGTTTTAATTTTGGTCTCTCTCTTACGGTTTAGCAGTTATACAGAAGTCATTCGGAATGAAGAGTTCTTAAGAAGCTACTCCTAACAAATTCAAGATCTAAGTTTCGTTTCTCATGAAAATCATTTAAACATTTGATCAAAATCATTAGAGATATGAGAAAATCAAAATTTTCGAAAATGTACCATTTAAAGGGTAGTTTGGGGTAGGGGAATTACCTTGAAAGGTTACGCGTCGCATTCTTGTAACATACTGGTCTTAAATACCAGGTTTGGTATTTAATGCACTTTTCGTTTTGGAACTATGCTGCCCACACCCACGGACCTTTTTCTAAAAAGGCTTCTTTTTCGGACTCAGGCGACCTCAGAACATTTTTTTTCCGGTGAAATCTCTATCCACTATTTACATTGTACTTACGGGCTTGACAAAATAAAACCTGATGTGTTTCATTCATATAAGAAAACTGTGAACAAAAGCTGATTCTTTTGTTTACTTCAAGCAAATAGTCTTATTGCTTGCTTGCTTGTAAGTAGAAAGGAAATAAAGGAGTAGCATAAGTTAAAGTGATAGTCATATCATTTAAAAAAATGGTCAGTATGAGAAACAATTGAGGTTCCGTTACCCTTAAATGTTCCGGGTTGAGGAAATTTAGGTACTTTAACAATGAATATCTCGGAAACGGTCAACTCTATAAGAAAACTGTATATTACATAAATTATGTGTTTTAACGACATCTATAATTTTTGTGTAGTAAGTTTTCTTCTATCTCTTACGGTTTAGCAGTTATGCAAACTTTTGAATAACTCCTCCAGGATAAAGTAGTCTTCAGGGTCTATTCCCAGAAAATTCAAGATTTTACATTTTATTTGCAGTATAAATACCTTTAATATACGATATGTTAATCAAAATCATCAGAATCATTTTCGAGAAAAACAAAATTTTCAAAAAATGTTTCCATATAAACTTCTACTGAGAGGCGGGGAGATTTTTCGTGAAAATCGTTTTTGGAAGATACTAAACTAATTACCAAGTTTGGTTTTTAACGCTCGTTTTGTTTTTCAACTATATTGTCCACAGAAACACAAATACTCACGCGGTCCTTGTTTTAAAAAGATTCTTCGGACTCGTGGGACCTCAAAACGTCTATTTCCGGTGAAATCTCGGCTTCGAATACTTCAGATTTTTACCTTCTCTAAACACTATGTACACTTTACATGCGGGTTAGAAAAAGTAAAAATCTATAGAACATAAATTGTATGTTTTAGCGAAATCTATACTTTTTGTATACCTCTCACGATTCACCAGTTATACAGAGGTCATGCAGAATGAAGAGTGGTTCAAGGGTATTCCCAGAAAGATTCGTTTTCATGAGAATGGTTTGAGCTATTTTACAGAAAATAAATATGTTCCACATGAAGGGTAGTTTGGGGTGAAAATCTTCGTGTCGCATCCTTGGAACATGTATTTCAGGTGAAATTTCTATCCAGCTTCTTTATCCACTATGTACATTGTACACAGAGGATAAAGAAAGCAAATAAATAAAAAAACAAAAACAAAAATCTGATGTGCTTCATTCACAAATCTTTCTCTGGGTGTTCCATAAGCAAACTATCCATACAAAAGCATTATTCTTTAATTCATACTAATCGAGATAAACATTAGCAGAAGTAGTCTTATTACTTGTTTCCTTGTAAGTAGAAGCGAAATAAGGGAGTAACATAGGTTTAAGTGATAGTCAAAAGCTGGTTGCTATGCCACTGAAGTTCCTTTGTTATTATGGACAGGAGTTGACAAATTCCTGTTTGAGAAAAGTAAGTTTTTCAAAGCTGAAACCAAAAATAAGGAATATCTAAAAACCTATCAACTCCACGAAAAAAATGTATATTATATAAATTATGTGTTTTAACCTGCTCTACATTTTTTGTGTGGTAAGTTTTTGTCTATCTCTTACGGTTTACCAGTTATACAAAATTCAATAAAAATCATCCAGAATAAAGAGGTCTTTAGAGGCTACTTCCAGAAAATTCAAGATATACATTTTACTTGGCAAGTAAATATCTAAAATATAAGGGATTTTAATCAAAATCGTTAGAGCCATTTTTAAGAAAATCAAAAATTTCGAAATTTGTTTCATGTAAAGAGTAGTTTAGGGTAGGGGGATTTTTCTTGAAATTCTCCGTGTCGCATCCTTGGAAGATACCAAACTTAAATACCAAGTTTGGTATTTAATGGCATTTTCGTTTTTGAGCTATGCCCACAGACACATACACACGGACATTTTTCTAAAAATGCTTCTTTTGCATTCAGGGGGACCAGAAACATATATTTGCGGTGAAATTTCGGTATTGAATTTTTGGGTGCAATACAATACCTTCTCTATACACTATGTACATAGTACGTGTAGAGAAAGTAAAAAGGGAATATACTAAGATAAAGTAATACGCTGCCGTATGTGAAGTTCGGTTAGCCTGGAATGCTCCCGATAGAGAAAAGTTAGGTAGTTTAAAACTGAAACAAATAACAATCAATATCTCGAAAATGGCCAACTCTACAAGAAATTACATATATTACTATTTTAACAACATCTACATTTTTTTTTTTTTTTTTTTTTTTTTTTTTTTTTTTTTTTTTTTTTTGTGTTTCAAGTTTTTGTCTATCTCTTACGATTTAACCGGTATGCAAAATTCCGTAAAATTCATCCAGAATAAAGTAGTCTTCAGAGGCTATTCCCAGAAAATTCAAGATATACATTTTATTTCTGATGCATCTTTAGTATACGATATTTTAATCAAAATTCGTTATAGGATTTTTGAGAAAAACTAAATTTAAAAGAAAAAAATCCATATAAAGCCTAGTTCGTGTTGGGGAGGTTTTCGTGAAAATCGTTATTGGAACTTAAATAATAAGTTTGGTTATGGTCAATTGGTATTGGATTAATTGTGTTTTCACACAAGCCGTGTGTAGGACAGGAGTTGGATAGGTAGAGTCAGATTGAAAAATTCAATGTCATAGTCGAGATTTGAACCACGGATCTCTCGGTCTTTTCACACAAGGCTTATGTAAAAAAAAACAATTGAACCAATACCAATTGACCATAACAGTTGGCTATACTATGAGTCCTGGGACTTAAAGTACTTACAACATTGTAAGTCACCATTGGGGTTGTCATCTCAAAATAATTTGACATCACCTTGTGGTTTACCGGGAAACATGCGAGTCAGTTGAGAAATGCAAAGCTATGCCGGCATGTTGGCATGGTAGCTCAGTGGAAGAGCAGCCGGCTAGAGACTGGGAGATGCGTGGTTCAAATCCCCGTCTGATTCTACCTATCCGACCAAGTTTGGTAGAGCTCGTTACTAAAAGGTTTTTCGGACTCCCGGGACCTCAAAACGTGTATTTTCCCTAAAATCTATACACTGCATTTTTATGTGAATACAACTACTATGCACATTGTGTGTACATATGTTCTAGAGAACGAAAATGGAAAAAAAAAAACAGAAAAACCAAGTAATTCGATTATTTCTGTTGAACTTGTAAGGAACTAAGTAATAAAATAATTTCTTTTAATGTTTATCTTCACTAGAATGATTTAGTATAAGAATAGTTTGTTGCAGAATAGGAAGAGAAAATCATGCGATTGTTAAAAGTAAGTCAAGATTAGAGAACAGCTTAGTGGTCGAGTGTGCTGATGTACGTCAGTCATATCCGGATATTAATTTTATGCTATCAGTTGAACTGGACACCTACAGAGCTTTGCGTTTTTCAAATAAAACTACATTCTATATAAACTATAGTAACGGAATGTAAGAAATTCCCCAAAATGCAGGATGATACTTTGCCTATGGACAAACTTAAATATTGTTATAAAAGCCAATATAAGTGAAGGATACTGTAACAATACGTAGCGAAGCTGGTGCGTTTACCCAAAAACTCTGTGCTCAGATTACACAGGAAATATATGTTTTGAGGGCCTCAGAATAAAAATGTGTCTGTGGGAAGCATAACTAAATCTCTGATGTGTTCCATTCACATGACTTTCTCTTCATCTCTGTAACATATTATTATTAAAAACCTTATGCTTCTGTCTACTTTATACTAATTGAGATCAACATAGCCGACATGCTTTCTTGCAAGTAGAAGGGAAATAATGGAATACACTACATAGACTGAAACAATAGTCAAACGTTTTAAAAATGCCACAGTTGACAAATTCCTGTAAGTGAAAAGTTTTAGGAATTTTAAAACTGAAACCTATACCAATCAATATCTCAAAAACGATCAACTCTTTGGAAAAAAGTATATAACATAAATTGTGTGTTTTAACGTGCTCTACATTTTTTTTGTATAAGTTTTTGTCCATCTCTTACGGTTTAGCGGTTATGAACATTACGTAAAATTCACCCAGAATAAAGTACTCTCAGGGACTACTCCCAGAAAAATTCAAGATATACATTTTAATTGTCAGATAAATATCTTTAATATACGATATTTTAATCAAAATCGTTAGAACCATTTTCGAAAAAAGTTCCATGCAAAGTGTAGTTAGCGATGGGGGATTTTTTTTTTAAAATCTTCGTGTCGCATCCTTCCGTTTTTGAGCTATGCTATCCACACACACACACACACACACACACACACACACACACACACGGACCTTTTTCCAGAAATGCTTTTTTGAATTCAGAGGGACCCAAAGTATGTATATCCGGTGAAATCTCGAAATTGAATTTTTGGGTCCATTACAATACCTTCTCTATACACTATGTACATAGTACGTGTAGAGAAAGTAAAATCTGATATGTTCCATTCACATGACTTTCTCTACATTCTTCTATCTACTTCGCGATAACATTAGCAGAAATCCTTTCTTGCAAGTAGAAGGGAAATAATGGTATACACTGGACTAAAACGATAGTCAAATCTTTAAAAAGTGCCAGGAGTTGACAAATTCCTGTAAGTGAAAAGTTTTAGGAATTTTAAAACTGAAACCAATAGCAAGGAATATCTCAAAAATGCTCAACTCCACGACAAATTGTGTGTTACAAAGATATCTATATTTTTTTGTATTGTAAGTTTTTGTCTATCTCTTACATTTAACTATTTATGCAAAATAGATCAAAATTCATCCAGACTGAAGAGGTCTTCAGAGGCTACTCCCAGAAAATTTAAGATATACACTTTATTTGTCGTGTAAATATCTTCAATATATGACATTTTAATAAAAATCATTACAGTCATTTTTGAGTAATTCAATTTTCTAAAATGTTTCTATGCAGAGGGAAGTTTCAAGTGGAGATATTTTCCTCAAAATCTTCCGTGTCGCGTTCTTGGAAGATACTAAACTTGTATACCAAGTTTGGTATTTTACCGACTTTTCGCCTTTGAGTGTGTGTGTGTCCGTGTGTGTTCATGGTCACACACATGCACCTTTTTCTAAAAATGTCTTTTTAGTTACAGGGAATCTTTAAACATGTATTTCCGGTGTAGAGCTCGTTCAAACACACAATTTATGTCGTATTCATTTTTTGAGATATCTGATGTTATACCTTTCAATTCATATAATAGTTAAAACTTTTTACACACGGCAATTCATCAACTGGCCCTGCTTGGAAACCAGCTTTTAAAAGATTTGACTGTCGCTTTAACTTAGCGTATTTCTCTTCTCTTTATAACAAAGCATTTCTTATAAGGTTTATCTCGGTTAGTAAGAAGTAGATACAAGCAAACGTTTTTTTAACAATAATTTGTTCAGAGATGTAAATACGGTCATGTGAATGGAACACATCAGATGTTTAAATAAAGCACACTTTGGAAACAGAGAAGTTATCCTGTGTAACAAGTTTTTAATTGCTTTCACATTTTCTTGCCTTCGTTTTGTCATTTCTTCTCTTTGGAGTAATGCAACCTTGCAGACAAGCAAAGCAAATGAAAAAATATTGCAGAGAAAAAAATAAAGCAAGTCAGTTATATCTCCATGAACAAAAATGAATGTACGGCGAGAAGCAGAAGTAAAAAAAGCTTTCTTGTGTCTTAAAAATAAAAACTTTCTGCCCCACTGATTCTCGTCTTGTAAATACGAGGGCGGATAAAAAAGTAACACACAATTTTTTCACAAAAAAGGTTAAAGGTTAAAAAAAAAAAAAAAACAACTACGTACTTTTCGACATAGTCATAAAGTTTCTCAACAAGTTTCTCGTGATACCAGTTTCAATACGTCCTACCCATAGAAGTCCAATTTCCTTGAGTACAGCCATCTGGGGGCTGCTGATTTACATCTGTCGCAAAGCGCCAGGAATTTCTTCATGGGACCAAACAGATGAAAGTCCGACGGTGCAAGGTACAGAATGAGCACCTCCCAACCATTTGGTGATTTTCTGACGAACAGCAGCAGCAACATGGGGCGAACAATGTCATGAAGTTTGATATCGTCACCATTAATGTTGTGGCGTTTGTTACGAAGCTTCACCAACTTTTTAATGAAGGCTGAAGCATTCTCAGTGGTTCCCTGTTCAGCAAACTCCACCAATAAAACACCAGAACACTGCCACTTTGCTAGCAGATTGAGTCTTTACCAGCATGTTTCCACTCCATACTTGTAATGGTATGTCCACCAATAAAACACCATGAACACTGTCAGATTGAGTCTTTACCAGCATGTCTCCACTCCATACTTGGCTCATGCCCACGACTCATCACCAGTGATGATTCCTTTCAGAAAGTCACGCCCTTTTGCAGCGTACCGCGTTAAGTGAAAATTTGCTGGCCCTTGTGGTTGTCTGTCAGGTTCTTAGGCACCCAGCAAGTATTAACTTTACGAAATGTCAACGAGCAATGAACAATATTCTACACTGCCCCATAGGAAATGTTGCGATTAGTTTGGAGATCCTTCAAAATTGCCGCCTTAATATCTCTGACATTCTGCGGGGTGACAGCTGTTACCGGCCTCCCAAAGCGTGACGAATCACTAAAATTAACACGGCCCTCTTGGAAGAATGTACACCACCTAGAAGCATTGCTACGGTCCATACACGCCACGCATGTCCCTGTGAATTTCACTCGGTTTATGCCCTTTGGCCCACAAATATCGAGCCACACCTCTCTGCTCTTCACACGTGGACGACAGCAGTATGCGCGCCTTCTTTCTTGCGTAGTTCACGCTTCTCTCGCTAGAGGTGCATATGAAACAAAGAATACTCCCTATAGTGAAAATTCAAACTATATCTGTGTGAAATTGCAATATCCCAGCTGCAATAACAAGGCAGAAATAATTATTGTGCGTTACTTTTCGATCTGCCCTCGTTCAAAAGATTGCTGAAATTCATTACTTTGCTGCACTACTTACTAAATTCCTGCTTGAAGAAGTGTTCGTAACGTTAACATAGACTTGTCTCACCTTTTCTATTTAATGCTTCATTTATTTTTGGGTCTAAATAAAGCACTTTCACGCTGACTAAAATGGTTATTTCAACTGTATTGAATATTTTCCATACTAGACCTACTTCAAACACATATTTTCCAGTTTAACTTATATAAACCCTCTCTACTAATACACAGGTAAATTATTGCACACCATCTAAATATTCGATACCGAGATTACACCGGAAATACATATTTTATGGTCCCCTCTATAAAAAGTATTTTTAGAAAATTCGGTAAAATACCAAGCTTAGATTTTAAGTTAAGTATCTTCCAAAGTTGAGACACAAAGAGGTTTAGGAAAATCCCCACACCCCGAACTACCCTTTACATGGATTTTTTTTTAAATAATAAACACGTAGATATCGTTAAAACACACAATTTAGGTCATATAAAGTTTGTTCGTGGAGTTGTCCATTTTTGAGATATTCCTTGTTATTTGTTTCAATTATAAAATACTTAAAAGCTTATCACTTGCAGCAATTTGTGAACTCTTAGTCATGCAAAGGAACGGATATCATGTACAGAGCAGCATCTTTTAAAACATTTGACTATCGTTTCAGCCTAGTGTATTGCCTTATTTTCCTCCTACTTATAAGAAAGCATTTGTGCTAATGTGTTGCTCGATTAGCACAAACTAAACAGCTAATGCTTCTTTTTACTTCATGCTAATCGACAAAAATAGCAGAAATACTGTTATTACTTGCTTCCTTGTAAGTTGAAGCGAAATAAGGGAGTACCATAGGTTAAAGTGACAGTCAAAAGCTGGTTGCTATTTGACTGAAGTTCCTTTGTTTGTGTGGACAGGAGCTGACAAATTCCTGTATGAGAAAAGTACAAGTTTTTCAAAGTTTAAACCAATAGCAAGGAATATCCTCAAAACGATCAACCGAAGAAAAAAAGTTATGTTATATAAATTGTGTGTTTTATCGTGATCTACATTTTTTTGTAAAGTAACGTTTTGTCTATCTTTTACAATTTACCAGCTTTGTAAACTTCGATGAAAATCATGCAGAATAAAGAGGTCTTTAGAGGCTATTCCCAGAAAATTCAAGATATACATACATTTTATGTGTGCTTTAATATACGGTATTTTAATCAAAATCGTTAGTTTTTTTTAAGGTAAACCAAATTTTGGAACATTTGTCCATATAAAGGGAAGTTAGGGGTGGGGGAATTTTGTTGAAAATCTTCGTGTCGCATCCTTGTAACATATCAAACTTAAATACCAAATTTGGTAGATTTTCGTTTTTGAGCTATGCTGTCCACAGGCGCACACACACGCGCGCACGTTTTTGTGAGAATGCTTTTTTGGATTCAGGGAGCCGGAAAATTTGTATTTCCAGTGAAATCTCGGTATGGAATTAATGGGTGCATTACAATACCCTCTCTACACACTATGTACATAGTACGTGTAGAGAAAGTAAAAATTGTGCTTTATATTATGAGAAGGCAACTTGCGAAACGAGGCCCTAATGCTACGAACAATATAAACACGTGTGTCATCACAATTTTTACATTCTCTACACGTACTATGTACAAAGTGTATAGAGAAGGTATTGCACTCCACCAAAAAATTCAATACCGAGATCTCATCGGAAATATACGTTTTAGGGTACTGTGTATCCAAAAAAAGTATTTTTAGAAAAAGGTCCGTGTGTACGAAAAGTCGGTAAAATACCAAATTGGTATTTAATTTTAGTATCTTCCAGGAATGCGACATAAAGATTTTGAGAAAATTTCCCCCATCTCAAACTACCCCTTTATATGAAGTTTTTTTCTAAAATGTTTTATATTTCATAAACATTGCTCTAACGATTTTGATTAAAGTAACACATATTAAGGATATTTTCGTGAAAATAAAATGTATATCGTGAATTTTCTGGGAATAACCTCTTAGGAGTACTTTATTCTGGATGAATATTACGGAATTTGCGTAACTGCTGACCCGTAAGAGATGGACAAAAACTTACCACACAAAAATATACAGTGCACTAAAACACACAATTTATGTTCTATACAT
Organism: Hymenopus coronatus; assembly: GCA_030762935.1. NCBI lineage: Eukaryota > Metazoa > Arthropoda > Insecta > Mantodea > Hymenopodidae > Hymenopus > Hymenopus coronatus. The sequence continues at coordinate 4,866,307 of CM060894.1, forward strand.
TTTTTTCGTGGAGCTGATCGTTTTTGAGATATTCCTTGTTTTTGGTTTCAGCTTTGAAAAACTTATACTTTTCTCATACAGGAATTTGCCAACTCGTGTCCATACAAACAAAGGAACTTAGCAACCAACTTTTGACTACCACTTTACCTATGGTACTCCCTTATTTCGTAGATGTAAATGGAGCACATCAGATTGTTAATGTTATAGAGTGTAAATAGAACAGTTATGAACCGTGTTTTAGGCACTTAAAACGTTACTTTTTAGGCAGGGTAAGCTCCGGTTAAAGAACTGGGCTTGTGACCGGAAACAGAACACAGAACAATAGTTGTGGAAAGTGGGCCACGTCTTTCACTGCTCCCGTTGTAAATGCAATTGAGTTCGTAGACAGGGTATCATTGTTAAGTGATTATACGAGGCACTTCAAGACGCTGTGAGCATACATAGCTGCTCGCGAGACTGTGGGAAATATCACATCAGTCTAGCCTCACGTGTTTCTGACAGCTTCATTAAAATCTCATGCGTTACCTTCTTTACTACACTTCTTGCTAATCGAGATAAACTTCGCTGTACAGTACGCTATAGCCAGTCATATTTAAGTACTAGGATTGGCTAGTTATCTCCCGGACGCCACTAGGCCAGTTAGATGGTAGCATCGTATAGTTTAACTCTAGACTAGCTTGTATCCACAGTTACAGGTCAATAGCTTCTTAAGTTTTCCAATGATAGCATTTTAAACAAGACAACTTTACAGTTTTCACGAAAATGGAGGATTTAGAAAAACGAGCAGTGATTAAATACTTCCATTTGAAAGGCTTAACGCCTAAAGAAATCAAGGAGGAAATGGACAGTACATTGAAAGATTCTGCCCCTTCATATGCAATGATTAAAAGGTGGGTTGCACAGTTTAAAATGGGACGTACGAGCACTAGTGCTGAGCCTCGCTCTGGACGCCCTGTAGAAGTGACAACCCCAGAGATCATTGAAAAAATTCATCGTTTAGTACTGGAAGACCGCAGATTAAAGTTGTTTGAGATAGCAGAGGCTGTAAACATATCAAAAGAACGTGCAGGTAATATTTTAAGTAATGTTTTGGGCTTTCACAAGGTCTGTGCAAGATGGGTGCCGCGTTTGTTGACACCTGGTCAAAAGGTGCTTAGAAAACCCAGAGATAGAAATCGCAGGGGGTTAGGTCGGGACGGAGGGGGCCACAAATCTCTACTAATAATTCTATCCTGAAACACTTGCAATTGTTCTCATCGAAAGATTGGCTGTATGAGCTGTTGCAGAGTCTTGGTATCCCTGGGGTAACTTCAAGTGTACAAGACAAACCTGAAGAATTAAAACAAAATATCGGTCAGTAAATGTCCAACATTTCTCAACGTGAACTACGGCTAAAGAGGTACCAAAAATGTATGGGACCATCTCCTTTAATAATATTGGTAAGTAAAGCCTTTAAAATGTTTCATCCGCGCCTTTCTATGATACCGGTAGACGGTAAGGAGCGGACAGGCAAAACACCACACAGCCGGTTCACACGTTTTTGGATCACCCGGTTTTTCACTAATGGTCTCTACTGTGCTTTTGTATATATCCAGTCTTTTGTTTACGTTTTATAGTCTGTATTACTTTCTCTACACGTGCTATGTACATAGTGTATAGAAAAAGTATTGTATTGCAACCAAAATTCAATACGGAGATTTCATCGGAAATACACGTTTTGGGACCCCTTGAATCCAAACAAAAGCATTTCCAGAAAAAGTTCCGTGTACACGTATATGCGTGTCTGTGAACAGCATAGCTCAAAAAGGAAAAGTCTGTTACATACCAAACTTAGTATTTAAGTTCAATATCTTCCAAGGATACGACATGAAGATTTTCAAGAAAAGCCCATCACCGCCAACTACGCTTTACATGGAAGAATTTTCGACAATTTTGATTTTCTCAAAAATGATTCTAACGATTTTGATTAAAATTTCGTGTATCAAAGATATTTACTTGACAAATAAAATGTAAATCTTCAATTTCCTGGGAATAGCCTCTGAAGACATTTTTATTCTGTATGAACTTTGCGAAATGTTGCGTAGCTGGCAAACCGTAAGAGATGGGCAAAAACACACGTAACAAGAAATGCAGGTCTCATTAAAACACAGAACATATGTTATATACATTTTTTTCGCGGAGTTCGCCGCTTTTGAAATATTCCTTGTTATTGACATCAGATTTAAAATACTTTTAGTTTACTTTGTCAACTTGTGCCCATACTAACAAAGGAACTTTAGTCACATAGCAACCAGCTTTTGACTATCACTTTAACCTAAGGTACTCCCTTATTTCGTTTCTACTCACAAGGAAGCAAGTAATAAGACTATTTCTGCTAACTTTTCTCAGTTATGAAGTAAATAGAAGAATAAGCTTTTTAACAATAATTTGTTGCAGAGACGTAGAGAAAGTCATGTGAATGCAACACATCACATTTTTAGAGTTACTATGACAACTACTGCGGTATGGACATTTTATAATAGGCGATCAACACAATTACATTAAATCACCAACTCAACTAAAGCTAGAAGCTCTGATGTACGTATTCTACTATAACATTTATATTTCATAGAGAAAAAGAAACAGTTGACAGTAGCTAGTTTCACAGAAACGATTATCCATCACTGTGTTGTTGTAGAGATCACCAAATTACAGCACGAAACTGGAACACCAGGAGTACAAATGGACGTATTACTTTCTCTACACGTACTATGTACATAGAGCGGGAACTAACAACTTTAATGTTTACATACATTCATACCCCCTCAAATGTGAATCATCTCCGATTGGCACGTAAACAGGTTTTATATTGTGAAAAACTAATTGGTAATGGGAAGATACTCCATCAGCAATCATTTCCGTAGCAACGCCTCGTAGCACATTTCGTATTGAAAATCCTAACCATGTCTTCACTTTCTTTCTCAAACGGTCAACTTCATATACCCAAGGTAGCGGGTTTAAACTCGGCGGAGGACGATGGATTTGTTTTGGGTGTAAAAATCCTTGGCAAGCCTTCCTTCGGAGTAAGGCCGTTGATTTACGGCACGTAAAAGAACCTCAAGCCTGATAGAGAGGCCTCTGAACTCTTTCACGCCCAGTATAGAATGGGACGCCAGGAACCACAGCAGTTAAAGAACGTCCATAAACATGTTTTTTTCTCGCACGGTTTAAAACAGTTGTCACGGGTCCCTAGTGAATTGCTTGCACAAGTTCAGGGCGCGAGGCATTTCAATGTTCCATGTTAATGTCGTAGATATATCTGCAGAATTCTTCTGTATGAATTGTAAATCTTCATGCAATCCATTTGCAGCAAGAGATTATACAATCTTTATTGAAGAGCATGCACTATCATCAAAGACATTAATTACCTGTAAAACAGTCTTGTAATACACAGTATAGTATACTGCTGCGTCGAGCCACGTTCCACAACGCGTTACTACAGGTTGTTTACATGCGGCGCGTGCAGGTCGCTCTCTACTCGGTAGGTATGCATTTCCCGCGGACGGTCTACAAGATGCTAGGCCTACTAACAACCACACAAGTAATGTAATATCGGCCTATACCTGAACACTGTTTAATTTACACCATGCTCTAGAAAAACCATATAATGAGGTCATCAGACAACACAGAACTACTCATCTTCGAGACAAATATATTAGTCTTAAAATACACTTTTATGCAACAAAGATATCTACTATATGTAATAAAACACACAATGCTGAATATTAAAAATATGACGTGTTACACTCTCACGACATTCTCTACCTGCTCTACAAACAGAATTCTTACACGATTATTCTTCTTTCTACACAATGCTAATCGAGATAAACACTAGCAGAATTTTCTTATTACTTAGTTCCTTATAAGTAGAAGGTAACTAAACGAATGTGCTAGGCTAAAGCGATAGTCAATTGTTTTAAACGCTTTCGCTATAAAATTGTCATTTAAATTGCTTCTCTGCTTGAAGAGTAGAACAAAAGAAGAACGGACACTTCCTGTCTGAGGAAAAGATAAGTAACCAATAACAAGGAATGACTCAGAAACGGTTAGCTCTACAACAAAAACCGTAACGGACATCAATTGCGAGTTTTGATGTGATCTACATTTTCTGTTCAGCAAGTTTTTGCTTATCTCTTACGGGTTTGCAGTTTAGCGAAATTCGGCAAAATTCATCAAAAGATCTTCAGAGAATATTCCCAGAAAAGTGAAAATACATTTTATTTGCGATGTAAATATATTTAATATGCGGGATTTTAATCACAATTTTAGAGCCATTTTTGAGAAAGTCAAAATTTTCGAAAAATGTTCCACATAAAGACTAGTTTCGAGTGGGGGTATTTTTCTCAAAATCTTAGTGGCGCATCCTAAGATATTAAATTTAAACGCCAAATTTAATATTTAATGGACTTTTCATTTTTGACCTAAGCTTTCCACAGACAGAGCACACAACAGGTTTTTCTAAAAATGCTTTTTTGGGACTCAGAGGACCTCGAAACATGCATTTCCTATGAAATCTCGACATCGAATTTTGGGTGGAATACAATACCTTCTCTAGCTACTATATACATAGGGCTAGGCAAAGTAAAAAAGGCTGATATGTTCAATTCACACGATTTTCTCTACATCTCTGCAACAAATTATATTTAAAAGCTTATACTTCTATTTACTTCAGGCTAATTGAGAATAAAAATAGGAGAAACAGTCTTATTACTTGCTTCCTTGTAAGTAGAAGCGAAATAAGGGAGTACCATAGGTTAAGCTGATAGTCAGAAGCTGGTTGTTATGTGACTGAAGTTCCTTTGTTTGTATGGACACGAGTTGACAAATTCCCGTACGAGAAACGTATAAGAGTTTTAAAGCTGAAACCAATAACAAGAAATATGTCAAAAACGATGAACTCTACGAAAAAATTATATAATATAAATTACGTGTTTTAACGAGCTCTGTATTTTCTGTTAAGTAAGGTTTTGACCATCTCTTACGGTTTAGCAGCTATACAAAATTCCGCAAAATTAATCTGGAATAAAGCAGTCTTCAGAGGCTCTTCCCAGAAAATTCAAGATATACATTTTATTTGTCAGGTAAATATCATTAATATACGATATTCTAGTCAAAATCGTTAAGAGCCATTTTTGAGAAAATCATAATTTTGGAAAATGTTTCCGTGTAAAGTGAAGCTGGGAGTGGGGAGATTTTCTTGAAAATCTTCGTGTCACATCCCTGGATGATACTAAAATTTTGGTACTGTACCGGCTTTATGTTTTTGAGTTATCTTCTTTTGGATACAGGGGTCTCAAAGCATATTATTTCGTATGAAATCTGGGTATTGAATTTTTGGCTGCATTACAATACCTTCTCTATACACTATGTAAAAATCTATCCGAAAAATGCTGTCACTATCAAAGTAATCTACAGAGTTTTTTTAAAGAAATCTGGTTGGCAACACTGACATGAGCGCACTGTCATATTCCAACGTTACAGTTTTCAGTAATGAGCGTGAGGAAGCCATTTTGGGATTTGTTTATAAACTGAATCTCATTTATTTGTTTTTAAAAAAAGACCGAAAAAATGAGCTTGAATTGTGTGCAAAATTGAGTTAACGTTTCATCGTTCACGTATAATGGATGTAATTAATGTGCAGGCTGCCATATGAATGAATGTAATTAGTAAATAAAGCGCCAGCCAATCTTGGTATCACAACACCCATGTGATGTTACTGCTGGTTTACACATCTGTTTCCTGCGTGCACACAAATCTCATTCTTATCCAGATAAACATTAGCAGAAATAGTCTTATTACTTGCTTCCTTGTAACTTGAAGGGAATACACTAGGCTTAAGTGATAGTCAAGTGTTTTAAAATGTTCTTACTATGGATTGAAATCCGAACTGAATCCAATAAAAAGGGATAGCTCGACAACGGTCAATTCAATGAAAAAAATCTTATGCATTCCATTCACACGACTTTCTCTACATCACTGCAAAAAAAATTAAAAAGCTCATGCTTCTATTTACTTCATGCTAATCGAGAAAAAATTAGCAGAAATAGTCTTATTACTTGCTTCCTTGTAAGTAGAAGCGAAATAAGGGAGTACCATAGGTTAAAGTGATAGTCAAAAGCTGGTTGCCATGTGACTGAAGTTCCTTTATTTGTATGCACAGGAGTTAACAAATTCCTGTATCAGAAAGGTATTTTTTTTAAAGCTGAAACAAAACACGAAGAATATCTATGAAAATAAAAATAAAAATAAAAAAAAAGGATCATCTCTAGGAAAAAAAAAAATATGTATATAACATAAATTGTGTGTTTTAACGTGCTCTACATTTTTTATGTGGTAAGTTTTTGTCTATATCTTACAGATTAGCTAGTTAAGCAAAATTTGGCAAAATTCATCCAGAATAAAGACGTCTTCAGAGGCTATTCCCAAAAAGTTCGAAGTATACATTTTATTGCAGATATAAATAACTTTAATATCCGGGATTTTAAGAAATTCAGAATTTTCGATATGTTTTCCATGTAAAGGGTAGTTTGTGGTGGGGGGATTTCTTTTAGAATCTTCGTGTCGCATCCTTGGAAGATAATAAACCTAAATACCAAGTTTGGTATTTAACGGTCTTTTCGTTTTGGGGCTATGCTGTCCACAGGCCACACACACACCTTTTTTTAAAAATACTTTTTTCGGACTCGGGGGACCCCAAAACATATATTTCCGGTGAAATCTCGACATGGTATTTTTGGGTGGAATACAATACTTCTCTATCGCTATGTACATAGCACATATGCGGCTAGAGAAAGTAAAAATATATAAGACATTGTGTTTTAAAGAGAAATACATTTTTATGTACTAAGTTTTTGTATAGCTCTTACGGTTTACCACGTGCAAAATTCACACAAATTCATCCAGAATGAAGAAGTCTTCATAGACTATTCCTAGAAAATTCAATATACTGGCTGTTTCAAAACGACACCAAACGAAGATAGCAGTCGATCAGCTTACACTTCGACTTGTCCGAAACTTGATATCGGAACTTTCAAACTCTTCTATTTAAAGTTTTATGTATGTTCAAAAATCGCACACATTTGGGATTAGGCAGCGAAGAAACAACGGTTGTCATACGACACACCCACATGCTACGTTTTCCACTACTAAGGTAACCTGTGCCGCGCCGGCGTGTCTATCAAAACACGCCTACACCACGCGACTGGGACCATCGCTACCAACCTGCATCTCTCTTGGAGTGGGCCAGGCACGTGCCATTTGTTTATGTTCGACTGCATAATCCATGGTGATTTTATGGCAGTTTTTGTATGTGCCGAATTTACAGTTGAAAATTATATTCAGTTATGACGTACTGTATGACCAACTAGGTCCACATCTTCGTTTGGTGTCGTTTTGAAACACCCTTTATACATTTTGTCATAAAAATATCTTAAAGGGGATTTTAATCAAAATTAATAGTGCCGTTTTTGAGAAAATCACAATTTTCGAATCCCATGCAAAGGGTAGTTTTCGGTGGGGGGGGGATTTTCTTGAAAATGTTCGTGCCATAACCTTGGAAGATACTGAACTTAAATACCAAGTTTGGTACTTAAGGGAGCTTTCACTTTTGAGCTATACTCACACCACACACAAACACACACACACACACAGGAACATGTTTCTAAAGATGATTATATTGCACATTTCCGGTGAAATCTTCGGTTTTGGGTGGAATACAATACCTTCTCTAGCTACTACACACATTGTATGTACAGAAGTGCCAGAGAAAATAATTCCGGGACCCCTAAAACTTGTTACTTCATTGACATCTTAGTATTAAATTATTGGGTGAAATGCAATACCTTCTGCAGCTATGAAGCAACTAATTAATAAGTAGAAAAATAAAATATCTCTGCCGCCAGGTTTGAGAAACTCAAAATATTCGGGAACTTCTTGAAAGTCTTATGTCGCATCTTTGGAAGATTCTGAATTTGCGTCGTCCTCGAAGAAACTGTTTGAGGTTTGGGAACAGGCGGTAGTCACTGGGTGCTAGATCTGGCGAATAGGTCGGTTATTCAAGCAATTTCAACTTTAATTCGCACATTTTTCCCATTGCAATGACTGAACGATGGGCCGGAGCATTGTCGTGATGAAACAAGATTTTTTTTTCCCCCCCGCCAAATGAGGGCTTTTTCTTTTCACCTCATCACTCAAACGTTGCAGTAAGCTTGCGTAGTAGTCACCAGTGATACTTTTACCCTTTTCCAAGTAATCAATAAAAATAATTCCCTGTGCATCCCAGAAAACGCTCGCCATAAACTTGTTAGCTGACAAAATTGACTTTGCCTTTTTTGGAGTTGGTTCACCTGGCGCAATCCACTGTTTTAACTATAATTTACTTTCTGGAGTGTAGTGATGTATCAAAGTTTCAACCACGGTGATAAGTCGTCTCAAAAATTCATTGGCATTTTTACTGTAGAGCTCCACATTCTTAACAGAAACAGCTTTTCTTTGCAACTTTTGATCAGGTGTCAAACGCGGCACCCATCTTGCACAGTCTCAAGTTTTTTGTTTAATCGATTTTTCGTATGCCTTTGTGTTTTTTTTTTTAATGGTGTTTAACGCCCGCTTTTAGTATACAGGAGCCGCAGGCGATGAGACATGGAATGAAGACGGTACATCGGTAAAATGCTGTGGCGGGGGAAACCGGAGACAACTCGCTTTGGCCACCACAAATTCCTACAGATAATATTGAGTGAAATAATGTAAATTTAATAATTTTTACTTTCTCTACACTTACTATGTACTTAGTGTATAGAGAAGGTATTGTAATGCACCTAAAATCCAATATAGAAATTTTACCGGAAATATATGATTTGGGAGTGCCAGAATGAATATAAAAAAGCATATTTAGAAAAATGCGCGTGTGTCTGTCTGTCTGTGGGCAGCACATCTCAAAAATGAAAACTCTCAAAAGCTTGATATTTAAGTTCAGTTCCTTCCAAGGATGCGACACGAAGTTTTACAAGAAAGTCCCCCCTCCCCAATTAGCCTTTACATGGAAAATTTCGAAAATTTTGATTCTCTCAACGGTGGCTTTAACGATTTTCATTAAGAGCTCACATATTTAAGATATTTTGATGACAAACAAAAAGTATATCTTGAATGTTTTGGGAATTACTCTGAAGATCCCGTTATTCTGGATGAACGTTTCTTAATTTTGCATAAGTGGTAAACGTAAGAACATAAAAAATGTAGATCCCCTGAAAACACACAATTTATGTCATATATATGCATATATTTTTGGTGTAGTTACCGTTTTTTTTTTTTACATATTCCTTGTTATTTGTTTTAAAATAGTTTAACTTTTCTCGTACAGGATCTTGTCAATTCCTGGCCACGCAAATAAACGTATTTCAATCCCATAGCAACCACGTTTTAAAGGATTTGATTGTCTGTATAGTCTAGTGAATACCCTTATTTCCATCTTACTTAAAGGAACTAAGTAATAAGACAGTTTCTGGTAATGTTTATCTCGATTAGTATGAAGTACGAGGGTCTTTTTTTTTTCAAACTCCGATAGGCTATAAATAAAAGTAAAGTTCATAAAAAACAATTATTTTATTACTAAAAGTTTTGCACACTTATGGTTACTTTTATACATAATCACCGAAAAGATTGAGTCATTTATCGTACCTGTGCACAAGTTTTGCAATACCCGCTTCAAAAAATGTTGCCGCCAATGATTTCAAATTAGTATTGACGTTGTTTTGAAGATCTTCGTTGGTTTCAAAGTGCTGCGCTCCTAGCCACGTCTTCAGTTCAGGGCAAAGGTGAAAGTCGGCTGGGTGGCAGGTCAGGACTGTACAGCGGATGTTCGAAAATGTCCCATTGAAATTGTTCAAGGAGCCGATGGGTTGTGCCAGCAGTGTGTGGACGAGCGCTGTCGTGGATCAACACAATTCCTCAAGTCAGCGTTCCTCTTCGTTTGTTTTGAATGGCTCTCCGCAAACGGCGTAAAGTTTCACAATAAACAGCTGCATTGATAGTGGTTCCGGGCTGCATCATTGGCGGCAACATTTTTTGAAGTGGATATTGCAAAGTTTGTGCACAGGTACGATAAATGTCTCAATCTTTTCGGTGATTATGTTGAAAAGTAACCTTAAGTGTACAAAACTTTTAGTAATAAAATAATTGCTTTCTATGAACTTGTCTTTTATTTATAGCCTATCGGAGGTTGAAAAAACCGGCCTTCGTAGATAGTAGAATAGCTTATAATCAATAATTTGTTACAGAGATGTAGAGAAAGTCATGTGAAAGGAGTACACCAGATTTTTGTGTTGTAGCGATTTAAAAGTTTGTAAAATATATTATAGGTTAATTGTGTTTCTTGTGAAAATTAAGATAATATTTTGATGTTATAAATGAGAAACTATATATCATAGATTTGCCGGGAATCGAACTCGGGCCGCCTTGGTGAGAGGAGAGTGCTCTAACCACATAAAAAAGCTCTTTGTTTTTTTGGATTCAAGGGGCTTCAAAAACATATTTCGTGTGTAAACAGAATTTTTGGATTTGAATACATTTCTTCCCCTACCTTACATAGTAGTGAAAATAATGAAGCGAACATTCCAGTTCCATTTTTTGTTCCCGTGGCATTTCTCTCGCAACCTGCATTTCTGCTTTTTCTGTGTGTCTTCAATTCTCTTTTCCTTTTAGTTACTTTGTTTCCGTTGCTTCCAGCTGTTTGCTGTATTCTGTTTGCCTTCCTTTTCTCCGTTGTTCTTTCCTTATTTTTGTTAGCTTTTCTTGTTATTCCTAGTTTTATTAATCCTGCTCTTTTCGTGGATTGTGTTTCTGCTTTCGGCGCTAATTCTCTTGTCCCGCGCCGTTGTTGACTTTAGACGTTGGTGGAAATATCTTATGAGTTCGTTAAAAGGAATGTGTGCTTAAGCCATCATTAAGGCTTCATTATCTCAAGACTGTTTAACAATCCAGAAAACCCCGTGATGGACAAATACTGCCTTACGCTCACTAGTGAGTACACATGGCACGATTCATCAACGAATCCTTCAAAAAGAATCGTGATTGTTTTTCTTTTGTTCCACCTTTTGAAATTCCAAGCCGAGCTTCGACGAAAACTGCCGAGTGCGCACGATGACGAGTACAGGGATTTATAACCGGTTATTTTATTGTGAGAAAGTAAATAGTGCTGAGGCCATGAAGTTAAACATAATACATAAAATATATATAATTTATATATTTTATAAGGAAAATATAAATTTAATTTATAAGAAAACGAACGCTGCCGATCATTGCCGAAGCTACCACGAGCGTCCCAAGTGTTTAGGGATGAGTGTGAATGCAAGCGATAGGATTTACAACTGTTTATTTATTGCAGTAACTTACATATAATATGTGTCACTACATAACTTCAGAAACAAACTTTTACGACTAATACAGCAACTATGCCCCAACATAATAAGACAGGAACATACTATTTTATACAGTAAAATTACCTTGAATATTCCTGAAGAAAATAATTATTGGCTTATAATGACGTATTTATAAAAGTTACATGACTTAGTGGCGCGCAACCGCAACAATGAATAACAATAATAATAATAATTACTCCGCGTACTAACACTACATAAATACTGCCATGCAGTCGAAGTTTAATATGTCAAACATAGAGAAGGAATGGCTACGATTAATGAGTCGTGAACGAATCATATGAATCGATTCAATTTGCATGAACGAATCGTATGAAACGATACTGAAAACGAATCGCTCGACCCAAATCTACACGTGAGTCCCACTTCATTTACCGCTATTTCGCCTGCGCTGCCAGATAAGATAGTGTGTACGATACATTCTCCCAGCTTTCCTGTGTTTTGCAAACTTTTTATGTTCTTTACTTCTATTTTCAGTTAAAATTCGTTTTGGTTCAGCGATTCTTAGGAAACATCCCTTGGCATGCAACATCCCTTTCCGGCTTATTGCTCATTGAGCTTACTAGGTTAGCTCCGAAAGCCACTGTTATATTTAAACAACAAATACAATAGCGACCCGGTATTTCAAGGTTCCGTTTACTTCTAGCTGGTCTTAAGAAAATTAAAATGTTACACACAAGTAGAGTAAAATCTTGTTTTATACGATATCCGCATGTAGATTTTACCACAGATAGCCGCCATAGTTGGACACTACACTTTTGAGATGGGTTCACTTTGTGTGGGTTATATGTGCACACGAAAATAAGATTTTGTGGCGTTAAATGCTGAAATAAGCACTAAATTTAGACTGTACGTTTTAAACCTGTATAATGGTCAACATGTGTGGGGTTTGGTTGTAGTTTATCGAATAGCAGAAGCAAAAACAAGGAAAGAGAAATGTGTTTCAATACAGAGGCTAGTGTACTTATTTAAGTGATTTTCCGGTGGTGTACTTAGTGAAATATGTTATACATTATCAACAGAACGATTCTGTATTGTTGGTTAGATTTTGAGAAGCTTGGCAATTCGCAGACAAAATTGGCAGCCTACTCCGCTTTATAAGAAACCTCCTGCTAATTCTTCCATTTAGCGAGAAATAATTACTATCAAATTATGTGCTTATGATACCAGAACCACAGAATAGAAAGTATACAGAAAGGAAACTCGGGGGCGGCTCCTTTGATGTGCTTCAAGCCAAACTCTGCGCTAGACGCCATATTGGGACCTAGTAAAAGCAAACCATTACATACCATTTTAAGCAGATTAAAGCGTGTAAAATAAAAAAGCACGAACATATGTAATAACAATCTCATGTGTGGCATTCACATGACTTTCTCTGCTTGCTCTCCTACAAACGATTTTTACGGCAGCTTATTCTTCTGTTTCTTGTTAATACAGATACATTTTAATTGCGTATTTCGTTATACGTATAAACGATAGTAAAATATTTTTGATGCCAGCAACAATGTGATGCTTTGAAATCCCATTCTATTTGCAAAAACTTGAAAAAAGAAAAGAAAAAAATCTGAATGGTAATTTCCACGAAAAAAAAAATGTGTATGTATTTGAAAAATGTTAATCAATAATGGGGAAGTTTGAAAATGGTTAACAGCATCAAATGTGCACATGACAAATTGTGGGCTTTAACAGGATCTACATTCTCTGTGTAGTAACATTTTATCTATCTCTTACGCTTTTGATTAAAACGTCGCAGGTTTAAGATATTTTAATGACAAACGAAGTATATAGCTTGAACTTTCTGGGAAGAGCCTCCGAAGACCTCTTTGTAACAACTGGTAAACTGCAAGAGATGGACAAAAACGTAGTGCATAAAAATGTGATGTGTGCCATTCATATGACGTTCTCTAGCTGTTCCACAAACAAGATTTTGTTATAGAAGGTTATTCTTTTATGTGCGCCATGCGAATCAACATAAACATTAGCAGAAATAACCTTCCTTTTAATACATTAGGCCAAAGTGATGGTCAAATCTTTTAAAGCTGGTCGGCAGTGAAACCATTAATGACGTATATGACAAATTCTGTGTTTTAACGAGATCTACATTTTATGTAGTGAGTTTTTGTCTATCTCTTACGGTTTAACCGTTATGCAAAATTCTGCAAACCCCAACCAGAATAAAGAGCTTTTCAGACGCTATTTCCAGAGAATTCAAAAATATACTTTTTATTTGTATAAAATAAAATATACGGTAATTTAATCAAAATCGTTTGAGCAATTTTTTAGAAAATAAAAAATTTCGAAAACTATTCTATGTAAAGGGCAGTTGGGGTGTGGGGATTTTCTTGAACATATTCGTGTCGCATCCTTGGAAGATACTAAGCTTAAATACCATAGTCACCGGCTTTCATAACATTTCACTAACGCTTTAGCCTGTGCATTTTCTTATTTCTCTTCTACTTACAAAGAACCAAGTATTAAGACAAATTCTGGTAATGCTTGTCTTGTTTAGATGATGTAGACAAAAGGATAATCTTTTGTGAGAAAATTTTGTTTGTGAACAGCTAGAAAAAGTCATGCGAATGGAACACGTCAAATTTTTGCGACTGTTTTGTTTGCTATGGTTATCTACCGTAGCAACATGAAATTATGGTTAGGAAAATATGTAGATCGGAGTAAATAGCCAAGTGATTCAATAGGCTGCCAAGCTTTATTTAATAAAATAATAAAAACGCTTATTACGTTGAATCAGAATGGACAGTAAACATGATTAGGCAGAGTGAATCAGTCCTATCATAGAGAGAGAGAACGAAATCAAAATTGGAGCTTGATGCACACACATGATAAATCACACATTACTAATTTTACTTGTTACATTCCATGTTTCTTTGCCATATTTTAATGTTTTTTACCTTTTTTCTTACTACTGCTAAGAGCAGTAAAGGTTCAAGAGTCAACAAATATTCTAACTTGCACAGCAGTGTTTGATGTAACAATTGAGTAGAGTGCAATCGCAATATTAGGAACTGTTTAACTCGCTCCAAGTATGGCGCAATTCGCGCAGGCGCACGGATGGTAGCGGAGTCGCTCTATTCTGGGCCAGAACCGTGAGAATGCAATGATAATTATCGCAATATTCCATGACCGAAATTCTTGATTAATATCACACGTTCGATTAAAACTAAAAATTGAGTGGGGTAAAGAAACATATATTTAAAAATTGGGTATGAAACAAAGGTCGGGAATAGCGTGGCTCAGGTTGGGAGGGTGGAAAACCCGTAAGGTAGTTGATGAAGCTGATAGACGGATTTGCCCATTGTGCGGGTATCAGGAACACTGAACGCATATTTTGGCAGATTGCGTGCAGATGGAGGATGTTAGGAAAATATTATTGCCGGAAGTATTTTTAGCTTCAATCAGACGAAGGACAGCATTATGGGATTTGATTCTAAACAACAAAACTGGCCAAGCCTGGGCACATACTTAATGGAAGTTCGTGCACTAAGAGATAAGGTACTTGTGTAAATATTGAATACACTTATTTGGTGTTTCACTAATAAGTGGTGCAGTTGTGAGTACAAGTGTGTGCGTGTGTGTGTGTGTGTTTCCAATGTTGTTAAGATATACAAAACATACACGTAGGTAATATTTTAAACTCTAGTATTTTTCGACAGCATGTACGGTCACCCGACACATGCAACTGTGTGACGCAATTCTTGTATTAGTGTAAACTTAATAATAAAATACTACTACTACTTACACCAATGCTGTACAGTCTTTTGTTACATTAACAGTAGTTTTAAGCCAAGAAATTAGAACAAAATTAAGCTATGACCTTGCCGCAATGTTTACTGCAATAATACCAATTTATCAGTAATAACGTTCTGACAGGCCAAAAATTGTTATAGTATTAAATATTCCTTCAACTAGAGATCTCTTCCCTTCCATTGTCCTTTTTTCTTCCTTCAAAATTTGCAAAAACAATTAATAATTTGACAAATGTTACTTATGGTGTTTATGATAGTGTGTAGAGCCACAAGATGGCGGCTCTTGCCTCAGCAAACCGGTAGCATTTCCGTCCTGTGGTCCCATTCTAACGATGTTTCGCCTGCGCTGCCAGATAAGATAGTGCACAAGATACATTCTCCGTTTTGCAAACAAAAGTACTTCATTATTGAAACTAATAACAGCGAATACTTCGAAATCGGCAAGCTCCACGAAAAAAATGCATATGACATAACTTATGTATTTTAAGAAAATCTACATTTTTTGCATAGCAAGTTTCTGTCTATCTCTTACGGTTTACTAGTTATGCGAAATTAAGCAAAATTCGTCCAGAATAAATAGGTCTTTAGAAACTAATCCCAGAAAATTCAGGATATACATTTTATTTGCGATAAAAAAAGTGTAGCTTTAATATGTTGTATTTTAATCAAAATTGTTACATCCATTTTTAAGAAAAACAACATTCCAAAAAAAAAAAAGCCATGTAAAGAGTAGTTAGGGGTGGGGAGATGTCTTGGAAATCTTCATGTCGCATCCTTGGAAGATACCGAACTTAAATACCAAGTTTGGTGTTTTTGGTTTTTGAGCTATGCTGTGCACACACACAAACAGATCTGTTTCTGAAAATTGTTTTTTTTTTTTTTTTTGATTCAAGGGGTCCTAAAATATATATTTCCGGTGAAATCTCCACATCACATTTTTGGGTGGAATACAATACGCCTCTATCCCTATGTACATTGTACATATGGGGCTAGAGAAAGTAAAAAATGTGATGTGTTGCATTCACATGACTTTCTCTATCTGTTCCATATGCAGACTATTGCTACAAAAGATTATTCTTTTATATAGGTTGAAGGAAAAGTAAGGGAATTCATTAGGCTAAAGCGATAGTCAAATATTTTAAAAGATGGTGGCTATGTGAAACAGTCATGTTCGCTTCACTTTGCACAGCCCAGTTGGGTGCTTTAAAAATAAAACCAATAACGAGGAAGATTCCGAAAATGGTAAACTGAACAAGATGAACATTTGTGATTTATCGAAATCTACATTTTTGTCCATCACTTACCGTTATGGAAAATTCTGTAAAACTCCACCAGAATAGAGGTCTTCAGAGGATATTCCTAGGAAATTCAAAATAGGTATGTGTTCCATTCCACTGACTTTCTCTACATCTCTGCAACAAATTTTTAGAAGTTTGTGCTTCTATTTATTTCATGCTAATCGAGAAAAAAATAGCAGAAATTGTCTTATTACTTGCTTCCTTGTAAGTAGAAGTGAAATAAGGTAGTACCATAGGTTAAAGTGATAGTCAAAAGCTGGTTGCTGTGACTGAAGTTCCTTTGCTTGTATGGACAGGAGTTGACACATTCCTGTGTGAGAAAAGTACAAGTTTTTCAAAGCTGAAACCAATAACAAGGAATATCTCGAAAACGATCAACTCCACGAAACAAATGTTCCGGGTCCAACGTAATAACTTCTTTTGAAAGAAAGTAGTTCTGAATCGTTCTGAATAATGTGGACGTTTAACAGAAGCTAGAAAAAGGAAGGCAGTTAAATATGTCATGATGCTAATATTTCACACCAGCAGACGAAATGAATCAATTTCAGCTTGCCGTGTTTCACGCACATACATTATGTACAGAATTACCTCAATATTCCCAGATTGAATTGACGACCGCCGTTCCCAGCGTTTCATGTTCTGCTTACCTGTAAAACAGAAGAAAACAGTTATTAGCATTAAAATCTTTATGTACTGCAGGTGCAAAAGTAACTTGCACCTTTCAACCAAAATATCTTGTGTATAACAGCTAAGAATAGCTGGCTATTGTCTGTGAATGCAGGCTTAAAAACAAATTTCATGTAAACAAAACATTTTGTATCCCTCCGCGTGAACCTCGTGTCCCAGGAACAAACAGAAATAACGCTCGTGGGCTCATTTTTATTACTTTCTCTACACGTACTATGCGCATATGTATAGAGAAGGTATTGTAATGCACCCACAAATTCGATACCGAGATTTCACCGGAAATACATGTTAAGGGTCCCCCTGAATCTAGAAAAAGCATTTTTGGAAAAAGGTCCGTGTGTGTGTCTGTGTGGACAGCATCGTTCAATACTTAACTTGGTATTTCATTTTTCGAAAATGTTGAGTTTCTCAAAAATATCTCTTTAACGATGTTGATTAAAATATCGTACATTAAAGATATTTACCTGACAAATAAAATGTATATCTTGAATTTTCTGGAAATAGCCTCTGAAGACTACTTTATCCTGGACAAGTTTTACGGAATTTTGCCTAACTGCTAAACCGTAAGAGATGGACAAAAACTTATACTCAAAATGTAGATCTTGTTAAAATACACAAGTTATGTCATATTCATTTTTTTTTCGTGGAACTTAGATACCGTTTTCGAGGTATTCCTTGTTATTAGTTTCAATTGTGGAGTACTTAAACTTTTCTCCGACGGAAGTATCCGTTTTTCTTTTGTTCTATTCCTGGACAAGAAAAGAAGCGATTTGCAATGACAATCGCATAACGATAGCTTTTAAAACATTTGACTTCCTCTTTAGCATAGCACATTCCTTTAGTTGCCTTCTACTTATAAGGAACTAAGTAATAAGAACATTCTGCTAATGTTTATCTCGAGTAGCATTGTGTAGAAAGAAAAATAATCTTTTGTAAGAAGTTTGTTTGTAGAGCAGCTAGAGAAAGTCATGTGAGTGTAACACATCAGAATTTTTTTACATAAATTACTGTTTTTATGCTAAAGGAGCTACCAAATGACTAACATCCCCGGGTACAATAAGTCAAACACAGAAGAGGCATGACGACGATTAGTGAATTGTGAACGAATCGTATGCATCGATTTATATTGCATGAACGAATCGTATGAACCGATTACTGAAAATGAATGAACTCGAACGTGTAGAGAAAGTAAAACGGCAGCCGATAATAGGGCAGCTTCCGCTATAGGCATTTGCCTAACGTGGAGTCTCTAGTGACAAACAGTTGAGTATTCACAGAACGTTGAATGAACGTGCCAAGAAACACATGGGAATAAAATTCACCAGAAATGCAGCAGTTCATTACCGTTACGTATTTCTATGCAAATTGGAACCATGTGTTGCAGGAACACGTGATCGGATGAGTAAGTGGCATAACAATGGAAATTGGCCCTTGTCGAACACCCCCCCCTACCCGAAACGCCTTAATTTACTCCCCGAACGGAAGATGTTGCAAAACAGATTTATACATCGAGGGAAAACGTAACGAATTGAAATGCTGTCAGCGAAAACTTGATGTGGACATGTGGGGGGCGAAGTCCACCCCTTCTTGCATGAAGCAGGGGGAGCCAATTTGCCATCCCCTTCCGATACAAACCCCTCCTGGTTCCGCTGTAAAAAATGGTGGATAAAATTGCAGGAGCTAACGTAAATCTCGTGTTCTACTCCTTCTAAACATAATACGTACATTAACGCTAAACCCCCGCCCCCCGCTCACAAATAGGATCTAACGATCGCACATTGTTGCCAAACAATAGCCCGAATTTGTCCTTTGCTGCGTAACGTATTATTTAGCTTTGCTTAGTAAATATACAAAATGGCTGCAGGGACAATAAAGCATGCATGGTTCCATTCAGTGTTGCCAACGATCCTGCAATACGAGCCAAGTGCAGTGCAGTTTGTTGATTCCTAGATCATTGCGCTCTAAGTACAACCTAAATACCGGGGTAATGTGGGCGAGAGACCTGTGATTTAATGCTTTTAAGGTACAACATAATATTAAATAGGAAATTACGTTTAAAAGCTTTTTACTTTCTCTACATGTACTGTATGCATAGAGTATAGCATTTTTTTTTTTTTTTTTTAACGTCCTCAAACCTGGTTGGTCAAACCGAACGATGAATGAAATTGGTGAAATGATACCCAAGTGATCTCGGGGTCCATGGAGCTTAAAGTTACTCGACATTCGTCTTCTCAGGCAAAACCCCGAATAAAAAACCTTATCTGGGTAACTTACCCTAAGCGAGATTCGAACTCATGACCGGTTGAATATGAGGCAGACACGCTACCACCACACCACGCAGGCGAGCAGAAAAGGTATTGTATTGCACCCAAAAATTCAATATCGAGATTTCACCGGAAATACATGTTTTGGGTCCCCTGAATCCAAAAAAAAAGTATTTTTGAAAAAAGGCGCGCGCGTGTGTAAAAAAAAAAGAGTCTGGACAGCATAGCTAAAACTAAAAGATAGTTAAATATAAAACTTCGTATTTAGGTTTGGTAGCTTCCAAGGATGCGACGAAGATTTTCAAGATAATCCCCCCATCCGAAAAAATTTCGAAAATTCTGATTTTCTCAAAAATGGCTCTAACGATTTTGATTAAACTATCTTATTGTTAAGATATTTACATGGCTAATAAAATGTATATCTTGAATTTTCTGGGAATAGCGTCTAAAGACCTCTTCATTCTGGATGATTTTTGCAAAACTGGCAAACTTAGGGAATATACAAAAACTTGCTACACAAAACAATGTAGATCGCGATAAAACTAATAATTTATTTCCTATACTTTTTTTCGTAGAGTTGATCTTTTTTGACATATTGCTTGTTATTGGTGTCAGCTTTAAAATACTATACTTTTCTCATACAGGAATTTCTCAACTTCAGTCCATACAAACAAAGGAGCTTCAGTGACATAGCAAGCAGCTTTTGACTATCACTTTAACCTATGGTACTCCCTTATTTCGCTTCTACTTGCAAGGAAGCAAATAATAAGACTATTTCTGATATTTTTTTTTTTTCTCGATTAGCATGAAGTAAATATAAGCATTAGCTTGTTAACAATAATGATGTAGAGAAAGTCATGTGAATGGATCACATCAGATTTTTCAACTTGCATTCTTAGTTCAAAAGTTTATTCTAGTTCTATGCATAGGTATTGTTTTTCTGGAGACGACAATACTCTATAAGACTGTTGAATATTAGCAATTGTGTTGATATCGAAGATCTGCAGGCAATTTCCAATACTCTAATTATCTTAATTAGATATGTATATAGGTAAGTTACTGTATTCTTTCTGTTTAAATGATAAAGTATATTATCTATGTTAACTTGTGCCAAGGCACTATGTAGTGAATATAGCTACAGAATTCACAGCATGTCTTTATTGTATTTGCGTGCATCACAGATATAAGTGTGAACTCGGGAAAAGTCCCAAATATTCTACACGCAGGGTATTTCTGATTGTACTCGTCTGTCACTTGGTTTCAATTCAATAGAACCACATGATCTGATGACGTTTGGCGCTAAATGTGTGACCCAATCAGCTGGTCTATTTGAAGAGAATTCATAGGGTTCGTCATGTATCTGTGCGCTACTCGCAGCAACAGCACAAAGCGCGTGATGGTGTGTAGTCGTTCAGAGGAGTAATCCACGCTACTCAGCGGCTTTTAAGTGCGCGAGACGTTTAATTCTATACAACAATGTAACAAGTGTACTAAAGTGAAATCAGTAATAATTATCCACTTGTTTAATAGTGTTTCTCCGTGTTTACCAGTGCTAAGAGAAATAAGTGTTTGTCAATGTGACTTCGCCATAGTGTTTCATCGCAGAATATAAACATCAGAGTGAACAAGGATCCTGTTGGTGTCATTAGTCCGTTCCTGTTTCCATCCCGAGATCAATTGCTCTACCGAGCATCCCTACGCTGAGGCAGGGTGGTAAAATCTACGTCTGATAACAGGTCCTGCATCAAGTATGGTGGACTCATCTTAATTTCCGATATACTGTTGGTAATGACACGTCCAAGAAAGTATATTATATGTAGACATAATATTAATCCTTTTCTTGTCCAGAAAAGACACCTATAATTTGGAGTTGTTAGCTCTTTATGAATTTGTTTTCCATCGTTTTTGCTGATATCTGACACTTTTTAGCAGTGTGTGTTTTTTAGATAAAAGTACGATCTTAAGTAATTTTGTTTTTTCGCTGACGTGCTTCGAGATCATACAAATAGTGGTGCTGATGGAGAAGTGGCGGGAAAATCTCGGAGTAATACATTAGCTTTTTCCACCACAACTTTTTTTGGGTCCTCTGAGCCCGAAAAAAAAATACTTTCTCTACATACTATGTAAACAGCGTATAGAGAAGGTACCAATTGTAATGCACCCAAAAATTCAATATCGAGATTTCACCGGAAATATGTTTTGGGGTCCCCCGAGTCAGCAAAAGGTCCGTGGGTGTGTGTGGGCAGTACTTATAGTAGGACCGCTAGGTTTAGTATCTTTCAAGGGTGCGACAAGAACCCCCCCCACCATAAAGTACCCCTTAGATGGAAAGCATTTCGAAATTTTGTTTTTCTTAAAGACGACTAACGATTTTGATTAAAATCCCGTATATTAAAGAAATTTAGACCCCAAATAAAATGTTTATCTTCCATTTTCTGTGAACAGTCACTAAAGGCTGGATGAATTTTGCTTAACTGCTAAACCGTAAGAGATACAAAAACTTACTAAACGAGAAACACACAATTTATGTCCTTTAGGATTTTGTTGCGGAGGTAACCGTTTCCGAGATATTCCTTGTTATTGGTTTCAATTGTGAATACGTATACTTTTCTCAGACAGGAAGTGTCCGTTTTTCTTTTGTTTTCCTCCAGGCCAAGCAAAGATGCGATTTTCAATGACAATCGCATATCGAGAGCTTTTAAAACATTTGACTTTAGTGCATTCCTTTAGTTTCCTTCTACTTATAAGGAACTAAGTAATAAGAACATTCTGCTAATGTTTATCTCGATTAGCATTGTGTAGAAAGAAGAATAATGTTTTGTAGGAAGTTTGTTTGTAGAGCAGCTAGAGAAAGTCATGAGAGTGTAACACGTCAGATTTTCAACCATTTTATTGCACAATTTTATATGATTTTCTACTTTCTCTACACGTACGTACATAATGTATAGAGAAGGTATTGTAATGCACCCAAAAATTCAATACCGAAATTTCACCGGAAATTCATGTTTTGATCTCCCTGAATCCAAAAAAAGCACTTCTGGAAAAAGTTGCGCGCGCGCGCGCGTGTGTGTGTGTGTGTGTGTGTGTGGACAGCATAGCTCAAAAACTAAAAGACCGCTAAATACCAAACTTAAGTTTGGTATCTTCCAAGTATGCGACACGAAGATTTTCAAGATTATCCCCCCCCCCCACTCATAACTACCCTTTACATGGAACTTTTTTCGAAAACTTTGTTTTTCTCATAAATGGCTCTAACGATTTTGATTAAAATATCGTATTATAAAGATATTTACCTGACAGGCAAAAGGTGTATCTTGTATTTTCTGGGAATAGCCTCTGAAGACTACTTTAATCTGGATGATTTATATTGAATATTGCATAACTGGTAAACTTAAGAAATATACAAAAAGCTTGGTAGACAAAAAATGTAGGTCACGATAAAAATAATAATTTATTTTATACTTCTTTTTCGTGGAGCTGATCGTTTTTGAGATATTGCTTGTTACGGTTTCAGCTTTAAAAAACTATGCTTTTCTCATACAGGAATTTGTCAACTCCTGTCCTTACAAACTTCAGTAACATAGCAACCAGCTTTTGACTATCACTTTAACCTATGGTACTCCTTTATTTCGCTTCTACTTACAAGGAAGCAAGTAAGACTATTTCTGGTAATTTTTTCTCGGTTAGAATGAAGTAAATAGAAGAATGTGTTACAGAGATGCAGAGAAAGACATGTGAATGGAACACATCAGATTTTTTTTAAAAACATGGAAAAACAATTAATTTGACAAATGTTGCGTATGGTGTATATTATGTAGAATTGCAAGATGGCAGCTGGCCACAAAACCCTAGGCATTTCCGCTCTGTGGTGCACACTGGCGATAGAGTTTATAGAATGTTACCGCTTTATTTCACTATTACAGCAAATTTAAAGTATTTGACTGGCACTTTTTGAATGAATTTGTTTTACGCCTCCACACACAAGTAGTGGAATCACTCCTATCAATATGCCACTACATTAGAGGAAGTGCAGCTGTTCTGGTATGTGGTGGTTGTTACACAGTAACTCTTTGTACCGTTACTCGACATGTGCAATGTTTCCGGAGAAAAAACAATGGAAATGAATAACTCGCTTTTAAGAATACGCGAAGGGGGGAAAATTAACACCTACAAGGGGATATGGTAACACTCTGTTTCAACCTCCCGGCTAACAGATGGCGACCAACTCGTCTGGTTTTACTCTGGGGAGTTCCCCTCCGCGTTCTCATTCGGGTTACACTGAAGCCATTCCCAGATGTGTACCTTTCCCCGAGTAATTAAATTTCTAAGCCGTATTTTTCATATCTACTCTACTAACAGTTCTTTGTCGTACATCTTCTATTCTATTATTGCAATTCTCAACAAGAATTGCTGGAACAGTAGTAAAATATTTTTAGTGATAGGGCGAAGGGGGGAGGGTGGTTGTTCCAATCAAGTTCGCCAAATAGGAAGTTCTTTCCAGAATGTGATCTTACTTGGAAACTAATTTTCGAGCAGTGATAATCGATCTTCACCTCATAAAAAATCTAACGTGTTCCATTCATGTAACTTTCTCTACATCTTCTACAAGCAAAGTTTCTTACAAAATATTATTTTGCCTATATCATGATAATCGAGATAAACGTTAGTAGAAATTGTCTTATTACTTATTTCCTTATAAGTAAAAGGGGTATAAGAGAATACACAGGTTAAAGTGAGAGGCAAATGTTTTAAAAGCTGGTTGTTATGTGAACCACTGAAGTTCGGTTCGCTTTGCACGTGCAGGAGTAAAAACAAAAGAGAGATGAAACGAAAGGTGGCTTTCCGTTTGAGGAAAACTACGTAGGTAGTTTAAAATTGAAACCAACAACAAAGAATATCTAGGAAACTGTTAACTCTACAAACATTTTATATGGCATAATTCCACTAATAAAGCAGGAAGACTATTTCTCCTCGATTAGCATGACGTAGCTTG
The DNA here is from genome assembly GCA_030762935.1 of Hymenopus coronatus. NCBI lineage: Eukaryota > Metazoa > Arthropoda > Insecta > Mantodea > Hymenopodidae > Hymenopus > Hymenopus coronatus. The sequence continues at coordinate 4,890,784 of CM060894.1, forward strand.
TTTGCAGAAAAGGTAGAAATTAAACATACATAGTTGAGTTTATGGAACATCTTTAACTGCGGCGCTTCTTAGTGTCTCATTCTACATTGTGCGTGAAAGACATGTTACAGTTGTAGATAAGCGTGTGTGTTTTGGCAACGCTGTAAACAATACAAAGAAATGAATCTAGTGAAAACAATTACTGGCTGTAACCATTGTTATGACGTGAAACTTCAGAAGCACACACTAATGGCCGAATGAACCGTACTGCCGGACATAACCCACAGTAATCACGTGCTGCAATGCCCCATACCCCATTTTTACTTTCTCTACACGTACTATGTACATAATGTATGGCGAGAAGGTATTGTATTGTACCCAAAAATTCCATACCGAGATTTCACCGGAAATACATGTTTTGGGTCCCCCTGAATAAAAAAAAAAGCACATTCAGAAAAATCTGATCTGCTCCATTCACATGGCTTTCTATTTAATTCAGACTAATCGAGAAAAATCAGCAGAAATAGTCCTATTACTTGCTTCCTTGTAAGCAAAAGCGAAATAAGGGAGTACTATTGGTTAAAGTGATAGTCAAAAGTTGGTTGCTCGGTGAATGAAGTTCCTTTGTTTGTATGGACAGGAACTGTTAAATTCCTGTATGAGAAAACTATAATCTTTTCGAAGCTCAAACCAAAAACAAGGATTATCTCAAAAACGACAAATTCCACGAAAAAATGTATGCAAGATAAATTGTGTGTTTTAAGGTACTCTACATTTTTTGTGTGGTAAGTTTTTGTCCATCTCTTACGGTTTAGTAGTTATACAAAATTCCGTAAAATTCATCCAGAATAAAGCAGTCTTCCAAGGCTATTCACAGAAAGTTCAAGAAATACATTTTATTTGCCAGGTAAATACCTTTAATATACGAATTTTTAATCAAAATCGTTACAGCCATTTTTGAGAAAATCAAAATTTTCGAAAAAAAGTTCCATGTAAAGGGTAGTTTGGGGTGGGAGATTTTTCTCAAAATGTTCGTGTCGCATCCCTGGAAGATGATAAGCTTAAATACAGATTTTGGTATTTTACCGACTATTCGTTTTTGAGTTATCGTGTTCACGGACACACACAGGGACCTTTTTCTGAAAATGCTTTTTTTGGATACAGATTTCCAGTGAAATCTCGGTATCAAATTTTTAGGTGAAGCGCAATACCTTCTCTATACACTATGTACATAGTAAAGTATAGAGAAAGTAAAGTTTTTAGAAAAATGTCCGTGTGCGTCTGCGAACAGCATAACTCAAATACAAAATTTCCGCTAAATACCAAACTTGGTATTTCAGTTAAGGATACGACAGGAAGATTTTCAAAAAAAAATTCTTACTCTAACTACCCTTTACATAGAAAAATCTTCGAACATTTCGGTTTTCTCCAAATTACTTCAAAACGATTTTAATTAACATGTTTAAAATGAAAATGAATTTTCTGGGAATAGCCTTTGAAGACCTCTTTATTCTGGATGAACTTTGAAGAATTTTGCATAACTGGTAAACCATAAGAGATACACAAAAATGTAGAGCACATTAAAAACACGCAATTCATGTCAAACGTTTTTCTTGCAGAGATGAACCTTTTTCGAGTTCCTTGTTATTGGTTTCAATTTTAAACTGCCAAAATGTCTCAAACGGGACCATGCAAAGTGAACCGTACCTAAATTGTACTACATAGTGACAGCTTTTAAAATATTTGACTTTCACTTTTACATAGTGTATTCCCTTCTACTTACAAGGAAACAAGTAAGACAATTTCTGTTAAGTTTATCTCGATTAGCATCAAGTAGATAAAGGAATATTCTTTTGCGTGAATAGTTTCCTTATGGAAATGCTGTTAATGTTTTATAATTACGCTACCTATATCCGACAGCGTCAGGATATACCACGTGATGGACGCTCACTCATTAAGTTCGCCTCTCGTAACAGGATGTGTATGTTCTATTCGTACAAGGTTAAGTAACGTGCGAATGAAACAAAACAATGCTGATAAGTTCCATCTATACTTGTTTCTCTAGCCGTTTCAAATATGGACCTTTCTTACAAAACATTATTTTTATCTACTTCATGCTAATCGAGATAAACATTAGCAGAAATTGTCTTATTACTTGCTTCCTTGTAAGCAGAAGGGAAATAATCCCACACTAGGATAAACCGATAGTCAAATGTTTTAAAAGCTGGTTGCTATGTGATTGAAATCCCTTTGTATGGACATGGGTTCAGAACCTTCCGTATCAGAAAAGTAGAGTATTTTAAAGCTGAAACTAATAACAAGGAATATTTTAAAAACTGTCAGGTCTAAAAAAAAAAAAAAAAAAAAAAAAAAAAAGGCCCTTAATAAGGACATGTATACATTTTGTGCTTGTCTCTTGTGGTTCACCAGAATAAAGAGGTCTTCCAAGGCTAATACCAGAAAATTAAGGATATACATTTTATTGGCCATGTAAATATACGGTATTTTAATGAAAATCGTTCAAGCCATGTTTGACAATCAAATTTTCTTGAAAATCCTCGTATCGCGGCCTTGGAAAACACTGAACTTAAATACCATGTTAGGTATTTAACCGATCTTTCATTCTTTTGTTTATGCTTCACAGGTGGTTCACCTGCCCCTTATTATTTTTGACAGTGTTTAACTATTTTACTAATATGGCGCCGCAAGCGATGACACTGGTGTTTCATGGAATGATGATGGAGCACCGGTGGAATGCGATGGCGGGGGAAACCGGAGAAAACCCGCCCTTGCGCAACTTTGTCCACCACAAATCTAACATGGCGATCGAACCCGGGCCGTCTAGGCGAGAGGCGAGTGGTCTAACAACTCGACCACGGCGCGGCCTTTTTACAGATACGCAACACTTCATACTCTGAAAGCAATAAGGTCGAAATTACCGTGCTTGTCGGCCATGCAAATCTAGCCTGCTTTTCATAAGAAAAGAGACCTTAGCAGCAATAGTTACGTCTATTCCAAAGGTATGTGCTTAAAGCACAAAAAGGAGCCCACAACAGTTGTAAAGAGATGAGAAGCGGAGAGGGAGACATGTGGAACATGATACCTACCAGGCTTAACGCAGCAATAGTTACGTCTATTCCAAAGGCATGTGTTTAAAGCACAAAAAGGAGCCCACAACAGTTGTAAAGAGATGAGAAGCGGAGAGGGAGACATGTGGAACATGATACCTACCAGGCTTAACGCAGCAATAGTTACGTCTATTCCAAAGGCATGTGTTTAAAGCACAAAAAGGAGCCCACAACAGTTGTAAAGAGATGAGACATGTGTGATACTACACCTACCAGGCTTAACGCAGCAATAGTTACGTCTATTCCAAAGGCATGTGTTTAATAACTCCTGTTGCAGTACATGTTATATCGATGGGAGCACTGTCATGTGTTCTGTAACGTGTGGAGGTTAAACGAACGGCTTAAAGCACAAAAAGGGGCCCACAACAGTTGTAAAGAGATGAGAAGCGGAGAGGGAGACATGTGGAACATGATACCTACCAGGCTTAACGCAGCAATAGTTACGTCTATTCCAAAGGCATGTGTTTAAAGCACAAAAAGGGGCCCACAACAGTTGTAAAGAGATGAGAAGCGGAGAGGGAGACATGTGGAACATGATACCTACCAGGCTTAACGCAGCAATAGTTACGTCTATTCCAAAGGCATGTGTTTAATAACTCCTGTTGCAGGACATGTTATATCAATGGGAGCGGTGTCATGTGTTCTGTAACGTGAATTATAATGTATGGAGGTTAAACGAACGGCTTAAAGCACAAAAAGAGGCCCACAACAGTTATAAAGAGATGAGAAGCGGAGAGGGAGACATGTGGAACATGATACCTACCAGGCTTAACGCAGCAATAGTTACGTCTATTCCAAAGGCATGTGTTTAAAGCACAAAAAGGGGCCCACAACAGTTGTAAAGAGATGAGAAGCGGAGAGGGAGACATGTGGAACATGATACCTACCAGGCTTAACGCAGCAAGCGGGCGCAATAAGTGTAGCTCAACTGGTTAATTTCATGTTCCCTCATCACCCCCCGCGCGTGTCAGCGGTTCGAGTCCCACAGTCTGCGAGCCCTTTTCTCTTCTTTGCGTATTATCCATCGAGGTGCAAAGTTAGTTCAGTGTTTGTCACTCTAATAATTTTAGGTGAAACAAAAAGGTATACAATGAAGAACAAAGGAAAGTTCATTTTACATGTTCTTCAGTTTTCGATCCTTAATTTTCATTCCAATTGTTTTGAAAAAGAAACTTCACTAAGACTTTGAATAATGCTGGATTGATCACGTTAGAATAAATATAACGACAACAACAATAAAAGAAACACATAAGATAACAAACCATCTGATACTCGTACATCTAGCTTTGGGTGTAATCAGGAAGAAAGAAAGCAGGGGGGGGGGGTAAAATTCAAACCTGAATCGAGCAGCTTGGAACTTATGCTAACACCGCGCGTTAACCAAACTCGCTACTGTTTCGCTACAACTTGTAGCGCCAAAGTGTGTAATGTCGGTGTGCAGAAGGTTGTTCTGCGGGTTGCATAAAACCAGAGAATAAGGGACAGCTGAACCGCCTGTTGGATTCAGGAGTGTCAAAATGTATTTCTGGTGAAATCTCGGTTTCTATTTAGTATGTACATTCACTAAAGAAAGAGAAACCCCAAAATTTGGCAACCGCAAGTATACGCTTCCTTTAACGCGGACGCCATTGATAAAAAGAATGTAATAAATTTCCCGCTGGGAAGTCAGTTTGGAATGTCCCCTTGAAGCCTATGTGTTCATGAAGCGCTGCCAGTTGCATTATTACCACTTGACCCCAGAGGGACAAACTGCCCCTCTCAGAGTGATACATATTTTGATATGTGGACCCCATCCCTCGCCACAAAAACATGCACACAGACCCAAGCTTCTGCAATTTTAACACGCTTTCACTTTCAGTACTACCTGTACCAAGTAGCAGACCCATTGTATTACACCTAAAATACCATATTAAAATTTCACAGCAAATGCACGTTTTCAGACCCCCTGAATAACAAATAGTTATTTATGATGTAAGAGCACAAAGTAATGGTTTTTGATTCGAGCGAGAACAAAAGGCAACTTTACGCTCGCGTACCATATAATGTTTTTTCTACGAGAATTTTCTGATATTAAAAAAAAAGCAACGAAAGATTAAACAAATTTGAGGTTAACTTTGAGTCATTCACCAAGTGCTATACTTGGTTATTTATTTCGCATTGCTGGGCGGGTTATAGCAGGCCATGACAAACCAATATTATTGTAGTTCTGTGTTGAGAATTATGATATCCTTAGAGCTGCTGCGAAACAATATTTGTTACTTATTGAACATAACATTATATCATCGTATTGATGTATACACACTAATATCGTAAAGTTGCAACAAAATTACTTTACGCTTACTGCACTTCTTTGCGCGTGGATTCCGTAAAAATCAAGTTTGAGATCTGAAATAAGCGCGTAAACTACTCAATTTCGCTCGGTCGTAGAAAAAAAGTGTGTGTGTGTGTGTGTTTAAAGTGATCCGTATGTCCAAGTTTCAACATCAAAACAAAAAATCTGACGTGTTCCATTCACATGACTTTACAAAATTATTCATGAAAGTACATCATATAAATCGATAAACCGTAGCAGAATTGTCTTATTATTTGCTTCTTTATAAGTAGGAGGGAAATAAGGCAATACATCAGGCTAAGCCGACAGTCAAATGTTCCAAAATGTGGTTGCAATGGGATTGAAATTCGTTTCTTTGTGTGGCCAGAAGTTGACAAGTTCCGGTAAGAGAAAATATTTTAAATTGAAACCAATAACAAGGAATATCTGGAAAACGGTCAACTCCATGAAAAAATGAATGGGATATAAATTGTGTGTTTTAACGCGATCTACACGTTTTGTGTGGTACTTATGCGAAATTCAGCAAAACTCATCCAGAATGTACAGATCTTCAGTAGGTTCCCAGAAAATTCAAGATATACATTTTGTTTGTGATGCAAATAGCTTTAGTAAGCGGCATTTAGCCAAAATCGTCAGCCATTTTTGAAAAACACAAAATTTTCAAAATGTTTTGCATGCAAAGGGTAGTTTGGACCGGATGGATTTTGTTGAAAATTTTGTTGTTGCATCCTTGGAAGATACGAAAATTAAATACGAAGTTTGGGATTTAGCAGTCTTTTAGTTTTGAGTTATGCTGCCCCCCCCCCACACACACACACACTCAGGGGAGTCTCAAAACATATTTCCGGTGAATTTTTGGGTGCAATACAATACGTTCTGTATATACTAACGTGTAGAGAAAGTAACACTATCAAGAACTGAAAGCTCAGAAACTAGTGAAATGAGAATCTCGACGCCAAAAGTTTATAAATCCACATCTCAGCTCTCGCCAAGCCATCAGATAAATCCCTTCCTCATAGGCCACATATTTTTTTTTATCTTCCTCTTCCTCTGAGAGCCGAGAAAAGTAAATCCTTAAGACAGAGCAAGCTTTGGCGGCGCCATGCATAAAAACATTCAGTAACCAAAGTTCTGACTTTGAACACTGCAAACTTTGGGTACATCCTCTGTTGCTTAGTGATATGAGACAACATTTCAAACCTGTTTTAAAATACTTCAACTTTTCTTACATGGGACACTTCAACCGTTCCATCTCTCTTTTGGTTTACTCCTTAGCATGACAACTATTTAGCCCGGGCGTTTAAAACATTTGTGCGACCGTCGATCGTTACTGCGATACGAAATGTGCTGGCGATCCACTACGTTGCGATTTCCCGTCCCAGCGACTGCAGTCAAATGTGATAAGGGATGGGGAGGGCCCAAGTAAAATAACAAGTGTGATGACACGCTTGGATACCGACTCTTCTGAATTAAGAAAAACACTACAGTTTAATTGCAAACATACAATATAAACAGCTATAATAGCATAACTTTATTGATGGAGATTTGTTTAATACGAAACTAGAAAAGAAGTCAACCTTTAATTATTCATTCTCACAATGTAGGGTTAAGACAGAGCAAGCTTTGGACGGCGCGATGCATAAAAACATTCGGTATCGTATGTTCTGTATTCAACACTGCAAACCTTGTGTACATTTTGGTACATCCTCTGTTGCTTAGCAACATGAGACATACAACTTTTTCATACAAGATTTCAAACCAATTTTAAAATACTTCAACTTTCCTCACACAGGAAATACGCATCCATTTCATCTCGCTTTTGGTTTAATCCTGGCATTTGCATGTCAATCACATGGCAACCAGCTTTTAAAAGATGTGACTATCACTTTAGCCTAGTGTATTTCGCTTCTAGTTACAAGGAAGCAAGTAATAAGACCAATTTTCCTAATGTTTATCTCGAATAAGGTTTGTTTATTATTTTTATTTTTGCTTACCTTATGCTAGTCGAGATAAACATTGGTAGAATTTATCACATGAACGTCATCCAGAGCGTGCCAGACGTAATCACGAAATTTATCAACACAAAACTTGATTTACAAAGTTACAGTACCTTACTCTATTTCTCAACATTGCTATCAAGGTGTTTATTGTCACGTGGCACAGATGTTATACTCTTCCACCGCTAAACATCTGAGCCATGATGTCACTCACTTTGATGTCTTTATGGCTGGGATATGAATCCAAAAGTGAACCCGGGATCTTCTGAGTTCTTTCATATGGTCCATAGCGATTGATGAACTTCCACTCCAGTCTTCTTCCTTTGATTACTCGTAAATTAGATGTCATTTCCTCACTGAAGACTCGTTCATTGTATTATCGGAACACACTTGCGTTATTGGTCTATAAAATTCGATCGGCCGAACAATTTGTTCATTAAAAAAACAAAAAAAAAAACGAATAAGTTCTTTGGTATTGTACAGTATTATACCTTAGTGTAATAAATGTTCAAAATGATGCCCCTCTACCCGAATACATTTTCCTGTATTGTTGTTTTGAGAAGGCGCGTAGATATAAGAAATGCTTGTGCCAGTATTGGAAGAGACATGCTTTTACAGCAATCGTTTATTCATAGAGTTGGAAGGGAATCATTTTGAACATTTATTATACTAAGGTATAATACTGTACAATACATCTGCCTTTCATCATGTTTAATTGTCTACAAGAACCCTGTACAAGAAAATGGCTTAAACAAAATTTGTTTATTTTTTCATTAGGAATAAGGAAACAAAATAAAATATCTGATGTATTCCATTGACATGACTTTCTCTACATCTCTGTAATAAATTATTGTTAAAAAGCTCATTCTTCTATCTACTTCATGCTAATCGAGTTAAACACTAACAGAAACGGTCTTATTACTTGATACCTTAAAAGTAAAAGGGAAATAATCTAATATGTTCCTAACTAGCTCCTTGTAAGTAGAAGGGAAATAAAGCGATTGTCTCGTCCGATAAAAGCCGGTCGCTATGTACAATTGAAATTCCAATCTCTTTTTTCCCAAACGAAGAAAGATGTCTTCCAGTTTAACTGGCTAAAATTGAAACCAATAATCCGGAATATCTCGAACACGTTAACTCTAGGAAAAAAAAACAAATGTATATGGCATAAATTGTGTGTTGTAATGAGATGCACATTGTTTGTGTATCTCTCACGGTTTGCCACAAAAATATCTCAAACATAAAGCATTTTAATCAAAATCCTTTGAGCCACTTCTCAGAAAGTCAATATTTTCTAAAAATTTTCCATGTTAAGGGTAATTTGGGATGGGGGATTTTCTTGAAATACCTCGTGTCGCATCTTTGGAAGATACCAACATTTGTTTCTGAGGTATATTGCCCATACACACACGGACCTTTTTCTAAAAATGCCTTTTTTAGATTCAGGGGACCCAAAACATGTATTTCCGGTGAGATCTCGGTATGGAATTTTTGGGTGGAATACAATTACCTTCTCTAAACACTATGTACGTAGTACGTGTAGAGAAGGTAAAACTATAGAAGCGTCCTGATAATAAAAGCTACTGAAGCAGAAGAGAGAAAGGGAACAAAAGAAAACAATAATTATCACGTTTGTTGTTCGTGACCAAACTTTCTATTCTTAACTTGATGCTTAGCGGGAGACAATGTGTTTATTTTGCAAGACCTAAACGTGATTAGCCGGTTACCGGAGAGAGGCTATGTGACGTGGATATAACACGAATACCACCTTTGATGGCCACTATCGCATTTTTTCCACAATCGACTATATCTATGGAATTATTCGGTTTTTCATTCGGATTTATAGTCCGTATATTTTAGTAACATTCATGAAGTAGAAATACACAGAGTGATTTATATAGAACAGACACATTACTCTCTTTAATTATTCCGTTGGATATTCATTCAATGACCCAATTTTAGCACCAAATTAAGTTGAATGTTCTGCAGTTTCGATTCCTTGTCACTAGATGCGCAGATGTTTAACCAGACTATGAACACTGCAGAGTACCGACTGATTTTCATGGAGTTTGTTGGTCAACTGGACGATGTAGAGCTGAGTCAAGGATATTTTCAGCAAGATGGCGCTACATGCCATACATGAAATAAATCCATGAACCTAATTGCAAGTTTCTTTGACGACCGGAGAATTTCCAGGAACCTGTGGCCACCGAGATCTCCGGATTTGACACCGCCGGACTTCTTTCTATGGGGTTACTTAAAAGACAGGGTTTACGCCACACGTCCCCAGACATTGGACGATCTGAAGCATATCACAAAGGAGATTCAAGCTATTGACAACAGAGTCCTCCAACGAGTGGCCAGTACGACGTGTTGAGTTGTGCCTTATGCAGGATGGAGGACATTTTCAACATTTGCTATAGAGGTAAATAATCTCCCAAAATTCCTCTACAATTTACGTATAGCAAGTTGTCGCTAGCCCAATTCGTTTTGAAACAAAGAAATGTGTCAGCTCTATATAAAGTAGCCAGTTTCAATTTGGATTTATAAGTCGGATGAAATAGCCGTTCTAGCCCTCTGTTGTGTTTCATTCACATGACTTTCCCTAACTATTCTGTAACAAACGATTCATATAATTATTTTATCTACTTCATGCTAATCGAGATAAACATCAACCAAAATTGTCTTATTACTTGCTTCATTATAAGTAGGAGGGAATACACTAGGATAAAGTCATAGTCAAAATCCTCGAAAAGCATTCGCCGTGTGAAACAATCGAAATCAATAAAAAAGAATATCTCGGAAAGGTTAACTCTACAAGAAAAAAAGTATATTGCTTAAATCTACATTTTTATTGCAGTAAGGACTTCAAAGACAAGTTCATAGAAAACAACTATGTTATTACTAAAAGTTTTGTACACTTGTGGTTACTTTTCAACATGATCACCGAAAAGATTGAGACATTTATCGTACCTGTGCACAAGCTTTGCAATACCCGCTTCAAAAAATGTTGCCGCCAATGATTTCAAATGAGCATTGATGTTGTTTTGAAGATCTTCGTACTTTACGACGTTTGCGGAGAGCCATTCAAAACAAACGAAGAGGAATTGTGTTGATCCATGACAACGCTCGTCCACACACTGCTGGCACAACCCATCGGCTCCTTGAACAATTTCAATGGGACATTTTCGATCATCCGACGTACAGTCCGGACCTGTCACCCAGCGACTTTCACCTTTTCCCTGAACTGAAGACGTAGCTAGGACAGCAGCACTCTCAAAACAACGTCAATGCTCATTTGAAATCATTGGCGGCCACATTTTTTGAAGCGGATATTGCAAAGCTTGTGCACAGGTATGATAAATGTCTCAAATCTTTGTTGAAAAGTAACCGTACGTAATAAATAATTGTCTTCTATGAACTTGTCTTTTATTTATAGACTATCCCAGGTTGAAAAAAAACGGCCCTCGTATTAAGTACATGAAAGTAGACAAGAGTAAATTTTTTGAGAAAATTAAGTTAAAGCCAGGTTACATCAGATATTATAATGTTTTTAGCAATGAATAGAACAATAAAAACTACGCTAAAACAAATGAGGGAACACTACTGCTGCAGGTATTAGCCAATCTGGACGCGGCGAAACAAAATGGTGTTTGGGAAATTTACTGAAACAAAGTGAGGTTATAACTCAATTTGTTTGGCCAAACTCTCTCTGCGCGCATAGTCGTAACTCAATCAAGAAGACAAAGTGAGGTTATAACTCAATTTGTTTGGCCAAACTCTCTCTGCGCGCATAGTCGTAACTCAATCAAGAAGAGTAATCGAGTTATACAACAGGCCAGAAAAATGGAAATTAATACAAACAAGTGACTGTCAATTTAACAAAGGTTCCTTGGGCCCATGCAGCACTTAAACCTGTTAGTGCGCTGCGCTCTCATATCGTACACAAGGTGCTGCTTCTTCTCCGGTTACCAGCGAGCCAGAAAAAAGAAGGGAGGAAAGCTGATCCGCTTTCAAAATGTGGGCTACTCGCAGGACAAAGGGCAGATGTGCCCTTTCATTAGCATTGTTCGGTGCCCTGTAATAGACGTCTCTGCAAATGAATGACAGTAATGAGAGGTCCATGGCAAAAAAATATAGGCTTATTTTATGTTATCGAACTTTGCGACATCGCGGACTGTCCTGAGGTCGGGCGTAGCGTAACCTGCTTCCAGAAAAACCGTCCTTCTACCCAACATGACGTATCTGTTAGGTGGAATAGCACGAGTCGATAGTTCACGACCGGGCGAACTGACGAGTTGTATTTGATAAAACAATAGACTATTATAATATATAGGAAGTTTATCATTGTAATACTTACATTAGCTCTCAAATGGTACATGACCACCATCTTTATTTACACAATGTTTTTTCCTTTCCTCACTGCCTCCCGTGCCTACACTCAATGTACGAATATCGACAGCAACAATAGAAATAGAGAACAATTATTTTATTTCAGGTTTTAATGACTAATACATGAAATGGAAACAAACGTTATTTTCTTTGAGGTTATTGCACCCATTTTATACATAAGAAATACAAGCAATGATTATTTTCCTTCCCTTTTTACTTTCTCTACACGTACTATGTACATAGTGTATAGAGAAGGTATTGTATTGCACTCAAAACTCGAATACCCAGATTTCACCGGAAATACATGTTTTCGGTCCCCTTGAATCCAAAAAAAAAAATATATATATATATATTTCTGAAAAAAGGTCCGCGCGCGAGTATGTGTGTGTGTGTGTGTGTGGACAACATAGCTCAAAAACGAAAATACCGTTAAATACCAAACTTGCAAGGATGCGAGACGAAGATTTTCAAGAAAATCCCCCCATCCAGCAACCTTTTACATGGAACTTTTTCGAATATATTTTCTTAAAAATGGCTCTAACGATTTTGATTAAAATATCGTATATTAAAGGTATTTACCTGACAAATAATATGTACTATATCTAGAATTTTCTGGGAATAGCCTCTGAAGACTACTTTAGATATTCTGGATGAATTTTACGGAATTTTGTATAACTGCTAAACCATGAGAGACAAAAACTTGCCCCCCCCCTTAAAAAAAACGTAGAGCACATTAAAACACACAATTTATGTTAAATATTTTTTTTTCGTGGAGTTGATCTTTTTTTTTTTTTTTTTTTTTTTGAGATATTCCTTGTTTTTGTTTTCGTGTCCATACAACAAAAGGAACTTCAGTCACATAGCAACCAGCTTTTGACTATCACTTTAACCTATGCTACTCCCTTATTTCGCTTCTACTTACAAGGAAGCAAGTAATAAGACTATTTCTGCTATTTTTTCTCAATTAGCATAAAGTAAATAGAAGCAACAGCTTTTTAACACTTCTTTGTTACAGAGATGTATAGAAAGTCATGTGAATGCAACACATCATATTTTTAAGTAAGTACATTAGAACTGGATAAAACTTTAGATAACTGAACTAACTGAAAGTACAATTGTGGAACTGACAGTTATTAAAAGTAAAGGTTGACTGTCACCTTGTTACCAGGACAGGAGATTAAACAAACGAATGCCAGGTGCGACAAGATTTCAAGGAACTGAACATCAGCTGCGATAAGATGTTTCGACAATATCGCTCCAGTCAGATGACCGCGATGGGTTGAAATTGCCCAACTCGGTATTTCATTGGCGCTTTAATACGAGGGATGTTCAATAAGTTATGCAACTTTTTTTCTCGGTAAATTTTGGTTGAAAAAAATTGAAATTTTGTGCAGGGCATCTTTAAATATTCCCGCTTCACCTCAAAAGTTTCATTAATTTCCAATAGGTGGCAGCGCAATAACTAGCCTTTAAAATGGCGTCTCTAACGGAGGCAGTTACTGAATTTCTTTTGGTGGAAAACCAGAGCATTACAGGTATTGCCGGCGCAAAACTTCTGGAGTCGTGACCCTGACCGCCAACCCAGCTATCGAGCCTAGCTTATCGGAGTTTGTGATGATACTTTGCTTACTTAAAGTCACAGCGAGCAAACTTTGTTCAGTCTGTTTCAAAAGTGTTCCGCATATGTTTGTATTCAAAGTGGGCAGTAATTAGTGTTCATTTTATTTATTTTTTAATCATGGCTGCTACGTTTTCAAAGTTAAGTGGCAAGGTATTACTTAGACAGAGCAGAGAAATAATTATAAATGTCCTTGACTGCAAGAAACAAGAGGCAGAGATGAAGGAAGAAAATGTAGAAAGTGAATGAAAGAGTAGCCAAGACAACTTATATTTCACTGAGTTCCGTTTCCAGGGTTCTCAAAGATAAGAAAGAAAGAAAAATAAAACTTAATATATCACTTTTAAATTAAAAAATGTGTCGCCAGCGAATTCCAGAAATTGGTAGGCCACAATAGGAAAATGTATGTCGACATGCTGAGAACATTAGAAATCATTACAAAGAATTGTAGAAAATTAAAATAGAAAGAATTCTGGTGCGAAAATAGCGATAACGTTGATGATGACAATGACGTGAGCGAAGACGAAGGACTGTCAGGTGTGGAAGAATTGGAAGCAGATGATTGATATTGTTTATATAGTAGACCATTTGTATAGATGTGAATATAACACATGTTTATCAGTGCAGGTGACAGATATTTGACACATGAATCGACTGTGAACTGCTTATCTGAAAGTAGAACTCGCTTCCTAGCTCTCATTAAGATTTCCACATGTCCAGATCTGTTGCGCCAGTTATATTCATAGGCGCTAGCAGAATGTCCTGGCAGTGGACGAGGGTGTTATCCTCGCAACAAGGTGCAGCAAACCTGTCTCATCTCCAGATGTGAGTACCCAATGTTGGAACGTGCGGGTGAACGACCTGATCGATGGATCAGCAAACCTGTCTCATCTCCAGATGTGACTCCCCAATGTTGGAACGTGCGGGTGAACGACCTGATCGATGGATCAGCAAACCTGTCTCATCTCCAGATGTGACTCCCCATGTTGGAACGTGTGGGTGAACGACCTGATCGATGGATCAGCAAACCTGTCTCATCTCCAGATGTGAGTCCCCAATGTTGGAACGTGCGGGTGAACGAGCTGATCGATGGATCAGCAAACCTGTCTCATCTCCAGATGTGACTCCCCAATGTTGGAACGTGTGGGTGAACGAGGTGATCGATGGATCAGCAAACCTGTCTCATCTCCAGATGTGACTCCCCAATGTTGGAACGTGCGGGTGAACGACCTGATCGATGGATCAGCAAACCTGTCTCATCTCCAGATGTGACTCCCCATGTTGGAACGTGTGGGTGAACGACCTGATCGATGGATCAGCAAACCTGTCTCATCTCCAGATGTGAGTCCCCAATGTTGGAACGTGCGGGTGAACGAGCTGATCGATGGATCAGCAAACCTGTCTCATCTCCAGATGTGACTCCCCAATGTTGGAACGTGTGGGTGAACGAGGTGATCGATGGATCAGCAAACCTGTCTCATCTCCAGATGTGACTCCCCAATGTTGGAACGTGTGGGTGAACGACCTGATCGATGGATCAGCAAACCTGTCTCATCTCCAGATGTGACTCCCCAATGTTGGAACGTGTGGGTGAACGAGGTGATCGATGGATCAGCAAACCTGTCTCATCTCACACAGATGTGAGTCCCCAATGTTGGAACGTGCGGGTGAACGACCTGATCGATGGATCAGCAAACCTGTCTCATCTCCAGATGTGACTCCCCAATGTTGGAACGTGCGGGTGAACGACCTGATCGATGGATCAGCAAACCTGTCTCATCTCCAGATGTGACTCCCCAATGTTGGAACGTGTGGGTGAACGAGGTGATCGATGGATCAGCAAACCTGTCTCATCTCCAGATGTGACTCCCCAATGTTGGAACGTGTGGGTGAACGACCTGATCGATGGATCAGCAAACCTGTCTCATCTCCAGATGTGACTCCCCAATGTTGGAACGTGTGGGTGAACGAGGTGATCGATGGATCAGCAAACCTGTCTCATCTCACACAGATGTGAGTCCCCAATGTTGGAACGTGCGGGTGAACGACCTGATCGATGGATCAGCAAACCTGTCTCATCTCCAGATGTGACTCCCCAATGTTGGAACGTGCGGGTGAACGACCTGATCGATGGATCAGCAAAACTGTCTCATCTCCAGATGTGACTCCCCAGTGTTGGAACGTGCGGGTGAACGAGGTGATCGATGGATCACAAACACCTCGCTGCTCAACTTGGTAGTGCTGACACACCTGTTGGGTACTCAAAGTTTGTTCTGGCGACCATAAAGATCACAGAAGGACCATCTGTGCGGAGTAGCTTGCTCGTCATTGGGCTGAGCTTCAAATATTGTCACAGGCGATGAAACATGGGCTCATCACTTCGAACCCGAAACAAAACGGCAATCCATGGAGTGGCACCACACCAACTCTCAAAGCCGTACCCTCAGCTGGTAGTCATGGCTATGGTTTTCTGGGACTCTGAAGGGATTATTCTGTTCGATGTCCTCTCTCATGGTGAAACAATCAACTCAGAAATGTATTCTGCTAGTCTAAGGAAACTGAAGAAACGACTTCAGCGTGTGCTCAGCCACAAAAATTCAAATGATAAGTAAGGCCTCACACAAGTCTGTGCACCCGAGAGGAGCTCACAAAACTCAAGTGGACTGTTCTTCCTCTTCCACCCTACAGCCCGGATCTCGCACCTTTCGTCTTGCACCTGTTTGGCCCAATGAAGGATGCACTTGAGGGGAAGCACTACGTGGATGATGCAGCAAGACGTTGGCTCTGACATAGTCCAGTAGATTGGTACCATACAGGCCCTCCCACGTAAGGCCGAGCCACTGAATGAAGATTATGTTGAAAAAAGGGGGGTGGGTTGAGCCAAAACATCGAGGAATAACAATTTGCATTTGAATGGTGAATAAAAGCAACGTGCCTTAAGGGGGGGATGTGTTGCATTATTACTTATTGAACGTGCCTCATAGCTGGAGTCGTCGTGCATCACAACATGTACACACGTTTATCTGTAGCGCAAGTTGTGACGTGAATGAATAGCAAGTGTCTTGTGACCCGGACCAGCGAATTTGTTCAAGAAACTTGGAGGGAAGTAATCACTCTGGCGGACGACGGGAATCGGAACTCATAAACTGACACAATGACCGAGCCAAAGTTTCCTTCTAATGCTCGCTCGAGCTAACCGCACTCCAGACATGCAAATTACCATTCCCTCTTCTCTTGTTCTCAAGTGGATATGGGTTTCCCTCGGCTTCATTTCCGCTACAAGCTATACCATTAATTTATACAGATGACGAAATACATTTAATTAACCAATCTCTGCTGCACGAATGCACAACATTCCTATCATGAACACAGTTCGGCAATAGCCTTAAAAACTTTAACCTCGTAAGCACGCCTAGCATTGAGTGCGCACAATCGTCAGTCTAATGTCTATACAGGGTGTGCCTTTGTTGGTGTCATATTGGGGGACGTCTTCCTGATATCAAAACAGTAAAAAAAGTTTATATGAACATGAAAATTGTTTATTTCAGAGTTACAACACAAAATCGAAAGTTCCAATAATTGCTCGAGGTGGTTTCGTCTTGCTTCGATGCAAGCACTACTTCATTAGCAGTTTCAAATGCCCAGTTATGAGAACTGGAGATGCCGTCGCGAGTAAAACCAACCTCATCCGTGAATAAGATACAGACTTGTGCTT
This sequence comes from Hymenopus coronatus, assembly GCA_030762935.1. Classification (NCBI taxonomy): domain Eukaryota; kingdom Metazoa; phylum Arthropoda; class Insecta; order Mantodea; family Hymenopodidae; genus Hymenopus; species Hymenopus coronatus. Next base: position 4,907,945 of record CM060894.1, read on the forward strand.
TGTCAGTAAGTGAAATAGTTATACTATATTCACAATGAAATGTAAACGCAAGCTTCTGGACTCATATTATTTAATGTAAGCATTCACAGAGAAACACATGCAAGACGCAATGCAATGCAACCCAACAGTTTGCAAACTCTAAACTTGATCCTTGCGTTGCATACAAACAGGAAGAATTCTACTTCTTTGCTCTATACATTGCCTATGAATTCAATAACAAACGATCGTACTGCGAGATTTTACAGGCCCGCTGTACATGCATGCTCTTCTATTTGGCCGTGCAATGCCGCGCCATGTCTAATCTCCCTCAAGAGGTTATGACAGTCTCCTTACGAATCCTTCTTTGATTTAATGATTGTAACTATCATTTGTCTAGCTTTCTTGGTTCTCACGAAGACGCAGAGAGATAATTCTTGTTCATTAAATGTGTAGCTGTATCGCTTTCTGAAGTCTCTATGCTTGTACTATTGTCAATAATGTGAATGAGCAATTATTGTGACGTCACGGCCGCGAGCGTCAGTTGTTAGTAGGTAATGCATTTATTTTGTAAAAGATTGAGTGAATTTTCTTATGTGGTATTGTTGGTTATGTCATTCCGTTTGTAACTTGGAAGATATTCGCATGTAACTTGCGGATCTAGAAACCCGTGCCAACGTCTTGCGTTGCGCTTACGTTTGCACGGTGTCCTTGCGTCTGCGCTTATGCTACGTTACGTCTGCGCTTGCCTCTCATTGTGAATGTAGCGCTAATCATATGATTACCTGGAGAATTCTGTAGCCGTTTCACCTTCAACGTGTGCAAGGATTTAACGAGGCGGTCTTTGAGTCACTAGCCACTCAGGTGGAAGCCGAGAATTGGATCAGCTTGCTCATTCCAGTCGCCTATATGTTCATCTAAATGGAATCATTAGAGACGAGACATCATTAACATCACCACCCGCTGCCCCAGGGCGCGAGTCATGAGGTATGTCCCCTAGCACTTGAGTAATACACTCGCTGTTACTGCTACTGGCAGGCAGCATTCATAGATCAGAACTGTGCAGGTGCTTTATGCGGTACTGCACAAGTGAGGTAGACGCCTCCTATTTCTGGTGTTTTTTTTTTTTTTTTTTGGTGGGCAGTGCTGCACTGTTTCCACTCTCTGACATAGGCCGGTAGAGTGGTACCGTGCCATTGTTGGTGTCATACTTGGGGAACGTGTTCCTGACATCAAAACAGTAAAAAAAGTTTATAAGAACTTGGTCTGAAATTCACTTATTTCAGAGTTACAATACAAAATGGAAAGTTACTGGGTCGATACATGCAGCAAATCCTTCATTAGGATTTTCAAATGCCCTGCTATGAGTGTTGAAGGTGCCGTTGCAATTAAAATCGGGCTCATCCGTTGGCTCAAAGTCCTTGCACACCTTGAAACCGATACGAGTACACAAGATTCTCCAGTGAGTCATGCGACTACAGTGACTTTCAAATGGAATGAGCTTTGTCCTTGGAAGTTTGTAGAGCTCATTAAAACACTAGAGCTGCCCGTTTTCCAGATATTCCTTGTTATTTCTTTCAATATTAAACCATCTAACTTTTCTTAAAACGGACCATGCAAGGTGAACCGAATCTCAATTGTTTCACATAGCGACCAGCTTTTAAAAGATTTAATATCACTTTAGCCTAGTGTATTCCCATATTTCCCTTCTAGTTACAAGAAAGCAAGTAATAAGTCAATTTCTGTTAATGTTTATCTCGATTAGCATGTTTTTTTATCCCCTTTTCTATGGAGGATAGAGTTTACAAATATAGCACCGCAGACGATGACACTGATGGAATATGATGGCGGGGGAAACCGGAGAATCCGGAAGAAACCAGCCCCTGCAGCATCATAAATCTCACATGCGGTCGCTTATGATCGAACCCGGGCCGTCTAGGTGAGAGGCGAGCGGTCTAACCACGGTGTGGCCTATTATTAGAATGATTAGAAACAAGAATCCTCTTTTGTAAGAACAGTTTCCATATGGAACAGAACCCACATTTTTGTGTGTGTAGATCTCGAAGTATTCATTGCTATAGCTTTGACTTTTAAGCAACCTAAAGTTAAATGGGAAGTCATCTTTCGTTTGTCTTACTCCTGGCATGCAAAGAAAAGTGAATATACATTGTTTCACATAGCGACCAGGTTTTAAAATATTTGACTCGCTTTAGCCTAATGTACTCCCTTATTCCCCTTCTACTTACTTATGTAAGCAAGTATTAAGAAACCTCTGCTAATGCTTATCTCGATTATCATGAAGTAGACAGAGAATAAGCTTTTTAACAATGAGTTGTTACACAGATGTAGAGAAAGCCATGTGAATGGAACATGAGGTTTAAACGGGAAATCATGTTTCATTTCAAGGAAGTAAGTAGTTAAGACAATTTCTGTTGATGGCAATTCAATTGTTTATTCTCACAAGCCGTGTGTAGGATAGGTAGAGTCACACTGAACATTTCAATACCATAGCCGGGATTTGAACCACGGATCTCCCTATCCCTAGCCAGTTGCTCTACCACTGAGCTACCATGGCACCATGCCGGCATAGCATTAAATTTCTCAACTGACTCGCATGTTTCCCGGTAAACCACAAGGTGCTGTCAAATTATTTTGAGATGACAACCCCAATGGTGACTTACAAGCACCTACTTAATCATCGTGTGGTTTACCGGAGCTAGAGACCGGTAGATCCGTGGTTCAAATCCCGGCTATGGCATTAACTTTTTCAGTCTGACTCTACCTATTCAATTCCTGTTAATGTTTATCTCAATTAGACTAGCATTTTCTTTGCTGAACAAGTAGAGAAAGTCGTATGAATGCAACACATCAGTTTTTTTTTAAGCAGAAAGGAAACATTGCAGTTTTATACTTGTGTTCAAGTGGATGGTTTACATGATGATTTTTTACTTTCTCTAGCCCCATATGTACAATGCACATAGGGATAGAGAAGGTATTTGTAATGCACCCAAAAATTCGATACCGAGATCTCACCGAATATACATGTTTTGGGGGTCCCCCGAGCCCGAAAAAAGCATTTTTAAAAAAAGGTCCGTGTGTGTGTATACTGTCTTGAGCGTGTGTCTGTGGACAGCATAGCCCCAAAACGAAAAGACCGTTAAATATCAAACTTGGTATTTCGGTATAGTATCTTCTAAGGATGCGACACGAAGATTTTCAAAAAAAAAAAAAATCCCCCTACCACAAACTACCCTTTACATGGAAAAAAATTCGAAAATGTTGATGTTCTTAAAAATGCCTCTAACGATTTTGATTAAAATCCCGTAAATTAAAGCTATTTATGTCCGAAATAAAATGTATATATCGATTTTTTGGGGAATAGCCTCAGAAGACCTCTTTATTCTGGATGAATTTTGCTTAACTGCTAAACCGTAAGAGAGAGATAGAGGGAGAGAGATAGAGAGAGAGATAAAACCTAACTCTAAAAATGTAGATCTGGTTAAAACTCACACTTTCTGATATATACATGTTTTTCGTGAATTTGTCCGTTTTCGATATATTCTTTATTATTGATTTTTCTTTTAAAATACTTAAAAGTTTCGCCATACAAAGAAACGGATTTCAACCACTTGTCGATCATCTTTTAAAATATTTGACTATCGTTTTATCCTAGTGTACTCCCTTATTTTCCTTCTACTTGCAAGAAAGCATGTAATAAGACAATTTCTGTTAACGTTTATCTTGATTAGCAAGAAGTAAATACAAGAATTAGCCTTTTCTTTTTTTTAATTAAGTTACCCATTTATTACGTGTTTTGGTTTCGGTTTAAAACTGGTTAAACGTTTCTCGAATGGAAAGTCATCTTTCGTTTCACTCTCTTTTGTTTTACTCCTGGTCATTGAAAGAAAACCAAATTTCAATTGTTTCACTTAACGACCAGCTTTTAAAATTTTTGGCTATCACTTTAGCCTAATGCATTCCCGTATTTCCCTTCTACTTACAAGTAAGTAATAAGACCGTTTGTGTTAAGGTTTATTTTGATTATCATAAACTAGATAGAAGAATAAGCTTTTTAACGATAATTTATTTCGCGATGAATAAAAAATTATGTGAATGAAACACATTTGCTTTTTTTTTTTTATTATTATTTTTTAATTTAACGATTTCCGAGTTTCGGTTTCAATTTTAAACTGCTTAAATGTTTCTCGAATGGAAAGTCATCTTTCGCTTTATTCTTTTGTTTTACTCCTGGCCCTGCAAAGAAAACTAAATATCAATTGTTTGAGTTTTTATACAAGATTTGACTATTGCTTATTCCTCCTATGTACTATGTCGCAAGTACTGTAATATTTTACATTTTGTAACGGAGTAAAAGCACGCAGGTAGTCAACGGCAATACAACACAGTTCCAGAAATATCGAGCGATCTGCACAACTTTTCATCCCAAGGTCGCAGGTAATTTACTAGAATTATTTCTTTTAGCTTCTCGGACGCAGTTTCGTGAGTTTAAATCTAAACGCAGTCATTTCACTTTAATCAAGTCAATCCATCTCTGAAACCCTAAATATAGAGTATTATTTTTTCCTTCGACTTTTTACTTTCTCTACACTTCTCTAGTGTATACAGAAGGTACTGTAATGAACCCAAAAATTCCATGCAGAAATTTCATCGGAAGTACATGCTTTAAGAGTCCCCTGTACAAAAATCTGATGTGTTCCATTCACATCACTTTCTCTACATTTCTTTTTGAAAAGCCAATTCTTCTATTTACCTAACATTAATCGAGAAAAAATTAGCAGAAATTGCCTTATTACTTGTTTCCTTGTAAGTAGAAGCGAAATAAGGGAGTACCCTAGGTTAAAGTGATACTCAAAAGTTGGTTGCTATGTGACTGAAGTTCCTTTGTTTGTATGAACAGGAGTTGACATGTTTTTCAAAGCTGAAACTAATAACAAGACATATCTAAAAACGATCAACTCCACGTAAAAAAATGAATATCACATAAACTGTGTGTCTAACGAGCTCTACATTTTCTGTTAGGTTAGCTTTTGTCCATCTCTTACGGTTTACCAGTTATGCAAAATTCATCCAGAATAAAATAGTCTTCAGAGGCTATTCCCAGAAAATACAATATATACATTTTGTCAGGTAGATATCTTTAATGTCTGATATTTTAATCGTTAAGGTAATTTTTTAGAAATCAAAATTTTCGAAAAAAGTTCCACGAAAAAAGGAAGTTTGGGGTGGGGGAATTTTCTTGAAAATCTTGGTGTCGCATCCTTGGAAGATACCAAACTTTAATATCAAGTTTGGTATTTAACGGTCTTCTCGTTTTTTGAGCTATTCTGCCCACAGACACACACACAAGATCTTTTTCTAAAAAAAAAACATATTTACGGTGAAATTATATATAGAATTTTTGGGTGCATTACAATACCTTCTCTATACACTATGTACATAGCACGTGTATATAAATTAAAAAGTATTTTTAGAGAAACTTTCGTGAGTGTGCAGCACAGCTCAAAAACGAAAAGTCCGTTAAATACCAAACTTGGTATCTAATTTCCGTGTCTTCCAAGGATGCGAAAGGAACATTTTCACAGAAATGGCTCTAACGGTTTTGATTAGAATACCACATATTAAAGCTATTTACATCACAGATAAAATGCAATCCTGAATTTTCGGGGGAGAGCCTCTGATGACTTCTTTTATTATAGATGCTGAATTTTGCAGAACTGTAAATCATAAGACAAAAAGTTTAACACACAATTGATCTATTTCACATCTTTATTGTGGAGGCAACTATTTCCGAGATATTGGTTTAAAATTTGAAATACTTATACTTTTCTCAGTCTGGAAGTGTCCGTTTTTCTTTTGTTCTACTCTTGGCCAAGCAGAGAAGCGAATTGAAAGGACAATCCAGCTCAACTATTAAAGCGCCAATGGCAATTTCATCCAATCGCGGTCATCTGACTGGAGCGATATTGTCGAAACATCTTATCACAGCTGATGGTCATTTTATTTGTTTAATCTCGTGTCTTGGTAACAAGGTGACAGCCAACCTTCACTTTTAATAACTGTCAGTTCCACAATTGTACTTTCAGTTACAATGTTTATTTAAAGTTTTATCAGTTCATAATGTGTTTAGATAAAAAAGCAGTGAAAATAATCATTATTTGCATCTCGTTTGTATGAGATGAGTGCAATAACCTCAAATAAAATAACGTTTGTTTCCATTTCATGTGTTAGTTATTAAAAACTGCAATAAAATAATTGTTCCCTATTTCTATTATTGCTATCGATATTTGTAGTAGGCACCGTCGGCCATATAATTCAGCAGGCCGTGAAGAAAGAAAGAAAAACATTTGGTAACTAAAGATGGTCGTCATGTACCATTTGAGAACTAAAGTAAATTATTAATAGTCTATTGTCTTATCAAATACAACTCGTGTTTTCATCTCTTAGAACATCGTTTCGCTCCGGTCGTGAATTATCGACAACATGAAAACACTTACATACGACAATCGGATATCGAATATTTAAAACATTTGACTATCACTTTAACATAGCAGATTCCTTTAGTTGCCTTCTACTTATAAGGAACTAAGTAATAAGAACATTCTGCTAATGTTTATCTCGATTAGAATGGTGTAGAAAGAAGAATAATCTGTTGTAAGAAGTTTGTTTGTAGAACAGTTAAAGAAAGTAATAGGAGGGTAACACATTAGAATTTTTACTTCCTCTACACGTACTATGTACATAGTGTATAAAGAAGGTATTCCACCCAAAAATTCGATAGCGAGATTTCACCGGAAATACATGTTTTAGGTCCCCCTGAATGCAAAAAACATAATAAATAAATAAATTGGAAAAAGGTCTGAGTGCACGCGGGCGCGTGTGCGGGTCTATGGGCAGCATAGCTCAAAAACGAAAAGACAGTTAAATACCGAACTTGGTATTTAAGTTTGGTATCTTCCAAGGATGCGACACGAAGATTTTCAAGAAAATCCCCCCACGCCCAACCACCCATTACATGGAAAAACATTCGAAAACTTTGTTTTTCTCAAAATTGCTATAACGATTTTAATTAAAATACCGTATATTAAAGATATTTACCTGACAAGTAAATTTTGAGATATCCCTTGTTTTTGGTTTCATTTTTAAAGAACTTGTAATTTTCTCACTTAGGAAATTGAGAACTCGTGTCCATACAACAAAGGAACTTCAGTCACATAGCAACCAGCTTTTGACTATCACTTTAACCTATGGTACTCCCTTATTTCACTTCTACTTACAAGGAAGCAAGTAATAAGACTATTTCTGCTATTTTTTTCTCGATTAGCATGAAGTAAATAAAAGCATAAGCTTTTTAACAATAATTTGTGGCAGATATGTAGAGAAAGTCATGTGAATGGAACAGATAGGATACCTATCGTTTCTTTGTGACTTTTAGGTTATCAAGGAAGGAATGTCTCGAGTCGAGACATCAGACACTCAAGGCCCGACGGTTTTTTATCGCGTCACAAGTACCCGGATACATTAGCCCATTACTCCTAATGGTACAAGGTATGCCCTAAATTTCAGAGATCCCCTTGTAAGGGGATCAGAGTAATTCATTCATAGCGAGGGGAGGTGCCTCGTAAAGCCTTTCAGAGCCTTTTCAAGTTCTTCAAGGCATGAGATGTTACAATTACCGCCTTGTGATGCTGTCACGTCCTCACAGATTACAGGGCCGCGCTCGGATTACACGCGCCGACCCCTCCTCACGACCTCGTCTACCTTTCCAATTAGCCACCTAAAACAAATAATCTACAAGAATCCTAAAGGAAACTAGCCAATGAAACAAACATATTTACTTTCTCTACATGTACTGTATTGCACCCAAAAATCAATCTGATGTATTACATTCACATGACTTTCTCTAGCTGGTCTACAAACAAATTTCTTACAAAAGACTATTCTTCTTTCTACACAATGCTAACCGAGGTAAACATTTGCTGAATGTTCTTATTACTTAGTTCCTTATAATAGAAGGCAACTAAAGGAATGTGCTATGTTAAAGTGATAGTCAAATGTTTTAAAGGCTGTCCTTAGGCGATTGTCATTGCAAATCGCTTCTTTGCATGGCCAAGAATAGAACAAAAGAAAAACGACCACTTACTGTCTGAGAAAAATTTAAGTACTTCATAACTAAAATGGCAAGGAATATCTCGGAAACGGTTACCTCCACAACAAAAACATAGAGGACATAAATTGTGTATCTACATTTTTTGCGTAGTAAGTTGTCCCACTCTTACAGTTTACGAGTTAGGCAAAACGGTCTTTAGAGACTATTCCCACAAAATTCAAGATATACATTTTATTTGCAACATCTTTAATACATAGTATTTCAATCAAAAGCGTTAGTCATTTGTTAGAAAATCAAAATTTTCGAAAATTTATTCCATGTAAAGGGTAGTTGAGGATAGAGAGATTTTCTCGAAAATTTTTGTGTTCCATCCCTGGAAGGTACTGAACTTAAATATCAAGTTAGGCATTTATCGGACTTCTCATTTATGAGCTCTTCTTCCCACACACACACACATACGGACTTTTTTCTACTCAAGGGGTCTCAAAACATACATTTCCGGTGAAATCTCGGTATTGAATTTTTGGGCGCAGTACAACACCTTCTCTATACACTACGTACATAGTACGTGTAGAGAAAGTAATTAGAATACGAGATTTCACCGGAAATATACGTTTGGAGGCACCTTGATTCCAAAAGAGACATTTAGAAAAAGGACCGTGCGTGGGCGTATGTGTGTAGTCAGTGAACAACATCACTCAAGTACGTAAAGTCGATTAAATATTGCAACAAAAACTATATTTCTACGACCGAGCGTAATTGAGAGTTTACGAGCTCATATCAGATCGCAAACTTGATTTTAACGGAATCCACGCGCAAAGAAGTGCAGCAAGCGTAAAGTAATTTTGTTCAACTTTACGATATTAGTGTGAATACATCAACACGATGATATAATGTTATGTTCAATTGTTTCGCAGCAGCTCTAAGGATATCATAATTCTCAACAATATTCGTTTGTCATGGCCTGCTATAACCGTACCGTCATCGCACCCAATAATGCGAAATAACCCAACTATAGCGCTTGGAGAATGGCTCAAACGTAACCTCAAATTTATTCCATCTTTCGTTGCTTTTCTTTTAAGATCAGAAAATTCTTTTAAAAAACATTGTATGATATGCGAGCGTAAAGTTTATTTTTCATTCTCGACTGCGTCTCATTTCACAATATTCGCGCACGAATCAAAAACAGCAACTTTACGGTCTACATCATAAATAACTATTTCTCTTCCACCGAGCGTAATTGAGTAGTTTACGAGCTCATATCAGATGCAAACTTGATTTATACGGAATCCACGCGCAAAGAAATGAAGCAAGCGTAAAGTAATTTTGTTCCAATTTCACGATATTAGTGTGTATACATCAACAGACAAACAATTAAAATTAGTCGTGCACGATATAATGTTGTGACGTCAACAAGTGACAAATATTCTAAGCATATCATAATTCTCACAGAACAACAACAACATTGGATACTATTTCGATAAGAAGAGTTTGTTTATAAAACAGAGAGAAAAAGTCTTGTGAATGGAACACTCTCACATACACTTTACAGAAACATTTTTCTAAAATTGCGTTTTTCGATTCACGTATCCGCAGTTATTTGCGGTGAAATCTCGTTATCCACTTTTTAGATGCAATACTACACTCCGCTACCTGCTATACATGGCAAACAACGTACATAGGTTTTAACGTAATTCCTGCGATAGTACACCAAGTGTACAGCGGAATCAGTAATCGCAGTTTTGGATTATCCGAGCCGGTAATTAGCTGAGATAATCCATCGCTGCTATACAATAGCAAGCGCCCCATTCCTTATACACGACTCTCGCTTGGATTGAGCGGCAGATGTTTCAGCATAATCACAAAGTGTAGTGGGCAATAACGTGCAAAGCTCGCATTCGGAAGATCCCGGGTTCGATTTCTAGTACTGATCGCTCTGACATTGTTTTGTTTACTCTTTGAATGCTGCAGCACAATTTTACTTTCTCTAGGTCCTGTGTACAATGTAGGTGGTAGGTACAGAAGTTATTATATTCCACTTAAAAATTCAATACCGAGATTTCACCGGTAAAAATATTTTGAGGGCCCTGATTAAGCCCGTCACATGACTTTCTCTGCGTCTGTACAATACATTACTTTTAAAAGGCCTACTCTTCTATTCACTTCGTGCCAATCCGGAAAAAGTCTTATTACTTGCTTCCTTGTAAGTAGAAGCGTAAACCATAGGTTAAAGTGATAGTCAAAAGCTGGTTACTATGTGACTGAAGTTTCTTTGTTTGTATGGACAGATTCCCATATGAGAAAAGTACAAGTTTTTTAAAGCTGAAATAATGAGGAATATCTTTAAAAAAAATTATATAATATCAATTGTGGTTTTAATGTGCTGTACCTTTTTTATTAGCTAAGTTTTTGCTTATCTCTCTTACAGTTTACTAGTTATGCAAAATTCATCCACATTATACATACCTTCAGAATCTACTCCCATAAAATTCAAGATATACATTTTATTTGTCATGTCTTAAATATAAGAAGAGATTTTAATCAAAATCCTTAGAGCCATTTTTTTTAGGAAATCACAATTTTCGAAACATTTTTTCCATGTAAAGGATCGTTGGAGTGGGGTTATTTTCTTAAAAATTTTTCGTGTCGCATCCTTGGAAGATACCGAACTTAAATGCCAAGTTTGGCATTTAGCGGAATTTTCGTTTTTGGCTATGGCTGTCCACACACACATGGAAAATTTTTTCTAAATAAGGCTTCTTTTTTTTTTTTGGATTTTCGGGGTCTCAAAACATGTATTTTCGATGAAATCCCGGTATTGAATGTTTGGGTGCAATACAATACCTTCTCTATACACTATGTACATAGTACGTGTAGAGAAAGTAAAACGTATAAAAAGTACCAAGTTGTGTTTCAAATTTAAAATAATTAATTTTTTCTCAAATTGGAATTTGTCATTCCCAATCCACGGGCTTTTAAAATATTTGACTATCGTTTTAACCTAGTGTATTCCCTTCAAATTGAAAGAAAGTAAGTAATAAGACAATCTCAGTTTAGTAAGCTGTTTAACAATAATTTGTTACAGAGATGTAGTGAGTCATGTGAATGGAGCATATTTTATTTTATAGGGGTCCTTAAAACACGTATTTCCAGTATATATCTTCTCTGCATATGATGGATACGACTACAGTAGAAAGCCTAGGATTGTAAAGAGACAGTCATCCACTTTTTGGGCCGAGATTTGGCAACCAGACTGTCCCCTGTTGCCGACAGGTCACGCAGCAGAAAACCACATTCACACCCTCTGCTCCATAAGCGATGTTTACTGCAGTTGGTTCACATAAAATATTTGACTATCACTTGAGCCTAGTGTATTCCCTTCTACTTACAAGGAACTAAGTAATAAGAGAATTTCTACCAATGTTTATCTCGATTAGTATCAAGTAGATAGAAGAAAAAGCTTTTTAACACATTGAAGCCCGGGTGTTTCAGTAGATGAAGGGCCAAGAAGCCCAGGGTTTTTGCGCCTACTTTGATTTATTATTTACACTACATCAATTAAATCTGCCAAAAAGTATTGGAACAATCTAAAAGTATGGTATTCACGGATTTCTCAACAATTAAGAAAATAGTCATAACTTCGTATTAATATTTTATTTTAAATTTACAACAAGTATAAAAAACTGCATAAAGCAGCTTACACTCCATTATTCAAAGTTCGAAAAACTCTCTCTCGGAATCAGAATTTTCCACCGCTTCATTTGCATCCTGAATTTCAGCATCAGTTCACAGAAATCGAGGAAAATGCAGCATTTTAACATTAAAGAGCACAAACGTAATAAACAGATCAACAACTTCAAGGAAAAAGGCGCGATCACCCGAGAGTATCCAATATTACTAAATGTCCTAATAGTTGACCACAGTAAGGACAGATGGCAGGACAAATCAGACAACTAAACGATAACTTTGCCGCATAGCCCCAGATCGAGTTACAGTCGTGGAATTGCAGTAAAAGCGTTAGAAACACCTGCCCGAGTTATACTCGGGCGTGGGCTCAATGTGTTAAGGAGTGTTGTTTGCATTAACAGCTAGAGAATGGAACACATCAGATTTTTTCAATTCCTGGGCACGCAAAGAGAATGAATTTCAAGCACATAAGCAACCAACTTTTAAAGCATTTGACTATCACTTTATCCTAGTGGATTTCCTTCTACTTACAAGGGAGCAAGTAATAAGGTCATTTGTGTTAATGATTATCATGAAGTAGATAGAAGAATAAGGTTTTTAACAATAATTTGTTACAGAGATGTAGAGAAAGCCAAGTGAATGGATCACATAAGAGTTTTTTGTTTATTTTAATTCTACAGGGGTCCTCAAAACACGTATTTCCGGTGAAATCTCGTTACCGATCTTTTTGATGGAATGCAATATCTTCTCTACCTACGATAGAAAGCAAATAATATACATAACGAAAGTCCTGGCCGTAGAAAGCCTAGGATTGAGAACAAAGCCCGCCTGGGTGGTGTGTTGGTAGCGTGTCTGCCTCACATTCTACAGGTCGTAAGTTCGAGAGTTACCTGCATAGGGTTTTCCCTTATCCGGAGAAGAGGAATGTCGAGTAACTTTAAGCTCCATGGACCCCGTGAACATTTGAGTATCATTTCACCAATTTCATTCATCATTCATTATGACCATCAGGTTAAAGGATGTTAAGAATAAATAAATAAATAACGAAAAGTCGGTAAAATACAAACTTGATATTTAAATTCAGTATCTTCCAAGGATGCGACACGAAGATTTTCAAGAAACCACCCCCTCCCCAAACAACCCTTTACAGTTTTGATTAATTAAAAATTTAAGATATTTACATGACCAAATGTATATTTTGAATTTTCTGGCAATAGCCTTTGCAGACCTCCTTCTGCTGGTTGACTTTTACATAACTGGTAAACCGTAAGAGATTTGATCTCTCGTTAACACAAGCAATTTATGAAAATTATTTCCGAGATGTTCCTTGTTATTTATTTCAGTCTTAAAATGTTTAAACTTGTCTATATTAACTCCTGGCCATGCAAAGAAACGAATTTCACTCACTTAAGGCCTGCTTTTAAAACATGTGACTGTCACTTTAGCCTGTGTATTCCCTCCTTATTACAAGGAAACTAGTAATAAGAGTAATTCTGCTAGTGTTGTAGTAGATAAACAGCTTTCTAACAATAATTTGTTACAGAATTGTAGAGCAATGTAAATAGAACACACGACATTTTTACTTTCTCTAGCACCTATGTAACATATACATGGTAGGTATGTAGCGCAGTTATTGTATCCTGTGCAAAAATTCAATACCGAGATTTCACCGGAAACAAATATGAATAAAAACATTTTTAGAAAATAATATCTGAAAAGGTGTGTGTGTGTGTGTGTGTGTGTGTGTGTGTGTGTGTGTGCGCGCGCGCGCGCGTATGTTTGTGTATCTGTGAACAGCGTTAACTCCAGAAAGAAAAGTCTGTTAAATACCAAAAATTTGGTACTTCAGTTCAGTTATTTGTTTCAATTTTAAAATAATTAAACTTTTCTCAAACTGGAATTTGTCATTCTTGATCGACCAGTTTTTAAAACATTTGACTATCACTTTAGCCTAGTGTATTCACTTATTTCCCTTCTACTTACAAGGAAGCAAGTAATAACACAATTTCTGCTAATGTTTATCTCGATTAGCATGAAGTAAATAGAAGAATAATCTTTTTAACAATAATTTGTTACTGAGATGTAGAGAAAGTCATGTGAGTGGAGAGCATTTGACTTTTTTTATTTTACAGGGGTCCTCAAAATATGTATTTCCGGTGCAATACCTACAAGAGAAAGCAAATAATGTTCATAAGGAAGATGACTAAACTGTCGCGCAACATGTTGCTGACACACATTCACACCCAGCTAACTGCTCCATAATGAACACAGAGCTTCCGCCGCCGTCCGGCCAGAGATGCGGGCAGTAACAGACACAGCTGCATGCACACGATCCCTGGCGCGGTTCACATTTTTTCACATCCGGGGCCCGGCTAATCCGCGGAAAACCTCAATTCCGCCCTTTTGCACTGATTAGACGGGTATTTCCCATTGTCGCTCCCCCCACTCGAAATAATCATTTCCCGAAGAAAAGCGATGCATTCATGCTTGTTGCCATGTTATCTTAGGGCGGTTTCCTCCCTGTGCCCACCAAAATAAAAACATCTATACAAATCCCCCACAAAACCCGCCCCTGTGTGGTTATATGGCTCATTGTTCGCCGACATATCCGCCGCTGTACACGAGATTATAACCTTTTTCCTGAAAAAGCTTTTGTCAAGATTGTGCAATACAAAAACGCCGAGTTCTTATCTAATATTATCACTGGGTTTCGTCTTGGGTTGTAACTATTTATGGAGGACAAAAGGTGTACACTGCTGTGAATAAAAAATGGGCCATACTCAACATTTCTAGAAAACCCAACTAAGAGTAGTTCAAAAAATGTGTTCCATTCACATGACTTTCTCTACATCTTCCTTTTACTTCATGCTATTCGAGAAAAAATTACCAGAAACAGTCTTATTACTTGCTTCCTTGTAAGTAGAAGCGAAATAAGGAGGTACAATAGGTTAAAGTCATAGTCAAAAGCTGGTTGCTAAGTGACTGAAGTTCCCTTGTTTGTGTGGACAGGAGTTGACAAATTCCTGTGTGAGAAATATAAGATTTTTAAAACTGAAACAAAAAAGGAATATCTTAAAAAGCTTAAACTCCACGAAAAAATGTATGTAACATAAATTCTGTGTTTTAACGTGCGCTACATTTCTTGTGTGATAAGTTCTTTTCCCCATCCCTTACGGTTTAGCAGTTAAGCAAGATTTCGTAAAATTCACTCAGAATAAAGTAGTGTTCAGAGGCTATTCCCAGAAAACTCAAGATATACACTTTATGTCTGGTAAATATCTTTAATATACGATATTTTAATCAATATCGATAGAAATTTCGGAAAAAGTTCCACGTAAAGGATAGTTGGGGTGGGGGAATTTTCTTGAAACCTTCGTGTGGCATCCTTGGAAGGTACCAAACTTAAATACCAGTTTGGTATTCAACGCTCTTTTCGTTTTTGAGTTATGCTGTCCACGGAAACACACACACACGCACACATACACTGACCTTTTTCCAGAAATGCTTTTTTGTATTCAGGGGGACCCAAAACATGTATTTCCGATGAAATCTCGGTTTGGAATTTTTGGGTGCAATATAATATCCTCTCTATACACTATGTACATAGTACTTATAGAGAAAGTAAAAATTGGTTCTATTCATAAGACTTTGTCTACCTAAACAATAACAAACGCCACATAAAAGGCGTATTTTTCAATCTACTTCATTTTAATCGAGATAAATGCATGCAAAATCGACTGTTTTAGTCATTTCCTTGTAGGAACAAACGAAATAAAGGAGTGCACTACACTAAAGCGATACTCAAATCTTTTAAGAACTGATGCTATGTGATGACACTGAAATTCCGTTCTCTTGAGAAAAGTATGTCTTGGAAAATGTAATACAATAACAAACATCTGTGGAAGGGTAGCTGCACAAAAAATTGCAAGACTTTATTTACCCCATTCTTATTGAAATTTGCCTCTCTGCATGGCCGGGAGAAAAACAAAAGAAACGCAGACGACTTCCTGTTTGAGAAAAGTAAAAGCATTATCAAACTGAAAGCAGCAACAAGGAATATCTAGGAAACAGTTGCACAACAAAAATGTCAAAATCATAAATTGTGTGTTTTAGCGAGATCCACATTTTTGGCAGAGTAAGTTTGTGTCTAACTCTTACGGTTTATGCAAAAGGCTTCTGAGGACTTTTGAGGTTACTCCCAGAAGATTAAAGATATACATTTTATTT
The DNA here is from genome assembly GCA_030762935.1 of Hymenopus coronatus. Lineage (NCBI taxonomy): Eukaryota > Metazoa > Arthropoda > Insecta > Mantodea > Hymenopodidae > Hymenopus > Hymenopus coronatus. Next base: position 4,923,963 of record CM060894.1, read on the forward strand.
GACATGCAGTATCTTTAATATATGGTATTTTAATCAAAATCGTTAGTCATTTTTTATAAAATCAAAATTTTTCCTATGGACAGTAGTTTGGGGTGGGGAATACTCTTGAAAATCGTGTCACGTGCTTGGAACTTTTCAAGTTTGGTATAATACCGAATTGTCCTAAATAATATAATTTATTTTATTGAATGAGAATTAGTTAGATTCAGATCTCCATGGCTTTATTATTGTCTTTACTATTTGTAAGTTTTGTAATATTAATTTCTTCATTAGCTGTTTTGGTTTTCCTGTTCACAGACAAACATGCCTCTTTTCTACGACCGAGGGAAACTGAGCTCATTCCAGAATCCTCGCGCAAAGAAGTAAAGAGCGTAAACTTTATGCTCGCCAAAATAAGCAGATCTGTACCTATCGTACATTTACCATTACTAACAATTCAAATTACACCCGACCGTGACAATCCAATATTATTGTTGTTCTGTGAGAATTAATTATGACATCCTTAGAGCTGCTGCGAAAGAGGCACAATCAAATTAACTACCTGCTAAATCCCTGAAAGTTGATGAGAAATTTATGAAGAGGTGTTAAGGAAAGAATGAAATCTTGATGAATGGCCCAAAGTTAACCTCAAATTTATTTAATAGTTGTTGCTTTCCTTTGAATATCAGAAAACTCGCGTAGAAAAAAACATTGTATGATACGCAATCGTCAAGTTTCTTTTTGATTCTCGACTGCGTCTTGTTTCACAATCTTCCCGCTCGAATCAAAAGCCATAACTTGACGCTCTTACGTCAAAAATAACTTTTGGGTTTTTTTTTTTTTTTTTTTAATAGTAGAGCATAAAAATGTTTTTCCAGTGACATTTCGATGTAAACATTTGGTAAAATGCAATATATTCTCTAGCTATGCACAAAGTAGAGAGAGGTGTGTGATCACACCATACAAAATGTGGAGTGATAAAAGCTTCTTACACCGCACGTTCAAATTTGTTTATTCATGGTAAAGTTTGTTAATCCCTCCATTACGAAGTGCTAGAAGCATTCAGCTTTGCCGCAATATGGAAATAAGCTGAGAAAAAGAACGGTGCGTGGCTTTCTTCCGCCGCGCACAAACTCGCAGAGGAAGGGATTTTCCTAGCTCGGGGAGAGTTCATCTCACATCCTGAGCTAAGCTGATGACAAGCAACACCTTTTATATAAGTACATCTAGTTCAGTCTGCCTCTCAAATAATAAAACAGATAAATACCCTGACAAGTGGCTGGCGACTTCTTAGATATTACTCTGGAAGTTTTACTTGCAAGCAAGTGACGCATGAAGATGTTTACAAAAACATCTGATGAGTTCCATTCACATGACTTTCTCTACATCTCTGCAACAAATTATTGTTAAAAATCTAATGCTTCATGCTAATCGAGAAAAAAATTATCAGAAATAGTCTTATTACTTACTTCCTTGTAAGTAGAAGCGAAATAAGGGAATAGCCAAAAACTGGTTGCTATGTGACTGATGTTCCTTTGTTTGTATGGACAGGAGTTGACAAATTCCTGTACGAGAAAAGTATAGGTTTTTTAAAGCTGAAACGAAAAACAAGGAATAACTCAAAAAACGATCAAATCCACGAAAAAAATTATATTACATAAATTGTGTGTTTGCTATACATTTTGGTGTGGTAAGTTTTTGTCTATCTCTTTAGGTTTAGCAGTTATACAAAATTCCGTAAAATTCATCCAGAACAAAGTAGTCTTCAGAGGCTATTCCTAGAAAATTCAAGATATACATTTTATTTGATAAGTAAATATCTTAAATCTATGAGAATTTAATCAAAATCGTTAAGAGTCACTTTTAAGAAAATCAAAACTTTCCAAATTTTTTCCATATAAAGGGTAATTTGGGGTGGGGAGATTTTCTTAAAAATCTTCGTGTCGCTTCCTTGTAAGACACCAAACTTAAATACCAAGTTTGGTTTTTAACGCTCTTTTCGTTTTTGAGGTATGCTGCCCACAAATACACACACACACACATACACACAAACATTTTTCTAAAAATACTTTTTTTGAATTTAGGGGTCTCAAAACATATATTTCCGATGAAATCTCGGTATGGAACTTTTAGGTGCAATACAATACCTTCTCTATATACTATGTACATAATACATAGAGAAAGTAGTAAAATGTAATTCTCGCCAACATTGTGCACCTATTTTTAAAGAATTTGGAATGTTAACTGCGGCATCTTTGTATGCATGCTTGAATTTTATTCATCTCCAAAAGACAGACGAGTTACTTTTTCTGATAACATAACCATTATACAAGGTGTAGAAATAACATGGTACCCCTAAAGTTCGGTTACAGAAATCTCTTAACTCTCATCTCTATCTTGGAGTGAAATTGTATAACAAACTACCTTTAAATATAAGACAAATTGTAAATGTAAATTCTTTAAAATTAGTGTAAAACAGAATTAAGGAACTTAATTTTTATAGGATACAAGAATATTTAAATACAGATGCATTTTAATGACTTGCTGAGTAAACCTATTGTATGTATGCCAAATGGTGAAATAAATTATCATCATTATATTTGGTTTATAAACTTCGTTCTTCAATAACTCAATTCTTTGTATAAAGCCTCCTAACATTTTTTCTCTATAGGTACTGTGTACAGAGCATATAATAAAGAGACCTATTGTATTCCACCCAAAAATTCGATGTCTAAATTTCGCCAGAAATATGTTTTGAGGTTCCCTAGAAAAAGGTTCGCGTGTGTGGGTGTCTGTCTTTGGACAGTATAGCTGAAAAACTAAAAGACCGTTAAATACCAAATTTGGTATTTAAGTTTAGAATGTTCAGAGGATACGCCTTAAAGATTTACAACAAAATCCCCTCATTCCAAACAACCTATCACCTGGAAACATTTTTGAAAAGTTTGTTTTTCTCAAAAATGGCTCTAAAGATTTCAATTAAAATACCGTATATTAAAGATATTTACATGACAAATAGAATGGATGTTTTGAACTTTCTGGAAATAGCTCCCTGAAGAGCTCTATATCATGATTCAATTTTGCATAACGGTTACACTATTAGAGATAGACAAGATCTAAAAAAAAAAAATGCAGATCTTGTTAAAACACACACTTTATGTTATACACACTTCTGAGAAAGGTATCCGTGTTATTTGTTTCACTTTTAAAAAACTTATACTTTTCTCATACAGGAATTTGTCAACTTCAGTCCATACAAACAAAAGAACTTCAATCACATAGCAACCAGCTTTTGACCATCACTTTAACCAGTGATACTCCTTTATTTCGCTTCTGCTTACAAGGAAGCCTGTAATAAGACTATTTAATGTTTATCTCGATTAGCATGCAGTAGATAGAAGAATAACATTTTGTAAGAATGGATTGTGTATGGAAAATTAGTGAAAGTGAATCACATTCAAACCCGGCGGAGGACGATAGATTTTTTTCGGGTGTAAAAATGCTTAGCATGGCTTCCTTCGGAAGGGAAGTAAAGTCGTGGGTCGCGTGATGTATATTTACGGCACGTAAAAGAACCTCAAGGCTGATAAAGAGGCCTCTGAGCTCTTTCACACCCAGTATAGAATGGGACGCTGAGAACCACAGCAGCTAAAGAGCGTCCATAAATAAAACGTCATTTCATTTCAGATTCTTTTCACAATAAATGTCCTTAAAACAGGCCTTGAGATTTACACTCCACATTGAAACCTTAACAACAACTTTAGAAAAATTAAAATCCGATGAGTTCCATTCACATGACTTTCTCTACATCTCTGCGACAAATTATTGTTAAAAAGCTTATGTTTCTATTTACTTCATGCTAACCGAGAAAAAATTAGCAGAAATAGTCTTATTACTTGCTTCCTTGTAAGTAGAAGCGAAATAAGGGAATACACTAGGTTAAAGTGACAGTCAAAAGCTGCTTGCTATGCGACTGAAGTTCCTTTGTTTGTATGGACAGGAGGTGACAACTTCCTGTATCAGAAAAGTATACGTTTTTTCAAGCTGAAACCAATAACAAGGAATGTCTCAAAAACGATCTACTCCACAAAAAAAAGTATATAACATAAATTGTATGTTTTAATGTTCTCTATATTCTTTGTATGGCAAGTTTTTGTCTACCTCTTACGGTTTAGCAGCTATTCAAACTCCCATAAAATTCATCCAGAGAAAAGTAGTCTTCGGATGTTATTTCCAGAAAATTCAAGATATACATTTTTTTTTTTTTTTTGGTCAGGTAAATATCTTTAATATACGATATTTTAATCAAAATCGTTAGAGCCATTTTTGAGAAAATCAAAATTTTCGAAAGAAGTTCCATGTAAAGGGTAGTTGGGTTTGCAGGTATTTTCTTGAAAATGTTCTTGTCGCATCCTAGGAAGATACCAAAATTAAATACCAAGTTTGGTATTCAACGGTCTTTTCGTTTTTGAGCTATGCTGCCCACAGGCACACACAGACGGACATTTTTCTAAAAATGCTTTTTTTGGATTCAGGGAATCTCAAAACATGTATATCTGTTGAAATCTCGGTATTGAATTCCTGGGTGCATTACGATACCTTCTCTATACACTACCTACATAATACGCGTAGAGAAAATAGGTAATCATTTTCTGAATTCAGATGGGTAATGCGAAACAAAAACTCGCAAGAGTTAACACAATTTCTCGCTACGTAGTGAAATCCTTGGTCAGAACGTATTTGCTTCTTTCATGACTCAGCTAAGGTGGATTTCGCCAACTTCCGCCAATTTGACTTAACGAACGTTAAATTAACGCTTCGTTAACTTTTATGAGCTCATTAAAGTTATTTACGTTTCATCAAGTTTCTTTAAAATAACACGTATCAAGTTTCGCGTTTCCTTATTCATGCACTTCCGTGGGCTCACTGAATAATCCAAAACGTGTTCTTATTGGCTTCTCGTGTTTACCTAACTGTTTTTCAACGGAAGAAATGGCGATAAAAAGCGAGAGGCAACAAATTTTAACTTGGGCCTCGCTTTTTTGTTTTTCTTAGTCTTATGTGGAAAAAGTACCCCTTATATTGCAGAAAATAAACAAAGAAGTTGCATGAAGCCCATTTTTACTTTCTCTGCTATGCACACCGTGGTGTAGTGACGCTCTCCGCTAAAACCCAAGATTGCAGGTTCAAACCCGGCGGAGAGCGAAATTTTGGCCAGGAACCTTCTTCTTACAAAGGACCACCAACTTTACTTCCCTTCCCAAGGAAGCCATGTAAAGCATTTTTACGTCCGAAAAAACATCCATCACCCTCCGCCAAATCTGAACCTGCATTTTGGGGTTTTAGAGGCTAGCATGTTAACCACTAAACCACAAAGAGCGACGAGGTTTTAAGTAAGGGAAAGTACCTAATGTACTTCTAACTACCTTGCAACAAATATATGATTTAAGGTCCCCTGATCATAAAAAAGAAAAAGATTAAAAAGGAAATTGGTGTGTCTGCCGCGAACAGCATAGCTCAAAAACGTAAAGTACGTCAGAAACAAGAACGTTTTTCAAACTACTCTTTATAGCGAAAATTTATTAATTTTTATTTTTTCTACACGTACTATGTACATAGCGTATGGAGAAGGTATTGTATTGCACACAAAAATTCAGTACCAAGATTTCACCAGAAATAAATGTTTTGGGGCACCCTGAATAAAAAAAGAATAGAAAAAGGTCCGTGCGTGTATGTGTGTGTGTCTGTGGACAGCATAGCCCAAAGACGATAAATCCGTTAAATACCAAAACTGGGGATTTAAATTCAGCATCTTCCAAGGATGTGACACGAAGATTTTCAAGAAAATCCCTCCACCCCATGTACCCTTTAAATGGAAAAAATTTCGACAGTTTTAATTTTCCAAAAATGGCTTTAACTATTTTAATTAAAACCTCTTAAATTTAAGATAATTACATGAAAAAATGTATACCTTCAATTTTCTGGGAATAGCCTCTGAAAACGTGTTCATTCTGGGTGAATTATGCGATATTTTGCATAACTGCTAAACCCTAAGAGATAGACAAAAATTTGCCACACAAAAATTGTGGCACATTAGAACACACAATTTATGTTATACAATTTTGTTTTCGTGAGTGGATTTTTTTTTTTTTCATTTATATAGCCCCCTTAACATCCAAGGTCATATCGGGGGCTTTCTACTTGAAACAACTCGTCTGTAGCTACTTTTAGGTTAGTTTAAATCATTTTGTTTTACTCAAACACGCACACATTCTTACTGACATACTTCCAGACTTTGTGGGGGATAGGGAATAATTCTGGCTAAAGAAAAATTCCCCGCCCCAGCCGGGAATCAAACCCGACTCGCTAACCATTCGACCACGGAGGCAGTCGTGATCATTTTTGAGATATCCATTGTTATTGGTTTCAGTTTTACACTAACCTTTCTTAAACGGGACCATGCAAAGCTATCCGAGCTTCAATTGCTTCACAAAACGACCAGCTCTTCAAACATTTGAATACCAATTTAGTTGACATGTCTACTTACAAGGAAGCAATACTTTAATATATTTAAATGGGAAATCTTCATTCGTTTTTCTTTCTCGTGATCAAGCTAAGAGACACCATCACATTCCCACTACCTGCATTAACACTTCACATTGTATTTATAAGGAAGTATCCGCGAATGTTTATCTCGATTAACGTCAACTAGATGAAAGAAAAGGCTTTTTATGAACAATTTATTGAAGTACGGGTAGAGAAAGTTATCCGAATGTAACACCACACTGTTTTTTTATCTTTATTACATTAATATACATGAGAGATCAGAATATATTTTACTCCTATTTCAATTTGTTTCAAAATGTATAATTAAATGAGTTATAAATACATTTATATGCGTACAGATTTGCACACTGACAAACAGAAAATTATTTAAATTAGCTACCAATTACCAAACTTAAAAACAAATGTGGAATATTGTTTTATCGTGTCAAACTGTTCGGTAATTTGCAAATTCTACCGCTTTAACAACATATTTATTATAACGCGCAGCCTTAAATCGATTTGCATATTATTCAATTATATCAACAGAATGTTGACGATGACCGCTATTTATAGTTTGAGCCCTGGCAGCTGTAAGTGCCATCTGGTGTTTTCACTGGAAAGTTTGACAGTCGACGTTAACCTACTTCATATATTTTCTCACTAGAGCGTTATGCTACATTAGCAATGAGATGCAAGCGCAGACGTAACGTATCGTAAGCGCAACGCAACAAGTTGGCACGGGTTTCTAGATCCGCAAGTTACAAACTGAATAACATAACCACCTTAGAAAATTCACGTAATCTTTTACAAAATAAATGCATTACCTACTAACAACTGACGCTCGCGGCAGTGACGTCACAATAATTGCTCCTTCACATTATTGACAATAGTACAAGCATAGAGACTTCAGAAAGCGATAAAGCTTGAACTAAGAATTATCTCTCTGCGTCTTCCATTTATGAGAAGCAAGAAATCTAGACACAGATGATAGTTACGTTCATTAAATCAAAGAAGACTGCCATAACCTCTTGCGTTGCGTCTTGCATGATTCTATGTGAATACTTATATTAAATATCTAATATCAGTCCAAATTATTGTGCTTACATTGCGGTTCGTTTGCATTTCATTGTGAATGTTTGTGTTATTTTAAGTCACTTTAAAATTGTGTCTCAGCAAAAAGATGGAATTAACTCGTAAACATGTTCGTGCGATTATTTATTAGAGGATTCCTTAGAAAATCCATGAAATTACATTCGGAGCATCGAAAAAAGTTTGTATTTAGTAACCGTCGTCTCTTACTAGATGGCAGTTAAAGTTTCAGCTATATCCATCATGTGGTTTCGTTGCCATAAGAGATTCACTCAACAACCCTGTGCTTCTTTAGAAAGATGGAAGTTACATGTGGTGATTGAACACTTCTTTTTAAGAGGCTTAGCACAGAAAGTTTCTAATTTAATTAATGGTATTCAGTTTTGTATAAAGTATCTTACATAGATAACACCTATTGACTTACCATTCGGATTTGCTTCATAATGTATTAAACAATTATTAACTCAGTTTTCTGTATATAATATTGTATTCCTGTCAAAATCCTGAAATTGTAAAATATCCAACGGTGAATAAAGACACACACACACTGTCGCGGGAAGTCGGTGTCTCGTTCCAGCAGTGTCCTCAGTTCCGGGTCAAAGAAGATTCCTTCCTAATTAAAATGATCTCAGGGGTTTGTGGGCGAGGCGAATATATAAAACACCATTTCTCTTACGACTGGAATTTATCGTATCACAGATTTAACGGGCGGCTAGCTTGTTCCTTACAAAATGTTACAAATAAATACCATCATTATTAATGAGGAGCCTAATCTAACATCTGCACATCGCTCCCCCACCACTCAAGCACGTGGACGAGCGCGCAACACAATGTGACATGAACACAAGCGAGAGAGAGAGAGAGAGAGAGAGAGAGAGAGAGAGAGAGAGAGAGAGAGAGAGAGAGTTAGTTATACAGTAACCACATATTGCCGGCGAAAAACTTGTGGAATCGTGACCCTGACCGCCAACCCAGCTACCGAGCCTAGCTTATCGGAGTTTGTAATATGATACTTTGCTTACTTAAAGTCACAGCGAGCAAAGTTTATACAGTCTGTATCGAAAGTGTTCCGCATATGTTTGTATTCTAAGTGGGCAGTAAATAGTATTCATTTTATGTATTTTATTTTTTTAACCATGGCTCCTACGTTTTCAAAGTTAAGTGGCAAGGTATTACTTAGAGCAGAGAAATAATTGTAAACGTCCTTGACTTGATGAAACAAGAGGCAGAGATGAAGGAAGAAAATATATGTTCTCCGAGTTCTTCAAAAACCTGTAGAAAATGAATGAAAGAGTAGCCAAGGCAACTGATATTTCACCGAGTTCCGTTTCCAGGGCTCTCAAAGATAAGAAAGAAAAATAAAATTTAATATATCACTTTTAAATTAAAATATGTGGAACAGTTGTGTCGCCAGCGAATTGAAGAAATTCGCAGGCCAGAATGTGATAAGTATGTCGACATGTTGAGAACATTGAAAATCATCATTAGAAAGAATAGTACAAAATCAAAAAGAAAGAATTCTAATCCAGGATAATGGTGCAGAAAGTAGCGAAGACGAAGGACTGTCAGGTGTGGGAGAATTGGAGGCAGACGATTGACATATAGTAGGTCATTTGTATAGATACGAATATAACACATGTTTATCAGTGCAGGTGACAGATATTTGACATTGACAGGCATGAATCGACTGGTGAACTGCTTATATGAAAGTAAAACTCCCTTCCTGAATCGCATTACGATTTCCACATGTCCAAATCTGTTGCGCCAGTTATAAGAGATCTGCCTTACCTTAAATACAGATCCTGGGTGACGCCAACTTTCGCGCTATAAAATTTAACAGTAAATCTTATTGGTTCTTAGTTAGCATCACCTCACAAGTTATGAGAATAAATTGTGCCAAGTTCAGACGTCATCGCGTGCACATGACGCATTTGGAAAATCCATTGGTTCCTTCTCACTTTAACTTTATGCTTGCTTTGTCAATTTCTGCAATTCCCTGTGCTAATTGGAAGGCAAGTCACTATTCCTGTCTCACTTCTTTATATGTCTTAATCTTACATTCTTTAGCCTAAACCCTGTGCTCATTAGCAGGTGGTGGTTGGTGAACTGATACCTGGAATTAAGCCAGCTCGCCTTGCCTTAATTACTAAGTTACAACAACTTGTATTTATGCATATTTCTACCCTTAAACATTCACAACTGTTTTACATTACTTTCTATAAGAGTATATTATATACAATTTCTCTGTTTATATATTTTGTGAGCTTGTGCTCCTATAACACATACATACAAAGAGATAAAAGTCGGGTTATCGTAGTGTATTCCCTTGTTTCCCTTCTACTTAAAAATAACTAAGTAATAAAACCGTTTGGTCGTCTCCTTAGCGCGGTGGTAGCGCAGCTGCTTACCAAGCGGGAGACCTGGGTTCGATCCCCAGTACCGGCGTGGGGATTTTTCCCCCGCTGGGAGACCTGGCCCGGGGTGCACTCAGCCTCGTAAGGTCTCTGGGGGGCCAATTGAGGAGCTACTTGATGGAGAAGTAGCGGCTCCAGGTCATGAGGACCGCATTAACCGGCCGGGAGGGAGTCGAGGCGCTGACCACGTCTCACCCTCCAATACTGCACCCCATCTATGACGTCTGTAGTGGACCGAGATGGGGGACGCAGCGGCCGGGCGGTAGGCCAAGGTTCCCCGTGAGCTGTCGTGCCATGGAGTTATTATAATAAAACCGTTTCTACTAATGCTTATCTCGATTAGCTTGAAGTAGATAGAAGGATAAGATGTAGACAAGTCATGTGTATGGAACGCATCAGATTTTTAGAAAAAGGTTTTGTATTTACGTTTGTGTCTGTGGACAGCATAGCTCAAAAACGAAAAGACCGTTGACAACCAAACTTGGTATTTTTATGCCAAACGAAACATGTATCTGGGAATGACCTGTTCATTCTGAATTACCTTTGTTCAACTGGTAAACCGTAGCATGTACAATGTAAAAAATGTAGATCTCATTAAAACACACAATTTATGTTATGTACCTTTTTTGTAAAGTTAGTCGTTTCCGAGATATTTTGGATTGTTGTTTTCAATTTTAGCTACTTAAACTTTTCTCAAACGTTTGTGTTTAGTTACTCCTGGCAAGCAAAGAGATTGGAACTTCAACTGCTTCACAAAGCGACAGGCTCTTAAGGACGAGACTATCGCTTTAGCCTTTGCAGTTTCTTGTTTCCCTTTTACTTACAAGCTAGTAATAAGACTAATTCTGCTTATGTTTGTCCTGATTAGCATGATGTAGATAACAGATTAATGTTTTGAACAAAAGGTTTGTTTACCGAACACCTAGAGGACATCATGTTAGATTTTCCCCCTTCTATTTAAAGGGACCAAGTAATTACGACAATTAATGTTTATGTATATCTCGATTAACATGAACTTGATAGAAGAGTAAGCGTTTTAACATTAACGTGTTCCACAGACGTAGAGAAAGTAGTATTTAAATAATAATCAAACAAGCGAGTATTTTGAAACAATATCACTTCTTTTTCCAGTTTGTCACATCGGACGACGACTGAAATTGTTCGGCGTCCATGGAATTTAAAAGTACTCGACATTCGTCTTCTCAGGCTAAGGGAAACCCTTATCCGGGTAACTCACCCGCACGACCTTTTGACACGCTACCACCACACCACCCAGGCGGGCAATATCACTTATTGTTTATAATAAACGGTATATCAAGAGGCTATCTGCATATTTTCCAAAACTGTTCCTCTCCAGGATTGGACATTATACACTCGAGTGAAGTAATTCACGTGTAACAAACACATTATGATGAGTGCATTCATTTGCTCAAGTAGTATTTAGTTAAAGTGCAATTCGTTAAAGTAGAGCAACACCATCATGAAACTCACGACACCAGTTCATAATATTACTTGAGCCATGTTTACTGCTCTACATCATATCCGACCATCAAATTCATTAACTAAACGAGTTCACAAAGCAATCAAAATTGTAAAGACACTTGAAGTGAAACTTCAAAAATTAGCAGAAATAGTCTTATTACTTGCTTCCCTGTAAGTAGAAGCGAAATAAGGGAGTACCATAGGTTAAAGTGATAGTCAAAAGCTGGTTGCTATGTGACTCAAGTTCCTTTGTTTGTATGGACACGAGTTGACAAATTCCTGTATGAGAAAAGTATGTTTAACAAAGCTGAAACCAAAAACAAGGAATATCGAAAAAACGACCAACTCCACGAAAAAAAAAATGTATATGACATAAACTGTTGTTTTAACGTGCTCTACATTTTTTGGGTGGTAAGATTTTGTCCATCTCTTACGGTTTAGCAGTTATGCAAAATTCCGTAAAATTGATCCAGAATAAAGTAGTCTTCAGATGCTATTCCCAGAAAATTCAAGATATACATTTTATTTGTCAGGTAAATATCTTTAACATACAACATTTTAATCAAAATCATTATAGCCATTTTTAAGAAAGTAAAATTTTTCGAAAAAAGTTCCATGTAAAGGGTAGATTTCTTCAGAATCTTCGTGTCTCATTCTTGAAAGATACCAAAATTAAATACTAAGTTTGGTATTCAACGGTCTTTTCGTTTTTGAGCTATGCTGTCCACACACACACACGCGCGCGCGCGGACCTTTTTCTGAAAATGTTTTTTTTTATTGGATTCAGGGGAACCCAAAGGTGTTTTTCCGGTGAAATCTCGGTATGGAATTTTTGGGTGCATTACAATATTTTCTCTATACACTATGTACATAGTACGTGTAGAGAAAGTAAAAATTTATTAGAATTACAGTCTTTGATTCACTGCTGCAGACTATTTCCGGAACATTCATGATATATGTTTTATTTGTCATATAAATATATTTAATATACGGTATTTTAACCAAAATCGTTTGAGCCATTTTTGAGAAAATCAAACATTTCTAAAATGTTTGCTTCTAAAAGGTAGTCGAGGGTGGAAGGAATTTTCTGGAAAGGTTTCATGTAGAATTCTTTAACGATACTGAACTTAAATACCAAGTTTGATGGGTAGCTTGCCTTTTCTTTATTTAGTTGTGAGGTTTATAGACTTGCGGACACACAGATTTAGGAGAGCTCAAAATAAGAATATAAATTTCCAATGAACATCCCGGTACCGAATTTTTGGGTGGAATTCAATATCTTCTCTACCTATGTACTAAGCACTAAGTAGAGCAAATAAAAGTATACGAGGTGAGTTCGTGAAGCTAAGTACCATTTCGTTCTACCGCCACCGCAGCAGTATCGCAGTTACACGCATGCGCACTCGTCTCTCTGGTTCATTGCCTGTCCACTGACGCCATTACAGCCGAATCGTGTTGTGTTTACAGTTGTTAGTGATCGTTCAAAATGTTTAACACAAATTCTGATCACACAGAGTGTGAAGTGCTTTGCCTAATACGTTTTTTGAACACAGGGAGTGTTAAACCAGCTGAAATTCATCGTCAACCTGTAGAGATTTACGGTGAACATGCAATGGCAGACGGAATGGTGAGAAAGTGGGTTAGGCAATTCAATGATGGACGAAGCATAGAGAGGGCGGTCTACTGTGTTGGTTTCCATGTGAAAACTGACGATCCACAATAAAAATGCTTTGTAATATGTTTCCATAAAATACTGTGTGAAGCAGTGTCCGTCTTCACTGGCGGGCAGCTTTCTTTGAAGAGGGCACACTAAAGTTGACTCCCCGCTATGACACTTCTCTGAATAATGTTGGCAACAATGTCGCAACATAGGTCAAAGAATGTTCTCTAATGTACAAATAAGTGTTGTGAAGCAGTATATTGCATACTAAGATCTGATAACTAACTTAAAGTTCGTGGTTAGCCAATTACTTTTTCAACATGCAAAAACTGTAAAAAAAAATCAACACTGCTGTTCCATATTTTATTGAACATTAAGAAAGAAATGAATTCTCGGTGTTAACAAATGAAAGGCTACATCTAAATTATATAACAAAGCCTTCTTATACACTCTTTTGTTAATGAATTTTGCAATAGATTCTTTACTTGAAGTAGCACATGTTACGTCATTTCCTAATTGTACTGCAAGTATTAACGACCTCTCAAACTCTTACAGTGCTTGTTGACATGGTAATTTAATTGTACATTTAGCTTACATTGAATGATTAACTTACATATCAAGTGCTTCAAAAAGGTATTTTAATCAAAATTGTTAGAGCCATTTTTGAGAAAATGAAAATTTCAAAACATTTTGCATCCAAAGGGTAGTTGGGGGTAGAGGGTTTTTCTTAAAAATCTTCGTGTTGCATCCGTAGATGATACTGAACTTAAATATCAAGTTCAGTATTTAACCGACTTTTCGGTTAAAAGTTGGTTCAATACTCAGCATAGCTCCTGAATCAAAAAAGCATTTAAAGGTGTGTGTGTGTGTGTCTTGTTATTTAGGTTTAGTATCTTATCCTCCAAGGATGCGACATGAAGGTTTTCAAGAAAATCCTCCAACACAAACTACCCTTTACATGGAAATATTTTCAAAACGTTTGATTTTCTTAAAAATGGCTCTAACGGTTTTGATAAAAATCCCATATATTAAAGATATTTACATCCCAATAAAATGCATATCTTAAATTTTCTAGGAATAGCCGATGGTGACATTTTTATTCTGAATGAATTTTACATAACTGGTATACCGTAAGAGCTAGACAAAAAATGTAGATCTCGTCAAAACACACAATTTGTGTCCTTTTCGTTTTTGTTGTCGAGTTAACTGTTCCCGAGATATTCCTTGTTATCAGTTTCAATTGTGAAGTTCTTATACTTTTCTTAGACGGAATGTGGCTTTTTCTTTTGTGCTATTCCTGGCGAAGCAAAGAAGCGATTCGCAATGACAATCGCATAACGACAGCTTATAAAACATCTCACTATCACTTCAGCCTAGTTATAAGGAACTAAGTAATAAGAATATTCTGCTAATCTCGATGTAGAAAGAAGAATAATTTTTGTGAGAAGTTTGTAGAGCAGTAGAGAAGGTCATGGGAGGTAGCATATCAGATTTTTTATTCAGGGGGTCTCAAAACATGTATTTCCGGTATCGAGCTTTTAGGTGCAGTAAAAACCTTCTCTATTTACTATGTAGAGAAAGTACAAATGAAATACTGTCCATTGTATAGTACCGTTTTTCAGTTACTCATGTAGGTGTGTTTTAATTTAGTGGCACAAAATTTAATTGAGAAATAAAGGCTATAAAGAGTTTGTGCGCAGCACGAGGAAGCTATTAGTAAGGCTGTGCGGATATTAATGTGTTTAACCTCACAAAATTGTGCCCCAGTTCATTAGCCAGGCTCGTACACACATCAGGTCAAAAGATCACCACACATTTTACCTCGAATATAAGCTTGAAGCAATCTCTGCAACAAATATTGTTAAAAAGCTTATTCTTCTATTTATTTCATTCTTATCCAGAAAAAAAAATAGCAGAAATAGTCTTATTACTTGCTTCCTTGCAAGTTGAAGCGAAATAAGGGAGTAGCATAGGTTAAAGTGATAGTCAAAAGCTGGTTACTATGTGACTCAAGTTCCTTTGTTTGTATGGACAGAAGTTGACAAATTCCTGTATGAGAAAAGTACAAGTTTTTTAAAGCTGAAACCAATAAAGTATATGTCAAGCATAAAGTATTTTAAAAAGATCTGGCCTTTTTGTGTTTTAAGTTTTTGTCTATCTTTTTCGGTTTACTAGTTTAACAAAATTAAGCATATTTTCTTCAGAATGAAGATGTCTTCAAAGGCTAAAATTTCAAAATATGCATTTTATTGTTCATGCAAATATTTTTAAGATACGACATTTTAACCAAAATTGTTAACAGCCCTTTTAGAGAAAATCGAGTTTGGGGTGGGAGTACTTTCCAGAAAATCTCCATTTTGCATCATTGAGATATAAACTTAAATACCAAGTTTGGTATTTAACGGACTTTAGGTTTTTGAGCTAAGCTGTCCACAGACACACTATTTTTTTTTTAAAAAAAGGCTCTTTTATGGATTCAGGGCGTCTCAAGAAACATATGCTTGCGGTGAAATCTCGGTATGTAATTTTTGGGTGCAATACAATACCTTCCCTATACACCATGTACATAGTACGTGTAGAGAAAATAATACACAGCGCCGAATAGAACTGCATAGATTTGAAACTGACAAAAGTTTTGGATCGCTGTTCCTAGGCGAGAGAATGCCCGTTTTACCAGGACTGAAAATGGAGTGACAACATGCGAATATCCCATTATTGAAAAAGTTTAACACGCGGACATCATTTTGGCGTGAAAAACTGGGTCGCTTTGACTTTTAATAGCTTAGCGACAGACAGCCTTTCATCCATCACGCGAGTATCTCAGATAGATCTAAACCTTTGGCACTTCCAATCAATAAATAAAAATCTGATGTGTTCTATTCACATGACCTTCTCTACACTCTGCAAAAAATTATTGTTAAAAATCTTTATCTTCTATTTACTTCATGCTAATCGAGAAAAAAATTAGCATAAATAGTCTTATTACTTACTTCCTTATGTGTAGAAGGGAAATAAGGGAGTACACTAGGATAAGGTGATAGTCAAATGTTGCTATGTGATTGAAGTTCCTTTGTTTGAATGACCAGGAATATCCCAAACACGGTCAACTCCACGAAAACGTATATAACATAAATTGTGTGTTTTAACGACCTCTACATTTTTTGTGTAGTTGAATTTTTGTCTATCTCTTGCGGTTTGCCAGTTATGCAAAATTCAGCAAAACTCATCCGGAATGAACAGGTCTTCAGAAGGTATTTTCAAAAATTCATGATATACATTTTGTCATGCAAATTTCTCTATGTACAATATTTTAATCAAAATCATTAGAGCCGTTTATGAGAAAATAACAATTTTCGAAAATTTATCATGTAAAGGGTAGTTGGGGCGGGGTGGGGGACTTTCTTGAAAATCTTCGTGTCGTATCCTTGGAAGATACTCAACTTTGGGATTCAACGGCCTTATCGCTTTTGAGCTATGCTGTCCACAGACACAGACATTTTTCTAAAAAAGTTTTTTTATTCAAGGGTTCTCAAAACATGCATTTCCGTTAAATCTCGGTATGGAAATAGAAGTTTTGCCGTCGCTTGTACAAAAAAACAGCATTTTTTTAGAAAAAGATCCGCGTGTCTATGAGCACGATAACTCAAAAACGCAAAGTCGGTAAAATACCTAACCTGGTATATAAGTTTGGTATCTTCCAGGGATTCGACAGAAAGATTCCCCTGCCTCAAACTACTTTTTAAATGGAACATTTTTCGAAAATTTCTATTTTCTAAAAAATGGCTGTAACGATTTTGATTAAAATCTCTTATTTTTAAGATTTTTACATGGCAAATAAAATGTATATCTTAACTTTTCTGAGAACAGTCTCTGAAGACTACTTAATCCTGGATGAATTTTATGGAATTTTGCATAACTGCTAAACCGTAAGAGATGGACAAAAACTTACCATACAAAAAATGTAGAGCACATTAAAACACACACTTCATGTTATACATATTTTTTTCGTAGAGTTGATTAAAAAAGACATTCCTTGTTATTGGTTTCAGTTTTAAAATAAACTTTTTACATACGGATTTATCAACTCCTTGCAATACAAATAAACGTATTTCATCCACATGACAACCAGCTTTTAAAACATTTGACTATCGTTTTAGGTTAGTGTATCATTACAAGGAAGCAAGTAATAAGACTATTTCTGCTAATGCTTATTTCGATTACCATGAAGTAGATAGAAGAATAGGCTTTTTAATAATCCCTCCCTGAAGACGTAAGGGACTGCCGGAACGTTATACTGTTCAAGCAGAAAATTAGGACATGCGTTTGTAATAAAACCTAATCTGCTGCTGTATTAATATGATAAATACTCTCATTTAATGTATTAATATTTTATGTGCTAGCAAGTAATATGCATTTCAATTATAAATATCACTAATATGTGTTTCAACCTACATGAATATTTGATCTAAAATAATTTCGTTTATAGTTTTTACTTTCTTCTCATGTACTATGTACATAGTGTATAGAGAAGGTATTTCATTCCAAACAAAACTTCGATACCGAGATTTCACCGGAAAAAACCATGTCTTGGGTCCCCCTGAATCCAAAAAAAAAAAAAAAGCATTTTTGGAAAAAGGTCCGTGTTTGTGTGTGTGTGTGTACAGCATAGCTAAAATACGAAAACACCGTTAAATACCAAATTTGGTATTTAAGTTTGGTATTGCGGTGTTATCATTTGCACCACATTTGGGACGCCTTATGCGGCGAGCTCAGGCGTTGGGTGCACGTTGGCAAGATTCATTCCACTACCCACGTACCTCGGCGTTGCTCAGCCTGCACGATGCTTGACTCACTCGGGGTGGTGCAGCTAACGGGGTAGTTCAGGGAGTGATCTTACAAAGATTTAAACTTACGTAGCTTTCCTGGAGTTTATTTCTTTCTAGGAAAAGCGAGACAAGCACTTCTGCTTTACAATTATGCTAACTTGTACACTCGGCTGATCACAAGTAATTATAGTTCCTTCTTCTTCCTTAATTCTGCGTTAGACAATATACTTTAACACACGTCACTAACTTTAAAGATACTTAGAACACTGGAGACTACTAAGCCTTCGTTACATGTTACAATGTTTAACTTTGTGTGAAGAAGTTACGTTCAGCCCGACAACCGACAGCATGACAGCGACAGACCGGCATGATGTGCCTTCTTGAGCTCTTTATATACTAAAAATACTGCCATGGCGGCCTCTTTCTGGTTGGACAGAAAGGCTGCGCGATTGACGTAAATATTACCCAAAATTCAATTTTCTCATCGCACTGCAAACCTAACGTGACATGTCTTGTACAATGAAGAATTACTGTCTTCCGAATTTTACGGTTTACCCCCGTTGTAACTCGATTGTACGTGATTGGGTAAAAGCGCTTCTCACCCCCTTCTACTCTCTTGGAGTCAGCTTTCTATTTCTGCACCAAGCTGAATTTACTTTGTTAAATGTATACATCTATACTCTTTTAGCTTTACATTAATAAATAATCAATAACTAATAAATAGTTTTGATAGAGAAGCTAATCAACGGTATCAGTATCTCCTAAATATGCGACACGAAGATTTTCAAAAAAATCCCCCCCTCCCCAACTACCCTTTACATGGAACTTTTTTTTTCGAAAATTTGATTTTCTCAAAAATGGCTCTAGCGATTTTGATTAAAATACCACATATTAAATGAATTTCAATCACAAATAAAATGTAAATCTTGAATTTTGTATGATTAGTCTCTGAAGACTTTTTTCTGGATGAATTTTGCCTGACTTTGCAAAACTGGTAAACAGGAAAAAAAATCTAGAACTCGTTGAAACACACAATTTATGTCCTATACATTTTTTCGTGGAATTGATCTTTTTTAGACATTCCTTGTTAAAGGTTTCAGATTTAAAATAAACTTTACACATATGAGAATTTATCAACTCCTGGCGCTGCATAGCAAGCAGCTTTTAAAAGATCTGATTATGGTATTAGGCTAGTGTACTTCCCTTCTAGTTACAAGAAAGCATTTGTGTTGCATAAAGTACAGAGAAGAATTACATTTTAACAACGACTTTTTTAAAATTCAATTCCTAATAAAGCCATATCTTACAACAACACATATTCAAATCTAAATACCCACAAAAACTTCCCAAAAGGGCAAGCAAGAAATAGTTGAAGTGGTATAACGCGGGTTGTGGTCACCCTTATTATTTTTTCTGCTTGCATGTTACCCCTTTATGCTACTTGTTTTTATTTTGTGAGCTTAATTAACATCTGAGTTATTTACATCTTGCCAGTATTAATTAGAAGCACACTCTCCCGTTCTTTCTAAAGAAAGCAAGAACTACTGTTTACATAAGAGAGGGACTTTGTGACGTCACGTGATAGATGCCAACAAATCTCATGTGTTTCATTCACATAACTTTCTCAATATCTCAGAAACAAATTATTGTTAAAAAAAAAAACTCATTCTTCTATCTACTTCATAATAATCAAGATAAAAAATCTGATGTGTTCCATTCACATGACTTTCTCTACATCCCTGAAACAAATTATTCTATTTACTCCATCTAATCGAGAAAAAAATTAGCAGAAATAGTCTTATTACTTGCTTCCTAGTTAGTAGAAGCGAAATAAGGGAGTAGCATAGGTTAAAGTGATAGTCAAAAGCTGGTTGCTATGTGACTGAAGTTCCTTTGTATGTGTGCAAAGGAATTGACAAATTCCTGTATGAGAAAAGTATGTTTTTCAAAACTGAAACCAAAAACAAAGAATGCCTAAAAAACGAACACCACGAAAAAATGCATAAACTGAAATTGTGTGTTTTATCGCGATGTACATTTTTTGTGTGGTAAGCTTTGTCCATCTCTTACGGTTTAGCAGTTATTCAAAATTTCGTAAAATTCATCCAGAATAAAGTAGTCTTCCGAGGCTATTCCAAGAAAATTTAAGACATACATTTTATATGTCAGGTAAATATTTTTAGTATACGATATTTTAATAAAAAGCGTTGGAGCCATTTTTAAGAAAATCAACATTTTCGAAAGAAGTTCCATGTAAAGGGTAGTTTGGTGTGGGGGGGATTTTTTCAAAATCTTTGTGTCGCATCCCTGGAAGATACTAAACTTAAATACCAAGTTTGGTATTTTACCGGCTTTTCATTTTTGAGTTATCGTGTTCACAGACAGACACACACACACACGAGCCTTTTTATACAGGGGACCCTAAAACATACATTTCCGGTGAAATCCCAGTATCGAATTTTTGGGTGGAGTACAATACCTTCTCTATACACTATGTACATAGTAAGTGTGGAGAAAGTCTTATTGCTTGCTTCCTTGTAAGTAGAAGGGAAATAACGGAAGACACGACTAAATCGTCAGTCAATAGAATATTGCGTACCAAGAACTGTAAGTTATAATTATCAGGTTGAGAATGCATATTGGGAATACGAGATGTGATAAGTAACTTACAGTTCTGGTTATCCAATTACTTTTTGAGATACTTTATAAAAACAATATTTAATCAAAATTGCATTACAATATTTTATTGAGTATTAACAAAAATTAAATTCTCGATGTGAATAAATCAAAGGCTAAAATCCAAATTATATGGCCAAGCCTTCTTATACACTGTTTTGTTAATGAATTTTTCAATATATTCTTTACTTGAAGTAGCACATGTTACGTCATTTCCTAATTGTACTGTAAGTATTAATGACCTCTCAAACTCTTACAGTGCTTGTTGCCATGGCAATTAATAAATGAGCTGTAAATTTAGCTTACATTACCAAATGTGCGTTCAGAACGATTAACTTCATATCAAGTATTTCAAAATGTTTTAAATGTGGTTGCTATGGAGTTGAAATCCGTTCCTTTACAAGCCAGGAGTTGACAACTTCCTGTTCAAGAAAAGATTAGGCATTTTAAAACTGAAACCATTGAAAAGGAATACGGTCACCCCAGGAAAAAATGTAAAAAATAAATTATGTGTTTAAAGGAGCTGTACATTTTTATGTGATAAGCTTTTGTCTTTCTCTTATGGTTTACTACCTATGCAAAACTAATTCAATAAAAATCATCCATAATAAAGAGCTCTTTAGAGGCTATTCCCAGAAAATTCTAGAAATACATTTTATAATCGTGTAAATATCTTTAATACAGGAGATTTTATTCAAAATCATTACAGCCAATTTTGAGAAACTCAAAATGTTAGAACTTTTTTCATGTAGTTGGGGGTGAGGACATTTTATTCAAAATCTTCGTGTCGCATCCAGACACACACACACAGACATTATTTTTAAAATTTTCTTTTTCTTATTCGAGGGGTCTCAAAACATGTATTTCTGGTGAGATCTCGGTATTGAATTATTGCGTGCAATACAATACCTTCTCTATATAGTCTGTACATAGTACGTGTAGACGAAGTAAACAGTTTTTTTTTACCACATGAATGGAGTATGACACTTATATAAGGAAATCTCAGTGACCAGCGACCGTTAAACGATAACGCTCCACACCACCTGCAAACGATAGGATCTGTTCCAGGAAAAATTACTAACAACTTCCGGAGAGAGAGGTAGTGCTAAAAGCATTGTTTGCCCCACTTACAAAGATAAATGAGCCCCATTGTAGTAAACATCTCCCAAGAGTCCGTTTCCCATTTCGCCGTGTGCCAAACGATTTATGGATCGATCTCTATCGAGATGTAGCTTTTTCGAATGGGACATGAATATCCCCCACAAGATTAGATCAATGTCTTATGGCGTTAACATTACTCACTGCTCATCTCTTACAACACACGCCGAAACTGATTAAAACTTTCTCTACACGTATACGGTGTATATAATGTATATTGCACCCAAATAACGATAGTGAGATCCCACCGGAAATACATGTTATGAGACATCCGTAATAAAAAAAAGCATTTTTAGAAAAAAGTCCCTGTGTGCGGCTGAGTGTGTGACTGTGTCTGTGTCTGTATTGTGTCACTGTGTGTGTGCCGGTGTCTATGTGTGTGTGTCTGTATGTGTATGACTGTGTGTGTGACGTTGTCTGTATGTGTGTGACTGTGTGTGTGACGGTGTCAGTATGTGTGTGACTGTGCGTGTATGTGTGTGAATGTATGTGTGTCTGTGTCTGTATGTGTGTGACTGTGCGTGTATGTGTGTGAATATATGTGTGTCTGTGTCTGTATGTGTGTGACTGTGCGTGTATGTGTGTGAATGTATGTGTGTCTGTGTCTGTATGTGTGTGACTGTGTGTGTGACGGTGTCAGTATGTGTGTGACTGTGCGTGTATGTGTGTGAATGTATGTGTGTCTGTGTCTGTATGTGTGTGACTGTGCGTGTATGTGTGTGAATGTATGTGTGTCTGTGTCTGTATGTGTGTGACTGTGCGTGTATGTGTGTGAATGTATGTGTGTCTGTGTCTGTATGTGTGTGACTGTGCGTGTATGTGTGTGAATGTATGTGTGTCTGTGTCTGTATGTGTGTGACTGTGCGTGTATGTGTGTGAATGTATGTGTGTCTGTGTCTGTATGTGTGTGACTGTGCGTGTATGTGTGTGACTGTGTCTGTATGTGTGTGACTGTCTGTATGTGTGTGACTGTGTCTGTATGTGTGTGACTGTGCGTGTATGTGTGTGAATGTATGTGTGTCTGTGTCTGTATGTGTGTGACTGTGCGTGTATGTGTGTGACTGTGTCTGTATGTGTGTGACTGTGCGTGTATGTGTGTGAATGTATGTGTGTCTGTGTCTGTATGTGTGTGACTGTGTCTGTATGTGTGTGACTGTGCGTGTATGTGTGTGAATGTATGTGTGTCTGTGTCTGTATGTGTGTGACTGTGTCTGTATGTGTGTGACTGTGCGTGTATGTGTGTGAATGTATGTGTCTGTGTCTGTATGTGTGTGACTGTGCGTGTATGTGTGTGAATGTATGTGTGTCTGTGTCTGTATGTGTGTGACTGTGTGTGTGACGGTGTCAGTATGTGTGTGACTGTGCGTGTATGTGTGTGAATGTATGTGTGTCTGTGTCTGTATGTGTGTGACTGTGCAAGTATGTGTGTGAATGTATGTGTGTCTGTGTCTGTATGTGTGTGACTGTGCGTGTATGTGTGTGAATGTATGTGTGTCTGTGTCTGTATGTGTGTGACTGTGCGTGTATGTGTGTGACTGTGTCTGCATGTGTGTGTGTCATTGTCTGTAAGTGTGTGTCTGTGTGTATGTGTGTCACTGTGAGTGTCTGTATCACTGTGTGTGTGTGTCTGTCAGTATGTGTGTGCCTGTGTCTGTGTGTGTGAATGTATGTGTGTCTGTGTCACTGTGTGTGTGTGTCTGTGTCTGTGTGTGACTGTGACTGTGTATGTGTGACTGTGTCTGTCAGTATGTGTGTGCCTGTGTCTGTATGTGTGTGCCTGTGTCTGTGTGTGTGAATGTATGTGTGTCTGTGTCACTGTGTGTGTGTGTCTGTGTGTGACTGTGACTGTGTATGTGTGACTGTGTCTGTCAGTATGTGTGTGCCTGTGACTGTATGTGTGTGCCTGTGTCTGTGTGTGTGAATGTATGTGTGTCTGTGTCACTGTGTGTGTGTGTCTGTGTGTGACTGTGACTGTGTATGTGTGACTGTGTCTGTCAGTATGCGTGTGCCTGTGTCTGTATGTGTGTGCCTGTGTATGTGTGCGTGAATGTATGTGTGTCTGTGTCACTGTGTGTGTGTGTCTGTGTGTGACTGTGACTGTGTATGTGTGACTGTGCGTGTATGTGTGAGAATGTGCGTGTATGTGTGTGACTGTGCGTGTATGTGTGTGACTGTGTCTGTATGTGTGTGACTGTGACTGTGTGTGTGACTGTGCGTGTATGTGTGTGACTGTGTCTGTATGTGTGTGACTGTGTCTGTAGGTGTGTGTCTGTGTGTATGTGTGTCACTGTGAGTGTCTGTGTCACTGTGTGTGTGTCTGTCAGTATGTGTGTGCCTGTGTCTGTATGTGTGTCTGTGTCACTGTGTGTGTGTGTCTGTGTGTGACTGTGCGTGTATGTGTGACTGTGCGTGTATGTGTGTGACTGTGTCTGTATGTGTGTGACTGTGTCTGTAGGTGTGTGTCTGTGTGTATGTGTGTCACTGTGAGTGTCTGTGTCACTGTGTGTGTGTGTCTGTCAGTATGTGTGTGCCTGTGTCTGTATGTGTGTCTGTGTCACTGTGTGTGTGTGTCTGTGTGTGACTGTGCGTGTATGTGTGACTGTGCGTGTATGTGTGTGACTGTGTCTGTATGTGTGTGACTGTGTCTGTAGGTGTGTGTCTGTGTGTATGTGTGTCACTGTGAGTGTCTGTCACTGTGTGTGTGTGTCTGTCAGTATGTGTGTGCCTGTGTCTGTATGTGTGTCTGTGTCACTGTGTGTGTGTGTCTGTGTGTGACTGTGCGTGTATGTGTGACTGTGCGTGTATGTGTGTGACTGTGTCTGTATGTGTGTGACTGTGTCTGTAGGTGTGTGTCTGTGTGTATGTGTGTCACTGTGAGTGTCTGTGTCACTGTGTGTGTGTGTCTGTCAGTATGTGTGTGCCTGTGTCTGTATGTGTGTCTGTGTCACTGTGTGTGTGTGTCTGTGTGTGACTGTGACTGTGTATGTGTGACTGTGCGTGTATGTGTGTGACTGTGCATGTATGTGTGTGACTGTGCGTGTATGTGTGAGACTGTGCGTGTATGAATGAGACTGTGCGTGTATGTGTGAGACTGTGCGTGTATGTGTGTGACTGTGCGTGTATGTGTGTGACTGTGCGTGTATGTGTGTGAATGTGCGTGTATGTGTGTGACTGTGCGTGTATGTGTGTGACTGTGCGTGTATGTGTGTGACTGTGCCTGTGACTGTGCGTGTGACTGTGCGTGTATGTGTGTGACTGTCTGTATGTGTGTGACTGTCTGTATGTGTGTGACTGTGTCTGTATGTGTGTGACTGTGTCTGTATGTGTGTGACTGTCTGTATGTGTGTGACTGTGTCTGTATGTGTGTGACTGTGCGTGTATGTGTGTGACTGTCTGTATGTGTGTGACTGTGTCTGTATGTGTGTGACTGTCTGTATGTGTGTGACTGTGTCTGTATGTGTGTGACTGTGCGTGTATGTGTGTGACTGTGTCTGTATGTGTGTGACTGTCTGTATGTGTGTGACTGTGTCTGTATGTGTGTGACTGTCTGTATGTGTGTGACTGTGTCTGTATGTGTGTGACTGTGTCTGTGTGTGTGTGCCTGTGTCTGTATGTGTGTGACTGTGCGTGTATGTGTGTGACTGTGTCTGCATGTGTGTGTGTCATTGTCTGTAGGTGTGTGTCTGTGTGTATGTGTGTCACTGTGAGTGTCTGTGTCACTGAGTGTGTGTTTCTGTCAGTATGTGTGTGCCTGTGTCTGTATGTGTGTGACTGTGTCTGTGTGTGTGAATGTATGTGTGTCTGTGTCACTGTGTGTGTCTGTGTCTGTGTGTGACTGTGCGTGTATGTGTGAGAATGTGCGTGTATGTGTGTGACTGTGACTGTATGTGTGTGAGACTGTGCGTGTATGTGTGTGACTGTGTCTGTATGTGTGTGACTGTGACTGTGTGTGTGACTGTGCGTGTATGTGTGTGACTGTGCATGTATGTGTATGACTGTGCGTGTATGTGTGAGACTGTGCGTGTATGTGTGTGACTGTGCGTGTATGTGTGTGACTGTGCGTGTATGTGTGTGAATGTGCGTGTATGTGTGTGACTGTGCGTGTATGTGTTGGCTGTGCGTGTATGTGTGTGACTGTGCGTGTATGTGTGTGACTGTGCGTGTATGTGTGTGACTGTGTCTGTATGTGTGTGACTGTGTCTGTATGTGTGTGAATGTGTCTGTATGTGTGTGACTGTGTCTGTATGTGTGTGACTGTGTCTGTATGTGTGTGAATGTGTCTGTATGTGTGTGACTGTGTCTGTATGTGTGTGACTGTGTCTGTATGTGTGTGACTGTGTCTGTATGTGTGTGACTGTCTGTATGTGTGTGACTGTCTGTATGTGTGTGTGACTGTCTGTATGTGTGTGACTGTCTGTATGTGTGTGTGACTGTCTGTATGTGTGTGACTGTCTGTATGTGTGTGTGACTGTCTGTATGTGTGTGACTGTCTGTATGTGTGTGACTGTCTGTATGTGTGTGACTGTCTGTATGTGTGTGACTGTCTGTATGTGTGTGACTGTCTGTATGTGTGTGTGACTGTCTGTATGTGTGTGACTGTCTGTATGTGTGTGACTGTCTGTATGTGTGTGACTGTCTGTATGTGTGTGACTGTCTGTATGTGTGTGACTGTCTGTATGTGTGTGACTGTCTGTATGTGTGTGACTGTCTGTATGTGTGTGACTGTCTGTATGTGTGTGACTGTCTGTATGTGTGTGTGACTGTCTGTATGTGTGTGACTGTCTGTATGTGTGTGTGACTGTCTGTATGTGTGTGTGACTGTCTGTATGTGTGTGACTGTCTGTATGTGTGTGTGTGACTGTCTGTATGTGTGTGACTGTCTGTATGTGTGTGACTGTCTGTATGTGTGTGACTGTCTGTATGTGTGTGACTGTCTGTATGTGTGTGTGACTGTCTGTATGTGTGTGACTGTCTGTATGTGTGTGTGACTGTCTGTATGTGTGTGACTGTCTGTATGTATGTGTGTGACTGTCTGTATGTGTGTGTGTGACTGTCTGTATGTGTGTGACTGTCTGTATGTGTGTGACTGTCTGTATGTGTGTGACTGTCTGTATGTGTGTGTGACTGTCTGTATGTGTGTGACTGTCTGTATGTGTGTGTGTGACTGTCTGTATGTGTGTGTGACTGTCTGTATGTGTGTGTGTGACTGTCTGTATGTGTGTGACTCTCTGTATGTGTGTGTGTGACTGTCTGTATGTGTGTGTGTGACTGTCTGTATGTGTGTGACTGTCTGTATGTGTGTGACTGTCTGTATGTGTGTGTGACTGTCTGTATGTGTGTGACTGTCTGTATGTGTGTGACTGTCTGTATGTGTGTGACTGTCTGTATGTGTGTGACTGTCTGTATGTGTGTGTGACTGTCTGTATGTGTGTGTGACTGTCTGTATGTGTGTGTGACTGTCTGTATTTGTGTGACTGTCTGTATGTGTGTGACTGTGTCTGTGTGTGTGTGACTGTGTCTGTATGTGTGTGACTGTGTCTGTATGTGTGTGACTGTGTCTGTATGTGTGTGACTGTGTGTATGTGTGTGACTGTGTGTATGTGTGTGACTGTGTCTGTATGTGTGTGACTGTGTCTGTATGTGTGTGACTGTGTCTGTATGTGTGTGACTGTCTGTATGTGTGTGACTGTGTCTGTATGTGTGTGACTGTCTGTATGTGTGTGACTGTCTGTATGTGTGTGACTCTCTGTATGTGTGTGTGTGACTGTCTGTATGTGTGTGTGTGACTGTCTGTATGTGTGTGACTGTCTGTATGTGTGTGACTGTCTGTATGTGTGTGACTGTCTGTATGTGTGTGACTGTCTGTATGTGTGTGTGACTGTCTGTATGTGTGTGACTGTCTGTATGTGTGTGACTGTCTGTATGTGTGTGACTGTCTGTATGTGTGTGACTGTCTGTATGTGTGTGACTGTCTGTATGTGTGTGTGACTGTCTGTATGTGTGTGTGACTGTCTGTATTTGTGTGACTGTCTGTATGTGTGTGACTGTGTCTGTGTGTGTGTGACTGTGTCTGTATGTGTGTGACTGTGTCTGTATGTGTGTGACTGTGTGTATGTGTGTGACTGTCTGTATGTGTGTGACTGTGTCTGTATGTGTGTGACTGTCTGTATGTGTGTGACTGTCTGTATGTGTGTGACTGTCTGTATGTGTGTGACTGTCTGTATGTGTGTGACTGTGTCTGTATGTGTGTGACTGTGTCTGTATGTGTGTGACTGTGTCTGTATGTGTGTGACTGTCTGTATGTGTGTGACTGTCTGTATGTGTGTGACTGTGTCTGTATGTGTGTGACTGTGTCTGTATGTGTGTGACTGTGTCTGTATGTGTGTGACTGTCTGTATGTGTGTGACTGTCTGTATGTGTGTGACTGTGTCTGTATGTGTGTGACTGTGTCTGTATGTGTGTGACTGTCTGTATGTGTGTGACTGTCTGTATGTGTGTGACTGTGTCTGTATGTGTGTGACTGTGTCTGTATGTGTGTGACTGTGTCTGTATGTGTGTGACTGTGTCTGTATGTGTGTGACTGTGTCTGTATGTGTGTGACTGTGTCTGTATGTGTGTGACTGTGTCTGTATGTGTGTGACTGTCTGTATGTGTGTGACTGTGTCTGTATGTGTGTGACTGTGTCTGTATGTGTGTGACTGTGTCTGTATGTGTGTGACTGTCTGTATGTGTGTGACTGTGTCTGTATGTGTGTGACTGTGTCTGTATGTGTGTGACTGTCTGTATGTGTGTGACTGTGTCTGTATGTGTGTGACTGTGTCTGTATGTGTGTGACTGTGTCTGTATGTGTGTGACTGTCTGTATGTGTGTGACTGTGTCTGTATGTGTGTGACTGTGTCTGTATGTGTGTGACTGTGTCTGTATGTGTGTGACTGTGTCTGTATGTGTGTGACTGTGTCTGTATGTGTGTGACTGTCTGTATGTGTGTGACTGTCTGTATGTGTGTGACTGTGTCTGTATGTGTGTGACTGTGTCTGTATGTGTGTGACTGTGTCTGTATGTGTGTGACTGTCTGTATGTGTGTGACTGTCTGTATGTGTGTGACTGTGTCTGTATGTGTGTGACTGTGTCAGTATGTGTGTGACTGTCTGTATGTGTGTGACTGTGTCTGTATGTGTGTGACTGTGTCTGTATGTGTGTGACTGTGTCTGTATGTGTGTGACTGTGTCTGTATGTGTGTGACTGTGCGTGTATGTGTGTGACTGTGTCTGTATGTGTGTGACTGTGTCTGTATCTGTGTGACTGTGTCTGTATCTGTGTGACTGTCTGTATGTGTGTGACTGTGTCTGTATGTGTGTGACTGTGTCTGTATCTGTGTGACTGTCTGTATGTGTGTGACTGTGTCTGTATCTGTGTGACTGTGTCTGTATCTGTGTGACTGTCTGTATGTGTGTGACTGTGTCTGTATGTGTGTGACTGTGTCTGTATGTGTGTGACTGTGCGTGTATCTGTGTGACTGTCTGTATGTGTGTGACTGTGTCTGTATGTGTGTGACTGTGTCTGTATCTGTGTGACTGTCTGTATGTGTGTGACTGCCTGTATGTGTGTGACTGTCTGTATGTGTGTGACTGTCTGTATGTGTGTGACTGTGCGTGTATGTGTGTGACTGTGCGTGTATGTGTGTGACTGTCTGTATGTGAGTGACTGTGCGTGTATGTGTGTGACTGTGTCTGTATGTGAATGACTGTGCGTGTATGTGTGTGACTGTGTCTGTATGTGTGTGACTGTCTGTATGTGAATGACTGTGCGTGTATGTGTGTGACTGTGTCTGTATGTGAATGACTGTGCGTGTATGTGTGTGACTGTCTGTATGTGAATGACCGTGCGTGTATGTGTGTGACTGTGTCTGTATGTGAATGACTGTGCGTGTATGTGTGCGACTGTCTGTATGTGAATGACTGTGCGTGTATGTGTGTGACTGTGTCTGTATGTGTGTGACTGTGTCTGTATGTGTGTGACTGTGTCTGTATGTGAATGACTGTGCGTGTATGTGTGTCACTGTGTCTGTATGTGTGTGACTGTGTGTGCATGTGTGTGACTGTGTCTGTATGTGAATGACTGTGCGTGTATGTGTGTCACTGTGTCTGTATGTGTGTCACTGTGTGTGCATGTGTGTGACTGTGTGACTGTCTGTATGTGTGCATGTGTGTCACTGAAGTGTGTCTGTGTCTGTATGAGTGTGTCTGTGTCTGTATGAGTGTGTCTGTGTCTGTATGAGTGTGTCTGTCTCTGTATGTGTGTCACTGTGTGTGTCTGTGTATGTATGTGTGTGTCTGTGTCTGTATGAGTGTGTCTGTGTCTGTATGAGTGTGTCTGTGTCTGTATGTGTGCATGTGTGTCTGTATGAGTGTGTCTGTGTCTGTATGTGTGTCACTGTGTGTGTCTGTGTCTGTGTATGTATGTGTGTGTCTGTGTCTGTATGAGTGTGTCTGTGTCTGTATGAGTGTGTCTGTGTCTGTATGTGTGTCTGTGTCTGTATGTGTGTGTCTGTGTCTGTATGAGTGTGTCTGTGTCTGTATGAGTGTGTCTGTGTCTGTATGTGTGTCTGTGTCTGTATGTGTGTGTCTGTGTCTGTATGTGTGTGTCTGTGTCTGTATGTGTGTCTGTGTCTGTATGTGTGTCTGTGTCTGTATGTGTGTGTCTGTGTCTGTATGTGTGTGTCTGTGTCTGTATGTGTGTGTCTGTGTCTGTATGTGTGTGTCTGTGTCTGTATGTGTGTGTGTCTGTGTCTGTATGTGTGTGTCTGTGTCTGTATGTGTGTGTCTGTGTCTGTATGTGTGTGTCTGTCTCTGTATGTGTGTGTCTGTGTCTGTATGTGTGTGTCTGTGTCTGTATGTGTGTGTCTGTGTCTGTATGTGTGTGTCTGTGTCTGTATGTGTGTGTCTGTGTCTGTATGTGTGTGTCTGTGTCTGTATGTGTGTGTCTGTGTCTGTATGTGTGTGTGTCTGTGTCTGTATGTGTGTGTGTCTGTGTCTGTATGTGTGTGTCTGTGTCTGTATGTGTGTCACTGTGTGTGTCTGTATGTGTGTGACGGTGTCTGTATGTGTGTGTCTGTGTCTGTATGTGTGCCACTGTGTGTGTCTGTGTCTGTATGTGTGCCACTGTGTGTGTGTCTGTGTCTGTATGTGTGTGTGTGTGTCTGTGTCTGTATGTGTGTGTCTGTGTCTGTATGTGTGTGTCTGTGTCTGTATGTGTGCCAATGTGTGTGTCTGTGTCTGTATGTGTGTGTCTGTGTGTGTGTCTGTGTCTGTATGTGTGTGTCTGTGTCTGTATGTGTGTGTGTGTGTCTGTGTCTGTATGTGTGTGTGTCTGTGTCTGTATGTGTGTGTCTGTATGTGTGTGTCTGTCTGTATGTGTGTGTCTGTGTCTGTATGTGTGCCACTGTGTGTGTCTGTGTCTGTATGTGTGTGTCTGTCTGTATGTGTGTGTCTGTGTCTGTATGTGTGCCACTGTGTGTGTCTGTGTCTGTATGTGTGTGTCTGTGTGTGTGTCTGTATGTGTGTGTCTGTGTCTGTATGTGTGTCACTGTGTGTGTCTGTGTCTGTATGTGTGTGTCTGTGTCTGTATGTGTGTGTCTGTGTCTGTATGTGTGTGTCTGTGTCTGTATGTGTGCCACTGTGTGTGTGTGTGTGTATGTGTCTGTGTCTGTATGTGTGCCACTGTGTGTGTCTGTGTCTGTATGTGTGTGTGTCTGTATGTGTGCCACTGTGTGTCACTGTGTGTGTATGTGTCTGTGTCTGTATGTGTGTGTCTGTGTCTGTATGTGTCTGTGTCTGTATGTGTGCCACTGTGTGTGTCTGTGTCTGTATGTGTGTGTGTATGTGTCTGTATGTGTGTGTATGTGTCTGTATGTGTGTGTCTGTGTCTGTATGTGTGTGTGTCTGTATGTGTGTCTGTATGTGTCTGTGTCTGTATGTGTGCCACTGTGTATGTCTGTGTCTGTATGTGTGTGTCTGTGTCTGTATGTGTGCCACTGTGTGTGTGTGTCTGTATGTGTGTGTGTCTGTGTCTGTAAGTGTGTCACTGTGTGTGTCTGTGTCTGTATGTGTCTGTGTCTGTATGTGTGCCACTGTGTGTGTCTGTGTCTGTATGTGTGCCACTGTGTGTGTCTGTGTCTGTATGTGTGTGTCTGTGTGTGTCTGTGTCTGTATGTGTGCCACTGTGTGTGTCTGTGTCTGAATGTGTGTGTCTGTGTGTGTC
Source organism: Hymenopus coronatus (assembly GCA_030762935.1). Lineage (NCBI taxonomy): Eukaryota > Metazoa > Arthropoda > Insecta > Mantodea > Hymenopodidae > Hymenopus > Hymenopus coronatus. The sequence continues at coordinate 4,956,053 of CM060894.1, forward strand.
TGTGTCTGTATGTGTGCCACTGTGTGTGTCTGTGTCTGTATGTGTGTGTCTGTGTCTGTATGTGTGTGTCTGTGTCTGTATGTGTGTCACTGTGTGTGTCTGTATGTGTGTGACGGTGTCTGTATGTGTGTGTCTGTGTCTGTATGTGTGCCACTGTGTGTGTCTGTGTCTGTATGTGTGCCACTGTGTGTGTGTCTGTGTCTGTATGTGTGTGTGTGTCTGTGTCTGTATGTGTGTGTGTGTCTGTGTCTGTATGTGTGTGTCTGTGTCTGTATGTGTGTGTCTGTGTCTGTATGTGTGCCAATGTGTGTGTCTGTGTCTGTATGTGTGTGTCTGTGTGTGTGTGTGTCTGTGTCTGTATGTGTGTGTCTGTGTCTGTATGTGTGTGTGTGTCTGTGTCTGTATGTGTGTGTGTCTGTGTCTGTATGTGTGTGTCTGTATGTGTGTGTCTGTCTGTATGTGTGTGTCTGTGTCTGTATGTGTGCCACTGTGTGTGTCTGTGTCTGTATGTGTGTGTCTGTCTGTATGTGTGTGTCTGTGTCTGTATGTGTGCCACTGTGTGTGTCTGTGTCTGTATGTGTGTGTCTGTGTGTGTGTCTGTATGTGTGTGTCTGTGTCTGTATGTGTGTCACTGTGTGTGTCTGTGTCTGTATGTGTGTGTCTGTGTCTGTATGTGTGTGTCTGTGTCTGTATGTGTGTGTCTGTGTCTGTATGTGTGCCACTGTGTGTGTGTGTATGTGTCTGTGTCTGTATGTGTGCCACTGTGTGTGTCTGTTTCTGTATGTGTGTGTGTCTGTATGTGTGCCACTGTGTGTCACTGTGTGTGTATGTGTCTGTGTCTGTATGTGTGCCACTGTGTGTGTCTGTGTCTGTATGTGTGTGTCTGTGTCTGTATGTGTCTGTGTCTGTATGTGTGCCACTGTGTGTGTCTGTGTCTGTATGTGTGTGTGTATGTGTCTGTATGTGTGTGTATGTGTCTGTATGTGTGTGTCTGTGTCTGTATGTGTGTGTGTCTGTATGTGTGTCTGTATGTGTCTGTGTCTGTATGTGTGCCACTGTGTATGTCTGTGTCTGTATGTGTGTGTCTGTGTCTGTATGTGTGCCACTGTGTGTGTCTGTGTCTGTATGTGTGTGTGTCTGTGTCTGTAAGTGTGTCACTGTGTGTGTCTGTGTCTGTATGTGTCTGTGTCTGTATGTGTGCCACTGTGTGTGTCTGTGTCTGTATGTGTGCCACTGTGTGTGTCTGTGTCTGTATGTGTGTGTCTGTGTGTGTCTGTGTCTGTATGTGTGCCACTGTGTGTGTCTGTGTCTGTATGTGTGTGTCTGTGTGTGTCTGTGTCTGTATGTGTGCCACTGTGTGTCTGTGTCTGTATGTGTGTGTCTGTGTGTGTCTGTGTCTGTATGTGTGCCACTGTGTGTGTCTGTGTCTGTATGTGTGTGTCTGTGTGTGTCTGTGTCTGTATGTGTGCCACTGTGTGTGTCTGTGTCTGTATGTGTGTGTCTGTGTGTGTCTGTGTCTGTATGTGTGCCACTGTGTGTGTCTGTGTCTGTATGTGTGTGTCTGTGTGTGTCTGTGTCTGTATGTGTGCCACTGTGTGTGTCTGTGTCTGTATGTGTGTCACTGTGTGTGTCTGTGTCTGTATGTGTGTCACTGTGTGTGACGGTGTTTGTGTCTGTGTCTGTATGTGTGTGTCTGTGTCTGTATGTGTGTGTCTGTGTCTGTATGTGTGTCACTGTGTGTGTGTCTGTGTCTGTATGTGTGTGTCTGTGTGTGTGTTTTATGTGTGTCACTGTGTGTGACGGTGTCTGTGTCTGTATGTGTGTCACTGTGTGTGTGTCTGTGTCTGTATGTGTGTGTCTGTGTGTGTGTTTTATGTGTGTCACTGTGTGTGACGGTGTCTGTGTCTGTATGTGTGTCACTGTGTGTGTGTCTGTGTCTGTATGTGTGTGTCTGTGTGTGTGTTTTATGTGTGTCACTGTGTGTGACGGTGTCTGTGTCTGTATGTGTGTCACTGTGTGTCTGTGTCTGTATGTGTGTGTCTGTATGTGTGTGTCTGTGTGTGTGTGTTTTATGTGTGTCACTGTGTGTGACGGTGTCTGTGTCTGTATGTGTGTCACTGTGTGACTGTGTCTGTATGTGTGTCTGTGTGTGTGTGTTTTATGTGTGTCACTGTGTGTGACGGTGTCTGTATGTGTGTCACTGTGTGTGTGTCTGTGTCTGAATGTGTGTGTGTGTCTGTATGTGTGCCACTGTGTGTGTCTGTGTCTGTATGTGTGTCACTGTGTCTGTATGTGTGTCACTGTGTGTGTCTGTGTCTGTATGTGTGTGACTGTGTCTGTATGTGTGTCACTGTGTGTGTGTCTGTGTCTGTATGTGTGTCACTGTGTGTGTCTGTGTCTGTATGTGTGTCGCTGTGTGTGTCTTTGTCTGTATGTGTGTCACTGTGTGTGTCTGTGTCTGTATTTGTGTCACTGTGTGTGTCTGTGTCTGTATTTGTGTCACTGTGTGTGTCTTTGTCTGTATGTGTGTCACTGTGTGTGTCTGTGTCTGTATTTGTGTCACTGTGTGTGTCTGTGTCTGAATGTGTGTGTCTGTATGTGTGTGACTGTGTCGTGTGTGTCTGTGTGTGTCTGTATGTGTGTCACTGTGTGTGTCTGTGTCTGTATGTGTGTCACTGTGTGTGTCTGTGTCTGTATGTGTGTTACTGTGTGTGTCTGTGTCTGAATGTGTGTGTCTGTATGTGTGTGACTGTGTGTGTCTGTATGTGTGTCACTGTGTGTATGTGTGTGAATGTGTGTGTCTGTATGTGTGTCACTGTGTGTGTCTTTGTCTGTATGTGTGTCACTGTGTGTGTCTGTGTCTGTATGTGTGTCACTGTGTGTGTCTGTGTCTGAATGTGTGTGTCTGTATGTGTGTGACTGTGTCGTGTGTGTCTGTGTGTGTCTGTATGTGTGCCACTGTGTGTGTCTGTCTGTATGTGTGTGTCTGTAAGTGTGTGACTGTGTCGTGTGTGTCTGTGTGTGTCTGTGTGTGTCTGTGTCTGTATGTGTGTGTCTGTATGTGTGTGACTGTGTCGTGTGTGTCTGTGTCTGTATGTGTGTCACTGTGTGTGTGTCTGTGTCTGTATGTGTGTGACTGTGTCGTGTGTGTCTGTGTCTGTATGTGTGTCACTGTGTGTGTGTCTGTGTCTGTATGTGTGTGTGTGTTTTATGTGTGTCACTGTGTGTGACGGTGTTTGTGTCTGTATGTGTGTCACTGTGTGTGTGTCTGTGTCTGAATGTGTGCCACTGTGTGTGTGTTTCTGTGTGTTTATGTCGCTTTGACTGAGTCGTGTGTGTCTGTACGTGTGTGACTGTGTCTGTATGTGTGTCACTGTGTGTGTGTGACGATGTCTGTATGTGTGTGTGTGTGTCACTGTGTGTGACCATGTCTGTATGTGTGTTTCTGTGTCGGTATGTGTGTGTCACTGTGTGTGTGACTGTGTCTGTATGTGCGTGTCTGTGTCTGTATGTGTGTGACTGTGTCATGTGTGTCTGTATGTGTGTGTCTGTGACTGTCATGTGTGTCTGTATGTGTGTGTATGTGTGTGACTGTCTGTATGTGTGTGTATGTGTGTGACTGTCTGTATGTGTGTGTATGTGTGTGACTGTCTGTATGTGTGTGTATGTGTGTGACTGTCTGTATGTGTGTGTATGTGTGTGACTGTTTCTGTATGTGTGTCTGTGTATGTGTGCGACTGTGTCTGTATGTGTGACTGTGTCTGTATGTCTGTGACTGTGTCTGTGAGTGTCGTGTATGTATGTGTGTGTATTGTATGTGTCGTGTCTGTATGTCTGTGTGTCGTGTGTCTGTATATGTGTGGCTGTGTCTGTATGTGTATGTGTCGTGTTTCGTGTGGCTGTGACTGTCTGTTTTTGTGAGTCGTGTGTTTGTGACTGTGTCTGTATGTATGTTTGCCTGTCTGTATGTGTGTATTTTATGTGTCGTGCGTCTGCATGGGTGTGTGTCGTGCGTCTGTATGTATGTCTGTATGTGTGTGGCTGTGACTGTCTGTTATTGTGAGTCGTGTGTCTGTGACTGTGTCTGTATGTATGTTTGCCTGTCTGTATGTGTGTATTGTATATGTCGTGCGTCTGCATGGGTGTGTGTCGTGCGTCTGTATGTGTGCGTGTCTGTATATATGTGTGCCTGTCTGTATGTGTGTATTGTATGTGTCGCCTGTCTGTATGTGTGTGTGTCGTGTGTCTGTATGTATGTCTGCCTGTCTGTAGATGTGTATTGTATGTGACGCCTGTCTGTATGTGTGTGTGTCGTGTGTCTGTATGTATGTCTGCCTGTCTGTAGATGTGTATTGTATGTGATGCCTGTCTGTATGTGTGTTTCGTGTGTCTGTATGTGTGTATCGTATGTGTCGTGTGTCTGTATGTAGGTGTGTCGTGTGTCTGTATCGTGTGTCTGTATGTATGTCTATCTGTATGTGTGTGTATCGTATGTGTCGTGTGTCTGTATGTAGCTGTGTCGTGTGTCTGTATGTAACTGTGTCTGTATGTGTGTATCGTGTGTCTATATGTGTGTGTGTCGTGTCTGTATGTGTGACTGTAAGTGTCGTTTATCCTTATGTGTATGTGTCGTGTGTCTGTGTGTGTATCGTATGTGTCGTGTGTCTATGTGTATCGTATGTGTCGTGTGTCTGTATGTGTGTATCGTATGTGTCGTGTGTTTATGTGTATCGTATGTGTCGTGTGTCTATGTATCGTATGTGTCGTGTGTCTGTGTGATATCGTATGTGTCGTGTGTCTCTATGTATCGTATGTGTCGTGTGTCTGTGTGTATCGTATGTGTTGTGTGTCTATGTGTATCGTATGTGTCGTGTGTCTCTATGTATCGTATGTGTCGTGTGTCTGTGTGTATCGTATGTGTTGTGTGTCTATGTGTATCGTATGTGTCGTGTGTCTGTGTGATATCGTATGTGTCGTGTGTCTGTGTGTATCGTATGTGTCGTGTGTCTGTGTGTATCGTATGTGTCGTGTGTCTGTGTGTATCGTATGTGTCGTGTGACGGTATATTCGTCTGTATGTGTGTATCGTATGTGTCGTGTGTATATATGTGTGTGTCGTGTCTGTATGTGTGACTGTAAGTGTCGTTTGTCTGTATGTGTATGTGTCGTGTGTCTGTCTATGTGTATCGTATGTGTCGTGTGTCTGTATGTATCGTATGTGTCGTGTGTCTGTATGTGTGTATCGTGTGTCTGTCTATGTGTATCGTATGTGTCGTGTGTCTGTGTGTATCGTATGTGTCGTGTGTCTGTGTGTATCGTATGTGTCGTGTGTCTGTATGTGTGTGTCGTGTGTCTGTCTATGTGTATCGTATGTGTCGTGTCTCTGTATGTATCGTATGTGTCGTGTGTCTGTCTATGTGTATCGTATGTGTCGTCTGTCTGTGTGTATCGTATGTGTCGTCTGTCTGTATGTATCGTATGTGTCGTGTGTCTGTATGTATCGTATGTGTCGTGGGTCTGTCTATGTGTATCGTATGTGTCGTCTGTCTGTGTGTATCGTATGTGTCGTGTGTCTGTATGTATCGTATGTGTCGTCTGTCTGTGTGTATCGTATGTGTCGTGTGTCTGTGTGTATCGTATGTGTCGTGTGTATCGTATGTGTCGTGTGTCTGTGTGTATCGTATGTGTCGTGTGTCTGTATGTGTGTGTCGTGTGTCTGTCTATGTGTATCGTATGTGTCGTGTGTCTGTATGTATCGTATGTGTCGTGTGTCTGTATGTGTGTGTCGTGTGTCTGTCTATGTGTATCGTATGTGTCGTGTGTCTGTGTGTATCGTATGTGTCGTGTGTCTGTGTGTATCGTATGTGTCGTGTGTCTGTGTGTATCGTATGTGTCGTGTGTCTGTGTGTATCGTATGTGTCGTGTGTCTGTGTGTATCGTATGTGTTGTGTGTCTGTGTGTATCGTATGTGTCGTGTGTCTGTGTGTATCGTATGTGTCGTGTGTCTGTATGTATCGTATGTGTCGTGTGTCTGTGTGTATCGTATGTGTCGTGTGACGGTATATACGTCTGTTAGTGTGTGTATCGTATGTGTCGTGTGTCTGTATGTATCGTATGTGTCGTGTGTCTGTATGTGTGTGTCGTGTGTCTGTCTATGTGTATCGTATGTGTCGTGTGTCTGTGTGTATCGTATGTGTCGTGTGTCTGTGTGTATCGTATGTGTTGTGTGTCTGTGTGTATCGTATGTGTCGTGTGTCTGTGTGTATCGTATGTGTCGTGTGTCTGTGTGTATCGTATGTGTCGTGTGTCTGTGTGTATCGTATGTGTCGTGTGTCTGTATGTGTGTGTCGTGTGTCTGTGTGTATCGTATGTGTCGTGTGTCTGTGTGTATCGTATGTGTCGTGTGTCTGTGTGTATCGTATGTGTCGTGTGTCTGTATGTGTGTGTCGTGTGTCTGTGTGTATCGTATGTGTCGTGTGTCTGTGTGTATCGTATGTGTCGTGTGTCTGTGTGTATCGTATGTGTCGTGTGTCTGTATGTGTGTGTCGTGTGTCTGTGTGTATCGTATGTGTCGTGTGTCTGTGTGTATCGTATGTGTTGTGTGTCTGTGTGTATCGTATGTGTCGTGTGTCTGTGTGTATCGTATGTGTTGTGTGTCTGTGTGTATCGTATGTGTCGTGTGTCTGTGTGTATCGTATGTGTCGTGTGTCTGTATGTGTGTGTCGTGTGTCTGTCTATGTGTATCGTATGTGTCGTGTGTCTGTGTGTATCGTATGTGTCGTGTGTCTGTGTGTATCGTATGTGTTGTGTGTCTGTGTGTATCGTATGTGTTGTGTGTCTGTGTGTATCGTATGTGTCGTGTGTCTGTGTGTATCGTATGTGTCGTGTGTCTGCGTGTATCGTATGTGTCGTGTGTCTGTATGTATCGTATGTGTTGTGTGTCTATGTGTATCGTATGTGTCGTGTGTCTGTGTGTATCGTATGTGTCGTGTGTCTGTATGTATCGTATGTGTCGTGTGTCTGTGTGTATCGTATGTGTCGTGTGACGGTATATACGTCTGTATGTGTGTGTATCGTATGTGTCGTGTGTCTGTGTGTATCGTATGTGTCGTGTGTCTGTGTGTATCGTATGTGTCGTGTGTCTGTATGTATCGTATGTGTTGTGTGTCTATGTGTATCGTATGTGTCGTGTGTCTGTGTGTATCGTATGTGTCGGGTGTCTGCGTGTATCGTATGTGTCGTGTGTCTGTGTGTATCGTATGTGTCGTGTGTCTGTGTGTATCGTATGTGTTGTGTGTCTATGTGTATCGTATGTGTCGTGTGTCTGTGTGTATCGTATGTGTCGGGTGTCTGCGTGTATCGTATGTGTTGTGTGTCTATGTGTATCGTATGTGTCGTGTGTCTGTGTGTATCGTATGTGTCGTGTGTCTGTGTGTATCGTATGTGTTGTGTGTCTATGTGTATCGTATGTGTCGTGTGTCTGCGTGTATCGTATGTGTCGTGTGTCTGTGTGTATCGTATGTGTTGTGTGTCTATGTGTATCGTATGTGTCGTGTGTCTGCGTGTATCGTATGTGTCGTGTGTCTGTGTGTATCGTATGTGTCGTGTGTCTGTGTGTATCGTATGTGTCGTGTGACGGTATATACGTCTGTATGTGTGTGTATCGTATGTGTCGTGTGTCTGTGTGATATCGTATGTGTCGTGTGTCTGCGTGTATCGTATGTGTCGTGTGTCTGTGTGTATCGTATGTGTCGTGTGACGGTATATACGTCTGTTAGTGTGTGTATCGTATGTGTCGTGTGTCGGTATATACGTCTGTATGTGTGTGTATCGTATGTGTCGTGTGTATATATGTGTGTGTGTGTGTGTGTGTGGCGCGCGCGCGTGTCGTGTATCAGTGTCTGTGGGCAGCATAGAAACGAAAAGTCCGTTAAATAACAAATTTGTTATCTTCCAAGGATGAGAGACGAAGACTTTCAAGAAAATCCCCCCAAATACCCTTTACGTGCAAATTTGTCGAAGAATTTTATTTTCTCAAAAATGACTCCAAATATTTTTATTAAAACACTGTATGTTTAAGATATTTTTATGACAAAGGAATATATAACTTGGATTTTCTGTAAATAGCCTGTAAGAGAAATTACCACATAATAAATGTGGATCTCATTAAAGCACATAATTTATGTTATATTTGTAGAAGACATCCTTCTTGCCGTTTCTCGTTTGTTTACTCCTGGCAAGCAATGAGATTTGAATTTTTATTGTTTTACATAGCGACCGATACTATCGCTTTAGCCTTTGCATTAAATTATTCCCCTTCAACTTACAAGGAGCTAATAATAAGACTAATTCCACTTATGTTTATCCTGATTAGCATGATGTACATAACATATTAATGTTTTGAATAAAAGGTTTGTTTACCGAACAGCTAGAGGACATTTTGTGAATGGAACACATTTGAATAAATCACTTCTACTTACAAGGAAGCAAGCAATAAGACTATTTCTGCTAATGTTTATCTCGATTATCATGAAGCAGATAGAAGCATAAAGTTTTAACAATAACTTCCTACAGAGATGTAGAGAAAGTCATGTAAATGGATTTCTTTTTATTTCAGTGTCTCGAGACATAGCGTTCTATTATCGTATTGTAATATTAAATTAGGAACACTTTATTTACAAGTAATGGATTTTTCTGGAATAAGAAAACACTTTAGCTTTAAAACAAATCCGTGTTTCATTGACATGACTTTCTCTAGCTGTTACACAAACAACTTTCCTTACAAAAGATTATTCTTTTATCTACGACATGCTAATCGAGATAAACATACTTGCTTCCTTGTAAGTAAGCGAAATTAGCGAATACGTTAGGTTAAGTCGATAGTCAAATCTGGTTTTATATGAAATAATAGAAGTTCGGTTTGCTTTCCAAGGCCTGCAGTAAAACAAGAGAGATGAATAGAAACGTCAAATCCTTTTTAAGAAATGTTAAAGTAGTTTAAAATTGCGACGAATAACAAAGAATATCTCAGAAACGGTCAACTCCACACATAAATGTATTAGACATATATTATACGCTTTAAAGACATCTATATTTTTGTGTAGTAAGTTTTTTTCTGTCCCTTACGGCTTAACCATTATTCAAAACTCATCCAGAACAAAGGGTTCTTCAGAAATTATTCCCAGAAAATTCAAAATATAAATTTTATTTGTGGTGTAAATATCTGTAATATATGACATTTTTGTCAAAATCGTTAGAGCCAATTTTCGGGGAAAATAAAAACTGTCAAAAAGTTTCCATGTAAAGGATAATTTTGGGGGGGGGGGTGATTTTCTTGAAAATCTTCGATTCGCATCCTTTGAAGATACCGAACTTAAATACCACGGTTGGTACTTTACGGTCTTTTCGTTTTTGAACTATGCTGTCCAAACACACGGACCTTTTTCTAAATTTTTTTTTCGGACTCAGGAGACCCCAAAAGATATATTTCCGGGGAAATCTCGACATCGAATTTTCGGGTGGAATAAAATAACTTTTATATCCACTATGTACATTGTACAAATGGGGCTAGAGAAAGTAAAAATCTACGAGTTCTATTCACATGACTTTCTCTAGCTGTTCCTAAATCAACTTTTCTTACAAAAATCATTCTGTTATCTACGAGGGTCATCCAGAAAGTGACAGACGATTTGACATAACTAAATAATAACGAAAGTTTACAACACAGAACTTTATTTACAAAGTTACACTACCTTACTCTATTTCTCAACGAAATCATCATTGATATCAAGGTATTTATTGTCACGTGGTACAGATGTTATACTTTTCTACCGCCAAAGAACAAAATGCACAAAATGTTCGGTCAATCGAATTTTATAGGCAAATAACGCAAGTGTAATTGATAATCCAATGGAGGAGTCTTCAGTGAGGAAATGTCACATAATTTACGAGTAATCAAGGAAGAACACAACAGTGTATCCGATAAAGACCGGAGTGGAAGTTCATCAAATGTTATGGAGGAGTTGAAAGAAAATGTTGATGAAAGAATTTAGAAAAACCGGTGTTTCACTTTGGACACGGTACATAGCTTTTCGGATGGAAAAGATTTCCCAGCCGTGAAGACCTCAAAGTGAGTGACATCTTGGCTCAGATCTTTAGCGGAAAGGCAGAAAAGGAGACTGAATAATTCTATACGTATGGTTAAACATTAGCTAGATCAATTTCGTCTTCAAACATACCAAAATTACTTATCATCTCTCTCCAACTGCGATGCTGCTCTATGGCAAGCGACCAAACGAATACTTCGTGAACCAAATCTAATTCCTTCATTACGTGAAAATAACCATATTGCAATTGACACACAATCAAAGCGCAACCTGGTAGCTTCGTTTTATGAAAATATGTTTAAGCCAGATAATAGTGACAATGAACAGACTACCAAGGAGATTACATAAGAGCTTCAACAGCATACAAAGGTACCTGACAGAATTACCTCTGCCTCGACAAAAGAATTGAAACGCTTTATACATCAACTTCCAATCAAAAAGTCACCTGGACATGACTTAATACCAAATATAGAATTAAAAAAGCTAACTAATAAACCATTAGCATATCTAGTTACCATTTACAACGCATCATTGAGGCTTGGTTATTTTCCACAAACATGGAAACTTGCAGAGATCAACGTTTTTCACAAACCTAATAAACCGAAGTATCAACCATCCAGCTACCGACCAATTAGTCTGCTACCAACTCTGTCTAAACTGTTTGAAACACTTTTCTAAACGTCGTTCAACATTTTAACCTCTAATTACACAATTCCAGTTTTTCAATTTGGTTTTCGACCTAAACATTCCACCACACATCGGTTATTAAGGGTCACAAATGCTATTGCAACAGGAGTTGAAAAGAAACAGTTTACTGCTACAACCTTCCTTGACGTTGGTCAAGCCTTCGATAGAGTAGGGCACAAAGGCCTGCTAGTAAAATTATATAGAGTAGGAATACCAGACTATCTTATACAGATAATAAGGAGCTTTTTAACAGGACGGCAATTTCTAGTCCACAGAGATGGCTTCAAATCAACTGTACGAACAATCGCCGCAGGAGTACCACAAGGATCAGTTCTGGCACCGCTACTGTTTAACACGATATACCTGATTTACAACCAGGTTCCATCACAGGAGTACCACAAGGATCAGTTCTCGCACCGCTACTGTTTAACACGATATACCTGATTTACAACCAGGTTCCATCGCAGGAGAACCACAAGGATCAGTTCTCGCACCGCTACTGTTTAACATGATATAACTGATTTACAACCAGGTTCCATCGCAGGAGAACCACAAGGATCAGTTCTCGCACCGCTACTGTTTAACATGATATAACTGATTTACAACCAGGTTCCATCACAGGAGTACCACAAGGATCAGTTCTAGCACCGCTACTGTCTAAGATCATATACCTGATTTACAACCAGGTTCCATCGCAGGAGAACCACAAGGGTCAGTTCTAGCACCGCTACTGTCTAACACGATATACCTGATTTACAACCAGGTTCCATCGCAGGAGAACCACAAGGATCAGTTCTCGCACCGCTACTGTTTAACATGATATACCTGATTTACAACCAGGTTCCATCGCAGGAGAACCACAAGGATCAGTTCTAGCACCGCTACTGTTTAACATGATATAACTGATTTACAACCAGGTTCCATCGCAGGAGAACCACAAGGATCAGTTCTCGCACCGCTACTGTTTAACATGATATACCTGATTTACAACCAGGTTCCATCACAGGAGTACCACAAGGATCAGTTCTCGCACCGCTACTGTTTAACATGATATACCTGATTTACAACCAGGTTCCATCGCAGGAGTACCACAAGGATCAGTTCTCGCACCGCTACTGTTTAACATGATATACCTGATTTACAACCAGGTTCCATCACAGGAGTACCACAAGGATCAGTTCTCACACCGCTACTGTTTAACATGATATACCTGATTTACAACCAGGTTCCATCGCAGGAGAACCACAAGGATCAGTTCTAGCACCGCTACTGTTTAACATGATATACCTGATTTACAACCAGGTTCCATCGCAGGAGTGCCACAAGGATCAGTTCTCGCACCGCTACTGTTTAACATGATATACCTGATTTACAACCAGGTTCCATCGCAGGAGTACCACAAGGATCAGTTCTAGCACCGCTACTGTTTAACATGATATACCTGATTTACAACCAGGTTCCATCGCAGGAGAACCACAAGGATCAGTTCTAGCACCGCTACTGTTTAACATGATATACCTGATTTACAACCAGGTTCCATCGCAGGAGTGCCACAAGGATCAGTTCTCGCACCGCTACTGTTTAACATGATATACCTGATTTACAACCAGGTTCCATCACAGGAGTACCACAAGGATCAGTTCTCGCACCGCTACTGTTTAACATGATATACCTGATTTACAACCAGGTTCCATCACAGGAGTACCACAAGGATCAGTTCTCGCACCGCTACTGTTTAACATGATATACCTGATTTACAACCAGGTTCCATCACAGGAGTACCACAAGGATCAGTTCTCGCACCGCTACTGTTTAACATGATATACCTGATTTACAACCAGGTTCCATCACAGGAGTACCACAAGGATCAGTTCTCACACCGCTACTGTTTAACATGATATACCTGATTTACAACCAGGTTCCATCACAGGAGTACCACAAGGATCAGTTCTAGCACCGCTACTGTTTAACATGATATACCTGATTTACAACCAGGTTCCATCACAGGAGTACCACAAGGATCAGTTCTCACACCGCTACTGTTTAACATGATATACCTGATTTACAACCAGGTTCCATCACAGGAGTACCACAAGGATCAGTTCTCGCACCGCTACTGTTTAACACGATATAACTGATTTACAACCAGGTTCCATCGCAGGAGGACCACAAGGATCAGTTCTCGCACCGCTACTGTTTAACACGATATAACTGATTTACAACCAGGTTCCATCACAGGAGTACCACAAGGATCAGTTCTGGCACCGCTACTGTTTAACACGATATACCTGATTTACAACCAGGTTCCATCACAAGAGTACCACAAGGATCAGTTCTCGCACCGCTACTGTTTAACACGATATTAACTGATTTACAACCAGCTTCCATCGCAGGAATGCCACAAGGATCAGTTCTCGCACCGCTACTGTTTAACACGATATACCTGATTTACAACCAGCTTCCATCGCAGGAGTGCCACAAGGATCAGTTCTAGCACCACTACTGTCTAACATGATATACCTGATTTACAACCAGCTTCCATCACAGGAGTACCACAAGGATCAGTTCTAGCACCACTACTGTCTAACATGATATACCTGATTTACAACCAGGTTCCATCGCAGGAGAACCACAAGGGTCAGTTCTAGCACCGCTACTGTCTAACACGATATACCTGATTTACAACCAACTTCCATCGCAGGAGTACCACAAGGATCAGTTCTAGCCCCACTACTGTTTAACATGATATACCTGATTTACAACCAGCTTCCATCGCAGGAGTATCACAAGAGTCAGTTCTGGCACCGCTACTGTCTAACATGATATACCTGATTTACGACCAGCTGCCATCGCAGGAGTACCACAAGGATCAGTTCTAGCACCGCTACTGTCTAAGATCATATACCTGATTTACAACCAGCTTCCATCACAGGAGTACCACAAGGATCAGTTCTAGCACCGCTACTGTTTAACACGATATACCTGATTTACAACCAGGTTCCATCACAGGAGAACCACAAGGATCAGTTCTAGCACCGCTACTGTTTAACACGATATACCTGATTTACAACCAGGTTCCATCACAGGAGAACCACAAGGATCAGTTCTAGCACCGCTACTGTTTAACACGATATACCTGATTTACAACCAGGTTCCATCGCCATGTACGCAGACGACACTGTCCTATTTTATTCACACTCCAAACTAAATAAGCAACTAGACACCTGCAAGAGTCGCTTTCACTATTAGCTAAATGGCTTACAGTGTGGCGCATTTCACTTAACAAGACAGAAGCCAACACCTTGATTATTTACAGAATAAACAGCTAACCTGGTTGCCATCTCAAACCTCATTTAACTATCTTGGCGTTCTACTGGACACAAACATGACATGGAACGATCACATTGCAACACTTGCTAAATCAAGACTCATCAAACGTTATCCATTAATTAATCAACGCATTTGATTTGTAATGGAAATGGCTTTAATATATGCGAGTTTAATCAAAATTAATACAGCCATTTTTAAGAAAAACAAAAATTTCGAAAAACTTTCCATGTAAAGGGTAGTTAGAGGTGGGGGAATTTTCATGAAAATCTTCGTGTCGTATCTTCGGAAGAGACCAAACTATGAGCTATGTTGTCCACAGCCCCCCCCCCTCACACACATACACGGACCTGTTACTGAAAACGCTTTTTCTGGACTCAGGGGATCCTAAAACATGTATTTCCAGGGAAAACTCGACATCAAATTTTTGGGTGGAATACAATACTTCTCTACCCCTGTGTGGATTGTATTTATGGGGCTAGAGAAAGTAAAAAGAAGCGAAAAGAAAGATTTCTTCCGTTTGACAAAAGTTTAAGTATTTTAAAACTGAAACCAACAACTCGGAATATCTCGAAAACGATTAACTCTATAAAAAAATTAAGATTCCACTGATTGTGTTTTTAATATCTACAATTCTCTGTGTATTAAGTTTTTGTCTATCTCTTACGGTATAAATAGAGGCATGCAAAAGTTATCTAGGTCATCCAAGTGCAAGAAGTATATTTTGTTTGTCATGAAAATGTCTTCAACATGTGACATTTTAATAAAAATCGTTACAGCCATTTTTGAGAAAATCAAAATAGTAAAAAAATGTTGCATGTTAAGGGTAGTTTTTGGTGGTGATGGAGATGGAGGGCGGGCATCGCATCCTTTGAAGTTTCTTAACGTAAATACCAAGTTTGGTATATAACCGTCTTTTGTTTTTGAGCTATACTGTCCACAGACACACACGGAATTTTTTCTAAGAATCTTTTCTTGGATTAAGGGGTCCCAAAACATGTATTTCCGGTGAAATCTCGGTATGGAATTTTTTGGTACAATAAAATACCTTCTGTGTACAATATGTACATAGTACGTGAGGAGAAAGTAAAAAGGAAAATAAAATGTGTAATTGTTTAACCATTTTAGATGTATTTTATTGAGAGTAGGGATATTTGATGTACACAAGTTGGCAACACTGTGCTTCAGAGACTCAGGTTTCGATACAGCATCCCTGTGTGCCATATAGGATTACTATGGTGAAGTGCGGGAAGGGGAACTGAAAACAAGCATCAACAGGTGACGGTCTGTTACAGCTCTCTGCGGTCGCTTTTATTAAATAACAGTTAAAACTAAAAATGTATGTTAATAAAACAAACCGCAAAATTTACAAAACGTAGTACATTCGCAGCCGGATGTGGGGGGGGGGGGCGCTTTGAAAGCACCGCTAATTATGAGGCTGGGGTTGAGGCTATGTGGTAGAGCAGCCCATTAGCCGACTACAGTTTAGTGCTGCTTTCTCGAATCCATTTCGTTCCCGCCATTTCAATATTACTTCGTGTTTTCAGTAGTACGCCTCACAAAAATTCCAGAATTCACGAGAAAAATAGCTCTTTATACTCATATACTGAGATGTGTTCATTTGATGTTCAAAATCTATATCGAAATGGTCTTCATTTCGATATAGATTTTTTATATTTTCGATATAGATTTTCACGCTTGCGCACTGCCCTACTAATAGCTGCTCACTGCCTGAAATTAATTTATGGTACAGATATTTGTAATAGACACCGTTGCTATGCACACACGACATAAGAAAGCTTGGACTTAATTAAATGATAGGTATTAGCGCAGCCGGTGGGATAGAGTAAACAAAATTCACTCGTTGCTCCGGTAACGAGTGCCATAAATAAGTAAATAAATCGTTGATAACTACAACTTTTCTATAACCTTTTAACTCTTGTTCGTATATTTCCGAGAAGCTGACGGCAATAAAGCCTCAACTGCTTCTTTTGCTTTAATATATTATTTGGAACTGATATTATTGACGTTCTCATCGTAAACTTCATCAATTTGCAACTAGCAGCAATAAAAATTAGTATTCATACATAGCCTACCATATTTTATAACGCCTTATTTAACTTACTATCTGTTGTATAATCATTAACTGAATATTTGCCATATAGTAATTTATCGTATCTGTAAGATAAAATAATGTATTATACAAGTGGACAAACCTCAATTATCCATTGTTCTACCCATGAACTTTCCGTTTATCCATTTATATAACTATTACGCGTAGGATAACTCCCAAGAATATATCAAAGTAAGCTATGCAGACTTTTTCCCACAATGAGCTTACATTTGTATTTTTTCTACATAGCGTATAGAGAAGGTATTGTATTTCACCCAAAAATTGAATACTGAGATTTCACCGAAATAGGCGTTTTAGGGTCCCTTGTATCTAAAAAGATTTTTTTTTTTTTTTTTTTTTTGGAAAAACGTCTATGTGTATGTGAACACGATAACTCAAAAACAAAAATTCGGTAAAATACAAAACTTGGTATTTAAGTTTAGTATTTTCCAAGGAAGCGAAACGTAGATTTTGTGGAAAATTCCCGAACAACAAACTACCCTATACACGGCAAACTTTTCGAAAATTTTAGAATAACTGCCAATTTTGATTAAAATACTGTATATCAAAGACATTTACACGGCAAATAAAGCACATATCTTGAATTTT
Organism: Hymenopus coronatus; assembly: GCA_030762935.1. Lineage (NCBI taxonomy): Eukaryota > Metazoa > Arthropoda > Insecta > Mantodea > Hymenopodidae > Hymenopus > Hymenopus coronatus. The sequence continues at coordinate 4,972,894 of CM060894.1, forward strand.
CGGAGTACAGCCTCTGAAGACCTCTTCATTCTGGAGTTTGCATAACTGGTAAACCTTAAGAGATAGACAAAGGTCTCGTTAAAAGACATAATTTATGTCACATACTTTTTCTCTCTTTTTTTTTTTCCGTAGAGCTTATTTTTGTGATACTGCTTGTTAGTTTTTCAGTTTTAAAAGTTTTCAGATACGGACAATGAAACGTATTTCCTGCACATGGCAACCAGTTTTTAATGTCGTGTTCCTATTCTGCTTATAAGGAAACATTTTCTGCTAATATGAGATTTATTTCGATTAGCTTGAGCCTTTTAGCAATAATTGGTAGAGATGTAGAGAAATTCACGTGAATGTAACATATCAGTCTTGTTGTTATTCTCCATGCCATGAATTTATCATATAACTTTTCGTAGACTTTTTTTTTTTTTTTTTATTTCTGTGGAAGTAAACAGTTAGCAACATTACTCGCCTGCTCTGTTATATCAGATATCAATATCACTGGGTCAAATTGCCTCATCTCCATCTTGCAAATCAACTATCACCGTGAATCTCATTTGTTATCGACGCATGCGTACAGACATAGCGGAGTTAATCTTTCCTATTTAGGATATCGCAATATTACATATGGCAGAAAAAGTTACTTATGCAGCTCGTATAATGAATACTCTCACTCGTATCGTAATAACTATAATAATAGCATCGTTGCATAAATAACTACTTCAAAAACACAAACACCTTATGTTTCATTCGGATTTCTCTACCAACAAAAGTTTATTCTCTATTACTTTCTCTACAGGTACCATGTACATGGTGCATAAAGAAGGTATTGTATTGCACCCAAAAATGTGCTAGAATTTTACCGCAAATACACGATTTAGGACCTCCTGAATCCAAAAAAAGACATTTTTAGGAAAATGTATGTGTTCGTGTGTGTGTGCATAGCTCAAAAACGAAAAGTCTCTTAAATACTAAACTTGGTATTTAAGTTAAGTATCTTCCAAGGATACGACATTTTCGAGAAAATGCTCCCACCAACAACTTACCCCTTACATGGAAACACTTTCGGAAGTTTTGATTTTCTAAAAAATGGCTAGTAGTTTTGATTAAAATGTCGTATATTAAAGATATTTACATGACAAATAAAATGTATATCTTTCTGGGAATAGCCTCTGAAGACCTGTTCATTCTGGATGAATTTTGCATAACAAATAAACCGCAAGAGATAGAAAAACACACAATTTATGTTACATATACCTGGACTTGACCGTTTTACAGATTTTTCTTGTTATTAGTTTCAGTTTTAACATACTTAAAAGCTTTCTCACACGGGAATTAGTCAACTCCTGGATATGTAAAGAAACAAATTTCAATCGCATAGCAACAATATTTTAAAACATTTGACTATCGGTGTAGTCTAGTGTACTTCCTTCGGCTAGTGTTTATCTGCAGTAGATAGGAGAATAATGATACATTCACAATGAAATGCAAGCGCAGACGTAACGTAGCATAAGCGCAGACGCAAGGACACAGTGCAAACGTAAGCGCAACGCAAGACGTTGGCACGGGTTTCTAGATCCGCAAGTTGCATGCGAATATCTTCCAAGTTACAAACTGAATAACATAACCAACAATACCACATAAGAAAATTCACTCAATATTTTACAAAATAAATATGTTATAAAATTACATACTAACAACTGACGTTTGCGGCAGTGACATCAAAATAATTGCTCATTCAAAATTATTGAAAATATAACAAGGACCTTTTTTTTCAACCTCCGATAGGCTATAAATAAAAGACAAGTTCATAGAAAACAATTATTTTATTACTAAAAGTTGTGTACACTTATGGTTACTTTTCAACATAATCACCGAAAAGATTGAGACATTTATCGTACCTGTGCACAAGCTTTGCAATACCCGCTTCTAAAAATGTTGCCGCCAATGATTTCAAATGAGCATTGACGTTGTTTTGAAGATCTTCGTACTTTACGACGTTTGCGGAGAGCCATTCAAAACAAACGAAGAGCAATGCTGACTTCAGGAATTGTGTTGATCCATGACAACGCTCGTCCACACACTGCTGGCACAACCCATCGGCTCCTTGAACAATTTCAATGGGACATTATCGATCATCGCCGTACAGTCCTGACCTGGCACCCAGCGACTTTCATCTTTTCCCTGAACTGAAGACGTGGCTAGGAGGGCAGCGCTTTCAAACCAACGGCCCCCGTACAAGCAATGAATGCAGAAAGTGATATACCTACACATTTAATGAACTAAGAATTATCTCTGCGTGCCTTCGATTTATGAGAACCAAGAAATCTAGTTATATCCATTAAATCAAAGAAGGATCACAAGGAGATTGCCATAACCTCTTGAGGGAAATTATAGATGGCGCGGCACGGCCAAACAGAAGAGCATGCATGTACAGCAGGTCATGTAAAATCTTGCAGTGCGATCGTCTGTTATTGAATTCATAGGCAATGCATAGAGAAAAGAAGCAGAATTCTTCCTCTTTGCATGCAACGCAAGGATAAAGTTTGGGGTTGCATTGCGTTGCGTCTTGCGTGTTTCTATGTGAATTCTTACACTAAATAATATGAGTCCAAACGTAAGCTTAAGCTTATTAACATTAATTTGTTACAGAGACGTAGAGACAGTCATGTCTCATTTTTAACAAAGAGTATACACATTTCTATTTCTCTGGAAACCAAGTGGTGGAGAGGTTGAAAGCAAGATTTGGTGGAGGCGTGAGTGATTTGGTATCATTAGAGCCAAGTTTGTGAAATATAGCGGTGCGATAAACCTTAAGTACTGTTGTGATCCCCCGCGAGAACATCAATAACAGACACCGATATATCATGTCTTTCTCTACCAGGTACAACTATTGCATTCCAGCCAGAAAATTTTGTTTTTCTTAAAAATGGCGCTAACGATTTTGATTAAAATACCACATATTAAAGCCATTTCTATCACAAATAAAATGTATATCTTGAATGTTCTGGAAATAGCTTCTGAAGACTTGCTTATTCTGGAGGAATTTTGCTTAATTTGGCATAACTAGTAAACCGCAAGATATAGACAAAAACCTACTATACAAAAAATGCAGATCTCATTAAAATACATAATTTAGGCCATATACATTTTTTTTCGTAGAGTTTGCCATTTTAAAGATATTCCTTATTATTAGTTTGAATTGTAAAGTACTTTTCTCGGACAGAAAGATTCCGTTTTTCTTTTGTTCTACTCCTGGTCAAGCAACGCAGCCATTAGCAAAAACATATGACTATCACTTTAGTGCAGTCCGTTAATTTCCTTCTTACAAGAAACTAAGTAATAAGAACATTCTGCTAATGTTTATCTCGATTAGCATTGTGTAGAAAGAAGAATAATCTTTTGTAAGAAGTTTGTTTGTAGAGCAGCTAGAGAAAGTCTTGTGAGTGTAGCACATCCGATTTTTCTTTTTAAGAAATTATAAACAGAAATATTTGTGTTGCCATGTGTTGATTCCAAGGCCGTGTAATGTATGAGTTTTAGCAATACACATACGTATAACTGTTTCCGTCTCCAGCCAACAAACTCATTTACTTCAATATTTTTGCATCAGAAATATGTTAATAATGCAAGTAAAAAAATTTAGCATTAACAATTCCCACACAAATTAACAGTCAAATGTATGTTTTATGGTGTTATTTGACCCAAATCAATGTCAAAGTTATTAGTAAAATTACAAAATACAAACCTTTTAACTTTAGGCTTGTGGCTTCGATGGAGTCAACAGAATTTGTTGCTTTTCTTCAGTCCTGCTGCTGGACAACATTACATTGGTGGAAACAACGCATCACATGGTTAAAATTTGAAAAGCCGAAGCTAAGTACTTACACTGAACAAAGAAAAACAAAGTGGTAAAAATCTTTCTTTAGAAGCTGTGCAAATTTGTATCATTTTGTATGATGTATAACATTCACATTACTTTCTCTAACTGCTCTATAAACTTCTTACAAAAGACTTCTTCTTTCTACACAATGCTAATCGAGATAAACATTAGCAGAATGTTCTTGTTACTTAGTTCCTTATAAGTAGAAGGGAACTAAAGGAATGTGCTATGCTAAAGTAATAGTCAAATGTTTTAAAAGCTGTCGTTATCGATTGTCATTGCAAATCGCTTTTTTGTTTGGCCAGGAGTAGAACAAAAGACAAACGGACACTTCCTGTCAAGTACGGTTACCTCCACAACAAAAACGCAAACGGCATAAATTTTGTGTTTTGACAGTTTATGTCCATCCCTTACAGTTTACAAAATCCAAGAAAGTTCATCCAAAATGAACAGGTCTTCAAAGACTATTCCCATAGAATTCAAGTCATACATTTTATTTCTCATGTAAATATCTTGAATATGTCGTATTTTAATCGAAATCGTTAGAGCCATTTTCGTGAAAATAAAAATTTTGGAAAATTGTTCCATGTATAGGGTGGTTTGGTGTGGAAGATTTTCCTTGAAATCGCATCCTTGAAAGATATAACCTTTTATACCAAGTTTGGTATTTTACCCACTTTTCGTTTTTGAGCTATGCTGTCCACAGACACACGGACCTTTCTTTAAATATCTGATGTGTTCCATTCACATGATTTTCTCTACATCTCTGAAACAAATTATTGTTAAAAAGCTTATTCTTCTTCTTTTTACTTCATGCTAATCAAGAAAAAATAAGCAGAAATAGTCTTATTACTTGCTTCCTTGTAAGTAGAAGCGAAATAAGGGAGTACCATAGGTTAAAGTGATAGTCAAAAGTTGGTTGCTATGTAACTGAAGTTCCTTTGTTTATATTAACAAATTCCTGTATGAGAAAAGGTTAAGTTCTTCAAAGCTGAAACGATATCTAATCAACTCCATGAAAAAATGTATATTGATTAATTGTGTGTTTTAACGTGATCTACATTTTTTCTTTGGTAAGTTTTTGTCCATCTCTTACGGTTTAGCAGTTGTGCAAAATTCAGTAAAATTCATCCAGAATAAAGTAGTCTTCAGAGGCTACTCCCAGAAAATTCAAGAAATACATTTTATTTGTAAGGTAAATATCTGTAATATACGGTATTTTAATCAAAATCGTTAGAGCCATTTTTAAGAAAATCAAAATTTTCGAAAAATGTTCCATGCAAAAGATAGTTGGGGTGGGGGGAAAATCTTGAAAATCTTCGTGTCGCATTCTTGGAAGATACCAACGGTCTTTTTGTTTTTGAGCTATGCTGTCCCCCGCCCCCCCCCCACACACACACACACACTGACCTTTTCTGCTTTTTTTGGATTCAGGGGGACCCAAAACATGTATTTCCGGTGAACTCTCGGTATGGAATTTTTGGGTGCATTACAATACCTTCTCTATACACTATGTACATAGTATGTGTAGAGAAAGTAAAAATGCTTATTTTGGAATCAGTGAAACCTTGGTATCGATTTTTGGATGGAATGCAATACCTTCTCTATACAATATGTTCATACATAGTACGTATAGAGAAAGTAAAAAAAAAAAAGGCTCAAACTATTTTGATAGAATACCATATGCTTCATGATGATATATATGTATGAATACACAATTTTCTGAAGACCTCTTCATTTACACAACTCGTAAACTGTAAGAGACAGACAAAATATAGCTAGCTCTTTAAAACTCACCATTTATGTCATGTAGCTTTGTTTTCTTGTAGAGTTGACCGTTTCCTATATATTTCTTGTTATCAGATTCATTTTTAAACTACTTAAACTTTTGTTAAGCAGGAAAAATGTGTTTTTAAGAGATGTGACTATCACTTTAGCCTAGTGTATTTCTCTTCTACTTATAAGCAAACAAATATTAGACCATTTCTGCTAAAGATAAAGATTGCTGTGGATAAAAAAATAACATTTTTTAATTATTGCTTATAGAACAGACAAAAGTTAGGTGAATGGAACTTGTCATTTGATTGAAGTAAATCTGCCCGCCCTAGCCGGGAATCGAACTCGGAACTTCAGAATGAGACGCTGGCAACAGTTTTTATGAGAAACAAGAAGGTCTTCTAACTCGTTTGCCCTGAACTTTATGAAATGGTAGTGTTTTAATGTTCGGATGTCAGCAGAGTAATGTACAAAGGTAAGAGCTAATTTGGGTTAAAGCCCTTTATTGCATTAACAGCGCAAGTATGGAGCCTGGGATTATCTCAAGCCCGGATCAAGTCCATGGACGTGCTTCGAATAAGGGCGTACACTGTTCATATTCCTCATCATAGTGACGTCATCTTGTAAACTCCGGTATCACGCCTAATTCATAAGCGTTACTTTCTCTACGCGTACTATACAGAACGTATTGTATTGCTTACAAAATTTCAATACCGAGTTCACCGGAAATATGTTTTAGGCTCCCCTCAAAAAAAAAAAAAAAAAGGTATTTTTAGAAAAATCGCCGTGTGTGTGTGTATACACAATAGCTCAAAAACGAAAAGACCGTTAAAAACCAAACTTAGTATTTAAGTTTGGCGTCTTACATTGATGCGATACGAAGATGTTCAAGAAAATCCCCACATCCCAAACTACCCTTTACTTAGAAAAAAATTCGAAAACTTTGATTTTCTCAAAAATGACCAACGATTTTGATTAAAATCTCTTATATTTAAGATATTTACATAACAATTAAAATATAGGTATATCTTACATTTTCTGGAAATAGCCTCTGAATTTTACGGAATTTTGCATAATTGGTAAACCATAAGAGATAGACAAAAACTTACTAAATGGAAACTATAGGGCTCGTTAAAACACACAATTTATGTTATATAACATTTTTGGTGGAGTTGATCAGCTTTAAAAAACTTATACTTTTCTCACACAGGAATTTGTCAACTCCTGTCCATACAAACAAAGAAACTTCAGTCACTTAGCAACCAGCTTTTGACTTTCACTTTAACCTATGGTTTTCCCTTCTACTTACAAGGAAGTAAGTAATAAGACTATTTCTGCTAATTTTTTCTCGAGTAGCATGAAGTAAATAGAAGCATAAGTTTTTTAGCAATAATTTATTGCAGATATGTTGAGAAAGTCATGTGAATGGAACACACCAGAGTTTTACCTAGCATATAGACGACTGCTGACGAACGAAAATTCCATGTCGAGATTTACAAGGAAATTGACGTTTTGAGGTCCCACTAAGTAAGAAAAAATCTGATGCGGTGCATTCATATAGCCTTCTTTTCCTGCGCTGCAACAATAGTATATTGCTACTAAGAACTGTAAGTTATACTTATCAGCTGAAGAATGCATATTCAGAAAACGAGATCTGATAACTAACTTCAGTTCGTGCTTGGCCAATTACTCTTTGAAATACGTTCCATTTACATGACTTTCTCGGTAACAAATTCAATTTAAAAAGCTTATTCTTCTATCTACTTCATGGTAATCGAGTAGCAAGCATGGTCTTATTACTTGCTTCCTGTAAAGAGAAGCAAAATAAGGGAATACACTAGACTAAAACAATACTCAAATATTTTATAAGCTGGTCGCTATGTGGTTGCATCTGTTTCATACAGGCCAGGAGTTTAACACTTTCCGTGTGAAAAAAAGTGGAAGTATTTAAATCTGAAATAAATAACAATATCTAAAAAATGGTCAACTAAAATTGTGTGTTTTAACGAGATCTACGTTTTCTGTGCAGTACGTTTTTGTCTATCTCTTGCGGTTTACTACATATGCAAAATTCATGCAGAATAAAGTAGTCTTCAGAGGCTATTCCCAGAAAATTCAATATATACATTTTAATTGTCAGGTAAATATCTTTAATATACGGTATTTTACAAAAACGTTAGAGCCATTTTTGAGAAAATCAAACTTTTCGAATTTTTTCCTTTGTAGTATGAAGCGGAGAGATTTTTCTCAAAATCTTCCTGTGACATCCTTCTGAACTTAAATATCAGGCTTGATAATTCACGGACTCTTCGTTTTTGAGTTATCGTGTTCGTAGACACAAGGACGTTGTGTGTTTTTGGATACAGGGTCCCTAAAATCTGGTATCGAATTTTTGTGTCCAATACAATACACTGTGTACACCGTACGTGTAGACAAGTAAAACTGATTACAACTGACGCGAAAAGCTCCTATCCAGAACTTGTACAAGACCGCGCCCTGCTGGTAACTTACCTTCGCGGGAGGTTCCCATCTACAATTATAATGACAGTCGGCAGATCAAAGGAAAAACCAAGATTGCACCCTCTTCAGAATGAAGGGAGTTCTTTCAAAGGTTTTATTCTTGCGCGCTGATATTGTAAGCGTTCATCTGTCGAATGCCGCACTGCAAAATAATAATCAAAAAATCTGATGTGTTACACTCACATGACCTTCTCTAGCTGCTCTACAAACTTCTTACAACAGATTATTCTTCTTTCTACACAATGCTAATCGAGATAAACAGCAGAATGTTCTTATTACTTAGTTGCTTATAAGTAGAAGGCAACTAAAGGAATGCGCTATACTAAAGTGATAGTCAAATGTTTTAAAAGGTGTTAGGCGATTGTTATTGCAAATCGCTTCTTTGCTTGGCCAGTAGTAGAACAAAAGAAAAACGGACACTTCCTGTCTGAGAAATGTATAAGTACTTCACATTGAAACCAATAACAAGGAATATCTCGGAAACGGTTACCTCCACAACAGAAACGTAGACATATATTGTCTATTTTGACGTGATGTACATTTTCATTCAGAATAAAGAGGTTTTCAGAGCCTATTCCCAGAAAATTCGAGAAATATATTTTATTTTTGGATATAGATATCTTTATTGTTTGGGATTTTAGTCAAAATCGTTAGAGCCATTTCTAATAAAATCAACATTTTCGAAATTTTTTCCATGTAAAGGGTGGTGAAAATCTTTGTGTTTCATCCTTTAAAGATACTAAACATAAATATCAAGTTTGGTATTTAACGGTATTTTCGTTTTTGGCTAAGCTTTCCACAGACACACACGCACGGACCATTTTTTAAAAATGCCTTTTTCGGACTCAGGGGACCCCAAAACATATATTTCCGGTGAAATTTCGACATGAAATTTTTGGGTGCATTACAAAATTAATGACAGTCCCCAAGGTTTAAAACTGACCCACTTTACAATAAACTAAATTACTATCAACCTGACAAAATAATTAACACTAGCAAGGTTTCTGCTTCACACCCGGAGGAATCGAAATTAAACATTATTATTATTATTATTATTATTATTATTACTATTATTATTTCCGGATACTGCAAAGCTTGTGCACAGGTACGATAAATGTCTCAATCTTTTCGGTGATTATGTTGAAAAGTAACCATAAGTGTACAAAACTTTGAACTTGTCTTTTATTTACAGTATATTGGAGGTTGAAAAAAAAAACTGCGAGTCTTAAAATAGACTGACATTCTGAAAGAAATAAATGCGACGAGTTTTTGATAGCCGTGTTACCCACATTGCCTGATCAAGAAGCCACTGAAAAGTTGGCCCCAATATGTCGACACGGTCTGATGATCTTGTATTTATTGAACTACAAACGGTATTACTAGTTTCAAGTGTTACCGTGCTAGATTCTAAAACCCCAAAACAAGGTTCAAACTTGGCGGAGAATGATACATTTTTTCAGATCCAAAACTCCTTACATTAGCTTCCTTCGCAAGGAAAGTAAAGCCCCCCTGCAATATTTATTTGCACGTAAAAGATTGAAATAAGCAGGTTGCTGGGCAAAATTCAGCCATTTTGCGTCCGCAAGTCGTGATTTTGCCCTACAGTGCTATCTGTGGTCGACGAGCTGATAACAGGATTGCGATGGGGAATAATATATTTTATTGTTTCAGAAGAACTTTTACTTTATCTAACCAAGCTATTATATTCCACTCAAAAATTCAACACCGAGATTTCACCGGAAATACATGTTTTGGGTCCCCCTAAAAAAAAAAAAAAAAAAAAGCATTTTTGACTATCACTTTAACCTATGGTACTCCCTTATTTCACTTCTACTTACAAGGAAGCAAGTAATAAGACTATTTCTGTTAATTTTTGCTTATTAGCATGAAGTAAATACAAGCATAAGTTTTTTAACAATAATTTGTTGCAGAGATGTAGAGAAAGTCATGTGAATGGAACATATCAGTTTTTTTCTTGTGGCTCCTAAGTGGACCAAAGGGTATCGTCACGATGTTTCTATGATCGGATTTGAATTTCTAGTTCGCGAGTTCGCCACTATGCGCCATGGTGATATTGTATTATGAATAATGTGATTTATTTTATTCAATGGGAAGTGGTTAGATTAAGATCCAACATCAAGACTTGTGTGAGCAAGTATACTGATACGAAGAAAAATCTGATTTGTTCCATTCACATGTCATGTTGGTGGTGGGGGGATTTTATTGAAAACCTTAGTGTCGCAGCCTTGGAAGATACTTAACTTAAATAACAACTTTGGTATTTTACAAGCTTTTCGTTTTTTAGTTATCGTGTTCACGGACACACACACACGGACATTTTTGTGAAAATGCTTTTCTTTTTTTTTATGCAGGGGGTCCTAAAACATATATTTTCGGTGCAATACAATACGTGCACAGTAAAAACAAGAATTAAAACGTTTGGAGCATTTCTAAACAAAGCTCACATACACGGCCTCTACAAACCAAGGATTATTTGCTTTAAACTCAACAGTTTATGTCCTGCAAGTGCTGCCAACCTAACAGCAGCAATTAACACCAACTACAGCCATATCTTTACCAAACATATATTTTAGAAGCACTTTCTGTATGGATGTCAACTCAACAAAGTAACCAAGCAGCACAATAATGTCGCTTGTAACATGTTAGTATATCATAAATGTATATTACATGATGTTTTAGTTCGTAGTTACAGCTGGAAAAAAAACAACAAAAAAACAAAACACGCTATCAACACACAAAATACACATTAATGATAATCATCTATATAGTTTTACTTTCTCTACACATACTCTGTACATAGTGTATAGAGAAAGTATTTTTTTTAAGTTTAACGTCCTTTAACTTCGTTGGTCATATCCACGATGAGTGAAATTGGTGAAATGACACTCAAATGATCTCAAGAGTCCATAAGAGTTTAAAGTTACTCGACATTCGTCTTCCCAGGATAAGGGAAACCCCCCCCCAAAAAAAAAAGCCTTATCCGGTTGACTCGCCCTCAGCAAGATTACAAATTATTGTTAAAAACCTTATGCTTCTATTTACTTCATAATAATTGAGAAAAAAATAGCAGAAATAATCGTGTTACTTGCTTCCTTGTAAGTAGAAGAGAAATAAGGGAGTGCCATACGTTAAAGTGATAGTCAAAAGCTGGTTGCTATGTCACTGAAGTTAATTTGTTTGTATGGACAGGAGCTGACAAATTCCTGTATGAGAAAAATGTGAGTTTTTTAAAGCTGAAAGAAAAAACTAGGAATATCTCAAAAACGATCACCTCCACGAAAAAAAATGTATGTAAGATAAATTGTGTGTTTTAAGGTGCTCTACACTTTTGTGTGATAAGTTTTTGTGCATCTCTTACGGTTTAGCTGTTATGCAACTTCCGTAAAATTCATCCAGAATAAAGTAGTCTTCAGAGGTTATTCCCAGAAAATTCAAGATATACATTTTATTTGTGGGGTAATATTTTTAATACATGACATTTTAATCAAAATCGTTAAGCCATTTTTGAAAAATTCAATTTTTTTTTAAAAAAAATGTCCCAGTAAACGGTAGTTAGGGGTGGGAGGAATCTTCTTGAGTATCTTCGTGTCACATCCTTGGAAGATACCAAACCTAAATAACAAGTTTAACGGTCTTTTCGTTTTTGAGTTATGCTGCTCACACACACACACACGCAGACATTTTTCTAAAAATACCTTTTTGGGATTCAGGGGGTCTCAAAACATGTATTTCCGGTGAAATCTCGGTATAGAATTTTTTGGTGCAATATAATACTTTCTTTATAGACTATGTAAATAGTACGCATGAAAGTAACAAAATTTGGCATTTATGTTTCAGTATGTTGCGACACGAAGATTTCCCTAAACTTTACTTTACAGAAACGTTTTTGAGCATTTTGATTTACTTAAAAATGTACGTAACAATTTTTATTAAAGAGATTTACATCACAAACTGTATATACTAAATTTTCTGAAAACTTGTTCATTCTTCATGAATCTGTGTCAATTTTGCATAACTAGTAAGCCGTAAGAAATAGACAAAAGCGTACTACACAAAGAATATAAATCTCGTTAAAACACAATTTATGTCGTGCATTTTTGCTGTAGAACTGAGAGTTGGTTTAAGCTATGTAACTTTTCTCAAAGGGTTTCCTTTTCTTCATCAAGACTGATTAACTTTCTACTGCATTTGGCGAAGAAGCTCCTCCATTCTTTGGAATGTAACGAGTTTAATCGTGGCCGCCGTTCGCTCAGTGACAAGACTCAGTTGCTGTGTGCCATAACATCGAGCCCGTACAAAAGCTACCACATTCTATGAGATGGAAGCAACCCTAGGCAGTAGTTCCAGCAGCATACATATAAAATATTACCGTGTAAAATGTTTGCTCGGATGGCATGTCGATTGTGCACACAAATACAATGTTGGGGCTTCAAAAGGCGTAACAGGTGACGTTCCAACAAAAGTTGTTCGGACACGAAGCACCTCGAAATAAACGGTGATCTGGTGGCAACAGTGCCTTTAGAGAACGTGCAACGGTCAATTCTGCTTGATACACAACCATTTGTTTGCCGGAAGTCTTCGGTAAAAATAAACCAGTGTCGTTCTTCGTCAAGACAATGCGAGCGCTCACACATCTCGTCTAACAACCGACTATTTAAACACACAACAGTCGAATTGGTGACTCATCAGCCGTACATTCCTGATTTGACACCCAGCTCCTCCTTTTTGCTCCCAAACATCAAGAATAACATGCGTGGACAACAACTTTCGCCGGAAGAGACGCTCAGTACTAGTAAACGAATGTCAAATCTTTCAAAAGCTGGTTCCCATGTGGTTCCGTTTCTATGCATGACCAGGAGTACCCAACTGTCTATGTGAGAAAAGTTTAAGTATTTTACATCTGAAACAAATAACAAGGAATGCCTCAGAAATGGCAAATTCCACGAAAATAACGTATATGGCATAAATTGTGTTTTAACGAGATCTACATTGTTTATGTATTAAGTTTGCAAAATTCATTCAGAATAAAGAGACTATTCTCAGAATATTCCAGATGTACATTTTAGTTGTCATATAAATATCTTTAAACTATAATATTTTAATCAAAATCGTTAGGTCCAGTTTTTCCATGTGAACGGGTAGTTTGGAGTTTGAGGATTTTTTCTCAAAATGTTCGTGTCACATCCCTAGAAGATACTAAACTTAAATTCCAAGTTTGGTATTTTACAGTTTTCGTTTCTGAGTTATCGTGTTCAGACAGACATACACGGATATTTTTCTAAATATGCCTTCTTTTTTTTTTTTTTTTTTTTAAATAAAGGGAACGTATATTTCCGTGAAATCCTTGTATTGAATTTTTGGTGGAATGCAATACATTCTATATACAATATGCACATAGTACGTGTAGCGAAAGTAAAAACACCAGAGTAACTTAATTTTCGAAATACTAATCCTTATATTAACCTAAGTCCCACCTACATCAAACTACTTCTGAACTGTTTTGATATTCCACGGCGCCAAAGTTTACACTTCTTGTTAGCATCTGAGACGGTTTTCATTTGCTTTGACTGTTCAGCAACCTACTTGTTCCTTAGGCTTGTGAACACACAAATTCGATGATTTCAGCCTTTAGCCAAATAGGTTTATCTGTTTACTGAAATTCCTAGAGTTCAATTCCCTTCACTACTAAGATTATGAGCTAATTGCTTTTTTCAATCTATCTTGGCTTTACTAAAGTCTATACAATAGTAACAAGAGTTTTCCTAATTTCTGCTTTTTATCTTTTCTACACAGTACTATGTAGATAGAGAAGGTATTGTATTCCACCCCGACAATCTATACCTACATTTAATTGGAAATACATGTTTTGATTACCCCCTGTATTTTTACTTTCTCTACTTCAAACATAGTACAATAATCTAGAATAGCCTCGAAACACACCTTCAGCTTACATGATTCTTAAACACAAACGTGCTACAAGAAATGTAGATCTCGTTAAAACACACAATTTATGTCACTTTCTGGATCACGTATATCCGGTGCAGAAGGTATTGTATTTCACCAAAAAATTCAATACTGAAATTTCACCGAAACATTGTTATGAGGACGCCTGCGTTCAAAAAACTTATTGGTTTTTTTTTTTTAGAAAAAGCTCCAGGTGTGTGAACAACAAATTTTGTTCAGCATCTTTTAACGAGCCTCAAATTATCTTATCATTGAAACCAATTTAAAAAAAATTAATTTTCTCAAAAATGTCTCGAGTTTTATTAAAATACTATAGTATATTAAAGATATTTAGCTGACAAATACAATGTATATCTTGACTTTTCTGGGAATAGTCCCTGAAGGTCTACTCATTTTGAATGATTCTCATTAAAACACACAATTATGTCATATAACCGTCTCTGAATAATTCCTTATAAAAATTTAAGTTACTTAAAACTTTTCTCAAATGGGAAATCATCTTTCCTTCATTTTTTCTACACTTTCCCTAGCACGTAACGTATAATGTACGTGCTACGGTAGTTAAGAGAAGGTATTGCACTCCACCGAACTAATTCGATACCGAGATTTTACCGGAATACACGTTTTAGGCCCCTCTGTGTAAACATTTAGAAAAAACATCCGCGTGTGTGTTTAACAATTACTCAAAAAGGGTAATTTAACTTTAGTATCCTTCAAGGATACGACACTTAGATTTTGAGGAAAACCCCCTCGAAACTACCCTTTAAATGTAAAAAAGAAATTGAATATTTTGATTTCTTAAAAAAATGACTATTCATTCTCATTAAAATGCCATATATTAAACATACAGGTAAAAAAAAACTTACAGGAAAAAAATATTTTTACTTTTCTGGGAATAGCCTCGTAAAACCTGTTTGTTCATTCTGAATGACTTTGATAACGTGTTAACCGTAAGACATACAAAAAATATTGTTTAACGCCGTTTTACTACAAATGGCACACGGGGGGAAACCCGCCCCTGCGTCGCTACTTACAAGGAAACAGGTGATAAGATCATTTCTGCTGATTACCGTGAAGTAAATAGAAGAATACTCTTTTGTAACAAGAAAGTCATGTCAATGACACACGGGTAAGTTCATATTGCCACGTTTAGAGTTGAGAAGTGGACAAAGCAACAGGTGGCCATCAACCTCACTACACAAGCAGAATAGTTACTGTCGGCGTTCTGGCGTTTTACCAGACGCTGTACAGGCTGCCAACTTGGGCTCATTCACTTCCATACAAGCATATCATCTAATCCTTGTTTCTCAGCTTGGCCGGAATCCTTTATGTTCTCTTTAATGTAAACGAAACTAAAGGATATTTAATTCTTAGATATTGGTAATGTCCATTACGCTACTTCATTTCAATTTTCATGCTAATAATGGTTGTCTTTTTTTAACAACTTTTAATTTCTCTAGCTCGTATGGACAATCTACAATGTATTCCACTCAAAATTTCCATACCGAGATTTCATCCGGAAATATACGAGGGCCTTTTTTTTTTTCAACCTCCGATAAGCTATAAATAGAAGACAAGTTCATATAAAACAATTATTTTATTACTAAAAGTTTTGTGCACTTATGGCTACTTTTCAACATAATCACCGAAAAGATTGACACATTTATCGTACCTGTGCACAAGCTTTGCAATACCCACTTCAAATATGTCGCCGCCAATGATTTCAAATGAGCATTGACGTTGTTTTCAAGATCTTCGTTGGTTTGAAAGTGCTGCCCTCCTAACCATGTCTTCAGTTCAGGGAAAAGGTGAAAGTCACTGGATGCCAGGTCAGGACTGTACGGCGGATGATCGAAAATGTCCCATTGAAATTGTTCAAGGAGCCGATGGGTTGTGTGGACGAGCGTTGTCATGGATCAACACAATTCCTCAAGTCAGCACTCCTCTTCGTTTGTTTTGAATGGCTCTCCGCAAACGTCGTAAAGTACGAAGATCTTCAAAACAACGTCAATGCTCATTTGAAATCATTGGCGGCAACATTTTTTGAAGCGGGTATTGCAAAGCTTCAACACAGGTACGATAAATGCCTCAATTTTTTCGGTGATTATGTTCAAAAGTAACCATAATTGTACAAAAATTTTAGTAATAAAATAATTCTTTTCTATGAACTTGTCTTTTATTTATTGCCTATCGGAGGTTGAAAAAAAAACGGCCCTCGTATTTGTCTTCTACAAATATTCCGGAATGCTTGACTTGTTCACATCACGAGATGAATGGTGAAATATTTGAAGCTTGGTTGAAGAACACACTTTTGAAAAAACATTCTTGCTAAGAGTGTTATTGTGTTAGATAATGCTAGTTAACATTCCCAGCAGACTCATGGAAGAACATAACCCAGTCCAGTTGCTGTTGGCGACACTTCGGCAAGCAAGACCTCATATCAGTGTTGTCTCAATGCGATTGAGCTGATATGAGCACGCCGTAGGAAAGCGCAATGTGACTCCTATAAGTGACAGTTGAGAGAATATGTGTGTTCAGTAAAAAGAGCGGCATGTTTCACACGACAATGTGCTACAGTGGCAGTCAGTAAATGTGTTAGATATTTATCACTTGATAAGAACCTTGCTAATGTTATATTCACCTGCTACTCTAACAAATAAATGTCTATGGGTGTAAGGCGAGTTTACTTGGAGACAACGTTACTTTCTGTGTCACTGAATATATCTGGAATCGTATCGCAGCCACTGATGCCGCGCATGTTAACCTTTTGAGCAGCACGATAATACCAATACACGTACGAGAATGATGTCGCCCAGACTCGGACCGTTACTACGTCTTCGTTAGTTTGTAACCGTTACTGGGTAACTAGTTACTCTATATGTCTCCGTAAATCCATGGCACGACAGTTCACAAGGGACTTTGGCCTACCGCCCAGCCGCTGCATCCCCCGTCTTCTCGATGTGGCTCCCATGGACCTCACGAGGCTGAATGTACCCCGAACCAGGTCTGCCGCGTTACCTTGTTTTCTATCCAGCCTTTAGAGAGTTTGTAAAGGTTGACAGACCGCCTCCTCGTGTTGGTCTCTGCTGCGGAGCAAGATTGATATTGTGCGGGTTGCATGTAATTGAACTAAGGCTCAGTGAGCGAGCTTTTGTGTGAGCACGCGTCCAATCCTCAAACATATTGATTACATGCCACGAATAAATAATCAAGAAGCCGCTACACAACTGAATAACAGCGAAATGAAACAGCAATGCATAAACTAGCAAGTACAATATCATCTCATTTCAGAGCAAATCAAACAAAAACACGTCTGTGACGAATTGTCGTTAAAACAACCTTCTTCTTCTTCTATCTACGTCATGCCGTCAAGTATTTTAAAAGCCGATGGCTATGTGAACAATTGAAGTTCGGTTCCCTTTGCATTTTCAGAAAAACAAAATACAGACAAAACGAAAAATGACCAAGTTTGAGAAGATGCGTAGTTTAAAATTGAAACCAATAACACGGAATATCTCGGAAACGGTCAACTCTGCAACAAAAATGTACATCACATAAACTGTGGTTGCCATGGGATTGAAATCCGTTTCTTTACATGGCCAGGAGTTGACAAGAACCTGCTTGAGTATTGTCAAACAGAAACCAATAACAGAGAATATCTCGAAAAAGGCCAACTTCACGAAAAAATGTAAATCACAGAATTTATGTGCTTTAATGAAATCTATTTTTGCTTCAGCTGGTTTTTTTCTATCCCCTACGGTTTACTAGTTATGCAAAACTCAAATTCTTCCATGATAAACATTCAGTCCCGAAAGTTCAGTTTCTCTCTCTGAGACTTCTTTATTGTAGCCGAATTTTGCTTAACAGCTAAACCGCAAGAGATAGACAAAAACTCAGTACACAAAAACTGTACATCACGTCAAAACACACAATTTATGTACTTTACGTTTTTGTTGTGAAAGTAACCGTTTCCCAGATATTCCTTGTTATTGGTTTTAAGCTTTTCTCAGACAGGAAGTGCTCGTTTGTCTTTTGTTCTACTCCTGGCCAAGCAAAGCAGAGATTTGCAATAACAATGGCATAACGATAGCTTTTAAAACATTTGACTATCACCTTTGCCTAGTGCATCTTGTAGGAAGTTCCTCAAAGCATTTATTTCCCTAAAATCTCGGTATCGAATTTTTTGGGGGCAATGCGAGTATCACACACACACACACACACACACGCGCGCGCGCGCGCATATATAAAAGTATAAGTAAGTGACCCCAGTCAGGAAACTTTGTGATCATATGAAAGTGGAACCTTTTCAGTGGCGGCCGTCATTTTAACACTGAAGAAGTACATTTCTAAAGAACTCGAAGCGGTGCTTGGACATGGAAATAGGTCGCGGAGGATGTTAAACAGTCGCTTTCCACGCAATGAGGTTTTGTGTTCGCCACACAACTTTGCTGCAGAACACGCAGCGTGTGGCGGCTCCATTTCCAGGGAGGCCCACATTATTCACAGCTGGGCAATCGATTCTTGGGGGACTGTATCTTATCTGTATTTACTTGGGTAATAAAACAAGATGATAACAGAGTTGGTTTGCACTGTGCATTTCCTGCCACAAATTATCACGCCCTTACTCGCTCCGCTGTTCCAAATTATAACATTTCAATGTTCTATTCTGCAATAAACTATTTTTATTTTCCCCAACACGTATGTACAATGTACATGCGAGATAGACAACGTATTGTATTACAAACAAATCTGATGTGTTCCATTCACATAACTTTCTCTACACCTCTGCAACAAATTATTGTTAAAAAACTTATGATTCTATTTACTTCATGCTAATCGAGAGAAAAATTACCAGAAATATTTTTATTAGTTACTTCCTTGTAAGCAGAAACGAAATAAGGGAGTACCATAGGTTAAAGTGATAGTCAAAAGCTGGTTGTTATGTGACTGAAGCTCCTTTGTATGGACACGACTTGAAAAATTCCTGTATGAGAAAAGTATTAAGTTTTTCAAAGCTGAAACCAAAAGCAAGGAATATCCTAAAAACGTTCAGCTCCACGAAAAAAAATGTATATAACATAAATTGTGTGTTTTAATGTGCTCTACATTTTTGTGTGGTAAGTTTTTGTCTTATTTCTTACGGTTTAGCAGTTATGCAAAATTCCGCAAAATTCATCCAGAATAAAGTAGTCTTCAGAGGCTATTTCCAGAAAATTCAAGATATACATATTATTTGTCAGGAAAATATCTTTTATATACGATATTTTAATAAAAATCGTTAGAGCCATTTTTGAGAAAATCAAAATTTTCGAAATTTTTTCCATGTAAAGGGTAGTTAGGGATGGGGGGGGTATTGAAAATCTTCGTTTCACATCCCTGGACAATAGCAAACTTAAATACCAAGTTTGGTATTTAACTGCCTTTTCCTAAAGTCCGTAAAATACCAAACTGTTTATTTAAGTTTAGTATCTTCCAGGGATGCGACACGAAGATTTTGAGAAAAATCCCCCTACCCCAAAGTAGCCTTTACATGAAACTTTTTTTCGAAAATTTTGATTTTCTCAAAAAATGACTAACGATTTTGATTAAAATATTATATATTGAAGATATTTACCTCATAAATAATATATACATATCTTGAATTTTCTGGGAATAGCCTCTGAAGACTACTTTATTCTGGATGAATTTTGCATAACTGCTAAACCGTAAGAGATGGACAAAAACTTACCACACAAAAATGTAGAGCACATTAAAACACACAATTTATGTTATATACATTTTTTTTCGTGGAGCTGAACGTTTTTAGGATATTCCATGCTTTCGGTTTCAGCTTTGAAAAACTTAATACTTTTCTCATACAGGAATTTTTCAAGTCGTGTCCATACAAAGGAACTTCAGTCACATAAAAACCAGCTTTTGACTATCACTTTAACCTATGGTACTCCCTTATTTCGTTTCTGCTTACAAGGAAGTAAGTAATAAAGCTATTTCTGGTAATTTTTCTCTCGATTAGCATGAAGTAAATAGAATCATAAGTTTTTTAACAATAATTTGTTGAAGAGATATAGAGAAAGTCATGTGAATGGAACACATCAGATTTTTTAAATTTATTTTAACCAATTTTATGCTCATTAAACATTTATTTCTGATTTAGTGCTATTTCCGTATAAACCGAAATATTTTTTATTGGAGGTAGTGTGAGCGCCAATTAGCTCGTCTTACCGGGGCTCTACTGTACTGTCTTCTTGACTGGCTGCGCATCGAAATAAATACAGTAATACCCCAAGAGACGCCCAATCATCGCCGTACGAGAGCATAGCAACGGAATATTCCGACACGCTCGAGTTGTCAACAGACCGCACTCAACATTCCCCGAGTCGCATGTAGTATGTATACGGAATTAGAAAATAGTCTAAGATCTGTGAAATTTGCTAACAAAATCAAACCACTCGCTTCGCTAAATTTCCTGTTCACAGAATAATATTCTCTTTTTTCTCATCATAAGTAACTAATTTTCTTTAAGTTTAGAATTCAAATTATTTTATAGCAAAAAACTTCATGCTAATAGAGAAACATTAACAAAATTGTGTTATTACTTGCTTCCTTGTAGGTACAAGGGAAATAAGGGAATACATTAGGTTAAAGCGATAGTCAAATCCTTTAAAAGCTGGTTGCTATGTGATTGAAGTTCCTTTGTATGGACAGGAGTTGACTAATTCTCGTATGAGAAAAGTATTGCGTCTCAATACTGAAACCAATAACAAGGAATATGTAGAAAACGGTCAACTCTACGAAAAAAATATACATAACACAAATTGTATATTTTAAAGATATATAAATTTTTTTGTAGCAAGTTTTTGTCTATCCTAAGGTTTACCAGTGATGCAAAATTCAATAAAATTCATCCAGAATAAAGAAGTATTCAGAGGCTAATCCCAGAAGATTCAAGATATATCTTTTATTTGGGAAGTAAATATCTGTAATATACGGCATTTTAATCAAAATGATTACAGTAATCTTTGAGAAATTAAAAATTTTGAAAAACGTTTCCACGTAAAGGGTAGTTTGTGGTGGGGGGATTTTCTTGAAAATCTTCATGTCGCATCCTTGGAAGATACCACGTTTAGTAATTTAACGGTCTTTCGGTTTTGTGCTGTACTGTCCACAGAAACACTTTCTTATAAAATGAAATCTCGGTATCGAATTTTTGGGTGGAATACAATACCTTCTCTATACACTATGCATATTGTACATGCGGGCTACAGAAAGTATAAATAAAAACATAGTCCACCTTGATTACATATGGCACCGCAGCAATGATACGATGAAGATGGAGCTCCGGTGGAGAGCGATGGCGCTATGTCCACACAAACCTGACATGGTGTGGCTTGGGACCGAAGCCGGGTGTTGCAATATGAAAACAGAGAACAATGAAGAAGACAAAGGGATTGTCAAATACATTATATTCATTGAGATGAAGAACCCAGCCGTAATAATCTTCATGTCTAGCATGATGAAATTGCGAATTAAATACTCCACGCGGAAACAACACAAGCGTACGTTATTGCAGTTTTAATTAAATGTGCCATTATTTAGAAATGCAACCAGACAAGGGCATAATAATCATAAAATATTTACATGTGCTTTTTTACTTCCTTTACGACTACCCTGTAACACTGCAAATACATATGTTAACGTTACCTGAATCCCGAAAAGTAGTTATGATGTAAGAGCGTGAAGGTATGGAAGCGGGAATATAATGAAACGAAACGCACTCAAGAATCAAAAAGAAACTCTACGCTCGCGTATCATACAATTTTTTTTTACTTTCTCTACTCGTAACTTGTACATTTTGTATAGATACCGAGATTTCACCGGAAATAGACGTTTTAGGGTCCGCTGTATCCAAAAAGAAAGAGCATTTTTTAAAAAAAGGTGCTTCTTTGTGTCCGTGTGTCGTTTACACCATAACTCAAAAACGAAAAGCCGGTAAAATACCAATCTTGGAATATAAGTTTAGTATCTTGCAAGGATCGACACGAAGCTTTTGAGGAAAGTCCCCCCACCCGATTTTCTCAAAGATGGCTGAAACGATTTTGAATACATATTTAAGATATTTACTTGACAAATAAAATATACATCTTGAATTTTCTGGGAATAGCCTCTGAAGACTACTTTATTCTGGATGAATTTTGTATAACCACTAAACCGTACGAGATGGACAAATACATACTTCATAACAAATGTAAATCACGTTGAATCACACTATTTATATCATATACACTTTTTTCGTGGGTTTGAACGTTTTTGAGATATTTCTTGATATTACTGTCAGTGTTAAAATACTTCCAACTTTTCACTTCCTGGCTATGCAAAGAAACGGATTTTATCCACACGGCAACCGGTTTTTAAAATATTTAACTATAATCTTATCGTAGTGTATTCCCTATTTCCCTTCTACTTACAAGGAAGCAAGTAATAAGATAATGACATTTATCTTGATTAGCATGAAGTAGATAGAAGAAAATGCTTTCTAACAATAATTTGTAACAGAGATGTAGAGAAAGTCATGTGAATGGAACATAAGATTGTTTACTTAAATGGTATATGTATAGAGCAGTTATTGCACTCAACCGGAAAATTCGATACCAGGATTTCACCGGAAATACACGTTTTAGGGTCCCCTGTATCCACGTGTTTCACAGGAGGATCGTAATATTCGCCTAACAAATGGCACCCTCTATCAACCGAATACTGCATCGTGTTGTTACGGGGTTTAGTGGGACTTTTGTATTCCAGAAGCAACTTTCAGCAACACCAGTACTTTAGAGGAATACGCAATTCGAATTGCAAAATTTCAATGGACGTTTAGAGTAGTTCACATTTCATAAACAATAACCTTCATTACTTACCTAAGTCATAACGTAATTTCCGTTTTTTATTCCAAAGGCTATAAACACAGTGAAACAAGTGTATGAAAAAAAAAAAAAATCTGGTGTGTTCCATTCACATGACTTTCGAGATAAACACTAACAGAAATAGTCTTATTACTTGTTTCGTTATAGGTAGGAGCGGAATACACAAGACAGTCAAATCTTTTAAAATGTGGTTGCAAATTAGTTTCTTTGTGTGAGCAGCAGTTGACAGTATTTTAAAACTGAAACCAATAACAAGAAATATCCCATAAACGGCCAACCCCAAGAAATTACACTCACATGAACTTCTCTAGCTACTCTACAAACTTTTTACAAAAGATAATTCTTCTTTCAACACCACGCTAATAAACATTAACAGAATTTTGTTACTTAGTTCCTTATAATGAGCCTGGAACTAAGGGAATGTACTAGGCTAAAGTGATAGTCAAATGTTTTAAAGTCTGTAGTTTTGCGATTGTCATTGCAAATCGTTTCTTTGCTTGGCCAGGAGTAGAACAAAAGAAAAACGGCACTTCCATCTGAGAAAAGTATAAGTACTTCACAACTGAAACTATTAACAAGGAATACCTCTAAAACGGTAAGTTCCACGACAATAATGTATATGGCATAACTAGTGTATTAAAACGAGATCTACATTTTTTGTATAGTAAGTTTTTTTCTATCTCTTACGGTTTACCAGTTGTTCTAAATTAAGCAAAATTCGTCCAGAATAAACAGGTCTCTAGAAGCTATTCCCAGAAAACTCAAGATTACATTTTATTTGTGATAGAAATGGCTTTAATATGTGACACTTTAAAAATCGTTGGAGCCATTTATAAGAAAAACAAAATCTTCGCAAATTTTTGCATGTAAAGGGTAGTTATTTACTTTGGTATTTAATGGTATTTTCGTTTTCGAGCTATGCTGTCCACAGACACATACACACGGATCTTTTTCTGAAAATGCTTTTTTGGATTCAGGGGGACCCCAAACATGTATTTCCGATGACATCTCGGTATCGAATTTTTGGGTGGAATACAACACCTTCTCTATACACTGTGTACATAGTACGTGTAGAGAAAGTAAAAATACCTATAAGTAAAATGTAGTGTTCAATAATGGAAGAAAGACATTAACAGCTACCAAGTACAGCATTTTTATACAACCTGTAGCAGGCAGGTGCCCCTTCAACACACACTGACTGCAGTATAAGGTAAGTCAACCTCATAGAAAACGGTCACCCGGATTCGTCCACTAGTTTTACTCCTATTTCTTTCTCTAGTCCGTATGTACAATGTACATAGACAAGGTATGGGTATTCCACCCAAAAATTCCATACTGAGTTTTCACCGGAAATATATTCCGAAAAAACATTTTTAGATAAAGTTTCGCGTGCGTGAATGTGTGTGCCTGTGGACAGCATAGCTCAAAAATGAAAAGTCGGTTAAATGCCAAGTATCTTCCAAGGATGCGACAAAGATTTTCAAAAACACTTCCCACCACCAACTACCCATTAAATAGAACATTTCTCGAAAGTTTTGATTTTCTCAAATATGGATCTAATGATTTTGGTTAAAATACAGTACATTAAAGATATTCACATCACAAATAAAATGTTTTTTTTAAAATTTCCTGGGAATAGCCTCTAAGACCTTTTCACTCTGGAATTAACAATTAAAACGTAATGGATAAACAATAATTTACTCAACAAAACATGTGGATCTCGATAAAACACATAATTTACGTCAAATAAATAAATATATATTTTAAGAGTTGGCCGTTTTCGGATATTTATTGTTATTGGTTTCATTTTAAACTAATTAACTTTTCTCAAAGAGTCCATGCAAACTTCCATTATTTCACAGAGAAACCCACCTTCTAAAACATTTGACTATCGCTTTATCGCAATGTACTACCTTATTTCCCTTCTATTTAAAGAAAGTTAGTAGGTAATAAGACTATTTCTAGTAATGTTTTTCTTGATTATCAAGAAGTGTATTAAATGCTCTTTTTTATAATGAAAGTTTTTATAAAACAGATAAAGTAGTTTGAATGAAACGTAACAGATTTTTACATTCTCTACACGTACTATGTACATAGAGTATAGAGAAGGTATTCTATTGCACCCAAAAAATTCCATACCGAGATTTCACCGGAAATACATGTTTTGAGACTCCCTGAATTCAAAAAAAGCATTTTTAGAAAAATGTCCGTGTGTGTGTGTCTGTGGGTAGCATATCTCAAAAACGAAAAGTCCATTAAATATAAACTTGGTATTTGGGTTTGGTATCTTCCAAGGATGCGACACGAAGATTTTCAAGAAAATCCCCCCACCCCCATGTACCCTTTACATGGAACATTTTTCGCAAATTTTGATTTACTCAAAAATGGCTCTAACGATTTTAATTAAATTATCGTATATTAAAGACATTTACCTGAAATATAAAATGTATATCTTAAATTTTCTTAAAATAGTCTCTGAAGACTACTTTTTTCTGCAGGAATTTGTCAACTGTTGTCCATACAAACAAAGGAACATCAGTCACATAGCAACCAGCTTTTGGCTATCACTTTAACCTATGGTACTCCCTTATTTCGCTTCTACTTACAAGGAACCAAGTAATAACACTATTTATGCTGATTTTTTCTCGATTAGCAGAAGTAAATAGCTTTTTAACAATATGTTTTTGCAGATGTGACTTTTTAGTTCAACATGTTTGTCATTATCGTTAAAAAAGAGAACTCTTGCATACGATTAAGAATAAGCAGCACGTACATCATAAATGTGATATATTGTCGCCCACGTTGCACAATTCGATACAGATGGAGTTCCTGTGTCGGCACATGGACAGCTTCTGCAATTGTAAATGCGACACACTTCCCCTCCTCGGCAAAGTCACCTCCAAACTTTTATAGCGACTATAAAGTGCGCGCATTATCCCAGAGCTTCTCCAAGGGCCGGCTGATAAGTCCCGGGCCTCTCAACGAAAAGGGCATTCATTTTTGTTTTGTTTGCTTTATATTTCAACATAATCTCCAGAAAAGCTAATACATTTGTCATATCGGTGTTCCAATTTAATTAAACCATCTCTGTCTTGCGATTTATCAAGGTCCTCAAAATAGCTGTTTACCGCATCAATGACCTCCTCGTTGCTGTGAAATCTTCGTCCTCCAAGACATTTTTTGAGGTTTGGGAACAAGTGGTAGTCACCGGGTGCTAGATCTGGCGAATAGGGTGGATGTTCAAGCAATTCCAACGTTAATTCGCACATTTATACTTTCTATATATGCACTATGTACATAGTGTGTAGAGAAGGTATTGCACTCCACGAAAAAAATCGATACAGAGATTTCACCGGAAATATACGTTTTAGGGTCACCTTTATAAAAAGAAAAAAGAAAAAAAAAAAAAAAAAAAAAAAAAAAAAAGCATTTTCGGAACAAGGTCTGTGTGTGTGTGAACACGATAACTCAAAAACGAAAAGTCAGTAAATTACCAAATTTGGTATTTAAGTTTAGTATCTTCCAGGGATGCGAGACGAAGATTTTGAGAAAAATCCCCCCAACTACCCTTTACATGGAACTTTTTTCAAAATTTTCGATTTTCTCAAAATGGTTTTACGATTTTGATTAAAATATCTTATATTAAAGACATTTACCTGACAAATAAAATGTAAATCTTGAATTTTCTGGGAATAGCCTCTGAAGACTAATTTATTCTGGATGAATTTTACGGAATTGTACATAACTGCTAAGCCGCAAGAGATGGAGAAAAACTTACCACACACAAAATGTAGAGCACGTTAAAACACACAATTTGTGTTATATACATTTTTTTCGTGGAGTTCATCGTTTTTCAGACATTCCTTGTTTTTGGTTTCTGCTATGAAAACTTTTCTCATACAGGAATTTGTCAACTGCTGTCCATACAAACAAAGGAACTTCAATGGCATAGCAACCAGTTTTTGTCTATCACTTTAACCTATGGTAGTCCCTTATTGCGTTTATACTTACAAGGAGGCACGTAATAAGACTATTTCTGCTTTTTTTTATTAGCATAAAGTAAATAGAAGTATAAGTGTTTTAAGAATAATTTGTTGCAGGGATATAGAGAAAGTCATGTGAATGGTACACATCAGGTTTTTCCCATTGCAATGACTGAACGAGTGGCCGGAGCATTGTAGTGATGAAAACAAGTCCCCCCCCCCCCAATGGGATCTTTTTCTTTTCACCTCATCACTTGTGTAGTAGTCACCAGTGATACTTTTATCCTTTTCCAAGTAATCAGTAAAATAATTCTCTGTGCATCCCAGAAAACACTCGCCATAACCTTGTTAGCTGACAAAATTGACTTTGCCTTTTTTGGAGTTGGTTCACCTGGCTCAATCCACTGTTTAGACTGTGATTTATTTTCTGGAGTGTAGTGATGTATCCAAGTTTCATCCATGGTGATAAGCCGACTCAAAATTCACTGGGATTTTTACAGTACAGCTCCACATTCTTAACAGAAACAGTTTTTCTTTGCAACTTTTGATCAGGTGTCAATAAACGCGACACCCATCTTGCACAGAGCTTGTGAAAGCCAAAAACAATACTTAAAATATTACCTGCACGTTCGTTTGATATGTTTACAGCCTCTGCTATCTCAAACAACTTTAATCTTCGGTCTTCCAGTACTAAACGATGAATTTTTTTCAACGATCTCTGGAGTTGTCACTTCTACAGGGCGTCCAGAGCGAGGCTCATCACTAGTGCTCGTACGTCCCATTTTAAACTGTGCAACTCACCTTTTAATCATTGAATATGAAGGGGCAGAGTCTTTCAATGTACTGTCCATCTCCTTCTTGATTTCTTTAGGCGTTAAGCCTTTCAAATGGAAGTATTTAATCACTGCTCGTTTTTCCAAATCCTCCATTTTCGTGAAAACTCTAAAGTTGTCTTGTTTAAAATGCTGTCATTGGAAAACTAAACAAGCTATTGACCTGTCACTATGGATACAAACTAGTCTAGAGTTAAACTGTACGATGCTACCGTCTAACTGGTCTAGTGGGGCCATATCTGTGTGAGGCCCGGGACTTAACAGCCGACTCTTGTATACTACAAACAAGATTTACGTCTTAAAGGCACAACGATATAATACCGAGGTGGAATATCTGTAGCCCATTTTTGTGAGGTCCTGGGTTCAAATCCCGGGTCTCGTACAATTTACATGTGTTTTTTCGTGGTTTCCCTCAGTCACAAAGGTAAATACCTGATTGGATATTTAATATTACGATCCACACTTCCACCTCCAGTCTAAAAAAATGAAACCTGAAAATAGATGGTAATCGACTGCGCTCTCTCTATCCACAGAAATAAAAGACCTAGACTGCATGGAACCCTAACGCCATCTATTTGTTGTGGAGCAACTTAGTATGGTATAAGGAGATGTGGTCAAGTTTGGTTATACTCCGTCATCTGATACAGATGTGCAAGCATTGCAGGTCACTAAGGCTGCCTGTACTCAGTCATCTGATACAGATGTGCAAGCATTGCAGGTCACTAAGGCTGCCTGTACTCAGTCATCTGATACAGATGTGCAAGCATTGCAGGTCACTAAGGCTACCTGTACTCAGTCATCTGACTACAGATGTGCAAGCATTGCAGGTCACTAAGGCTGCCTGTACTCCGTCATCTGATACAGATGTGCAAGCATTGCAGGTCACTAAGGCTGCCTGCACTCAGTCATCTGATACAGATGTGCAAGCATTGCAGGTCACTAAGGCTGCCTGTACTCCGTCATCTGATACAGATGTGCAAGCATTGCAGGTCACTAAGGCTGCCTGTACTCAGTCATCTGACTACAGATGTGCAAGCATTGCAGGTCACTAAGGCTGCCTGTACTCAGTCATCTGACTACAGATGTGCAAGCATTGCAGGTCACTAAGGCTGCCTGTACTCAGTCATCTGACTACAGATGTGCAAGCATTGCAGGTCACTAAGGCTACCTGCACTCCGTCATCTGACTACAGATGTGCAAGCATTGCAGGTCACTAAGGCTGCCTGTACTCCGTCATCTGATACAGATGTGCAAGCATTGCAGGCCACTAAGGCTACCTGCACTCCGTCATCTGATACAGATGTGCAAGCATTGCAGGTCACTAAGGCTACCTGTACTCAGTCATCTGATACAGATGTGCAAGCATTGCAGGTCACTAAGGCTACCTGTACTCAGTCATCTGATACAGATGTGCAAGCATTGCAGGTCACTAAGGCTACCTGTACTCCGTCATCTGATACAGATGTGCAAGCATTGCAGGTCACTAAGGCTGCCTGTACTCAGTCATCTGATACAGATGTGCAAGCATTGCAGGTCACTAAGGCTACCTGTACTCAGTCATCTGACTACAGATGTGCAAGCATTGCAGGTCACTAAGGCTGCCTGTACTCCGTCATCTGATACAGATGTGCAAGCATTGCAGGTCACTAAGGCTGCCTGCACTCAGTCATCTGATACAGATGTGCAAGCATTGCAGGTCACTAAGGCTGCCTGTACTCCGTCATCTGATACAGATGTGCAAGCATTGCAGGTCACTAAGGCTGCCTGTACTCAGTCATCTGACTACAGATGTGCAAGCATTGCAGGTCACTAAGGCTGCCTGTACTCAGTCATCTGACTACAGATGTGCAAGCATTGCAGGTCACTAAGGCTGCCTGTACTCAGTCATCTGACTACAGATGTGCAAGCATTGCAGGTCACTAAGGCTACCTGCACTCCGTCATCTGACTACAGATGTGCAAGCATTGCAGGTCACTAAGGCTGCCTGTACTCCGTCATCTGATACAGATGTGCAAGCATTGCAGGCCACTAAGGCTACCTGCACTCCGTCATCTGATACAGATGTGCAAGCATTGCAGGTCACTAAGGCTGCCTGTACTCAGTCATCTGATACAGATGTGCAAGCATTGCAGGTCACTAAGGCTGCCTGTACTCAGTCATCTGATACAGATGTGCAAGCATTGCAGGTCACTAAGGCTACCTGTACTCAGTCATCTGATACAGATGTGCAAGCATTGCAGGTCACTAAGGCTGCCTGTACTCAGTCATCTGATACAGATGTGCAAGCATTGCAGGTCACTAAGGCTACCTGTACTCAGTCATCTGATACAGATGTGCAAGCATTGCAGGTCACTAAGGCTACCTGTACTCAGTCATCTGACTACAGATGTGCAAGCATTGCAGGTCACTAAGGCTGCCTGTACTCAGTCATCTGATACAGATGTGCAAGCATTGCAGGTCACTAAGGCTGCCTGTACTCCGTCATCTGACTACAGATGTGCAAGCATTGCAGGTCACTAAGGCTGCCTGTACTCAGTCATCTGACTACAGATGTGCAAGCATTGCAGGTCACTAAGGCTGCCTGCACTCCGTCATCTGACTACAGATGTGCAAGCATTGCAGGTCACTAAGGCTGCCTGTACTCAGTCATCTGATACAGATGTGCAAGCATTGCAGGTCACTAAGGCTACCTGCACTCCGTCATCTGACTACAGATGTGCAAGCATTGCAGGTCACTAAGGCTGCCTGTACTCCGTCATCTGATACAGATGTGCAAGCATTGCAGGTCACTAAGGCTACCTGTACTCAGTCATCTGATACAGATGTGCAAGCATTGCAGGTCACTAAGGCTGCCTGTACTCAGTCATCTGATACAGATGTGCAAGCATTGCAGGTCACTAAGGCTACCTGTACTCAGTCATCTGATACAGATGTGCAAGCATTGCAGGTCACTAAGGCTGCCTGTACTCAGTCATCTGATACAGATGTGCAAGCATTGCAGGTCACTAAGGCTACCTGTACTCAGTCATCTGATACAGATGTGCAAGCATTGCAGGTCACTAAGGCTACCTGTACTCAGTCATCTGATACAGATGTGCAAGCATTGCAGGTCACTAAGGCTACCTGCACTCCGTCATCTGACTACGGATGTGCAAGCATTGCAGGTCACTAAGGCTGCCTGTACTCAGTCATCTGATACAGATGTGCAAGCATTGCAGGTCACTAAGGCTACCTGTACTCCGTCATCTGATACAGATGTGCAAGCATTGCAGGTCACTAAGGCTACCTGTACTCAGTCATCTGACTACAGATGTGCAAGCATTGCAGGTCACTAAGGCTACCTGTACTCAGTCATCTGATACAGATGTGCAAGCATTGCAGGCCACTAAGGCTACCTGTACTCAGTCATCTGACTACAGATGTGCAACCATTGCAGGTCACTAAGGCTACCTGTACTCCGTCATCTGATACAGATGTGCAAGCATTGCAGGTCACTAAGGCTACCTGTACTCAGTCATCTGATACAGATGTGCAAGCATTGCAGGTCACTAAGGCTACCTGTACTCAGTCATCTGATACAGATGTGCAAGCATTGCAGGCCACTAAGGCTACCTGTACTCAGTCATCTGATACAGATGTGCAAGCATTGCAGGCCACTAAGGCTACCTGTACTCCGTCATCTGATACAGATGTGCAAGCATTGCAGGTCACTAAGGCTACCTGTACTCAGTCATCTGATACAGATGTGCAAGCATTGCAGGTCACTAAGGCTACCTGTACTCAGTCATCTGATACAGATGTGCAAGCATTGCAGGCCACTAAGGCTGCCTGTACTCCGTCATCTGACTACAGATGTGCAAGCATTGCAGGTCACTAAGGCTACCTGTACTCAGTCATCTGATACAGATGTGCAAGCATTGCAGGCCACTAAGGCTACCTGGACTCCGTCATCTGACTACGGATGTGCAAGCATTGCAGGTCACTAAGGCTACCTGCACTCCGTCATCTGATACAGATGTGCAAGCATTGCAGGTCACTAAGGCTGCCTGTACTCAGTCATCTGATACAGATGTGCAAGCATTGCAGGTCACTAAGGCTGCCTGCACTCCGTCATCTGACTACAGATGTGCAAGCATTGCAGGTCACTAAGGCTGCCTGTACTCAGTCATCTGATACAGATGTGCAAGCATTGCAGGTCACTAAGGCTGCCTGTACTCCGTCATCTGATACAGATGTGCAAGCATTGCAGGTCACTAAGGCTGCCTGTACTCAGTCATCTGATACAGATGTGCAAGCATTGCAGGCCACTAAGGCTGCCTGTACTCAGTCATCTGACTACAGATGTGCAAGCATTGCAGGTCACTAAGGCTGCCTGTACTCAGTCATCTGATACAGATGTGCAAGCATTGCAGGTCACTAAGGCTGCCTGTACTCCGTCATCTGACTACAGATGTGCAAGCATTGCAGGTCACTAAGGCTGCCTGTACTCAGTCATCTGACTACAGATGTGCAAGCATTGCAGGCCACTAAGGCTACCTGTACTCAGTCATCTGATACAGATGTGCAAGCATTGCAGGTCACTAAGGCTACCTGCACTCAGTCATCTGACTACAGATGTGCAAGCATTGCAGGTCACTAAGGCTGCCTGTACTCAGTCATCTGATACAGATGTGCAAGCATTGCAGGTCACTAAGGCTACCTGCACTCCGTCATCTGACTACACATGTGCAAGCATTGCAGGCCACTAAGGCTACCTGTACTCAGTCATCTGATACAGATGTGCAAGCATTGCAGGCCACTAAGGCTGCCTGTACTCAGTCATCTGATACAGATGTGCAAGCATTGCAGGTCACTAAGGCTACCTGCACTCAGTCATCTGACTACAGATGTGCAAGCATTGCAGGTCACTAAGGCTACCTGTACTCAGTCATCTGATACAGATGTGCAAGCATTGCAGGCCACTAAGGCTGCCTGTACTCAGTCATCTGATACAGATGTGCAAGCATTGCAGGTCACTAAGGCTGCCTGTACTCAGTCATCTGATACAGATGTGCAAGCATTGCAGGCCACTAAGGCTGCCTGTACTCAGTCATCTGACTACAGATGTGCAAGCATTGCAGGCCACTAAGGCTGCCTGTACTCAGTCATCTGACTACAGATGTGCAAGCATTGCAGGTCACTAAGGCTGCCTGTACTCAGTCATCTGATACAGATGTGCAAGCATTGCAGGTCACTAAGGCTGCCTGTACTCAGTCATCTGACTACGGATGTGCAAGCATTGCAGGTCACTAAGGCTACCTGTACTCAGTCATCTGACTACAGATGTGCAAGCATTGCAGGTCACTAAGGCTGCCTGTACTCAGTCATCTGACTACAGATGTGCAAGCATTGCAGGTCACTAAGGCTGCCTGTACTCAGTCATCTGACTACAGATGTGCAAGCATTGCAGGTCACTAAGGCTGCCTGTACTCCGTCATCTGATACAGATGTGCAAGCATTGCAGGTCACTAAGGCTACCTGTACTCCGTCATCTGATACAGATGTGCAAGCATTGCAGGCCACTAAGGCTGCCTGTACTCAGTCATCTGATACAGATGTGCAAGCATTGCAGGTCACTAAGGCTGCCTGTACTCCGTCATCTGACTACAGATGTGCAAGCATTGCAGGTCACTAAGGCTACCTGTACTCCGTCATCTGATACAGATGTGCAAGCATTGCAGGTCACTAAGGCTGCCTGCACTCAGTCATCTGATACAGATGTGCAAGCATTGCAGGTCACTAAGGCTGCCTGTACTCAGTCATCTGATACAGATGTGCAAGCATTGCAGGTCACTAAGGCTGCCTGCACTCCGTCATCTGACTACAGATGTGCAAGCATTGCAGGTCACTAAGGCTACCTGTACTCTGTCATCTGATACAGATGTGCAAGCATTGCAGGTCACTAAGGCTGCCTGTACTCAGTCATCTGATACAGATGTGCAAGCATTGCAGGTCACTAAGGCTGCCTGTACTCAGTCATCTGATACAGATGTGCAAGCATTGCAGGTCACTAAGGCTGCCTGTACTCCGTCATCTGACTACAGATGTGCAAGCATTGCAGGTCACTAAGGCTGCCTGTACTCAGTCATCTGACTACAGATGTGCAAGCATTGCAGGTCACTAAGGCTACCTGTACTCAGTCATCTGATACAGATGTGCAAGCATTGCAGGTCACTAAGGCTGCCTGTACTCAGTCATCTGACTACAGATGTGCAAGCATTGCAGGTCACTAAGGCTACCTGTACTCCGTCATCTGATACAGATGTGCAAGCATTGCAGGTCACTAAGGCTGCCTGTACTCAGTCATCTGATACAGATGTGCAAGCATTGCAGGTCACTAAGGCTGCCTGTACTCAGTCATCTGACTACAGATGTGCAAGCATTGCAGGTCACTAAGGCTACCTGTACTCAGTCATCTGATACAGATGTGCAAGCATTGCAGGTCACTAAGGCTGCCTGTACTCAGTCATCTGATACAGATGTGCAAGCATTGCAGGTCACTAAGGCTACCTGTACTCAGTCATCTGATACAGATGTGCAAGCATTGCAGGCCACTAAGGCTACCTGTACTCAGTCATCTGATACAGATGTGCAAGCATTGCAGGTCACTAAGGCTACCTGCACTCCGTCATCTGACTACAGATGTGCAAGCATTGCAGGTCACTAAGGCTGCCTGTACTCAGTCATCTGATACAGATGTGCAAGCATTGCAGGTCACTAAGGCTACCTGTACTCAGTCATCTGATACAGATGTGCAACCATTGCAGGTCACTAAGGCTGCCTGTACTCAGTCATCTGATACAGATGTGCAAGCATTGCAGGCCACTAAGGCTGCCTGTACTCCGTCATCTGACTACAGATGTGCAAGCATTGCAGGCCACTAAGGCTGCCTGTACTCAGTCATCTGATACAGATGTGCAAGCATTGCAGGTCACTAAGGCTGCCTGTACTCAGTCATCTGACTACGGATGTGCAAGCATTGCAGGTCACTAAGGCTACCTGTACTCAGTCATCTGATACAGATGTGCAAGCATTGCAGGTCACTAAGGCTGCCTGTACTCAGTCATCTGATACAGATGTGCAAGCATTGCAGGTCACTAAGGCTGCCTGTACTCAGTCATCTGATACAGATGTGCAAGCATTGCAGGTCACTAAGGCTGCCTGTACTCCGTCATCTGACTACAGATGTGCAAGCATTGCAGGTCACTAAGGCTACCTGTACTCAGTCATCTGATACAGATGTGCAAGCATTGCAGGTCACTAAGGCTGCCTGTACTCAGTCATCTGACTACAGATGTGCAAGCATTGCAGGTCACTAAGGCTACCTGTACTCCGTCATCTGATACAGATGTGCAAGCATTGCAGGTCACTAAGGCTGCCTGTACTCAGTCATCTGATACAGATGTGCAAGCATTGCAGGTCACTAAGGCTGCCTGTACTCAGTCATCTGACTACAGATGTGCAAGCATTGCAGGTCACTAAGGCTACCTGTACTCAGTCATCTGATACAGATGTGCAAGCATTGCAGGTCACTAAGGCTGCCTGTACTCAGTCATCTGATACAGATGTGCAAGCATTGCAGGTCACTAAGGCTACCTGTACTCAGTCATCTGATACAGATGTGCAAGCATTGCAGGTCACTAAGGCTACCTGCACTCCGTCATCTGACTACAGATGTGCAAGCATTGCAGGTCACTAAGGCTACCTGTACTCAGTCATCTGATACAGATGTGCAAGCATTGCAGGTCACTAAGGCTGCCTGTACTCAGTCATCTGACTACAGATGTGCAAGCATTGCAGGTCACTAAGGCTGCCTGTACTCAGTCATCTGATACAGATGTGCAAGCATTGCAGGTCACTAAGGCTGCCTGTACTCAGTCATCTGATACAGATGTGCAAGCATTGCAGGCCACTAAGGCTGCCTGTACTCAGTCATCTGATACAGATGTGCAACCATTGCAGGTCACTAAGGCTGCCTGTACTCAGTCATCTGATACAGATGTGCAAGCATTGCAGGCCACTAAGGCTGCCTGTACTCCGTCATCTGACTACAGATGTGCAAGCATTGCAGGCCACTAAGGCTGCCTGTACTCAGTCATCTGATACAGATGTGCAAGCATTGCAGGTCACTAAGGCTACCTGTACTCAGTCATCTGATACAGATGTGCAACCATTGCAGGTCACTAAGGCTGCCTGTACTCAGTCATCTGATACAGATGTGCAAGCATTGCAGGCCACTAAGGCTGCCTGTACTCCGTCATCTGACTACAGATGTGCAAGCATTGCAGGCCACTAAGGCTGCCTGTACTCAGTCATCTGATACAGATGTGCAAGCATTGCAGGTCACTAAGGCTGCCTGTACTCAGTCATCTGATACAGATGTGCAAGCATTGCAGGTCACTAAGGCTACCTGTACTCAGTCATCTGATACAGATGTGCAACCATTGCAGGTCACTAAGGCTGCCTGTACTCAGTCATCTGATACAGATGTGCAAGCATTGCAGGCCACTAAGGCTGCCTGTACTCAGTCATCTGATACAGATGTGCAAGCATTGCAGGTCACTAAGGCTGCCTGTACTCAGTCATCTGATACAGATGTGCAAGCATTGCAGGTCACTAAGGCTGCCTGTACTCCGTCATCTGATACAGATGTGCAAGCATTGCAGGTCACTAAGGCTACCTGTACTCAGTCATCTGACTACAGATGTGCAAGCATTGCAGGTCACTAAGGCTGCCTGTACTCCGTCATCTGACTACAGATGTGCAAGCATTGCAGGTCACTAAGGCTACCCGTACTCAGTCATCTGACTACAGATGTGCAAGCATTGCAGGTCACTAAGGCTGCCTGTACTCCGTCATCTGATACAGATGTGCAACCATTGCAGGCCACTAAGGCTACCTGTACTCCGTCATCTGACTACAGATGTGCAAGCATTGCAGGTCACTAAGGCTACCTGTACTCAGTCATCTGATACAGATGTGCAAGCATTGCAGGTCACTAAGGCTGCCTGTACTCAGTCATCTGATACAGATGTGCAAGCATTGCAGGTAACTAAGGCTGCCTGTACTCCGTCATCTGACTACAGATGTGCAAGCATTGCAGGTCACTAAGGCTGCCTGTACTCAGTCATCTGATACAGATGTGCAAGCATTGCAGGTCACTAAGGCTGCCTGTACTCAGTCATCTGATACAGATGTGCAAGCATTGCAGGTCACTAAGGCTACCTGTACTCAGTCATCTGACTACAGATGTGCAAGCATTGCAGGTCACTAAGGCTACCTGCACTCCGTCATCTGATACAGATGTGCAAGCATTGCAGGTCACTAAGGCTACCTGTACTCAGTCATCTGATACAGATGTGCAAGCATTGCAGGTCACTAAGGCTGCCTGTACTCAGTCATCTGATACAGATGTGCAAGCATTGCAGGTCACTAAGGCTGCCTGTACTCCGTCATCTGACTACGGATGTGCAAGCATTGCAGGTCACTAAGGCTACCTGTACTCAGTCATCTGATACAGATGTGCAACCATTGCAGGTCACTAAGGCTACCTGTACTCAGTCATCTGATACAGATGTGCAAGCATTGCAGGTCACTAAGGCTGCCTGTACTCAGTCATCTGACTACAGATGTGCAAGCATTGCAGGTCACTAAGGCTGCCTGGACTCCGTCATCTGACTACAGATGTGCAAGCATTGCAGGTCACTAAGGCTGCCTGTACTCAGTCATCTGATACAGATGTGCAAGCATTGCAGGTCACTAAGGCTACCTGTACTCAGTCATCTGATACAGATGTGCAAGCATTGCAGGCCACTAAGGCTACCTGTACTCAGTCATCTGATACAGATGTGCAAGCATTGCAGGTCACTAAGGCTGCCTGTACTCCGTCATCTGACTACAGATGTGCAAGCATTGCAGGTCACTAAGGCTACCTGTACTCAGTCATCTGACTACAGATGTGCAAGCATTGCAGGTCACTAAGGCTACCTGCACTCCGTCATCTGATACAGATGTGCAAGCATTGCAGGTCACTAAGGCTGCCTGTACTCCGTCATCTGATACAGATGTGCAAGCATTGCAGGTCACTAAGGCTGCCTGTACTCAGTCATCTGATACAGATGTGCAAGCATTGCAGGCCACTAAGGCTACCTGTACTCAGTCATCTGATACAGATGTGCAAGCATTGCAGGTCACTAAGGCTGCCTGTACTCCGTCATCTGACTACAGATGTGCAAGCATTGCAGGTCACTAAGGCTACCTGTACTCAGTCATCTGATACAGATGTGCAAGCATTGCAGGCCACTAAGGCTACCTGTACTCAGTCATCTGATACAGATGTGCAAGCATTGCAGGTCACTAAGGCTACCTGCACTCCGTCATCTGACTACAGATGTGCAAGCATTGCAGGTCACTAAGGCTGCCTGTACTCAGTCATCTGATACAGATGTGCAAGCATTGCAGGTCACTAAGGCTACCTGTACTCAGTCATCTGATACAGATGTGCAACCATTGCAGGTCACTAAGGCTGCCTGTACTCAGTCATCTGATACAGATGTGCAAGCATTGCAGGCCACTAAGGCTGCCTGTACTCCGTCATCTGACTACAGATGTGCAAGCATTGCAGGCCACTAAGGCTGCCTGTACTCAGTCATCTGATACAGATGTGCAAGC
Organism: Hymenopus coronatus; assembly: GCA_030762935.1. Classification (NCBI taxonomy): domain Eukaryota; kingdom Metazoa; phylum Arthropoda; class Insecta; order Mantodea; family Hymenopodidae; genus Hymenopus; species Hymenopus coronatus. The sequence continues at coordinate 5,011,493 of CM060894.1, forward strand.
ATTGCAGGTCACTAAGGCTGCCTGTACTCAGTCATCTGACTACGGATGTGCAAGCATTGCAGGTCACTAAGGCTACCTGTACTCAGTCATCTGATACAGATGTGCAAGCATTGCAGGTCACTAAGGCTGCCTGTACTCAGTCATCTGATACAGATGTGCAAGCATTGCAGGTCACTAAGGCTGCCTGTACTCAGTCATCTGATACAGATGTGCAAGCATTGCAGGTCACTAAGGCTGCCTGTACTCCGTCATCTGACTACAGATGTGCAAGCATTGCAGGTCACTAAGGCTACCTGTACTCAGTCATCTGATACAGATGTGCAAGCATTGCAGGTCACTAAGGCTGCCTGTACTCAGTCATCTGACTACAGATGTGCAAGCATTGCAGGTCACTAAGGCTACCTGTACTCCGTCATCTGATACAGATGTGCAAGCATTGCAGGTCACTAAGGCTGCCTGTACTCAGTCATCTGATACAGATGTGCAAGCATTGCAGGTAACTAAGGCTGCCTGTACTCCGTCATCTGACTACAGATGTGCAAGCATTGCAGGTCACTAAGGCTGCCTGTACTCAGTCATCTGATACAGATGTGCAAGCATTGCAGGTCACTAAGGCTGCCTGTACTCAGTCATCTGATACAGATGTGCAAGCATTGCAGGTCACTAAGGCTACCTGTACTCAGTCATCTGACTACAGATGTGCAAGCATTGCAGGTCACTAAGGCTACCTGCACTCCGTCATCTGATACAGATGTGCAAGCATTGCAGGTCACTAAGGCTACCTGTACTCAGTCATCTGATACAGATGTGCAAGCATTGCAGGTCACTAAGGCTGCCTGTACTCAGTCATCTGATACAGATGTGCAAGCATTGCAGGTCACTAAGGCTGCCTGTACTCCGTCATCTGACTACGGATGTGCAAGCATTGCAGGTCACTAAGGCTACCTGTACTCAGTCATCTGATACAGATGTGCAACCATTGCAGGTCACTAAGGCTACCTGTACTCAGTCATCTGATACAGATGTGCAAGCATTGCAGGTCACTAAGGCTGCCTGTACTCAGTCATCTGACTACAGATGTGCAAGCATTGCAGGTCACTAAGGCTGCCTGGACTCCGTCATCTGACTACAGATGTGCAAGCATTGCAGGTCACTAAGGCTGCCTGTACTCAGTCATCTGATACAGATGTGCAAGCATTGCAGGTCACTAAGGCTACCTGTACTCAGTCATCTGATACAGATGTGCAAGCATTGCAGGCCACTAAGGCTACCTGTACTCAGTCATCTGATACAGATGTGCAAGCATTGCAGGTCACTAAGGCTGCCTGTACTCCGTCATCTGACTACAGATGTGCAAGCATTGCAGGTCACTAAGGCTACCTGTACTCAGTCATCTGACTACAGATGTGCAAGCATTGCAGGTCACTAAGGCTACCTGCACTCCGTCATCTGATACAGATGTGCAAGCATTGCAGGTCACTAAGGCTGCCTGTACTCCGTCATCTGATACAGATGTGCAAGCATTGCAGGTCACTAAGGCTGCCTGTACTCAGTCATCTGATACAGATGTGCAAGCATTGCAGGCCACTAAGGCTACCTGTACTCAGTCATCTGATACAGATGTGCAAGCATTGCAGGTCACTAAGGCTGCCTGTACTCCGTCATCTGACTACAGATGTGCAAGCATTGCAGGTCACTAAGGCTACCTGTACTCAGTCATCTGATACAGATGTGCAAGCATTGCAGGCCACTAAGGCTACCTGTACTCAGTCATCTGATACAGATGTGCAAGCATTGCAGGTCACTAAGGCTACCTGCACTCCGTCATCTGACTACAGATGTGCAAGCATTGCAGGTCACTAAGGCTGCCTGTAGTCAGTCATCTGATACAGATGTGCAAGCATTGCAGGTCACTAAGGCTACCTGTACTCAGTCATCTGATACAGATGTGCAACCATTGCAGGTCACTAAGGCTGCCTGTACTCAGTCATCTGATACAGATGTGCAAGCATTGCAGGCCACTAAGGCTGCCTGTACTCCGTCATCTGACTACAGATGTGCAAGCATTGCAGGCCACTAAGGCTGCCTGTACTCAGTCATCTGATACAGATGTGCAAGCATTGCAGGTCACTAAGGCTGCCTGTACTCAGTCATCTGACTACGGATGTGCAAGCATTGCAGGTCACTAAGGCTACCTGTACTCAGTCATCTGATACAGATGTGCAAGCATTGCAGGTCACTAAGGCTGCCTGTACTCAGTCATCTGATACAGATGTGCAAGCATTGCAGGTCACTAAGGCTGCCTGTACTCAGTCATCTGATACAGATGTGCAAGCATTGCAGGTCACTAAGGCTGCCTGTACTCCGTCATCTGACTACAGATGTGCAAGCATTGCAGGTCACTAAGGCTACCTGTACTCAGTCATCTGATACAGATGTGCAAGCATTGCAGGTCACTAAGGCTGCCTGTACTCAGTCATCTGACTACAGATGTGCAAGCATTGCAGGTCACTAAGGCTACCTGTACTCCGTCATCTGATACAGATGTGCAAGCATTGCAGGTCACTAAGGCTGCCTGTACTCAGTCATCTGATACAGATGTGCAAGCATTGCAGGTCACTAAGGCTGCCTGTACTCAGTCATCTGACTACAGATGTGCAAGCATTGCAGGTCACTAAGGCTACCTGTACTCAGTCATCTGATACAGATGTGCAAGCATTGCAGGTCACTAAGGCTGCCTGTACTCAGTCATCTGATACAGATGTGCAAGCATTGCAGGTCACTAAGGCTACCTGTACTCAGTCATCTGATACAGATGTGCAAGCATTGCAGGTCACTAAGGCTACCTGCACTCCGTCATCTGACTACAGATGTGCAAGCATTGCAGGTCACTAAGGCTACCTGTACTCAGTCATCTGATACAGATGTGCAAGCATTGCAGGTCACTAAGGCTGCCTGTACTCAGTCATCTGACTACAGATGTGCAAGCATTGCAGGTCACTAAGGCTGCCTGTACTCAGTCATCTGATACAGATGTGCAAGCATTGCAGGTCACTAAGGCTGCCTGTACTCAGTCATCTGATACAGATGTGCAAGCATTGCAGGCCACTAAGGCTGCCTGTACTCAGTCATCTGATACAGATGTGCAACCATTGCAGGTCACTAAGGCTGCCTGTACTCAGTCATCTGATACAGATGTGCAAGCATTGCAGGCCACTAAGGCTGCCTGTACTCCGTCATCTGACTACAGATGTGCAAGCATTGCAGGCCACTAAGGCTGCCTGTACTCAGTCATCTGATACAGATGTGCAAGCATTGCAGGTCACTAAGGCTACCTGTACTCAGTCATCTGATACAGATGTGCAACCATTGCAGGTCACTAAGGCTGCCTGTACTCAGTCATCTGATACAGATGTGCAAGCATTGCAGGCCACTAAGGCTGCCTGTACTCCGTCATCTGACTACAGATGTGCAAGCATTGCAGGCCACTAAGGCTGCCTGTACTCAGTCATCTGATACAGATGTGCAAGCATTGCAGGTCACTAAGGCTGCCTGTACTCAGTCATCTGATACAGATGTGCAAGCATTGCAGGTCACTAAGGCTACCTGTACTCAGTCATCTGATACAGATGTGCAACCATTGCAGGTCACTAAGGCTGCCTGTACTCAGTCATCTGATACAGATGTGCAAGCATTGCAGGCCACTAAGGCTGCCTGTACTCAGTCATCTGATACAGATGTGCAAGCATTGCAGGTCACTAAGGCTGCCTGTACTCAGTCATCTGATACAGATGTGCAAGCATTGCAGGTCACTAAGGCTGCCTGTACTCCGTCATCTGATACAGATGTGCAAGCATTGCAGGTCACTAAGGCTACCTGTACTCAGTCATCTGACTACAGATGTGCAAGCATTGCAGGTCACTAAGGCTGCCTGTACTCCGTCATCTGACTACAGATGTGCAAGCATTGCAGGTCACTAAGGCTACCCGTACTCAGTCATCTGACTACAGATGTGCAAGCATTGCAGGTCACTAAGGCTGCCTGTACTCCGTCATCTGATACAGATGTGCAACCATTGCAGGCCACTAAGGCTACCTGTACTCCGTCATCTGACTACAGATGTGCAAGCATTGCAGGTCACTAAGGCTACCTGTACTCAGTCATCTGATACAGATGTGCAAGCATTGCAGGTCACTAAGGCTGCCTGTACTCAGTCATCTGATACAGATGTGCAAGCATTGCAGGTAACTAAGGCTGCCTGTACTCCGTCATCTGACTACAGATGTGCAAGCATTGCAGGTCACTAAGGCTGCCTGTACTCAGTCATCTGATACAGATGTGCAAGCATTGCAGGTCACTAAGGCTGCCTGTACTCAGTCATCTGATACAGATGTGCAAGCATTGCAGGTCACTAAGGCTACCTGTACTCAGTCATCTGACTACAGATGTGCAAGCATTGCAGGTCACTAAGGCTACCTGCACTCCGTCATCTGATACAGATGTGCAAGCATTGCAGGTCACTAAGGCTACCTGTACTCAGTCATCTGATACAGATGTGCAAGCATTGCAGGTCACTAAGGCTGCCTGTACTCAGTCATCTGATACAGATGTGCAAGCATTGCAGGTCACTAAGGCTGCCTGTACTCCGTCATCTGACTACGGATGTGCAAGCATTGCAGGTCACTAAGGCTACCTGTACTCAGTCATCTGATACAGATGTGCAACCATTGCAGGTCACTAAGGCTACCTGTACTCAGTCATCTGATACAGATGTGCAAGCATTGCAGGTCACTAAGGCTGCCTGTACTCAGTCATCTGACTACAGATGTGCAAGCATTGCAGGTCACTAAGGCTGCCTGGACTCCGTCATCTGACTACAGATGTGCAAGCATTGCAGGTCACTAAGGCTGCCTGTACTCAGTCATCTGATACAGATGTGCAAGCATTGCAGGTCACTAAGGCTACCTGTACTCAGTCATCTGATACAGATGTGCAAGCATTGCAGGCCACTAAGGCTACCTGTACTCAGTCATCTGATACAGATGTGCAAGCATTGCAGGTCACTAAGGCTGCCTGTACTCCGTCATCTGACTACAGATGTGCAAGCATTGCAGGTCACTAAGGCTACCTGTACTCAGTCATCTGACTACAGATGTGCAAGCATTGCAGGTCACTAAGGCTACCTGCACTCCGTCATCTGATACAGATGTGCAAGCATTGCAGGTCACTAAGGCTGCCTGTACTCCGTCATCTGATACAGATGTGCAAGCATTGCAGGTCACTAAGGCTGCCTGTACTCAGTCATCTGATACAGATGTGCAAGCATTGCAGGTCACTAAGGCTACCTGTACTCCGTCATCTGACTACAGATGTGCAAGCATTGCAGGTCACTAAGGCTGCCTGTACTCCGTCATCTGATACAGATGTGCAAGCATTGCAGGTCACTAAGGCTACCTGTACTCAGTCATCTGATACAGATGTGCAAGCATTGCAGGTCACTAAGGCTGCCTGTACTCAGTCATCTGATACAGATGTGCAAGCATTGCAGGTCACTAAGGCTACCTGTACTCAGTCATCTGATACAGATGTGCAAGCATTGCAGGTCACTAAGGCTGCCTGTACTCCGTCATCTGACTACAGATGTGCAAGCATTGCAGGTCACTAAGGCTGCCTGTACTCAGTCATCTGATACAGATGTGCAAGCATTGCAGGTCACTAAGGCTGCCTGTACTCAGTCATCTGACTACAGATGTGCAAGCATTGCAGGTCACTAAGGCTGCCTGTACTCCGTCATCTGATACAGATGTGCAAGCATTGCAGGTCACTAAGGCTACCTGCACTCCGTCATCTGACTACGGATGTGCAAGCATTGCAGGCCACTAAGGCTACCTGTACTCAGTCATCTGATACAGATGTGCAAGCATTGCAGGTCACTAAGGCTGCCTGTACTCAGTCATCTGATACAGATGTGCAAGCATTGCAGGTCACTAAGGCTGCCTGTACTCAGTCATCTGATACAGATGTGCAAGCATTGCAGGTCACTAAGGCTACCTGTACTCAGTCATCTGACTACAGATGTGCAAGCATTGCAGGTCACTAAGGCTGCCTGCACTCCGTCATCTGATACAGATGTGCAAGCATTGCAGGTCACTAAGGCTACCTGTACTCAGTCATCTGACTACAGATGTGCAAGCATTGCAGGTCACTAAGGCTACCTGCACTCCGTCATCTGACTACAGATGTGCAAGCATTGCAGGTCACTAAGGCTACCTGCACTCCGTCATCTGACTACAGATGTGCAAGCATTGCAGGTCACTAAGGCTACCTGCACTCCGTCATCTGACTACAGATGTGCAAGCATTGCAGGTCACTAAGGCTACCTGCACTCCGTCATCTGATACAGATGTGCAAGCATTGCAGGTCACTAAGGCTGCCTGTACTCAGTCATCTGATACAGATGTGCAAGCATTGCAGGTCACTAAGGCTGCCTGTACTCAGTCATCTGATACAGATGTGCAAGCATTGCAGGTCACTAAGGCTGCCTGTACTCAGTCATCTGATACAGATGTGCAAGCATTGCAGGTCACTAAGGCTACCTGTACTCAGTCATCTGATACAGATGTGCAAGCATTGCAGGTCACTAAGGCTGCCTGTACTCAGTCATCTGATACAGATGTGCAAGCATTGCAGGTCACTAAGGCTACCTGCACTCCGTCATCTGACTACAGATGTGCAAGCATTGCAGGTCACTAAGGCTGCCTGTACTCAGTCATCTGATACAGATGTGCAAGCATTGCAGGTCACTAAGGCTGCCTGTACTCAGTCATCTGATACAGATGTGCAAGCATTGCAGGTCACTAAGGCTGCCTGTACTCAGTCATCTGACTACAGATGTGCAAGCATTGCAGGTCACTAAGGCTGCCTGTACTCCGTCATCTGATACAGATGTGCAAGCATTGCAGGTCACTAAGGCTGCCTGTACTCCGTCATCTGACTACAGATGTGCAAGCATTGCAGGTCACTAAGGCTGCCTGTACTCAGTCATCTGATACAGATGTGCAACCATTGCAGGTCACTAAGGCTACCTGTACTCAGTCATCTGATACAGATGTGCAACCATTGCAGGTCACTAAGGCTGCCTGCACTCCGTCATCTGACTACAGATGTGCAAGCATTGCAGGTCACTAAGGCTGCCTGTACTCCGTCATCTGACTACAGATGTGCAAGCATTGCAGGTCACTAAGGCTGCCTGTACTCAGTCATCTGATACAGATGTGCAAGCATTGCAGGCCACTAAGGCTGCCTGTACTCAGTCATCTGATACAGATGTGCAAGCATTGCAGGTCACTAAGGCTACCTGTACTCAGTCATCTGATACAGATGTGCAAGCATTGCAGGTCACTAAGGCTACCTGTACTCAGTCATCTGACTACAGATGTGCAACCATTGCAGGTCACTAAGGCTGCCTGTACTCCGTCATCTGACTACAGATGTGCAAGCATTGCAGGTCACTAAGGCTGCCTGTACTCAGTCATCTGATACAGATGTGCAACCATTGCAGGTCACTAAGGCTGCCTGTACTCAGTCATCTGACTACAGATGTGCAAGCATTGCAGGTCACTAAGGCTGCCTGCACTCCGTCATCTGATACAGATGTACTAGCATTGCAGGTCACTAAGGCTGCCTGTACTCAGTCATCTGATACAGATGTGCAAGCATTGCAGGTCACTAAGGCTGCCTGTACTCAGTCATCTGATACAGATGTGCAAGCATTGCAGGCCACTAAGGCTGCCTGTACTCAGTCATCTGATACAGATGTGCAAGCATTGCAGGTCACTAAGGCTGCCTGTACTCAGTCATCTGACTACAGATGTGCAAGCATTGCAGGCCACTAAGGCTACCTGTACTCAGTCATCTGATACAGATGTGCAAGCATTGCAGGTCACTAAGGCTGCCTGTACTCAGTCATCTGACTACAGATGTGCAAGCATTGCAGGTCACTAAGGCTGCCTGTACTCAGTCATCTGATACAGATGTGCAAGCATTGCAGGTCACTAAGGCTGCCTGTACTCAGTCATCTGATACAGATGTGCAAGCATTGCAGGTCACTAAGGCTACCTGTACTCAGTCATCTGATACAGATGTGCAAGCATTGCAGGTCACTAAGGCTGCCTGTACTCCGTCATCTGACTACAGATGTGCAAGCATTGCAGGTCACTAAGGCTACCTGCACTCCGTCATCTGATACAGATGTGCAAGCATTGCAGGTCACTAAGGCTGCCTGTACTCAGTCATCTGATACAGATGTGCAAGCATTGCAGGTCACTAAGGCTACCTGTACTCAGTCATCTGATACAGATGTGCAAGCATTGCAGGTCACTAAGGCTGCCTGTACTCAGTCATCTGATACAGATGTGCAAGCATTGCAGGTCACTAAGGCTGCCTGTACTCCGTCATCTGACTACAGATGTGCAAGCATTGCAGGTCACTAAGGCTACCTGCACTCCGTCATCTGATTACAGATGTGCAAGCATTGCAGGTCACTAAGGCTACCTGTACTCCGTCATCTGATACAGATGTGCAAGCATTGCAGGTCACTAAGGCTACCTGTACTCAGTCATCTGATACAGATGTGCAAGCATTGCAGGTCACTAAGGCTGCCTGTACTCCGTCATCTGATACAGATGTGCAAGCATTGCAGGTCACTAAGGCTGCCTGCACTCAGTCATCTGATACAGATGTGCAAGCATTGCAGGTCACTAAGGCTGCCTGTACTCCGTCATCTGATACAGATGTGCAAGCATTGCAGGTCACTAAGGCTGCCTGTACTCAGTCATCTGATACAGATGTGCAAGCATTGCAGGTCACTAAGGCTGCCTGTACTCCGTCATCTGACTACAGATGTGCAAGCATTGCAGGTCACTAAGGCTGCCTGTACTCAGTCATCTGATACAGATGTGCAAGCATTGCAGGCCACTAAGGCTACCTGTACTCAGTCATCTGATACAGATGTGCAAGCATTGCAGGCCACTAAGGCTACCTGTACTCCGTCATCTGACTACAGATGTGCAAGCATTGCAGGTCACTAAGGCTGCCTGCACTCCGTCATCTGATACAGATGTGCAAGCATTGCAGGTCACTAAGGCTGCCTGTACTCAGTCATCTGATACAGATGTGCAAGCATTGCAGGCCACTAAGGCTGCCTGTACTCAGTCATCTGACTACAGATGTGCAAGCATTGCAGGTAACTAAGGCTGCCTGTACTCCGTCATCTGACTACAGATGTGCAAGCATTGCAGGTCACTAAGGCTGCCTGCACTCCGTCATCTGATACAGATGTGCAAGCATTGCAGGTCACTAAGGCTGCCTGTACTCCGTCATCTGACTACAGATGTGCAAGCATTGCAGGTCACTAAGGCTGCCTGTACTCAGTCATCTGATACAGATGTGCAAGCATTGCAGGTCACTAAGGCTGCCTGTACTCCGTCATCTGACTACAGATGTGCAAGCATTGCAGGTCACTAAGGCTGCCTGTACTCAGTCATCTGATACAGATGTGCAAGCATTGCAGGCCACTAAGGCTGCCTGTACTCAGTCATCTGATACAGATGTGCAAGCATTGCAGGCCACTAAGGCTGCCTGTACTCCGTCATCTGATACAGATGTGCAACCATTGCAGGTCACTAAGGCTGCCTGTACTCAGTCATCTGATACAGATGTGCAAGCATTGCAGGTCACTAAGGCTGCCTGTACTCCGTCATCTGATACAGATGTGCAACCATTGCAGGTCACTAAGGCTGCCTGTACTCAGTCATCTGATACAGATGTGCAAGCATTGCAGGTCACTAAGGCTGCCTGTACTCAGTCATCTGATACAGATGTGCAACCATTGCAGGTCACTAAGGCTGCCTGTACTCCGTCATCTGACTACAGATGTGCAAGCATTGCAGGTCACTAAGGCTACCTGTACTCAGTCATCTGATACAGATGTGCAAGCATTGCAGGCCACTAAGGCTGCCTGTACTCCGTCATCTGATACAGATGTGCAAGCATTGCAGGTCACTAAGGCTGCCTGTACTCCGTCATCTGACTACAGATGTGCAAGCATTGCAGGTCACTAAGGCTGCCTGTACTCAGTCATCTGATACAGATGTGCAAGCATTGCAGGTCACTAAGGCTACCTGCACTCCGTCATCTGATACAGATGTGCAAGCATTGCAGGTCACTAAGGCTACCTGTACTCAGTCATCTGATACAGATGTGCAAGCATTGCAGGTCACTAAGGCTACCTGTACTCAGTCATCTGATACAGATGTGCAAGCATTGCAGGTCACTAAGGCTACCCGTACTCAGTCATCTGACTACAGATGTGCAAGCATTGCAGGTCACTAAGGCTGCCTGTACTCAGTCATCTGATACAGATGTGCAAGCATTGCAGGTAACTAAGGCTGCCTGTACTCAGTCATCTGACTACAGATGTGCAAGCATTGCAGGTCACTAAGGCTACCTGTACTCAGTCATCTGACTACAGATGTGCAAGCATTGCAGGTCACTAAGGCTGCCTGTACTCAGTCATCTGACTACAGATGTGCAACCATTGCAGGTCACTAAGGCTGCCTGTACTCAGTCATCTGATACAGATGTGCAAGCATTGCAGGTCACTAAGGCTGCCTGTACTCAGTCATCTGACTACAGATGTGCAAGCATTGCAGGTCACTAAGGCTGCCTGTACTCAGTCATCTGATACAGATGTGCAAGCATTGCAGGTCACTAAGGCTACCTGTACTCAGTCATCTGATACAGATGTGCAAGCATTGCAGGTCACTAAGGCTGCCTGTACTCAGTCATCTGATACAGATGTGCAAGCATTGCAGGTCACTAAGGCTACCTGCACTCCGTCATCTGACTACAGATGTGCAAGCATTGCAGGTCACTAAGGCTACCTGCACTCCGTCATCTGATACAGATGTGCAAGCATTGCAGGTCACTAAGGCTGCCTGTACTCAGTCATCTGATACAGATGTGCAAGCATTGCAGGTCACTAAGGCTACCCGTACTCAGTCATCTGATACAGATGTGCAAGCATTGCAGGTCACTAAGGCTACCTGTACTCAGTCATCTGATACAGATGTGCAAGCATTGCAGGTCACTAAGGCTGCCTGCACTCCGTCATCTGACTACAGATGTGCAAGCATTGCAGGTCACTAAGGCTACCTGCACTCCGTCATCTGACTACAGATGTGCAACCATTGCAGGTCACTAAGGCTGCCTGCACTCCGTCATCTGACTACAGATGTGCAAGCATTGCAGGTCACTAAGGCTACCTGTACTCAGTCATCTGACTACAGATGTGCAACCATTGCAGGTCACTAAGGCTGCCTGCACTCCGTCATCTGACTACAGATGTGCAAGCATTGCAGGTCACTAAGGCTGCCTGTACTCAGTCATCTGATACAGATGTGCAAGCATTGCAGGTCACTAAGGCTACCTGTACTCAGTCATCTGACTACAGATGTGCAAGCATTGCAGGCCACTAAGGCTGCCTGTACTCCGTCATCTGATACAGATGTGCAAGCATTGCAGGTCACTAAGGCTGCCTGTACTCCGTCATCTGACTACAGATGTGCAAGCATTGCAGGTCACTAAGGCTGCCTGTACTCAGTCATCTGACTACAGATGTGCAAGCATTGCAGGCCACTAAGGCTGCCTGTACTCCGTCATCTGACTACAGATGTGCAAGCATTGCAGGTCACTAAGGCTGCCTGTACTCAGTCATCTGATACAGATGTGCAAGCATTGCAGGTCACTAAGGCTGCCTGCACTCCGTCATCTGACTACAGATGTGCAAGCATTGCAGGTCACTAAGGCTACCTGTACTCAGTCATCTGATACAGATGTGCAAGCATTGCAGGTCACTAAGGCTGCCTGTACTCCGTCATCTGACTACAGATGTGCAAGCATTGCAGGTCACTAAGGCTGCCTGTACTCAGTCATCTGATACAGATGTGCAAGCATTGCAGGCCACTAAGGCTGCCTGTACTCAGTCATCTGATACAGATGTGCAAGCATTGCAGGTCACTAAGGCTGCCTGTACTCAGTCATCTGATACAGATGTGCAAGCATTGCAGGCCACTAAGGCTGCCTGTACTCAGTCATCTGATACAGATGTGCAAGCATTGCAGGTCACTAAGGCTGCCTGTACTCAGTCATCTGACTACAGATGTGCAAGCATTGCAGGTCACTAAGGCTGCCTGTACTCCGTCATCTGACTACAGATGTGCAAGCATTGCAGGTCACTAAGGCTACCTGTACTCAGTCATCTGACTACAGATGTGCAAGCATTGCAGGTCACTAAGGCTACCTGTACTCAGTCATCTGATACAGATGTGCAAGCATTGCAGGTCACTAAGGCTGCCTGTACTCCGTCATCTGACTACAGATGTGCAAGCATTGCAGGTCACTAAGGCTGCCTGTACTCAGTCATCTGATACAGATGTGCAAGCATTGCAGGTCACTAAGGCTGCCTGTACTCAGTCATCTGACTACAGATGTGCAAGCATTGCAGGTCACTAAGGCTACCTGTACTCAGTCATCTGATACAGATGTGCAAGCATTGCAGGTCACTAAGGCTACCTGCACTCCGTCATCTGACTACAGATGTGCAAGCATTGCAGGTCACTAAGGCTGCCTGTACTCAGTCATCTGATACAGATGTGCAAGCATTGCAGGCCACTAAGGCTGCCTGTACTCCGTCATCTGACTACAGATGTGCAAGCATTGCAGGTAACTAAGGCTGCCTGTACTCAGTCATCTGATACAGATGTGCAAGCATTGCAGGTCACTAAGGCTGCCTGTACTCCGTCATCTGATACAGATGTGCAAGCATTGCAGGTCACTAAGGCTGCCTGTACTCAGTCATCTGATACAGATGTGCAACCATTGCAGGTCACTAAGGCTGCCTGTACTCAGTCATCTGATACAGATGTGCAACCATTGCAGGTCACTAAGGCTGCCTGTACTCAGTCATCTGACTACAGATGTGCAAGCATTGCAGGTCACTAAGGCTGCCTGTACTCAGTCATCTGACTACAGATGTGCAAGCATTGCAGGTCACTAAGGCTGCCTGTACTCAGTCATCTGATACAGATGTGCAAGCATTGCAGGTCACTAAGGCTGCCTGTACTCAGTCATCTGATACAGATGTGCAAGCATTGCAGGTCACTAAGGCTGCCTGCACTCCGTCATCTGATACAGATGTGCAAGCATTGCAGGTCACTAAGGCTACCTGTACTCCGTCATCTGATACAGATGTGCAAGCATTGCAGGTCACTAAGGCTACCTGTACTCCGTCATCTGATACAGATGTGCAAGCATTGCAGGTCACTAAGGCTGCCTGTACTCCGTCATCTGATACAGATGTGCAAGCATTGCAGGTCACTAAGGCTGCCTGTACTCAGTCATCTGATACAGATGTGCAAGCATTGCAGGCCACTAAGGCTGCCTGTACTCCGTCATCTGACTACAGATGTGCAAGCATTGCAGGTCACTAAGGCTGCCTGTACTCAGTCATCTGACTACAGATGTGCAAGCATTGCAGGTCACTAAGGCTGCCTGTACTCCGTCATCTGATACAGATGTGCAAGCATTGCAGGTCACTAAGGCTGCCTGTACTCAGTCATCTGACTACAGATGTGCAACCATTGCAGGTCACTAAGGCTGCCTGTACTCAGTCATCTGATACAGATGTGCAAGCATTGCAGGTCACTAAGGCTACCTGCACTCCGTCATCTGATACAGATGTGCAAGCATTGCAGGTCACTAAGGCTACCTGTACTCAGTCATCTGATACAGATGTGCAAGCATTGCAGGCCACTAAGGCTGCCTGCACTCCGTCATCTGATACAGATGTGCAAGCATTGCAGGTCACTAAGGCTACCTGTACTCCGTCATCTGATACAGATGTGCAAGCATTGCAGGTCACTAAGGCTGCCTGTACTCCGTCATCTGATACAGATGTGCAAGCATTGCAGGTCACTAAGGCTACCTGTACTCAGTCATCTGATACAGATGTGCAAGCATTGCAGGCCACTAAGGCTGCCTGTACTCAGTCATCTGACTACAGATGTGCAAGCATTGCAGGTCACTAAGGCTACCTGTACTCCGTCATCTGATACAGATGTGCAAGCATTGCAGGTCACTAAGGCTACCTGTACTCAGTCATCTGACTACAGATGTGCAAGCATTGCAGGTCACTAAGGCTACCTGTACTCCGTCATCTGATACAGATGTGCAAGCATTGCAGGTCACTAAGGCTACCTGTACTCCGTCATCTGATACAGATGTGCAAGCATTGCAGGCCACTAAGGCTACCTGTACTCAGTCATCTGACTACAGATGTGCAAGCATTGCAGGTCACTAAGGCTGCCTGGACTCCGTCATCTGATACAGATGTGCAAGCATTGCAGGTCACTAAGGCTACCTGCACTCCGTCATCTGACTACAGATGTGCAAGCATTGCAGGTCACTAAGGCTGCCTGGACTCCGTCATCTGACTACGGATGTGCAAGCATTGCAGGTCACTAAGGCTGCCTGTACTCAGTCATCTGATACAGATGTGCAAGCATTGCAGGTCACTAAGGCTGCCTGGACTCCGTCATCTGACTACGGATGTGCAAGCATTGCAGGTCACTAAGGCTGCCTGTACTCCGTCATCTGACTACAGATGTGCAAGCATTGCAGGTCACTAAGGCTGCCTGTACTCAGTCATCTGATACAGATGTGCAAGCATTGCAGGTCACTAAGGCTACCTGTACTCAGTCATCTGATACAGATGTGCAAGCATTGCAGGCCACTAAGGCTACCTGTACTCAGTCATCTGATACAGATGTGCAAGCATTGCAGGTCACTAAGGCTACCTGTACTCAGTCATCTGATACAGATGTGCAAGCATTGCAGGCCACTAAGGCTGCCTGTACTCAGTCATCTGATACAGATGTGCAAGCATTGCAGGTCACTAAGGCTGCCTGTACTCCGTCATCTGACTACAGATGTGCAAGCATTGCAGGTCACTAAGGCTGCCTGTACTCCGTCATCTGACTACAGATGTGCAAGCATTGCAGGTCACTAAGGCTGCCTGCACTCCGTCATCTGACTACAGATGTGCAAGCATTGCAGGTCACTAAGGCTACCTGTACTCAGTCATCTGATACAGATGTGCAAGCATTGCAGGTCACTAAGGCTGCCTGTACTCCGTCATCTGACTACAGATGTGCAAGCATTGCAGGTCACTAAGGCTGCCTGTACTCAGTCATCTGATACAGATGTGCAAGCATTGCAGGTCACTAAGGCTGCCTGTACTCAGTCATCTGACTACAGATGTGCAAGCATTGCAGGTCACTAAGGCTACCCGTACTCAGTCATCTGATACAGATGTGCAAGCATTGCAGGCCACTAAGGCTGCCTGTACTCCGTCATCTGATACAGATGTGCAAGCATTGCAGGTCACTAAGGCTACCTGCACTCCGTCATCTGACTACGGATGTGCAAGCATTGCAGGTCACTAAGGCTGCCTGGACTCCGTCATCTGATACAGATGTGCAAGCATTGCAGGTCACTAAGGCTACCTGCACTCAGTCATCTGACTACAGATGTGCAAGCATTGCAGGTCACTAAGGCTGCCTGTACTCCGTCATCTGATACAGATGTGCAAGCATTGCAGGTCACTAAGGCTACCTGTACTCAGTCATCTGATACAGATGTGCAAGCATTGCAGGTAACTAAGGCTGCCTGTACTCAGTCATCTGATACAGATGTGCAAGCATTGCAGGTCACTAAGGCTACCTGTACTCAGTCATCTGATACAGATGTGCAAGCATTGCAGGTCACTAAGGCTACCTGTACTCCGTCATCTGATACAGATGTGCAAGCATTGCAGGTCACTAAGGCTGCCTGTACTCCGTCATCTGACTACAGATGTGCAAGCATTGCAGGCCACTAAGGCTACCTGTACTCAGTCATCTGATACAGATGTGCAAGCATTGCAGGTCACTAAGGCTACCTGTACTCAGTCATCTGATACAGATGTGCAAGCATTGCAGGCCACTAAGGCTACCTGTACTCAGTCATCTGACTACAGATGTGCAAGCATTGCAGGTCACTAAGGCTGCCTGTACTCAGTCATCTGATACAGATGTGCAAGCATTGCAGGTCACTAAGGCTACCTGTACTCCGTCATCTGACTACAGATGTGCAAGCATTGCAGGTAACTAAGGCTGCCTGTACTCCGTCATCTGATACAGATGTGCAAGCATTGCAGGTCACTAAGGCTGCCTGTACTCAGTCATCTGATACAGATGTGCAAGCATTGCAGGTCACTAAGGTTGCCTGTACTCCGTCATCTGATACAGATGTGCAAGCATTGCAGGCCACTAAGGCTGCCTGTACTCAGTCATCTGATACAGATGTGCAAGCATTGCAGGCCACTAAGGCTGCCTGTACTCAGTCATCTGACTACAGATGTGCAAGCATTGCAGGTCACTAAGGCAGCCTGTACTCAGTCATCTGATACAGATGTGCAAGCATTGCAGGTCACTAAGGCTGCCTGTACTCAGTCATCTGATACAGATGTGCAAGCATTGCAGGTCACTAAGGCTGCCTGTACTCAGTCATCTGACTACAGATGTGCAAGCATTGCAGGTCACTAAGGCTACCTGTACTCAGTCATCTGATACAGATGTGCAAGCATTGCAGGTCACTAAGGCTGCCTGTACTCCGTCATCTGATACAGATGTGCAAGCATTGCAGGTCACTAAGGCTGCCTGTACTCAGTCATCTGATACAGATGTGCAAGCATTGCAGGTCACTAAGGCTACCTGTACTCAGTCATCTGATACAGATGTGCAAGCATTGCAGGTCACTAAGGCTGCCTGTACTCCGTCATCTGACTACAGATGTGCAAGCATTGCAGGTCACTAAGGCTACCTGCACTCCGTCATCTGATACAGATGTGCAAGCATTGCAGGTCACTAAGGCTGCCTGTACTCAGTCATCTGATACAGATGTGCAAGCATTGCAGGTCACTAAGGCTACCTGTACTCAGTCATCTGATACAGATGTGCAAGCATTGCAGGTCACTAAGGCTGCCTGTACTCAGTCATCTGATACAGATGTGCAAGCATTGCAGGTCACTAAGGCTGCCTGTACTCCGTCATCTGACTACAGATGTGCAAGCATTGCAGGTCACTAAGGCTACCTGCACTCCGTCATCTGACTACAGATGTGCAAGCATTGCAGGTCACTAAGGCTGCCTGTACTCAGTCATCTGATACAGATGTGCAAGCATTGCAGGTCACTAAGGCTGCCTGTACTCCGTCATCTGACTACAGATGTGCAAGCATTGCAGGTCACTAAGGCTGCCTGCACTCAGTCATCTGATACAGATGTGCAAGCATTGCAGGTCACTAAGGCTAACTGTACTCAGTCATCTGATACAGATGTGCAAGCATTGCAGGTCACTAAGGCTGCCTGTACTCAGTCATCTGATACAGATGTGCAAGCATTGCAGGTCACTAAGGCTGCCTGTACTCCGTCATCTGATACAGATGTGCAAGCATTGCAGGCCACTAAGGCTGCCTGTACTCAGTCATCTGATACAGATGTGCAAGCATTGCAGGCCACTAAGGCTGCCTGTACTCAGTCATCTGACTACAGATGTGCAAGCATTGCAGGTCACTAAGGCTGCCTGTACTCAGTCATCTGATACAGATGTGCAAGCATTGCAGGTCACTAAGGCTGCCTGTACTCAGTCATCTGACTACAGATGTGCAAGCATTGCAGGTCACTAAGGCTGCCTGTACTCAGTCATCTGATACAGATGTGCAAGCATTGCAGGTCACTAAGGCTGCCTGTACTCCGTCATCTGATACAGATGTGCAAGCATTGCAGGCCACTAAGGCTGCCTGTACTCAGTCATCTGATACAGATGTGCAAGCATTGCAGGCCACTAAGGCTGCCTGTACTCAGTCATCTGACTACAGATGTGCAAGCATTGCAGGTCACTAAGGCTGCCTGTACTCAGTCATCTGATACAGATGTGCAAGCATTGCAGGTCACTAAGGCTGCCTGTACTCAGTCATCTGACTACAGATGTGCAAGCATTGCAGGTCACTAAGGCTGCCTGTACTCAGTCATCTGATACAGATGTGCAAGCATTGCAGGTCACTAAGGCTGCCTGTACTCAGTCATCTGATACAGATGTGCAAGCATTGCAGGTCACTAAGGCTACCTGTACTCCGTCATCTGATACAGATGTGCAAGCATTGCAGGTCACTAAGGCTACCTGTACTCAGTCATCTGATACAGATGTGCAAGCATTGCAGGTCACTAAGGCTGCCTGCACTCCGTCATCTGACTACAGATGTGCAAGCATTGCAGGTCACTAAGGCTGCCTGTACTCAGTCATCTGACTACAGATGTGCAAGCATTGCAGGCCACTAAGGCTGCCTGTACTCAGTCATCTGACTACAGATGTGCAAGCATTGCAGGTCACTAAGGCTGCCTGCACTCCGTCATCTGACTACAGATGTGCAAGCATTGCAGGTCACTAAGGCTGCCTGTACTCAGTCATCTGACTACAGATGTGCAAGCATTGCAGGCCACTAAGGCTGCCTGTACTCAGTCATCTGACTACAGATGTGCAAGCATTGCAGGTCACTAAGGCTGCCTGTACTCCGTCATCTGACTACAGATGTGCAAGCATTGCAGGTCACTAAGGCTGCCTGTACTCAGTCATCTGATACAGATGTGCAAGCATTGCAGGTCACTAAGGCTGCCTGTACTCCGTCATCTGACTACAGATGTGCAAGCATTGCAGGTAACTAAGGCTGCCTGTACTCCGTCATCTGATACAGATGTGCAAGCATTGCAGGTCACTAAGGCTGCCTGTACTCAGTCATCTGATACAGATGTGCAAGCATTGCAGGTCACTAAGGCTACCTGTACTCAGTCATCTGATACAGATGTGCAAGCATTGCAGGCCACTAAGGCTGCCTGTACTCAGTCATCTGATACAGATGTGCAAGCATTGCAGGTCACTAAGGCTACCTGCACTCCGTCATCTGACTACAGATGTGCAAGCATTGCAGGTCACTAAGGCTACCTGTACTCAGTCATCTGATACAGATGTGCAAGCATTGCAGGTCACTAAGGCTGCCTGTACTCCGTCATCTGATACAGATGTGCAAGCATTGCAGGCCACTAAGGCTGCCTGTACTCAGTCATCTGATACAGATGTGCAAGCATTGCAGGTCACTAAGGCTGCCTGTACTCCGTCATCTGACTACAGATGTGCAAGCATTGCAGGCCACTAAGGCTACCTGTACTCAGTCATCTGATACAGATGTGCAACCATTGCAGGTCACTAAGGCTACCTGTACTCAGTCATCTGATACAGATGTGCAACCATTGCAGGTCACTAAGGCTACCTGTACTCAGTCATCTGATACAGATGTGCAAGCATTGCAGGTCACTAAGGCTGCCTGTACTCCGTCATCTGATACAGATGTGCAAGCATTGCAGGTCACTAAGGCTGCCTGTACTCAGTCATCTGACTACAGATGTGCAAGCATTGCAGGTCACTAAGGCTGCCTGTACTCCGTCATCTGATACAGATGTGCAAGCATTGCAGGTCACTAAGGCTACCCGTACTCCGTCATCTGATACAGATGTGCAAGCATTGCAGGTCACTAAGGCTGCCTGTACTCAGTCATCTGATACAGATGTGCAACCATTGCAGGTCACTAAGGCTGCCTGTACTCAGTCATCTGATACAGATGTGCAACCATTGCAGGTCACTAAGGCTGCCTGTACTCAGTCATCTGATACAGATGTGCAACCATTGCAGGTCACTAAGGCTGCCTGTACTCAGTCATCTGATACAGATGTGCAACCATTGCAGGTCACTAAGGCTGCCTGTACTCAGTCATCTGACTACAGATGTGCAAGCATTGCAGGTCACTAAGGCTGCCTGTACTCAGTCATCTGACTACAGATGTGCAAGCATTGCAGGTCACTAAGGCTGCCTGTACTCAGTCATCTGATACAGATGTGCAAGCATTGCAGGTCACTAAGGCTGCCTGTACTCAGTCATCTGATACAGATGTGCAAGCATTGCAGGTCACTAAGGCTGCCTGCACTCCGTCATCTGATACAGATGTGCAAGCATTGCAGGTCACTAAGGCTGCCTGTACTCCGTCATCTGATACAGATGTGCAAGCATTGCAGGTCACTAAGGCTGCCTGTACTCAGTCATCTGATACAGATGTGCAAGCATTGCAGGCCACTAAGGCTGCCTGTACTCCGTCATCTGACTACAGATGTGCAAGCATTGCAGGTCACTAAGGCTGCCTGTACTCAGTCATCTGACTACAGATGTGCAAGCATTGCAGGTCACTAAGGCTGCCTGTACTCAGTCATCTGATACAGATGTGCAAGCATTGCAGGTCACTAAGGCTGCCTGTACTCAGTCATCTGACTACAGATGTGCAAGCATTGCAGGTCACTAAGGCTGCCTGTACTCAGTCATCTGATACAGATGTGCAAGCATTGCAGGTCACTAAGGCTACCTGCACTCCGTCATCTGATACAGATGTGCAAGCATTGCAGGTCACTAAGGCTACCTGTACTCAGTCATCTGATACAGATGTGCAAGCATTGCAGGTCACTAAGGCTGCCTGTACTCCGTCATCTGACTACAGATGTGCAAGCATTGCAGGTCACTAAGGCTGCCTGTACTCAGTCATCTGACTACAGATGTGCAAGCATTGCAGGCCACTAAGGCTGCCTGTACTCCGTCATCTGACTACAGATGTGCAAGCATTGCAGGTCACTAAGGCTGCCTGTACTCAGTCATCTGATACAGATGTGCAAGCATTGCAGGTCACTAAGGCTGCCTGCACTCCGTCATCTGACTACAGATGTGCAAGCATTGCAGGTCACTAAGGCTACCTGTACTCAGTCATCTGATACAGATGTGCAAGCATTGCAGGTCACTAAGGCTGCCTGTACTCCGTCATCTGACTACAGATGTGCAAGCATTGCAGGTCACTAAGGCTGCCTGTACTCAGTCATCTGATACAGATGTGCAAGCATTGCAGGCCACTAAGGCTGCCTGTACTCAGTCATCTGATACAGATGTGCAAGCATTGCAGGTCACTAAGGCTGCCTGTACTCAGTCATCTGATACAGATGTGCAACCATTGCAGGTCACTAAGGCTACCTGTACTCAGTCATCTGATACAGATGTGCAAGCATTGCAGGTCACTAAGGCTGCCTGTACTCCGTCATCTGATACAGATGTGCAAGCATTGCAGGTCACTAAGGCTGCCTGTACTCAGTCATCTGATACAGATGTGCAAGCATTGCAGGTCACTAAGGCTACCTGTACTCAGTCATCTGATACAGATGTGCAAGCATTGCAGGCCACTAAGGCTGCCTGTACTCAGTCATCTGATACAGATGTGCAAGCATTGCAGGTCACTAAGGCTACCTGCACTCCGTCATCTGACTACAGATGTGCAAGCATTGCAGGTCACTAAGGCTACCTGTACTCAGTCATCTGATACAGATGTGCAAGCATTGCAGGCCACTAAGGCTACCTGTACTCCGTCATCTGATACAGATGTGCAAGCATTGCAGGTCACTAAGGCTACCTGTACTCAGTCATCTGATACAGATGTGCAAGCATTGCAGGTCACTAAGGCTACCTGTACTCCGTCATCTGATACAGATGTGCAAGCATTGCAGGCCACTAAGGCTGCCTGTACTCAGTCATCTGATACAGATGTGCAAGCATTGCAGGTCACTAAGGCTGCCTGTACTCCGTCATCTGACTACAGATGTGCAAGCATTGCAGGCCACTAAGGCTACCTGTACTCAGTCATCTGATACAGATGTGCAACCATTGCAGGTCACTAAGGCTACCTGTACTCAGTCATCTGATACAGATGTGCAACCATTGCAGGTCACTAAGGCTACCTGTACTCAGTCATCTGATACAGATGTGCAAGCATTGCAGGTCACTAAGGCTGCCTGTACTCCGTCATCTGATACAGATGTGCAAGCATTGCAGGTCACTAAGGCTGCCTGTACTCAGTCATCTGACTACAGATGTGCAAGCATTGCAGGTCACTAAGGCTGCCTGTACTCCGTCATCTGATACAGATGTGCAAGCATTGCAGGTCACTAAGGCTACCCGTACTCCGTCATCTGATACAGATGTGCAAGCATTGCAGGTCACTAAGGCTGCCTGTACTCAGTCATCTGATACAGATGTGCAACCATTGCAGGTCACTAAGGCTGCCTGTACTCAGTCATCTGATACAGATGTGCAACCATTGCAGGTCACTAAGGCTGCCTGTACTCAGTCATCTGATACAGATGTGCAACCATTGCAGGTCACTAAGGCTGCCTGTACTCAGTCATCTGATACAGATGTGCAACCATTGCAGGTCACTAAGGCTGCCTGTACTCAGTCATCTGACTACAGATGTGCAAGCATTGCAGGTCACTAAGGCTGCCTGTACTCAGTCATCTGACTACAGATGTGCAAGCATTGCAGGTCACTAAGGCTGCCTGTACTCAGTCATCTGATACAGATGTGCAAGCATTGCAGGTCACTAGGGCTGCCTGTACTCAGTCATCTGATACAGATGTGCAAGCATTGCAGGTCACTAAGGCTGCCTGCACTCCGTCATCTGATACAGATGTGCAAGCATTGCAGGTCACTAAGGCTACCTGTACTCCGTCATCTGATACAGATGTGCAAGCATTGCAGGTCACTAAGGCTGCCTGTACTCAGTCATCTGATACAGATGTGCAAGCATTTCAGGCCACTAAGGCTGCCTGTACTCCGTCATCTGACTACAGATGTGCAAGCATTGCAGGTCACTAAGGCTGCCTGTACTCAGTCATCTGACTACAGATGTGCAAGCATTGCAGGTCACTAAGGCTGCCTGTACTCAGTCATCTGATACAGATGTGCAAGCATTGCAGGTCACTAAGGCTGCCTGTACTCAGTCATCTGACTACAGATGTGCAAGCATTGCAGGTCACTAAGGCTGCCTGTACTCAGTCATCTGATACAGATGTGCAAGCATTGCAGGTCACTAAGGCTACCTGCACTCCGTCATCTGATACAGATGTGCAAGCATTGCAGGTCACTAAGGCTACCTGTACTCAGTCATCTGATACAGATGTGCAAGCATTGCAGGTCACTAAGGCTGCCTGTACTCCGTCATCTGACTACAGATGTGCAAGCATTGCAGGTCACTAAGGCTGCCTGTACTCAGTCATCTGACTACAGATGTGCAAGCATTGCAGGCCACTAAGGCTGCCTGTACTCCGTCATCTGACTACAGATGTGCAAGCATTGCAGGTCACTAAGGCTGCCTGTACTCAGTCATCTGATACAGATGTGCAAGCATTGCAGGTCACTAAGGCTGCCTGCACTCCGTCATCTGACTACAGATGTGCAAGCATTGCAGGTCACTAAGGCTACCTGTACTCAGTCATCTGATACAGATGTGCAAGCATTGCAGGTCACTAAGGCTGCCTGTACTCCGTCATCTGACTACAGATGTGCAAGCATTGCAGGTCACTAAGGCTGCCTGTACTCAGTCATCTGATACAGATGTGCAAGCATTGCAGGCCACTAAGGCTGCCTGTACTCAGTCATCTGATACAGATGTGCAAGCATTGCAGGTCACTAAGGCTGCCTGTACTCAGTCATCTGATACAGATGTGCAAGCATTGCAGGCCACTAAGGCTGCCTGTACTCAGTCATCTGATACAGATGTGCAAGCATTGCAGGTCACTAAGGCTGCCTGTACTCAGTCATCTGACTACAGATGTGCAAGCATTGCAGGTCACTAAGGCTGCCTGTACTCCGTCATCTGACTACAGATGTGCAAGCATTGCAGGTCACTAAGGCTACCTGTACTCAGTCATCTGACTACAGATGTGCAAGCATTGCAGGTCACTAAGGCTACCTGTACTCAGTCATCTGATACAGATGTGCAAGCATTGCAGGTCACTAAGGCTGCCTGTACTCCGTCATCTGACTACAGATGTGCAAGCATTGCAGGTCACTAAGGCTGCCTGTACTCAGTCATCTGATACAGATGTGCAAGCATTGCAGGTCACTAAGGCTGCCTGTACTCAGTCATCTGACTACAGATGTGCAAGCATTGCAGGACACTAAGGCTACCTGTACTCAGTCATCTGATACAGATGTGCAAGCATTGCAGGTCACTAAGGCTACCTGCACTCCGTCATCTGACTACAGATGTGCAAGCATTGCAGGTCACTAAGGCTGCCTGTACTCAGTCATCTGATACAGATGTGCAAGCATTGCAGGCCACTAAGGCTGCCTGTACTCCGTCATCTGACTACAGATGTGCAAGCATTGCAGGTAACTAAGGCTGCCTGTACTCAGTCATCTGATACAGATGTGCAAGCATTGCAGGTCACTAAGGCTGCCTGTACTCCGTCATCTGATACAGATGTGCAAGCATTGCAGGTCACTAAGGCTGCCTGTACTCAGTCATCTGATACAGATGTGCAACCATTGCAGGTCACTAAGGCTGCCTGTACTCAGTCATCTGATACAGATGTGCAACCATTGCAGGTCACTAAGGCTGCCTGTACTCAGTCATCTGACTACAGATGTGCAAGCATTGCAGGTCACTAAGGCTGCCTGTACTCAGTCATCTGACTACAGATGTGCAAGCATTGCAGGTCACTAAGGCTGCCTGTACTCAGTCATCTGATACAGATGTGCAAGCATTGCAGGTCACTAAGGCTGCCTGTACTCAGTCATCTGATACAGATGTGCAAGCATTGCAGGTCACTAAGGCTGCCTGCACTCCGTCATCTGATACAGATGTGCAAGCATTGCAGGTCACTAAGGCTACCTGTACTCCGTCATCTGATACAGATGTGCAAGCATTGCAGGTCACTAAGGCTACCTGTACTCCGTCATCTGATACAGATGTGCAAGCATTGCAGGTCACTAAGGCTGCCTGTACTCCGTCATCTGATACAGATGTGCAAGCATTGCAGGTCACTAAGGCTGCCTGTACTCAGTCATCTGATACAGATGTGCAAGCATTGCAGGCCACTAAGGCTGCCTGTACTCCGTCTCTGACTACAGATGTGCAAGCATTGCAGGTCACTAAGGCTGCCTGTACTCAGTCATCTGACTACAGATGTGCAAGCATTGCAGGTCACTAAGGCTGCCTGTACTCCGTCATCTGATACAGATGTGCAAGCATTGCAGGTCACTAAGGCTGCCTGTACTCAGTCATCTGACTACAGATGTGCAAGCATTGCAGGTCACTAAGGCTGCCTGTACTCAGTCATCTGATACAGATGTGCAAGCATTGCAGGTCACTAAGGCTACCTGCACTCCGTCATCTGATACAGATGTGCAAGCATTGCAGGTCACTAAGGCTACCTGTACTCAGTCATCTGATACAGATGTGCAAGCATTGCAGGTCACTAAGGCTGCCTGTACTCCGTCATCTGACTACAGATGTGCAAGCATTGCAGGTCACTAAGGCTGCCTGTACTCAGTCATCTGATACAGATGTGCAAGCATTGCAGGCCACTAAGGCTACCTGTACTCAGTCATCTGATACAGATGTGCAAGCATTGCAGGTCACTAAGGCTGCCTGTACTCAGTCATCTGACTACAGATGTGCAAGCATTGCAGGCCACTAAGGCTGCCTGTACTCCGTCATCTGACTACAGATGTGCAAGCATTGCAGGTCACTAAGGCTGCCTGTACTCAGTCATCTGATACAGATGTGCAAGCATTGCAGGTCACTAAGGCTGCCTGCACTCCGTCATCTGACTACAGATGTGCAAGCATTGCAGGTCACTAAGGCTACCTGTACTCAGTCATCTGATACAGATGTGCAAGCATTGCAGGTCACTAAGGCTGCCTGTACTCCGTCATCTGACTACAGATGTGCAAGCATTGCAGGTCACTAAGGCTGCCTGTACTCAGTCATCTGATACAGATGTGCAAGCATTGCAGGCCACTAAGGCTGCCTGTACTCAGTCATCTGATACAGATGTGCAAGCATTGCAGGTCACTAAGGCTGCCTGTACTCAGTCATCTGATACAGATGTGCAAGCATTGCAGGCCACTAAGGCTGCCTGTACTCAGTCATCTGATACAGATGTGCAAGCATTGCAGGTCACTAAGGCTGCCTGTACTCAGTCATCTGACTACAGATGTGCAAGCATTGCAGGTCACTAAGGCTGCCTGTACTCCGTCATCTGACTACAGATGTGCAAGCATTGCAGGTAACTAAGGCTGCCTGTACTCAGTCATCTGATACAGATGTGCAAGCATTGCAGGTCACTAAGGCTGCCTGTACTCCGTCATCTGATACAGATGTGCAAGCATTGCAGGTCACTAAGGCTACCTGTACTCAGTCATCTGATACAGATGTGCAAGCATTGCAGGTCACTAAGGCTACCTGTACTCAGTCATCTGATACAGATGTGCAAGCATTGCAGGTCACTAAGGCTGCCTGTACTCCGTCATCTGATACAGATGTGCAAGCATTGCAGGTCACTAAGGCTGCCTGTACTCAGTCATCTGACTACAGATGTGCAAGCATTGCAGGCCACTAAGGCTGCCTGTACTCAGTCATCTGATACAGATGTGCAAGCATTGCAGGTCACTAAGGCTGCCTGTACTCAGTCATCTGACTACAGATGTGCAAGCATTGCAGGCCACTAAGGCTGCCTGTACTCAGTCATCTGATACAGATGTGCAAGCATTGCAGGTCACTAAGGCTGCCTGTACTCAGTCATCTGACTACAGATGTGCAAGCATTGCAGGCCACTAAGGCTGCCTGTACTCCGTCATCTGACTACAGATGTGCAAGCATTGCAGGTCACTAAGGCTGCCTGTACTCCGTCATCTGACTACAGATGTGCAAGCATTGCAGGTAACTAAGGCTGCCTGTACTCAGTCATCTGATACAGATGTGCAAGCATTGCAGGTCACTAAGGCTACCTGTACTCAGTCATCTGATACAGATGTGCAAGCATTGCAGGTCACTAAGGCTGCCTGTACTCAGTCATCTGACTACAGATGTGCAAGCATTGCAGGTCACTAAGGCTGCCTGTACTCAGTCATCTGACTACAGATGTGCAAGCATTGCAGGTAACTAAGGCTGCCTGTACTCCGTCATCTGACTACAGATGTGCAAGCATTGCAGGTCACTAAGGCTGCCTGTACTCAGTCATCTGACTACAGATGTGCAAGCATTGCAGGTAACTAAGGCTGCCTGTACTCCGTCATCTGACTACAGATGTGCAAGCATTGCAGGTAACTAAGGCTGCCTGTACTCCGTCATCTGATACAGATGTGCAAGCATTGCAGGCCACTAAGGCTGCCTGTACTCAGTCATCTGATACAGATGTGCAAGCATTGCAGGTCACTAAGGCTGCCTGTACTCAGTCATCTGACTACAGATGTGCAAGCATTGCAGGTCACTAAGGCTGCCTGTACTCAGTCATCTGACTACAGATGTGCAAGCATTGCAGGTCACTAAGGCTGCCTGTACTCCGTCATCTGACTACAGATGTGCAAGCATTGCAGGCCACTAAGGCTGCCTGTACTCAGTCATCTGATACAGATGTGCAAGCATTGCAGGTCACTAAGGCTGCCTGTACTCCGTCATCTGACTACAGATGTGCAAGCATTGCAGGTCACTAAGGCTGCCTGTACTCAGTCATCTGACTACAGATGTGCAAGCATTGCAGGTCACTAAGGCTGCCTGTACTCAGTCATCTGACTACAGATGTGCAAGCATTGCAGGTCACTAAGGCTGCCTGTACTCCGTCATCTGATACAGATGTGCAACCATTGCAGGTCACTAAGGCTGCCTGTACTCAGTCATCTGATACAGATGTGCAAGCATTGCAGGCCACTAAGGCTACCTGTACTCCGTCATCTGACTACAGATGTGCAAGCATTGCAGGTCACTAAGGCTACCTGCACTCCGTCATCTGATACAGATGTGCAAGCATTGCAGGTCACTAAGGCTACCTGCACTCCGTCATCTGATGCAGATGTGCAAGCATTGCAGGTCACTAAGGCTACCTGTACTCAGTCATCTGATACAGATGTGCAAGCATTGCAGGTCACTAAGGCTGCCTGTACTCAGTCATCTGATACAGATGTGCAAGCATTGCAGGTCACTAAGGCTACCTGTACTCAGTCATCTGATACAGATGTGCAAGCATTGCAGGTCACTAAGGTTGCCTGTACTCCGTCATCTGATACAGATGTGCAAGCATTGCAGGTCACTAAGGCTGCCTGTACTCAGTCATCTGACTACAGATGTGCAAGCATTGCAGGTCACTAAGGCTGCCTGTACTCAGTCATCTGATACAGATGTGCAAGCATTGCAGGTAACTAAGGCTGCCTGTACTCCGTCATCTGACTACAGATGTGCAAGCATTGCAGGTAACTAAGGCTGCCTGTACTCCGTCATCTGATACAGATGTGCAAGCATTGCAGGCCACTAAGGCTGCCTGTACTCAGTCATCTGATACAGATGTGCAAGCATTGCAGGTCACTAAGGCTGCCTGTACTCAGTCATCTGACTACAGATGTGCAAGCATTGCAGGTCACTAAGGCTGCCTGTACTCAGTCATCTGACTACAGATGTGCAAGCATTGCAGGTCACTAAGGCTGCCTGTACTCCGTCATCTGACTACAGATGTGCAAGCATTGCAGGCCACTAAGGCTGCCTGTACTCAGTCATCTGATACAGATGTGCAAGCATTGCAGGTCACTAAGGCTGCCTGTACTCCGTCATCTGACTACAGATGTGCAAGCATTGCAGGTCACTAAGGCTGCCTGTACTCAGTCATCTGACTACAGATGTGCAAGCATTGCAGGTCACTAAGGCTGCCTGTACTCCGTCATCTGATACAGATGTGCAAGCATTGCAGGTCACTAAGGCTACCTGCACTCCGTCATCTGATACAGATGTGCAAGCATTGCAGGCCACTAAGGCTGCCTGTACTCAGTCATCTGATACAGATGTGCAAGCATTGCAGGTCACTAAGGCTACCCGTACTCAGTCATCTGATACAGATGTGCAAGCATTGCAGGTCACTAAGGCTACCTGCACTCCGTCATCTGACTACGGATGTGCAAGCATTGCAGGCCACTAAGGCTGCCTGCACTCCGTCATCTGATACAGATGTGCAAGCATTGCAGGTCACTAAGGCTGCCTGTACTCCGTCATCTGATACAGATGTGCAAGCATTGCAGGTCACTAAGGCTGCCTGTACTCAGTCATCTGACTACAGATGTGCAAGCATTGCAGGTCACTAAGGCTACCTGTACTCAGTCATCTGATACAGATGTGCAAGCATTGCAGGTCACTAAGGCTGCCTGTACTCAGTCATCTGATACAGATGTGCAAGCATTGCAGGTCACTAAGGCTGCCTGTACTCAGTCATCTGATACAGATGTGCAAGCATTGCAGGTCACTAAGGCTGCCTGCACTCCGTCATCTGATACAGATGTGCAAGCATTGCAGGCCACTAAGGCTACCTGTACTCCGTCATCTGATACAGATGTGCAAGCATTGCAGGTCACTAAGGCTGCCTGTACTCAGTCATCTGATACAGATGGGAGCAAACCATTAACCTAAGAGATAGACGAACAGTTTCTAAACAAAATATGTAGATCTCGTTAAATACACCATTTACATTATATGCATTCTTTTTCGTAAAATTGACCATTTTTGACATGTTGCTTGTTATTTGTTTCAGTTTTAAAATATCTGAACTTTTCACATACGGGAATTTATGAACTACTGCCAATGCAAAGAAACAGATTTCCTCCACATGGCAACCAGCTTTTAAAAGTTTTAACTATGGGTTTAGCCTAGTGTACTATCTACTAGAAATTAAGTAATCAGGCCGTTACTTCTAATACTTATGTTAATTATCGTGAAGTAGATTTTAACAATAATTTGTTACAGAGATGTAGAGAAAGTAATATGAATGCAACACATCAGATTTTTGTTTTTGATTTACTACTTTCAAAGACACACGGGGCTTTCTCTAAAAAGGTTTTTCTTACATTTAGAGGTTCTCATAACTTGAAATTCAGTAGAATATCGGTATACAATACCTCTGCTGTCTACACGTAGTACAGAAAGTAAAAACTGACAAGTGGTTGGTTAATAAAATCCACAAACATTTCCACAAGGACATCTCAAAAGAATTCTGTCGTGCAGAATTACAGAACAATAAACCAACCAACTCATTTGAGATTTTTTAAAAATAAATAACAAGGTATAAAAACCTACAAATGCTTTCACGGTATATTTTCATCTCTTGTTTTCCCCATCAGACGATTTTTGCCATGCATGTTTAATTTAATTTGCCGCTTGAGAGCATCTTACCTGACTGAACAGAACCAGTGAACTACGTTTTTCACTGGAGTGCTTTTCAAACACTCATATTTTCTAACAGAGTGGACGCCAGCACATTTTACTGATTGTCTTTACTTGAGATCATATTCTATGTAATTATGTTTCGTATTTGAGTTACATCTATTTGAATTCTGATGCAGCAAGTGTCCACCTGGGTAGTGTGTCTGCTTCACATTCAACAGGTCGCGAGTTCGAATCTTGCTTAGGGTGAGTTATTCGGATAAGATTTTTTTCGGGGTTTCCCTTATCCTGAGAAGACGAATGCCCATGGACCCGATTTCATTTGAGCATCATTTCATCAAATTTATTCATCGCCCGATATGTTCAACCAGGTTAAAGGATGTCAAGAAGAAGAAGAAGAAGAAGAACTGGATAGGTAATAACTGAACCCAAATTCTATCAAACCCAGTGGACGATGCTGGATTTTTTTCGGGTGTAAAAATCCTTAGCATGACTTTTCTCGGAAGGGAATTAAAGCCGTTGGTCCCGTGTCGTAGATTTACGGCTCGCAAAAGAACCTCAAGCCTGATGGATAGAGCCCTGAACTCTTTCACGCCCAGTATAGAATGGGACGCTGAGAACCACAGCAGTTAAAGAACTTCAAGCCTGATAGAGAGGCCTCTGAGCAAAATTAAGCGGTCTTTCACGCCCAGTATAGAATGGGACGCTGAGAACCAAGCAGTTAAAGAACTTCAAGCCTGTTAGAGAGGCCTCTGAGCAAAATTAAGCGGTCTTTCACGCCCAGTATAGAATGGGACGCTGAGAACCAAGCAGTTAAAGAACTTCAAGCCTGATAGAGAGGCCTCTGAGCAAAATTAAGCGGTCTTTCACACCCAGTATAGAATGGGACGCTGAGAACCACAGCAGTTAAAGAACTTCAAGCCTGTTAGAGAGGCCTCTGAGCAAAATTAAGCGGTCTTTCACGCCCAGTATAGAATGGGACGCTGAGAACCAAGCAGTTAAAGAACTTCAAGCCTGATAGAGAGGCCTCTGAGCAAAATTAAGCGGTCTTTCACGCCCAGTATAGAATGGGACGCTGAGAACCAAGCAGTTAAAGAACTTCAAGCCTGATAGAGAGGCCTCTGAGCAAAATTAAGCGGTCTTTCACGCCCAGTATAGAATGGGACGCTGAGAACCACAGCAGTTAAAGAGCGTCCATAAATAACACGCCATTTATCAATTACCCAAATTCTACACGCCATGGGTTATAATTAGAAGGCTATCCTTTGGCGCACTATCCAATAGTCGATTAACTATCAGTTACTCGAGGTCGAGTGGCCAGACCGCTCGCCTTCCATCTAAGCGGCCCGGGTTCGATCCCAAGCGCCCACATGAGGGATTTGTACAGGGGAGGAGATCGTGGGTTTGAGTCCCAGATTTTGCGCGGGTGTTTGTAGATTGTTTATGTGTAAGCAAAACGAAAACGGTAAATAAATCTGTCAACAAAGAGGAAGTTGGAATCTAGAGGCGGGGTGAAACACTACGGCGCCGAGTCTTAACAAAACTCCGGAAATATATTTATAATATAAAAACGGCGTCCCGGCGGCTTTTCTCCGGGCCCTCCGGTTTCCCCCGGCACTCATTCCACCATTCCTCCATCATTTGTAGTTGAGGACATTGGGCTCTCTCTTCCACTCTACCAGGCAATACATTAAATGTAATACAGCAATGATTCAATGAGTAACGGAAAAAAAAAAAAAAATTCTATACAAGCAAATAAAACAAATATATAAAGGTGCAACAGATATACTGAAATGAAAACACAAAAAACTGTAAATAAAAGTATTTTAAGTGAAATATTGAAGTAGGTTGAAACACAAATTACTTCCCAGCACATATAATAATAATAATAATAATAATAATAATAATAATAATAATAATAATAATAATCACCTTTGCTATCAACCATTCACTTGCATTTCATAAGATGCACTTCCTCACCATCATGCACGGGCCAGGTTCTCCATTCTGTTGTTTCTTGCCGTTGGCTCCCCGACAGACTTCTGACCTCTAGACATCCGCTTGTAAGTCCTAGGGGAGTGTCAGTCCTACATATGATCCACTTCCTCACACTCGTGCCTGGCTACGGGCCAGGTTCTCCATTCTGTGGTGTCGTGAAGTTGGCTCCCCGACAGACTTCTACCTCTAGACATCCGCTTGTACGTCCTAGGGGAGTGTCAGTCCTACATATGATCCACTTCCTCACACTCGTGCCTGGCTACGGGCCAGGTTCTCCATTCTGTGGTTTCGTGCCGTTGGCTCCCCGACAGACATCTGACCCCTAGACATCCGCTTGTAAGTCCTACATATGATCCACTTCCTCACACTCGTGCCTGGCTACGGGTCAGGTTCTCCATTCTGTTGTTTCGTGCCGTTGGCTCCCCGACAGACTTCTGACCCCTAGACATCCGCTTGTAAGTCCTAGGGGAGTGTCAGTTCTACATATGATCCACTTCCTCACACTCGTGTCTGGCTACGGGCCAGGTTCTCCATTCTGTGGTGTCGTGAAGTTGGCTCCCTGACAGGCTTCTGACCCCAGGGTTTTCCCTATGTTAAGGGACAATGGGGTTGAAATTTCAAATGTTTATATTTGTGAGAAAGAAATTAAAGTGGACGACAGTACATGTAATTACGTTTGGTATTGAGTCTTGATGCAACAAGTGTCAAAGACATGGTTATATCTAGAACAGAGACGGGGCGCTATCCGATTGATCAATTACCACGCAACTATCAGTTATTCCATTGTTACTCGGTTTTAACCCTTAATTACAACAAACATGATTAATATAATATCTTGTGGATTTCTCGCTTTCTCTACACGTACTATGTACATAGTATATAGAGGAGGTCTTATAATGCATCCAAAATTCGATACAGAGTTTTCACCGGAAATACATGTTTTGAGACCCCCTGATTAAAAAAAATGTCCCTGTGTGTGTGTGTCTGTGTCCGTGGGCAGCACAGCTCAAATACGAAAAGACCGTTAAACACCAAACTTTGTATTTAGATTTGGTATCTTCTAAGGATGCACGAAGATTTTCAAGAAAATCCCCCCACCCCGATATACCCTTTACATGCACATGTTTTTCGAAAATTTTGATTTTCTTAAAAATGGCTCTAACGATTTTGATTAAAATTTCGTATATTAAAGGTATTTACCTGACAAAATGTATATCTTGAATGTTCTGGGAATATCCGTATTCTGGATGAATTTTACGGAATTTTGAATAACTGCTAAACCGTAAGAGATGGACAAAAACTTACTTCAGAAAAATGTAGAACACGCTAAAACACAAAATTTATGTTAGATAAATTTTTCCGCGGAGTTGAACGTTTTTAAGATATTCCTTGTCTTTGGTTTCAGCTTTAAAAACATACTTTACTCATCCAGGAATTTGTAAACTTCTGTTCATACAAACAAAGGAACTTCAGCCATATAGCAACCAGCTTTTGACTATCACTTTAACCTATGGTGTTCCCTTAGTTCCCTTCTACTTACAAAGTAGCAAGTAATAAGACTACTTCTAATTTTTTTCTCGATTAGATGAAGTAAATAGAATAATTTGTTGCAGACATGTAGAGAAAGTCATGTGAATGGAACACATCAGA
This sequence comes from Hymenopus coronatus, assembly GCA_030762935.1. Classification (NCBI taxonomy): domain Eukaryota; kingdom Metazoa; phylum Arthropoda; class Insecta; order Mantodea; family Hymenopodidae; genus Hymenopus; species Hymenopus coronatus. The sequence goes on from CM060894.1 coordinate 5,045,638, forward strand.
TTTTTTTATCTCTGTATTTACAAGCAAATAGGAAAGACATTTTCATTGAAATTTGGATTGAAGAGCAGACTTCTACGGTCAGTTCCATGAAAGAGACGTGGAACTACGCCGGTGACCCAGAAACAGCGCCCTGGCTATGCATTAACAACGGAACTACGTTTAAGGAACGCAAGAAGTCAAGGGTCAGGTGATATTCAGACGGGTAATGTCTGCCCTCAAGAATAGAGCTGATTTTTTTTTTTTTGGCGACGCTAGCAGCTTCGCTCCTGGAAATAAAAGTTTACGACGGCGAAGATTCTGCGCGCCCGCCTTCCAGCAGAGAAATAATCACGGGGACCTCTTTTTTATATGTTTGAGAGAATAAAAACATGAAGGAAAGTTCCATCTCGCGGGGGATATCTGAACTAGAGAGATCAAGGAGTAATGGAATCATGGAACCCACATAATCCCTCATTATTGATTGCCTTGTAAAAACTTCCTTCTGTTATATACAGACATTTCGCTTCCTTTGCTAGGGTCGGCTGATAAGTCCAAGGCCTCTCAATGAAAATCGCATTAAAAAAAAGTTTGTGCAAATAATCTCCAGAAAGGCTAATACATTTGTCATATCAGTGTTCCAATTAAACCTCTGTAGTGCGATTTATCAAGGTGCTCAAAATAGCTGTTTACCGCATCAATGACCTCCTCGTTGCAGTGAAATTTTCGTCCTCCAAGACATTTTTTGAGGTTTGGGAACAGGTGGTAGTCACTGGGTGGTAGATCTGGCGAATAGGGTGGATGTTCAAGCAATTCTAACTTTAATTCACACATTTTTACTTTCTCTATACGCACTATGTACATAGTGTATAGAGAAGGTATTGCACTCCACCCAAAAATTCGATTGCGAGATTTCCCCGGAAATATATGTTTTAGGGTCCCTAATATGCAAAAAAAAAAAAAAAACATTTTCATAAATAGGTCCGCGCGCGCGCGCGCGTGTGTGTGTGTGTGTGTGTCTGTGAACACGATAACTCAAAAACGAAAAATCGGTAAAATACCAAACTTGGTATTTTAGTTTAGTATCTTCCAGGGATGCGATACGAAGATTTCGAGAAAAATCCCCCCACCCCAACTACCCTTTACATGGAACTTTTTTCGAAAAGTTTGATTTTCTCAAAAATGGCTCTAACGATTTAGATTAAAATTTCGTATATTAAAGACATTTACCTGACAAATAAAAGGTATATCTTGAATTTTCTGGGAATAGCCTCTGAAGAGTAGTTTATTCTGGATTAATTTTACTGAATTTTGAATAACTGCTAAACCGTAAGAGATGGACAAAAACTTACTACACAAAAAATGTAGAGCACGTTAAAACACACAATTTATGATAAGTACATTTTTTTTCGTGGAGTTCGTCGTTTTTGTGACATTCCTTATTTTTGGTTTTTGCTATGAAAAACTTATACTTTTCTCATACAGGAATTGTCAACTCCTATCCATATAAACAAAGGAACTTCATTGGCATAGCAACCAGCTTTTGACTATCACTTTAACCTATGCTACTCCCTTATTTCGCTTCTACTTACAAGGAAGCAAGTAATAAGACTATTTCTGCTCATTTTTTCTGATTAGCATAAAGTAAATAGAAGTATAAGCTTTTTAAGAATAAATTGTTGCAGGGATATAGAGAAAGTCATGTGAATGGTACACATCAGATTTTTCCCATTGCAATGACTGAACGATGGGCCGGAGCATTGTGGTGAAGAAACAAGTTTTTCTTTTTCTTGTCAAATGAGGTCTTTTCACCTCATCACTCTAATATACTCAACTACACTGAAATAATTTGCGAGATTGTGCACGTGACTGATATAAGTAGCTCGAGATGGTTTACATGGTCCACGGATAAACATAACGTTAAACGTGTGGGTATCAGGTGCTGATAAGTCGGTGTTAAAGCAAAGCAGGTTGAAAAAATGTCTTTAAAACTGCTGCCCCCCGAGTATAGAAATATCGATTTTTAGCAGCTCGTTACTAGCGTTCCCAAGATTTAATGTCGCAAAAATATGTAAAATTTTAAACTAATCATTTGACAGTGCGACACTGAGCATTCATTAACTACGTTCTTGAGTTATGTAGCCTACTCTGGAGGCGCCTTTTCAACTGTGTACCGCGGGAAGCTGCTATCCTAAACGTCATGAGTTCGAATCCTGTCATAGAGTAAATGTTTTTTATTATTATTTTTTTCATTGCAGACGAAGTGCTGCGATACGTTGCGTACTGGCACTTCAGAAACTTAAAGCCGTTACTTCGAAACAGGCCATAAGTCTCCTTTCTCAAATTAATTATTTAAGTAATCTACATATTGTGGGACAATATTTCGGTATAGTTCATTAACATACTGTGTATGTGTTCAGCAATAAAAGCATTACAAACAGACCAGACAGCGAATCTCAGGAGCGAACAGAACGTTAATTTGGAATCACTTTTGTACCGTAAGAGATAGTCACAAAACATATTATGCTAAAGTACATACATGTTAAACGCAGTTTTACTTTCTCTAGTAGTATGTACAATGTAAGTATAAGGTAGAGAAAGTATTGTATTCCACCTACCGGACAACAGTTTCCATTCCACAAATTTCATTTCAGCGGTAACATGTTTTGAGAGCTCCTGAATCCAAACAAGGCACTTTTAGAAAAACGTCAGTATATGTGTATCTGTAGAGCACATAATCCAAAAGCGAGGAGTGCGTAAAATACCAAACTGTGCGTTTAAGCTTAGCACCTTTCAAAGATGAAGAGTTTCAAGGAAAACCGCCACCTCAAACTACCCTGTACTTCGAAAAATACTACAAAATGTGGCTTTCTTAAAAATGGCTGTAACAGTTTTGAATAAAATGCCATATATTACAGATATTTACCTGACAAATAAAATGTATATCTTGAATTTTCTGGGAATAGCCTCTGAAGACCTCATTATTCCGGATGAATGTTTCTGTATTTTGTATAACTGGTAAACCGTAAGACAGAAATAAACTTACCTTAACAAATGTAGATCTCGTTGAAACACACAATTTATGTGATACAAACTGTTTTCGTGGAGTTAAGGATATTCCTTGTTATTGGTTTCATTTTAAAATACCTATACATATATTTCTTTCGTCTTTCTTTTGTTTTACTCCAGGCCATGCAAAGAAGCGAATTTCAACAATCGTATTAAGACAGCTTCTAATACCTTTGACTATCGCTTATGTGGTACAGAAAGAAGAATAATCTTGTGTAAGGAGTTTATTTGTTAAACAGGTAGAGTGAATGAGTCTGTTCCCCTCTCCGCCGCGCTCGCCCCACTTGTTTCAGAGATTTATAATCACAGACTTATGAACCAGTTTTCCCAATGGGAAACCATGTTAACGTATTTCTATCTTCTTTTTCACACCCACAGCCACAATGTTCATTTATCAAGCTATTATTCGACCCGTGACGCACTATGTACACAGTGTATAGAGAAGCGATTGTAAAATTCGATATCGACATTTCCCTGCAAATATAAGCTTTGGAAACCCTTGATAAAAAAAAAAAAAAGCATTTTTAGAAGAAGTGTGTGTGTGTGTGTGTGTGTGTGTGTGTGTGTGTGTGAGCAGCATAGCTCAAAAACGACAAGTCCATTAAATACCAAACTTGATATTTTAGTTCAGTATCTTCCAAGGATGCGACACGAAGATATTCAAGAACCCCCCCACCCCCGCTCTAAACCACCGTTTACATGGAAAACAATTTCGAAAGTTTTTATTTTCTCAAAAATGGCTAACGATTTTCATTAAAATCTCTTATATTTAAGATATTTGCGTAACAAAATGTGTATCTTGAATTTTCTGGGAATAGTCTCCAAACACCTTTATTCTGAATCAATTTTATTTTTGAATTTTGCATAACTGGTAAGCCGTAGACAAAAACTTACTCTACAAAAAACGTACTTCTTGTTAAAACTAACAAATTTATATCATATAGATTTTTTCCGTTGAGTTGACCGTTTTCGAGATATTCCTTGTTATTAGTTTCAGATTTAAAATACTTAAAACGTTTCTTATACAGGAAGTTGTCAATGCCTAGCCACAGAAAGAAACGGATTTCAATCACATAGCAACCACATTTTTAAACATTTGACTATCACTTTATCCTAGTGTATTCCCTTCTACTTACAAGGAAGCAAGTAATAACACATTTTTGTTAATGTTTATTTCGACTAGCGTGAAGTGGACAGAAGAATAAGCCTATTAGCAATAATTTGTTTCAGATGTGTGGAGAAAGTCATGTGAATGGAATACTTCAGATTTTTTTTTACTCTTAGATATTCAAACTCAACACAGGGCAGCAAGTTTAATGCTTCTTTATGTTATCAATAATGGTGTATTTACGATAATTAACACGCCACTGATTAAAACCAGGTTTAATGCGCTTTAAAATAAGCTTTCAAAAACACACAATAGGTTATTTTATAGTAATACCTAATCCTGTAATAAGTAGAGCTCAGTTTTGAATCCCGACGCGCATACAGTTACGAACACACAGAGCAGTCAGCAGTATAAAGAGATGGTAGTGGGGAAGTACGAGGCGGAGTCCCCGAAGGCTCTGTCTTATCACCCACTTTATTTAGCCTGTTCATGGTAGACTTCCCTACAGTGCAGGGCGTCAACATGGCCCAGTTTACTAATGACGTCCTGCTCTATCGCACTGACAGGAACATACTTAGAGCCTTCAACCCCCTACAGAGATACCTCCGTCTCGTCCAGGACTGGTGCAGACAGTGGCGGATGTATGTTAACCCGGGCAAAAGTCATGCTGTTCTGTTTACCACATACCCAAATTTTCTTATCAGGGTCAAAGGATAGAGTTGCAAAATTCCATTCGATACCCAGCCGTCACTCTTCATAAGGGCCTAACTTTTCGTGAACACGTCCAAGGAGCGTTGAACAGAGCTAGGGGTGGGTGGCCTCCATGTACCCTATTCAGGCCTCCCAAATGCCGGTGTACTTAAAGTTACGTCTTTTGAAAGCGCTCATAGTCCCCCTGATGCTCTAAGCCAGTGAAGTATGGGGCATGGCAGCAGACACCTTTAGTCAGTTTACCTTATTATTATTATTATTATTATTATTATTATTATTATTATTATTATTATTATTGTTGTTGTTGTTGTTATTTAACGTACAAATGTAATATCTCCCAATACGTGCAGAAAGTTAGCTTGAAGCAAGCATGAGGCAGAAGTCTTTGTTAAAGTAGAAAGTTAGTAAAAGTCACGTACTCCTTTATGTATTTGCGTGCAATAGAGTAACAAGTGACATTGAGTTGGGGGGAGTCTCTACTCTACCAGAAATAGGGTTTTCGTCATTGTATAAACGTGGTCACGAGGTGATTATAGTGCATTATAGATAACATGAACTGCATTATGGGACACATAGACGCAAGTTCGCGGGCTTTTTATCCAATAGGAATAAAACCACCACGATCCCATAATGCTGTTCCAGGGCAAACAGACCGTCATGCTCTTGTCGGGGTGATCCGCGACCTGTGTCACCAGAAGGGATTAGAACGACGCGAAGTTCTCTGATATATATTGCTAGTTGATATTGTAAAAGTGTAGGAAGTGTTAAGAGAAACAAGGTAACATGTCGTTAGTACGTAGCCAAAGGTGCTTGCCGCGATATCTCTGTGTGTTTCGCCACAAATAAATATAGTTCCTCAAGTTACAAAAATCTGATGTGTTCCACTCACATGCCTTTCTCTACATCTCTGCAACAAAGCTTAAGCTTCTATTTACTTCATGCTAATTGAGAAAAATAAGCAGAACTCGTCTTATTACTTCCTTCCTTGTAAGCAGAAGAGAAATAAGGGAGTATCATAGGTTAAAGTGGTAGACAAAAGCTGGTTGCCTTTGTTTGTATGGACAGCAGTTACAAATTCCTGTATGAGAAAAGTATAAATTTTTAAATCCGAAATAAATAACATGTAATATCTAAAAAGCGATCAACTCCAGGGAAAACATGTGTATGCCATAAATTGTGTGTTTTATCGTGATCTAAATTGTTGTGTAGTAAGTTTTTGTGTATCTCTTAAGGTTTACCAGTTATGCAAAATTCAATAAAAACATCCAGAATAAACATGTCGTCAGATGTTATTTCCAGAGAATTTAAGATATAAATTTTAATTCTCATAAGTATATTAAATATAAAAGATTTTAATCAAAATCGCTAGCCATTTTTTAGAAAATAGAAATTTTCGAAAAATGGTGCATGTAAAGAGTAGTTGGGCGTGGGGGAATTTTCTTTAAAATCTTCTTGTCGCATCCTTGGAAGATGCCAAACTAAAATACCAAGTTTGGTGTTTAACGGTATTTTCGTTTTTGAGCTATGCTGCCCACAGACACACACACACACACAGACAGGCAGACACACGCACGGACATTTTTCTAAAAAAAGTTTTTTTCTATTCAGTGGTTTTCAAAACATGTACTTCCAGTGAAATCTCGGTATTGAATTTTTGGGTGCAATATTAATACCTTCTTTACATAGCACGTGTAGAGAAAGTAAAAATTGTGTGTTGTGATATTTCTAAGTACATCTACCTACTCGTTGCTGTGACACCCTGAGCGAGTCAACTGAGTGCACACCGACCGACTTCAACGGAGATTTGAGGTGAGCCGAGGCACGATAACAGTCATCTATGCCAGTACGTGGGAGAGTAACTTGCTAAGTAACTAGGTAGGGGAGTACACACACACATCTATACACACCGAGGAGAACATCACAACCTGGCTTATCTGGTTATAGCGGATACAGAATAGAGGACTCCAGTCCATTTACTCTGTATGCCGATGTTTCTCAGTGAAGCTTCGGCACTTCCAGACGTGCGGGATGTAATTAGGCGCCGGGCTCAAAAATTCTACGCCAGATTGAACGAACATGAGGACGCACTGGGGACTACTTACCACCTGAACACCGATACAGGCAGACCTACGGTAACAACGGCTACAAACCAGCCAACAGCAAACTTGGCAGTGGTCATCTTAAACCCAACAGTACCTAGTGATTAGACAAAACAGCAGCTGAGCAGAGGAAAAGGATGCTAATCCTGAAAATAGCAACCGTTCAAGGAGCCTATCAACAGCCCTACCTCCTTAACATCAACACCTGAAACTCCACCAAAATACCAAACCTTTTATTAAGTAGGTACATAGCAACAATACCTAGGCTCACTAAGAGTCCACCATATCTTTCACGCACGCAGGAGCTTATAAGTAAACATACACATTGAGGTATAATCTGTTCCAAAAGTAGCATAATAAAACAATTCTTTCGTAATATGATTAATAAAAAAAAAACCTGATGTGTTCCATTCACACGACTTTCTCTACATCTCTGCAACAAATTGTTAAAAACATTATGCTTCTTTATACGTAATACTAATCGAGAAAAAATTAGCAGAAACAAGGGAGTCTCATAGGTTAAAACGATAGACAAAAGCTGGTTGCTATGTGACTTAAGTTCCTTTGTTTGTATGGACAGGAGTTGACAAATCCCTGTACTACGAGAAAAGTATAACTTTTTTAAAGCTGAAACTAATAACAAGGAATATCTATAAAAAAGACCCACACCAAGAAAAATAAACTTATAAAATAAATTCTATGTTTTAACGTGATGCACATTTTCTTTTAATTGCGTTAATTTCTTACGGTTTAGCAGTTATACAAAATTCCGTAAAAGTCATCCAAAATAGTCTTAAGAGCCTATTCCAGAAAATTCATGATATACATTTTATTTGTCAGGTATATATCTTTAATATACGATATTTTAATCAAAATCGTTAGAGCCCTTTTTTAGAAAATGAACATTTTCTGCTAAATGTAGGTCTTTTACCAGATGTTAGTAGTGTTAAAAGTAGAAAATTCTGTAGCTTAGGTTATATAATAATAACAACTTTGGTTTATGTGTCCACGGCCTCATTCAAGTAGGCCATGACTCTGAAAGCTCGTATCGATCTATAAAATGGCGGATGATGAACGTGCAATCTGCTGAACCAGACGAAATAATGCAAGCAGCGGAGAGAGCAAAATTAGAACTGTTATACTGTCTTCGTTGTATAGAATGTTTTCGTTCTGTACAACTCGTGTCGTCAGCACTGATGCTAAGCAAGGCAACAACTGAATATCGCAGACCATTAAGCATGAACTCCGTGAACTAGGAAAAGCAGTCTATTTATAATAATAATATGTCTATAAATATTGAGAATAGTGTATTACACGGTGTTAAAATTGTTTTATATTGTTCGTAACTTCCTACTCACAATATAAAACACTATTTTTACCGCTTGTACCACTCATAACTATTCCACGAGAATTTACTGATATTAAAAGAAAAGCAACGAAAGATGAAATACATCTGAAGTTAAGTTTGAGACATTCACCAAGGGTTATAATTCTCAAAAATGGCTCTAACGATTTTGATTAAATTATGCATATTAAAGACATCTCTCTGAAGACTACTTTATTCTGAATAAATTTTTGGAATTTTGCATAACTGCTAAACCTTAAGAGATGGACAAAAACTTACACAAAAAACATAGAACTCATTAAACCACAATTTTTTGTGAGGTTGACAGTATTTTAAGTTATATATATATATTTTTTTTTTTTTTGTTTCAGCTTTAAAAAAAAACGTATACTTTTCTCATGCAGGAATTTGTCAACTCCTGTCCATACAAACAAAGGAACTTCAGTCACATAGAAACCATCTTTTGGTTATCACTTTAACCTATGCTACTCCCTTATTTCGCTTCTACTTACAAAGAAGCAAGTAATAAGACTATTTCTGCTATTTTTCTCTCGATTAACATGAAGTAAACAAAAGCACAAGCTTTTTAACAATATTAAAATTCGAAGACTTTCACGGCCGGTGTTAGAATCACTTATAGAAAACAAAACCGGGCTTGTAGGCCGTGGTCCACTGGGGTTCTCCCCTCGTTCCCCTCGTTTCGCCTGCGTCTGCGGCAGGCATCGTCAGAGGCGTGTACATCTCCGTGGTCTGAGATGTACACGCCACGGACCACGGCCTACAAGCCTGGTTTTGGTTTCTATAAGTGGTTTTTAACAATAATTTATTGCAGAGATGTAGAGAAAGTCATGTGAATGGAATGCATCAGGTTATTCTGTTTCGTAAATTTTAATAGGGAGGCAGAGTGAGAATGTTGCCTATAGCCAAGAGATACGTATATTGTACAGAATGTATTGTGATTGTTGAGAAGGTGGAAAATAAGCCTTTTGTGGAGCAGTCAGCACGACAAAAAGGCGTATAGTGAAGTTGAGAGGCACAGAGTCCCACGGGTTGTAATAAAAATCGACGGCAGCCAATTTCCGGCACTTGTAAGGTCTTCAAACTGCCATAAAGTGGGGGGGCTCAGTAACCTTACAAGTGCTGCTGGCTTTTCATCTCCGTTCTTTTCAGGAACCTGACAATGATGTTCCAGCTGATACAGAAATACGTGCACACTTTTGCTTTAGTCAAGCCTTACAAACGTCCACTGTCACTTCCAGAGCAATTGTACAATATTCAACACAAACCACACGGGGCTTTTGAGCACCAATATCAGCTTTAAAGTGATACACATATCAAATTAGGTTAATAATTTTGAAGAAAACAAAATCAGACGTGTTCCATTCGCACGACTTTCTCTACATCCCAACATTTTTGAAGCTTAACGTCCTTTAACTTGGTTGGTCATATCGGAAGATGAATGAAATTAGAGAAATGATACACAAATGATCTCGTGGTCCATGGAGCTTAAAGTTACTTTAACTTGGTTGTTCATATCGAACGATGAATGAAATTGGTGAAATGATACACAAATGATCTCGGGGTCCATGTAGCTTAAAGTTACTTTAACCTGGTTGGTCATATCGAACGATGAATGAAATTGGTGAAATGATACACAAATGATCTCGGGGTCAATGTAGCTTAAAGTTACTTTAACTTGGTTGTTCATATCGAACGATGAATGAAATTGGTGAAATGATACACAAATGATCTAGGGACCATGTAGCTTAAAGTTACTTTAACCTGGTTGGTCATATCGGACGGTGAATGAAACTGGTGAAATGATACACAAATGATCTCGGGGTCAATGTAGCTTAAAGTTACTTTAACCTGGTTGGTCATATCGGACGATGAATGAAATTGGTGAAATGATACACAAATGATCTCGGGGTCAATGTAGCTTAAAGTTACTTTAACCTGGTTGGTCATATCGGACGATGAATGAAATTGGTGAAATGATACACAAATGATCTCGGGGTCCATGTAGCTTAAAGTTACTTTAACCTGGCTGGTCATATCGGACGGTGAATGAAATTGGTGAAATGATACACAAATGATCTCGGGGTCCATGGAGCTTAAAGTTACTTTAACCTGGCTGGTCATATCGGACGGTGAATGAAATTGGTGAAATGATACACAAATGATCTCGGTGAAATGATACACAAATGATCTCGGGGTCCATGTAGCTTAAAGTTACTTTAACCTGGCTGGTCATATCGGACGATGAATGAAATTGGTGAAATGATGCTCAAATGATCTTAGGGTCCATGGAGCTTAAAGTTACTTTAACCTGGTTGGTCATATCGGACAATTAATGAAATTGGTCAAATGATACAAAAATGATCTCGGGGTCCATGTAGCTTAAAGTTACTTGACATTCGTCTTCTCAGGATAAAGCAAATTCCTGAAAATAAAATCTTATCGGAGTAACTCATCCTAAGCGAGATTTGAACTCGCGACCTGTTGAATGTGAGGCAGACGCGCTACCACCACACCACCCAGGCGGGCTAACAAATTATTGTTAATAAGCCTATTCTTTGATTTACTTTATGCTAATCCAGAAAATTTTTTTAGCAAATATGGTCTTATTACTAGCTTCCATGAATCTAAGAAGGGAAAAAAATCTGATGTGTTCCATTCACATGAATTTCTCTACATCTCTGTAACAAATTATGGTTAAAACATATTCTCCTATCTAATTCATGCTAATCGAAATAAAATTAACACAAATGCTTTATTTTAAGTAGAAGTGAAATAATGGAATACACAGCCTAAAACTATAGTCAAATTTTTTATAAGCTCGTTGCCATGAGTTTCTTTGCTTACCTGGAGTTGACAAATTCCTGTATGTGAAAAATATTTTAAAACTGGAACCAATAACAAGAATATCTCAAAAATGCTCAACTTCATGAAAAAAGTGAATATTACGTAAATTCTGTGTTTCAAGTCTACAAGTTTTGTGCAGTAACTTTATGTCTATCTCGTACGGTTTACTAGTTATAGAAAATTCAGCAAAAATCATCCAGAATAAAGAGGTCTTTAGAGGCTACTCTCATAAAATTCAAGATATACATTGTAAATTTGTGCGGTAAATATCTTTAATATATGATATTTTAATCAAAATCGTTAGTCATTTTTGAGAAAATCTTCGTGTCATATCCTTGGAAGATACTAAGCTTAAATATGAAGTTTGGTATTTAATAGACGTTTCGTTTTTGAGTTATGCTGTCCAGAAACAGACACACACGGATCTTATTCCAAAAATGATTTTTTTTATTCAGAAGAGCCCAAAACATGCATTTCTGGTGAAATCTCGGTATCGAATTTTTTGGTGGAATACAATATCTTGTGAGTACATAGTACGTGTAGAGAAAGTAGAGAAGAAAAATCAATAAAGTCAACAATTTCAATTCTACAGTGAGTGCTATGAAACCGTCCAAGGACATAAAGACGAGCTCACCTGGACCATACAACAGCATGTGTGACAGTTTCAACGGGATACACTAAGCTGCACAACAAAAACAAACAATTGAAAGTTGATCCAATAATAGAAAACATTGAAAATTATCGACGAACTATGTACATAGTATACAGAGAAGATATTGTAATGCATCCAAAAATTCGATACGAAGATTTCACTGGAAATACCTGTTTTGATATTTAATGATTAAAAAAAAATATATAAACATGCCCCTGTGTGCGTGTGGGGGGGGGGGGGGACAGCGCAGCTTAAAAACGAAAAGTCGTATAAGTACCATACTTGGAATTTATGTTTGGTACCTTCCAAGGATCCGACATTATAATTTACAAGAAAATTCCCCCAACCCCAACTATCCTTTATATGGAACATTTTTAGAAAATTTTGATTTTCGCAAAGCAGCTTTAACGATTTTGATTGAAGTATTTGCGTAAGAAATGTCTGTGATAAATGACATGTATATCACTTTAGCCTGAGCATTTTCTTACATCCCTTCTATTTACAAGGAGCTAGTACTAAGACTAATTCTGCTTATGTTTATCTTGTTTAGGATAAAGATTAATGTTTTGAATAAAAGTTTTGTTTGCCGAACAACTAGAGAAAGTCATGTGAATAGAACATATCAGACTGTAACGGGAGCTTCTTTACCTAAATATGCTGTTGATATTTCCCTCCTTATCTTAACGACAGCTTACTTCCGGCAAGGTGGTGCACCACCACAGTTTTCCTTAACGGTTTCACACTACCTGGATGATACACTGGATTGGAAGAGGTGGACATTTGGCTTGGCCACCAGATTTGACTCCATGTGATTTCTGGCTATGGGGAATCGTGAAAGAACACACGTATGCATTAAAGAACATAACAATCGTCCGTTCAATAGCTATACAAATGTGTGAACGAGGATGGTACAAAGGGGACTTGTGTACATAGTAAAATGGAAATGGCGTGTTATTTATGGACGCTCTTTAACTGCTGTGGTTCTCAGCGTCCCGTTCTATACTGGGCGTGAAACACCGCTTAATTTTACTAAGAGGCCTTTCTGTCGGGCTTCAGGTTCTTTTACCTGCCATAAATCTACGACACGGGACCAACGGCTTTACTTCCCTTCCGAAGGAAGCCATGCTAAGGATTTTTACGCCCGAAAAAATTCATCGTCCTCCGCCGGGTTTGAACCCGCGACCTTCGGTATGTGAAGTTAGCATGGTAACCAATATTCATTAAACACTTTATGATTAAGATATTTACCTAACAAATAATGTGTATATCTTGAAGTTTCTGAGAATAGCCTCCGAAGACTACTTTATGGATTGCCAGCTCTACAAAATTCATCCAGAATAAGACAGACAAAAACTTACAACGGGAAAAGTGTAGTATCAGTAAAATATAATTGATGATAAATACGATTGTTTTATAGGGTTAACCGTTTTCCAGATATTCCGGGTTATTGGTTTTCAATTTTAGGTCAATTGCACTTTTCTCAAACGGGTAAACATCTTTCTTCTCGTTTACCCCTGGCAAGAAAACAGAATGGAATTTCACTAGCAACCGGATTTTAAAGGTTTAGGCTGTGCATTTTCTTATTTCCCTTCTTACAGGGAGCTAGTAATAAGACTAAACGTGCTATGTTTATCTTGGCTAGCATGATGCAGATAACATTAATGTTTTAAATAAAAGGTTTGTTTTCCGAAAAGCTAGAGAAACTCATGTGAATGTAACATCAGATTTTTACTTTCTCTAGCCCCATATGTACAAAGTACATAGGGATAGAGAAGGTATTGTAATTCACCCAAAAATTCGATACCGAGATTTCACCGGAAAAACATGTTTTGGGTCCCTCTTAATCCAAAAAAAGCATTTTTAGAAAAATGTCCGTGTGTGTGTGTGTGTGTGTGTCTGTGGGCAGCATAGCTCAAAAACGAACAGACCGTTAAATACCAAACTTGGTATTTAAGTTTGGTATCTTCCAAGGATGCGACACGAAGATTTTCAAGAAAATCCCCCACCCCAACTACCCTTTACATGGAACTTTTTCGAAAATTTTGATTTTCTCAAAAATGGCTAACCATTTTTATTAAAATGTCAAATGTTAAAAATATTTACCTGACAAACAAAATGTATATCTTGAATTTTCTGGGAATAGCCTCTGAAGACTACTTTATTCTGGATGAATTTTACGGAATTTTGCATAACTACTAAACCGTAAGAGATGGACAAAACCTTACCACACAAAAAATGTAGAGCACATTAAAACACACAATTTATGTTATGGATATTTTTTTTCGTGGATTTGATCGTTTTTGACATATTCCTTGTTTTTTGGTTTCAGCTATGATAAACTTATATATTTCTCATACAGGAATTTGTCAACTTGTGTTCATACAAACAAAGGAACTTCAGTCGCATAGAAAGCAGCTTTTGATTATCAGTTTAGTCTATAGTACTCCCTTATTTCTGTACTATTTACAAGGAAGCAAGTAATAAGACTATTTCTACTATTTTTTTTTTCTCAATTAGCATGAAGTACATATAGAAGCATAAGCTTTTTAACAATAATTTGTTGCACAGATGTAGAGAAAGTAATGTGAATGGAACACATCAGATTTTTTTCTTACTGGATATGATCGAGTTCATCACAATATAAAGTTGTTCTCATAAAAGTTTATTTGCATAACGCTCGTATATATTATACTGACACAAACTGCCAGAGAATTTTATGTTCTTCATTTCACTGCTAACTTTAGTACTGGTTTCTTCAGCATCATGGAATATTCTTACCTTCTAACTTTTGTAATAGAAGTGAACCTCAAGATCCACTCACCTGAAACAAAGAAATACGAACTCAGTATTGCAATATACCTAGATTTATAATATACTGGAATACACTAATATTTGCTTATTACTTTCTCTACACGCACTATGTACAGTATATAGAGAAGGTATTGTATTGCACCCAAAAATTCCATACCGAGATTTCACCGGAAATACTATAGCTGAAAAACGGAAAGACCCTTAAATACCAAAGCTAGTATTTAAGTTTAATATCTCCCAAGAATGCGACACGAAGATTTTCAACAAAATTCCCTCACCCCAACTACCCTTTACATGGGAAACTTTTCCAAAATTTTAATTTTCTCGAAACTAGCGCTAATGGTTTCTATACGTACATGGGAAATAAAATGTATAACGAATAAAGAAAATATTTTCCGGGCTTGTAGGCCGTGAAAACCTCAGTTTGTACAAAAATGTATAACCTTACTACACACAAAACGTATATCTCGTTCAAACACATAATTTATGTTGTATACGCTTTTCCTTTCTTTTCATTCATACTTTCTGTACACGTACTATGTACATAGTGTATACAGAAGGTATTGTATTACACCCAAAAATATGATACCGAGATTTCACCAGAAATATGTGTGTTTTGAGACCCACGAATACAAAAAAAGCATTTTCTAGAAAGATATCCGCGCGCGCGCGCGCGCGTGTGTCTGTCTGTGGGCGGCATAGCTCAAAAACGAAAAGTCCGTTTAATACCAGCTTGGTATATTTTGGTATATCTTCCAAGATACAACACAAAGATTTTACCCCACACCTAACTACCCTTTACATGCACAATTTTCGGAAATTTTGATTTTCTCAAAAATGACTAACGATTTTGATTAAGATACCGAATATTAAAAACAGTTACTCATCAAATAAATTGTACATCTTGAATTTTCTGGCATCTAGAGATAGCTTATTCTGGCGCAATTATGCATGACTGGTAAACCATAAGAGATAGACAAAAACTTACAAAACAAAAAATGTAAAACACACGATTTATGTTATATACATTATTTTCGTGAGGTTGACCGTTTTTAAGATATTCCTTGTTATTGATATAAATTTGAATAAGCGGAGAAGATCAATATCTATGCGAGGAAAATAAATAACTGTAAAGAATTTTAACAAGAATGCAACGGTGGAAAGGAGATGTTAACAAAGCACACAGATGCAGTTCAAACAATATTTAAAGGAAGAACCGGTGAGGAATAACGGATATTTTATACGCTTGGTCGAGTAAAAGTGTAGCGAGCCGTAAGGAACAGATATTACCAGAAGGTGAAGCGAGCCGTTTCGTGTGGGTCCGGGTTCGATCCCCGTTGACAGCAAACTCTGGCCCGGGCTTATCTGCGGCCGTTTAGGCGAATGTTGCGTTGATATATATCTACCACGGTTCCTTTCCCTTCATTCCTTAATTTTATTTCCCTTCTTCATTTTTCAGGTCGACCCAGTTGTAGCTTGAGACTTTTCAGGTTGCTTACTCCAAGTAAATCTCTCTACTCCCTGGTTCCGCTGGTTGAAGCTAGCCGATGTTGTAGAGGCTTCCTTCCGGCCTCCCGGCGGCGATATTCTAATTCAGTTTTAGACTAGAACTGTGCCATTGGTCGATTGACGTACATGGCAAGCGCAAGCAGACAGGACGAACAGAAGACTGTGCATTTAGCATTGGTAAGAAGAACCGACTTTCAGAAAATCCATTTTTACTTTCTCTACACGTAACTATGTACATAGTGTATAGAGAAGGTATTGCACTCCATCCAAAAATTCGATACCGAGATTTCACCGGAAATATATGGTTTAGGTTCTCCTGTATATTAAAAAAAAAAAAAAAAAAAGCATTTTCAGAAAAAGGTCTGTGTGTCTGTGAAAGTTTGTAAAATACCAAACTTGCTATTTAAGTTTAGAATCTTCCAGGGATACGACCCGAAAATTTTGAGAAAAATGTCCCAACCCCAAACTACCCTTTACATAGAAATTTTTTCGAACATTTTGATTTTCTTAAAAATGGCACTAACGATTTTAATTAAAATATCGTATATTAAAGATATTTACCTGATAAATAAAATGTACATCTTGAATTTTCTGGGAATAGCCTCTGAAGACTACTTTATTCTGGATGAATTTTACGGAATATGGATAACTGTTAAACCGAAAGCGATAGACAAAAACCTACCAAAAAAAACTCGTGTCCATACAAAGAAACTTCAGTCACATAGCAACCAGCTTTTGACTATCGCTTTAACCTTTGGTACTCCCTTATTTCTCTTCTACTAACAAGGAAGCAAGTAAGACTATTTGTGCTAATTTTTTCTCGATTAGATGAACTAAATACAATAATTTGTTGCAGAGATGTAGAGAAAGTCACGTGAATGGAACACATCAGATTTTACCCTTATTTCGATCTAGTTCACTTACACACAGCTAACCTAACCTTGAAGAAATCTCGAAACCCGTCGTTCACCTGTCACGTAGCCATATTGTCTCCGTAACCAATAGGAAAGGCTCAGTCTATAACTGAACTAGAGTTTGCAATCTCTCCTCTCGGCGCCGGTATAGCCTCCTCGGCGCGCTAGGGCTGCCATCTAGTGAAACTGTTAGGGACTTCCGTGCGCCTCTGCGCTTAGCTCCGTTGTTTCCTGTGTGCTGGCCTATGGTTTCCCCTCCTCTCATCACTTGCCCCAAAGGTTATCGAGGTGTCCGACGTAATCAACATGCTCTACCCTTTACCTGCTATTAAAGGGTGAAGCGATAATTCTCGTTACCTAAAAGAGGACTTTATTATTATTTTCACAGTGATGAGACATTAATATAAAAATATGAGCGTTACACTCACATGCCTTCCTCTAGGTGCTCTAAAACCTTCTCACATATAATTATTCTTCTTTCTGCTAATCGAGGTAGCACGATGTTTTTATTACTTACAAGTAAGGCAATACACTAGGTTAAACCGATAGTCAAATGTTTTAAAAGCGTCGTTATGCGATTGTCATTGCAAATCGCTTCTTTGCTTGGCCAGGAGAAGAACAAAAACTAAAGTAGTCTTCAGAGGCTATTCCCAGAAAATTCAAGATATACATTTAATTTGGCAACTAAATATCTTAAATATAAGATATTTTAATCAAAATTATCGAAATTTTTTCCATGTAAAGTGTAGTTTGGGGGATTTTCTTGAAAATCCTCCTGTCGCATCCTTGGTAGAAACCAAACTTAAGTACCAAGTTTGTTTTTAACGGTCTTTTGGTTTTTGAGCTATGCTGCCCACAGACACACACACACGGACCTTTTTCTAAAAATGCTTTTTTTGGATTCAGGGGGTCTCAAAACATATACTTCCGGTGAAATCTCGGTATCGAATTTTTGGGTGCAAAAAACGGTCACTGAGAAAAATATAACTACTTCGCAACTGAAACGAATAACAAGGAATATCTGGAAACGGTTACTTTCATAACAACAATGTAGCGGACATTTTTTGTGTAGTAAGTTTTTGACTATCTCTTACGGTTCAGCAGTTATGCAATATTCGGCAAATTTAATCCAGAAGAAAGAGGTCTTCAGAGGCTATTCTCAGAGAATTCAAGGTATAAATTTTATTTAGAATGTAAATATCTTTAATATAAGGGATTTTTATCAAAATCGCTTGCCAATTTATAGAAAATCTTCGTGTCGCATTCTTAAAAGATACCAAACCTAAATACCAAGTTTGGTATTTAACAGTCTTTTCGTTTTTGAGCTATCCTGTCCATAGACACACACGCACCTTTTTTTTTTGGGGGGGGGGGGATTCAAGGAGTCCTAAAACATATATTTCCGGTGAAATCTCGGTGTCGAATGTTTTTGGTGGAATATAATACTTCCTCTATGAAACTTTGTACATAGTACGTGTAGAGAAAGTAAAAATCTACAGTCTTTTATTCATCTAAATTATAATTATGTCCATAAGGAAATAAACAGTCCTGTGAATCGAGGTCTGTTTCGCACAAATATTGCTTTTAACTATACTTGATATGCAAGTTATTTATTCTGAACACATATTTGCTAATGTAAGCTAAATTTACAATTCATTTATTAATTGCCATGGCAACAAGCACTGTAAGAGTTTGAGAGGTCATTAATACAGTACAGTTAGGAAATGACGTAACATGTGCTACTTCAAGTAAACAATCATTAACAAAAGTGTGTACAAGAAGGCCTTGTCCATATAATTTAGATGTAGACTTTCATTTGTTCACATCGAGAATTCATTTTTACTTTCTCTACACGTACTATGTACATAGTGTATAGAGAAGGTAATCTCGATACCGAGATTTCACCGGAAATAGACGTTCTAGGTTCCCTTCAGAAAAAAACATTTTTAGAGAAAGGTCCGTGAATGTATGTGTGTGTGTGTCCCCGATTGTCTGTGAACACGATAACTCTAAAACGAAAATTCGATAAAATGCCAAAGTTGGCATTGAAGTTTGGCATATTCCAAGAATGTGACACGAAGATTTTGAGGAAAATCCCCGCCCCCCCCCGGCCCGGCCCAAACTATCTTTTCCGTTGAAAAAATGTATAATTTTTTATTTTCGCAAACGTGGCTCTAACGATTTTAATTAAAATGTCGTATATTAAAGATATTTACCTGGCAAATAAAAGGTAAATTTTGAATTTTCAGGGAATAGCCTCTGAAGATCTATTTTATTCTCGATGAATTTTGCCGAATTTTGTTTAACTGCTAAACACCGTAAGAGATAGACAAAACCTTGCAACACCAAAATGTACATCTCGTCAATACACACAATTTAGGTCATTTACGTTTTTGTTGTGGTGGTAAGCGTTTCCAAGATGTTCATTGTTATCCGTTTCAACTATAAAGTGCTTATACTTTCTCAGATAGGAAGTGTCAGTTTTTCTTTTGTTCTACTCCTGGCCAAGCAAAGAAGCGATTTGCAATGACAAATCACATAACGACAGCTTTTAAAACATTTGACTATCACTTTAGCATAGCACATTCCTTTAGTTGCCTTCTACTTATAAGGAACTAAGTAATAAGAACATTCTGCTAATGTTTATCTCGATTAGCATTGTGTAGAAAGAAGAATAACCATTTGTAAGAAGTTTGCTTGAAGAGCAGCTAGAGAATGCAATACATCAGATTTTTTTAAATAGGAGCCAACATTTTTTATTTTATTTGCTTATTCCTCATCAAAAAATAAACATCTTTTGTTTAAGCCATTTTCTTGTACAGTATGCTTGTAGACAATTAAACATGTTGAAAGGCAGATATATTATACCTTAGAGTAATGATGCCCTTCTACTCAATTTGAATAAACGATTGCTGTAAAAGCATGTCTCTTCCAATACTGGCACAAGCATTTCGTATACGCGCCTTCTGCAGACAAGATTATAGAGAGTGAGCAGAGAAACTCATACGAGTGGCACTTCAGATTCTAGTAACACCTCGGAAGCTGCAAAAAGACTTGCTCGAATAGCAAAAGAAAACTTTTCATAGATAAGTAAATGGCAGCTGTTTTCTTAAATCTGAATGCTAAATCCTGCAAGCAACCTTTATTTATACCCAACGAAAGATTAACTTTGTTTTTATTTCCTTCTCTACACGTACATAGTGTATAGAGACGGTATTGTACTCCACCCAATACCGAGATTTCACCGCAAATATACATTTAGGGTCCCCCTGAATCCAAAAAAGGCTTTTTTACAAAAATGTCCTTTGTGTGTGCCTGTGGACATCATAGCTAAAAAAGAAAAGACCGTTGAATACTAAACTTGGTATTTAAGTTTGGTATCTTCCAAGGAAGCAACACGAAGATTTTCAAAAAATCCTCCCACCCCCCATCTACCCTTTACATGGAACTTTTTTTTCCAAAAATTTCGATTTTCTCAAAAATGGCTTAAAAGATTTTGATTAAAATATCTTATATTAAAGATATTTACCTGGCAGATAAAATGTATATCTTGAACTTTCTGGGAATAGCCTCTGAAGGGTACTTTATTCTGGATGAATTTTATGGATTTTTGCATAACTGCTAAACCGTAAGAGATGGACAAAACTTACCACACAAAAAATGTAGAGCACATTAAAACACACAATTTACGTTATATACATTTTTTTCGTGGAGTTGAT
This sequence comes from Hymenopus coronatus, assembly GCA_030762935.1. Taxonomy (NCBI): domain Eukaryota; kingdom Metazoa; phylum Arthropoda; class Insecta; order Mantodea; family Hymenopodidae; genus Hymenopus; species Hymenopus coronatus. The sequence continues at coordinate 5,066,416 of CM060894.1, forward strand.
CGTTTTTTAGATATTTCTTGTTATTGGTTTCAGCTTTGTAAAAGCTCTTATTACAAGCTTCCTTGAAGAAGCGAAATAAGGGAGTAGCATAGGTTCAAGTGGTAGTCAAAAGTTGGTTGCTATGTGACTGAAGTTCCTTTGTTTGTATGGACAGGAGATTTGCAAATTCCCGTACGAGAAAAGTATTTTAAAGCTGAAACCAATAACAAGGAATATATAAAAAACGATCCAGTCCACGAAAAAAAATGTATGCAACATAAATTGTGTGTTTTAACGAGCTCTAAGTTAGTTTTCGTCTATCTCTTACGGTTTGCCAGTTGTACAACATTCCGTAAAATTCAACATGTACATTTTATTTGTCAGGTAAATATCTTTAATATACGATATTTTACTCAAAATCTTTGGAAGATACCACACTTAAATATCGAGTCTGGTATTTTACTGATTTTTCGTGTTCACAGACACACGGACACCGTGTATTTCCGGTGAAATCTTGGTATGGAAGTTTTGGGTGCAATACAACACCTTCTCTATACACTATGTACAGAGTACGTGTAGAGAAAGTAAAGACAATTATTTGACAGATGCTCTGATTCTGATTCTCGGAGAGAAAAGCGCGCTAGTGAGGCGATGAAGGCCTCCAACAGGAACCACAAGGTCGTGGTCGGCCGGTCGAGAGGTTACGGTATGTGACAAGCCTAACCACAACCAACGGAAACAGACACCATTTTCTGTCTGCTGCAACTGGATACAACACGCGCAGCAAAAACAGCATTGCCAGATTTCCGGCAATCTCTCCGAAACAAAACATACTCATCTCACCTGGAGTTTCCGGGTTCGATTCCCGGCTTGTGCGGGGAATTTTCCTCTAACCAGAATATTCCCTAAACCCCAAGAGTCTGGAAGTATATACAAGGGTCGACTGTTTCTCAACATAATCTCCAGAAAGGCTAATACATTTGTCATATCAGTGTTCTAATTTAATTAAACCATCTCTGTAGTGCGAATTATCAAGGTCTTCAAAATAGCTGTTTACCGCATCAATGACCTCCTCGTTGCTGTGAAATCTTCTTCCTCCAATTTTTGAGGTTTGGGAACAAGTGGTAGTCACTGGGTGCTAGATCTGGCGAATAGGGTGGATGTTCAAGCAATTCCAACTTTAATGCGCACATTTTCCCCATTGCAATGACTGAAAGATAGGCCGGAGCATTGTCGTGATGAAACAAGATTTTTCTTTTTGCTCCAAATGTGGTCTTTTTCTTTTCACCTCATCGCTCAAGCGATGCAATAAGCTTGCGTAGTAGTCACCAGTGGTATTTTTAGCCCTTTCCAAGTAATCAATAAAAATAATTCCCTGTGCATCCCAGAAAATACTCGCCATAACCTTGTTAGCTGAAAAAATCTGCTTTGCCTTTTTCGGAGTCGTCTCAAAAATTCACTGGGATTTTACGGTAGAGCTCCACATTCTTAACAGAAACAGTTTTTCTTTGCAACTTTTGGCCAGGACTTAGCCGACCCTAGTATATCAGAGTCTTTGAGGAAAATTAAACGATTAAAACCAAACGTAAGGAACCTACAGACAACGAGTTGTTTCTAATGCAAAGCCCCCGAAATGACCTTACATCTTAAAGGGGTTATATTGATGAAAAAAAAAAATCTGATGTGTTCCATTTAGATGACTTTCTCTAGCTGTTGCCGAAACAAACTTTATTGCAAAATTTAATTCTTCCATCCACCTTCATGCTATTCATGATAAACATTAGCAGAAACGGTTTTACTGCTTAGTTCCTTACAGGTAGACTGGACACTGGACTATACCGACAGTCAAATGTTTTAAAATGTGGTTGCGTGTGGCCAAGTGTTGACAAGTTACCTATGACTACCTACCTATTATAAAAATGAAATCAATAACAAGGAATATCTTAAAAACAGTCAACTCCAGGAAAAGGCGGCATGTAACATAAATTGTGTATTTTAACGAGCTCTACATTTTTGTGAGTAGGTTTTTGTTTCTCTTACGGTTTCCCAGTTATGTAAAATTCATTCAGAATAAAGTAGTCTTTAGAGGCTATTCCCAGAAAAATCAAGATATACATTTTGCTTGTCATATAAATATCTGTACGATATTTTAATCAAAACCGTTAAAGCCATTCTTGAGAAGAAAAAAAATCGATTTTTTTTATGTAAAGGGTAGTTGGGTTGGGGGGATTTTCTTGAAAATCTTCGTGACGCATCTAAGTTATTCTGTCCACAGATACACACGGACCTTTTTTTAGGAGTTTTTTATTCAGCAGGTCTTAATACACATATTTCCGATGAAATCTCGGTATTGAATTTTTGGGTGCAATACAATACCTTCTCTATACCCCATGTACATAGTACGTGTAGAGGAAGTAAAAACATCCAAGTAATATCGAAGGTTCCTTAGCATTAGAAGACTTAAGGGAAAGTGATAGTGAACTTTTGGTTATAATTGGTCAAACATCGAAGAATTTTACTTTCTCAAACCCGTATGTACTACGTACAAAGTGAATAGAGAATGTGCACCCAAAAATTCCATACCGAGATTGCTTTTTACACTATGTACATATATGTGTAGAGAAAGTATCAAGACTGTAAATCTTTATTTGGATTAACATGAACCAGAAGGCCATCGCTGTTAATAATCCCGAGCTTACGTTATCTGGAAGGTATTCCAAGACACTATGTCGCTAGATAAGACGTTATCGCTCTTTACACGGTGATAAACGAGTTCCAAGTCATCTGTTAAATGTGGGCGTTCACAATTCCGTGAAATACTTGTACAAACGTCTGCAAGCTTCAACTGAAATACGGAAAACACTAGATCCAAAGGAATGCGAACAATATTCTCCTTCACTCACAATATTTATGATAATGAATCTGATGTGTTACATTCACATGACTTTTTCTACCTATTCTGCAACAATAAGCTTATTCTTCTATCTATTTCATGATAATCGAGTTAAACATTAGCAGGAACAGTCTTTATTACTTAGTTCCTTATAAGTAGAAGGGAAATAAAGGGAATGCATACCGACACTCAAATGTTTTAAAATGTGGTTGCTGTGTCACTGAAATCCGTTTCTTTGCGTGGCCAGGAGTTGACAAGTTCCCGTATGAGAAAAGCTTCATTATTTTAAAACTGAAACAAATAAAAAGGAATATCTAGAAAACGACCAACTCCACGAGAAAATGTCTATGACATAAATTGTGTGTTTTAGAGTAGATCTACATTTTTGTGTAGTAAGTTCTTGTCCATATCTTACGGTTTAGCAGTTATGCAAAATTCCGTAAAATTGATCCAGAATAAATTGTCTTCAGAGGTTATTCCCAGAAAATTCAAGATATACATTTTATTTGTCAGACAAATCTCTTTAATATACGATATTTTAATCAAAATCGTTACAGCGATATTTTGAGAAAATCAAAACTTTCGAAATCAATTCCATGTAAAGGGTATTTTGGGTGGGGGGATTTTCTTGAAAATCTTCGTGTCGCATTCTTGCAAGATACCAAACTTAGACACCAACTTTGGTATTCAACATTGTTTTCGTTTTTGAGGTATGCTGTCCGGACAAACGGACACACACACACACACACACACACACACACACGAACATTTGTCTAAAAATGTTTTGGGGGAGGGGGTTTCAAAACATTTATTTCCGGTGAAATCTCGGTATCGAATTTTTGGGTGCATTATAATATCTTCTCTATAGACTATGTGCATAGTATGTGTAGAGAAAGTAAAAATCGTCTTGTTACTTGGTTCCTTATAAATAGAAAAGAAATAAGTAAATACACTAGGTTAAAACAATAAGTTGTGTTAGTTACACTGTTTCTAACTCAAGAACGGCTGAACCGATTTGGCTGAAACCAACTCTATCAGGAAAACGCGTATGATGTAAATGCTATGTTTTAACGCAATTGCAGTTTTGTGTATCTGTTACGATTTAACATTCTTATCCAGAGTAACGAGGTCCTTAGAGGCTACTCGCACATTTTATGTCGTAAACAGCTTCACAGTATGGCCTAGTGTTTCGCTTCTATTTCCAGCAGTAAGACCATTTCTGTTAACGTTTACCTTGATTAGCATCAAGTAAGAAGTGATTGTGGATGGAACAGATAGAGAAAGTTATGTGAATACATCATTTTAGATTTTTAATTTTTTTATTTGTTGTTAGTATCACTTTAGCCTAGTGCATTCCCCCATTTCCCTTCTACTTACAAGGAAGCAAGTAATACGATAATTTCCACCAATGTTTATGTCGATTAACAAGAAGTATATAAACGATTAAGTACAATTGACACAGAATTTGTACAGAAATTCACCTGAACGTTACACATCAGATTTTTACTTTCTCTACACGTGCTATGTACATAGGGCATAGAGAAGGTATTGTAATGCACCCAAATATTCATTACCGAGATTTCACCAGAAATACATGTTTTGGGACATGTATATATAAAAAAACAGCATTTTTAGAAAAATGCCACTGTGTGTGTCTGTGGGCGGCATAGATCAAAAACGAAAAGACCGTTAAATACCAAACTTTTCAAGAAAATCCCCAACTCCCAAATACCCTTCAAATGGAAAAATTTTCGAAAAGTTGCATTTTCTAAAAAATGGTTCTAACGATTTCGATTAAAATATCGTGTATTAAAGGTTATACCTCAAAAATAAAATGTATATCTTGAATTTTCTGGGAATAGCCTCTGAAGGATACTTTATTCTAAATGAATTTGACGGAATATTGTATAACTGCTAAACAGTAAGAGATAGATAACAAATTTACCACACACAAAATGTAGAGCACGTTAAAACACAATTTTATGTTTTGTTCTTTTTTTTAATTTAGATATTCCTTGTTATTGGTTTCAGCTTTAAAAATTATACTTTTCTCATACAGGAATTTGTCAACTCGTGTCCATACAAAGAAAGGAACATCAGTCACATGCAACCAGCACTTTAACCTATGCTACTCCCTTCTACTTACAAGGAAGCAATTAATAGGACTATTTCTGCTAATTTTTGTCTCGATTAGCATCAAGTAAATAGCAGCAGAAGTACACTTATTCCAGAATTTGCAGAGAAATTCTTGTGATCGTTAAACATGGACTTTTATTCAAGAGGATACGCCTTTAAATTACGAAACACAGGAAATATCCTCTCTTTCTGTAATCAGTGACGTCATCCGTCTCATTTAATTAAGGAATGGACGCTAAGAAACATGAAAGCCGTACATATTCCAAAACACTGCAGTGTCAAGTAAGCGATAAAAATCGAGTCCTATTTTAAAGGATCCGCCTGCTGGCCACTTAATAGATTAGCTCGCTACATGTGCACGAGATTAATACCAGGGGTGTCCCTTTCAGTGCTCCAGGCTTGTTGGTCCAGTGTCTCAAGTAAATGAGCATGGTTATTCAACTTATATAACACATGGTGGGTATCCAAAACACTTGGAGAGCTTTATTCACATATTGTATTGCACCCCAAAATTCGATACCGAGATTTCACAAGAAATACATGTTCTGGGTCAACCTAATTAACAAAAAGCGTTCCATTTACATGACTCTCTCTATATCTCTGCAACACATTATTGATAAAAAGCTTATGCTTCTATTTAATGCATGCTAATCGAGAAAAAATTAGCAGAAATAGTCTCATACTTGCTTCCTTGTAAGTAGAAGGGAAATAAGGGAGTACACTAGGTTAAAGTGAAGTCAAAAGCTGGTTGCTTTGTGACTGAAGTTCCTTTGTTTATATGGACAGGAGTTGACAAATTCCTGTATGAGAAAAGTATAAGTTTTTTAAAGCTGAAACCAAAAACAAGGAATATCTTAAAAACCATCAGCTCCACGAAAAAAAAAATGTATATAACATAAATTGTGTGTATTAATGTCCTCTACATTTTTTGTGCGGTAAGTTTTTGTCTATGTCTAGCAGTTTACCAGTTAAGCAAAATGCAATAAAAACTCATCCAAATAAAGAAGTTTTCAAAGGCTACTCCCAGAAAATTCAAGATATACATTTTATTTGCGATCTAAAGAGTTTTAATATACGGGATTTTAAACAAAACCGTTAGAGCCATTTTTAAGAAAATAAAAAATGTTCCATATAAAGGGCGGTTTTGGCGAGGGGATTTTCAGGAAAATCTTCGATTCGCATTCTTGGAAGATACCAAACTTGAATATTAAGGTTCGTATTTAACGGTGTTTTCGTTTTTGAGCTATGCTGCTCACACACACGTGAGCGAAATCTTGGTATCGCATTTTTGGGTGCATTACAATACCTTCTCTATAAACTATATACATAGTACGTGTAGAGAAAGTAAAAAGCATTTTCTGAAAAAGTTACGCGCGCGCGCGTGTGTGTGTCTATGCACAGCATATGTCGAAATCGAAAAGACCGTAAAATACCAAACTTAGTATTTAAGTTTAGTATCCTTGAAGGATACGACACGAAGATTTTCAAGAAAATCCCCCTAGCCCTAACTACCCTTTACATGGAAGTGTTTTCGAAAATTTTGATTTTCTCAAAAATAGCTGTAACGATTTTGATTACAGATGTTTACCTCACAAATAAAATGTATATCTTGAATTTTCTGGGAATAGCCTTTGAAAACATCTTTACTCTGGACGAGTTTTGCAAACTAGTAAACCGAAGGCGACGTAAATCCAAGAGACAGACAAAAAATGTAGACCTCGATAAAACACACAATTCACCGTTTCCGAGATATTCCGAGAGATATATATTAATTTTAGCCACTTAAACTTTTATCAAACGGGAAGACATCTTTTTTTTTTTTTTTTCGTTTCTTGTATGCTTACTGCTGGAAAGGAAAGAAATTGGAATTTCAATTGTTTCTCGTAGAAACCGGCTTAAGAAAGTGGCCCTCGCTTTAGCCTATGCATTTTCTTATTTCCCTTCTGCTTACAATTCTGCTAATGTTTATCTTGATTAGCATGATGTAGATAACAGATTAATGTTTTGAATAAAATGTTTGTTTACCGTACAGCTGGAGGACGTCATGTGAATGGAACACATCAGATTTTTTCGCTTCTACTAACAATGGAGCAAGTAATAAGACTATTTCTGTTAATGTTTATCTCAATTAGCATCTAGTAGATAGAAGAATTTGCTTTTTATTGGTTTTAGTTTTACTGTGATTAAAAAAGAAGGGGGGGAAAAAAACATATCAATCGCGTAACGATAGTAACATTTGACTATCATTTTATCCCAGTATATTCCCTTATTTCCTTTGTACTTTTAAGGAAACAAGTAATAAAATAATTTCTGTTAATGTTTATCTCGATTAACATGTAGTAGATAAAAGAATAAACTTATTAACAATAAATTGTTACAAAGAGGTAGAAAATGGTGCACCTGAGATTTTTTACACACGTATTTCAATTCTTACTGTCCTGATGGTATTATGAAACCTAAGTTAAGCAGTGGATGTCCTGCTGGACAGATAAAAATTACAGCTGGATTATTTAAATTTCACTGTTAAATCCTTAGTGTTCTGGGCTTCATTTGTATTAGAGGAGCAGTTTACGAAACTCGTAAAGGTGTGTCCAAACAGCGTTAGAGCGACATACAAGTCGGTTTTGTGGGCCAGGGGATCATCCATATAAGCTTGCAACATTTTCATGAATAAATTTCCTGTGATACAACACACTCGTTTCAGCTGTGCTCATCCTAAAAAACTCTGATGGGCTCCATTCACATGACTTTCTCTACATCTCTGCAACAAACTATTGTTATAAAAGCTAATGCTTCTATTTACTTAATGCTAATCCAGAAAAAATTAGCAGAAACAGTCTTATTACTTGCTTGCTTGTAAGTAGAAGCCAAATAAGAGAGTAGCATAGGTTAAAGTGACAGTCAAAAGCTGGTTGCTATGTGACTGAAGTTCCTTTCTTTGAGAAAAGTAAAAGTGAAACTAATAACAAGGAATATCTCAAAACCAGTCAACGCCACGAAACAAATGTATCTAACATTAAGTGTGTTTTAATGAGATTACATTTTCCGTGGAGTAAGTTTTGCCTATGTCTTACAGTTTACCAGTTATGCAAAATGCAATAAAAAAAAGCATCCAGAATAAAGAGCTCTTTAGAGGTTATTCCCAGAAAATTAAAGATATACAGTTTATTTGGTGTGTAAAGATCTTAAATATAATAAATTTTAATCAAAATCTTTTGAGCCACTTTTGAAAAAATCAGAATGTTCGAAACAAGTTCCATGTAAAGGGTTGTTTGGGGTGGGGGTATTTTTCTCAAAAATTTCGTGTCGCATTCCTGGAAGATACTAAACGCAAATACCAAATTTGCCATTTTACCGACATTTCGTTTTTGAGTTATCGTGTTCATAGACACACGGACAATTTTTCTAAAAGTGCTGTCTTTTTGGATACAGAGGACCCTAAAACGTGTATTTCTGGCAAAATCTCGGGATCGAATTTTTGGATGGAATACAACACCTCTATAAACTATGTACATACTACGTGTAGAGAAAGCAAAAATCAGAGTGTTCCGTTCACATGGTTCTCTGTAACAAATTATTGTTAAAATGTTTATTTATAATACGAGTGGTAAAAATGGTGTTTTAAATTGTGAGCAGGAAGCTACGAACAATATACAACAATTTTAACACTATGTGTGTCATACACTATTCTCAATATTTATTGACATAGATTGTTTTACCTGCATCACGGAGTTCATGCGATATTCAGTTGTTGCCTTGCTTAGCATCAGTGCTGACAACGTTATGACTTACTCGTACAACAGAGTGAGTGTAGCAGTTGTAATTTTGCTCTCTCCGCTCTCACCACATTCCATGTTCATCATCCGCCATTTTATGGACCGCTACTCTGAGCTTTCAGAGTCATGGCCTACTTGAATGAGACCGTGGACACATAAAGCAAAGTTTTATAACTCTGAGTGACACAATTTTAATACTGACATTTGGACAGAGACCTACTTTTAGCTTCAACTCACTAAAAATGTTATTCTTCATCATAATCCAGATAAATATTAACAGAAATTGTTTTATTACTTGCTTCCTTGTAAGAAGAAGGGAATACACTAGAATAAAGTGATTTAAAAACTGTCGCTGTGTGAAACATTGGAATTCGATTCTCTTTGCAGGAAAGCAGCAAAACATAAGACAAACAAATGTTTACAGAAATTTTCTTTTTTACTGGTAACAATATTTATATAAATGATGCGACACGACGATTTTCATGAAAAGTCCCCTTGCCGTAAACTACTCTGCAGCTTTTCACGAAAAAGGCTCTTAACGATCTTGATTAAAACAAGCTATTTAGATGGCAAACGAAATGTATATCTTGAATTTTCTGGAATAGCCTCAGAAGACTACTTTATTCTGCATGAATTTTACGAAATTTTGCAGAACTGTTAAACCGTAAGAGATGGACAAATACTACACAAAAATGTTTTATTTCATAGTATTTTTTGAGTTAATTTCTGATATATTGTTGGTCATTCGTTCCAGATTTTTCATTTCAAAGGGGAAGTCGTTATTTGTATCATCTTTTTTATTCCACTTCAAACAGAACCGAGTTTCACTTGTTTCACATTGCAACCAGCTTGATTTGACTATCACTTTATCCTAGTGTATTCCGTTCTACTTACAAGGAAGAAGTAATAAGACAATTTTTGTTAATGTTTATCTCGATAAGCATGAAGTAAATACAGGAATAAGCTGTTGTAAGGCGCGTTTGTTGGTGGATCTGCTAAGAGAAGGTCATGAGAATAGAACACAAATTTCGTTTCATATCTCCTGTGTTTTACTCTTGGTCTTAGAAAGAGAACCGAATTTGAATAACAAATGAATAATGACGAGTTTTAAAAGACTTGACTGTCGGTTTAGCCTTACAAGGAAGCAAGCAATAGGACTATTTCTGCAACCTTTTTAATATTAGCATGACGTAGATGAAATAAAATAATATCTTGTAGGAATAGTTTCGTTTAGAACAGATAGAGAAAATGACATCAGCTTGTGTTGGCGATGGAATCTCGACACGAATTTGGAGTGAACTGCAACACTTGCAGTGAATGATTTATCTGGTTATAAGACGCAGGAAGAAGCCATAAGGATGTCTTCAACAGCAGTAGTTCCCTGTCGCCAATCATCCGGGAGCGGAAACCTGACCCCCCAGGGTTTGGGCTGCATCAGCAGCAGGCGCTGACAGGGGTCAATAGCAACCCCCCCCCTTCATAGGAAAACCTATGCTCTGGCCCGCACGTAACTCATTCTTACCTCACATTTCTCAAATATTGCAAAAAAAATCTCAGTGTTCCATTCACATGACTTTTTCTACATCTCTGCAATAAATTATTGTTAAACAGCTTTTGCTTCTGTTTACTTCATGCAAATCGAAAAAAAATAGCAGAAATAGTCTTATTACTTGCTTCCTTGTAAGTAGAAGTAAGGGAGTAGCATAGGTTAAAGTGGTAGCCAAAAGCTGGATTGCTATGTGACTGAAGTTCTTTGTTTCTATGGACAGGAGTTGACAAATTCCTATATGACAAAAGTATAACTTTTCTAAAGCTGAAACCCAAAATAAGGAATATCTCAAAATCGATCAACTCTGCGAAATATGTATATATATAACATAAACTGTGTGTTTTAATGTCCTCTACATTTTTGGCATGGAAAGGCTTTGTCTACTACAGTTTCTAGTTATGGTAAATTCCATAAAAGCATCCAGAATAAAGTACTCTTCAGAGACTGTTTCAGGAAAATACATTATATTTGTCAGCTAAATATATTTAATATACGATATTTTAATATCATTAGAGCCATTTTGACAAAATCAAATTTTTGAAAAAAGTTCCATGTAAAGAAATCTTGAAAATCTTAAGTGTCGGATCCTTGAAAGAACCAAACTTAAACACTACGTATGGTATTTAACTGCCTTTTCGTTTTAGAGCTATGCTGTCCACACACACACACACACACACACACACCGAACTTTTTCCAAAAATGCATTTTTTGGATTCAGGGGGACCCAAAACATGTATTTCCGATCAAATCTCGGTTTCGAATGTTTGGTGGAATGCAATACCTTCTCTATACACCATGTACAAAGTACGTGTAGAGCAAATATTGAATTTCACCCAAAAATTCGATACAGAGATTTCACCGGAAATATATGTTTTGGGTGCCCCTGTATAAAACATATTTTAGAAAAAGGTCGGTGTGTATGTCTCCGTGTGCCTGTGAACAAGATAGCTCAAAACAAAAAGTTGGTGAAATACGAAACTTGGTATTTCAGTTTAGAATCTTTCAACGACGCGGACATGCAGATTTTGAGTAAAATCCATCACCAGAAATTATTCTTTGCAAAGAAAAAAATTTCGAAATGTTTCACTTTCCAAAAATGGTTCGAACAATTTCGATTACAATACAGTATATCAAAGATAATTACTTCATCAATAAAATGTGTATTTTAAATTTTCTGGGAGTAGCCTCCTAAGAGCTATTCATTGTTTGCTGGCAAACCGTAAGAGAGATACAAACACTTACTCCACAAACGGATTTCAGTCATACGGCAACCAGTTTATAAAAGATTTGACCATCACTTTAAACTAGTGCATACCCTTATCTTCATTGGTTTGAAAGTGCTGCCCTCCTAGCCGGGTCTTCAGTTCAGAGAAAAGGTGAAAGTCGCTGGGTGCCAGGTCAGGACTGTACGGCGGATGATCGAAAATGTCCCATTGAAATTGTTCAAGGAGCCGATGAGTTGTGCCAGCAGTGTGTGGACGAGCGTTTTCATGGATCAACACAATTCCTCAAGTCAGCATTCCTCTTCGTTTGTTTTGAATGACTCTCCGCAAACGTCAAAACAACGTCAATGCTCATTTGAAATCATTGGCGGCAACATTTTTTGAAGCGGGTATTGCAAAGCTTGTGCACAGGTACGATAAATGTCTCAATCTTTTCGGTGATTATGTTGAAAAGTACCATAAGTGTACAAAACTTTTAGTAGTAAAATAATTGTTTTCTATGAACTTGTCTTTTATTTATAACCTATCAGAGGTTGGAAGAAAAAACAAAACAGCCCTCGTCGTTGCGTCTCTGGACTATAACAATGTGTGAGTAACTTTCTGAACAAATTTGTAATCAACAATATGTTTCTGTGAAGCTGTTCAGTCACTAGATGTTTGACAGTTTCTGAATAAATGGATATGCAGTGATATCTGTTTTGCAGTAATGGGCTGTACTCTACGTTGACCTTTGCTCGCGCAAGTATTATCAACCCTGGCCGCTCTTATTCTGCAAAAGGAAACTGGTACGAACTTCCTAGCCCTGGTGATTAGTTAATTACATTTTGGCAATCTAAAGAGAAGAAATGAGTGACGAATGGACTTAGCTCTGTGTTACACTGATACATATTATCTATTTTGCAGCTGTAGTTTTAATCGCGTGTCTATTATTGCGCGCTTGCTTTGTAATTCTCAGTCCGTTTTATTTCATTAACTACTTTGGATTTGTTTTAGCTCCGCGTTCGTTTTTTATAATTACATTCTAGCAATCTGAATCGAGCAGCCACATTAAAGACAAGTGAGAGGAAATGAAGGACGAAAATGAAATTAAAACGGTTCTGTTAAAATGAATGGCAGTGTCGTTGTCAATAAAACAAGCACATAACGCGATGCGGAGAAACAAGCGACAGATTAAGGATTGTATAACTACTTTAATATCAGCAGCGTATGGTTTAACTTTCCTCAACGAAACGAACTTGTGATGCTGAGCCATTTAAGGACACGCTAAGTGAATTTGCTATTTAACAGTATTTTAATTGTTGAACTATGCTGCCCACAGACACACACACACACCACAGTACACCCTAACCTTTTTCTAAACATGTTTTTATTTTACCTTTTCTATACACTATGTATATACTAAGCGTAGAGAAAGATAAAATTCTAATTTTTTAGACTCAGGGCCATCAAAACATATTTCTGGTGAATCTTGTTATTGAAGTTTTGGATACAAAAGTACAATAAGTACATTTTACGTGTAGCGAAAGTATAAAAGTATGGTTAAACAAGTTGAAGTTTCAGATCGATCATTACTGTTCCCTCACATCACACGCCATACAGTCGGGCAGTGCGCGGAGGATTGTCAACCGTGTCAGCTGTTAGATAAACAATCACCGAACGTCTGAGATAGGGAATAACAACGAGCCTAAAAACTTCCTGAAAGTTGCCCAATGAAAATAACTTTAGAAAAAATCTGATGTGTTCCATTCACATGACTTTCTCTATATCTCTGCAACAAATTATCACTAAAAAGCTTATGCTTCAATTTACTTCATGCTAATCGAGAGTAAATTAACAGAAATAGTCTTATTGCTTGCTTCCTTGTAAGTAGAAGCGAAATAAGGGAGTGTCATAGGTTAAAGTGATAATCAAAAGCTGGTTGTTAAGTGACTGAAGTTCCTTTGTTTGTATGGACAGGAATTCAAATTTCTGTTTGAGAAAAGTCGAAGTTTTTGAAACCTGAAACCAATAACAAGGAATATATTAAAAACGACCAACTTCACGAAAAAAAAAAAAAAATGTATATAAAAACAAATTGTAAGCTAACGAGCTCTACATTTTTGTATAGCAAAATTTTCTCTATCTCTTACGGTTTAACAGATATGCAAAACTCATCAATAATAAACATGTCTTCAGAAGCTATTCTCAGAAAATTGAAGATATGCATTTTATTTGACGTGTAAATATCTTAAATATAAGGTATTTTAATGAAAAGCGTTAAAATTTTCGAAATTTGTTCCATGTAAAGTGTAGTTTATGGTGGGAAAATTTTCTTAAAATCTTTTATAGCTTCACTTAATTGGTAGTTCACATTTCCCAAGTGGGTTAAAAGATATATTTTCTTAATGTTAGGAATTCATATTTTTTTCGTTCTGGGTGATCCTGCCATAGGACTTATAAGCAGATAGATGCCTAGGGCTCAGAAGCCTGTCGGGGAGCCAACGGCACGAAACCACACAATGGAGAACCAGGTCCGTAGCCAGGCACGAGTGTGAGGAAGTGGATCATATGTAGGACTGGCACTCCCCTAGGACTTACAAGCGGATGTCTAGGAGTCACAAGCCTGTCGGGGAGCCAACGGCACGAAACACAGCATGGAGAACCTGGTCCGCAGCCAGGCAAGAATGTGAGGAAGAGGATCATATGAATGCAATGGAAATTGATGGTAGTAAAGGTGATGCTGGAACAACTGGTGGAATAAGTGGCGGAGGAAACGGCAGGGCATGGAGAAAACCTGACCAGACGCCGCTTCGTGCAAAAAATGTTGGGACAATCAAATTTTTTAGCCAAATAATGAAAGTGACAATGCATTGAACGAGTCTTCAGTGAAGAAATGTCACATAATTTACGAGTAATCAAGGAAGAACATAACAGTGTGTACGATAAAGACCGGAGTGGAAGTTCATCAATCGTTATGGAGCAGTTGAAAGCAAATGTTGATAAAAGAATTCAGGTGTTTCACTTTGGACGCCGTACATGACTTTTTGGATGGAAAAGATTTGCCAACCGATGAAGACCTCAAAGTGACAGTTACATCTTGGCTCAAATGTTTAGCGGTGGAAGTGTGTAACATCTGTACCACGTGACAATAAATACCTTGATATTGGTAACCGTGTGTCACTTTCAAGATGGTCCTAGTATTTCAAATGTATGGCGAATTCAAGTTGGCAACCCTGCCTGCTCCTATCTTGTATCACTTGTTGGATATACAATGCTTGAAGGGAGAATATTAAATATCACAATGACACTTGGCAATAGGGGTACCCGCACACTGTCATTGTACACAAGAAAGTAACGTCTCGGATTTACATAATGCTTTTGATACGCCGCGGGCAAATAACACACTTAACGAGATCTGCCTTTATTCTCCCCGGAAACACTTCGTTCCGGCATTTTTAAACAAAAATGGCGACCCACAGGATTCTACTTCCGTTACATCATAAACGAAAACTGTTCAGAAAATAAAGTGAGATGTCTGTTTACCAGTTTGTTTTCAAAAACTAACAAATCCATATAATAATAACAACAATAATAATAATAACAATAACACGAAAATTTAAAGAAAATCCCCCCACCCTAACTACCCTTTACATGCAACTTTTTTCGAAAATTTTTATTCTCTCAAAAATGGCTAATGATTTTGGTTGAAAAAATCGTCTATTAAAGATATTTACCTGACAAATATAACGTATGTCTTGAATTTTTTGGGAATAGCCTCTGAAGACTACTTTATTCAGAATGAATTTTACGGAATTTTGCATTACTGTTAAACCGTAAGAGATGGACAAAACCTTACCACACAAAAAATGTAGAGCACGTTAAAACACAATGTTATACACATTTTTTTCGTGGAGTTGATCGTTTTTTAGATATTTCTTGTTTTTTGGTTTCAGCTTTGAAAAACTTATACTTTTCTCACACAGGAATTTGTCAACTCGTGTCCATACAAAGCAATCTCAGTCACATAGCAACCAGCTTTTGACTATCACTTTAACCTATGGTACTCCCTTATTTCGCTTCTACTTACAAGGAACCAAGTAATAAGACTATTTCTACTATTTCTTTTTCTCGTTTAGCATGTAGTAAATAAAAGCATAAGCTTTTTAACAATAATTTTTGCAGAGATGTAGAGAAAGTGAATGGAACACATCAGATTTTTTCGGACGATATGACCAAATTAGTTTAATGTTCAATTCGAATTCGCGACCTGTTGAATGTGACATGCAGACAGGCTACCCAGGCGGGTTTACTCTTAGAGTTGTTATTGTTGTGGGCGGTGCCGTGGTTAGACCACTCGCGGCCCGGGTTCAATCCCAAGCGCCCGTGTCAGGGTCCTCCGGTTGCCTCCTTGTTAGCCCATAAGGTCCCTTGGGGGGACGGGCCTCTCTCCTTGGAGAACTGGCGGTCCTGGTTAGCCATTCCAGGATCTTATCCGCTCGGATAATCTCTTCTACATAATACGTATCCGCTATTATAAAGTATATCATTGTTTTAAGAGTTAATTTAGCACTTTTTTGGTCCGTTGTATGGACTTAATCACTTAGCTCTTTAGTCTCTATATACGAGGTCCTTTTTTTTTTAACCTCTGATAGGCAATGAATAAAAGACAAGTTCATAGAAAACAATTATTTTATTACTAAAAGTTTTGTACACTTGTGGTTACTTTTCAGCATAATCACCGAAAAGATTGAGACATTTATCGTACCTGTGCACAAGCTTTGCAATACCCGCTTCAAAAAATGTTGCCGCCAATGATTTCAAATGGGCATTGACGTTGTTTTGAAGATTTTCATTGGTTTGAAAGTGCTGCCCTCCTAGCCACGTCTTTAGTGCAGGGAAAGGGTGAAAGTCGTCGGGTCCAGGTCAGGACTGTACGGCGGATGATCGAAAATGTCCCATTGAAATTGTTCTATGAGCCGATGGATTGTGCCAGCAGAGTGTGGACGAGCGTTGTCATGGCTCAACAAATTCCTCAAATCAGCATTTCTCTTCGCTTGTTTCGAATGACTCTCCGCAAACGTAATAAAGTACGAAGATTTTCAAAATAACGTCAATGCTCATTTGAAATCATTGGCGGTAACATTTATTGCAAAGCTTGTACACAGGTATTAAAACTTTAAGTAATAAAATAATGGTTTTCTATGAACTTGTCTTTTATTTAGAGCCTATCGGATGTTGGGGGGGGGGGGGGGAAACGGCCCTCGTATTTTTCTACTGATTAACACTGGATATCTGGGCTAAAGCACTTGTCATACACAAAGTGCTTTTTTTGGACTCTGGGACTTGTGTTTGTGGTGAAATCTTGGTATGGAATTTTTGGGTACAATGCAATACCTTCTCTATACAACTATGTACGTAGCAATTTATTCTCGAGACAAAATAATTTCCGCACAGGAGCAACCAGCCAATTTGCTCTCTCAAAGACAACCGCTTGGTGACCTCGTCCACATGGAGCACATTGATGGTCCGAGAAGACACGCAAAGCAATTCATAACGCTGCTAGTATTAAGAAACAAATTTATAAAGGTTAATTACAGATCTTGCCGCCAGGATAACACCTTATACCCATTAGGACGGCCCAGCGCTTCCGGGTCCTCTGCAGTGCTACCGGAAGTTGAGGATATAATTTGACTTAACGAAGCCTTGACGTATGATGCCACGCCCACTTCAGCAGGTGAACACGCAAACCCCGAGTTAACACTTCTTGTGTCCGCGTCTCTTACAGTTGTGTCTGTCCATCTCACACATGAAATAAATTCTGTCATTGCAAAACAAATTCCTCTTTTTATAACTTCCTCTACAAGTACTTTGTGTATAGAGAAAGTATTGTACTGTATCCAAAAATTCCATAACGAGATTTCACCGCAAATATTGGTTTTGAGACCCCCTGAATAGAAAAAGCTCTGTGTATGTGTGGACAGTATAGTTAAAAAAGTAAAACACCGTTTAATACCAAATTTGGTATTTAAGATTGGTATCCTCCAAGGATGCGACACGAAGACTTTAAAGAAAATCTACCCCCCCCCCCAGTACCAGCTACCGTTTACATGGAAACTTTTTTGAAAACTTTGATTGTCTCGAAAATGGCTCCAATGATTTTAATTAAAACCTTATGTCTAATACATTTACAAAATAAATAAAATGTACATTTTCAATTCTCTGGGAATAGCCCCTAAAAACCTCTTTATTCTAGATGAATAATGATGCATAACTAGTAAACTGTAAGAGATAGACATAACTTACTACACAAAAAATTTAGATCTCCTTAAAACACAATTTATGTCTTTTACGTTTTTGTTACGGAGGTAACCATTTCCAAGATATTCCTTGTTATTGATTTCAATTGTGAAGTACTTATACTTTTCTCAGACGGAAGTGTCCGATTTTCTTTTGTTCTATTCCTAGTCAAGCAAAGAAGCGATTTGCAATGACAATCATATAACGACAGCTTTTAAAACATTGACTATCACTTTAGCGTAGCACATTCCTTTAGTTGCCTTCTACTTATAAGGAACTAAGTAATAAGAACATTCTGCTAATGTTTATCTCGATTAGCATTGTGTAGAAATAAGAATAATATTTTGTAAGAAGTTTGTTTGTAGAGCAGCGAGAGAAAGTCATGTGAGTGTAGCACATAAAATTTTTAGAAAATGGTCCTAGGTGTGTGTGTGTGTGTGTGGACAGCATAGCTCAAAAACTAAAAGACCATTAAATTTCAAACTTGGTATTTTTGTTTATCATCTTCCAAGGATGAGACACGAAGCTTTTCAAAGATAACCCCCCCCCCTTACCAACTATCCTTTACATGGAAAAATATTTAAAATGTTATTTTCTCATAACTGGTTTCAATGATTTTGACTAAAATCTCTCATATTAAAGATATGTACATAACAATAATATACACCTATATCTTGAATAGCCTCTAACGACGTGTTTATTGTGCATTTTTTTTTCAACTTTTTTTATTTTGCCTAACTAGTAAATCAGAGATAGACAAAAACTTCCACACAAAATTGTAGATCTCGTTAAAACACACCACTTATGCTATACAAGCGTCGAGTTGACTGTTTTTCGAAATACTCCTTGTTATAGGTTTCAGTTTTAAAATACTAGTGCACAGGCAAAGAAACGGATGTCAATCACATGGTGACCACATTTTAAAATATTTGTATCATGAATACCACTTTAACCTATGGTACTCCCTTATTTCCCTTCTACTTACAAGGAAGCAAGTAATAAAACTATTTCAGAAATAGGTCACTAAAACATTAGACAAATCTGATGTGTTCCATTCTCATGGCTATATTAAAGATATTTACCTGACAAATAAAATGTATATCTTGAATTTTCTGGGAATAGCCTCTAAAGATCTTTTTATTGTAGATTTTTTTTTTCCTTCTAATTTTGCATAACTAGTAAACCATAGGAGTAAAACCAAAACTTACCACACAAAATATTTAGATCCCGTTAAAACACACAACTGATGTTATAAACATTTTTAGCGTAGAGTTGGCCGTTTTCGAGATACTCCTTGATTTTTATCAAATGGGAGGGAAAGTGATTTCAATTCCGCTCGGCTTTTTTTTTTCTTCTTCTTCTTCTTCTTCTTTTTCTTTTTGGTTCATCCGTTTCTTTACGTGGTCAGGAGTATTTTAAAACAGAAACCTATAAGAAGTATTGCAAATATTAAAATCATACCAACGGAGAGCTCAAAAAACCAAAAGGATATGACATACTAATGTATTTTAACGAAATATCCATTTTTATTTTCTATAACGTACCGTCATTGTATATAGAGAAGGTATTGCATTCCATCCAAAAAGTCCATTCCAAGATTTCAACGCAAATATATGTTTTAGGGTCCCCTGTATCCAAAAAAAGCATTTTCAGAAAAAGGTCCGTGCGTGTGTGTGTCCGTGTGTCTGTGAACACGATAACTCAAAAATGAAAAGTCGGTAAAATACCAAACGTTGAATTTATGTTTAGCATTTTCCAGGGATGCGACACGAAGATTTTGAGAAAAATCCCCCACCCCAAACTACCCTTTACATGGATCTTTTTTCGAAAATTTTGATTTTCTCAAAAATGGTTCTTACGATGTTGATTAAAATATTGTACCTATATTAAAGATATTTACCTGACAAATATTATATATATGAATTTTCTGGAAATAGCCTCTGAAGCTTAGTTTATTCTGGATGAAACTCAAGGAATTTTGCATAACTGCTAAACCGTACGAGATAAAAACTTACAACACAAAAAAAAAGTAGAGCACGTTGAAACACGCAATTTAGTTACGTACATTTTTTACGTGGAGTTGATCGTTTTTGAGATATACTTTGTTTTTGGTTTCTGCTTTGAAATACACTTTTCTCATACAAGAATTTGTCAACTCGTGTCCACACAAACAAAGGAACTTCAGTCACATAGCAACCAGCTTTTTACTATCACTTTAACCAATGATACTCCCTTATTTTGCCTCTACATACAAGGAAGCAAATAATAGCAATATTTCTGCTATTTTTTTCTTGATTAGCTTAGCCTTCTAATGATAATTTGTTGCAGAGATATACAGAAAATCATGTGAATGGAACACATCACATTTTTATTTTTTATAACGTACCGTTATAGTGTATAGAGCTGGTATTTGTATTGCACCCAAAAATAATGGAAGTAAGGAAGTACCATAGGTTAGAGTGATAGTCAAATGTTTCAAATGTGCTTACTATGTGATCGAAACGTTCACAGATGTAGAGAAAGTCATGGTTTTTTCTGGATACAGAAAATCTCGGTATTGAATTTTTGGATGCAATACAATACCTTGTCTATACACTATGTACATAGTACGTGTAGAGAAAGTAAAAACTTGGGAGGCCCTTGTAAATAGAAGAACAATTGTAACTCAGTTTTAATCCTCACGTTCACCAGCTGGTTGTTGATTCAAATGCTGTAGCATTAGCGAGTTCAGACATGGACGCCCGCCCTGCAGTTTTACCCTAATGGACAAACAAGGAGAGAGATTTTAACCCCCCCCCCCATGTGCCAGTTGAGCAGCGTGGTTTACCCTCTTCCCCCCAACAATCCTTTCTAATACAATGGAAGAGATTGCTTTGGCAATTCTCAATTAGTTTGTCATAACAACATTAATAAGCCATGAACTGACATGCGCGTCTTGAACCTTACAGCAGATGTGAACCGCTGCTTTTTCACCAGCAAATGAGTCAATCTCCTATTAATTAAACAGCAAAGTTAATAACATATTGCTTTCTACAAAACACGATAACCCTCAAACGGGGCCGCTCTTCCCTACCAATTCCCTAATAACCATTAGCAATAAAATCTATATCCTGGAAGTCGAGAATCACATTGAGGCGATATATCAGACCGACCAAAAAAAAAAAAAAAAATCTCCATTCACATGACTTTCTCTACATCTCTGCAACAAATTTTTGTTACTAAGGTTATGCTTCTTTTACTTCAAGCTAATTGAGAAAACATTAGCAGAAATAGTTTTATTACTTGTTTCCTTGTAAGTAGAAGCAAAATAAGGGAGTACCATAGGTTAAAGTGATAGTTAAAAGCTGGTTGCTATGTGACTGATGTTCATTTGTTTGTATGGTCACGAGTTGACAAATTCCTGTATGAGAAAAGTATAAGTTTTTATTGCTGAAACCAATAACAAGGGATATGTAAAGAACGATCCACTCCACGAAAAAAATGTATATAACATAAATTGTGTGTTTTAACGTGCTTTACAGTTTTTGTGTGTTTTCTTACAGTTTAGAGTTATGCAAAATTCATTCAGAATAAAGTAGTCTTCAAAGGCTATTCCCAGAAAATTCAAGATATACATTTTATTTGCCAGGTAAATATCTTTAATATACGATATTTTAATCAAAGTCGTTAGAGCCATTTTTGAGAAAATCAAAATTTTCGAAATGTTTCCATTTAAACGGTAGTTGGGGGTTTTCTTGAAAATCCTCGTCTTGGAAGATACCAAACTTGGTATTCAACGGTCTTTTCGTTTTTGAGGTGTCATATCCACAGACACATCCACCTCTTTCTAAAAATGGCCTTTTTTTTTATTCAGGGGGATCAAAAACTGATATTTCCGGTGATATCCCGGTATCGAACCTTTTTTGGGTGGAATGCAATACATTCTCTATACACTATGTACATAGTACGCGTAAAAATAAAATAAAATAAAAAAAAAATCATGCGAACCAATGAGATGCGAGCTTTACTCTGACACTACAAATACACCACTCCGGTCTTTCAAGTTATCTGTTTACCCTGAGACAAAGATGAAGTACAACTGGAGTCAGTGCATGTATTTACCTGGCTAGAAGGCACAACAGGTACATAAAGTCATGTGAATGGAACGCATCTACCATTGTTACGGAGGTGTCCACACCTGCGACAATGCCTGGTGGTAAGGTGCGTGCAGTCACAATCCTGGACTTGCTGCAGGTTTTGTCACACGTTCGCTATGTTCCCAGAGCGTGAGGGAATCTTGGTGATATCCCACATTAATATGGATGACCTCTTTACTCTCTTCCCCACGTCAAAACTTGTGATGGAAACGCCATTTTCTGTGCCCTCAAAGCTTTGTTATCGCACGGCCCTTTATCACACCTAGTAATATCTAGGAAACAAAACACACACGAGTTTTACCCAGCCTTTGCTCAAAGAAGTTGTTGATTTTGGATGCATCAGTTCTCAGTTCGTCCCTGGATACTGCAAGTGAACAACTGTGATTGAAACATCCTCATTTCAGATTCTTATACTTCACATTATCCTCTCCACTCACTTTTCTAGACCGAGCCTTTCTTAACTTTATTCATTTATCCTACCATACACACCTCATGGTATACCAGGAAATAACAAAAATCTGATGTATTTCATTCACATGTCTTTCTCTACTTCGTCATAACAAATTATTGTTAAAAATCATATTCTATCTGCTTCATGATACTCAAGATAAACATTAGCAGAAATTGTATTATTACTTGCTTCCTTGTAAGTAGAAGGCAAATAAGGGAGTACACTAGGCTAAAACGATAGTCAAATATTTTAAAAGCTGGTTATCGAGTGGTTGAGATCCGTTTTTATGCAGGGCCAGGTGTGAGAAAAGCTACACAAAATTCATTCAGAATAAAGAGGTCTTAAAGAGGCTATTCCCAGAAAATTCAACATATACATTTTATTTGTCACTTAAATATCTTTAATATACGGCATTTTAATCAAAATCGTTAAAGCCATTTTTGAGAAAGTCATATTTTCGAATAGGGTAGTTAAGGGTGGGTATAAAGGGTAGTTAAGGGTGGGTGATTTTTCTCAAAATCTTCGTGTCACATACCTGGAATATACTCGATTTTTCGTTTTTGAATTATCGTGTTCAGAGACACACCGACACACGTACACACACGGACCTTTTTCCAATTTTTTTGATACAGGAGACCCTAAAGCATGTATTTCCGGTGAAATCTCGGTATCGAATTTTTGGGTGGAATACAATACCTTTTCTATACACTATGTGCATAGTACGTGTAGGGAAAGTAAAAATATATACCTTGATAGCAATGATGATTACGTAGAGAAATAGAGTAAGGTAGTGTAACTTTGTAAATAAAGTTTTGTGTTGATAACTTTGTTTAGTTATGCCAAATCGTGTGTTGCTTTCTGGATGGTACTGGTATATCGACACTACCTAAAGCTGGAAGCGGAAGAAAACGGCAATCGACGTATGCATCCTTGGTGCATGTGCATTCTAGTCAGATAACTTCAAAAGATGTCGGTGCCTTCTATTGTGTAGGTCATGTAAAACACTCGGCCTTGATTAGAAATCTTCTAAGGCACAAAGCGAGAGAAAATAAAGGAGTTTTTTTTCATTGCAGCTTGTGCCATTTTCTAGATTGTTTTGTCGCTCAAGAAGCGCCAGCTCTTCCTTTGGTACGAATTCCGAAAGGAAAGTAAATAGGAGGAAAAGTCACTCTACACTCGAGTGGAGCGTGAGTTTTATTCTGTACTCGAGTTTGTAAGTTTCTTGTCCACCTGTGGCGCGTGTCGGAAGTAGCAAAGTATCGCCACACCTGGCCAGGTGATACTCTATGATATTATCCCTTTAACGCTTCCAAATTAGCGCTTTTTAGTGTAAAAAAATGAAAATATTGTAAATAAATTGCGAAATGTTGAATGTTTTAAAAGTATGACAAAATATTTGGTTTAACAGCACAGAACAGTCGAGGGCTCTAGCGCTTTACCCAGAAATTCCTCCATTTACTACTCCCTCTGCAGGTACTATATATATAGTGTAAAGAAAATATATTTTATTCCACCCAGAAGTTCGATACCGATTTCACCGGAAATACTGTTTTGAGACGCCCTGAATAAAAAAAAAAAAAGGTATTTTTAGAAACATATTCAGTGTGTGTGTATATGCGTGTGTGTGGTCTGTGGACAGCATAGCTCAAAAACGAAAAACTTGGTATTTAAATACTGAAAATACTTGGAATTTAAGTTCAGTATATTCCAAGGATGCGACACGAAGATTTTGAGAAAAATCCCCCACACCAAGCTACCTTTTACATGGAACTTTTTTCGAAAGCTTTGATTTTCTCAAAAATGGGTCTAACGATTTTGATTAAAATCTCTCATATTCAACATTTTGATGCCAAATAAAATGTATATCTTGAATTTTCTGGGAATAGCCTCTGAAGACTGCTTTATTCTGGATGAATTTTACGGAATTTTGCATACATGCTAAACTGTAAGAGATGGACAAAAACTTACCATACCAAAAATGCAGAGCACTTTAAAACACACTATTTATGTTAAATACATTTTTTACGTGGAGCTGATCGTTTTTGAGATATTCCTTGTTTTTGGTTTCAGCTTTAAAAACTTACTTTTCTCATACAGGAATTTGTCAACTCCTGTCCATAGAAACAAAGGAACTTCAGTCACATAGCAACCAGCTTTTGACTATCGCTTTAACCTACGCCACTCCTTTATTTCGCTTCTACTTACAAGGAAGCAAGTAACAAGACTATTTCAGCCAATTTTTTCTCGATTAGCATGAAGTAAATAGACGAATAAGCTTTTTAACAATAATTTATTAGAGAGATATAGAGAGTCATGTGAATGGAACACATCAAATTTTTTTTAATTTTTTCAGGGGGTCCCAAAATATAAATGTCCGGTGAAATATCAATATGGTATTTTTAGGGGCAATACAAATACCTGCTCTATACACTATGACGGTACGTTATAGAAAATAAAAATGGATATTTCGTTAATACATATTAGTATGTCATATACTTTTTTTTTTTTTTTTTTGAGCGATCCGTTGGTATGGTTTTAATATTTGCAATACTTGATTTTTATCAAATGGGAGGGGAAAGTAATTTCAATGCTGCTCGGCTTTTAAAAGATTTGTCTAATTTTTTAACGAGGGTAATTTCAAAAGTCATGGCAACTATTTTGTACTATTTAATAAAGCTGCCGGAAACAGAATTCAGAATATACAATTGAAAGTCGCCGGAATGTTCTTCGCAATGCTGGTACTAAATTGGGATCTGGGTGCAAGATGCTATGAGTACTGCTATTGAAAATGCGTAAATAGTAATAAATAATCATTGTTTTATTCATATTACATCACAAAAAGTATTCGTTTGTACGCATAGTACTGTGGCAAAGCCGTCCGCGCGTGCGATCTCACGTTCTGTGAGCCACGCGGTAACGAGAGCAAAATTGGAGACCATACGTTAAAAAAAAAAAAAAAAAAATCACAAAGTGCGCCGCAGCTGTAACCAGAACTTTCTGGAACGCGACTCCCGATGCTTTTTGAATGGTCTGCTTCTGGAAACTTCCAGAGAATTCTGTAAAATCTTTTCCCGCTTATAAAAAGCAGGAAGAAGTTCAGTGTGTGTGTGTGTGTGTGTGTGTGTGTGTGTGTGTGTGTGTGTGTGTGTGTGTGTGTGTGTGTGTGTGTGTGTGTTGAGATTTGAACTGAGTCGTGAATGATAACACTGCAGTGTTATCGCGCAGTGGGTCGCGAGCCACGGACGGCGTGTTACCATAACTGTAAACTGTCGAGTGAACTTAATTGTTTATTTGTAGCTAATATAGTCAATAAATACATTTGTTTTAGAACTTTTACAAATTAATAATGAAGTAGTTCAAAATAATTTCCCAAAGCTTCCATATATTTTTGCCAACGTTAAGGAAGGCGATGAATACCATCAACTGTAACTCGAATAAACCAGTGATCACTATTTATGCATCTTTCAATGTGCCATAATCGTAGCCAGATACCAACTTATACCCCCGCCGCTGAATCCTTGCACTTATAGTTCAGGTGGTTTCGTGTACGGTTGGCTATGTGCCTTTGCGGCGTTGCCACCAGAGCAACTAGTAAACAAACAACATCTGATTACAAATCTCTCTATCGTGTGTACAGACGAATATAAACAGTGTACATAACAAATGAATACCGATGAATAATGAAACTAATTCGTTATTATTTATGTTAATTGAAAATAACAATGATACTATTACGTATGTACCATTCGTTAAGTATTTCCGGCAATATAGAATAAAGTAATGTAAAATAGCTTCTTACAACGAGAGAAAGGTTTAACAAGGTGATTTTCACCGGTTTAGAATTTTAATGGCTCAATTCCATCCAAGTGTCCGTCGTCACCATTTTCGGATACATCATCGTCATTATGATCATCGTAACCAAGACATACCATCAGTGGTTCACGTTCACTGATGATTCCGTCTAATTCCTGTGTTTCTCGCATTATTCACTTTCTTCTTCCATGAAGCCGCGTCCACCCTCGCCACACTTTCCCACAAAAGTCTATCCACGTCTATATTTGTGAAAGTCTTGTTATGTTCCCTCGCGTACAAACACCAGCTACACTATCAACAATAACATGAAGCTTGCACAGAACAGCTGAGCTCACGTGTTAGGAGTTCAAATTGAGCACGTAGTTGGAAATAGCCATATATTGCAACAGTGCTGCATCTGGATCAGTTTCCGTTGCCTGACCGACCGAACGGGATGCTGCTTAGTGATTGGTTCAGAAAGTCAAACGGGTAAAAATTTTCATCTGTTTTAGCTAATGCACCAACTTAACTCTCAACTGTCTGTGTAAGGATTCAGTGGCGGGGATATCGTATCAGCATTTAGAACGGTATTACAGCGACTTTCAATCATGTATCCTGAGTTTTGTTTCCTACAGCTTTATTGACTGATGAAAAAATAGTTGCCATGACTTTTTCAATGACCCTGGAAAATATGCATTTCCCTTGCAATATAGACATCGAATTTTTGGGTGTTTCAGAACATTTCCACTGCTTACTAACAGAGGAACTAACAATTCTGTGTAAGTCATTCGTTACAGGAAAGAAACGTTTGTCTGCACGCCGCTGTTGCCATGACCACGGAACTGACCCAAGTTGCTTTGTTTTGTAATGTTCACGGTTCTCTAGACGTTACTGCACAAGCTCTCGGGCGGTTTTGCTACTCTTTATACAAATAGAGCTAGCTAACTCCTTTTTTTCTCCCGCTGCCCCGGAATAAGCACGAGGCATAATCTAGTGCGTTTTTATTTCGCGTCTTCCTCGCGTTGCATACTCATATTCCCATCCTAGTATATTATGAATAGACGGCGTGGTCAGTGGCGTGCACGCTCAAAACATTTTACTTTCCCTACACTTACTATATACTTAGTGCATAGAGAAAAAAGTCAATACTGAGATTTCACCGGAAATAAATGTTTTGGGACCCACTGAGTCCGAAAAAAGCATTTTTAGAAACAGGTCAGTGTGTATCTTGGACAGCATAGCTCAAGAACGAAAAGTCTATTAAATACCAAACTTGGTATTCAAGTTCACAATCTTTCATTATCTTTTGAGACCCCCATGAATCCAAAAAGGGATTTTCATAAAAATGTCTGCGCACGTGTGTGTGTGTGTGTGTGGGGGGGGGGAGGTGCAGCATATCTAAAGAACGAAAAGTCCGTTAAACACCAAACTAGGTATTTAAGTTCAACATCTTCTAAGGATGCGACACGAAGATTTTTAAGAAAATCCCCCACCCCATCCCCCAACTACCCTTTAGCTGGAAAATGTTTCGAAAATTTTGATTTTCTCAAAAATGGCTCTAAGAATTTTGATCAGAATGTCATATATTAAAGATATTTACAAGACAAATAAGATGTATATCTTGAATTTCCCGGGAATAGTCTCTAAAGACCTCTTTATTCTTAATGAATTTTGCATAACTCGTAAAGCGTAAGAGATAGACAAAAACTTGCGTGACAAAAAATGAGGTGCTCATTAAAACACACAATTTGTGCTATATACATTTTTCTTCCACCCAGTAAATGTGTTAACACATTGGATGTGCAGTAGAAAACAAATGCTGAGCCTTGAGTAAGAAGAGGCCGTCAGTTCAATACTGCACTTTCAGAGCACAGAGGTTCGGATGATTTTCACTGGCACTGTATAAGCCTTACTTGTGTCAAGGGAGGCAGACCAAACCAGGAAAGGAATTCTTATGCAGACTCGAGACAGTAGGGTATAATAACGAATATTTTGAAAATGTAAATGGCGTGTTATTTAAGGACGCTCTTTAACTGCTGTGGTTCTCTGCGTCCCATTCTAAAGGGCGTGAAAGAGCGCTTAATTTTGCTCAGAGGCCTCTCTTGTCACGCTTGAGGTTCTTGAACGTGCCACAAATCCACGCAACGAGACCCACGGCTATACTTCCCTTCCAAAGGAAGCCATGCTAAGGATTTTTACACAAAAAAAATATCCATCGTGCTCCGCCGGGTTTGAACCTGCGACCTCGGGTATATGAAGTTAGTATGGTAACCATTACACCACGGAGGGCGACCGGTTATTTTGTGTACACATATCCATGAAAGTGGAACCAAACCTCGTCCGTGGGTCACTTGTATACACTATTGAAAGTCCCTCACAAAATGTGTTAATTCATAGTATCATAAATATATACACGATGTGCGGTAGAAAACATTTACTGCTGAACTAAGACTGCCTCTGCTTTTCATCCAAGGGGTCCCGGGTTCGATTCTCCGCTGGAGCAGGGAACAGAGTCTGAAAGTATGAATGTGAGAGTGTATAAGTGTGTTTAACCGAAACACCCATGTTAAGTGAGCTACAGTTCAGCACGAGCAGTTGTTCATCAAGTCCCAACATGACCATATAAATTAAAGGGTTATACAAATGAAAAATTAAAAAAACCTAGTGTGACTTTCTCTAGCTGCTCTACAAAACTCCCACAAAAGATTATTCTTCTTTCTACACAATGCTAATCGAGATAAACATTAGCAGAATGTTCTTATTACTTAGTTTCTTGTAAGTAGAAGGCAACTAAAGGAATGTGCTATGCTAAAGTGATAGCAAAATTCAAAGCAAGAGGTCTTCAGAGGCTATTCTAAAAAAATTCCAGATATACATTTTATTTCGGACATAAATAGCTTTAATATACGGGATTTTAATCAAAATCGTTAAAGCCATTTTTAAGAAAATGAAAATTTTCGAAACTTTTTCGATGTAAAGGGTAGTTTGTGGTGGGGGGATTTTTTTTTTTTTTTTTTTTTAAATTTTCGTGTCGCATCCTTCCTAAATACCAACTTTGGTATTTAACGGTATTTTTGTTTTGGGGCTATGTGTCCACAGACAGACACACACACACACACACACATTTTTCTTAAAAATGTATTTTTCGAACTCAGAGGACTCCAAAACATATATTTCCGGTGAAATCTTGTTATTGAATTTTTGGGTGGATTACAATACCTTCTCTATCCCTATGTACATTGTACACATGGGGCTAGAGAAAGTAAAAAAGCTGAGCCATAATACACTTTGTGACTAAGTATAGGACAAACTAATAAAGCACACGATATCGTCGTCAGCTCAATACTGCACCTTTAAAGCAGAGAAAAACAAGTCAGTACCGTGACTTTGTGTGCAGCAACTGTGCGTTATGTTATGGCAGCGGTTCCGATGCTTTTTGACTGGCACTGTATAAGACTTATTACAATCCTGGTCGTATAGGTATTTGTGTCATGGCACACAAGCTGAACAAATGAGGACAGGAGTGCGAGACGGCAAAGTTGCGACGTAACGTCACACACAACAGAATATTGGTAATTCTGTGTGCGACTGTATTTCCATTAGCGAACTTGTTCAATTCCTCGCAAGAGTTCTTCACGACAACGGAGAATTATGACGTCGCGCGCATATTCTTTCCCGGAGAGGGCCACGTCGCGAAACTCAATTTATGTAGCAAGTTGTTCAGCAGGACTTACGGGCGGGGTTTAGAGCTTTTGTTCTTAGAGTCACTTTTGTTTCCGGAAACTCCATTAAAAGTTACTGCTAGTTTTACTGCAGCGCTTCCTGTTTGGTATACAGTATGCAAACAGCAATAAGATGTTCCTCCTTTGACTCAAACGCATTCTTTCTGAGCCTTGGGATAAGACCCCGCAACATGCTGCTTCTTTGAGAAGCCAAATGAACTGCCACAGGATGCGAATGCGCCACTTCAAAGCCACGGTCAATTTCAAAAGGTTCAATATAAACATCGTTCCAGAGCCTTAACATTCCAGACTCGCTCTGAAAGAAGCCAACACTGAATGTGGAGGCTGTTCATTTCTCTGATGCTGCGATTACCAACGTGTTATGTTAATAAGTTGAGGTGGAATACTTCCAGCTTTTCAAATATCCACAAGTTGTGCTGCATCTCGGCGCTAAATACACCACTTAGCAACACGCAACGTTTACAGGCTGCTCGTTCCTTCTGTTCACTCTTACGTTGATCCGCGCCAAAACGGATCCACGTGCCAGTACACCTCAGTAGAAGTGGGCGCAAGAATGTAATCACATACTAACAATCTAAATTACAGAATGAATCTATTCTTAAATTGTATACAAATATCCAAGACTTAAACTGACACCGATTTGTTTTACCTGTCTGAAGAATGAATGCAGTTGGCCAGGAGTGAAAGCTTGCGTAAACAAAAACAGATAAGCTGTATTACGTCACCAGTCCCGGTGCATATCCTGTAGTGGAATGCAGCAGTGGACGGGTTCGATTCCAACACCGCCGCGCGTAGTCACACGCTCACAAAGTAGAAAATTGATGATATTAATTAGTGATAAAGAAAATAGCAAGTTTAACCTGTTGTGGATCGTTTAGTTTATTTCTGTGTTGATGTATTGATGGTCAGACTGTGCAATATTCCAGCCTTCTCTGACCGTTCTAATTCATGATATGTTACACCAGTGACCTCCCCTAACAACTGCATTCTTTCATCGGACCGATAAACAGAGCTACAAGTCCCAACATGCTATTCGTATGAGTCACCTGATTTCTATATTGTTTACACAGTAACGGTTACTGGTTGTTGCTGTTTAGAATCATGGAGGACGGTCGCCGTGGGTTTCCTCTCGTATCTTCGTGCAGTTACGCAAAGATTGTAAGCTGTTTAACCTAAACATTCCAGACTCGCTCTGAAAGAAGCCAACACTGAATGTGGAAGCTGTTCATTGCTCTGATGCTGCAATTACCATCGTGTTATGTTCCAGCTTTTCCCTTTTCAAATATCCACAAGGTCTGCATCTCGGCGCTAAATACACCACTTAGCAACACACGCAATGATGCAGGCTGCTCGTTCCTTCTACAGGATGGCGTGCAATGAATCTACCAACGTTGCTTGGTATTCCTGTTCAACTTGAGGTGCGCATGCGCATTAATCGAATATGATTAAACGGCTACAATGTTCGGTACGCCGTTGCATCTTCATTGTTGCGTGCCTGAATCAACACTGGCACCACCTGTTCTTCACAGAGTGTGAGAACAAACAAAACCAAGATCCTCGCCAGGATGTATGGCATTATACTTTCTCTACACGTGCTACGTACATAGTGTACAGAGAAGGTATTGCATTCCACCCAAAAATACGATACCGAGATTTCACGTTTTGAGTCCCCCTGAATAAAAAACAACAACACATTTCTACAAAAGGTGCGTGCGTGTGTGTCTGAGGACAGCATAGCTCAAAACGAAAAGACCGTTGAATACCAAACTTGGTATTTAAGTTTGGTATCTTCCAAGGATGCAACACGAAGATTTTCAAGAAAATCCTCCCACATCAAACTACCCTTTACATTGAAAAAGTTTCGAAAATTTTGATTTTCTTAAACGATTTTGATTAAAATCCCGTATATTAAAACTATTTCTGTCCGAAATAAAATATATATCTCGAATTGTTTGGGAATAGCCTATGAAGACCTATTTATTCTGGATGAATTTTGCTTAACTGCTAAACCGTAAGAGATAGAAAAAACTCACTACACAAAAAATGTACATCACGACAAAACACACAATTTAAGTCCTTTACGTTTTTGTTGTGGAGGTAACCGTTTCCGAGATATTCCTTGTTATTGGTTTAAATTGTGAAGTACTTAAATTTTTCTCACACAGGAAGTGTCTGTTTTTCTTTTGTTCTACTCCTGGGCAAGCAAAGAAGTGATTTGCAATGACAATCGCATAACGATAGCTTTTAAAATATTTCACAATCAATTCCCTTCTACTAATAAGGAACTAAGTAATAAGAATATTCTGCTAATGTTTATCTCGATTAGCATTGTGTAGAAGGAAGAATAATCTTTTGTAGGAGGTTTGTAGAGCAGCTAGAGAAAGTCATGTGAGTGTAACATAAATGTTTTTCAAAAAAGTCCGTGTGTGCGCGTCTGTGTGTCTGTAGACAGCATAGCTCAAAAACGAAAAGACCGTTGAAAGCCAAACTTGGTATTTAAGTTTAGTATCTTCCAAGTATGCGACATGAAGAGTCCCAATATAATCCCACCATCCCCAACTACCCTTTACATGGAACTTTTTTCGAAAATTTTGTTTTTCAGAAAAATGGCTCTTAACGATTTTGATTCAAATATCGTATATTAAAGATATTTACCTGACAAATAATATGTATAGCTTGAATTTTCTGGGAATAGCCCCTGATGACTACTTCATTCTGGATGGATTTTACGGAGTTTTGCACAACTGCTAAACCGTAGGCGATGGACAAAAATTGTAGAGCACATTAAAACACACAATTTATGATACAATTATTTCTCGTGGAGTTAATCGTTTTTGAGATATTCCTTGTTTTTGGTTTCAGCTTTAAGAAACTTATACTTTTCTCATACGGGAACCTGTCAACAAAGGAACTTCAGCACATAGCAACCAGATTTTGACTGTCACTTTAACCTATGCTACTCCGTTTTTCTCTTCTACTTACAAGGAAGCAAGTAATAAGACTATTTCTGTTAATCTTTTCTGGATTAGCATGAAGTAAATAGAAGCATAAGCCTTTTAACAATAATTTGTAGCTGAGATATATAGAAAGGCACGTGAATGGAACACATCAGATTGTGCTGGTCACGCACTAACTGTAAATTCCCACCGCCATGTTAAAATTTACAACTCCAGGAACGACAGTTGAACATTTGGTTTTAACAGCATGGTTTTTGTCCAACAGGTGTTCGCCAATCGTCCGATTTCCCCGCTTTGGGAATTTAATTTGGCCTTCGCAATCTCCAGTTTTAACAGTATCTGAATAATTTCTGTGGGGATAACTGAAAGAAAAAGTATTCTCGCACCGTTTGCAAACCAAAACGGATCCATGTGGCCAGTGCAGCGCGCTACAAGTAGGGTTTTCGGGACTCCTTAAATTAGGCGTAATTCATATTTACTAATTTCATTTTTTAAATTTTTTTTACAGAAGCCAAATAATGAAAATCGAGTCAGGTAAATCTTTCAGTTTGATTATTCTTTGGTTTCAATATTTTTTCACAATTTGGGAACATTGT
Source organism: Hymenopus coronatus (assembly GCA_030762935.1). Classification (NCBI taxonomy): domain Eukaryota; kingdom Metazoa; phylum Arthropoda; class Insecta; order Mantodea; family Hymenopodidae; genus Hymenopus; species Hymenopus coronatus. The sequence goes on from CM060894.1 coordinate 5,099,923, forward strand.
GGCTTTGTCGCAACAATTCCAAGTATTTTAATTTTTTTTTGGTAGTGTTTCACGCCCACATTTTCTACTTGCGGCACCGCAGATGATGACACTCGTGATACATGGAATGAATTTGTGGAGGAATGCTGCGAAGGCGGGGGAAACCGGAGAAGCCGGTTCTATTGTCCTTTGCCAACTAGATGATTGTGCAGTTGAACAAATAGACGTTTGTAAGGACTTATCAGACTCAAACATTTCAACAAATGAGAAACACTTTTAAGAAATGCAAAGCAAATAATTGTCTGATATTAGTTCAGAGCGTTGTAGAGTTGGTTTTCTGTGTGACGTAGGGTTTCACATTCCCAGACACTTTTTTTGAGGAGCTTGGACAGAGGGTGCAAACTTCTTGTTTAATTTTTCAGCCTTAACAAGCAAGGGTTTAAATATAAAGTAGTCATAAAACCCACAATATTTCATTGATTCGAATTTGACTTTAAATTGAATACCTGCTTTACGATTGTCAGTCCAAAGATGGACAACACTCGTTCTGTAAATTCATTACTCACAGAAATAGAAAGTATGTACTGAACAATTACAAACAAATTTGGTAAAGAATCAACTCCAGCTTTTGCAAATAAGAAGTTTCACTTTGAATAGCTTGAATTATGTTTTGAAATAAACTCTGGAAAATCTTCCTTTGTCCCGCTGTTTGCCAAAGCAACTGTGTACTGATTACTGCTGCCCTGTCGTATTTTCAAACATATAAATAGCAAATTATTGTGGACTTAGAAATATCATAGTGGAAAAATAAATCAGGTTTCCGGACATATTTAGCCTGGGTGCGGAATCCGGACAAATTTCTGGATACCCGGACTGTCCGGACGGGTCTGCTTAGCGAGGTGGTACCACTGCTGCTGGAGACCTGGGTTCGATTCCCAGTACCGGCGTGGGGATTTTTTCCCCGCGAGATTGCAGATCCCAGTTCAGTTTTTCCTATTGGTTACATAACAATATGGCTACGTGGCAGGTTTCGAGATTTCGTCGAGGTTAGGCAACGTTATGTTAGGTGTAATTAAATGGACCGGATCGAAATAAGGGCTAAAAATCTGATGTGTTCCATTCACATGACTTTCTCTACATATCTGCAGTAAATTATTGTTAAAACGTTTATTCTTCTATTTGCTTAATGCTAATCGAGAAAAAATTAGAATAGTCTCATTACTTGCTTCCTTGTAAGTAGAAGCGAAATAAGGGAGTACCATAGGTTAAAGTGATAGTCAAAAGCTGGTTGCTATGTGACTGAAGTTCCTTTGTATGGACAGGAGTTGACAAATTCCTGTATGAGAAAAGTATGTTTTTTTAAAGGTAAAACCAATAACAAGGAATATCACAAAAACGACCAAATCCACAAAAAAAAAATGTATGTATGTAACATAAATTGTGTGTTTTAACGTCCTCTAATTTTGTCTGTTTTTAAGTTTTTGTCCATCTCTTACCGTTTAGCAGTTATGCAAAATTCTGTAAAATTCATCCAGAATAGTCTTCAGAGGCTAATCCCAGAAAATTCAAGATATACATTCTATTTGTTAGGTAAATATCTTTAATATACGGTACTTTAATATAAACCATTTTTAAGAAAATCAAAATTTTCGAAAAAGCTTCCATGTAAAGGGTAGTTTGGGTATGGGGGATTTTTCTGAAAATCTTCGTGTCGCATCCCTGGAAGATACTAAAGTTAAATACCAAGTTTGGTATTTTACCGACTTTTCGATTTTGAGTTATCGTGTTCACTATGTACATAATGCGTATAGAGAAAGTAAAAATGGAGTTCCTGAAAAGTCCCTGGGAGGCCAATTGAGGAGCTACTCCAGGTCATGAGGACCGCATTAACCAGCCTGACGTGACGCAATGTACGAGGGCCGTTCAGAAAGTAGCCTCCGGTTGATTGCAAGAAATTCACCAAGTTAAATAAAAATATTTTAATATATACATCCTACAACTACATCTTTGCACTATTTTTCTACATAGTTTCCATAACGATTGAGGCACTTATCGTATCTGTTCACAAACTTTGAAATTCCTTCTGCATAAAAATCACCCGCTTGTGCCTGGAGCCAGCCTGTGACCGCATCTTTGAGCTCTTCGTCGTCATCAAACCGCTGGGACCCGAGCCATTTCTTTATATGCATGAAGAGGTGATAATCGCTTGGCGCCAGATCGGGGCTGTAAGGTGGATGGTTGACAACGTCCCACTTGAAGGACTCAAGAAGGGCTGTTGTTCTGCGAGCAGAGTGAGGACGGGCGTTATCGTGCAAAAAAACGATACCGGAAGTCAGCAAACCACGGCGTTTGTTCTGTATAGCCCGTCGTAATTGTTTTAGTGTTTCACAGTACACGTCTTGATTAACGTCGTCCCACGTTCCATGAATTCAACCAACAACACCCCTTTTGCATCCCAAAACACCGTTGCCATCAATTTTCGGGCAGAAAAATCTTGCCGGGCTTTTATTGGTTTGGTAGGCGAATTTGAATGTGCCCACATCTTTGATTGTTCTTTTGCCTCAGGGTTCACGTACTTAATCCAGGTTTCGTCCCCGGTCACGATTCTGTTTAACAATGGTTCACCTTCGGCTTCATAACGTGACAGAAAGTCTAATGCAGAGGCCATTCTTTGAGTTTTGTGGTGGTCGGTAAGAATTTTGGGCACCCATCGTGCACAGAACTTACGGTGACCCAATCTTGCTGTCACTATCTCGTACAAGAGAGTCTTAGAAATCTGTGGAAAATCAGTAGACAACTCCGACATTGTGAAACGTCGGTTTTCACAAACTTTTGCATCAACTGTCTGAACGAGTTCGTCCGTGACCAATGATGGTCTACCACTCCTCTCTTCATCATGAACGTTTTCTCGTCCACTTTTAAATAAACGTACCCATTCACGGACCACTCCTTCACTCATAACTCTTGGTCCGTACACGGCACGAAGCTCACGATGAATAGCTGCTGCAGAATATCCTTTGGCTGTAAAAAACCTTATAACAGCACGCACTTCACATTTGGCAGGGTTTTCTATTGCAGTACACATTTCAAACGGCCACAAACACTAAACTAGCGCAGGTACGACTTTCACTCGACCACGGCTTGATGCCGACTGACCTGCTGAGTGCGTGAATGCACAGTTGGCGTCGCTACTCCCCCCACTACCCGCACTGTGACCGATCGGAGGCTACTTTCTGAACGGCCCTCGTAACAAACAGAATCTACGTGGAAACTACTCAAAAGATAAAACACACAATAATGTCATACATTGTTTGAGATATTCCTTATTACTGCTTTCACTTACAGCAACTTATCAACTCTTGACCACGCAAACAAGCGCATTTCTTCAATACCATTGCAACCACATTTTAAAACATTTGAATGTCGGTTTAGTCTAGTGCATTTCTTTATTTCCTTTCTACTTATAGACATATACAGAAAGTCATATGAATAGAAAAGATTTTTGTTGTTTTTGTTTTTACTTTCTCTACACCTACTATATACATAGTGTAGAGAAGGTATTGTATTGCACCCAATAATTCGATACCGAGGTTTCACCAGAAATATGTGTTTTAGGGTCCCCTGTATCCAAAAAAAAATCATTTTCAGAGAAAGGTCCGTGTGTCTGTGAAAACGATAACTCAAATACGAAAAGTCGGTAAAATACCAAACTTGGTATTTAAGTTTAGTATCTTCCAAGGATGCCACACGAAGATTTTCAAGAAAATCCCCACCCCCACACCCGACTACCCTTTACATGGAGCTTTTTTCAAAAATTTTCATTTTCTATAAAATGGCTCTAACGATTTTAATTAAAATATCGTATATTAAAGATATTTACCTGACAAATAAAATGTATATCTTGAATTTTCTGGGAATAGCCTCTGAAGACTACTTTATTCTGGATGCATTTTGCATAACTACTAAACCGTAAGAGATGGACAAAACCTTAAAACACAAAAAATGTAGAGCACGTTAAAACACAATTATTTATACACATTTTTTTCGTGGAGTTGATCGTTTTTGAGATATTCCTTTTTCTTGGTTTCAGCTTTGAAAAACTTATACTTTTCTCATACAGGAATTTGTCAACTCGTCTCCATACAAACAAAGGAATTTCAGTCACATAGCAACCAGCTTTTGACTATCACTTTAACCTATGGTACTCCCTTATTTCGTTTCAACTTACACCGAAGCAAGTATTTCTGCTATTTTTGTTTTTCTCGATTATCATGAAGTAAGTATATGCATACGCTTTTTAATTATAATTTGTTGAAGAGATGTAGAGAAAGTCATGTGAATGGGGCTCAGTTTTTTTTTTTAACTCAGATCCATATTTTCAGTGAAATTTCAACAACATGAGTTTTTGGGTGGAATGCACAACTACACAGACAGGGTTTCCTAAGAAGTTAGCATAGCTTCTAACAAACGACAAACGAACGCTCGAGAAGCAACACATTTCGCAACTCGATATTACAATGTTTATGATGGTTTAAACTTTGATGTACGAATTTTTGTACGGCTTCTTATCAATGAAAAGGCAGAAACCGCTGCCAGTTCTAAAACAGCTGACGTTCAACACGCGAATGTGACAATATGTGGCGCTCGATTCCAATATTCAATTTGCATTCCAATGAACAGCATAGAGGCGTATATATGACTAAACCGTTAAAGTCCCATTACCATTTGAAATCACAAGAATTCATTTATTAGTTTACATTTCTAGCGTTCCGAATTTCCCAAGTGAGCGTACTAACGTTAACAAATGCCTATCTGTCTTACAGAATGCAGTGAAACGTATATATTACCACTTTCCTTAATTTTTATAGTACAAGATTAGGGGATAAAGGGGCAGCGCCGCTAAGGGAGTAGCTTCTTCAAAGGCTATTCACATAAAATCAAAAATATTACACATTCCCTTCATAATAATTTAAAACATACGGTATTTTAACACAAATCGGGAGAGCCATTCTTGAGAAAACAAAAAAAAAACTTCGAAAATGTTACATACAAAAGGGTATTTTCGAGTAGCGAATTTTCCTAAAAATCTTCGTGTTGTATCCTCAGAAGATATTAAACTTCATTTAGCCGAATTTTGTTTATGCTGTCTTTAGGCACAGGAGCGCGCGCGCGCGCGCGCGCGCACACACACACAAACATACAGTTTCCTATCTTCACCTCTAGTAGGTATGTAAAATGTGCATAGTGGATAGAGAAGGTATTGTATTCCACCCAACAATTCGATGTTTAAATTTCATCTCAAATATACGTTTTGAGGTACCCTGAGTCCGAAAAGAGAATTTTTAGAAAAACTTCCGCATGTCTGTCTGTGGACAGCATAGCTCTAAAACGAATGGGTTAAGTATGAAACTATACCAATTATGAAAAAAATGATGTGTTCCATTCACATGACTTTCTTTACATCCTTGCAAAAAGTATTATTAAAAAGCTTATTCTTCTTCTATTTACTTCATGCTAATCGAGAAAAAATTATCAGAAATAGTCTTATTACTTGCTTCCTTGTAAGTAGGAGCGAAATAAGGGAGTAGCATAGGTTAAAGTGGTAATCAAAAGCTGGTTGCTATGTGACTGGAGTTCCTTTGTTTGTATGGACAGGAGTTGACATGCTCCACATTTTTTGTGCGTTAAGTTTTTTTCCATCTCCTACGGTCTGCAGTTATGCAAAATTCCGTAAAATTCATCCAGAATAAAGCATCCTTCAGAGGCTATTCCCAGAAAATACAAGATATACATTTTATTTGCCGTGTAAATGTCTTAAATATACGATATTTTAATCAAAATCGTTAAAAGATGATCAAAATTAACGAAAGTTTTTCCATGTAAAGGGTGGTTGGGGGGGGGGGTCCTGACAATGTTCATATTCTATCCTTAGAAAATATTGAACTTAATTTAGCCGAATTTTTGTTTATGCTGTATATACGCTCTGGCGCGTGCGCACATACCCACGCATTTTTCAAAATTTTAATTTCTCTAGCCTGTATGTTTAATCCGCATAGATAGAGAATGTATTCTTTTCCACCCAAAAATTCAATACCGGCATTTCACTGGAAACGTTTTGAGGTCCCCTGCGTCCGAAAAAAGAATTTTATAAAAAGGTCTATGTGTGTGTGTTTCTGTCGTCTATGGATAGCATAGCTCAGAACGAAATGTCGGTTAAATACTAAACTTTACCAATTATAAAAATTCATCCAGAATAAAGATGTCTTCAGAGGCTATTCCCAGAAAATTCAAGATATATATTTTTATTTGTCATGTAAATATCCTTAATATATGATACTTTACTAAAAATCCTTGCAGCAATTTTTGAGAATATCAAAAATTTCGAAAAATTTTCCATGTAAAAATGTAGTTAGGGGTGAGAAAATATTCCTGAAAATCTTCGTGTCACATCCTTTTAAGGAAGTTCGGTAATTAACGGAATTTTCGTTTTTGAGCAACACACAAACACAGACACACACACACACACACACAGACACAGACACACATAGAGACACACAGACAGACACACACACAGACACACACAGACACAGACAGACACACACACACACACAGAGACACACAGACACAGACAGACACACACACACACACACACACACACAGTTATCTAAAAATGCTTATTTTGGATTCACTGGGTATCTAAACGCATTTCCGGTGAAATCTCCGTATTACATAGTACGTGTAGAGAAAGTAAAGATGAAAAAGAACCTTGTTTACACACTATATAGTATATGCAGTAGAATTCTATAGCTTCAGCGGAGAGTTAGATCCTTTTTGCTCTGCAGAATGATTACGTCACAGCATCCTTGGGCAATATGACAATCCTGGGAACATTAAGAGATGTCATGTGTGCAATATGTGTAACAAAGAAGAATCGATCAAGGATCTCTTAGGGGTGGCAGAAAGCGGTTCAATCTAGCAGCGCCGTGAGGCACGCCACTGTTATCTGAATACAATAGTCTCCTCCTTGACTTCTACACGCGTCTGTGTCTGTCTGTCTACTGATTCCTCACGCTAGTAACATGGCTTTCATACTCTCCCCAGCACGGGGAGAAAGTATTGTATTCCACCCAAAAGTTCGCTACCGAGATATTACAAGAAATATCTTTGGGGACCCTGGATCCCAAAATAGTTATAACTAGTGATGGGTCAAAAAAAATCTGAGGTATTCCATTCACATGACTTTCTCTACATCTCTGCAACATTTTTTTTTTTTTTTTTTTTTTTTTTTTTTTTTAGCTTAACGTCCTTTAACCTAGTTGGTCATATCGGACGATGAATGAAATTGATGAAATGATGCTCAAATGATCTTGGGGTCCGTGGAGCTTAAAGTTACTCGACATTCGTCTTCTCAGGATAAGGGAAAACCCCCGAAAAAAACCTTATCCGGGTAACTCACCCTAAGCGAGATTCGAACTCACGACCTGTTGAGTATGAGGTAGACACGCTACCACCACACTACCCAGGCGGGATAACAAATTATTGTTAAAAAGCTAACGCTTCTATTTAATTCATACTAATCGACAAAACCTTAGCAGAAATAGTCGTATTACTTGTTTCTTTGTAAGTAGAAGCAAAATAAGGGAGTGCCATAGGTTAAAGTGATAGTCAAAAGCTGGTTGCTATGTGAACGAAGTTCCTTTGTTTTTATGGACAGGAGTTGACACATTCCTGTATGAGAAAAATATAAGTTTAAAGCTGAAACCAAAAACAAGGGATATTTCAAAAACGATCAATTCCACGAAAAAAAATATATAGGTAACATAAATTCTGTGTTTTAATGTGCTCTACATTTTTTTTTGTGCGGCAAGTTTTTGTCTATCTCTTGTAAGGTTTAGCAGTTATGTAAAATTTCGTAAAATTCATCCAGAATAAAGTAGTCTTCAGAGACTATTCCCAGAAAATTCAATATATATATTTATTTGTCAGATAAATATCTTTAATGTGCCATATTTTAATCAAAATCGTTAGAGCCATTTTTGAGAATAATTTTTTTAGAAATTCTTTCATGTAAAGGGATGCATACTCTTCAACTGCTAAAAATCTGAGGCTTGAGAAATTGAGGTTGGGATATGTTGCCACTCAAAAAGTCTTGTATAGTGTACAAAGTGAAACACAGGTTTTTCTGAATTCTTTTATCAACATTTGCTTCCAACTGTTCCACAACAATTGATGAACTTCCACTCCGGTCTTTATCGTACACACTGTTATGTTCTTCCTTGATTACTCGTAAATTATACGTCATTTCCTCACTGAAGACTCGTTCATTGCATTATCATTATATACTTGCGTTATTTGACTATAAAATTCGATTGGACGAATATTTTGACCATACAAAAAAGAATAAGTTTTTTGGTGGTAGAAAAGTATAACATCAGCATATAAAAACTGGTACCACGTGACAATAAATACCTTGATAGCAATGACGATTACGTTAAGAAATAGAGTAAGGTACTGCAACTTTGTAAATAAAGTTTTGTATTGATAACTTTCGTTATGTCAAATCGTTGGCTAAGTTCTGGATGACCCTCGTAATTCAGAGATAACGAGAAGTACCTCCGTGTTTGTATACGTCAAGTGACATCGCACAAAACATGATGACAGTTCACAAATGAGCATCAACTGTGGTTGTTATTGCCGTTAAGGTACCTTTCATTGCATAATTTTACAGTAGTATTAGCTGATCCTGATTCAGGAACAATATCTCACATAAAACTGAACCAATACTCGCGCGTGATTCATGGTTATTTTACCACTTCTTGCGTAACAAAAATTCCGATGTGATGCATTCACATGACTTTCTCAACAACTCTGCAACAAAGTATTAATAAAAAGCTAATACTTTTATTTACTTCATGATAATCGAGAAAAAAATAGCAAAAATAGTCTTATTACTCGCTTCCTTGTAAGTAGAACTGAAATAAGGGAGAACCATAGGTTATCAAAAGTTGGTTGCTATGTGTCTGAAGTTTCTTTGTTCGTATGGACCCGAGTTGACAAATTCCTGTATGAGATAAGTATAAGAATTTCAAAGCTGATAGAAATGGCTTTAATTTGTGGTATTTTAATCAAAAACGTTAGAACCATTTCCAAGAAAAATAAAATTTTCGAAAATTTTTCCATGTAAAGGGTAGTTAGGGGTGAGGGGATTTTCTTGAAAATCTTCGTGTCGCATCTTTGGAAGATACCAGACTTAAATACCAAGTTTGGTATTTAACCGTCTTTTCGTTTTTGACCTATGCTACCCACAGACACACACGGACATTTTTCTATTTTTTTTTTTTTTTTTTGATTCGGGGAGTTTTAAAATATTTTGGGTGAAATCTCGGTATGGAATTTTTGGGTGCAATACAATACCTTCTCTATACACTATGTACCTAGTACGAGTAGAGAAAGTAATAGTACCATATTTCAGTTTGCGCAGTTCAAGCCTTGAACTGATGCCCCTCTTGCCGCTCTATCCGGCCGTATTAGGAGAGTTTGCCATCACCGCTATAATTGTTATATTACGCGCGAGCATGGCTAAATGCACGAGAGCAAATAAATGACAACATTGTAATCTATCTCCCTATCCTGTCCTGTAAGGGAGAACTTAGATATTGAACATTATTGTTAAGAGTTCTCACTCTTACAACAAACAGCACACGATGAATTTTGTGTCCCCTCGCCCTTCACTGACAAAAACCTCGCGATGCGCATGCGTGTCGCATGGACATAGGGGAGAATGACGTAATCAGCAATAGTTGCGCCCACAACGCTCTGCGCAGCTCTTTCATTTTACGCTTCCACGGAAGAGGTCCTATCGCGACGGAACAGTTTCCTAACATACAGACATCATCCGTAGTCAAATGCCAAGAGTTGAGTTTAAAATAATCCGATTTGCTACAATCACACGAGTAAACATTAACATGAACTGTCCGCATTACTTGCTTCCTTGTAAGTACAACAGAAAAAAGTCTGATGAGCTCCATTCACAAGATGCTCTCTAGTTGTTCGACAAACAAACCCTTTATTCAAAGCATTAATCTGTTATCTACATTATGCTAATCAAGATAAACATTAGCAGAATTTCTCTTATCACTAGCTTTCTTGTAAGTAGAAGGGAAATAGATAGACTCGTCCTTTAAAAGCCGGTCGCGATGTGAAACAAATTACAATCTCTATTTTCCAACAGTAAACAAACGAGAAACGAGAAGAAAAATGTCTTCCCGTTTGAGAAAAATTTAAGTGGCTAAAACTGAAAATAGAAATCCGAAATATCTCTAAAACGGCTAACTCTACAAAATAATAATAATAAAAAAAGTATATTACATAAATTGTGTGATTTAATGAAATCTACATTTTTGTCTTCTCTTACGCTTTGCCAGTTACATAGAAGGCATCCAGAAATATGAGATCTTCAGAGGCTATTCCCAGAAAATCATAGATATACATTTCGTTTAGAATAACATTTTCTTAAAAATACGGTATTTTAATCAAAATCGTAAGAGCCATTTTAGAGAAAATCAACATTTTCGAAAAATGTTACATGTAAAGGGTAGTTGGGGTGAGGAGATTTTCTTAAAAATCTTCGTGTCGCATCCTTGGAACATACCAAACTTAAATACCAAGTTTGGTATTTAACGGTCTTTTCGTTTTTGAGCTATGCTATCCACACACACACACACACACACACACACACACACACACACACGGGCCTTTTTCCAAAAATGCTGTTTTTGGATTCAGGGGGATCCAAAACATGTATTTCCGGTGAAATCTCGGTATGGAATTTTTGGGTACATTACAATACTTTGTTTATACACTATGTACATAGTACGTGTAGAGAAAGTAAAACATTTTCAAACGGGAGCTTTTCAGTTCCTGACTAAATAAAGAAAACCAATGGCAACCAGCTTTTAAAACATTTGACTATCACTTCGCTTATTTCTTTTCTATTTACAAGGAAGCAACTAATGTTTAATACCAGTACTTTCTTTACACAGTATAGAGAAGGTAATGTATTCCACCCAAAAATTCATTAACGTTATTTCGCCGGAAATAGATGTTTTGGGTCACCGTGAAGAAAAAAAAAAAGCATTTTTACTTTCCCTATACGCGCAATGAGGAAGTATTGTATTCCACCCAAAAATTCGATGTCGAGATTTCACCGGAAATACCTGTTTTAGGACCCCCTGAATCCAAAAAAAGCATTTTCAGAAAAAGATCCGTGTGTATGTGTGTGTCTGTCTGTGTGGGATCACCCTCCGTGGTGTAATGGTTACCATGCTGACTTCATATACCCAAGGTCGCGGGTTCAAACCCGGCGGAGGACGATGGATTTTTTTCGGGCGTAAAAATCCTTAGCATGGCTTCCTTCGGAAGGGAAGTAAAGCTGTGGGTCCCGTGTCGTAGATTTACGGCACGTAAAAGATCCTCAAGCCTGACAAGAGAGGCCTCTGAGCAAAATTAAGCGATCTTTCACGCCCAATACAGAATGGGACGCTGAGAACTAAAGCAGTTAAAGAGCGTCCATAAATAACAGGCCATTTCATTTCATTTCTGTCTGTGTGTGTGTCTGTGGACAGCATAGCTCAAAAACGAAAAGACCGTTAAATACTCAACTTGTTATTTAGATTTGCTATCTTCCAAGGATGCGACACGAAGATTTTCAAGAAAATCCTCCACCCCCAATTACCCTTTACATTGAAAAAGTTTCGAAAATTTTTATTTTCTAAAAAATTGCTCTAACGATTTTTATTAAAAGCCCGTATATTAAAGATATTTACATACCAAATAAAATGTATATCTTGAATTTTCTGGGAATAGCCTCTGAAGAGCTCTTTATTCTGGATGAATTTTGATACATTTTGCTTAACTGCAAAACGGTAAGAGATAGACAAAAACTTACTACACAGTTAATGTTGATCTGATCAATACACACAATTTATGTCCTTTACATTTTTTTTGTGGAAGTAACCGTTTCCGAGATATTCAATGTTTTTGGTTTCAGTTGTGAGTACTTATACTTTTCTCAGACAGGAAGGTCCGTTTTTCTTTTGTTCAACTCCTTGCCAAGTAAAGAAGCGATTTGCAATGACAATCGCCTAACGACAGCTTTTAAAACATTTGACTATCGGTTTAGCCTAGTGCATTCCCTCATTTTCCTCCTACTTATAAGGAACCAAGTATTAAGAACATTCTGCTAATGTTTATCTCGATTAGTATTGTGTAGAAAGAAGAATAATGTTATGTAAGAAATTTGCAGAAGAGCTGGAGAAAGTAATGTAAGTGTAACACATCAGATTTTTGGAAAAAGGTCCGTGTGTGCGCGTGCGTGTTTGTGTCTGAGGACAGCATAGCTCAAAAACGAAGAGACCGTTGAATACCAAACTTCGTATTTAAGTTTGGTATGCTGCAAGGATGCGACACGAAGATTTTCAAGAAAATGCTCCCATACCCAACTACCTTTTACATGGAGCTTTTTTCGAAAATTTTGACTTTCTCATAAATGGCTCTAACGATTTTGATTAAAATATCGTATATTAAGGATATTTACCTGACAAATAAAATGTATATCTTGAATTTTCTGGAAATAGGCTCTGAAGATCACTTTGTTATGGATGAATTTTGCGGAGTTATGCATAACATCTAAACCGTAAGAGATAAGACAGAAACTTACCACGCAAAATATATAGAGCACATTAAAACACACAATTTTTGTTATATGCATTTTTTTAGTGGAGTTGATCGTTTGAAATATTTCTTGTTTGAAGTTTCAGCTTTGAAAAACTTACACTTTTCTCATAAAGGTATTTGTCAACTCCTGTCCATACAAACAAAGGCATACGCCTTTTAACAAGTTTGTTGCAGAGATGTAGAGAAAGTCATGTGAATGGAATACACCAGTTTTATCCGAGCTGTTTCTTATCAAACATCTGACTGTGGTTGTTTAAGACACAGCCGCTGAGGATATTCATGTGCTCCGAACAAATACTTCAACATAATCCTGCCTCGATGTTAGGATTGCTTGTTGCAAATCGATTTAGCGAAAAGAAAGCACATGAATTGCAAAACAGCAGGTTTAAACGTTCTTCCTTCTGGGCTGTCTAAAAGTCAAAATGCTTCAGCATAATGAGAGAAGAAAGCAGGATAACATAAGTTTCTGCTGGCTATTAAAGAAGAAGGGCAATTCATTTCAGCGCTCCAAGTTGGCAGCTTCTCTGGCGTTATCTGACGTGTCATTTTATGGCTACCAGCTTCCAGCACAGCGCTGCTGCTGCTGCTATATGAAAAACGCGTGGGGAAATCTGTCGCGTTTCAAACCTGATACCGTAGCATATATCAGAGGTGTATGCTGGGCTTTTACTTTCTCTACACGTACTATGTACATAGTGTATAGAAAAGGTATTGTAATGTACCCAAAAATTCGATACCGAGATTTCACCGGAAATATATGTTTTAGGGTACCCTGTATCCAAAATAAGCATTTTCAGAAAAACGCTCGTATGCGTGTGTGTGTGTGTGTGTGTGTGTGTGTGTGTGTGTCTGTGAACACTATAACTCAAAAATGAAAAGTCAATAAAATACCAAACTTGGTATTTAAGTTTAGTATCTTCCAGGGATGCGATACGAAGATTTTGAGAAAAATCTCCCAACCCCAAACTACGGTTTACATGGGACTTTTATTGATAATTTTTACTTTTTCAAAAATGGCTTTAACGAATTTGATTAAAATATCGTATATTAAAGATAAAATAAAAATGTATATCTTCAATTTTCTGGGAATAGCCTCTGAAGAATACTTTATTCGGGATGAATTTTTCATATCTGCAAAACCGTAAGAGATGGACAAAAACTTAACACACAAAAAATGTTGAGCACGTTAAAACACACGATTTATGTTACATACATTTCTCACGTGGAGTTGATTGTTTTTGAGTTATTCCTGGTTTTTGATTTCACCTTTAAAAAACATACCTTTCTCACACAGGAATTTGTCAACTCCTGTCCATACAAAATTCGATACCGTGATTTCACCGGGATATCATATTTTCAGACCCCCTGATTAAAAAAAGCATATTTAGAAGAAAAAAAATGTTGTCTACCATTCACATGACTTTCTCTACATATCTGCAACAAAGTATTGTTAAAGAGCTTATGCTAATCTCTATTTACTTCATGCTAATCGACAAAAAAAAAAAATAGAAATACTCTTATTGCTTGCTTCCTTGTTAAGTAGAAGTGAAATAAGGGCGTACCATAGGATAAAGTGATAGTCAAAAGCTGGTTGCTATGTGACTGAACTTCTTTGTTTTATGGACACGTTTTCTGTATGAGAAGAGTATTTTGGAGCTGAAAACAATAAAAAGGAATATCTCCTAAACGGCCAACTCCACGAAAAACATCCATACAACAAATTACGTGTTTTAACGAGCTCTACATTTTTAGTTACGTAAGCTTTGTCTATCACTTATGGTTTATCAGTTATTGAAAATTCCGCAAAATGTATGCAGAATAAACAGAGGCTATTCCCAGAAAATTCAAGATGTACATTTTATTTGTCATGTAAATAAATCTAATATACGATATTTTAATCAAAATCGAGCTATTTTGGAGAAAATCAAAATTTTCGAAAACTTTTCAATGTAAAGGGTAGTTGGGGTGGGGGGATTTTCTTGAAAATCTTTGTGTCGCATCCTTGGAAGACACTAAACTTAAATTCCAAGATTGGTATTTAACGGACTTTTGGTTTTTCAGCTATACTGCCCAAAGATAGATTCACACATACACACACAGTCATTTTTCTAAACATGCTTTTTTTTTTTTTTTTTTTTTTTTTTTTTTTTTTTTTTTTTAATCAGGGGGTCTGAAAACGTTTATTTCCGGTGAAACCTCGGTATCGAATTTTCGGGTAAAATACAATACCTTTTGTGTGTGTGTGTGTGTGTGAATAGGTGAAAAATCAAAAGTCCGTTAGTTACCAATCTTGGCAATTAAGTTTATTATGTTCCAAGGATGCGACACAAAGATTTTCAATCCCCATCTACCCTTTATTTGGAAAACTTTTCGAAAGTTTTGATTTTCCCAAACATGGCTATAACGATTTTGATTAAAATATCGTATATTTCAGCTGTTTACATAGAAAATAAAATCTCTATGTTCGACTTTCTGGAATAGACTCTGAAGACGTTTTTGCTCCGAATGAATTTTGCTTCACTGGTTAACAATAAGAGATACACAAAAACTTGATGTCATATAATTTGTGTTGCGGAGTTGACCGTTTCCGAGGTATTCCTCGTAACTGGTTTCAATTTTAGACTATGATGCTTCTCAAGCGCGATCACCTTTAGTTTCTTTTGTTTTTTGGCAAATGCAAAGCGAACCAACTTCAACTGTTGACATATCAATTATCTTTCTGAAAAGTTGACTGTCGCTTTAGTCTAGTGTATTCCCCTTCTACTTACAAGGAACTGAGTAATGGGACCACGTGTGTTCAATTTTAGTATTAAGTAGATGAAAGAATAATGTCTTTAAGAACAGGTAGAGAAAGTCTTGTGAATGGAAGGCATCAGATTTCTTCCGAAAGCGGTGCTTACATTTCGGCAGGAGGTAAGTGCAAATATTTGCAGTCTCCCCTCACCCCGCTATTTTCTAAAGTTATGCTATGCGCAGCACGAGGAAAATGTGCTTTTAGGCCGGTTATTATTCCCTATATCTGATGTGATTGATTACGTAACAGACCCTCCTCTGTTCTTTGCCCTGCAGGACTATAGGTGGTGTGAGGTGTGTAAACACCCCAAAGAATAACGCAGGTCCATTCAAAGCACATTAGACTCTGAAATGTGTGCTTCATTTATACAGTGTTATTAGCAGACAAAATGAAATACACTTTTGTGTTTTGTTCTCTTCTTAATATCAAACATTTAAATGGCGTGTTATTTATGGACGCTCTTTAACTGCTGTGGTTCTCAGCGTGATATTCCTCACAGGGCGTGAAACACCACTTAATTTTGCTCAGAGGCCTCTCTTCAGGCTTGAGGTTCTTTTACATGCCGTAAATCTACGACACGGGACCAATGGTTATCGTCCTCCGCCGGGTTTGAACCCGACCCTTGGTCACACCACGGCGGGCGACCTAATATCAAATCATTTGCACTTATTCTCCTCCAAGCGGTTTAATATTTGACCAGACCTTTGAAAGCTCGCCCTCCGTGGTGGAGTGACTACCAGAGAATGCAGGTTCAAACCCGGCAGAGGGAGATGGATTTTTTCGTATGCAAAAGTCTTAGTGATTTTTCCTTCCCAAGGTAAATAAAGCCGGTGGTTCCGTGAAATGTTTATTTGCACCGAAAAGAACTTCATCCTTGAAAGCAAAATGTTTCTGGGAAAAATCTCGCCATTTTGCGTCCGCAAGTTGTATTTCTTCCTGCAGTGCCATCTGTGGACGACGAGCTGATCCTCGTCAACATGGCGCAGAGCGGCGAACTAGAAATTCAAACCCGCAAACATCGTGACGATGCCGTTTGCTCCACTCAGGAGTTACAAAAAATGACTATTTAGAATTTTGAAAGGCCCATAATATAATAATCAGAGCTAGGAAGTTCGAATCAATTTCCTTATGCAGAGTAAGGGCGCCCAGATTTGGCAATAACAGGCGGTAAATATTTTGCACACCTGTTTATTAACATTCGCGTATAATAAATAAATAAATACGATCAAAGAATATTGAAGCACTACTTGCATGAGCAAAGGTCAACGTAGAGTGCAACCCATTACTGCAAAACAGATATCACTGGATAACACAGAACCACGTCGGTAGGATAACATCTTTGTTCTGCTCAAATGTGAGCAAAATTCATTTGTTTTACAACCATAGTAAGTTTTCTAGCTGTGTACTTATTCAGAAACCGGTGACAGTTCCAGTAAACAAACTGTCAAACGTCTAGTAACAGAACAGCTTCACAGAAACATATTATTGATTACAAATTTGTTGAGAAAGCTACCCACACTGAGCTGAACTGAATCTGTGCGGCATGTAGAAGAGTTGTCGACACGGATCTACGAGGGCTGTTATCCACGAGCATCCTACCTCAAATAAAGATGGAAATGAAAAGAGCGCAGGGTTCAGTGTGATGTTACAAGCTGCACTTTTAGATCCCAACAAATGCTATTTGCTTGCTGATACTGAAACGGAACTGATAAACGTTTCAAATATGCTCCGATCACATCATGCGAAGGGGAACAAAATTTTCTCACCACAAATCTTGTTTGTACGATGAATTTTTCATTTGAAAGGCTTCAGAAGTACATTATTGTTTTCAGTACAGCGGCTGCAGATGGGTAAATATTTAGTTTAATTCCTGCTTTGGTTTTGTAATAATAATTAAGATATTTAAGAAATTTATTTTATTATTTGGATATTACATTCGATCAGTAAATACGAGGCTCATCCAGGAAGTGACAGACGATTTGGTATAACCAAAGTTATCAACACAAAGTTACACTACCTTATTGTATTTCTCAACGTAATCTCCATTCTTCAAGATATTTATTGTCACGTGGTACCGGTATTTTAATGCCTATGTTATACTTTTCTATACTTAATTCGTTTTTTTTAACGCACAAAATGTTCGGTAAATTGAATTTTATAGACAAGTAACGCAAGTATATAGTGATAATGCAATAAACGAGTCTTCAGTGAGGAAATGACACATAATTTACGAGTAATCAAGGAAGAACATAACAGTGTGTACGATAAAGACCGGAGTGGAAGTTCATCAATCGTTATGGACCAGTTGAAAGCAAATGTTGATAAAAGAATTCAGAAAAATCGGTGTTTCACTTTGGACACCGTACATGACTTTTTGGATGGAAAAGATTTGCCAACCGATGAAGACCTCAAAGTGACAGTTACATCTTGACTCAGAAGTTTAGCGGTGGGAGAGTATAACATCTGTACCACGTGACAATAAATACCTTGATAGCAACGTTGAGAAATAGAGTAAGGTAGTGTAACTTTGTAAATAAAGTTTTGTGTTGATAACTTTCGTTATTGTTTATTTATGAGAAATCCTCTGTCACTTTCTGGATGACCCCATTTTAGAATCCGTGTTATAATTGCTTGGGTGCTTTAATAATGTAGACAAGTAAAGAAGGAGATCAGTCAGTCACTCTTATATTGTATGTTGTACATAATTATCTAAATAACTGTGATTTTACGAATGTATCATGATTCATTTTTACTGTCTCTAGCTCCATATGCAAAATGTACATAGGAAGAGAAAGTATTGTATTACACCCAAAAAAAAATCGATGTCGAGGTTTCACCGGAAATGTATGTTTTGGGGTTCCCTGAGCCCGAAAAAGCATTTTTATAAAAAGATCCGTGTGTGTCGGTATGTGTGAGTGAGTGAGTGTGTGTGTGTTTGGTATTTAGGTTTGAAGATTTTCAAGAAAATCCCCCAACCACAAACTACAGGGAAAATTTTCGAAAACTTGCATTTTCTCAAAAATGGCTAAAGATTTTGATTAAAATGCCGTATATTAAAGATATTTACATAGCAAATAAAATGTATATATTGAATTTTCTGGGAATAGCCTCTGAAGACCTCGTTATTCTGGATGAATTTTGCTGAACTGCTAAACCGTAAAAGATAAGACAAAAACTTAATGAACCAAAAATGTAGAGCTCGCCAAAACACACAAATTATGTCCTTTGTGTTTTTGTTGTGGAGCTAACCGTTTCTGAGATATTCCTTGTTATTAGTTTCAGTTGTAAAGTGCTTATACTTTTCTGAGAAGGAAAGTGTCCGTTTTCTTTTATTCTAAACCTGGCCAAGCGAACACGCGATTTGCATTGACAATCCTCCAGAAATATCTTAAAACTTCTGACTTTCGCTTTAGCATAGCACATTCCTTTAGTTCCCTTCTACTTATAAGGAACTAAGTAATAAGAACATTCTGCTAATGTTTATCTCGATTAGCATGGTGTAGAAAGAAGAATAATCTTTTGTATGAAGTTTGTTTGTAGAGGAGCTCGAGAAAGTTATGTGAGTGTAACACATCAGATTTTTGTTCTGTGGAAACAGTACTGTTTATTTACTAGTATAGTAGAAGTATTTTATAATTAAGTTTACAATAATACAATATTTCCGTCACAGAGTCGCAAGGTTCGAGTGACTGTATATGCTGTGTAAAATACTTGAATTTAAAATATTATATATATATATATATATATATATATATATATATATATATATATATATATTAACAACATTGGAAATACACACATATTTGCATTCGTACATTACTCCAACACCAAACAAGTCTATACCATATTTATATAACTATTTTATCTCTCAGTGCACGTACTTCCCAGGCTTGACAACAGGTTAGTTTACCGCCTCACCCTGCGTTCTTATCAACGACTTGTTTTGATGCGGTCGCAACCTATATACGGAACGGCGAACGGTACAACTTCCTTGCTCTCATAACAAGATACTACAGTATCGAAATCCTATCCGTAATGTAGACCATAACTTGTAACGAGCAGTCGGATGCTGAGCAAGAAAGGGTCACGTGACCTCGTGTCCTGATCAGCAACAGTGCTCCAACTTCACGTCTCAGCTGCTGAAATGACATCGTGCTCATTTCCAATCTATTTCCGCAGCATATGCAGAAAATGGAAATTCAAATAACGCTGGTCCCATTTGCGGCCTGTTCCCCAGGAAACCTGTGTGGGCCGCACTACAAACGTTTGGGCGCTTCTGACAATTGCTATACCCGACAATTAATGCGGGTTTCGATGGAAGGGTAAACTGAGGGTTTAATGAAGCATCAAGCTGAGGTCCAAATGAGCGGCGACCAATCCCATAACGTCATAACAACAAGCTTTGCCACGTAACAGCCCTCTGACCCTCTAATTACCCCAATAATTGATCCTGATCCAGCTTCCTTCTTTCCCGTCAGTTTCAATTACTCTACACAGATCTCAGAGACAGCACTGAAACTGTCACGTCTAAATGTATTCTCGAAATGTATTACAGATTTAAGTTTTCTTTTTGTTTACTGCAGGATGGTCTGACGATTCATGTCTTCCATTCATTTCACTTCCTCTATAAACTATAAACCGCTCATATCGTAGAAATCAAGATAAACATTAACAGAAATGTTCTTACTTGCTTCCTTGTAAGTAGAAGAAAAATAAGGGAGTACCATAGGTTAAAGTGATAGTCAAACGCTGGTTGCTACGTCACTGATGTTCCTTTGTTTGTAAGGACAAGAATTGACAAATTCCTCTATGAGAAAAGTATACATTTTCCAAAACTGAAACCAAAAAATAGGAATATCTCAAAACCAATCAACTCCACGCAAAAAATGTATGTATCATAAGTTTTATTTTATCGTGTTCTACATATTTTGTATAGCAAGTTTTTGTCTATCTCTTGCAGTTTACTATTTATGCAAAATCCAGCAAAATTCATTCAGAATAAAGAGGCATTCAGAGGGTGCTCACAGAAAATTCAAGATATACGTTTTATTTGACAGGAAAATATCTTTGGTATACGATATTTCAATCAAAATCGTTACAGCCATTTTTGAGATAATCAGAAGTTTCGAAAATTTTCCCATGTAAAGGGTAGCTTGGGGTGGGGGCATATTCCTCAAAATGTTCGTGTCGTATCCTCGGATGACACTGTACTTATACAGGGTGTTAATGAACTATAACGAAATATTTTCACAGAATATGTAGATTACTTAAATAAGTCATTTGAGAAAGGAGACTCATGGCCTGTTTATTTGCATTTCCAAGTAACGTCTATAAGTTTCTGAAGTGCCAGTACGCCACGTATCGCGGCACTTCGTCTGGAATGAAAATAATAATAATAATAATAATAATAATAATAATAATAATAATAATAATAATAATAATAATAATAATAATAATAATAATAAAATTGACCTTATGACTGGAATCGAACTCGTGACCTTTGGGATAGCAGCTTCCCGCTTCCAGAGCAGTTATTAAAACGCCTCCAGAGTAGGCTACATAGGTGAAGAACGTAGTTAATGAGTGCTCAGTGTCGCACTGTCAAGATAGCAGTTCGAGATTTTACAGATTTTTGCGACATTAAATCTTGAGAACGCTAGTAACAAGCTGCTATAAATCGATATTTCTATACTCGGGCAGCAGTTTTAAAGACATTCTAAGCCATTTTTACTTTCTCTATACGTACTATGTATAAAGAAGGTATTGCACTCCACCCAAAAAGTCGATACCCAGATTTCACAGGAAATATATGTTTTAGGGTCCCCGGTATCCAAAAAAAGTATTTTCAGAAAAAAGGTCCGCGCGCGCGTGTGTGTGTGTGTGTGTGTGTGTATAACTCAAAAACGAAAAGTCGGTAAAATACCAAACTTGGTATTTAAGTTTAGTATCTTCCAGGGATGCGACACGAAGATTTTGAGAAAAATCGTCCCCCCTCACCCCAAACTACCCTTTGCATGGAACTTTTTTCGAAAATTTTGATTTTCTCAAAATGGCTAACGATTTTGATTAAAATATCTTATATAAAAGCTATTTACCTGACAAATAAAATGCATATCTTGAATTTTCTGGGAATAGCCTCTGAAGAGTACTTTATTCTGGATGAATTTTACGGAATTTTGAATAACTGCTAAACCGTAAGAGATGGGACAAAATCTTACTGCACGAAAAATGCAGAGCACGTTAAAATACACAATTTATGTTATATACAGTTTTTTCGTAGAGTTCATCGATTTTAAAACATTATTTGTATTTGGTTTCTGCTTTGAAAAACTTATAATTTTGTCACACAGGAATTTGTCAACTCGTGACCACACAAACAAAGGAACTTCAGTGACATAGCAACCAGCTTTTGTCTATCACTTTAACCTAGTGTATTCCCTTATTTCGCTTCTACTTACAAGGAAGCAAGTAATCAGAGTGTTTCTACTAATTTTTTTCTGATTAGCGTGAAGTAAATAGAAGTGTAAGCTTTTTAACAATAATTTGTTGCAGAGATGTAGAGAAAGTCATGTGAATGGTACACATCAGATTTTTTCATTCTGCTTTGCTTTAACCCCGACTTATCAGCACCTGATACCCACACGTTTAACGTTATGTTTATCCGGGGACCATGCATCGCCGATCTCAAATTACTTATCAGTCACGTGCACAATCTCGCAAATTATTTCGGTATACCCAAGTTTGGTATTTTACCGAATTTTCAATTTTGAGTTATCATGGACGCACACAAACAGATTCTTTTTTTTTTTTTTAATATGAGTACATATAGAGAAAGTAAAAATGCTAAAAGAAGGTATTGCATTGCATCCAAAAATTCCATTTTGAGATCTCACCGGAATACATGTTTTGGGATCCCCTCTATCAAAAAATGCCCTTTTGGAAAAAGTTCTGTGTGTGTCTGCGAGCATAATTCAAAAACGAAAAGTCGGTAAAATACCAAAGTTGGTATTTAAGTTTAGGGTCTTCCAGGGATGCGACACGAATATTTTGAGAAAAATCCCACCCCCCCACATCTAACTACCCTTTATATGGAAAATAATATAGCGCTAACGATTTTGATTAAAATGTTGTGTATTAAGAAATAAAATGCATATCTTGAATTTTCTGGGAATAGCCTCTGAAGACCTCTTTATTCTGAATGAATTTTGCGCAACTTGCAAACCGTAAGAGATACTACACAAAATATGCAATGTCGTTGAAACACACAATTTATATCATATACATTTTTTCGTGGAATTGACCATTTATGAGATATTCAGATTTAAAATAATTAAACTTTTCTCACACGGAAACGGAGTCCAGCTACAGAGCAACCAGCTTTTAAAACATTTGACTATCAATTTAACCTAGTGTGTTCCTTTATTTGCCTTCTACTTACAAGGAAGTAGATAAAATAAGATTTTTAACAATAATTTGTTACAGAGATGAAGAGAAAGTCATGTGAATGGAACACTCAGATTCACGCTATACGTACTTGGTGTAGCCGTTCTACTTGTAGTGTGTAGCCAAAAGGCACTAACCACTACCCAATATGGTAACTTGTAATATCACGCGATACCCGTTTCTTTTATTTGCCCAAGGCTATCTACAATAGTGAGCTAGTTAGTTCCTGTAGGGCACTAAGTCTTCTATTCGCTACTGCGAGGCACAAAGGCGATTAATAATGAACTGGGAGCGTTCAACAGGAAGTTCAACAAATTATACTCGTAAATAATCTGAGGTCCTCCATTCACGTAACTTTCTCTACATCTCTGCAACAAAGTGTTAAGCTTATGCTCCTATTTACTTCATAGGGAAATAAGAGAGTACCATAGGTTAAAGTGATAGTCAAAAACTGGTTGCTATGTGACTGCAGTTCCTTTGTTTGTATGGACACGAGTTGACAAATTCCTGTACGAGAAAAGTACAAGTTTTTCAAAGCTGAAACCAAAATAAGGAATATCTCAAAAACGGTCAACTCCACGAAGAAAATGTATGTAATATAAAGTGTGTGTTTTAACGTTTTTGTCCATCTCATACGGTTTAACATTTATGCAAAATTCATCAGGGAGTCTTCAGAGGCTATTCCCACAAAACTCAAGGTGAGGTAAATATACGTCATTTTAATACAAACCGTTACAACCAATTTTCAGAAGATACAAATTTTCGAAAATTTTCCCGTGTAAAGGGTAGTTTGGGGCGGGGAGATTTTCTCAAAATGTTCGTGTCGCATTCTTGGAAGATACCAAACAAATACAAAGTTTAGTATTTAATGGAAATGCTTTTTTTTTTTTTTTTTTTGGATTCAGGGGGACCCAAAACATATATTTCCGGTGAAATCTCGGTATCGAATTTTTGGGTGCAATACATTACTTACCTTCTCTATACACTATGTGCATAGTACGTGAAGAATCAGTGTGATAAGAAGGAAATAAAGAAGTGTGATGAATTTTAAGTTTATAATGAAAGAGAATACTTTAATTTATAATTAAAGGATAATTAATGTAGTTAGATATTACGTGCAATAAAAAATAGGAAAATAATTACACATTGATTAATATATAAGAGTAAGTCGCTGAAGAACTGATTGCGCAGATAGAACAATAATATTAGAAGAAGATTTTACTAGGTATAAAATTGTAGATAGCAATTGAGTAGATCCTTAAATATCTCATGTTAAAGAAGAGGGTAGGAAGAAATAGTATTGGCTACCAATTCGGTTACCGGCGGCAAATTATAGAGTAGTGAGGTTTGTAGTTTTTATTAGTTTTATGTAGGTTTAGGTTTTTAATTTATATTACAATAGCTGGTTACCTGTTATTTATTTACTGGTTACCAGTAATATTTTTAAAAGTTGTAATTTTAATAATAGTTTTACATTTATCTCACATTATGTAACTATAGAAATATAGTAACAAAAATGTGGGATTAGGCAAAAAAATATTTAAAAATAATAATTATAATAAATATAAAATAAATAGCAATGGTATAATTAGAATAGATATTAAAGAATTTTATATATAATTATAATAATAAATAATGAATAAAATAAATAATAATAAATTAAAATCAAATAAGTTGATAAAAGGATATCAATAGATAATTAAATTCCCTTGTTTCGTTTCTACTTACATGGAAGCAAGTAATAAGACTATTTCTGCTAATTTTTTCTCAATTAGCATGAAGTAAATAGAGGTATAAGCTTTTTAACAATTTGTTGCGGAGATGTAGAGAAAGTTATGTGAAAGGAACACGTGAGATTTCTCCTCCTCGGATGCATGTTTTCACTTCATTCCCTTTTAAAATGCCTCGCTTCACACATGAGGAGTAGCAGAAAGGCAAGACAATTTATAAAACATATTTTCCAAACAGCAATATAGTTCCAAATTTTTTCATTCCTATGCAGAAGGCAGTTGTCTTTTGGGAACCAACATTTCAATTGGTCCCGGAAAGTTTCCGGAGGGCGATTTGCATTGATTTCTCCAAGGAATGAAGTTCCTATGGGTCGACAGTAGAGGCAATGAAATTACAGGGGTTCAGAGCATCTTGGGTTGCAGTCAATGTTCTTTATATCGCATTGTGACACCAACCAATTATTTCAAACACTACACTTAAACTAAATACTAAAATAGAAAACCTTGATGTGCTCCACTCATATGATTTTCTCTACTTTGCTGCTCTAACATATTGCTATCTACTTTATGATAATCGAGATAAAACATCAACAGACATTGTATTATTCCTGTAAGCAGAAAGGAAATACACTACGATAAAACTATAGTTAAATACTTTAAGAGCAGTTTGCTTTGTGATTGAAATTCGGATCTCTTTGCATGGCCCGGAGAAAGCAAACAAATAAACAGGAACATCTCTGAAATGATACATTACAAAAAATCTGATACGTTGTACTCACATGACTTTCTTTAGCTATTCTACAAACTTCTTACAGAAGATAATTCTTCTTTCAACACCATGCTAATCGAGATAAACATTAGCAGAATTTTGTTACTTAGTTCCTTATAAGGGAATGCACTATACTAAAGTGATAGTCAAATGTTTTAAAAGCTGTCGTTATGCGATTATCATTGCAAATCGATTCTTTTCTTGGCCAGGAGTAGAACAAAAGAAAAACGGGCACTTCCATCTGAGAAAAGTATAAGTACTTCACAACTGAAACTAATAACAAGGAATACCTCGAAAACGGTAAGCTCCACGAACAAAATTTACGAGTACATGACATAACTAATGTATTCTAACAAGATCTACATTTTTTGTATAGTAAGTACTTCTTTATCAGTTACGGTTTACTAGTTATGCCAAATTAAACAAAAACTTACCACACAAAAAATGTACAGCACATTAAAATACTCAATTTAAGTAATATGCATTTTTTTTCGTGGTGTTGGCCGTTTTTTTTTTTTTTTTTTTTTAAGATATTCCTCGTTTTTGGTTTCTGCTTTGAAAAGCATAGTTTTCTCATACAGAAATTTGTCAACTCCTGTCCATACAAATAAAGGAACTTCCGCCACATAGCAACCAGCTTTTGACTACCACTTTAACCTATGGTACTCCCTTATTTCGCTTCTGCTAACAAGGAAGCAAGTAGCAAGACTATTTCTGCTAATTTTTTCTCGGTTAGCATGGAGTAAATAGAATAATTTGTTGCAGAGATGTAGAGAATGTCATGTGAATGGAACATGTCAGATTTTTCTTTGTCTATCTCTTACGGTTTACCAGTTATACAAAACTCATCCAGAATAAAGAAAATTATTCCCAGAAAATTCAAGATATACATTTTACTTGACATGTAAATATCTTTAACATTTTGTATTTTAATCAAAATGGTTGAACCATTTTTGAGAAAATCAAAAGTTTAAATGTTTTCTTCACCTAATGGGTAGTTTGAGGTGTTTTTTTTTGTTTCTCTCTCTCTCTCTCTCTCTCTCTCTCTCAAGATGTTCGTGTCGCATCCCTGGAAGATGCTAAACTTAAATACCAAGTTTGGTATTTTACCGACGTTATGTTTTCGAGTTATCATATTCCGGATCACACACGGACATTTTTCTAAAAATGCTTTTTTGGATATGGGATGCCTAAAACGTCAACTTCCGGTGCGTAGCTGAATGGTTGATTCACTTTGTCTGCGCCATCTAGTTACACGTCCGTAAATCTATTTGATAAGTATGTACACCGATTATATGCAAGCGAACGAGGTATGTATTTATCAGGTACATTTCATCCTGTCTTTTGTCGACGTCAGAAGCTCTACTGAAGCTCTTATTTCCTCTTCGGTTCGTAACCTTTGGCTAAACGATGTTCAACCGGGATAAACAAACACCGGCTAGAAAAATTAAATTTAGCGCTTTGGAGTGAAGATAAGGTGCTGAAATGCTCGAGAAAACCTCTGACGTAAAAACTACAGACTCTCTCGCTTGAAGGGGTTAAACGGCATCACCATTAGATGTGATTGACAGTAAAAGCATTTTTTTTGGAGTAGTTATTAGTTACTAACATTGATGAAGACAAATTCGAGGCAATTGCAATAAATGTAAATTGCTTGACGTGGCAATATTGAACAGACAAACTAATTCGGTGCTGGAAGGAAAAAAAGGGCCCAAGTATCGGAGCTGCAGCTGTCAGAGATGACACTTCATAAAAGGGCTTACGGACGCGGAGGAAAACTTCTGAAAAAGTGAGATGGAAACGAGCCAACTTTTTTCTGCATCTAATTTATATACAAATTTAGTTGAAAAAGTTGACTGCAGCGTTATCATCCGCAGTTTTGGGGATATTACACAAGTTTCCGTGTTGGCTGCAGCAAATCTCGTCACTCCGGGCACAAGTCCGCTCACTGTATGTTGAATATGCGCGTACCGTTCCACAATCAAAATAAAGTGGAGCGATCATTATTCTTCATTTTTCTGAGAATGCAGTCTCAAGACTTGTTTATTTAGACCATTTTTGCTGAAATTTGCATAGCTGGTAAAGTGTAAGAAATACATAAAAAG
This sequence comes from Hymenopus coronatus, assembly GCA_030762935.1. Taxonomy (NCBI): domain Eukaryota; kingdom Metazoa; phylum Arthropoda; class Insecta; order Mantodea; family Hymenopodidae; genus Hymenopus; species Hymenopus coronatus. The sequence goes on from CM060894.1 coordinate 5,127,478, forward strand.
CTTACTATTAAAAAATCTGATGTGTACCATTCACAGGACTTTCTCTACATCTCCACAATAAATTACTGTTAAAACGCTTATTCTTCTATTTGAATCGAGAAAAAATTAACAGAAATTGTCTTATTACTTGCTTCCTTGTAAGTAGAAGGGAATACACTAGGATAAAACCGATAGTTTAAGTTATTACAAGCTGGTTGCTATGTGAGTGAAGTTCTTTTGTTTGTATGCACAGGAGTTAACAAATACTTGTATGAGAAAAGTATAAGTTGTTTAAAGCTTGAAACTAATAAGAAGGAATATCTAAAAAAAAAGGTCAATCCCGCAATAAAAAAAAAAAAAAAAATGTATATAATAATATACATTGTATGTTTTAAAGAGCTCTACATTTCTGTGTGGTAAGTTTTGTCCATCTCTTACAGTTTAGTAAATTCATTCAGAATAAAGAGGTCTTCAGAGACCATTCCCAGAAAATTCAAGATACACATTTTATTCCGCATGTAAATATCTTAAATAAAAGAAGTTTTAAACAAAATCGTTAGAGCGAAATTGGAAACTTTTTCCATGTAAAGGGTAATTTGCGATGGGGGGATTTTTTCGAAATCTTCGTGTCGCATTCCTGGAAGACTCTTAACCTAAATACTAAGTTTGGTACTTTACCGACTCTTCGGTTGCGAGTTATCGTGTTCACAGACACACGGACCTTTTTCCAGAAATGCTTTTATTGGATACAGGGGACTCTAAAACCTCTAATTCCGGTGAACTGTCAGTATCGACTTTTTGGGTGGAATGCAATATATATTCTCTGTACCCTATGCACATTGTACCTGTAGAAAAAGTAAATATACTCCTTAAAACGATAAATTTGTGATACATTTTTTTAAAGAGGTGACCGTTCCCGAGATATTCCGTGTTAATTGGTTTCAATTTTAGGCTTTTTAAATTTTACTCAAACGGTAGTTCAACTTTCCTTCGTGTAAACTTTATTTACTTCTGGCAAGTAAAAAGAACGGACTTTAATTTTTTTTCAGATAGCGACGATCATTTAAAGGAATTGACTATCACTTTAGCCTAGTGCATTCCCTTATTTCCCTTAGACGTAAAGTCAAAATATCAATTCTGCTGATGTTTATCTCGATTAGTATGATGTAGATGAAACAATAGTTTATATGGGGAACAGTTAGAGAAAGTCATGTGAATGGAACAGGCGAGGGTTTTTTTTTTTTTTTTAGTTCACTGTTTCCGAGGTTTTCCTTTTATTGATCTATTTTTTTTTTAAATAAATACTGTTCTGGAGTACTGTCAGGACTTCGGCACTGTATTACTTTTTTACATTCTCTACACATACTATATACATAGTGTATAGAGAAGGTATTGTATTCCACACAAAAATTCGATACCGAGATTTCACCGGAAATACATGTTTTAGGATCCCCTGAATCTAAGAAAAAAGTTCAGAAAAAGGGTTTTGTACTGTGTGTGTGTGTGTGTGTGTGTGTGTGTGTGTGTGTGTGTGTGTGTGGACAGCATAGCTCTAAAACGAAAAAACGATTAAATATTAAACTTGATATTTAGGTTTGGTATTTTCCAAGGATGCGACACGAAGATTTTCAAGAAAATTCCCCCACCATAAACTACCCTTTACATGGAAACATTTTCGAAAATTTTGATATTCTTAGAAATGGCGCTAACAATTTTGATTAAAATATCGTATATTAAAGGTATTTACCTGACAAATAAAATGTATATCTTGAATTTTTTGGGAATAGCCTTTGAATACTACTTTAATCTGGAGGAATTTTACGGAATTTTGCAATCTGCTAAACCGTAAGAGATAGACGAAAACTTACCACACAAAAAATGTAGAGCACGTTAAAACGCACAATTTATGTTGGTTTTTTTTTTTCGTGGAGTTAATCGTTTTTGGGATATTTCTTGTTTTTGGTTCCAGCTTTAGAAACTTATACTTTTCTTATACAGGACTTTGTCAACTTCTGTCCATACAAACAAAGGAACTTCAGTCACATAGCAACCAGTTTTTGACTATCACTTTAACCTATGGTACTCCCTTATTTCGCTTCTACTTACAAGGAAGCAAGTAATAAGACTATTTCTATTAAATTTTTCTCGATTAGCATGAAGTAAAAAATTTTTGTAAGAAAAGTTTAACGAACAGCTAGAGATTTTTTTAAATCAGTGGGCCATAAAGCTTTTACGGTGACATTCCGGTATGGAATTTTTTGGGGTGGAATGCAATACCTTGCCTACCTAATGTAGACAGGGAACAAAACTTTGCAATGCTATCATTACTGAGCACGTGCTATGCCAGTCATTTCTTCAAGGGGACTTGTTGAAGCTTATTCCTGACTCATAGACTAATAACATCATCCCTGAGGGGAAAATAATCCTCCTCAACCCCTTCCCTCTGAAGGAATTTTATACCTCACTAGAGGGGAAAACGAAATCACCCTCTCTCATTGGACATAGGGGATTTCATTTTCAGTGATCAACTGACAATACATGGGGCGTGTTTTCACAAACGTAAAAATAATTCATGATTAGGAACGTCTTTTACATTCTCTACACGTACTATGTACATAGTGTTTAGAGAAAGTATTGTATTGCACCCAAAAATTCAATACCGAGATTTATGTTTTAGTACACCCTGAATCAAAAAAGCATTTTCAGAAAAAGTTCCAGGTGTGTGTGGACAGCATAGCTCAAAAACGAAAAGTCTGTTAAATACAAAACTTGGATTTAAGTTCAGTATCTTCCAAAGATGCGACACGAAGATTTTTAATAAATACCCCCCACCCCGAACTACCGTTTATATGGGAAAAATTTCGAAAATATTGTTTTTCTCAAAAATGAATCTAGCTTTACATTAAAATATTATCATATTGAAGGCATTTCCATAACAAAGAAAATGTATTGGATTAATTATTTTTTCACACAAGCCGTGTGTAGGACAGGAGTTGGATAGGTAGAGTCAGGACTGAAAAATTGTACGCCACCATAGGGGTTGTCATCTCAAAATAATTTGAGATCACCTTGTGGTTTACCGGGAAACATGCGAGTCAGTTGAGAAATTCAATGACATGCCGGCATTTTGCCATGATAGCTCAGTGGTAGAGCAACCGGCTCGAGACCGGGAGATCCGTGGTTCAAATCCCGGCTATGGCACTGAATTTTTCAGTCTGACTCTACCTATCCAAATGAAATGTATATCTTGAATTTTCTGCGACTAGCCTCTAAAGAGTACTTTATTCTGGACGGAATTTTTCGTAACTGGTAAACCGTAAGAGATAGACAAAAACCAATTTAATAGAAAATGTAGAGTTCGTTAAAACACACAAGTAACGTTATATACATTTATTTCGTGGTGTGGACAGTTTGAGACATTCCTTGTTACGCTTTCAGCTTTCAAAAACTTGTATTTTTCTCATACGGGAATTTGTCAACTGCTATCCATACAAACAAAAGAACTTCAGCCACATAGCAACCAGCTTTTGACTATCACTTTAACCCATGCTGCTCCCTTATTTCGCTTCTACTTACAAAGAAGCAAGCAATAAGACCATCTGGTAATGTTTACTCAATTACTATGAAGTAAATAGAAGTATAAGCTTTTTATCAATAATTTGTTGCAGAGATGTAGAGAAAGTCATGTGAGTGGACCGTTTAAAAGTGCTGTGTTACCTGACCGTAGGATCGGCACAGCTCTTTTACGGCACGTTAACTTTTCGCCCTTAATTAAAGCAGAAAGTGATAAAACAGTAAACATTTAATGCCTGAAAGGAGAAGCTTAAGGGCCTCATGTTTCTGAAGAGCGAAAACAAAACAAAAGTGACCCGCGGAGCTGGCGGGAAAAGCTTTCTTCCCAGGGGGCTTTGCGCGTCTTCCCTTGCTTAAAACTTTCTCTGCCGGCAGATTCATGATTGGTTTACTTGATGCTCTTCGATAAGCCAGTCGTTTTATACTAGGCGAGGAAACACAATTCTACAGGGTGATCTATATAGAGCTGACACATTTCTTTCATTGTTTCAAAACGTGTTATGTTAGTCACAACTTATTATACCCAAATTGTAGAGGAATTTTGGGAGATTACTTACCTCTATAGCAAATGTTCTCCATCCTGCATAAGACACAACTCAACACGTCGTACTGGCCACTCGTTGGAGGACTCTGTTGTCAATAGCTTTGTGATGTTGTGCTTCAGATCGTCCAATGTCTGGGGACGTGTGGCGTAAACCCTGTCTTTTAGGTAACCCCATAGAAAGAAGTCCGACGATGTCAAATCCGGAGATCTCGGCGGCCACAAGTTCCTGGAAATTCTCCGGTCGTCAAAGAAACTTGCAATTAGGTTCATGGATTCATTTGATGTATGGCATGTAGCGCCATCTTGCTGAAAATATCCTTGACTCAGCTCTACATCGTACTGCATTTTCACGTTGACTACGAGAACAAAATGTCGAAACAGCTGCCAACAATGCACTTAGAAATAAAACGTAAATATCTGCGCATCTAGTGACAAGGAATCGAAACTCCAGAATATTCTGCTTAATTTGGTACTAAAATTGTGTCATTGAGTGAATTTCCAACAGAAAAATTCAAGAAAGAAATGTGTCAGTTCTATATAAACTCTGTATATTCTCTACCACATTGGGGAGATGCAGGGCATGGCGGTCATCGCTGTAATATCGCTTCGTAAGGACAGAAATGTCTATCGTGTTCTGCGCTCTGTTGGCCATTTCAAAAGTAACTTCATTGCCGAGTTGTAAGTTTACGAGCTTACAAGTGTTTTTCTGTAGTTGACAGTTTTCTTATAATTTCGTCCAGAAAATCAAGACATCGTAACTATATTTCATTGTTTAAAATTTGCTCAATTTTTTATAAAACGAGTAGCGTATTTATTGCTGATTATTGGAATAGTTTTTGTTTTGAGAGAGAACACACTCTTTGTTGGTTATGAGGCATTTTCTGTAACGTTGTTCGTGAAGGTAATGGCGGTCTATGTGACGCATTCCCTGCGCGTGACCGTCATTCCCTTAAAATTCAATTCAGCATGTATTATTATTATTGTTGTTGTTATTATTATTATTATTTGTCTTAAGACAATTCAATCTTCTTACAATATCAATAACAGTGCTTAAGCTGATGAAAAATATCAGCTAAAGACCCTAAAAGTAATTTAAATCATTACATTGCAATGAACCTCGTAGGCTATACAGTCTATGTAACTAAATGTGAACAAGAACGGTGTGGGCAATAGCACGATTAATTCTGTCGACTGCTGCACTTGGTTAGCGCACCTATACGGCAAACAGCAGATTCAATAATTTAATTTTCAAGATTTAATTTTCCGTTTTCGAAATTTTGATAACCTGCAGAGTCACTCTTTTTTTATTTTACTTCATTTCCTTAAGAAATGTTGTAATAAAAGAAGAACGATAAGGCTTAACTTCTCTATTTTACGTTACTGTATCTTAACGACCATAAATTTATGTACACAGTAAATACTTCTGATGACAACATATCAATTTATAGAAAAAATCCAACCCCTCCTTGGGGGGGGGGGGGCTTCAACTCTTAAGCGACCACCATTCCCTGCATATCCTCTACATAACAGCAAATAAATTGATATTAGTAGAGAACAATACGCGAGAATAGCGCGTCTGCCTCACTTTCAACAGGTCATCAGTTCGAATCTCCCTCAAGGTGAGTTACCTAAGCCGATGTCCCACGGTCAAATTTTGATCCAAATTTGTTATACAACGTGAGCGTTATTTACAATTTCTCCATTAGGAGTGTGTATTGGTGCAAATATTTCTCGCCTGCACATGAACAGCTGATAGAAAATGGTGGAGGTTGCTGATCCACAGTTATTTACGTTCGCTGTCGCAAGCTTAGTTTATGTATCCATTGCAAGAGCATGTTATAATAGAAAGTCAAGACTGGACCATGGCAGGCCAAGGAACAGATGTACTACATTTGCTGCAAAATGAACTCGTTTCTAAATTATTTTAACTTCCTTAGAATGGACGAAAATTTATTTGGAAAGTTACTGTCCTTAGTTGAGGCAAAAATTGCTCGCCAAGACACAAATATGAGGCAGTGCATACCAGCAAATCAAAGGTAGCGTTTTTATATTCTGCTGAGAAGAGAAGGTTAGGTACAAATGGATCCGATAAAGTACATTTGTAGGGGTTATAAATACCCGAGTCATTACTTCATAAATCTCTGCCGTGTATTTCAACCATAGCTCAGCTATTATTTAGGACAGATACAGCAAAGTTTCACACAATCTCGTTGGCGGGAAGGAAGACCCATCTTATTACGTCATTACCACCAGGTCGCTCATTGGTTGATTTCATACGTTTGGAGCAAAACCTAGGCTGGAAATTGTATACAATGAAATTATCCGATGTCCCACGATCCAATTTGTAGTTTGAAGAGCATTGGACCGAAATATTTGATATCGGCTTTAGAACAGTTTGTTGGTAGAACAGTTAGGAAAATCATATGACAAGAACACAATACTCTGCTTTGACATTCCTACCTGAGATGTATTTGCTGAGGCGAAACAAACGAAATAACACGTTAGGTCATGAAACCTCTGACCACTGCAACATATGAAATTGTAGGCATGCGTTTCAAATTCCAGGTATTGCAATACCATGATTTCACCGGAAATACATGTTTTAGGGTCCGATAACTCAAAAGCGAAAAGTCGATAAAACACCAAACTTGGTATTTAAGTTTAGTATCATCCAAAGATACCACACGAAGAAAGTCCCTCCAACGCAGACTACCCTTTATATGAAAACTTTTTCGAAAATTTTGATTTTGTCAAAAATGGATAACGATTTTCTTTAAAATATCGTATATTTACATAACAAATAAAATGTATATATTGAATTTTCTAGGAATAGCCTTGTGAAGACATCATTATTCTTGATACATTGTGGTAAACTGTAAGAGACAGGCAAGGACTTACTATGCAGAGCGCGGTAACACACTAATTGTTACATACATTTTTTTTGTGGTGTTGGTCGTTTTTGAGATATTCCTTGTTATTGGTTTCAGTTCTAAAATACTTATACATTTCTCACACGGGAACTTGTCAACACGCAAACAAGCGAATTTCAACCCCATAGCAACCACATTTTTAAAATAATATACCACTATCGTTTAAACCTATGGTACTCCCTTATTTCTCTTCTACTTACAAGGAAGCAAGTAATAAGACTATTTCTGCCAATTTGTTCCCAATTAGTATGGAGTGGACAGAAGAATAAGATAGTTAACAATAATTTGTTACAGAGATGTAGAGAAAGTCATGTGAATGGAACAAATCAGATATTTATATTCAGGAAAGTTTAAATTATTTTATGGAATTCAACTAAAACATACCGCTAAGAAGAATCTCGAAATGCTCAAGTGTACAAAGGCGGAGGTAGATAATAGGAAACGCAGACCCTCGCTAAAAGCCTGCAAGTTTTATTGCCAGTCGGCTCCTTGCTCTGAATCACTTAACGTAAAACTGATACCAGCACCTCCTCAAATTTCACTTTCTCTCCGCGCCGCACCATGTACATAATGTATAGAGAAGCTATTGTAATGCACCCAAAAATTCAATATCGAGATTTCACTGCAAATGTTTTGAGACTCCGTGAATCCAAAAAAAAACATTTTTAGAAAAATGTGTGTGTGTGTGTGTGTGTGTGTGTGTGTGTGTGTGTGTGTGTGTGTGTGTGTGTGTGTGTGTGTGTGTGGCATAGCTCAATTAGAAAAACAAAAACACACAAAAAACTTTGTATTTAGGTTTAGTATCTTATAGGGATGCGACACAAAGATTTGGAGAAAAATCCCCCCACCCCAAACTACCCTTTACACGGAACTTTTTTTGATTGTTATTTTCTCAAAAATGGCTCTAACGATTTTGATTAAAATATCATACATTTAAGATATTCACATGACAAAAAAGGCCAGGGGACTCAAAACCTGCATTTCTGGTGAAAGCAAAAAAAAAAAAAGAAAAAAAAAAAGAAAGGAAAAAAAAAAAGGACATTGTATATAATATTATAAACAGCTGTGAATGTTTAAGGGTAGAAATATGCAGAAAAGCAAGTTGTTGTAGGCGAGCTAGCTTAATTCCAGGTAACAAACAGCTCACCAACCACCATTTGGTAATGAGCACAGGGTTTAGGCTAAAGAATGTAAGATAGAAAAGGAAAGAGATAGAAATGAGTGAAACAGGAATAGTGGTTTTAGCTTTATTCAGTCATTAGTCAATACGATGCCATGGGATACGTCACTACATAGATATATAACAGGCCATAACTAATAACAACAGTGTAATAATAACAAGTAGGTACTTGTATACAATTTTCTGGTTTACAGCTACAATTCACTCACATTATAGAAGCTATCCCTTAGTAAAAGTTGCTGCCTGGAGTTGATACTTCTCAGGCTAGCTGGTAGTGCATTATATAGGGTGGCTTACCCCCTTAGTAAAAGTTGCTGCCTGGAGTTGATACTTCTCAGGCTAGCTGGTAGTGCATTATATAGGGTGGCTTACCCCCTTAGAATAAAGAGTAGTTCTGTGCATATTGTTCTTACTTCTGATCATTTCCAAGATTTTGTTTAGTAAACAGTAAATATACAGACTGGGTAGGGTTAACATGTTTAGTTCCTTCAAGAGGTTTCTGCAAGAATCTTACTTCTTTGCAGATATTATACATCTTATGACTCTTTTTACTTTTCTCTACACGTACTATGTACAAGTGTATAGAGAAGGTATTGCACTCCACCAAATATTCGATACCGAGGTTTCACCGGAAATATAAGTTTTAGGGTCCCCTGTATCCAAAAAAAGTATTTTCAGAAAAAGGTCCGTGTGTGTGTCCTTGAACACGATATCTTAAAAACGAAAAGTCGGTAAAATACCAAACTTGGTATTTAAGTTTAGCATCTTCCAGGGATGCGACACGAAGATTTTGAGAAAAATCCCCCCACCCCCAACTACCCTTTAAATGGAACTTTTTTCGAAAATTTTGATTTTCTCAAAAATGGCTCTAACGATTTTGATTAAAATTTCGGATATTAAACATATTTACCTGACAAATGAAATGTATATCTTGAATTTTCTGGGAATAGCCTCTGAAGAGTAGTTTATTCTGGATGAATTCTACGGAATTTTGCATAACTCGTAAACCGTAAGAGATGGACAAAAAACTTGCTGCACAAAAAATGTAGAGCATATTAAAACACACAATTTATGTTGTATACATTTTGTTCGTGGAGTTGATCGTTTTTTAGATATTCCTTGTTTTTTGTTTCAGCTTTAAAAAACTTATACTTTTCTCATACAGGAATTTGTCAACTCGTGTCCATACAAACAAAGGAACTTCAGTCACCTAGGAACCAGCTATTGACTATCACTTTAACCTATGGTACTCCCTTAATTCGCTTCTACTTACAAGGAAGCAAGTAATAGGACTATCTACTAATTTTGTGTCGATTAGCATAAGTAAATAGAAGCATAAACTGTTTAACAGAGATGCAGAGAAAGTCATGTGACTGGAACACATCAGACTTGTGAGTTTAGAAACCAAGTGCTATCTGTACTCCTCCCCCAGAATGTTATGCCATACCTCAGTAGACTTTCTGCATAAGCAAGTATACTGCTATCAGTTAGCTTGCCCTCCAGGAAACACAGGGAATTGGAGAAACAGACATGAGTTAATGTGAGAGGGAAGTTTTGGGTTTTCCCAGCTTGGCAGAATTTATCCTCATGGCATGTGAACTGATGCTACCAAACAAACATTTTATAGCGAAAAGGTGGGCATGACTTTGATTATTCTTCTTACACAGTTACTCTTACATTGTGTTGTGCGCACGTCCACGTGGTGGGGAAACGATGTGCAGATGGTTAGACTAGGCTCCTGATTTAAGTGGTTGGAAGCTATTTAATTGCAACACCTTTTGTAAGGAAACAAGATACCGCCCGTTAAACCTCTATATAATACTTTCAAGCAGAAAGGGAAAATTCAGTGTTATTTTTATTCGCCCCACCCACAAAGCACCCTGAGAGAGAATTAGCTAGCAGATTTTAGGAGTGGAATCTATCAACTACTGAGCCGGAGAAGGAGACGAAAGCAGAGATCCCGCTTCACTTGGTATTCTTTATTATTCCAATTCATCTTCATTAACAGTAATTTTGAATAAAAAAGTCCCTTAAAACGTCTATGTTTACTTTCTCTATACAGAACAGAGTGCTAGGTAGAGAAGATATTGCACTCCACCCAAACATTCGATACCGATACATCACCGGATATACATACGGTCCGCTATGATACTCTCACGTAGGTACACGACAACTCAGGAATGAAAAGTCGGTTAAAATATTTCGAGGAAAATGTCTCTACGCGAAAGTTCCCTTTACATTAAAAAACTTTTTTGAAATTGTTGATTTTCTCATTAATGGCTCAAACGACTTTAATAACAAAATTACCGTCTTAAAAGATATTTATAACAATATAATAACTCCATGGCACGACAGATCACACGGAATCTTAGCCGCTGCGTCCCCCATCTCGGTCCCTGACAAACGTGGATGGGGTGCAGTATTGGAGGGTGAGACGTGGTCAGCGCCGGTTAATGCGGTCCTCATGCCCTGGAGCCTCTACTTCTCCATCAAGTAGCTCCTCAATTGGTCCCCCAGGGACTTCACGAGGCTGAGTGCACCCCGGAACAGGTCACAGGTATTGGAGGGTGAGACGTGGTCAGCGCCGGTTAATGCGGTCCTCATGTCCTGGAGCCTCTACTTCTCCATCAAGTAGATCCTCAATTGGTCCCCCAGGGACTTCACGAGGCTGAGAGCACCCCGGAACAGGTCACCCAGCGGGAGACAATCCTCAGGCCGGTACCGGGAATTGAAGCCAGGTCTTCCGGCTTAGCAGGTAGCAACGCTATCACCGCGCTAGGAGACGACCCTTAAAGATATTTACATGACAAATAAAATGTATATTTTGAATTTTCTGAGAATAGCCTCTGAAGACGACTTTATTCTGAGTGAATATTGCATAACTGGTAAACAGCAACTTACTATACAAAACATGTAGATCACGATAAAACACACAATTTGTCATATACATTTTTAATTTCTCTACACGCACTATGTACATAGTGTATAGAGAGGATATTGTATTGCACCCAAAATTCGATACCGAAATGTCACCCGAAATACATGTTTTGAGAAGACTTGAATAAAAAAAATTAGAAAAATTTCCGTGTGTTTGTGATGGACAACATATCTCAAAAAAGTAAAGTCCGTTAAAAACCAAAATTGGTGTTTACGTTCGGTATCTTGCAAGGATGCGACGCGAATATTTTCAAGAAAATCCCCCGCCCTATCTACCCTTTATATAGAACTTTTTTCGAAAATTTTCATTTTCTGAAAATAGGCTCTAACGATTTTGATTAAAATATCGTATATTAAAGATACATACTTGACAAATAAAAAGTTTATCTTGCATTTTCTGGGAATAGCCTCTTAAGACTTCTTTATTCTAAATGAATTTTACGGAATTTTGCATAACTGCTAAACCGTAAGAGATGGACGAAAACTTATCACAAAAAAAAAATTAGAGCACGTTAAAACACACAATTTATGTAACATACCTTTTTTTCGTGGAGTTGATCGTTTTTCAGATATTACTTGTTTTTGATTTCAGCTTTGAAAAACTTATACTTTTCTCATACAGGAATTTGTCAACTGCTGTGCATACAAACAAAGGAACTTTTGACTCCCAATGGTACTCCCTTATTTCGCTTCTATTTACAAGGAGTCAAGTAATAAGAATACTTCCAAATTTTCATCTCAATTAGCATGAAGTAAAGAGAAGCATAAGCTTTTTAATAACATCTTTTTTGCAGAGATAAGGAGAAAGTCATGTGAATGGTATACATCAGATTTTTTTCGTGGACATTGCCATTTTTGAAGTATTCCTTGTTATTGTTTTCGGTTTAAAAGTTCTCAACTTTTTTCATACGGGAATTTATTAACTCCTGGCCAAACAAACAAATTTCAATCACATAGCTTTTAATGCATTTGGTTTATTACAATGTTAATGTATATATTTTGTATAATTTTTATGATTCCACCAGCTTTTAAAATACTTGAAGATCGCTTTAACCTAGTGTATTCCCTTATTTCCCTTCAATTTACAAGGAACTAAGCAATAACATTAGTATAATATATAAAACACAAGTTTTCTTCAATTATACTACTAAACACACACACACACACACACACAGAGTGATAATTTGTGGGGGATAAGGAACTAAACTGGTAAACGAAAAATCTGATGTTTCCCATTCACATATCTTTCTCTACATCTCTTTAACAAACAGTTGTTAATAAGCTTAAGCTTAAGCTACTTCATGCAAAACGAGAAAAAAAAATTAGCAGAAATAGTCTTATTACTTGCTTCCTTGTAAGTAGAAGCGAAATAAGGGAGTACCATAGGTTAAAGTGGAGTCAAAAGCTGGTTGCTATGTGGCTGATGTTCCTTTGTTTGTATGGACGGGAGTTGACAAATTCCTGTATGAGAAAAGAATAAGTCTTTTACAGCTGAAACAAAAAACAAGGAATATCTAAAAATGATCAACTCCACGAGAAAAATGTATACAACATAAATTGTGTGTTTTAATGTGGTCTACATTTTTTGTGTGATAAATTTTTGTCCACCTCTTACAGTTTATCAGTTATGCCAAATTCCGTAAAATTCATCCAGAATAAAGTAGTCTTCAGAGGCTATTCCCACAAAATTCAAGATACAGGTCAGGTAAATACTTTTAATATACGATATTTTAATCACAATCGTTAGAGCTATTTTTAAGAAAATAAAAATGTTCGAGAAAAGTTCCATGTGAAGGGTAGTTTGGGGTGGGGGGATTTTTCTCAAAATCTTCGTGTCGCATTCCTGGAAGATACTACACTTAAATACCAAGTTTGGTATTTTATCGAATCTTAGTTTTTGAGTTATCGTGTTCACAGACACACACACACACACACACATAGACACACGCGGACCTTTTTCTGAAAATGCTTTTTTTGGATACAGGGGACCTAAAAACATGTATTTCCGGTGAAATCTCGCTATCGAATTTTTGGGTGGAGCGCAATATCTTCTCTATACACTATGTACATAGTACGTGTAGAGGAAGTAAAAATTATCCGCCACAGCCGGGAATGGAAACCGGGACCTCTGAGAAACAGAATCTTTTTGAGGACAAATGTAAAGGTACTGGATAAGACTGGCGCCCATCATAAAACAGATTAAAGCTATTACCGTAAAAGAAAATTAACGCTTTTAGCATTTAAATGCTTAACTTGCCTACTCTATGAGAGACGACTGAACAAAAAGCAGACGGGTGTAGTCTCCGAGCTTCATTAAGCTAAATATCAACAAGTAGCACGGAGAATGTTCTTACTGGTAGTTTTACTTTCTCTAGCAAATATCATTCAAACACTCAATATATGTCACACACTTTTTTATTTTCTCTACACGTAATACGTACATAGAACAGGTATTCTATTGCACCCAAACATTCAATACCGAGATTTCACCGGAAATACATGTTCTGGGTCCTTATGAATAAAAACAACAACATTTTTATGCTTCTATTTACTTCACGCTAAGCCAGAAAAGCTAGAAGAAAGTAGAAGTGAAATAAGAAAGTACCTTAGGTTAAAGTGGTAGTCAAAAGCTGGTTGCTATGTGACTGAAGTTCCTTTGTATGACAAATTCATGTATCAGAAAAGTACGTTTTTCAAAGCTGAAACCAAAAACAAGGAATATCTCAAAAAAGATCAATTCGACGAAAAAAATGTACCTATATAACATAAATTGTGTGTTTTATCGTGCTCAAAATTTTTGTGGGGTAAGTTTTCGTTATCTCTTACGGTTTAGCAGTTATACAAATTTCCGTAAAATTCATCCACAACAATGTAGTCTTCAGAGGCTATTCCCAGAAAAGTCAACATATATATTTGATCTGTCAGGTAAATATATTCAATGAACGATATTTTAAAGAAAATCATTAGAACTATTTTTGGGAAAATTAAAATTTTCGAAAAAGTTCCATGTAAAGGGTAGTTGGGTGTCAGCGATATTCTTGAAAATATTCGTGTCGCATCCTTGGAAAGTACCAAATATAAATACCAATTTTGGTATTTAACGGTGTTTTTGAGCTATGCTGTCCACAGACACACACACATACACACGGACCTTTTTCCAAAAATGCATTTTGTGGATTCAGGGGGACCCAAATCATGTATTTCCGGTGAAATCTCGGTATGGAATTTTTGGGTGCATTAGAATACCTTCTCTATACACTATGTACATTGTACGCGAAGAGAAAGTACAACACATTTTTGAAAAATGTCCGTGTGTGTCTGTGGACAGCATAGCTCAAAGACCGTTAAATACCAAATTGGTATTTATGTTTGGTATCTTCCACGACACGAACATTTTCAAGAAAATCGCCCCACCCCCAACTACACTTTACAAGGAACATTTTTCGAAATTTTTTATTTTCTCAAAAATAGGTGTAACGATTTTGAGTAAAACATCGTATATTACATCTCTAATAAAATGTATATCTTGAATTTTTTGGGAATAGCTTCTCAAGACTACTTTATTCTCGATGAATTTTACGGAAGTTTGCTAAGCCGTAAGAGACGGACAAATACTTATCACATAAAACATGTACAGCACGTTTCTTGTATACATTGTTTTCGTGGAGTTATCTTTTTTGGGATACTCCTTGTTTTTTGGTTGCATCTTTAAAAACATACTTTTCTCATACAGGAATTTATCCAAACAAAGGAACTTCAGTCACATAGCAACCAGCTTTTGACTATCACTTTAACCTATTCTACTCCCTTATTTCACTTCTACTTACAAGGAAGCAAGTAATAAGACTACTTCTGCTAATTATGTCTCGATGAGTATGAAGTAAATACAAGAAAAAGCTTTTTAACAATAATTTGTTGCAGAGATGTAGAGAAAGTCATGTAAATGGAACCCAGCAGATTTTTTTTTTTTTTTTTTTTTTTTTTGTAGAGTTAATCGTTTTCTAGATATTTCGAGTTATTAGTTTCAATTTTAGCCACTTCAACATTTCTAAAAGCGTTACGTCTTGTTTCTCCTTTTGGACTCAGGGGACCCTAAAATGTCCATTTCCAGTGAAATCTACATAATGACTTTTTGGGTGCAGTGCAGTACATAGTATGTGTAGAGAAAGTAAAACATCTGTGTTCCAATCACATGAATTTCTCTACATCGCTGTAACAAATTATTTATTGTTAAAAAAGCACATTGTTCTATCTACTTTATGATAATTGAGATAAACATTAGCAGAAATTGTCTTAATTACTTGCTTTCTTGTAAGTAGGAGGGAAATAAGGGAATACGCTCGGCTAAAACAAATGTCAAATCTTTTAAAAGCTGGTTGCCATGTGGTTGAAATCCGTTTCTATGTAGGGCCAGGAGTTTACAACTTTCTGTATGAGATAAGTTTATTTTAAATTTGAAACAAATAACAAGGAATATCTCAGAAATAGGCATGAGAAAAAAAAAATATATGACTAAATTGTGTCTTTTAAAATGCTCTACATTTTTAAGCATCTGTTTTTCTCTTACGGTTCACCAGTTAAGCAAAAGTCAGCAAAATTCATTCAGAATAAAGATGCCTTTACAAAAGTCCCAGAGAATTCAAGATATACATTTTATCTGCCATATAAATGTCTTTAATATACGGTATTTTAATCAAAATCGTAAGAGCCTTTTTTGAGAAAATGAAAATTTGCGAAAAAAATTTCCATGTAGTTTGAGGTGGTGAGGATTTTTTTTTCTTTCTTCCAAAAACTGTGTGTCTGGATGATACTAAACTTAAAACTTATTCTCTGGAAATAACACTGTTTACTTGATAACAGGTTTGTTTACCTCTCCTCCCTGTGTTCTTACCAATGACTTGTTTTGATGCGGCGAGATGGCAGGTCGCAACCTGTATACAGACGGTACCAACTTCCTAGCTCTGATAATAAGGGATGGTGGAAAGCTTGGCCGTTTAACACGAGCCGCCACTGGATACACGTTATATACACATTTTAACGTAAACCTATATCTATGATGTCCTTTCCTAGTTTAGTTACCGCACATAATCTTCTCCCCTCTCTCTTCTTCATTACTGTTAATGACAAAAAAGGAGAGAGCGAAATGAAAAACCCTTTACACTCATTTTGCAATCTCTTTTACATATTTTAATACTACAGCAAATTTAAAATTGACAGCTTACGTGTGTAGCTCTGATGTGGTCACATTATAACTAAATGTTTCAAGCTAATGAAGGCACATCTACCTCTGCTAGAGTTTAATTAGTTATTTCTCAAAGCAAGCTCCCATGTCTGCTGCTGCTGCTACAGACATTTCCCGCACTCACCGACATTTACTACTGCCTACCATGTTATTTTCCTTATGTGACTGAAGTTACTTCTTTTGTATGAACAGGAGTTGACAAATTCCTGTATGAGAAATATAAGTTTTTTAAATTTGAAACCAATAACAAGGAATGAATATCTTTAAAGCGATCAACTGCAAGAAGAAATGTAAATAACATAAATTGTGTGTTTTAATGTGATTTACATTTTTTGTGTGGTGATTTGTCTGTCTCTTACCGTTTAGCAGTTATGCAAAATTCAATAAAAATCATCCAGAATAAAGTAGTCTTCAGAGGCTATTCCCAGAAAATTCAAGATATACATTTTATTTGTCAGGTAAATATCTTTAATATACGACATATTAATAAAAATCGTTACAGCCATTTTTGAGAAAATTTAAATTTTCGAAAAAAGTTCCATGTAAAGGGTAGTTCGAAGTGGGGAATATTCTTGAAGATCTTCGTGTCGCATCCTTGGAAGATACCAAACTTGGCAATTAACGGTTTCTTCGTTTTTGACCTATGCTGTCCACAGACACACACCACGGACCTTTTTCCAAAAATGCTTTTTTTTGGATTCAGGCAAACCCAAAACATGTAATTCCGGTGAAATCTCGGTATCGAATTTTTCGGTATAATGCAAGACCTTCTCTATACGTGTAGAGAAAGCAAAAATCTTATTATTCTTCTATCTACTTTATGATAACCAAGATAAACATTAACAGATATTGTCGTCTTATTACTTGCTTCTTCCTTGCGAGTAGAAGGGAAATAAGGGAGTACGCTAGGCTAGTTTAAAATGTGGTAGTCATGGAATTGAATTCAGTTTCTTGGCCTTGACAATTTAGCTCAACTATTAAAGCGGCAATGCAATGACCGAGATTTGGCAATTTCAACCAATCGCGGTCATCTGATGCGACACGCAGATTTTGAGGATAATCCCCCCCACTCCAAATGCCCTTTACATGGAACTTTTATCAAAAATTTTGATTTTCTTAAAAATGGCTAACGATTTTGATTAAAATATCATATACTAAAAATATTTAACAGACAAATAAATAACCTGGGAATAGCCTCCGAAAACTACTTTATTCTGATTGAATTTTACGCAATTTTGCATAACCTAAACCGTAAGAAATGGGGGGAAAAAAATGGAAAAAAAAAATTACTACAGAAAAAATCTGCTGTTCCATTCACATGACTTTCTCTATATCTCTATAAATTATTGTTAATAAGCTTATCTTTTATTTATTTCATGCTAATCGAGAAAAAATAGCAGAAATAGTCTTATTTCTTGCTTTATTGTAAGTAGAGGCGAAATAAGGTAGTAAGTTTTTTAAATATGAAATCAAGAAAAAGGAATATCTCAAAAACGATCAACTCCACGAAAAAAATGTATATAACATAAATTGTGTGGTTTAACGTGCTCTACATTTTTTGTCAGTTAAGATTTTGTCCATCTCTTACGGTTTAGTAGTTATGAAAAATTCATCCAGAATAAAGTAGTCTTCAGAGGATATTCCCAGATAATGCAAAATATACATTTTATTTGACAGGTATATAACTTAAATATACGCTATTTTAATCAAAATCCTTAGAGCCATTTTTTAGAAAATCAAAATTTTCGAAAAAAGTTCCATGTAAAGGGTAGTTTGGGGTAGGGGGATTTTTCTCAAAATCTTCGTGTCGCATCCCTGGAAGATACCAAACTTAAATACCAAGTTTGCTATTTTACCGACTTTTCGTTTTTGAGTTATCGTGTTCACAGACACACGGACACACACGGACCTTTTTCTAAAAATACTTTTTTTTTGATACAGTGGACCCTAAAATATATATTTTCGGTGAAATCTCGGTATCGAATTTTTGGTGGAATGCAATACATTCTCTATACACTATGTACACAGTGAGTATAGAGAAAGTAAAAACGTAGATCTCGTTAAAACACATAATTTATGCTGTATACATTTTTCTTTGTGGAGATGACCATTTTTCAGACATTTCTTGTTTTTGTTTTAAGCTTTGAAAAACGTATACTTTTCTCATACAGGAATTTGTCAACTCATGTCCATACAAACAAAGGAACATCAGTCACATAGCAACCAGCTTTTGACCATCACTTTAACATTGGTACTCCCTTATTTCGCTTCTACTTACAAGGAAGCAAGTAATAAGACTATTTCTCCTAATCTTTTCTCGATTAGCATGAAGTAAATAGAAGCAAAGGCTTTTTAACAAAAATTTGTTTTAGACATATGGAGAATATCATGTGAATTTAATGATTTAGATTGTCTCAAAAGCATATTTCCGGTGAACTCTCAGTATTGAATGTTTGGTACAATACCTTCTTTATATATTATGCACATAGCACGTGTAGAGAAGGTAAACAACGTTTATCATCAGGAAGATACATACAATAAAGCGTTATGTAAGCTGAAGGAAAGAAAACGGGTTTGGTGATTTCATAACGACGCAAATAAAAACAATAGGGATCGACCACCATGACAGCGCATGCGTGTTACGCTGAAGAGCAGCATGTCCTGAGGGTCTGGAGGAGCACAATGCGAGCACAAGACTGGAAACTTGCTTGTAGAGACCACATCCCATTGTTCCGTTTGTAACGAGCCGACAATTAGCGAATTCCCTTCCTCTCGTGACCAGTTGCTTTGTTACCACCTTCAGGACCATCGCCGAGACGTCCTATAACCCTGCTTATGCGGCGTAAGAACATGCATTCAACCAAATTATTTAAGATGTCGCCGAAAATATTTCAGCACACCCGAGTTAAAAAAAAAATTATAACGTCTGTGTTTTTTATTTTCTCTATACGTACTATGTACATAGTGTATCCACAAGGTACTGTATTCCACCCAAAAATTCGATACCGAGATTTCAGCGGAAATGCATGTCTTAGGTCCGCGTGATTCCAAAAAAAAGTATTTCTCGAAAAAGGTCCTTGTAAGTGTGTGTGGACGTGGACGTGGACGTGTGTGTGTGTGTGTGTGTGTGTGTGTGGACAGCATACCTTAAGAACAAAAAGACCGTTAAATACCAACCTTGGTATCTTCCAAGATTTTCATACACCCCCCTCAAATTACCCTTTACATGGAAAATTTTGGAAAATTGTGATTCTCTCAAAAATGGCTCCTACGACTTTGATTAAAATATTTTATATTTTAGATATTTACAGCCCAAACAAAATGATTATCTTGAATTTTCTGGGAATAGCCTCTGAAGAGTATTTTATTCTGGGTAAATTTTACAGAATTTTGCATAACTACTAAACCGTAAGAGATGGACAAAAAATGTAAAGCAGGTAAAAACACACAATTTTCGTTATATACATTATTTTTCGTGGAGTTCCTCATTTTTGAGATATTACTTGTTTTTGGTTTCAGCTTTAAAAAACTTATACCTTTCTCATACAGGAATTTGTCAGCTCCTGTCCAAACAAAGGAACTTCGGTCACATAGCAACCAGCTTTTGACTGTCACTTTCGCCTATGGTACTCCCTTATTTCACTTCTACTTACAAGGAAGCAAGCAATAAGACTATTTCTGCTAATGTTTATCTCGACTAGCAGGAAACTATTATTAAAGAGTATTTCAAGCACAAGAAAACTAAAATGCCCTCTAAATACTCGGACGTCGGTCATAACCTACACTTTTCTGCCTACAAATGATAAAACTCACAAAACTGCGTGGGTCGGTTTTCGTTGCCTGGACATTCAGAAGCTCACTTGAGTTGTTATTCAGCAGCACTAAAAGCAATATTACGTCAGTGGCAGAAAAATTGACAGAGAAGGCCATAAAATAATCCTTCACTTGAGGCCATATAGGCGAGGTGTCGCAGAGTAAATGCTCCGGGCCGGAGAAGTGATTAAAATTGTGGACTCCGTGCTTAAATGGAAGTAATAGCTTCGAGCGTCCACAGGGTGTTTCCAAACAAATAACTCTTATAGCTTACCAGATCTAGTACATCATTTCTGATACAAGAGGTCGTAGACCAAGTTTCGTAGTACTACGAAAAATATAACACAATTTTAGAACGCTATTTCTACTTTCTCTACGCGTAGTATGTACATAATGTAAAGAAAAGGCATTGCATTTCACCCAAAAATTCGATACCGAGGTTTCACCGGAAATGTATGTTTTAGGACCCCCTGGTTCCAAAAGAAGCATTTTCAGAAAAAGGACTGCGCGCGCTAGTGTGTGTGTGTGTGTGTGTGTGTGTGTGTGTGTGTGTGTGTGTGTGAACACCATAGCTCAGAAAGGAAGACTGTAAATACCAAACTTGCTATTTAGGTTTGTGTATCTTCCAGGGATACGAAACGAAGATTTAGAGAAAAATCCCCCCACCCCTAACTATCCTTTATATGGAAAAAATGTCGAACATTTTAATTTTCTCAAAAATGGTTCTAACGATTTTGATTCAAATGCCACATATTAAAGACATTTACATAGCAAATAAAATGTATATCTTGAATTTTCTGGGAATAGCCACTGAAGAACTCTTTATCCTTAACTGGTAAACTGTAACAGACAGAAAGTTACTAAACAAAACATGTATAGCACTTTAAAACACACAATTTTGTCTTATGCGTTTTTTTTTCGTGGAATTGACCATTTTTGAAATATATTGTTTTCTGTTTTAAATACATATACTTTTCTCACACGGAAAGTTGTAAACTTTTCCTGCATAGAAATGAATTTCAACCACACGGCAACCATATTTTAAAACATTTGACTGTCGGTTTAACCTAGTGTATTCCCTTATTTCCCTTCTACTTACAAGAAAACAAGTAATTAAGAGAATATCTGTTAATGTGTATCTCAAATATCATTGAGCAAATAGAAGAATAAGCTTTTTAACAATAATTTGTTATAGATTAGAGAAAGTCATGTGAATGGAACACATAACATTGAGATAGTTCTTAATATTTACAGACATATTATAATTATAAATAGATTGTTTTACCTATTTCACGGAATTCATGCTAAATGGCGTGCGATATTCAGCTGTTGCCTTGCTTAGCATCAGTGCTGACAACATAATGACTTTCTCGTACAGAACGAAAACATTCTATACAACGGAGACAGTGTAGCAGTTGTAATTTTGCTCTCTCCGCTGCTTGCAGAGTTTTGTCTGGTTCAGCAAATTCCATGTTCATCATCCGCCATTTTATGGATCGCTACTCTGAGCTTTCAGAGCTATGGCCTACTTGAATGAGGCCGTAAACCATAGTAGTTATAATTTTATAACTCTGAGTGACAGAATTTTAACAATACTGACATCTGGTAACAGACCTACTTCTAATATCAACTGTCTCAAACAATATTTACATGAAAAAAAATGCATGTAAGGATATCCTGAATATTTTGGAATTACTGCTGAAGTCCTCATTCTGGAAGACTTTTGCACTACTGGAAAACTGTAGACTTTTGCACTACTGGAAAACTGTAAGAGAGAAACCAAAAACTTTTTTTCGTACTCGGCTTACACTCTCCGTATTTATAGGACTGACACTCCCCTAGGACTTACAAGCGGATGTCTAGGGGTCAGAAGTCTGTCGGGGAGCCAACGGCATGCAACAACAGAATGGAGAACCTCGTAGCCAGGCACGAGTGTGAGGAAGTGGATCACATGTAGGACTGACACTCCCCTAGGACTTACAAGCGAATGTCTAGGGGTCAGAAGTCTGTCGGGGAGCCAACGGCATGAAACAACAGAATGGAGAACCTGGCCCGTAGCCAGGCACGAGTGTGATGAAGTGGATCATATGGAGGACTGACACTCCCCTAGGACTTACAAGCGGATGTCTAGGGGTCAGAAGTCTGTCGGGGAGCCAACGGCAGGAAACAATAGAATGGAGAACCTGGCCCGTAGCCAGGCATGAGTGTGAGGAAGTGGATCATATGTAGGACTGACACTCCCCTAGGACTTACAAGCGGATGTCTAGGGGTCAGAAGTCTGTCGGGGAGCCAACGGCACGAAACAACAGAATGGAGAACCTGGCCCGTAGCCAGGCATGAGTGTGAGGAAGTGGATCATATGAAATGTAAGCGAAATGGATGATAGGAAAAGTGATGATGGAACAATTGGTGGAACGAGTGGCGGAGGAAACCGGAGTTCCCGATGAAAAACAGCCCAGACGCCGATTCGTCCATCACAAATCCCACATGCGGGCGCTTGGCATGAAACCCGGGCCGCCTAGATAGGAGCCGCGCGGTCTATCCACTCGGTCACGGCACCGGCATAAATAAACTTACTGCTCCAAAAATGTAGATATTGTTCAAACATACAACCTAGTGACATTCATCTTTTTTGTAGAGCTAACCATTTCGGAGAATGCAATTGGTTTTAAATATCGCAACCCTTGTACCTTTCTCAAATAGGAAAGCGTTACTAACTTTCGTACATAGCACATAGGTAGAGCAGGTATTGCATTCCACCCAAAAACCCAATACCAAGATCTAGTAATAAAGGGTTTAGGTTGCCCCGTATAAAAAATAAAATAAACAGTTGATGCTAAAGCTACCAGATGTGAGTATTGTTAAAAGAACAAAATTCTGTCACTCAGTGTTAATAACATTATAACAACTTTGGTTTATGTCTCCATTCAAGTAGGCCATGACTCTGAAAGCTCGTATCGATCCATAAAATGGCGGATGATGAACATGGAATCTGCTGAGCCAGACGAAATTATGCAAGCAGCGAAGAGAGCAAAATTACAACTGCTACACTGCCTCCGTTGTATAGAATGTTTTCGTTCTGTACGAGTAAGTCATCAGGTTGTCAGCTCTGATGCTAAGCAAGGCAACAGCTGAATATCGTACGCCATTAAGCATGAACTCCGTGAAATAGGTAAAACAATCTATTTATAATTATAATATGTCTATAAATATTGAGAATAGTGTATGACACACGCGTTAAAATTGTTTTATATTGTTCGTAGCTTCCTGCTCAAAATATGTAACACAATTTTTACTTCCTCTACACGTACTATGTACACAGTGTAAGATAAAGTATTGTATTCCACCAAAAGATTCGATACAGAGATTTCATCGGATACACGTTTTGAGATCCCCTGTTTAAAAAAAAGGTATTGGTGTTCCGTATCTTCCTGTGAAGACTGAAGAGTTTCAAGAAAATCCCCTCAACCCCAAACTACGTTTTACATTGAATTATCGATTACATAACAGATTCCTCTAAATAAGTTTTCGAAAATTCCGACTTTCTCAAAAATGTCTCAAACGATTGATTAAAATATCTTATTTTTTGACAAACGAAATGTACATCTTGAATTTTGTGGGAATAGTCTCTGAAGACCTCTTCATTCTAGATAACTTTTGAACTGGTAAATCGTAAGAGATATACAAAAACTTGCTACACAAAAATGTAGATCTCATTAAAACACACAATTTAGGTCATACCTTTTATTATTATTATTATTATTATTATTAATTATTATTATTATTATTGTTTTATTTTAGAGTTAACTGTTTTCGACTTACTCCGGATTTTTAGTTTCAATTTTATCTTTTTAAAATTTTCTCAAACTGAAGGCATTTTAACATACTATTTCTCGTTTGTTTACTCCTGCCAAGGAAAGAGGAATTTCAATTTCTTCACATAGCGACCGACTTTTAAAGTCTGTGCATTTTCTTATTTCCCTCCTACTTACAAGGAAGCAAGTAATAATTCTAATTCTGCTAATTCTGTTTATCTTGGTGTAGGTTACAGATTAAGATTTTCTACCAAGCAGTTAGAGGACATCAGTGAATGGAACACATTAGATTTTAACCACTTCTAACAAATATTTCTCTACATGTACTATGTATATAGTGTATACAGAAGGTATTGCATTGCACCCAATAATTCAATACCGAGTTTTCACCGCAAATACATGTTTTAGGTCTCCCTGAATCAAAAAAAAAAAAAAAAAAAAAAAAAAAAAAAAAAAAAAAAAAGCAATTTAACAAAAAGGTGTGTCTGTGTGTAGCACAGCTCAAAAACGAAAAGATAGTTGAATACCAAACTTGGTTTAATTTTGGTGTCTTATAAGGATGCGACACGACGATTTTCAAAAATATCCCCCACCCCCAACTACCCTTTACGTGGAACTTTTTCCGAAAATTGATTTCCTAAAAAATGCTTTTTATGATTTTGATTAAAATCTCTTATATTTAAGATATTTAGATTCCAAATAAAATGTATTTCTTGAATTTTCTGAGAATACCCTAGGAAGGCTACTTTATTCTGGATGAATTTTACGGAATTTTGCGTAACTGGTTAACCGTAAGAGATGGACAAAAAGTTACCACACAGAAATGTAGAGAACATTAAAACACACAGTTTATGTTTTATACATTCTTTCATGGAGTCGATCGTTTTTGAGATATTCCTTGTTATTAGTTTCAGCTTTAAAACAGTTAATACTTTTCTCGTATGGGAATTAGTCAGCTCCTATCCATAGAACCATGACCTTTAACCTATGGTACTCCCTTATTTCGCTTCTACTTTCAAGGAGGCAAGTATTATGACTATTTCTGCAATTTTTTCTCGATTAGAATGAAGTAAAAAAAAGGAGCATAATTTTTTAACAATAATTTGTTGCAGAGATTTAGAGAAAGTCATGTGATTGTAATACATTAGCATTTTAACACTTGTATCATTGATAACTATTTTAGAAATACGTCCGCGCGCAGAATACTGATTACTGACCTCTGTTTAAATGTTTACTGACATAGTTTCATAGCGTCAGCCTGGAGAAACTGCTATGTAGGCCACTTGCTCTGCGGGCAATGTACGGGAAGTGCCGGAACATAAAATCTACATCTCCATACCGAGGTCTCTATTACAAAAAGGTCCGTGTGTCTGTGGGCAGCATAGCTCAAAAACGATTATTTTCTAAGCACACGACAGGAGGATTCTGGACTATTGCTTCCAATTTTAGGCAACTTTTAACTTTTTTCGAACGGGAACACACTTTTTTTTTTGTCCTTTCTCGTTTGTTTACTCCTGACAAGCAAAGAGATTGGAACTGCAATTGTTTCACATAGCGAGACTATTGCTTTAGCCTGTGCATTTTCTTATGTCGCTTCCACTTACAACAAACTTGGTAAAAAGACTAATTCTGCTAGATAACAGATTAATGTTTAGAATAAAGGGACTGATGATCCAACATCTAGAGGATTTCATGTGAAGAGATTTCCCTTCTACTTGCAAGCAGCCAAGTAACGTTAATGTATATCTCGGCTTAAATAGAAGAATAAGCTTTTTAACAATAACTTGTTATAGACATATAGATAAAGTCATGTCAATGGAATACATCAGATTTTTGTTTTACTTTCTCTGTACGTACTGTATAGCGAAGGTATTGCATTCCACCCAAAAATTCGATACCGAGAATATATGTTTTAGGGTCCCCTGTATCCAAAAAAAGCATTTTCAGAAAATGTCAGTGTGTGTGCGTGTCTTTCAACACGTTAACTCAAAAATGAAAAGTCCGTAAAATACCAAACGTGGTATTTAAGTTTAGTATCTTTCAGGAATGCGACACGAAGATTTAGAGAAAATTTCCCCCACCCCAAACTACCCTTTACATGAAACTTTTTTCGAAATTTTGATTTTCTCAAAAATGGCTCTAACTATTTTGATTAAAATATCGTATATTAAAGATATTTACCTGACAAATAAAAAAAATGTATATCTTGAATTTTCTGGGAATAGTCTCTGAAGATAAAGTAAATTTTACGGAATTTTGTATAACTGCTAAACCGTAAGAGATAGACAAAAACTTACCACACAAAATATGTAGAGCACGTTTAAACACACAATTTATGTTATATACATTTTTCTCGTGGAATTGACCATTTTTGGGATATTCCTTGTTTTTCATTTCAGCTTCAAAAAATTTATATTTTTCTCACAGGAATTTTTCAACTCCTGTCCATTCAAACAAAGGAATTTCAGTCACATAGCAACCAGCTTTTGACTATCACTTTAACCTATAGTACTCCCTTATTTCACTTCTACTTACAAGGAAACAAGTAATAAGACTATTCCTGCTAATTTTTTCTAGATTAGCATGAAGTAAATACAAACATGGGCTTTTTAAGAATATTTTTTTGCAGAGATAAAGAGAAAAGTCACGTGAACGGAACACATCATACTTTTACTTTCTCTATATTCATTATGTACAATAGAGAATGTATTGCACTACACCAAAAAATTCGATACCGAGATTTCACCGGAAATATATGTTTTAGGGTGACCTGTTTTCAAAAAAAGTATTTTCAGAAAAAGGTCCGGGTCCCCTGTTTTAAAAAAAGTATTTTCAGAAAAAGGTCCGTGTGTGTGTCAGTGTGTCCGTCAACACGATAACTCAAAAACGAAAAGTCGGTAAAATACCAAACTTGGTATTTAAGTTTAGTATCTTCCAGGGATGCGACACGAAGATTTTGAGAAAAATCCCCCTACCCCAAACTACCCTTTACATGGAACTTTTTTCGAAAATTTTGATTTTCTAAAAAATGGCTCTAACGATTTTGATTAAAATATCGTATATTTAAGTTATATACCTGTCAAATAAAATTTATATTTTGAATTTTCTGGGAATATCCTCTGAAGACTACTTTATTCTGGATGAATTTTTCATAACTACTAAACCGTAAGAGATGGACAAAAACTTAACTCACAAAAAATGTAGAGCACGTTAAACCACACAATTTATGTTATATACATTTTTTCGTGGAGTTGATCGTTTTTTAGATATTCCTTTTTCTTGGTTTCAGCTTTGAAAAACAACACTTTTCTCATACAGGAATTTTTCAACTCCTGTCCATACAAACAAAGGAACATCAGTCACATAGCAACCAGTTTTTGGCTTTCACTTTAACCTATGGTACTCCCTTATTTCGCTTCTACTTACAATAAAGCAAGAAATAAGACTATTTCTGCTAATTTTTCTCGATTAGCATGAAATAAATAAAAGATAAGCTTATTAACAGTAATAATACAGAGATATAGAGAAAGTCATGTGAATGGAACACATCAGATTTTTATATGTAGTACATAGGTAGAGATACCGAGATTTAAATGGAAGTACGTGTCTAAGGAGGGCCTGTATTTAAAAGTTGATGTGCTCCATTCGCATGGCTTTCTCTAGCTGTTTCTTCTTTTTAAAGTATGTTCCAAACAATGATATTTATAACTGATTTAAGTTATTGAAATGACTTAACTTCCAGCCTCTATATGGTCTGTATAGAAGATGAAAGACCTGTCAAGCTTAATCCAAAATAACTTCGCTTCTTACTGCAAAGCTAACTTTACGTAGATAAAACTTTCCCATTTTGTACACCATAAACATCTACCCATTTCCTTATCCTTAATTATTACTCTACATAAGAAAACGTCTGCCTAATTAGTGATCCATATTATTTTTAAAAATGTCTATCAGTTATTACATTTCATTTCTATTACTTCCGATGAAGTTCATCTTGAGAATCTGAAATCAATTTCGCGAGAAAGGAAGCAAATCAAAGTAACTTTGTTCTTTTCGGCGGCGGCGCGTTGCAAAATTAAATTCGTTGTTTTTCTTGCCTTTTATAAGAGAGCGAAAAGTTGGGTAGATAATGAACATCAAATTACAAAGCCGTTCGATGAAGCCGGAGGGGGAGAGTTTGGAAACTTAAGACTTCATTTATCTACCTTCAGCACCCATCGTGTTCCAGAAAACCAGCGTCGCCGAGTTCGGATTATATAACATATAACAAATCTTATGTGTTTCATTCACATGCCTTTCACTACCTATGCTCTAAAAAAAGTGTCTTATAACAGCTTATTCTTCTATTTACTTCATGCTAATCCAGAAAAAAATAGCAGAAATAGTCTTATTACTTGCTTCCTTGTAAGTAGAAGCGAAATAAGGGAGTACCATAGGTTAAAGTGATAGTCAAAAGCTGGTTGCTATGTGACTGAAGTTCCTTTGTTTGTATGAACGTGAGATGACAAATTCCTGTATCAGAAAAGTATGTTTTTCAAAGCTGAAAGCAAAAACAAGGAATATGTTAAAAACGATCAACTCCATTTAAAAAGTGTATATAACCTAGATAGTGTGTTTTAATGTGCTCTACATTTTCTGTGTAGTAAGTTTCTGTCCATCTCTTACGGTTTAGCAGTTATCCAAAAACCCGTATAATTTATCCAGAATAAAGTAGTCTTCAAAGGCTATTCCCAGAAAATTCAAGATATACATTTTATTTGCTAAGTAAATATCTTAAATATATGATATTTTAATCAATCATTAGAGCCATTTTTAAGACAATAAAAAATTTCGAAATTTTTACCATGTAAAGGGTAGTTGGGGTAGGGGATTTTCTTTAAAATCTTTGTGTCGCATCCTTGGAAGATACCAAACTTAAATACCAAGTTTGGTTTTTAACGAACTTTTTATTTCTGAGCTATGCTGCCCACGGACAGACAGACACACACGGACATTTTTCTAAAAATGATTTTTTGTATTCAGGCGGTCTCAAAACATATATTTCCGGTGAAATCTCGGTATCGAATTTTTGGGTGCAATACAATATGTACATATTAGGTATAGAGAAAGTAAAAAGAGTATAGTAATCAAGTCGGTGTTGAGCCACGTAAGTAATGATATTCCTTCATCTGGCGCTAATTTGCTTCGCTTTTCAAACTTGCTATTTAAGTTTACATCTTCCACTGATCCCACACCAAGATATTTACACGACAAATAAAATGTATATCTTACATTTTCTGGAAATAGCCTCTTAAAGACGTTTTTATTCTGAATGAATTTTGTATAATTGCCAAACCGCAACACATAGACAAAACTTAGTACTACATAAATAATGTAGATCTCGATAAAACACATAATTTATGTCCCATACGGTTTTTTTCTGGAATTTGACTATTTCGAGATATTTCAAGATATTTGTTTCAGTTGTAAAATACTTAACTTTTCTCACGCGGTAAGTTGTACACTCCCGGCCGTGTATATAAACGGATTTCAACCACATGGCGACCATCTTTTTAAAGTATTGAATATCACTTTATTCAAAAGGTCGTAGTTCGAATCTTGCTTAGGGCGAGTTACCTGGATAAGTTTTTTTTTCCCGGGGTTTTCCCTTATCCTGAGAAGACGAATGTCGAGTAACTTTAAGGTCCATGGACCCCGAGATCATTTCACCATTTCATTCATCGCCCGATATGACCAACAAGACAAGTTCTGCTAATGTTTATCTCTATTATTATATAGTATATAGAAGCATACGTCTTTAACAGTAATGCGGAGAAAGTCATGTGAATGGAACACATAAGGTTTCATACCTGAAAACATGTATTTTGGATGAAATCTCGACACGACAGGACCTTCTCGGCGTGTCGATAACGTCCCCTCGTGAAGCTGCAATTTTTATGAGCACATCCACCTTATCGATATTCTGGAACATTTGGCTTCATTAAATTTTACAAAGTCACGTGCATCAAAATAATGACTAGCTGCTCTGTTCTTCAAATTATCGAGTATTTGAGAGTTAGACGATCACAGTGGCCGGGAGAATCCATTAATTTGTAGGTATTTTACATGCGCGGTTAAGCAACTGGCCACACCAATCAGAACATGCCCTAGCAGTGGCGGCTCGTATATAAGCGTACAAGAACATGTCAATACTCACCTGTTGAAACATTGTCGCTTTATTGAATAATTTTATTTCCTCTAGCACGCATGTACAATGTACATAGTGACTGAGAAGGTATTGTATTCGACCAAAAATATTATACCGAGATGTCACGTAAAATACATGTTTTGAGAGCCCCTGAATAAAAAAGTATTTTAGAAACATACATAATGTATGTGTGTGTAATGCATACCTCAAAAACGAAATGTCGGTTAGATACAAACCGTATATAAGTTTAGTTAGTACCTTACAAGATTTTCACGAAAATTTCTCCACCCCGAACTAACCAATGCATGGAAAATACCTATATTGAAATTTTTCATTTTCTGAAAAATGACTATAATGAGTTTTACTAAATTACCGAACATAAAAGATATTTACATGAGAACTAAATTGTATATGTTCAGTTTTCTAGGAATAGCCTCTAAACCTCTTTATTCTGGATCAATCTTCCCGAATTTAGCATAGCGGTTAAACCGTAAGGGATAGACAAAAACTCAACACACAAAAAATGTAGATCTCGTTAAAACACGCAATTTACGCCATAATTTTTTTTCTTGCGGTTGACCATTTCCGAGATATTTTTGGTTGCAGTTTTAAAATACTTTAACATTTCTCATACCAGGAATAACTCAGCTCCTGAAAATGCAAAACTCAATCACATCTGACTATCGCTTTAACCTAATGTATACCCCCCCCCAAATTTTAATGCTTGACTCCCGCTTTTACTACATATTGCACCGCAGGCGATGATATGGAATGGAGGTAGAGCACTGGTGGAATTCGAAGGCGGGGGAAACCAAAGAAAACCCGCCCCTGCGCGCTCAAATCTTACATAGTTCGTTTGGGATCGAACCCGGGCCGCCTAAGTGAGAGCCGAGTGGTCTAACCACTCGGTCACGGCGTCCCAGTTCCCTTCTACTTACAAAGAAGCAAGTAATAAGACCGTTTCTGTTAAAGTTTATCTCGATTAGCATGACGAAGGTAAACAATCTGATGTGTTCCATTCACATGACTTTCTCTACATGTCTACAACAAATTGTTGTTAAAAAGCTTATGCTTCAGAATTGAAATAAGGGAGTACCGTACGTTAAAGTGATAGTCAAAAGCTGGTTGCTATGTGACTGAAGTCCCTTTGTTTGTATGGACACGAATTGTCAAATTCCTGTATGAGAAAAGTATAAGTTTATTAAAGCTGGAACCAAAAACAATGAATATCTCAAAAACGATCAACTCCACGAAAAAAGTATATAGGTAACATAAATTCTGTGTTTTAACATGTGGTAAGATTTTGTTCATCTGTTACGGTTTAGCAGTTATGCAAAATTCCGTAAAATTAATCTAGAATAAAGTAGGTAGTCTTCAGAGGCTATTCCCAGAAAATTCAAGAAACATTTTTTATTTGTCAAGTAAATATCTTTAATATATGATATTTTAATCAAAATCGATTGAGCCATTTATGAGAAAATAAAAATTTTCTAAATGTTTCCCATGTAAAGGGTAGTTTGAGGTGGGAGGGGGTTTAAAAACTTCGCGTCGCATCCCTGGAAGGTACCAAACTTAAATACAAAGTTTGGTACTTAGCTACTTTTCGGTTTTGCTTTTTTTTGGATACAGGGAGTCCTAAAACATGTATTTCAGGTGATATATCGGAATGGAATTTTTAAGTGCAATACCTTCTCTATACACTACGTACATAGTACGCGTAGAGAAAGTAATATCGCTATCAAATTTCAATAAATGCTTCCATATTTTGCAGACTTAACGCTTTAAGGCCGCTAAAACACAAATGAAAGTGAAAATTGCCGACAACTGATTACTGTCGCACAGAGTATCAATTTGCGCCCCTCAGCTGTTTTTAATCAATTCCAGCAGATGTGAGTGTGTACGTATATGTTCACTATAGGAAAACATTTCTTACCAACTGAAATTAAATTGAATGCAGTAATGAGCTTTTGCCATTTTGTCTATCGTCTGCAAATACGACCTGATTAATTAGGTTCCGGTCCTGTGCTGCTGCTTTATGGCTTTCATTTCTCGTGTCACAAAAACCTTCACCTTTTAACATTTCACATTACACTTTCTCTACACGTACCAT
Organism: Hymenopus coronatus; assembly: GCA_030762935.1. Taxonomy (NCBI): domain Eukaryota; kingdom Metazoa; phylum Arthropoda; class Insecta; order Mantodea; family Hymenopodidae; genus Hymenopus; species Hymenopus coronatus. The sequence continues at coordinate 5,159,788 of CM060894.1, forward strand.
GTACATAGTGTATAGAGAAGGTATTAGAATACACCGAAAAATTCGATATCGATATTTCACCGGAAATATATGTTTGGAGTCCCCCTGAATCCAAAAATAATATTTTTGGAAAAAGGTCCGTCTGTGTGTCTGTGGACAGCATAAATAAAAAAACGAAAAGTCCGCTAAATAGCAAACTTGGAATTTAAGTTCAGTATCTTCCAAGGGTGCAATACGAACATTTTTAAGAAAATACCCCCCACCCCCAACTACCCTTTACATGGAAAAATTTGATTTCCTCAAAAATGGCTATAAGGATTTTGATGAAACTATTGTATAATAAAGATATTTACATGACAAATAGAATGTGAATCTTGAATTTTCTGGGAACATCCTCTGAAGACCACTTTATTCTGGATGAATTTTACGGAATTTTATATAACTGGCAAACCGTAAGAGATGGACAAAATCTTACTTAACAAAACATACAATTTTTGTTATATACATTTTCGTTGAGTGGATCCTTTTTTGAAATATTCCTTGTTATTAAATTCAGCTTTAAATAACAATACTTTTCTGATACAGGAATTTGTCAACCTGTCAAACAAAGGAACTTCAGTCACATAGCAACCAGATTTTGACTATCACTTTAACCTATCGTACTCCCTTAATTCGTTTCAACTTACAAGGAAGCAAGTGATAAGACTATTTCTGCTAATTTTTTTCTGGATTGCATGAATTAAATAAAATGATAATCTTTTTAACAATAATTTGTTGCAGAGGTGTAGAGAGAGTCATGTGAATGGACCACACAACATTTTTGAACTGAAGAACATCACTCGAGTGTACGTGTTGAATTTCCTGAAGTTATCAGCGGTCTGGATTTATACGAAAGAGATATTGCATTGTCATGCGCAGTTAAGTCCCCAAATAGGTTTCATATTGCTGCGGTCATTTCGGGGGAATTACTGAGAACCGCCGTTTAACTTGGCAGCGTGAGATTTCCTGAATCCGGCGGGCAGTTTAATATCCTGGTGCAGTTCTCCGAGAACGCTGTGCCACATTAACCCGAGATTACAGCAATGACGCGGAAGCGCTTTGTAAAATGATACTCTAATCCCAAGCGCGCGCGCGCGCACATGCCGACAACGCACCAAAACAGTACAGTTTATGAAAACCATTTATTTTTTTGTAGCGAGCAATTTCCTGATGTTCAAGTTTAGCTTTGGTCCAGCTCTCTCTCGTATTGTTGCTGGATAATAATACGTTTTGCAATTTCATTAGCAATTCTGCAACGTTTATCAGACACAGACTTCCTAAAAATATAGCCATACAAAATCTGATGTGTTACATTCAAATGACTTTCTCCACATCTCTGTAACAAATTAAAAACCTTAAGCTTCTTTCTACTTCATGCTAATCGAGAAAAAATTACCACTAATAGTCTTAACACTTGCTTTCTTGTGAGTAAAAGCGAAATAAGGGAGTAGCATAGGTTAAAGTGATAGTCAAAAGCTGGTTGCTATGTGACTGAAGTGTCTTTGTTTGTATGCACACGAGTTGACAAATTCCTGTATGAGAAAAGTATAAGTTTTTTAAGTCTGAGATCAAAAACAAGGACTATATCAAAAACGATCAACCCTACGAAAAAATGCATATGACGTGTTTAAACGTGCTCCACATTTTTTGTCTGTTAAGTTTCTGCCCATCATTTACGATTTAATACTTAGTATTCAAACCATCCTAAAATTCATTCAAAATAAATTTGTCTTCAAAGGCTATTCCCAGAATGCTCAACATATACACTTTATTTGTCAGGTAAATATCTTTAATTTACGATATTTTAATCAAATTCGTTTGCCATTTTTGAGAAAATGAAAATTTTCAAAAAAAGTTCCATGTAAAGGGTAAATGGGGGTGAGGTGGTTTTTCTCAAAGTCTTCGTGTCGCACGCTTGGAAGGTACCAAATTTGGTATTTAAGAGTCTTTTCGTTTTTGAGCTTTGCTGTCCACAGACACACGTGAACCTTTTTCCAAAAATGCTTTTTTTGGTTTCAGAGGGACCCAAAACATGTATTTGCGGTATGGAATTTTTGGGTGCAATACAATACCTTCTCTATACACTGCACATAGTACGTGTAGAGAAATTCATAAAAAAAATGATGTGTTCGACTTCAACTGCATCTTTGTACCAAATTATTGTTTATAAGCGCATCTTTCGTGTTAATTCGGATCAAGATTGGCAGAAATGCTTGTATTGCTAAGTCAAATAAGGGAATACAGAAGGCTAAATCGACTGTCAGATGTGGTTGCTATGGGATAGAATTCAATTTCTTTGTGTGGCCAGGAGTTACCGTATGTGCTCATTTAACACTGAAACGTCCAACATCATGTAAAAAATGTATATAACATAAAATTGTGTTTTAACGAGCTCTACATTTTTTGTTTAGAAAGTTTTTGTCCGTCTCTTACGGTCTACCAGCTATGCCCAAAAAAATGAAAATATACATTTTATTTGGCACATGAATATAAGAGATTTTAATCAAAATCAAAATTTTCCAAAAAAACTTCCATGTAAAGGGTAGTTGGGGGGTGGGGGGATTTTCTTGAAAACCTTCGCGTTGCATCCTTGCAAGCTACCAAGCCTTTTCATTTTTGAGCTATGCTGTCCACACACACACGGACCTTTTTCCAGAAATGCTTCTTTTGGATACAGGGGTTCTAAAAATATTTCCGGTGAAATCTCGGTACAGAATTTTTGGGTACAATACAATACCTTCTCTATACACTTGTGTATATGTTACGTGTAGAGAAAGTAAAAACATATAGACACCGAACTTTTTGTAAAAATGCTCCTTTTTTAGTTCAGGGAGTCTCAAAACATGCATTTCCGGTGAAATCTCTGTATCGAATTTTTGAGTGGAATACAATACCTCGACAGCAACACTGGAATGCAGAAACGTAAAATATACAGTTAAGCGTTAAGACAAGCACAGCGTCGCTGATAAAATCACGTGGCATCTCTTACTTATTTTTAGTTTCTCTACACGTACTATAGTATATAGAAAAGCTATTGTCCTCCACCCGATACCGAGATTTGACCGGAAATACATGTTTTAGGGTCCCCTGTATCAAAACAAAATCTGACGTGTACCGTCCATATGATTTTCTCTATATCCCTGCAACAAATAATTCTTAAAAAGCTTATAGCGTGGTGGTAGCATGTCTGCCTCACGTTCAAAAGGTCGTGAGTTCGAATCTCGCTTAGGGTGAGTTACCCGGGTAAGGTTTTTTTTCGGGGTTTTCCCTTATCCTGAGAAGACGAATGTCGAGTAACTTTAAGCTCCATGGACCCCGAGGTCATTTGAGCATCATTTCATCAATTGCATTCATCGTCCGATATGACCAAACCAGGTTAAAGGACGTTAAACTAAAAACTTATACTTCTATTTACTTTATGCTAGTCAGAAAAAAATAGCAGAAATAGTTTTATTATTACTTGTTTCCTTGTATGTAGAAGCGAAATAAGGGACTATCATTGGTTAAAGTGATAGTCAAAAGCTGGTTGCTAGGTGACTGAAGTTCCTTTGTTTGTATGGATAGGAGTTGACAAGTTCCTGTATGAGAAAAGTATAAGTTTTTCCTAGCAGAAACCAAAAATAAGGAATGTCTCAAAAACGACGAACTCCACGAAAAACATGTATATAACATAAATTGTGTGTTTTAACGTGCTCTACATTTTTTGTGCAGTAAGTTTTTGTCCATCATTACGGTTTAGCAGTTATTCAAAATTCAGTAAAATTCATCCAGAGTAAACTACTCTTCAGATGCTATTCACAGAAAATTCAAGATATACATTTTATTTGTCAGGTAAATATCTTTAATATACAACATTTTAATCAAAATCGTTAGAGCCAATTTTGAGAAAATCAAAATGTTTGAAAAAAGTTCCATGTAAAGGGTAGTTGGGAGTGGGGGGATTTTTCTCAAAATCTTCGTGCCGCATCCCTGGAAGATACTAAACTTAAATACCAAGTTTGGTATTTTACCGATTTTTTGTTTTTGAGTTGTGTTCACAGACACACGGACACACTGACGCACGAACACACACACAGATGGACCTTTTTTTGGAAATGCTTTTTTTGGATATTGGGGATCCTAAAACATATATTTTCCGGTGAAATCTCGGTATCGAATTTTTTGGTGGAGTGCAATACCTTCTCTATACACTATGTAGATACATAGTGCGGAGAGAGAGAGAGAGAGAGAGAGAGAGAGAGAGAGAGAGAGAGATCACGGTAAACGAAAAAACGAAAAGTCGGTAAAATAACAAAATTGGTATTTAAGCTTAGTATCTTTCAAGTATGCGACACGAATAAGAAAATCCCCCCACCGCGGACTACCCTTTACCTGGAACTTTTTTCGAAAAATTTTATGTTCTCTAAAAGGGCTAACGATTTTGATTAAAATAACGTATTTTAACGATTTTTATTTGCCAAATAGTATATATAAATCTTGAATTTTCTGGGAATAGCCTCTGAAGACTACTTTATTCTGGATGAATTTTACGGAATTTTGTATAACTAGTAAACCGTAAGAGATAGACAAAAACTTGCCACGCAAAGAATGAAAAGAACGTTAAAACACACAATTTATGTTACATACATTTTTTTCGTGGAGTTGATCGTTTTTTAGATATTTCTTGTTTTTGGTTTCAGCTTTGAAAAACTTATACTTTTCTCATACATTTGTCAACCCATGTCCATATAAACAGAGGAAGTTCAGGCACATAGTAACCAGCTTTTTGACTATCACTTTAACCTATGCTACTCCCTTATCCCGCTTATATTTACAAGGAAACAAGTAATAAGAATATTTTTTTCTGGATTAGCATGAAGTAAGTAGAAGCATAAGTTTTTTAACAATAATTTGTTTCAGAGATGTGGAGAAGGTCATGTTAATGGAACACCTCAGATGTTTTATTACGTTCTTACGTGGTGCGCGCGCACGGTCATATCGAGGATACGTGCTGGCGTTATCAGCTTGATTTAGCCTCCAGCACTTTCTGTCATTATCATTTTTCGGTCGTTTGCAGCAAACGCGACCGTTTTTATTTCTCTCCGTATCTCCTTGCTAGGTAATTCCAAGCCGAGTTTCATGCTGCAGCTATGTCAAAAATGCTAATATCGTTTCGACCTTCGCTTTAAATGAATACCACTCCGTTCCTAATAGCGCCATCTTTCTCATTTTGACTTCTTTATGAACACGTTTCACTCAAGTACTATTTAATGAAGGTAATTTGACATGAAGCAGGAAACCAGCAGCTTTACTGCAAAGCAAAATTCCCTTCACTAATTTTAAGCATTTGAAGCAATCCAACAAGACTATACTGTCAGAATAACATCGTAAATTACTTTCTCTACACGTACTATGTACAGACTGAATAGAGAAAATAATTGTAATGCGCTCAATACATGTTTTGAGACCCCCTGAATAAAAAACCTGATTTGATAGACTCACATGACTTGCTCTACATCTCTGCAACAATTTTTATTATAAAGAAGCTTATACTAATCGAGAAAAAAATAGCAGAAATAGTTTTATTACTTGTTTCCTTGGGAAATAACGGAATGCCACAGGTTAAAGTGATAGATATGTGATTGAAGTTCCTTTGTTTGTATGTATGGACAGAAGTTGACAAATTTCTGTATGAGAAAAGTATAAGTTTTTCAAAGCTGAAACCAAACAAGGAATATCTAAAAAACGATCAACCCCACGGAAAAATGTATATCACATAAATTGTGTGTTTTAATGTGCTCTACGTTTTTATATGGTAAGATTTTGTCCATCTCTTACTGTTTAGCAGTTGTGCAAAATTCCGTAAAATTGTTCCAGAATAAAGTAGTCTTCAGATGCTATTCCCTGAAAATTCAAGATATACATTTTATTTGTGAGGTAAATATCTTTAATATACGATATTTTAATCAAAATCGTTTTAGCCATTTTTAAGAAAATCAAAATTTTCGAAAAAAGTTCCATGTAAAGGGTAGTTCGGGGTGGGGGGACTTTTTGAAAATCTCGTGTTGCATCCCTCGAAGATGCTAAACTTTAATATCAAGTTTGATATTTTATCGACTTTTCGTTTTCGAGTTTTCGTGTTCACAGACACACGGACACACACTGACCTTTTTCCGAAAATGCTTTTATTAGATAAAGGGGGCCCTAAAACATGTATTGCCGGTGAAATCTAAGTGGAATGCAATACCCTCTCTATACACTAAGTACACAGTACGTGCAGAGAAAGTAAAGAGATGTATTTGTCTGTACTACCCAGTTTTAAGCATTTGCTTGACTTTGGTTGAATAAAACAGCGAATAAAACAGCAAGTATATGCTAAGCCGAGTAAAACCTAAAATTTTTCCGGGAACTAGCATTTACTAGGCATAACTGATGAATAAACCTTAGGTAGTACTAAACGGGGTAGCAAAATCTAATTTGTATCCAAAGTTACAGGTCAATAGCTTCTTTAGTTTTCCAATGACAGCATTTTAAACAAGACACTTTAGAGTTTTCACGAAAATGAAGCATTTGGAAAAAGAGCAGTGATTAAATATTTCCATTTGAAAGGTTTAACGCCTAAAGAAATCAAGGAGGAAGTGGACAGTACATTGAAAGACTCTGCCACTTCATATTCAATAATTAAAAGGCGAGTTGCACAGTTTAAAATGGGACGTACGAGCACTAGTGATGAGCCTCGCTCTGGACGCCCTGTAGAAGTGACAACTCCAGAGATCATTGAAAAAATTCATCGTTTAGTACTGGAAGACCGCAGATTAAAGTTGTTTGAGATAGCAGAGGCTGTAAACATATCAAAAGAACGTGCAGGTAATATTTTAAGTAATGTTTTGGGCATTCACAAGGTCTGTGCAAGATTTGTTGACACCTGATCAAAAGGTACAAAGAAATACTGTTTCTGTTAAGAATGTGGAGCTCTACCGTAAAATTCCCAGTGAATTATTGAGACGGCTTATTACTATGGATGAAACTTGGATACATCACTACACTCCAGAAAGTAAATCAGTCAAAACAGTGGAATGCGCCAGGCGAACCAACTCCAAAAGGCAACACGGTTATGACGAGTGTTTTTATTGATTACTTAGAAAAGGGTAAAGTGTTTTTGATTAAAATACTTCTATATTAAAACTATTTATCACAAATAAAATGTACAGCTTGACTTTTCCGGGAATAACTTCTTTAGACTGTTTGTTCTGGTTAATTTTTACTTGCACTAGCCCGCATGTACAATATACATAGTGGATAGAGAAGGTATCATATTCCACCCAAAATTCGATGTCCAGATTTCACTGGATATACACGTTTTGGGGTCCCCTGAGACTGAAATAAGAATTTTAGGAAAAGGTTCCAGTGCGTGTGTGGACATCATATCTCAAAAACGAAAAGACTGTTAAATATACCAAACTTGGAATTTAGGTTTAGTATCTTTCAAGAATGCAACACGAAGATTTTCAAAAAACTGACACTCCCAAACTACCCTTTGCATGGAAAATGTTTTGAAAATTTTGAAATGGCTGTGAAGATTTTGATTGAAATACCGTAAATTCAAGACATTTACACGGCAAATAAAACGTATATCTTGATTTTTCTGGGAATAGCTTCTGATGACCTCTTTATTCTGGACGAATTTAATTGGATTTTGCGTAACTAGTAAACCGTAAGAGATACACAAAAACTTACTACACAAGAAATGTTGATCTCGTTAAAACACATAAATTGTCACACACTCTTTTTTTTTTTTTTCGTATAGCTGACCATTTTTGAGATATTGTAAAATACTTCAAACTTCTCACATGTGAGAATTTGTCAACTCCTGGCAATGCATAGGAACAGGTTTCATCCACATGGCAACCAACTTTTAAAACATTTGCCTGTCGTTTTAGCCTAGTGCTTACAAGAAAATATTCCTTTTTATCTCGATTAGCATGAAGTAGAAGCCTTTTAACAATATTGTTACAGACATGCGAATGAAACACATCAGATTTTTTTTTACACTTATTCCTCAAGACATCCATTGAAATTGGACAAATTCAAGCTTCGTAAAGAAACATTCAGACAACAGCATACGAAAACACTTACTTTAAGAGAAGTGGTAGTGGAATATTGTATCGAAAATGGTTTTATGTAATAAATGATTATTAGAACCTTTGGGTACAAGGCCTTGGCAACACTGACTGCTGTAGGCGACATCTGGTGTCTCCACTGCAAAGTTACACATTGTTAACCTTAATATTGCAGGATTATTTAGCTGTGAGAGAGGTTTTCTCGTGTCAATGGAAATGGTATATATACAGTGACAGTTAGAAATGTCGGAGCACCGAACTACCTGGCAGGAGCAAATTCCTGAGCTTCCGGTTTGTTGGCACAGTCATTCCGAGACCTGTAACTAATCGATTACTCGACAAAGAACCCTTTAATAATAACAACCATAAATCACTGTGGGCAGCGTATGTGAAAGTGTATTTTTCCCTAGAGACGGATCTTTGTCCGCAAGTCACGTACAACGCCCACACTCATGGAAAACAAAAGAATGACTCATGCAGCTTCCGTTAGCGTTGCCCAGGTGTCAGCATCTGTGTTAACGGCCTCAATCAGTTTCTTGAGCAACTTTTCAACTAATGGTTTGTCCATTATGTTATCACTCTGCTGCTTCACGTTTCGAGTGCTGTAGATCCTCATTCTACTCCTACATCTTTGGAACGACCCGTGTTTTTAGGTGCCATGAACCTTCAAGTTACGTTTCTTGTGTGTTTAAAATACTTACTTATGATAAACGAGTGAAAAGTCTTATTTTTGTTTAAACTTTCTATACGTACTGTGTACATACTGTATATAGAAGGGATTCTATTGCAACCAAAAATTCAATGCCCACATTTCACGGGAAATACATGTTTTGAGACCCATTGAATGCGAAAAAAAAACATTTTTAGAAACCCGTAAGTGTGTGCGTGGGCAGCAAGGCTCAAAAATAAAATGTCCTCCACCCAACTATTTCTAAACATACTTTATTTGTTCAAGAAAAAAGAATCTGATGTGTTCCATTCACATGACTTTCTCTACATCTCTGCAACAAATTATTGTTAATATTTATGCTAATATTTACTTCATCCAATCAAGACAAAATTAGCAGAAAGTCTTATTACTTGCTTCCTTGTAAGTAGAAGCGAAATAAGAGAGTACCATAGGTTAAAGTGATAGTCAAAAGCTGGTTGCTATGTGACTGAAGTTCCTTTGTTTGTATGGACAGGAGTTGACAAATTCCCATACGAGAAAAGCATAAGTTTTTCAAGGCTGAAACCAAAATCAAGGAATATCTAAAAAACGATCAACTGCACGAAAAAAATGTATATAACATAAATTGTGTGTTTTAATGTGTGCTTTATATTTTTTGTGTGGTAAGTTTTTGTCTGTCTCTTACAGTTTAACAGTTATGCAAAATTCATCCGGAATAAACTAGTCTTCAGAGGCTCTTCCCAGAAAATTCAAGATATATATTTTATTTGTCAGATAAATATCTTTAATATACGATATTTTAAGCAAAATCGTTTGAGTCATTTAAAAAAAAATCAAAATTTTCGAAAAATGTTCCATGTAAAGGGTAGTTGAGAGTGGGGGGATTTTCTTTAAATTCTTCGTGTCGCATCCTGGGAAGATACCAAACTTAAATACCAAGTTTGGTATTCAACGGTCTTTTCGTTTTTGAGCTATGCTGTCCGCAGACACACAGACACACACACGGACATTGTCTAAAAATGTTTTTTGGGGGGGTTCAGGGGTCTCAAAACATATATTTCCGGTGAAATCTCGGAATCGAAATTTTGAGTGCATTACAGCACCTTCTCTATATACACTAAGTACATAGTACGTGTAGAGAAAGTAAAAATATGTTTCCGGTGAAATCTCGGTATAGAATTTTTGGGTGGAATACAAAAGTTTCTCTATCCTCTATGTACAGCGTACATATGTGCTAGAGAACATAAAAATGCATAATCTGGAGCTATTGTCATTGTTATTATTAGAAGGAGAAAATCAACTTTATATAATAACAATTTTATTCAAGTAACTATGTATGCTAGAATTTTGATATATGGCAAAAATGCCACTGTTATTATACAGAATGTGGCTTGTAGACATTTCAGTAAGGTATCTCACATATTGTGGATTTCCCAAATTTCCAAGATCCGTCAACTTAAGCAATTTCACTGCTAACGTTTCGTGGTACTCGTTTCTCCGTCAACTTAAGCAATTTCACTGCTAACGTTTCGTGGTACTCGTTTCTTAAGTATCATGTAATTAATATAGCTACCTTCAGTACGATACGCTCCTCCACCTTCTAACTTTTGAACTAGAATTGCACCGCCATGTCCACTCACCTGAAACAAATAAATATGAAATTTGTATCGCGGTATTCCTGTTTGACAAAAGTTTAGGTATTTTAAAACAGAAACCAATAATAGCGAATGTCTCGGAAATGCTTTACTCCAAATATATATTATATACATACCTATACATTTTTTTTATTTTTATGTATGACCTAAGTTTTAACATCTACATGATAAGTAGCAAGTTTTGTATATCTGTTAAGGTTTACCTTATGTAAAAAACCATGCAAAATAAACTGTTCTTCACAGTCTATTCCCAGAAAATTCAAAATATAGCCTTTATTTGTGACACAAATATGTTTTATATACCGTAAGGATTGCGACGGAAAAATGACAAACCAGCTTCCGATTGCGTTTATTCTCCATTGAGAGCAAACACGGCACCCGCCTGACCATTGTCACGCCTAATTATTGGTGCAAAATTGAGAAAACTGTGCCTTGTGATATACCTTTGGCCTCTACTATTTCGCAAACTTTAATTCGTCGACCATCAAAACCATATCCTGGATTTTGTCAATCATTTCGGAAGAAGTCACTTCTACTGAACGTCCGGAACGATGTTCATCATTTGTGGATGTACGGCCACGTTTAAATTCATTTATCCAATTGTAAATTGTTACAAACGCAGGAGCAGATGTGTCATGAACTTGATCCAAATCGCCTTTTATCTCTTTCGGTGTTAAGTCTTTTAAATAGAAGTGTTTAATCACCGCACGCGTACGCGTACTATGTACATAGTGCATACAGAAGGTATGCATTCCACCCAAAAATTCGATACCGAGATTTCACCGCGAAACACATTTTAAGGTCCCCTGTATCCAGAAAAAGGAACTAAGAAATGTTTCCGGGCTGTTTTTAGAAGTCACAGACGTTTCGTCCACAACTACGGTAGACATCCAACACCAGCAGACCATGGCAAAAGAAACATTTCTTATTTACACTGACTCCGGCCGTGAAAGCCTACGTTCTCTCGATACAAATTGTAGTTTACAAAATGGGCCGTGTGTCTGTGAACACGATAACTCAAAAACTTGTTTGTATTTAAGTTTAGTATCCTCCAGGGATTCGACACGAAGATTTGGAGAAAAATTCCTTCACCCCAAACTACCCTTAAATAGTTAAAGATTCGAAAATTTTTATTTTCTCAAAAATGGATTTAATGATTTTGATTAAGTTATCATTTACATTTTCTGGGAACAGCCTCTGAAGATATATTTATTCTGGGTGAAGTTGGCATAACTGGTAAACCGCAAGAGATAGATAAATGCTTACTATACAAAAATATAGATATTCTTAAAACACACAATTTATATCATATATATATATATATATATATATATATATATATATATATATATTATACATATTCATAGTTAGTGAGTTGACCATATTTAGATGTTTATTGTTATTGATTTAAGTTTTAAAATACTTAAAACTTTTCTCATACAGATATTTGTCAACTTTTGGCAATGCAAGGAAACTGATTTCATCCACATAGTAACCAGCTTTTAACAAATTTTGACTATCGCTTTAGTCTAGTATATTTCCTTTCCATTTACAGGAAAGCAAGTAAGAAGAATGAATATGTTTGTTACGAAGAAGTAGGGAAAGTTATGGATTTTGTTCATCTTTTTAAAGAAGCGCAAGATTGTTGATCCAATCGCTTACGGCAACGAAACCACGTGATGGATAGAGCTGAAACTTTAACTACCATGTAGTAAGACACGGCGGTTACTAAATACAAACTTTTTTCGATGATACGAGTGCAATTTCTCCGATTTTCTAAGGAATTATTGAACCCCCTTGTACGTATTAGAGCGTAGCTGTCAGATCTAAAAGCGAATTTCCTAGTTGGTACTCAAAAGACCGTTTTGACTGTGAAACTTAATAACCGCAGTGTTCTAATTTCTGGTTTAGAAATACATTTTGACATTTTTATGAGCAATCGTAAAGAGGAGGGAATATCCCGAAGCTAATTGATAACGAATGGATGTTTGGGGTGGACCGAGAGAAACGAACGCCTGTGGTCACGCGCATGGGCTTCGGCTGTTTTCCACCAGAGCGCTCTTCAAAAGTGTCACCAAAGAAAACATTGCAACGGAGTTTACAGTACTGTTCTAATTATGGGCACTTATTTTGTTAAATTAACGTTCAAATTTGAATATTGCGTTCAAATCTCATTAACGTTCCTCTTGTTTGATATATTGGCCATAATACAGTATTGAACCTTTTAGTATAAACTGCAGCTAATTTGGCTCTGAACCAATTTTGGAAATATACAGGACATTTGCAGATGGATTCCTGACATCGAAACAAGAAAATATGCTCATATAAACAAACGCTCTGAAACGTTTCCTTATCAGTTTATTAATGAAAGTCAGCTTCAACGGCTTTCCGGGTCCAACCTAATAACTTCATTTATTTATGCTCATTCATAGAAGGTTTTGATCCATTTTACCCTGGCCTTGTGTTGCCATGGCTACTTGTTAGCATTTGTGTAATACATTCCCTTACAAGTTCTGTCTTCATTCAGAACACTCTCTCACTCTGCAGAAACATGGTGTGGTTCTAGCACATTTTAGTCTCACTGGCTGGTATCTAGCATGAGGGGGGCCGGTTCCATGGCCTGCACGTTTCCCCGACCTCAATCCTTTGGATTTTTATCTTTTGGGGGCACCTTAGGTTTAAGCAGCAGACATCCCAGATGAAGTAATCTACGTGTGATGTAAGCCTGTGAAATCACACGACACCGACTGGGAGTATTTGACATTCGACGAGTACATGCTTGTCTAGACGCAAGAGGAGGACATTTGCTATAAGTGGTGCTTATGTGGAACACCTCATAGCAAGCCTGTGAAATCACACGACACCGACTGGGAGTATTTGACATTCGACGAGTACATGCTTGTCTAGACGCAAGAGGAGGACATTTGCTATAAGTGGTGCTTATGTGGAACACCTCATAACAGACTGACAACGTCAAAAATAGAATAAAGTGCCACTTGAAAATGTTTTGAACCTTAATAAATCCAGAACGAAGGGTTTTGGGACGTGTTTATATCAACATTTTTTCGTTGTTTTGGTGTAAGGAACCTGTCCCCAAACTTTGTAAAAGTATTTTTGAATCACGTTGTATACGTTTATAAATCTATTAGCTGAAATACCCGACCTTATCCAAGTTCGACGGTTTATCATTAGCACATTTAACCTTGTACAATAGCTGTGCGTTTCCTCAGCTGTATTTAGAAATTATTAAATAACACACTCAAACAAATAGTTCATTAAAACTCAGGACGCTACAGAGAAAGAAACGTGCCTAAGAAAAAAATATTTAAAAGCTTCGTTGAACAATCACAAATATCACAGTTTCTTGTAAATGCAGCTCTGATTCGCGTTGTCACATTCGGGGTGCCTCGTCGACATTTACAGAGAAACAATTACACGACCCTCTGAATAAACGATTCCTGTGTCCGTAAAAGCATGACTCTTCCAATACTGGCACAAGCATTTCTTATACGTGCCTTCATGTTTTCTAGCCGCTAGACACATATATAGAGTTGGAAAATGTATTGAGGTAGAAGGGCATCATTTTGACTATTTATTACACTAAGGTATAATAATACTGTACAATACATCTGTCTTTCATCATGTTTAATTGTCTACAAGAACCCTGTACAAGAAAATGGTTTAAACAAAACTTGTTTATTTTTTGATCAGGAACAAGGAAACAAAATAAAAATGTTGGTTTCCATTTAAGAAACGTATCCTGGCCCTCAAATTAATATCCAAACCTTCTCCTCCAATTAAAACACAATAAATGACATTTACTTTCCCTCATCATATCAAGCAACTTTTATTCAAGACGTTTCTTTCTGCAACTTAGCTTAGTTCTGGAGATATTCTCCAGTCCCAAGTTAAATACTCCGTGCTGACTTTTATATATTGTGATACATATACATATTATTTTATACCGTATATAATGCGAAAATCCGAATTATTACTATCATATTAGATAGAGGAAATCAAATTTCAGAAAGTCTAGTAACTTTACGATTATCACATTTCAATGCTATGAGCAAATATGCAACTTTCCCAATTTGAAACCCCTCTATTATACGAGAGTAATGGTGTATTATATTAAATATTGGATGCACAATAAAATGTAAAGCAGGTACAGCATTTTTCAGAACATGATAAACCTTGGTGTAACTTTTGAAGTTCGGGATCAGATGGTTTGCGGTTGGAACCAACCCTCGCTGTTACCAAGTGTATTTTTGGAGCTGGTTCACAGGCACAATGCACTGTTTTGACTGGGATTTACTTTCTGGAATGTAGTGATGTATCCAAGTTTCATCCATGGTAATAAGCCGTCTCAAAAATTCACTGGGAATTTCTACATTCTTAACAGAAACAGTTTTTCTTTGCGACTTGTAATCAGGTGTCAACAAACGCGGCACCCATCTTGCACAGACCTTGTGAAAGCCCAAAACATCACCTAAAATATTACCTGCACAGTCTTTTGATATGTATACAGCCTGTGCTATCTCACACAGCTTTAAACTGCGGTCTTCCAGTACGAACGATGAATTTTTTCAATGATCTCTGGAGTTGTCACTTCTACAGGGCGTCCAGAGCGAGGCTCACCACTAGTGCTCGTACGTCCCATTTTAAACTGTGCAACCCACCTTTTAATCATTGAATATGAAGGGGCAGAGTCTTTCAATGTACTGTCCATTTCCTCCTTCATTTCGTTAGGCGTTAGGCCTTTCAAATGGAAATATTTAATCACTGCTCGTTTTTCCAGTTCATCCATTTTCGTGAAAATTCTAAAGTTGTCTTATTTAAAATGTTGTCAGCCCGGAACCACTATCAATGCAGCTGTTTATTGTGAAACTTTACGACGTTTGCAGAGAGCCATTCAAAACAAACGAAGAGGAATACTGACTTCAGGAATTGTGTTGATCCACGACAACGCTCGTCCACACACTGCTGGCACAACCCATCGGCTCCTTGAACAATTTCAATGGAACATTTTCGATAATCCGCCGTACAGTCTTGACCTGGTACCCAGCGACTTTCACCTTTTCCCTGAACTAAAGACGTGGCTAGGAGGGCAGCACTTTCAAGCCAACGAAGATCTTCAAAACAACGTCAATGCTCATTTGAAATCATTGTCGGCAACATTTTTTGAAGCGGGTATTACAAAGCTTGTGCACAGGTACGATAAATGTCTCAATCTTTTCGGTGATTATGTTGAAAAGTAATCGTAAGTGTACAAAACTTTTAGTAATAAAATAATTGTTTTCTATGAACTTGTCTTTTATTTAGTGCCTATCGGAGGTTGAAAACAAAACGGCCCTGGTGGTATTTTTGGCTTTATCCTACTCTAGGCACGGTTTGTGTGTATTCGCCCTTGGTTATAAAAAGTTACCGAGTTATATATTAACAAAACTGGCACAAAACGGAGCAGTGTTGTTAAATCTCCTTTCTATCTTTTACATCAGGCAGGTAAAATCGCTTTTGAAACAAAACAATGGGACTTAGAGTTAAAGCAAGCGGAAAATTGAGAACTCGATAAACAAATGAGCGCGCACACTGATATCTAGAGCTCTAATGACACATGTCTGTACTCGTGATTGATTTATTATTCTCTTTGTGTTGGCCATTGCCTGCTGCTTCTCATTTACATTCACAGCAGTTTCGATGTTTACCTGGTAATGATACATGACACAGCGGTGCGAAAGATATGTCAAAGAACACCTGTTAACTTTTCCGTTATGTCCCTGAGCTGTAAGCCCTGTGTGTGGGTAGCTAGTGACGTGTGGTCTTAAATCCAGTAATTTATAGTGTCCAAGAAGTTTTGCTGCAAAAATTGTATACTCCTTCATGAATTCTCTCTCGCTCGTGTAATGAACTATAGCAAAGCGACAGGAACAGACAAAAATGCAATCTCCTCAAAACACACAATTTCTGTCATATACGTTTTTACTTTCTCCACAGGCACTATGTACATAGTGTACAGAGAAGGTATTGTATTGCACCCAAGAATTCAATGCCGAGATTTCACCGGAAATATATGTTTTGGGTCTCTGAAGGCTACTTTATTCTGGATGAATTCTAGGGAATTTAGCATAACTATTAAATCGTAAGAAATAGACAAAAACTTACCAAAAAAAAAATGTAGAGAACATTAAAACACACAATTTTATATTGTATCCTTTTTTTTTTTTTCTTTTTTTTCCGTGGAGTTGATCGTTTTTGAGATACTCTTTGTTTTTGGTTTCAGCTTTGAAAAACTCAACTTTTCTCATACAGGAATTTGTCAATTCCTGTCCATACAAACAAAGGAACTTCAGTCACATAGCAACCAGCTTTTGACTATCACTTTAACCTATGGTACTCCCTTATTTCGCTTCTACTTACAAGGAAGCAAGTAATAAGGCTATTTCTGCTAATTTTTTGTTGATGAGCATGAAGTAAAGAGAAGTATAAGCTTTTTAACAATAATTTGTTGCAGAGAGGTAGAGAAAGCCATGTGAATAGAAGCCATCAGATTTTTTATTTCTAATTTTAGCCACTATTAGGTATGTTTTTGAAGTAGTTTAGCTGCTTTTCATGTTGATTGAGTTGGCAACACTGTCTATGACTTTTTTAGATTCGGCGAGAAGGTCGGCCGCAATCTATATACAGAACGGGAAACGGTACGAGCTTCCTAGTTCCGTTAACAGGAAGACGAGTAATTCTTCGGGATTGCGATGAACTCATTCTGCATTATGTTCAACTCTTGTATTTTCCTGAAGTCTAGACGGAGATGTTCCGTGAAAGCCGTTAACATTTTGAAACGACCTTCAGAGGTAAGCAATACTTTAATTCCTTGCACCGAAAATAGCATTCAACGTATGGTAAAATATTCAAGGTTACCGGTATGGAAATACAGCAAACGTAATCGTGAACGTTAACCTCTTGCCTCACTGTCAAGTCGACAAGTTTGTTTTTTCTGTCGTGGGGAACTTTTTCCCTCTGCGTCGCACGTGCACAAAGTTTCTTTTCATTGTTTCGCAGCAAATGTTCCTCGTCGATTTTATTTGCATTCTCCTCTTCAATGATCAAAGGAATTTACCGGAAAAAGTTTTTCCATTGTCTTGGGTGTGTAGAATGGCTTTCTCACCCGCTCCTGGCTTTGCAACACAGCTATAATATTACATTACACCCATTTTAGGCAAATGCGGTTGTGTGACATATTACACAGTAGAAGATTTCTAAAAGTGTTCATTTCTACCTACAAAACGGTGGCCATGAGAAATACGGAAAATGTACGAGGGCCGTTTTTTTCAACATCCGAAAGGCTCTAAATAAAAGACAAGTTCATAGAAAACAATTATTTTATTACCAAAAGTTTTGTACACTTGTGGTTATTTTTCAACATAATCACTGAAAATATTGAGACATTTATCGTACCTGTGCACAAGGTTTGTAGTACCCGCTTCAAAAAATGTTGCCACCAATGATTTCAAATGAGCATTAACGTTGTTTTGCAGATCTTCGTTGGGTTAAAAGCGCTGCCCTCCTAGCCAAGTCTTCAGTTCAGGGAAAAGGTGAAAGTCGTTGGGTGCCAGGTCAGGACTATACGGCGGATGACCGAAAATGTCCCATTGAAATTGTTCGAGGAGCCGGAGGGTTGTGCCAGCAGTGTGTGGACGAGCGTTGTCATGGATCAACACAATTACTGAAGACAGCATTCCTCTTCGTTTGTTCTGAATAGCTGTGTACAAACGTCGTAACGTCTCAGAAATGATTAATTCCATGAAAGAAAATGTGCACGACATAAATTGTGTGTTTTAACGTGATCTACGTTTTTTGTGTAGCACTTTTTCGTCTATCTCTTACGATTTAGCAGTTAAGCAAAATTCATCCAGAATTAAGCGGTCTTCAGAGGTTATTCCTAGAAAATTCAAGATATACATTTTATTTGGGATGTAATATCTTTAATATTCGGGATTTTAATAAAAATCGTTAGACATTTTTGAGAAAATCAAAAATTTCCAAACATTTTTCATGCAAAGGCTAGTTTTCGGCGGTGGGATTTTCCTCCAAATCTTCCGTGTCTCATCCTTGTCTGGTATTTTATTGACTTTTCGTTTCTGAGTTATACACACGGACACACAGTACCAGTTTCCAAAAAGGCTAGTTTGGATACACGCGACCCTAGAAAGTATATTTCCGGTAAATCTCGGTATCAAATTTATGGGTGAAATGCAATACTATGTGCAAGGTACGTGTAGAGAAAGCAAAAAAGGTAAAGTTATACGATGGTTCCATTACGCACGCACGCACGCACGCACACGGTCTTAAGACTTTTACTGGCGATCTATACTTGAAAGTGTTGTTCAAATGTGAAAGTCGCCAAATTGCCGACATTTTGACTACTTCTTCGGATCATTGAGGTTTTAGCCTCACAGATCCCTCGGCTACACACTGTCGTCGTTCCGACGTAGCAGCCTCCGGCCACAACTGCTACACTCAAGTTATAAAAAATATCGCTCGGCTACGCTTTGCGGCTTAGGGCCTTCCACGTTGGGCTATGCTTTGCAGCTTAGGACCCTTAATGTTTATAACAGACCAGTAAGTAACTACAAAGCGGCTCTAGTGACGAAATAACAAAAGTGGCCACGTATAGAAGTAATGTCAAGTGAAGGAAACATTCTATACTAATAATGCGTTAAATACCAAACTTTGTTATTTATGTTAAGTATGTGCCAAGAATGAACATTTTCAAAAAAATCCCCCAAGTACCCTTTATATGGAAGAAATCTGATGTGCTGTTCTACAAACAAACTTCTTACAAAATATAATTCTTATTTCTACACAATGCTAATAGAGATAAACATTAGCAGAATGTTCTTGTTACTTAGTCCCTTATAAGTAGAAGGGAACTAAAGGAATGTGCTATGCTAAAGTGATAGTCAAATGTTTTAAAAGCTATCGTTATGCGGTTGTCATTGCAAATCACTTCTTTGCTTGGCCAGGAGTAGAACAAAAGAAAAAAAACACACTTTACAGTTGAAATTAATAACAAGGAATACCTCGAAAACGATAAGCTCCACGAAAAAAAATGTATATGACATAACTTGTGTATTTTAACAAGATCTACATTTTTTGTAGAGTAAGTTTCTGTCTATCTCTTACTGTTTACTAGTTATGCCAAATTAAGTAAAATTCATCTTTAATAACCAGGTGTTTGGAAGCTATTCCCAGAAAATTCAAGATATACATTTTATTTGTGATAGAAATGGCTTTAATAGGTAAAATTTTTAACGAAAGCGTTAGAGTCATTTTTAAGAAAAACAAAATTTTCGAACATGTTCCATGGAAAGGGTAATTAGCGGTCGGAGGATTATCTTGAAAAGCTAAATATCAAGTTTGTTATTTAACAGTCTTTGAACTATGCTGTCGACACACACAGAGACCTGTTTTTTATTCAGGGTGACCCAAAACACGTATTTCCGGTGAAATCTCGGTATCGAATTTTTTGGTACAAGCGGTAATCTTTATCTTGATGAGCAATAAGACAGAGAAAGTCATGTGAGAGTAACCCAGTTTCCTAGAAGATCAGCAGCTGCCTGAAACGAGCCGACCAATAAACGCCGCAATGCAAATTTGCCTCAATTAATAAGGACCAAGGTCTCGGAAGTGCTCGCGTGTGTTTTCAACTGTCGGCGAACGCAATTTCTTTCCCTGCTAATTTCACAGGCTCTTTCTTCATTTTCTTCACCAGACATTTTTAGAGCCAATAACTAATTTTTGCATATTCAAGACATGCAGATTAGAACTTAGTATGCTAAAGATGTGACAATTAGCTTTACCACAGGGATTCTGCTGGTCCACGGACTTAGAGGTCAGCATCTGACGTGTTAAATATTAATACAAAATTTGTTATTTTTACTTTCGCTACACTTACTATGCCCATAGTGTATAGAGAAAGTATTGCATTGCACCCAAAAATTCGATATCAAGATTTCACCGGAAATATATGTTTTGCGTCCCCCTGAATCAAAAAAAAATTAGAAAAAGGTCTCTGTGTGTGCCTGTAGTCAGCATAGCTCAAAAACGAAAAGACCGGATGCGACACGAAGATATTCAACAAAATCCTCGCGACTATTCCCACCTGACGGTTTGTATTAAAACACCGTATCTACTGGATGTCTGAAAACCCATAACAGAAACACAAAAATATACATCTCGTTAAAACACAATTTATTGTTATATACTCACATTGAATTAACCGTTTTCGAGATATTCCGGATTATTCGTTTCAACTTTAAGCCATTTTTGTGGAACGGGAAGACATCTTTATTCTCGTTTCTGGATTGTTTACCCCTGGCAAGCGAAGAGAATGGATTTTCAATTGTTTCACATAGCGACCAGCTGTTAAAATATTTGACTATAACTTTAGTCTTGTTATTCCCTCATTTCCGTTCTACTTACAAAGGAGCAAATGAGACAAATCTGATAATGCTGATCTAGTTAGCATGATAGATTAGACTAGATTAGAAAGCATTCTGTAGGTTTGTTTAGGCCAGGAAGCCACTGAACATAGAACTTGTCAAGGGATATACATATGTTATATATTTTGGGAAAAAAGAACAATGTATAAAGCTCTAGTGCTAAAAGCACGGGTTACAAAAACAACAGAATAGACACATAATCACACCATTTACTTTTGAGGCCTGTACGCCACTGCACTATACCTCATGTGATCCATAAAAGCAAATGTACTTCTTTTTTTTAACATAAAAACAAAGAGTATAAACAATTCGTGTTAAATGTATAATAAAAATAAAGTCATTATATGTAACACTGACTAAGCTTATTCTTTTATTTATTCCATGCTAATCGAGAAACATTAGCAGAAATAGTCTTGTTTCTTGCTTTATTGTAATTAGAAGCGAAATAAAGGAGTACCATAGGTTAAAGATAAAGCCAAAAGTTCGTTGCTATGTGACTGAAGTTCTTTTGTTTGTATAGACACGAGTTGGCAAATTCCTGTTTGAGAAAGGTATAAGTTTTTCAAAGCTGAAACAAAAAACAAGGAATTCAAAATCTTCTCGGGCTTCTAGCCAGGTAAAAACTTGGTTTGACACCAACATTTCGAAGAAGTGCATCTTCCTCGTCTTCAGGGTGAACAGATGGTTTGAGCTTGCCAGGAAAGCTTCAGTTCTTATTTTAAAAAACAAGGAATATCTAAACAATGACCAACTCCATGAAAAAAATGTATGTAACATAAAAAGTGTGTTTTAACGTGCTCTACATTTTTTGCGTATTTAGTTTTTGTCCATCTCTTAGGGTTTAGTAGTTATGCAAAATTCATCCAGAATAAAATAGTCTTCAGAGGCTATTCACAGAAAGTTCAAGATATACATTTTATTTGTCAGATAAATATCTTTAATATACGATATTTTAATCAAAATCGCTAGAGCCATTTTTTTAGAAAATAAAAAAATTCGAAAAAAGTTCCATGTAAAGCTTAGTTGGGAGTGGGGGGATTTTCTTGAAAATGTTCGTGTCGCATCCTTGGAAGATACCAAACCTTAATACCAAGTTTGGTTTTTAACGGACTTTTCGTTTTTGAGCTATGCTGCCCACAGACATATACACACACGGACATTTTTCGGATTCAGGAAGTCTCAAAACATGTATTTCCGGCGAATTTTCGCCATCGAAACTGCAGAGGCGTGCACCCTTGCATTGCCTTGATGAAAGAGAAACTTTTTCTTTGTCAGATAACGATGCATAATACTCTCCATTTACCGTTCTTTCTTTCTGCAAGTGATCAATATAGATGATCCCGCGAGTATCCCAAAAAATCAAGGCCATCGACTTGCTGCGGATTTCACCACCTTTGTGTTCCTCGGAGTCAGTAAGGCCTTTAAAACCCCAATGTTTTGACTGTAGTGTTGTCTCTGGAGTGGTAGTGTATCAGTTTCATCCACAGTTATGTATCGACGCAGAAACTGCGCCAGGATTGCGACGAAAAAGAGCCTAACCACCTTCCGAATCAATCACACGATTGCGTTTATTCTTCATTAAGAGCAAAAGCTGCCCCCATCTTGCCAACACCTTTGTCAGTTCTATTTGTTGGTGCAAAATTGGAATCGATATGCCTGTGGCCTCTACCATTTCGCAAACTTCGATTCGTCGATCTCCTAAAACTTTATCCTGGATTTTTGTCAATAATTTCGGAGGAAGTCACTTGTACCGGACGTCCGGAACGATGTTCATCATTTGTGGATGTACGGCCACGTTTAAATTCATTTATCCAATTGTAAATTGTTACAAACGCAGGAGCAGATGTGAAATGAACTTGATCCAACTCGGTTTTTATCTCTTTCGGTGTTAAGTCTTTTAAATAGAAGTGGTTAATGACCACAGTAAACTCGATTTTTTCCATCTTTGTAAAGAAGCAATGATTGTTAATTCAATCGCCTATGACAACGAAACCACGTGATGGATATAGCTGAAACTTTAACTGCGATCTAGTAAGAGACGACGGTTACTAAATACAAATCTTTTTCGATGCTAAAAGTGTAATTTCTTGGATTTTCTAAGCACTTACTCAAGGCAGCAATATTTGTCTACCAGTACAGAAACAGTGTTACCACTACACGCAGCCAGATTTGCTAAAAGCAAAGGGACCGATCACACTAAGTCCCGTGTTCCAGAGACTATTTACATTTGGTGTCCCGAGGGAGGATCACGACTGGACGAAAAACAAACACAGCAGGATCAAAGCCGATCAAGCGACTCTCCAGAAGACCGGATTATACAAACTCCGCCCGCCTCTCGCGCCGATAAATAAATCCCAGAGCAAACGAGAAAACGGATAAAAAACGTGCAAGAAGAGTGGGTATTAATTAACCAAGTCCCTGTGCGACGTCTCAGCTTGCGAGCTGAAACAAGAGTAATCTTTATACAGAATAAAGCACCTCTCGCGGCCGCCGCCGGAACTAAACGAGGAAATAAATTTGCGTGTTCACGAGAAAACCTTTACATGGTGTTTGATTACAAACAAAAATTTACATCTTTTTGTTTGGGGGAGTCTATTGTCAACATAAATACTACATTTCAAGCACAGCTGCAGGAATACAAGATTAATCCTTCACTTGTTTTTAAACACCGTTATTTGTGCGCAACGGGAGTCGAGGTAATTCACTCCTACTTTTTCTTTTTCTAAGTGATAGAAAATAGAAATCTCCAGATATAATAGGGCTTACTTTCCAAGTTGGTAATTTGAACGTGGCAACTCAGAATTTCGAAAATTAATGTATTTATTACTTTTTCTACACATACTGTATACCTATGTGTAGAGGAAGGATTGTATTCCACCCAAAAGTTTCACCGGTAATATTCGTTTTGAGACTCATTGAATCCAAAAAAAAAAAAAAATTCAGAAAATATTTAGAAAAATCTGATGTGTTCCATTCACATGACTTTCTCTATTTCTGTGTAACAAATTATTGTTAATAAGCTTATTCTTCTATTTATTTCAAGCTAATCCAGAAAAAATTAGCAGAAATAGTCTTATTACTTGCTTCCTTGTAAGTAGAAGCGAAATAAGGGAGTAGCATAGATTAAAGTGATAGTCAAAAGCTGGTTGCTATGTGACTGAAGTTCCTTTGTATGGACAGCAGTTAACAAATACCTGTATGAAAAAAGTATAAGTTTTTCAAAGCTGAAACCAAAAACAAGGAATATCTAAAAAAGACTAACTCTGCGAAAAAATGTATATATCATATATTGTATGTTTTCACGTAGTCTACTTTTTTGTGTGGTAAGTTTTTGTCTATCTCTTACGGTTTAGCAGTTTTGCAAAATTACGTAAAATTCATCCAGAATAAAGTAGTCTTCAGAGGATTTTCTGAGAAAATTCAAGATATACATTTTATTTGTCACGTAAATATCTTTAATGTACGATATATTAATCAAAATCGTTACAGCCATTTTTGAGAAAATCAAAATTTTCGAAAGGGTAATAAGGGGTGAGGGGATTTTCTTGAAAATCTTCGTGTCGTATTCTTGGAAGATAGTGCATTTAAATATTAATTTAATAATGGTATTTATTCGAGCCATGCTCCACACACACAAAGACATAAGAGACCTTTTCGAAAAAGACTTTTCCTGGACTTCAAAATCATATATTTTCGATGAAACATATATATAGAATTTTTAGATGGAATGTAAATACGCTCTCAAGCTACTATATACATGGCAGAACAAAGGGAGGAGAAAAAAAAAAAAAGAGAATGTAAACCATTCAATGATTTACAGTGGGCAAGGTAGAGACTGGACGGAGGTCATGGTATAGCAACAAGTAGTCGATAGGTTTCTCTCTGGGATTTTGTAGCCAGATTTATGGACCTAATGCTGGCCATTTATTTAGATGCCATTGTCCAACGAGAACACCACACGCATAAAATATGTTTATTTCTCTGGAAAACAATAATGGAAAAGGAAAAATTAGCAGAAACAGTTTTATTACTTGCTTCGCCGTAAGTAGAGGGGAAATAAGGAAATGCACTAGAATAACCGACAGTCAAATGTTTTAAAATGTGGTTGCTATGGGATTTAAATCCGATTCTTTGAGTGGCCAAGAGTTGATAACTTCCCATATGAGAAATGTTGAAGTGTTTTAAAAGTGGAGCCAATAAGAAACGGTGAACTCCACGAAAAAATGTTTCGTTTCGTAATCGGCTTACCCTCCCCATATGTAGGACTGACAAGTGGATGTCTATGGGTCGGGGAGCCAACGGCACGAAACAACAGAATGGAGAACCTGGCTCGTAGCCAGGCAGGAGTGTAAGGAAGTGCCAGCGAAATGGATCACAGGATAGGTGATGGAGCAATTGGTGGAATGAGTGGCGGGAGGACCCGGGGAAAACCCGCCTAGACGCCGCTTCGTCCACCATGAATCCCACATGCATGCGCTTGAATCGAACCCGGCCCACCTAGATGGGAGGCGAGCGGTCCAACCACTCAGCTGCCACGAAAAAATGTGTACGACATAATTGTGTGTTTTAACAAGATCTACAATGTTTGTGTAATGAGGATTTGTCTGTTTCTTACAGTTATGTAAAATTCATCCACAATAAAGTGGTCTTGAGACATTAATCTCAGAAAATTCATTTATCATGCAATTTTTTTTTAATATGTTAATGAAAATCGTTGCAGTCAATTTTGAGAAATTTTAAGTTGTCCAACATTTGCCACGTAAAGGGTAGTTTTGGTTGGCAAAACTTCTTATCGCGTCCTTGCAAGATACTGGACTTAAATATCAAGTTTTCTAAAAGGTTTTTGCCAAGGGTGCTTAAAACATGTAGTTGAAACCTTGGTATAGAATTTTTGGATGGAATACAATACCTTGTCTACCCACGTGCCAGAGACCATCATACTTATGAGTAAAAATTAATCTTTTGTGGTATTCTGTCGAATGGGAAATTTGCAGAATGACGTGAAATGAAAATTGTTCACAATACTTGAAGCATTATTGCTCTGGAACGAAGATCCAGAAACCTGAGGCGGGTTTTATTATTTTCTAAGAGTCCACATATATCTTCCAGTGTGCTGCTCAAATCCTCAGATTTTTAACGACCGTGTCAGTTAATCGTACATGAACCGTTTCACAGTTGAAAGATTTTAATCTGGAGCCTTTATTGTCGTTCTTCCATTGTTACAAATCTATAACCTCTTTTTATCTCCATCCCGTTTGCTCCAATGAACTCAGCGGGGAAAGATCAATAAAACCTGGCTAGTTCAAACCTGATATCATTCCGAATCAGCGTACGCGTAGTGAGAATTTTAACAGGTTGGTTGGATTGGGCTGGTGAAAGATCCACTTTGCGACCCATTTTCACTTTCTCTACCTGTACTATATACATAGTGCATAGAGAAGGTATCGTATTGTATCCAAAAATTCGATACCAAGATTTCACCGGAAATACATGTTTTAGACCAGCAGTTTTGGGGTCGACTCATAGCAATAGATGATACATGGGTTTATCACTTCACAGCAAAGACGAAGGAACCATCAAAATAGTGGATTGGAAGGGGAGAATACGCTCCAAAGAAGGCGAAGACACTTCCATCTGCAGAAAAGATTATGGGGTCAGTTTTCTGGGACGCACGCGGGATAATTTTGATTCATTATCTCAAAAAAAGAAAAGTAATCAATAGCAAACCTTACGTGAACTTCTTACAGCGTTTGAGTGATGAAATCGAGCAAAAACGGCAGCATTTAGCAAAAAAGAAAGTTTTGTTTCATCAAAACTATGCACCAGTTCACACGTCCATTATCGCCATGGCCAAAATCAATGGATTGCTTCCTCATGCACCCTATTTGCATGATTTAGCCCCCTCTGATTATTTTCTGTTTGCAAACTGGAAAAAATGTTTTGGTAGTAGAAGATTTGCCAACAATGAAGAGGTGGAGTCAGCAGTGGATAGCTATTTTCAGACCTGATAGTTCTCACTATAAACAGGGTATTGAACATCGCTGGGAAAAGTGGATCGAGCTGAAAGGAGACTATGTAGAGAAATAAAAATGTTCCCCCCGCCCCCAACTTTTTGTGCAGCCTTTGTTAGCTCGGGTAATTCTGGAATAGCCCTCGTACCTTCTCCATACACTACGAGTAGAGAAAGTAAAATGGAATAACAGTTTTTTTTTTACACAGGCCGTGTGTAGGACAGGAGTTGGATAGGTAGAGTCAGACTGAAAAATTCAATGCCATAACTGGGATTTGAACCACGGATCTCCCGATCTCTAGCCGTGTGAAGGACAGGAGTTGGATAGGTAGAGTCAGATTGAAAAATTCAATGCCATAGCTGGGATTTGAACCACGGATCTCCCGACGTCTAGCCGTGTGTAGGACAGGAGTTGGATAGGTAGAGTCAGATTGAAAAATTCAATGCCATAGCTGGGATTTGAACCACGGATCTCCCGACGTCTAGCCGTGTGTAGGACAGGAGTTGGACAGGTAGAGTCAGATTGAAAAATTCAATGCCATAGCCGGGATTTGAACCACGGATCTCCCGGTCTCTAGGCGTGTGTAGGACAGGAGTTGGATAGGTAGAGTCAGACTGAAAAAATTCAATGCCATAGCCGGGATTTGAACCACGGATCTCCCGACCTCTAGCCGTGTATAGGACAGGAGTTGGATAGGTAGAGTCAAACTGTAAAATTCAATGCCATAGCCGGGATTTGAACCACGGATCTCCCGAGTTGGATAGGTAGAGTCAGACTGAAAAAATCAATGCCATAGCCGGGATTTGAACCACGGATCTCCTGGTCTCTAGCCGTGTGTAGGGCAGGAGTTGGATAGGTAGAGTCAGACTGAAAAATTTAATGCCATAGCTGGGATTTGAGCCACGGATCTCCCGATCTCTAGTAGTGTGTAGGACAGGAGTTGGATAGGTAGAGTCAGACTGAAAAACTCAATGCCATAGCTGGGATTTGAACCACGGATCTCCTGGTCTCTAGCCGTGTGTAGAACAGGAGTTGGATAGGTAGAGTCAGACTGAAAAATGCAATGCCATGGTTGGGATTTGAACCACGGATCTCCCGGTCTCTAACCGGTTGCTCTACCTATCCAAGAAAGTAAAATGCTTTTTTCGGACTCAGGAGATCTCAATTATCTGGAATACAATACCTTTTCCATCAAGCACATTGTACATGCGTGTTAGAGAAAGTAAATATGTCAAATCTTATAGTTGCGTTGGACAAACGTTAAAGGAAACAAAGACAATCGAAACATTTTTGTTGTAACTCACATTTGTGTCAAGGATGGTACTTCTATTAGATTGGCTCGGCACGAGATCGTCTTGTTTTCCGAAGCAAAGCAGCAGCTTCAGGAGATCGAATGAAGAATTTCCGCATGGCCAGGTAGAAGGACCAGAGATTTCCTTTCAGCTGCACTGCTTTGTTTTCCGAGCATTGTTTTCGACGTTTATTTTTCATAAACGCCGCTGCTATGCTTGGATTGTAGTCCTCTTCAGAAAAAAAAAAAACAAAGAGAAGAGAAACCAACCAAACAAGCTTTTTAAGTTGTAATTCTAAAGAGCATCCGCTGCTTTAATAAAAAGGATGGACGTAGACTTACGTAAAAATGTGGTTGAAACCAGAATTCGTAAAGCGTTTCATTTTTCTTCAAAGCAAATTGTCTTGAGGCAAACATTTAATTACGATTTGCGTTTCCGTTTCGTGCTATTTAATGAGAGCTTTTCCATCTCCAGGTTTATTATACAGTAATGGTACAAATTCAATTAACTTTGACAATACATCAATTATAATACAAATATAGTTATGCACATGTTTTATTTTATATCGTATTCAACGTGAAAATTGGATTATTGCTGTATATAACAGAGGAGCTCAAAATCTCGAGACATCTATAGATGTTTACTTTCTCTACGCGTACTGTGTACATAGTGTATAGACAAGGTATTGTATTACACCCAAAAATTTGATACCGAGATTTCACAGGAAATTTATTTCTTATGTCCAACTGAATCCAAAAACAGCATTTTTACAAAAAGGTGCATGCGCGTGTGTCTGTGGACAGCACAGCTCAAAAATGAAAACAGCGTTAAATACCAAACTTGGTATTTAGGTTTGGTTCCTTCCAAGGATGCGACACGAAGACTTGCAAGAATTTTCCATCACAAACTACCCTTTACATGGAACAATTTTCGAAATTTTTGATTTTTTAAAGATGGCTCATCAATTTTGATTTAAGTATCGTATATTAAAGATATTTACCTGATAAATAAAATGTATATCTTGAATTTTCTGGGAATAGCCTCTGAAGAGTATTTTACGGAATCTTGTATAACTGCTAAACCGAAAGAGATGGACAAAAACTTACAACGTAGAGTACGTTAAAACACACAATTTATGTTATGTAACTTTTTCTTGGAGTTGATCGTTTTGGAGACATTCCTTGTTTTTAGTTTCAGCTTTGAAAAACTTATATGTTTCTCATACATGAAATTGTCAACTCCTGTCCATACAATCAAAGGAACTTCAGTCACATGGCAACCAGCTTTTGACTATCACTTTAACCTATGGTACTCCCTTATTTCACTTCTTACAAGGAAGCAAGTAATAAGACTATTTCTGCTAATGTTTTCTCGATTAGCATGAAGTAAATAGAAGCATAAGCTTTTTAACAATAATATGTTGCTGATATGTAGAGAAAGTCATGTGAAAGGAACACATGAGATGTTTGCTATTATGATCTTTCAATATCATGAACACAGTAATCGTAATTATACAAAATTCTCCAATTCTGGGCTCCCTATTATAAGAGAGCAAGAACTCATTAAGTTTCATTTTTGATACAGTGTAAACTAAAAACCATAACTTACAAGTATACTTTTTATCACACCAGGCGTGTCCGTAAAGAAAGTACCATTCCATTCTACCGCCACCGCAACGCTAGTGTAGCAGTTCCACGCATGCACATTCGTCTCTCTGGTTCATTGTCTGTCCAATGACGTCATAACAGCTGGATTGTGTTGTGTTTACAGTTGTTAATGTTCAAAATGTTAAACACAATTTCTGCCGTTCGTAATACGGGTTTTTGAACGCAGGGAATGTTAAGCCACATAAAGTCATCTCCAACCTGTAGACATTTACGGTGGACATGTGGAATGGTGAGGAAGTGGGTTCGGCAATTCAATGATAGACGAAGCACGGAGTGGGCGGCCCCACTGTTGTCACTGATGGTTTCGTTGAACAAGTGAAGCAGCTAATTCGTGAAAACAGACGGTCTACAATAAGAATGCTTTGGGATGTGTTTCCACTAAACACAGTGTTCCAGCAGTAACTGTCTTTACTGGCGGCAGCTTAGACAAATGCCTGAGCAATGATCGCAACTATATCTAAAGATAGGTCAAGGAATGCACTTTCACGTGAATAAAGGTGAAAAATTGTGAAAACGAATACTTTATTGGATTAATTGTTTTTTCACACAAGCCGTGTGTAGGACAGAAGTTGGAAGGTAATACAATACCATAGCCGCGGATCTCCCGATCTCTAGCCGGTTGCTCTGCCACTGAGCTACCATGGCAACATGCCGGCATAGCATTTCAGTTGCCATTGTAGCTCAGTGGCAGAGCAACCGGCTAGAGATCCGTGGTTCAAATACCAGCTATGGCATTGAATTTTTCAGTCTATCTATCTATCCGAATACTTTATTTCCAAAGAAATGCTCACTTACCGAATACGCCTCGTATTTTGTACTCAGTGTGGAATATTAAGTTATTACCCTTTAACTTTTCCCTACGCGCTGTGGGGGTTTCCATATTAGCCTCTAAAACCCGATTACAGGGAAGATGGTGGATTTTTTTCTTGGACGCAAAAATTCCTAGCATAGCTTCCTTCAGAAAGAAAACAGAGCCGTTGGTCCCGTATAATTATTATTTAGGCGTAAAAGAAACATATACCTTGAAAGAAGAAGGTTCCTGGGCAAAGTTCTACCATTTCGCTTCCGCAAGGCGTGATTTCCTCCTATAGTGCCATCTGTGGGCGACGAGTTAAGATACAGGAATTAACTATTTACTTCAAGTCTTATTTAAGAGTATTCTTAAATAACAAATTAAGGGGAATAACTCTTACCATAATACAGTATTGATTATTTAACCATAAACTGGAGATCATTTCGTACAGCTTTTGAAAATACATCTATTATAACAAACACATATTTTAGTTTGTATCGTATTTGATGTGAAATTTGTAATTACTACTGCATGGTATAATAGGGAACTCAAAATTTGGAGCAATATATTTATTACTTTCTCTAGCCCATATACAAAATGCACTCCGTGGATAGAGAAGGTATTGTATTCCACCCAAAAATTCGATGCCCAGATTTAACCGGAAATGTGTTTTTTAAATCCGCTAGTCCGAAACACGCATTTTTAGGAAAAGGTTAAATATTTTTAGTATCTTCAAAGGATGCGACACCAAGATTTTCAAGAAAATCCTCTCACCTCGAACTATTCTTTAGGTGGAAAAATTTGTAAAAAGAATTTCATTTTCTCAAAAATAGCTTTAACGATTAAAATATCATATATTAAATATTTTTATCTACCAGATAAAAAATGTACATCTTAAATTTTCTGGGCATAGTCTCTGAAAACAACTTTATTCTGGATGAGAATTGTAGAATTTTGCACAACGGTTAAACCGTAACAGACAAAAACGTAATGTAGATATTCCTAAAACATATAATTAATGCCATTCACGTTTTTGTGGTAGAGTTGACCGTTTTCGAGATATTCCTTGTTATTGGTTTCAATTTTACGCTATCTACCTTTCCATGCAAGGTGAACTGATCGTTTCACTTCACTTTAGCCTCGTGTACTTACAAGGAAGCAAGTAATAAGACAATTTCTGCTAATTTTGAAGTAGATAAACGAATCATCTTTTGTGTGCAAAATTTGATTGTGGAACAGCTAGAGCAAGTCGAACACAGTATCCCCAATCCCAAATACCCTTTACATGCAAAATGTTCTAACTTTTTTTTTACTTTTTCAAAATGGCTGAACGATTTTTACTAAAATATCGTCTATTAAATGAATTTTGTGGGATTATCCTCTGAAGACCTCTTCATTCTGGATGAATTTTGCAGAAGTGGTAATCGGTAAGAGATAGACAAAAACTTCTGTACAAAAAATAAAACGTATATCTTAAAGTTTCTGGGAATAGCCTCTGAAGACTAGTTTATTCTGGGTGAATATTTACGGAATTTTACATAACTGCTAAACCGTAAGAGAAGGACAAAATCTTACCACACAAAAAATGTAGAGCACATTAAAATACACAATTTATATTATACACACTTATTCGTGGAGTTGAGCGTTTTTAAGATATTCCTTGTTTTTGGTTTCAGCTTTGAAAACTTTAGTTTTCTCATATAGGAATTTATCAACTGCTGTCCATACAAACAAAGGAACTTCAGTCACACAGCAACCAGCTTTTTACTATCACTTTAACCTATGGTACTCCCTTATTTCGCTTCTACTTACAAGGAAGCAAGCTATTTAACAATAATTTGTTGCAGAGATGTAGAAAAATCATGTGAATGAAAGACATCAGATTTTGTCCATTAGTTACAGGCAGCCAAAAGTACAAAGGCACCCCCCCCCCCAATGAGAGTATTAAAGATGACGTTTACAAAGCAACAGGTTTTACAACAATCATGGTGAGTTGCACAGATCTGTTCTGTAAACCACAGCGACCAACTTTAATACACTGGTGCCAACTTGATGAAAAGTGCCGAGCCCCAACTGTTACCGCTAGCCAATTTTATTAATAAACGATAATTTACTTGATTACAAATAATACCCGCTGGCAATGTGATAACAGCGCCCTTTGTTCGGCTTTTCCAACTAAATTGCATTGCTTATGCTTCGCTGAACAAATATGTCACGTTTTACGCATATTTAGAAGTAATCGTTCCGTGCACTAGATCGCTGATAATTGATAAATGATAATCTAAAATTATTACCTAACAAATCGCTCTCGGTTACTAAAATGTGGAAAACCACTCTAGGTCACTGCAAAACTATGTGCACAATTTACTTCATTAGACCTGATTCTTTGCTTTACACTGTGTATGTTGCGGTCTTAGCAAATGCTAAAATGGAAACCAAATTAATGTACATAGGTAGAGAAGGTATTGTATTCCAACAAAAAATTCCATATCGAAATTATATGTTTAAAATACAACAATCTGAAGTATTCCATTAACACCACTTTCTCTATCTGCAAACAAGTCATTCTTACAAAACATTGTTATTCCTATGTACTGCTACTCGAGATAACCATTAACTTACTCGTGTTCACAGACACAGGGACACACTGACACACACTCACACACACACACACACACACACACACACACACACACACACACACACACGGACGTTTTCGTGAAAATGCTTTTTATGGATACGGGGGATTCTTGAACATATATTTGCGGTGAAATCTCGGTATCGAACTTTTGGGTGGAGTGCAATACCTTCTCTATACATTATGTACATAGTACATGTAGAGAAAAAATTCAAAATATACCAGGGCCATCCAAAAAGTCACAGACAATTTGGCATAATATATAATAAGGAAAGTTATCAACACAAAACTTTATTTACAAAGTTACACTACCTTACTCTATTTCTCAACATTGCTATCAAGGTATTTATTGTCACATGGTACACTCTTCCACCGCTAAACATCTGAGCCAAGATGTTGAGGTCTTTATGGCTGGGAAATCTTTTCCATCCAAAAAGTTATGTATGCTGTCCAAAGTGAAACACCGGTTTTTACTTTCTCTAGCCCCGTATGTACAATAGGGATAGAGAAGTATTGTATTCCACCCAAAAATTCGATACCGAGATTTCACCGGAAATATATGTTTTAGGGTCCGTGTGTGTGTGTGTGTGTGTGTGTGTGTGTGTGTGTGTGTGTGTGTGTGTGTGTGTCCGTGAACACGATAACTCAAAAACGAAAAGTCGGTAACATACCAAACTTGGCATTTAAGTTTAGTATCTTCCAGGGATGCGACACGAAGATTTTGAGGAAAAAAAAAATCCCACCCCTAACTACCCTCTACATGGAACTTTTTTCAAAAATTTCTATTTTCTCAAAAATGCCTCTAGCGATTTTGATTAAAATATCATATATGAAAGACATTTATCTCACAAATAAAATGTATATCTTGAAATTTTTGGGAATAACCTCCGAAGACTACTTTACTCTCGATGAATTTTACGGAGTTTTGTATAACTAGTAAACCATAAGAGATAGACAAAAGCTTACCACACAAAAAATGTAGAGCACATTATAACACACAATTTATATTATACACTTTTTTCTCGTGGAGTTGATAGTTTTTTAGATATTCATTGTTTTTGGATTCAGCCATTAAAAATTTATACTTTTCTCATACAGAAATTTGTCAACTGCTGTCCATACAAACTTTACCCTATGGTAGTCCCCTTTTTTTGCTTCTACTTACAAGGAATTTTTTCTCACTTAGCGTGAAGTAAATAGAAGCATAAGCTTTTTAACAATAATTTGTTGCAGAGATGTAGAGAAAGCCATGTGAATGGAACACATCGGACTTTTTTTGGATTAAGGGAGACCCGGTGAAATCTCGGTAGCATTACAATACCTTCTCCATACACTATGTATATAGTACATGTAGAGAATGTAAAAATATAAGGAAATGTAAATGGTTCTGGTTAAAAGAAGTCCACTTGGCGTGTTTCCAAATGAAGGACTGTTTCTTGCGCTAAGTTTCTGTGGTGTACTCAGGCTTAAGAGCGATTATTTAGAAGGTTCTGTCATTCTGTTGATGAATGTTGCCTCCTCAGAATTCCGCCGCATTTCTTTTCAAACAGTCATTTACTACACAAAGTTGGTACGAGTGTGAGAAAAGCATTTTTTTCTGGCTTATCTCCAAGGTTTCCACATAACAGAGACTCCCAAGGCCGTCAAAACTAACAGATAACAAGAGTCTAATGATCTTCTTTTGTTGGTCCGTTGCCAGCGAGAATAATATACACTGCAGTGCTACCACTACACCCAACTAGAACATTGCTTGTTTTGATGCACATTCAAACAAGTGTTCTTGAGTCTGGTGCCCTGCGATATCTGCTCTTTGGTTCATTAAAGCAGGCGCTCAAAATTGGGGAGGCTCTCAAGGGCAATGCAGATGTCTACAACTCTACAACAAAATATTGTTAAAA
Organism: Hymenopus coronatus; assembly: GCA_030762935.1. Taxonomy (NCBI): domain Eukaryota; kingdom Metazoa; phylum Arthropoda; class Insecta; order Mantodea; family Hymenopodidae; genus Hymenopus; species Hymenopus coronatus. Next base: position 5,195,028 of record CM060894.1, read on the forward strand.
AGCTTATTCTTCTATTTACTTCATACTAATTGGGAACAAATTGGCAGAAATAGTCTTATTACTTGCTTCCTTGTAAGTAGAAGCGAAATAAGGGAGTACCATAGTTTAAAGTGATAGTCAAAAGCTGGTTGCTATGTGACTGACAAATTCCTGTATGAGAAAAGTAGAAGATTTAAGCTGAAACCAATAACAAGGAATATCTAGAAAACGGCCAACTCCACGAAAAAATGTACAGGACATATATATTGTGTATTTTATCGTTAGCTACTTTTTTGTCTATTTCTTACAGTTTACTAGTTACGCAAAATTCCGAAATATTCATCCAGAATAAAATGGTCTGCAGAGGCTATTCCCACAAAATTCAGGATATACGTTTTATTTTTCCATATCTTACATTTAAGAGGTTTTAATCAAAATCGTTAGAGGTTTTTTTGAGAAAATCAACATTTTCGAAATTTTTGCCTGTAAAGTGTAGTTGGGGGTGGTGGGATGTTCTTGAAATTCTTCGTGTTCGCATTCTTGGAAGATAACGAACTTAAATACCAAGTTTGTATTTAACGGTATTTTCTTTTGGGAGCTATGCTGCCCACAGACACACACATACACACGGACATTATTCTAAAAATGCGTTTTTCGTTTGTTGTTGTTTTTTTTTTATTCAGGAGGTCTCAAAACATTTATTTCTGGTGAAATCTCGGTCAAATCTCTAATCTTTTTGGATACAGTACAATTACCTTCTCTATACACTATGTAGGTAGGTACATAGTACGTGTAGAGAAAGTAAAAAATCTGATGTGTTCCATTCACATGACTTTCTCTGTATTTCAGCAACAAATGTATTTTTATTTATTACTTTCTCCAGCCGCATATTGTCAATATACATAGGGATAGAGAAGTATTGTATTCCACCTAAAAATTCGATGTCGAGATTTCACCGAAAATATATTTTTTGGAGTCCCCTAAGGCAGAGTTTTTTTGTTTTTTTTTTTTAGAGAAAGGTCCGTGTGTCTGGACAACACAGCTTAAAAACGAAATGACCGGTAAACGCCAAACTTGGTATTTAGATTTACTGTCTTCCAAGGATGCGACAGCAAGGTTTTCAAGAAAATCTCCCCAGCACAAACTACCCTTAATATGGAAAAAGTGTCTAAAATTTTGATTTCCTTAAAAACGGCTCTAACGATTTTGACTAAAATCCCGTATATTAAATCTATTCACAGCCTTAACAAAATGTATATCTTGAATTTTCTGGGAATAGCCTCTGAAGACGTTTTTATTCTAGATGAATTTTGCGCAACTGGTAAATCATAAACGATAGAAAAAAAACTTAAACAAAAAATCTAGATCTTGTCGAAACACACAATTTATGTCCTTTACGTTTTTGTCGTGGAAGTAACCGTTTCCAAGATATTCCTTTTTATTGGTTTCAATTGTGAAGTACTATTCTTTTCTCAGACAGGAAGTGTCCGTTTTTCTTTTGTTCTACTCGTGGCCAAGCAAAAAAGAGATTTGCAATCACAATCGTAGCTTTTAAAACATTTGATTATCACTTTAGCATAGCACATTCCTTTATTCCCTTCTACTTATAAGGAACTAAGTAATGAGAACATTCTACTAATGTTTATCTCGATTAGTATTGTGAAGAAAGAAGAATAATCTTTTGTAAGAAGTTTGTAGGGCAGCTAGAGAAAGTCATGTGAGTGTAACACATCAGCCCTTTTTTTTAATTTGTTGATTAATGCCGCTTTAATAAAATGATATCGCGACTAAAATTACAGACAATAAATAATAGTAATAGAAATTAGTCACCGTAGCTACATCTTATTGTATAACTGAATGATATTCAGGAATTGTAAAATGTGTCCATCACCAAAGTCAGTCAGAACATCACATTGAGTCTTTTGAGTAGTATATCCCACAGAGTACATCTATTTCCTATTCATTCTTAGGTTGATCCGCGCCAAAACAGATGCACCGTGTTACAACACTGTACAAGAATGTAATCCCACGCTAAATTACAAAATGTGCTTATTCTTAAATTGTACAATATTCTATACAACTGTCAAAGAGTTAAATTGACGTCGATTTGTACCGTTAAACAGAGCTGCAAGTCCCAACATGCTGTTCGTATGAGTCGCTGATTTCCGGAATATTGTTTACAACAGTAACGGTCGCTACCGTCAGTGTTCTCTTGCAACTTTCGAGTTATATAACGCTGGTAAACCGTTGACTAGTGCTGAAAAAACTATAGTGTTGAGAATATGAGAAATATCCAACACTTCCCGTGGAAGAAGTGCTGAAAGTAACTTCCAAGTTCACCAGGTGTTTCGGGTACAAATATAAACAGTGCTCACAAAGAAAAATCTTAAACAGAAGAGTGGTTACACCCGGGGAAAAAGAAAGTGTGTCAAATATGCGATACAGTAAAATGACGATTTTGTGAAGAATGCAATTCGCATAATAGTGCACAATTTCTTTTTTAAAAAATGATCCGTCAATATTGATAAATGGTAAACGTTTCAAAAGAAGAGGGAAATGATAGTTTAAGTGGCACCACCGTGGTTAATAATCTGGTTATCAAGCAGGAGCACAAACAGCTCAGATTCTGATCTGGAGGGAATAGAGAGCCGCTTCCAGAGAGCGAACATGTGGAACTTATCGTACACACGTTATTTATTTTTTCACTCGTGTTTTTAGAGTTACTTATTACATTTATTTTGTTATGACTATCAATATTATCATCACTATACCTAACAGAATATTTTAGTCACCGTTTACATTTTTGGAATAAGGGTCATGTTTGTTGTACATGACAGTATTTCTGGTCGCCTGGCGAGGAGTAGATGTGCTAATGGGCAAGGGCGATGTGTCAGAAGAGAGGAGGCAATGTTGTGTGTTGGGCAGATTTGATGCAATTTACTTTTAGATGTTGCTGCCCAATCTGTTCTTTTAGAAAACTTTTTCTTCTATTTACTTCATGCTACTCTAGATAAACACTAGCAGAAATAGTTTTATTACTTGCTTCCTTGTAAGTAGAAGCGAAATAAGGGAGTAGCATAGGATAAAGTGATAGCCAAAAGCTGGTTGCTATGTGACCGAGTTCCTTTGTTTGTATGGACAGGAGTTCCCGTATGAGAAAAGTATAACTGTTTTAAAACCAATAACAAAGACTATCACGAAAACGGTCAACTCCAAGAAAAAAGGCATATAACATAAATTGTGTGTTTTAACGACATCTACATTTTGGGCAATAACTTTGTCTTTTATGATTTACCGGTTCTGTAAAACTCATCCAGAATGAAGAGCTGTTCAGAAGCTATTCTCAGAAAATCGAAGATATAGATTTTTATTTGTCATTTAAGTATGTTTAATGTACGACATTTCAATCAAAATCGTTGGAGGCACTTTTGGGAAAACCATGTATTTCCGGTGACCTCTCGGTGTCGAATTTTTGGGTAAAATATAATACCTTCTCTATACACTATATACATAGTACATGTAGAGAAAGTAAAAATCCCGTAGATATTGCAGCCACCACGTACTATTTATCAGTTTTACATGCAATCGTAAGAAACATTTTACTAATTGAGGAAGTTGAAAAGAATGACAAATTGTTGAACAACTGGAATGCGATGCTCTTTATGAGATCCTTGGAGATAAATCGTACAATCCAGCGCTGTAACCGTGTTTACAAATTCATTTGTTTAGCACACATTATGTAATGCTTACAATCGCTGATATGAACTGCATATGACAGTAATATTGCAAGTTGCACCTTGGACACGAGGCCACACATTTATTCGTGCTGTATCTCACACTGAATCCATTCTTTAAAAATCTGATGTGTTCCATTCACATAATTTCCTCTAGCTCTACCAAATACCAACTATTCTTACAAAACATCATTCTTTTATCTAACCAAGATCAAAATTACCAGAAATTGTCTAATTACTTGCTTCCTTGCAAGTAGAAGGCAATACACTAGACTAAACTGATAGTCAAATATCTTATTGAGAACAGTTACGGAAACCAATAACAAGGAATTCCTGTCTTCGTGGTCGAGTGGTTAGCGAGCTGACTTCTCACCCGGAGGTCCCAGGTTCGATTCCCGGCTGGGGTGGGGAATTTTTCTTTAACCAGAATTATTCCCTATTCCCCATAGTCTGAGAGTATGTATATGAGAGTGAATGTGTGTGCTGTTTCAGGAAAATAAAATGATTTAAACCCAACGTAAAGAAGCCACAGACGAGTTGTTTCTAGTACAAGCACCCGATATGACCTTGGTTGTTAAAGGGGGCTATATAAATGAAACAATAATATAAATATATAAACTATTTAAATATACTTAACGTATGGTCATTAATCAAAATTGTTAGAGGCATTTTTGACAAAAATATTTACAAAAATCGTTCCATGTAAAGGGTAGTTTGCAGTGACAGGATCTTCCTCAAAATCTTGTGTCGCATCCTTGGAAGATACTACACTTACCTATAGTTTGGTACTTTACCGAATTTTCGTTTTTGAATTATCGTGCTCACACACGCGCGTGCGCGCACACACACATACAGACTCACACGCGCGCGTGCGCGCACACACACACACAGACACTAACACACACACAGACACTAACACACACAGAGACACAGACACACACACACACACACAAATAGACACACCCACGGACTTTTTTCCAAAAATGCTTTTTTTGGATTCAGGAGGACCCAAAACATGTATTTCCGGTGAAATCTCGGTATCGAATTTTTGGGTGCAATACAATACCTTCTCTAAACTATGTACATAGTATGTGTAGAGAAAGTAAAAAACTAGTACCACATGACAATAAATACAAGGGCTGAATAAAAAGCAATGAGCCTTTTTTTTTTTTTTTTTTTTTTCTTTTCCCCTTGTCTGAAGTACATTTACTGACAGAGGTACATATGGTTACAAACCTTCAGTAATATCACCCCCGTTATTTATGACCTTTTGCCAAGTATTGGGGTACCGTGTGGCTATCTATTTCTGTTGATGTTCAGCCGTGTATACGATGTTGTATCGGATCTCTCGTAGTGGTTCTTTCAGTTGAAACGGATTGTCGCCCAGCTGAACGAGCTCATAGTGAATTTTTAATTAATTAGATTGTGTAAGTTAATTTCTAAGCACAATATTATGTTTTTCCGCACGTTCTCAAATATTGAGTATTTATTTGTTATAATGTATGCTGTAATGAAGACTGTTCCTGGAAAGGTTTTCTGACGTGGCAAGAGGGTTTTCAAGTGACGGCTTTAGAAGTTTACAACAGCAGCTTTTGTATGTTGCTAGGGAGAAAAAAAAATAAATAGCGTGTTATTTATGGACGCTCTTTAACTGCTGTGGTTCTCAGCGTCCCATTCTAAATTGGGCGTGAAAGACCGATTAATTTTGCTCAGAGGGCTCTCTTAACAGGCTTGAGGTTCTTTTACGTGCCGTATATCTAGGACACAGAACCAACGGCTTTACTTCCCTTCCGAAGGAAGCCATGCTAAGGATTTTTACACTCGAAAAAATCCATCGTCCTCCGCCGGGTTTGAACCCGCGACCTTGGGTATATGAAGTTAGCATGGTAACCATTACACCACGGAGGGGAAAGAATACTTTTGTATCAGTCATGGCTCTCAAGAGAAAGTTGGTATGGCGTAGACAGAGGGAATCTACAACAAAATTGAGGTAAAAAATCACATGTAAGACATATTGACCAATTGCGAATAGTTACGTCACGTCCAAGCCATTGTCGGCGCCAAAATGTGGCAATGAAATTACACATTGAGAGTTTTGCGTGAGGGTAAAATTTAGTGTAAATGTAGAGTGTTCGCCCGAATCTACACACTGTTACAATGTTACACCACGCGGAACCTGCGTCGCTCTGAACCCGAAATCCGCGCCAAAAACTTTCTACGCGAACGTATGTGTAAGGAAATAAAACCTTGACTCATTGCAAGTGCCAATTGTTATTGTGGTACTACTTCCTGAGATCTCCGTTCGCTTACTACCCTAAGCAACAGGTCTTCATTGCTAGCCGTGGGGCGCCCAAAACCATCACCTCCAGTTGCGACTGCGGAAAGAGGTCAGCCTCACACTTTGGCAAAAAGCTCATAATCACAATGACTATTGTTACTCTTGGTGCTGCTACATCAATGTCCTACAACACAATGAACATCACTTTCTTCGGACGAGGAGAAAGTGTCCATTCATCGAGACGGTGCACATTATCTTCCTCCACCTCTAAGGCAAAAGCGACGACATTCATGGAACAACACCCCATCATTCTGCATGACAATGCAAGATCCCAAGCCACTGTTGCTGTTCAGGACCACTGGCAATGGGAGATTCTGGAACATCCGCCGTATTCACTCGACATGTGTTTACCAAAGTGACAGAACCACTGCGAGGGATGCGGTACAACACCAGAGATGACATTATCCGTGTGACAGTCAATACAGGACATCAACAGAAATAGACAGGTAGATGGTATACGACGCCTTCAGAACATTTGGCAAAGGGACATAAACGACGGGGGCAACTATACTGAAGACAAGTAACTATAAGCATCTCTGTCGCCCTGCGTGGTGTAATGGTTACCATGCCAATGTCTTATACCCAAAATCGCAGGTTCAAACCCGGCGGAGGTCGATGGATTTTTTCGGGCGTAAAAATCCTTAGCCTGGCTTCTTTCGGAAGGGAAGTAAAGCCGTTGGTCCCGTGTCACGGATTTACGGCACGTAAAAAAATCTCAAGCCTGATAGAGAGACTGTGAACAAAACTAAGCGGTCTTCCAGGCCCAGCATAGAATGGGACGTTGAGAAATAGAGTAAGGTAGTGCAACTTTGTAAATAAAGTTTTGTGTTGATAACTTTCGTTATTGTTTAGTTATGTCAAATCGTTCTTTACTTTCTGAAAGGCCCTAATACAAATCAATTCTCAAAGTAACAACAGTACAATTTGCTGCATAAATAGACGAAAATAAAGTGTTGTGGAATCGAAAACACCGTTCAAAATATCTATCATCCATGCCCAGGTCAAAATAACATTACCTAGCTCTGCGGAGCCTATAACAATAAATTCAAACCGAGTTTAGGGCCCCAACACAATAAAGCGCTGCGTTCAATTCTGCGCTAAACGGCTAAATAGCAGCCATTCGGTTAATAATGCACAAACTGCCACAATAACGATATTCAGCTCTGCCTTTATCAATCTTTCACTTTTTTTCCAGCCCTCTGGTCACAATATTAATAATTCTCGATCTGACGACCAGACCCAATGCCAACTATTTGTTACAGTCCTCTGAAAGCATTCCAACAAAAAAGAAGCAGTTTATGACAAATGTGGCTGGAACATCCCTGGCGAGAACTTTCAGGTGCTAGGAAACATCCTCATTATCCCAATGGTCAAATAAATGTTAGCTTTTTTACTTCTCTAACTCGTACGTACAAGTAGAAGAGTTTAACCGGAAAATTCATAGTTTGAGGACCTCTAAATCTTCCCAAAAGCATTTTTACTTTCTCTACACATATTATGTACATAGTGTATATACGTAGTATTCCATTCCATCCAAAAGTTCGATACCAACATTCACCGCAAGTATGTTTTGAGGTCCCCCGAGTATAAAAAGATTAGACAAAGGTGAGTGTGCGTGTGTATGGACTAAAAGACCATTAAATACCATAATTGGTATTCAAGTTTGGTATCTTACAAGGATACGACAGGTAGATTAAAAAGGCACCTTAAATACCCAATTTTGAAAATGTTGTTTTTCTCAAAAATGGCTCTAACGATTTTTATTAAAATACTACATATTAAACAGATTTACATGGAAAATAATTTTTTGGGAATAGCCTCTGAAGACATCTTTATTCTGGTTGACACAACTGGTAAACCGTTATCGACGTATTCCGGATTATTGGGTTCAATTGAAGGGTTGAGAACCATTTTTAAAAATGGAGAAATAGAAGTCAATATCATAATTTATTGAGCCAAGTTACACATAATAACTAAATGCCTCAGCAATCTAGAATATATTAATTACTACAACGTTAATGTGGCTTCATGCAAAATTGGGTTTTTACAGTTATTTATTGGGAGCTATTTTCCTTTGCTGGGATTCGGCTCAGCCTAAAGAAATGTAACTGGCCCATTTCAATGATCATCATTATTGACTAGCACACGCAAACTCTTGTAAAAATCATGATTCACTGCAGGAATAAATGGTAGCATGGACATCATATGCGGTAGCGTGATTTGGACCACTGTGTCTAGTTTCATTTAGACCGATATTTTGATGCTCTACTGTTTGTCATGGCCCACTGCAATATAACCATAAACTATACCCACAGATGGCAACACCTCAATTTTGACCTCACATGGAGATGGCCCACTATGGTTCTCAGCCCTTCAATTTTAACCCTTACTGGCATGGATAACTTTGACACATATGCCGTTCTTCCTCTTATTTCAATGGCACCACTTCTTGAGAAGTCGTGATCGCTAATGCGATAAGAAGTGGACCGGCATTCATCTAATGCGGGTGCCAGTGACTGCAGTCAAATGTGCCCGTGAACAAGGATGGGGAGGACCCAAGTAAAATAACCGGTGAGATGCCACCTTTGGAAACTGGAGGGGTTACCTTTGACTGCAGTCAAATGTGCCCGTGGACCACGAAGGGGAGGACCCAAGTAAAATAACCGGTGAGATGCCACCTTTGGAAACTGGAGGGGTTACCTTCGACTGCAGTCAAATGTGCCCGTGGACCACGAAGGGGAGGACCCAAGTAAAATAACCGGTGAGATGCCACCTTTGGAAACTGGAGGGGTTACCTTTGACTGCAGTCAAATGTGCCCGTGGACCACGAAGGGGAGGACCCAAGTAAAATAACCGGTGAGATGCCACCTTTGGAAACTGGAGGGGTTACCTTCGACTGCAGTCAAATGTGCCCGTGGACCACGAAGGGGAGGACCCAAGTAAAATAACCGGTGAGATGCCACCTTTGGAAACTGGAGGGGTTACCTTTGACTGCAGTCAAATGTGCCCGTGGACCACGAAGGGGAGGACCCAAGTAAAATAACCGGTGAGATGCCACCTTTGGAAACTGGAGGGGTTACCTTTGACTGCAGTCAAATGTGCCCGTGGACAAGGATGGGGAGGACCCAAGTAAAATAACCGGTGAGATGCCACCTTTGGAAACTGGAGGGGTTACCTTTGACTGCAGTCAAATGTGCCCGTGGACCACGAAGGGGAGGACCCAAGTAAAATAACCGGTGAGATGCCACCTTTGGAAACTGGAGGGGTTACCTTTGACTGCAGTCAAATGTGCCCGTGGACAAGGATGGGGAGGACCCAAGTAAAATAACCGGTGAGATGCCACCTTTGGAAACTGGAGGGGTTACCTTTGACTGCAGTCAAATGTGCCCGTGAACAAGGATGGGGAGGACCCAAGTAAAATAACCGGTGAGATGCCACCTTTGGAAACTGGAGGGGTTACCTTTGACTGCAGTTGCATGGTCTTTGCTCTTTTTATTTTCTCTACACGTACTATGTACATAGTGTATAAAGAAATGTACTGTATTGTACCCAAAAATTCGATACCGAGATTTCACCGGAAATACATGTTTTTGGACACCCTGAATTAAAAAAGACAAACAAAAAACCCCCACATGTTTAGAAAAATTTCCGTGTGCGTGTCTGTCTGTGTGTGTGTGTGTGTGTGCGTGTGTGTGCGTGTGTCTGTGGACAGCATAGCTCAAAAAAGAAAAGTCCATTAAATACCAAACTTGGTATTTAAGTTCGGTATTTTCCAAGAATGCGACACGAAGATTTTTAAGAATATTCCCCACCCCAACTACCCTTTTTATTTTCTCAAAAATGGCTCTACCGATTCTGATTAAAATATCGTATATTAAAGATATTTACCTGGCAAATAAAATGTATATTTTAATTTTCTGGGAATAGCCTCTGAAGACTACTTTATTATGGATGAATTTTATAGAATTTTGCACAACTGCTAAACCTAACATATGGACTAAAACTTACCACACAAAAAATGTAGAGCACGTTAAAACACACAGTTCATGTTATGCAACACTTTTTCGTGGAGTTGATCGTTTTTTAGATATTTCTTGTTTTTTGGTTTCAGCTTTGAAAAACTTATACTTTTCTCACACAGGAATTTGTCAACTCCTGTCCATACAAAGCAATCTCAGTCACATAGCAACCAGCTTTTAACTATCACTTTAACCTATGGTACTCCCTTATTTCGCTTCTACTTACAAGCACGCAAGTAATAAAACTATTCTAATTGTTTCTCAATTAGTATTAAATAAATAGAAGCATAAGATTTTTAACAATAATTTGTTACAGAAATGTAGAGAAAGTCATGTGGATGGAACAAATAAGATGTTTTATTTAAAAAACACCCACAGTTTTAATATTAATTGTTTTCTCACAGTAACCGAGTGTAGGACGAGAGATGGAAAGATAGACTGAAAAAATCAATGCCATACTCGAATACTGACCATAATAGTTGGCTATACTATGAATTCTGGGACTTAAGGCATTGTAAGTCGCCATTGGGGTTGTCATCTCAAAATAATTTGAGATCACCTTGTGGTTTACTGGGAAACATGCGAGTCAGTTGAGAAATTCAACGATATGCCGGCATATTGCCATGGTAGCTCAGTGGTAGAGCAACCGGCTAGAGACCGGGAGATCCGTGGTTCAAACCCCGACTGTGGCATTGAATTCTTCATTCTCACTAATTACAGTTTTATTGAAAAAATATTAATATTTTTACAATGTAAAACAGATATAACTAGCCTAATTTTATTGTTGAAGGTTAGCTATTACGAGATTAGAAAAAAAGCCCAAATAAAAATATTAAAAGCTTTGAATAATCATATTTGTTGCACATATGAAATATTATGTAATTAAGGGTTATGCCACTTAAAAGTTTTCTCAAACGGTAAGACATTTTTCTTCTCGTCTCTCGTTTGTTTACTCATGGCAAGCTTTTAAATGGAATTTCAATTAATTGAAATGGCGACCAGATTTTAAAAGATTTGACTATCACTTTGGCCTGGGATATTTCCTTATTTCCCTTCTACTTACAAGGAAGCAAGCAAAAAGACAATTTCTGGTGATGTTTATCTTGATTATTATGAAGTAGATTAAAGAAAATTCTTTTGTAAGAAAAATTTGTTTCTGGAACAGCTACAGAAAGTCATGTTTTTGCAACTGCTACTTGTTTTCCGGACAGGAAAAAGCGCTAGGTACGGGAACTGCACCCAGTAAAGGTTATCTCTTGACGTATCAGATATGACCCCATTTATTACGCTTTGGTTGGCATTTGCAATAAACACACGTTTGTTTATGCGTAACACATCATTAACGATAATTACACACTTTTTCCTGCGCCTTTTAATATGCGGATCCTATTGGTGGACGATGATAATATGTAAACATAACGGCGCATTAATTGAAGTATATGAGCAAAATTTATAGCCCCGCTGATGAAAGTGTTTTGTATTTTCATTTGAAGCACGGACGCAATAAATCACGTGTGATTTGGCAACATATTAAATCCATGGTTCAGTAGATAGCGCTGCTCATCAATAACGAGACCAGAATGGTTACTTGTCAGGGACTACATCTTTAATCTAGCTTTCGTTTGTTACTTCATTTCTGTATTAAAATACGGATAATAGTCATCAAAAACAGAGTTTATTTGAAATTACTCTGGTAGGGTTTTTACAGTCGGAAAGTTTGTTTACCTGATGAAATGTAAAACTGTTTTCGTCCAATATTCCTTTTCCAATTGTATGTCATTTCCGTAGCTTCGGATTTCGATTAATAAATTTACCTTTCTTATCTGCCTGGCAAACTAGCTGTTTTTACTTTCTCTACACGTACTATATACATAGTGCGTGCGTGTGTGTGAACACGATAACTCAAAAACGAAAAGTCTGTAAAATACCAAACTTCGCAATTTAGAAGCTTCCAGGGATGCGACACGAAGATTTTGAAAAAAAATCTACCCACCCCAAACTACCCTTTTACATGGAACTTTTTTCGAAAACTTTTATTTTCTCAAAAATGGCTGTAACGATTTTGATTAAAATATCGTCTATTACAGATATTTACACGACAAATAAAATGTATATCTTGAATTTTCTGGGAATAGCCTCTAAAGACTTCTTTATTCTAGATGATTTTATAGAATTTTGCATATCTGCTAATCCGTAAGAGATGCGCCTAAACTTACCATACAGAAAATGATAAGAAATACGTTAAAACCCAAAATTTATGTTATATACATGTTTTTCGTGGAGTTAATCGTTTTTGAGATATTCCTAGTTATTGGTTTCAGCTTTAAAAAAAAATTGTACCATTCTCAAACAGGATTTTGTCAACTCGTGTCCAAACAAACAAAGGAACTTCAGTCACATAACAACCAGCTTTTTGACTGTCACTTTAACCTTTGGCACTCCCTTATTTCGCTTCTACTTACAAGGAAGCAAGTAATAAGACCATTTCTGCCACTTTTTTCTCGATTAGCACGGAGTAAATACACGCATAAGCTTTTTAATAATATGCTTCTGCAGAGAAAGTCATGTGAATGGAACACATCAGATTTTTAATACATATAGTCCATGCAAATTTAAATATATATATTTGCATGGAACTCTTTTCGCAAGACGATTTGTGTAAGGAATGACTTGCTACTGAATAAACACGATCTGTTTAGTAATTCCACAAAATGTTTTATTTCACTATGAATCTTTAAAGTAAAAATTCAATTAATCTTTCAAATATCTTCTTAAAACAGATTGGTTATTCTATTTACAGATATTATCACCTTGATATTACTTCTTCTACGTGACTAAGTAACATTTTTCAAACACACTTAAAACAGGTGACAATCTATTGCTAAGTCATTTGTTCCTTCCTCAAGGAAACAAGATTATTAACATTAATAAACATTTGAACATCATTAGTCTTTTACACGTATAACATGCCTTTTAACAAATAGTAATAATAATAATTAAAGGTAATAAAATAAAATTGCACGGTTACACAATAATATTTCGTTGCACCTTTCAAATCTGATACAAATTATATACTATACACGCTGAGGTAACTTGATACAAGGGCAGATAGAGAAACAAATGAAAATATAAATGACGTGTTATTTATGGACGCTCTTTAACAGCTGTGGATGTCAGCGTCCCATTCTAACTTGGGGTGAAACACCGTTTAATTTTGCTCAGAGGCCTCTCTATCAGACTTGAAGATCTTTTACGTGCCGCAAATCTACGACACGTGACCAACGGCTTTACTTCCCTTCCGATGGAAGCCACGTTAAGGACTTTTACGCCAAAAAAAATCCATAGTCCTCCGCCGGGTTTGAGCCCGCGACCTTGGATATATGAAGTTAGCATGGTAACCATTACATCAGGGAGGACAGCTAGGCAGATAGAGAGGTAACTTTATACAAGGGTAGATAGAAAAGTAACATATAATACTTTTTTTTCTTCCTTGGTATTGCTGCGGGACTGTTACGCTTTCACACACATATAATTTTAAGTTTTCACTGTAGAGCGTATTTTTTGTTTCGTGAGCAGCTCTAGCGAGAGAAGCGTGAACTATGCAACAAAAATGACGCGCATGCTACTGTTGTCCACGTGTGAAGTGCACATGTCGTGTATGGGGATGATTGTATGGACCGTAGCAATGTCTCCAGGTCGTATACATTCTTTTAAGAGGGCCGTGTTAACATTATTTATTTGCCACGTTCCGGGAGACCGGCAACAGCTGCAACCCCATAGAATGTCGAAGGCCTTGAGGCGGCTATTCTGAACGACCTGCGAACCTTATCGCAACAGTTTAACATTTCCTATGGTGTAGTGTACGATATTGTTCATGACACGTTGACATTTCGTAAAGTTAGTGCTCGCTAGGTGTCTAAGAACCTGGCAGACAACCACAAGGGCCAGAGAATAATGACTTAACTTTCTGAAAGGAATCGTCACTGGTTATGAGTCGTGGACGTACCACTACAAGTATGGAGTGGAAACATGCTGGTTCAATCTGCTAAGAAAGTGACAGTGTTCATGGTGTTTTATTGGTGGACTTTGCTGAATGCTGCAGCCAACATTAACACTTTGGTGAAGTTGCGTCGTGCTCGTCAAACGCCACAACATTAATGCTGACGATGTCAAACTTCTTCATGACAATGCTCGCCCCATGTTGATGTTGCTGTTCGTCAGAAAATCACAAATTTGGTTGGGAGGTGCTCCAGTATTCACCATACAGTCCGGACATTGTACTGTCGGACTTTCATCTGTTTGGTCCTATGAAGAAATAGTTGAGTGGCCAACGCTTTGCGACTACGGGAAAGTGAAATCAGCAGTCCGCAGATGGCTGTACACATATTGAAACTGCTATCGCGATGGCACAAATGTGTCGAAAACTAAGTAAAAGGTTAATGTTCATTTGTGTGTTAAAAACAAAATATTGTGGCGCGTTACTTTTCGAACCGCCCTCATACATTCATTCTAACAATACTGCATACAGCTATTATTGTGACGAACAAATCTTAGATTTTACATGTTTATCTTCTCTAGCATTTATGTACAATATACACAGTAGACAGAGAAGGTATTGTATCCCATCTAAAATTGCAATTTCAAGATTTCACCGGAAATATATAATTTAGGGTCTCCTGAATAAATTAAGCATTTTTAGAGAAAGGTCCGTGTCTGTCCGTGGACAGCACAGCTCACAAACGTAAAGACAGTTAAACACCAAACCTGATATTTAAGTTCAGTATCTTTCAAGGATGCGACGCGAAGATTTTGAGGCAAATTTCACCCACCCCAAACTATCCTTTATCTTGAAAATGTATATTTTCTCAAAAATTGGTCTAAATGCTGCACTATTTTATAAAAACAACTCGTAGTTATTCATTGTCAACTGTGACGTTCATAATTATTTTACTAGAAGTATGAATGACATCCATATTAGGAAAATATAAAACAACTCAATACTCAAAATCACCAAAGTGCCTCATAAGTAAAATTGTCAATGATCTCCCTGACATTATTAAAATAGATGACATGTGTGAATTTAAAAGATCATTTTTACATGACAAAACTGTTACAGTTTAAGTGAATTGTTTAATTAATCCACAGTTTGACGAGTAAATCTGTACAAAGTATGGCAACAGACAATAAATCAATATATTCCTTGTTTAGTTTTCAGTTTTAAAATTCGTGAACTTTTCTCATACAGGAACTTGTCAACTGTTTGCCAAGCAAAGAAACGGATATCAATCCCATAGCAACCAGTTTTTAAAACTCTTCACTGTTGGCTAGGCTAGTGTATATCTCGAGTGGCATGAAGTAGATAGAAGTATAAGCTTTTTAACAGTAATTTGTTACACAGATGTAGAGAAAATCATGTGAATGGAACGCATGTTTTTTACGGAACTTGCTGGCGGCAGCAAGTCTTTATTAAGTGGATGGTCCACTCTACCCGACCTTGACTCTTTCATAACAGATGGATGCCCTCTAGTGAGTAAAATCGTGGAGGAGGGCACTTTTAATGCCCGTTTCCTCAAAATCTGTCTCTACATCAGCTTATCTCATCTGTGATTTCTGTTGCAGAACTTTACCAGTCCCTCTGGCGCGCTTTAATAACTGCTACAATATTTTCTGCTCGTGGCTTGTTTTCATTCACCGTCCTCTCTTCTAGCAAATGGACTCATAAATTTTATATGCTCTTTCTGCTTTTATTCTCAACTTGCTCAAACTAATTTTCTGATCCATAGCTCACGCCTAAGCAGAGTAGACCTCAGCTTATAACTTAGACCAGGATTTTACTCTCTTGTGAGGTAAATAGTTATTTATGATACAAGTGGTTAAACCCTGAGGTGTTCCATTCCCAAGACTTTTTCAACATCTCTATAACACCTTATTGTTAATAAGCTTATCCACTTCATGCTGCTTAAGATAAACAGGTAATGTTAGAACGGAAATACGCTAGACTAAACCGACAGTCAAATGTTTTAAAATGTGGTTTCTTTGCGTGGCCAAGTTCCCGAATGGGAAAACTTTAAGTATTTCAAAACTGAAACCAATAACAAGGAAATCTCGAAAACGGTCAACTGCATAACTTAATTTGTGTTTTAAGATCTATATTTTTTGTGTAGTAAGTTGTTGTCTATCTCTTACGGTTTACTAGTTATACAACATTCGAAAAAATTGAAGATATACATTCTATTTGCCATGTATATATCTTAAATATAACAGATTTTAATCAAAATTCTTAGAGCAATTTTTCAAAAAATTAACATTTTTGAGAAATGGTGTATGTAAAGGATAATTTGGAGTGGGGGGATTTTTCTCGAAATCTTCGTGTCGCACCTCTGGAAGATACTAAACTTCAATAGCAAGTTTGGTATTTTAGTGACTTTTCCTTTTTGAGTTATCGTGTTCACAGACACACGGACCAATATCATGTTGGTTGATGAAAACCTCAGGCATAATCCATTAATTAGCAATCGCTGCAGCTTTGAAGTTCTTTCTATTCAAAGGCCATCAAAATTACCATGGCCTGCTGAATATGAAATGGCGAGCCGCACTTCGCAAACATGTCTGAGATAACGTCGGTCACGAAAACATACATTATACACACCAACGAGCGGTTCCTTCTATTTCAGGCACACATCGTGTTTCCAAGAAGCAGGATTTTAACTTCGGGATATCGTGTCGACACGCACCTGCCGCGAGGATCGATAAAAATCGAACACTGGATACAGTTACTGATGGCGAGCGTGGAGAAATCCCATTCATCGGTGATCAAGCCACCATGTCTTTATCGTCGCCCTCAAATTAAGTCCCATGTTTAATTTAAAAACAAAAACGTAACGCAAATCCTATAAGAGAAATGGTGCACCTGCAGCTTTCGGTCACTTCTCTTTATTGTATCCTGGACAAATTTAGCCAGACAGGCCGTATACACAGAGTGGTCAAAAACGTCCGGTGTTTTGCCGTCTGTCGCTATCATACCAGGGTCGGCTGATAAGTCCCGATCCTCTCAATGAGAACAGAATTTACTTTTTGCTTAATTTCTCAACATAATCTCCAGAAAGGCTAATACATTTGTCATTTCGGTGTTCTAATTTAATTAAATCATCTCTGTAATGCGATTTATCAAGGTCGTCAAAATAGCTCAATGACCTCGTTGCTGTGAAATCTTCGTCGTCCAAGAACATTTTTTTATCGGTTTGGGAAGAGGTGGTAGTCACTGGGTGCTAGATCTGGCGAATAGGGTGGATGCTCAAGCAATTCTAACTTTAATTCGCAATTTTTCCCATTGCAATGCCTGAACGATGAGCCGAAGCACTGTCTTGATAAAATGTAAATGAGGTCTTTTTCTTTTCACCTCATCACTCAAACGTTGCAGTAAGCTTGCGTAGTAGTCACCAGTGATACTTTTACCCTTTTCCAAGTAATCAATAAAAATAATTCCCTGTGCATCCCAGAAAACACTCGCCATAACTTTGTTAGCTGACAAAATTGACTTTGCCTTTTTTGGAGTTGCTTCACCTAGTGCTCGTACGTCCCGCTGTGCAACCCACTTTTTAATCATTGAATATGAAGGGGCAGTCTTTCAATGTACTGTCCATTTCCTCCTTGATTTCAGGCGTTAAGCCTTTCAAATGGAAGTATTTAATCACTGCTCGTTTTTCCAAATCCTCCATTTTCGTGAAAACTGAAGTTTTCTTGCTTAAAATGTTTTCAATGGAAAACTAGACAAGCTATTGACTGTAACTGTGGATACAAGCTACTCTAGAGTTAAACTATACAATGCTACCGTCTAACTGGCCTGGTGGCGCCATATCTGGGTGAGGCCCGGGACTTATCAGCTGACCGTAGTAGAAAGGCGCGGATGAAACCACCAACATTTTTAAAGGCTTTACTTACCAATGTTATTAAAGGAGATGGCCACAGACATTTTTACACGTTGAGAAATGTTGACAATTTCCTGACCGATATTTTAATTCTTCAGGTTTGTCTTGTACACTTGAAGTTACCCCAGAGATACCAAGACTCTGCAACAGCTCATACAGCCAATCTTGTAAGTTTGTTTCAGGACAGAATTATCAGTAGATATGTGTAGCCCCCTCGGTCCCTTTCTCTGGGGTTAACTTTGTTTTGTTAAGTTGCACATAACTGTATTTCTGTTCTTTATCACCGCTGTGTTACATATTGCCAAGTAGAGAAGCCATTATGCCCTTAAGTCTAACCGGCATAAATAAATAAAGAAATCCACCACATTGGACCAATGATTTTTACTTCCCTTACGAAGTTAGCCATGCTAACAAATTTTACGCCCGAAAAAAAAAAATCCATCGCAATCCGCCAGGTTTGAACACACGACCTTAGAACATTAAGTTGAGTAGTAGAGTCAGCGGACCCTATCCAATTTGTTACAGAGATGTAGAGAAAGTGTCATGTGAATGTAACATTTGGTGAGGATAGCTGTTTAAAAGGGGCAAACAATAGATCGATAACACAGACAATAACGGTACCACCTGACACGGAATGAAATCTCATTTTCTTGCACTCAAAAGTGACAGTGTATTCCAGAAAGTGACGTGGAACAGTTTCTTGCCACCTCTTGTGTGGAAACCAGATTTCTGTCCCTCTAGCGCACAAAGACAAAATCAAATCATATTACCTCAACTTTTTACTTTCTCTACACGTACTATATGCATGGTATTTAGAGAAGTTATTGTATTGCACCCAAAATTAAATACCGAAATTTCACCGGAAATATGTTTGGGACGAACTGAATTAAAAAAAAAAAAGTGAGGGCTTTTTATTATTTTCTCAAAAATGTCTAACAGTTTTAATTAAACTATCCTAAATTTGAGATATTTACATAGCAAATAAAATGTATATCTTGAATTTTCTGGGGATAGCCTCTGAAGATATTTCATTCTGGACGAATTTTGCCAGAAATACATGTTTTGGATCCATTGGAGAAATCTCGGATCGAATTTTTGGATGGAATACAATACCTTCTCTATAAAATGTGTATATAGTGCGTGTAGAGAAAGTAAAAAAGCATTTTTAGAAGAATTACCGTGTGTGTCTGTGAGTAAATCATTAATTACCAAACTTAGTATTTAAGTACGATATCTTCCAAGCATGCGATACGAAGATTTTCAAGAAAATTCCCCCACCCCCAACTACTCTTTACATGGAAAAAATTGGGAACATTTTGAGTTTCTCAAAAATAGCTCTAACGATTTTGATTTCAGACATCCACATAACAAATAAAATGTATATTTTCAATTTTCAAGAAATAGCCTCTTAAGACATGTTTATTCTGGGTGAACTTTCTGGAATTTTGCATAACTGGTAAACCATAAGAGACAAACAAAAACTTGCCACAGTAAAAATATAGATCTCGTTAAAAAAAATTATGTTGTATACATTTTTACGTGGAGTTGACCGCTTTTGAAATATTCCTTATTATTGGTTTCAGCTTTAAAGAACTTTTTCTCATACAGAAATTTGGCAACTCATGTCCATACAAACAAAGCAAACTCAGTCACATAGGAACCAGCTTTTGACTATCACTTTAAACTATGGTGCTCCCTTATTTCGCTTCTACTTACAAGGAAGCAAGTAATAAGACTATCTTTGCTAATATTTCTCAATTAGCATGAAGTTATAGAAGCATACGTTTTTTAACAATAATTTGTTGTAGAGATATAGAGAAAGTAATGTGAATGGAACACCTCAGATTTTTTCCCTCAAAAATTCTGATTAAACTATCCTATATTTAGAGATATTTACATGGCAAATAAAATGTATATCTTGAATTTTGTGGGAATAGCCTCTGAAGACATCTTTATTCTGGATGTATTTGGCGGAGTGTTGCATAACTGGTCAAGCGTAAGAGAATAACAAAAAGTTGCTCTATAGAAATTGTAGAGTTCATTAAAACATACAATTTAGGTTATATACATTTCTTCGTGGAGTTGACTGTTCTTGAGATATTCCTGGTTAATGGCTTGAGCTATAAAATACTTACGTATACTTTTCTCATACGGGAGTTTGTCAAATCCTGGCCATACAAAGGAGCTTCAATTGCATAGCAAGCAGCTTTTAAAAGATTTGACTACCGCTTTAGCTTTTGGTAGTCCCTTATTTCCCTTCTACCTATATAATTTGTTGTAGAGATGTAGAGAAAGTCATGTGAATCTTACCTTCCAATTTTTCATGTAGGTAGCTTGCCGAGAATTAGATCGATGGCACAGATAATAACGGTACCACCCGACACGTAACAACCATTAAACTCGGAATAATATCTCATTTTCTTACACTCACAAGTGACAGTGTATTCCCGAAAGTGAAGAGTTTCTTCAAGTGGAAACAACATTTCTGTCCCTCTCTAGCGCACAAAGACAAAATCAAATCATATTTCCTCAACCCCCTATTCAACTTTTTTCCTTCTTTCAATTTCCATCCTTTCTGCCAAATGAATTGCTCCTTTCTTTACTTCCCAGTTGCTTTCGCCTTCTTCAAAAATTCGTTTCTTTTTCGATCAAGAGACCGTCAACGTTGTTCAGCCAACTGGAAGTCCTGGATATTGAGTTATTGGTGAAGTAAAACCCTTGCATATGCATGTTATGAAATAACAAATTATGCAGACAGCAATTCTTTACCAGCATTTGCCTTCTATTCATGTTTCAGGCTTTTTGCCCATTTCTTTGCACCAGTTATATCAGGAAGAATTTATTGCCTACCACGGCAAGGCCATTTTCATCTTCTTGCTTTTATCTTTTCCTGCAATAGTTGTCTTGCATATATATTTCAAATATATTTTCGAAATTACCAGAACGGCCTTTGTATTAATCGTTTCAGTGCTGCGGTCGAGACAACTCGATTGTGGGTTTGAGCGAGTATAAGTCTTCGAAAATGTTTAAATCAATTATATCTGTCAACTCTCACGGACTGTTTACACTAATTCCGAGTATAGTCGTGTTCTGGGCTCGTGCGCCCCACAGGATGAGGTGTGGGGAGAGGGGAAAGCGATATAAAGTTACCCGGCGAGCTGCTATTCAGTTCCTGCAGATATGTGTATGTATTTATTCTGTGCAATTTGGTGGCAGAGTTAAATGTACAAAATTCACTTACAATAATCGTCTTACATTATATTATGACATTATAACAACTAACATATATATACATGTCTTTTTTTAAATACTTAACTACTTATTATTCAGCATAACAATACTAATTCAATTATCAGCATGTTTATAAACAGTTATTATGAAGCCTGAATATTAATACTATACATTACTAATATATACATTAATAATAATATACACTAATACAGGTTTTGAGGTCCTTAATTACTTCACAATATTTACTCAAATTAACTAACATTTATTCTCTTTAAATTATTCCTAAACTTGTTTAAGGTCAGAGGGCTGCCCTGAAAGGCTGCTACAGGCAATTAATTCCATTATTCAATGGTCCTGTTAACAAAAGAAAATTTTCCTACTTCGGTACTGTACCTTCTACTCTTACCTTTATACAATGATCGTTTCCCCATGGTACACCGGGTTTTCTAACCTCTTTCTAACGTCGACCCTTGCATTTAAACCAGTATAACCTTTAAATAGAGCGACTAACCTATGTGTTTTAGCGACTCCCATTTATTCTCTTCGTCTTTCGTAAGCCCAAAATCTTTAGCTCTCTTTATGAATGTAACTGCCCGTCTCTGTATCAGTTTGGTTAACCCTGTATGGTCCCAGCATGCTGCTTCATTATGAGTATTAACCCAGCATAGCATAAGTAGTTCAACAATTTGTATTCCTTTAACCGTTTCTGAAGTTAAGGTAGTGCATTCAGATGTGCCTGAAAGTTTAAGATAAATGTGGCGAAGAAGCTCTGAATAAACAGTGTCACAAGCTGCTTGTTATAGCACTGGTGTTTCCATGACAACGGTAAAGAGAAGACAATGAATGCTATAGTGTATGGGGGGGGGGACAAACTATACCTGAACATACTGTTGCGCAAATCAATGACTTTAATGTTACCGCTATACGAACAATAATATAGTTAACTCACTTTATATGTATTTATTTAAAAAAAAACTGAGTGTTCCATTCACATGACTTTCTCTACATTTTCCCAACAAATTATTGTTAAAAAGCTTATTGTTCTATTTACTTCATTCTAATTGAGAAAAAAAATTAGCAGAAATAGCCTTATTACTTGCTTCCTTGTAAGTAGAAGGGAAATAAGGGAGTACCATAGGTTAAAGTGATAGTCAAAAGCTGGTTGCTATGTGGCTGAACTTCCTTTGTTTGTATGGAAACTATTTGACACATTCCGGTATGAGAAAAGTAAAGTTTTTTTAAAATTGAAACCAAAAACAAAGAATATCTAAAAACTATCAACTTCACGAAAAAAAATGTATATACCATGTCTTTAGTGTGCTCTACATTTTTTTTTGGCAAGTTTTTGCCCATCTCTTACGGTTTACCAGTTATGCAAAATCCCGTAAAATGCATCCAGAATAAAGTAGTCCTCACACACTATTCCTAGAAAATTCTAGATATACATTTTATTTGTCAGGTAAATATTTTTAATATACGATATTTTAATGAAAATCGTTACAGCCATTTTTGAGAAAATCAAAATTTTCGAAAAAGTTCCATGTAAAGGGTAGTTTGGGGAGGGGAGATTGTTCTCAAAATCTTCTTGTCGCATCCCTGGAACATACTAAACTTAAATACCAAGTTTGGTATTTTACTGTCTTATCGGTTTTAAGTTATCGTGTTCACAGACACACGGACCTTTTTCTAAAAATTCTTTTATTTTATTACAGGAGACCCTAAAACATACATTTCCGGTGAAATCTCGGTAACGAACTTTAGGTGGAGTGCAATACCTTCTCTGTACACTATGTGCATAGCACGTGTAGAGAAAGTAAAAACATATCGACGTCGTATCGTATATTAATGTCACTGGATGGCATAACTCAAAACCGTACACCTTAAGCCATCGTTTACTTAAAATGTCATTCCTTATTTACTTTGGCACATGTCTACACAGTTGACTACACGGTAGAAGAGGGGAAATAAGGGAATACGATAACTCAAAACACATTATTTAAAGAGTTGGCTATACTTTAACTTTATGTACTCCCTTATTCCGCTTCTACTTACAAGGAAGCAAGTAATAAGACTGTTTGTGCTAATGTTTTTTCTCTATTAGCGTGAAGTAAATAGAAGCATAAGCCTTTTAACAATACTTTGTTGCAGAGATGTAGAGAAAGTCATGTGAATGGAACACATCAGATCTTTATTTATTATAATAATCATACAAATAGCATTTAGACCATGGTTGATCTGTCCCATCTTCTAGCAGGTCTTCGTCTATAATTGAATGCTGTTTGTGGCAATTTCATCCCCACAGCTTCAATCTGCCCGACATTCAGAAACACTGCCACTGCAAACACTTTATAACATTTCAATAACGTTTCTTTGATAAAGTGCTTTTAATTGTTCAACAAATGTATTGGAATAAATTTAGTTTTCTATTTATATATAAAATTAGAATATTATGGAATAAAAAATGGACAGCTACTCCAGGTCAAGTGATCTCTCATGACACCACTGAGCTAAATATTCTTTCTGCAAATACGTTTGATTGGTCCAATACTTACATCAAATTTCTGATCGGTTTGACCAAATGGCTTGCACGTGAACAAAGTAAAATCTGATGTGTTACAATCACATGACTTTCTCTAGCTGCTCTACACACCTCCTACGAAAGATTCTTCTTCTTTGTACACAATGCTAATCAAGACAAATATCAGCAGAATGTTCCTATTACGTAGTTCTTTATAAGTAGAAGGCAATACGATATGCTAAAGTGATAGTCAAACGTTTTAAACGCTATCGTTATGCGCTTGTCATTGCAAATCACTTCTTTACTTGGCCAGGAGTAGAACAAAAAAAAAATGGACACTTCCTGTCTGAGAAAAGTTTAAGTACTTCAGAATTGAAACCAATAACAAGGAATATATCGGAAACGGCTACCTCCACAAGAAAAACACCAAGGACATAAATGGTGTGTTTTGTCATGGTATCTCTTACGGTTTAGCAGTTAACCAAAATTCGGCAAAATTCATCCAGAATAAAGAGGTCTTCAGAGGCTATTTCCAAAAAATTCGATATACATTTTACTTCGGACATAAATAGAATTAATATACAGGATTTTTCAAAATCGTTAGAGCCATTTTTAAGAAAATCAAAATTTTCGAAATTTTTTCCATGTATAGTTTGTGGTGGGGGGATTTTTTTTTTTTTTTTTTTAAATCTTCGTGTCGCATCCTTGGAAGATACTAAACCTAATTACTAAGTTTGGTATTTAACGGTCTTTTCGTTTTGGTTTTATGCATACACATGGATTTTTTTTAAAAAAAAAATGCTTTTTTCAGACTCGGGAGGCCCCAAAACATCTATTCCCGGTGAAATCTCGGTATCGAATTTTTGGTGCATTACAATGCCTTCTCTATCCCCATGTACATTGTACATAAGGGGCTAGAGAACGAAAAAAACACAAACTAACTTATTTAGTTTTACAAGATAAACAAACCACAGAGCAAAAAGTTAAACTTCTCTGAATGTGGTTGGACAAGAAGTTTTCCTGGAAGTTCCACATAATGGAAATATGCAAAAAGTTGTCAAATGTTTTATTTATCTTAAGAAGACTTAGGATGTGTAGCACTTCATTGACTTTATTATAGTTTATTTCATTGTCATTTAAACTATGGTATTTTGCTCTGGGGTAGCCAATCAAGTATTCTTGCACCAGAAGAAGGCTCTTAGAATAATAAAAATTGTAATTCTCGCCAACATTGTGCACCTATTTTTAAAGAATTTGGAATGTTAACTGCGGCATCTTTGTATGCTTGAATTTTATTCATCTCCAAAAGACAGACGAGTTACTTTTTTCTGATAACATAACCATTATACAAGGTGTAGAAATAACATGGTACCCCTAAAGTTCGGTTACAGAAGTCTGTTAACTCTCATCTCTATCTTGGAGTGAAATTGTATAACAAACTACCTTTAAATATAAGACAAATTGTAAATGTAAATTCTTTTAAAATTAGTGTAAAACAGAATTAAGGAACTTATTTTTTACAACATACAAGAATATTTAAATACAGATGCATTTTAATGTCTTGCTGACGAAACCTATTGCATTGTATTGTATGTATGCCAAATGGTGAAATAAATTACCATTATCATATATATATATATATATATATATATATATATATTATTTGTAGTTTAACGTCCTTTAACCTGGTTGGTCATATCGGACGGTGAATGAAATTGGTGAAATGATCTCGGGGACCTTGGAGCTTACAGTTGCTCGACATTCGTCTTGTAACCCCGAAAAGAAACTTATCCAGGTAACTCACCCTAAGCGAGATTCGAACTCAGAAGCTGTTGAATGTGAGGGAGACACACTACCCATTTATATCTTTTGTTTTATAATGGCCAATGAAAATTCCTAAATAATTGATATCCATCACTTGATCAGCAGGTGCATTATCATAAGCAACAGCTCGGGTGTTTTCATCTTGTCGATAATTCACGAAGTCCTAAGAGATGAGAACACGAGTTGTGTTTGATAAGACAAGACTATTATAATATAACACAAGTAATACCTAGCTGCGCTCCGGTCGTGAACTGTCCTAAGAGATGAGAACACAATACACTATTATAATATAACACAAGTAATACCTAGCTGCGCTCCGGTCGTGAACTGTCCTAAGAGATGAGAACACAATAGACTATTATAATATAACACAAGTAATACCTAGCTGCGCTCCGGTCGTGAACTGTCATAAGAGATGAGAACACGAGTTGTGTTTGATAAGACAAGACTATTATAATATAACACAAGTAATACCTAGCTGCGCTCCGGTCGTGAATTGTCCTAAGAGATGAGAACACGAGTTGTGTTTGATAAGACAATAGACTATTATAATATAACACAAGTAATACCTAGC
Source organism: Hymenopus coronatus (assembly GCA_030762935.1). Lineage (NCBI taxonomy): Eukaryota > Metazoa > Arthropoda > Insecta > Mantodea > Hymenopodidae > Hymenopus > Hymenopus coronatus. Next base: position 5,221,173 of record CM060894.1, read on the forward strand.
TGCGCTCCGGTCGTGAACTGTCCTAAGAGATGAGAACACAATACACTATTATAATATAACACAAGTAATACCTAGCTGCGCTCCGGTCGTGAACTGTCCTAAGAGATGAGAACACAATAGACTATTATAATATAACACAAGTAATACCTAGCTGCGCTCCGGTCGTGAACTGTCCTAAGAGATGAGAACACGAGTTGTATTTGATAAGACAAGACTATTATAATATAACATAGGAAGGGAGATTTTATCATTGTAATACTTACATTAGTTCTCAAATGGTACACGACGACCATCTTTAATTACCAAATGTTTTTTTCATTCTTGAATTATGATAGTAGCAATTGAAATAGCCCGCCTGGGTGGTGTGGTGGTAGCGTGTTGCCTCACATTCAAAAGATCGTGAGTTCGAATCTCACCCAGTGTGAGATAAGGTTTTTTTCGAGGTTTTCCCTTATCCTGACAAGACGAATGTCGAGTAACTTTAAGCTCCATGGACCCCGAGATCATTTGAGTATAATTTCACCAATTCCATTCTTCGTCCGATATGACCAACCAGGTTAAAGGATGTTAAATTGCAACAACAAAAAATTGAAATAAGGAACAATTGTTTTATTTCATATTTTAATAATACATGAAATGGAAACAAACGTTATTTTATTTGAGGTTATTGCACTCATCCCATACATAAATACAAATAATGGTTACATACAACTAAATACATTATGAACTCTAAATTGTCACCTTGTTACCAATAACCAAGACAAGCAGATTGCACAAACGAACGTCAGGTGCGACAACATTTCAAAGAAATGAACATCAGCTGCGATAAGATGTTTCGTCAATATCGCTCCAGTCAGATGACCGCGATTGGTTGGAATTGCCTAATCTCGGCCATTCCATTGGCGCTTTAACAGTGGACCTGAATTGTCCATTCAAATATTTTCTCAGTATTTTTGTTTTTTCCATCTCAAATTATTTTTTTAATTTATTTATATGTTTATATTTTCGGATAGGGCGGCTCAAAAGGTTTCTTTTCGGTGAAATCTTGTTATCGAAGGAATATAAACTTTTCTCGCAGAACAAATGACAGTAAAAGTAGTTAATAAAAGATGTGGAGAACATGTAGGGCATGCCTATAGTTTCTTCAAAAGTCCACATGCCATCAAGTTTCAATATTAATCTTACGTTCAAGGGTCGACTATTGATGTGAAAATCAATACGTTCAGACATTAATACTGCATTTACGTTCCTTTTGTCCACTCTGAATCTCTGGCTCAAGTACTCGTACAGAAAAGTCTGAATTGTTCCATTCACATGACTTTCTCTATAGCAAATTATTGTTAATAAGCGTATTCTACCATCTAATTCATGCTAATCGAGATAAAGATCAACAGAAAGTGTCCTATTACTTGCTTTCTTGCAAGTAGAAGGGAAGTAAGGGAATGCGCTAGGCTAAACCGACAGTCAGATCTTTCAAAATGTGGTTGCTATGGGATTGAAATCCGTATCTTTGCGTGGCCAGGGGTTGACAATTTCCGGTATGAGAAAAAAAAAAGTATTTTAAAACTGAAACCAATAACAAAGATATCTCGAAAACGTCAACTCCACGAAAAAAATATTTCACTTAAATTGAGTGTTTTGTCTATCCCTTACGGTTTACCAGTTATGCAAAATTCGGAAAATTAATCTAGAATAAAGAGGTCTCCAGAGGATATCCTCAGAAATTTCAAGAAAAATATTTCATTTTTCATGTAAATAGCGCAAATATAAGAGATTTTAATAAAATCGTTACTCATTTTGAGAAAACCTAAATGCTCTACATTTTTTCCACGTAAAAGATAGTTTTTTTTTTGTTTTTGTTTTTTTGGTAGTGTTTAACGCCCGATTTTACTACTTATGCCACCGCGGGCGATGACACTGGTGATACATGGAATGAAAATGGAGCACCGGTAGAATGTAATGGCGGGGGAACCCGGAGAAAACCAGCCCTTGCGCCGCTTTGTCCACCACAAATCTCGCATGCGGTCACTTGGAGTTGGGGGTGGGGGCATTTTGTTGCAAATCTTCCTTGAAACATCCTGAACTTAAATATCAAATTTGGTACTTAACAGACTTTACATTTTTTAGCTCTGCTGCCAAAACACACACACGAAATTGTTTCTAATTTTTTTTTTTTTTGGTATTCAAGGGTGCCAAAATATATATGCCGGTGAAATCTCGGTATCGTAAGTATAAACAACTTATGCATATTCAAATTATTTTCTCTAGCCACTATTATTTGTAATAAGCTTTGACAATTTGTTGTTAAACGTCTCTACTTAGAGAAGGTACTGCATTTCACTCAAAAAGTCGATACCAAGATTACGTTACAAATACACGTTTTAGGGTTACCTGTATCCAAAGAAAGATCTATTCAATGTTTTAATATTAGTTTATTCGCATGAGGGTAGAAAAACAGGCAAAACACGGAGCTTAAGATATTTTGAGTCTTGGCAACACTGTCATCTGGTGTTTCCACTGGAAAGTTTGACATTTAGTCACAAGAGCGTTATTTTTGTAGTTTTCAGGGAATTTAAAATCGTGTCTCTCAACGAAAAGATGAAAATGTCCGTGCGATGATCTATAATATTCGACGTGGATTAACAAGATAAGAGTGTATTGATCCACTTGCCACTGTGAAATGCTGGAATAACGAGTTTAATCGTGCCCGAAAACATTGATGGTGTACAAAAGCTGAAGGTACAACATCGTCATGTCGCACACTGTGAGATAGAGGCATTAGTTCCACCAGCACATTTAAAATATTACATATAAGGTTTTTTTTCTCGGGGTTTTCCTTATCCTGAGAAGATGAATGTCCAGTAACTTTAAGCTCTATGTACCCCGAGAGCATCATTTCACCAATATCACTCATCGTCCGACATGATCAACCAGGTTATGGGACGTTAAGCTACTAAAGATTGTAAATCATGGATCTATGTATGAGCCGGAATGTAAACAGCAGTCGACTGTGTGCGAGTTTCAAGATGAACCAAATGGTCGCCTTCCTCCCCCCCCCCCAGAACAACTGGTCATGTAACAGTCCGTTGAGAGGAATGTAAAACGGTCAGTTCTGAATGCACATTGCCGGAAGTCTTCGGTGAAACCATTAAGACAATGCGAACGCTCACACATCTCATCTAACAACCGACTATTTGCACACTCAAAAATAGAATTAATGACTCAGCCGCCGTACAGTCCTGATTTGACAACCAATGACTCCCCCCCCCCCATACATCAAGAATAATATGCGTGGACAATGATTTTCGTCGGTAGCAGAAACCTTTGATGCGTTCAAAACCATGTTTTTGAGGTGTCTCAAGCAGAATAGGAAAAACTGCTGACAAATGATTCGGACGCATGCAAAAGTGTATTGATCATAAATCAGAATATTTAGAGAAACATAAACCAATTTTGAATTATCAATTACTGTTTTTTTGTTAGGCTAAAATATAAATAGTGCCCCTTGTAGGATAGATTTACCAGTTGGATACCGTAAATTTAACCCTGCGCAGACGGTCGGTCAATGCGATGTAAGCAACGTGCAGTCATTGAATTCTTGACAGCTGAAGGCGATTCAACAGACAATGACGATAGTGATTGTGTTGGGCGAGTAAGTTGTGGGAACATGTGACTTGCGTCACAAACAAACAGTTGGTTTCACAAGAACATGACGTTCAACTCTTTGTTTGTGACGCACGTCAGATGTTGCCACCTCAACATCTTTAACCTTACTCGCCCAACGACACACAGTACTCACATCAACATAAACTGCCTTCAGTCTCTGTTGAACCGCCTTCTGCTGTCAAGAATTCAAGGACTGCACGTTGCTTAAATCGCAGGGTTCCATACTTTACACCGTAACAACACAACAGTTCATTGCTAAGGCTTCCCGCCAACTGGAGCTGTAGAGAAGAGGCTGCGGAACAAGCCAGTACCTGCCGCATACCAATGCTGCCATCTGTTGCAGAGTTACGAAGGTGGAGCCATTGCTTTTCATTTAACCCTCGATTAAAATATCTTAAGTATATTAAAAATATCTACACGACAAACAAAATGTATATCTTGACTTTTCTGGGGACAGCGTCTGAAGACCTGTTCATTCTGGAGAATTCCGCTGATTTCTGTCTAACTGGTAAACGTAAGAGATAGACAAGACTTAATCCACAAAAATGTAGATGTCGTTAAAACACTTAATTTACGTAATATACGTTTTTATTGTAGGGTTGACCGTTTCTGAGATATTCTTTGTTTTTGGTTTTAGCTTTAAAATACTTCATACCTTTGTCATGCAGTAGTTTGTCATCTCCTGGTCATACAAACAAAAGAATTTCAATCATTTGGCAACCAGATTATAAGAAAAATTTGATGTGATCCATTCACATGACTTTCTCTACATCTCTGCAACAAGTTACTGTAAAACAGCTAATGCTTCTATTTACTTCACACTAATCGAGAAAAAAATTAGCAGAAATATTCTTATTCCTTGCTTTCTTGTAAGTAGAAGGGAAATAAGGGAGTACACAGGTTAAAGTGATAGTCAAAAGCTGGTTGCTATGTGACTAAAGTTCCTTTGTTTGTATGGACACGAGTTGACATTCCTGTATGAGAAAAGTATAAGGTTTTTAAAGCTGAAACCAATAACAAGGAATATCTGAAGAAAAAAAAACAAAAAACGACCAACTCCACGAAAAAAGAAATATAAATTGTGTGTTTTAAAGTTCTCTACATTTTTTGTGTGGTAAGCTTTGTTCAACTCTTATCCATGGATTAGCACTTTTGCAAAATTTCGTAAAATTCATCCAGAATAGTCTTCAGAGGCTATTCCCAGAAAATTCAAGATATACATTTTATTTGTGAGGTAAATATTTTTAATGTATGACATTTTAATCAAAATCGTTAGCCATTTTTGAGAAAATAAAAATTTTCGAAAAAAGTGACATGTAAAGGGCAGTTTGGGGCGCAGGGATTTTCTTGAAAATCTTCGTGTCGCATTCTTAAGATACCAAACTTAAATATCAAGTTTGTTATTCAACGGCCTTTTCGTTTTTGAGCTATGCTGTTCAGATACACAGAGAAAGTAAAAATCTATCACTTTAAACTATGGTACTCCCATATTTCGCTTCTACTTACAAGGAAGCAAGTCATAAGTCTATTTCTGCTAATTTTTTCTCGATCAGCATGAAGTAAATAGAATATGTTTTTTTTTTTCTGTAACAGAGATGTAGAGAAAGTCGTGAACACGTCAGATCTTTTTAAAAAAAACTAAAGTGGATGCCTTGTCTCTGTTTTACTTTCTCTACACGTAATATGTACATAGTGCATAGAGAAGGTGTTGTATTGTACCCAAAAATTCAATATTGAGATTTCACCTAAAACATATGTTTTGGGTTCCCCTGAATGCAAAAAACATTTTTGGAAAAAGGTCCGTGTGTGTGAGAACTTTGAATACCAAACTTGGTATTCAAGCTAAGTAGCTCAGAGAAATGCCACAAGAAGATTTTTCAGAAAATTCCCACACCCCAAACTAAGCTTTACATGGACTTTTTTTTTTTTTTTTTTAATTTTCTGGTAATACCGTCTGAAGACCTTTATTCTGGATGAATTTTGCTGATTTTGCGTAAGTGGTAAACCGTAAAAAAAAAAAAAAAAAAAAAAAAAAAAAAAAAAAAAAAAAAAAATGTAGACGCCGTTAAAACACATAATTTACGTCGTATACGTTTTTATTGTAGAGTGGACCGTTTCTGAGATATTCGTTGCATTTGGTTTTAGCTTTAAAAAACTTATACTTTTCTCATACGCAATTTGTCAACCCCTGGCTACACAAAGGAATTTCAATCACATAACATTTGACTAACACTTTAGCCTAGTGTATTTTCTCATTTCCCTTCTACTTACAAGGAACTAAGCTATATGGATATTTCTGCCAATATTTGGCCCGATTATCATGACGTAGATAGAAGAATAGGCATTTTAGCAATAATTTGTAACGCGTAGAAAGTCGTAAACGCATTACATTTGTTTAAACATCTAAAGTGGATGCGTGGTCTCTTTTTTTTCTCTCTGCAAAATGTGTGTGCAATGCAGTTAAACAAATACAACACAGAATCGACTGTCACTTTTTAAACCGTGTTTGCTGATGTGTTTTTGTTTGCCGCTGTTCTTCTGTTTGCTGAAGTGTTAATTACATTATGGTTATTGCCAGCAATAAACTTTAACCCGCTATGTACATAGTGAATATAGAAACTATTCTATTCCACACAAAATTCCATCCCGAGATTATGAGGCCTCCTAAAAATTTCATGTGCTCCATTCATATGACTTTTTCTACATCTCTGTAACAAAGTATTGTTAAAAAGCCTATTCCTCTATACACTTCATGCTAATGGACATAAAATTTAACAGAAACGGTTTTATTTCTTAGTTCCTTATAAGTAGAAACGAAATAAGGGAATACACTTGCCTAAACCGACAGTCACATGTTTTAAAATGGGATTCTTTGCGTGGCCAGGAGTTGACAAGTGTTTTAAAATGAAACCAATAACAAGGAATATCTGAAAAACGAAAAACTCCACGAAAGAAATGTATAAAACATACACTGTGTGTTTTAACGAGATCTACATTTTCTATTAAGCTTTTGTCTATCTGTTATGGTTTACCAGTTATGCAAAATTCCGAAAAACTCATCCAGAATAAAGATGTTTTCAGAGATTATTCCCAGAAGATAAAGATAAACATTTTATTTGTCAGTTAAATGTCTTTAATATACGATATTTTAATATATGATATTTTAATATATGATATTTTAATCAAAATCGTTAGCTATTTTTAATGAAATCAAAATTTTCGAAAATTTGTGCATGTAAAGAGTAGTTGGAGGTGGGGGGGATTTTCTTGAAAATCTTCGTATCCTTGGAAGATACCAAACTTAAATATCAAGTTTGGTATTTAGCGGTCTTTTCGTTTTTTAGCTATGCTGTCCAGAGGCATACACGGACCTTTTTCTATAAATGCTCTTTTCAAACACAGGGAACCCGAAATCATTTATTTCCGGTGAAATCTCGACATCGAATTTTTGGGTGGAATACAATACCTTCTCTATCCAGTATGTGGGGCCAAAAGACTAAGTAAAATGATGCATTAATAACATTTATCTAAGATATAACTAGAACATTAAAACTCTTGTGACGTAACCAGTACTGTACTTGTTCATTATGAAATCAGTTGCTTATTGAGCGACTGGGAACCTCAACAGCCGGAACACACTCGTCAATCATTTCCCCTTTTTCTTTTCTTGGTAGCACAAAGCAAGTCTTTTATGTTTTATTTGGGAAAATCAAGCGACAAGATAGTTATACAATTGTGCTATTACAATGGAATAAACCTTGACTGTTCGGACGATATTGCTTGTGAGAACCAACAGCTTTTTCTGCGCGCCCCGCAGTCACAGGCTTTCATTTACCACAAGTAATCACATGTAGGAGGGCCGTTGTTTTTTCAACCTCCGATAGGCTTCAAATAAAATACAAGTTTATAGAAAACAACTTTTATTCCTAAAAGCATTGACTTTGTTTTGAAGATCTTCGTACTTTACGACGTTTGCGGAGAGCCATTCAAAACAAAAGAAGAGGAATACTGACTTCAGGAATTGTGTTGATCCATGACAACGCTCGTCCACCACTGCTGGCACAACCCATCGGCTCCTTGAACAATTTCAATGGGGCATTTTCGATCATCGCCGTACAGTCCTGACCTGGTACCCAGCGACTTTCACCTTTTCCCTGAAGTGAAGACGTGGCAGCAGTTTCAAAGCAACCAAGATCTTTTTTGGGTGATTATGTTAAAAATTAACCATAAGAATACAAAACTTTTAGTAATAAAATAATTGCTTACTATGAAGGTTTCTATTATTTATAGCCTATTGGAGGTTTCCAATGAAATCTTGTTGCTGAATTTCTGTGTGGAATATAATAACTTCTCTACTTGGTACTCTGCACATACATGTTGCAGAGTAAAAATACGTTGAGAATGAATGGATTTGCTCAAATGCTTCGTGTAAAGCAAACATTTGTAACAGCTATTTTATTGACGAGAGTTGATTTATTCTGCGTCAGTTTCCAGTAGTGGTTTAGTGTTCCGCTTGTCCTAAAGTTCACAAACACAAACTAAAATTATTCATTCTCGAATCTGAGTGTGATTTACGAGGGCCATCCAGAAAGTAATATGAATTTGACATAACTAAACAATAACGAAAACTTTATTTACAAAGTTGCAGTACCTTACTCATTTCTCAACGTAACCTCCGTTCTGTCAAGACATTTATTGTCACGTGGTGCCAGTGAGTTCTACCGCCAAAGAATTTGTTCGTTTTCTTTTAAATACAAAAAAATTTGGCAAACCACATAAGAGTATAGTGATAATGCAATGAACGAGTCTTCAGTGAGGAAATGACACATAATTTACGAGTAATCAAGGAAGAACATAACAGTGTATACGAGTGGAAGTTCATCAATCGTTATGGACCAGTTGAAAGCAAATGTTGATAAAAGAATTCAGAAAAACCAGTGTTTCACTTTGGACACCGTACATGACTTTTTGGATGGAAAAGATTTCTGCCATGAAGACCTCAAAGTGACAGTGACATCTTGGCTCAGATGTTTAGCGGTGGAAGAGTATAACATCTGTACCACGTGACAATAAATACCTTGATAGCAATGTTGAGAAATAGAGTAAGGTAGTGTAACTTTGTAAATAAAGTTTTGTGTTGATAACTTTCGTTATCATTTAGTTATGTCAAATCGTCTGCCACTTTCTAGATACGGATTTTCTTTACTCACCTGTTTTCTGTCATAGTTGCCCTTGTGTTATGCAATGTCCCTGTAATCTAAGTTAGATGGTTGTGGGGTTTTACACTCTTCCGAAAAATAGCTTCATTTTGTTTACCTGAAACAAAAAGAGAAGGTAAAAATATCAGAAATGCTAGGTAATTCTCGTATCAGGATGTTTATGCCTATCACCTTATCCTTGAATGCGCTGCTTGAGTGAACGAAACAAAGAACTTATATAGATAGATACAGACTGAAAAATGCAATGTAACAGCCGGGATCTGAACCACGAATCTCCCGGTCTCTAGTGGTTACTATTCCACTGAGCTACCATGGCAACATGCCGCCATCGCACTGAATTTCTCAACTGACTAGCATGTTGTCCAACTCCTGCCCTACACACGACTTGTGTGAAAAAACAATTTATCCAATACCCATTGACCATAATAGTTGGCTATACTGTGAATCCTGGGACTTAAAGTACTTACAACATTGTAAGTCGTCATTGGGGTTGTCATCTCAAAATGATTTGAGATCAACTTGTGGTTTACCGGGAAACATGCGAGTCAGTTGAGAAATTCATGTTGCCATGCTAGCTCAGAGGTACAGCAACCGGTTAGAGATCCGAAGATCCGTGATTCAAATCCCGGGTATGGCATTGAATTTTTCAATCTGACTCTACCTATCCAACTTTTATTTTACTTCTGGCCATGAAAACAGAACAGAACTTCCAACTGTTCACATACACACCAGTTTTTAAAAGATCTGACTATCGCTTTCGTCTGTCTACTTACAAGGAAGCAGGTAATAAGACCATTTCTGTTAATATTTTTCTCGATTAGCATGAAGTAAATAACTCTTTTGTAAGAATAGATAGAGAATGTAATTTTAATGGAACACAACAGATGTTGTGTAAATATGAACTAATGGGAAGTCAATAAACCTGTCGTTAGCAAGCTCTTACTGAAGCTTGTTGATAAAACGAGGAATTCCTGTTCCTAATATGCTTCCTACCTCTAATATGTTTCTTAGGGGGGGGGGATACCAGAACAATGCGAACGACCCTACATGGACTGGAATGTGCTTTTGGACATACCTTCATGGTTGTATTACTTTCTCTACACGTACTATGTACTTAGTGTATAGAGAAAGTATTGTACTCTACCCAAAAATTTGATACCGACATTTTACCGGAAATATATGTTTTAGGGCCCAAAAAAACCATTTGTAGAAAAAGGTCCGCCCGCGCGTGTGTGTGTTTGTGAACACGATAACTCAATTTAAGTTTAGCATCCTCCAGGGATGCGACACGACCATTTTGAGAAGAATGTCCCCACCCCAAACTACACTTAACCTGCAACTTTCTTGGAAAAGTTTGATTTCCTCAAACATGGCTGTAACGATTTTGATTAAACTACCGTATATTAAAGATATCTATATGGAAATAAATTGTATATCTTGAATTTTCAAGGAATAGCCTCTGAAGACCTCTTTACTCTGTAGGAATTTTCCGTAGGGGAGAGGCAAAAAATGTAGATCGCGTTAAAACGCACAATTTATGTAAAATATATTTTTTCGTGGAATTGACCATATCTGAGATATTCCTTGTTATTAATCTCAGATTTAAAAAAAAGCTTTTGTCGCACGGAAAGCTGTCAACTCCTGGCCTTACATAGAAACGGATGTCATCCACATGGCAACCAGCTTTTAAAAGATATGACTATCGTTCTTGCCTAATGTATTCCCTTATTTTCCTGCTACTTACAAGGAAGCAAGTAATCAAGACAATTTCTGATAATGTTTATATCTATTTTATGATAATCGAGATAAGTATATGCAATTTTAACAGTAATTTAAAAGTCATGTGAATGGAACACTTAAGAGTTTTATAAAAAGGCCGGTCTGTGTGTTTGTGGAAAATCATTCTTTTGTATTTCTGTCAATGTCTATCTCAAGTAGCATGATGTAGATATATGAATAACCTCTCGTATGAAAAGTTTCCTTGCGGAATAGCTAGAGAAAGTCATGTGATTTCTTTTTAATTCAGTGAGCTTTTCCACTAAAATCTCAATATCGAATTTTGGGTGCAATGCAATACCTTCTCTGCCTATGTACTTAGTAGAGAAAGTAAAAATCGGTATGCTTTTACACTTTCTACAGTTTTTTTTATCAGAAATTGGTTCATCGATGAAAACGACTTTAAAAGTGACTGGGGACTGTCGACTGCCATGCAAGCAATAGTACAGTAACATTAAAACCGAATATTTGGGTTAACAATCGAATAACCGATAGCACTGCATGTTTTACACGTGACGTGGCGGGAACACTCATGGTAGGTAAGCGATTGTCAACATACGAATGCAACGTTTATTCAACATAAATAATGGAATCGAGCGTAGAGGAAACACCGAGATTTTAACTAGTCCGTTTTTTCGGTCTACCGAAATAACTTCTGGCAGTAACGAACCGATTCTACGTTTGGAAAATCAAACAAAGGAATTATTTTACAATAGGCACATAGCCACTTACCAGATATTACATAACCAGAGGTCCAATCCCTATGCAAATGCAAGAGAAATAAAATCTGATGTGCTCCATTCACATGACTCTCTCTACACCCCTGTAAAATTATTGTTAAAAAGCTTAATCTTCTATTTACTTCATGCTAATCGAGATAAACATTAGCAGAAATTGTCTAAGGCAAGTGTAATGCGCGGGCTAAAGCGATAGTCTCATCCTATAAAAGCCAGTCCCTATGTGAAACAATTGAAATTCCAGTCTCTTTGCTTGTCAGGAATAAACAAAGGAGAATCAGCAAGTGTTTAACTGGCTAAAATTTAAACCAATAATCCAGAATATCTCGTAAACGGTTAATTCTACAAAAAACGTATAATGATATACCTAATTTGTGTGTTTTAATGAGATCGACATTTTTCGTGTGGTAAATTTTTCTATATCTTTTACGGTTTGCTAGTTATACAAAAGTCATTCAGAATAAAGCAGTCTTCAGAGGCTACTCCCAGAAAATTCAAGTTATACATTTTATTTGTCAGATAAATATCTTAAATATACGATATTTTATCCAAAATTGTTAAGAGCCATTTTTGAGAAAATCAAAATTTTCGATTTTTTTTTTTCGTGCAAAGGGTATTTTGTGGTGGGGGATTTTCTTTGAAAACTCCGTTTCCATCCTTGGAAGACATGAACTTAAATACAATGTTTGGTATTTAACGGTCTTTTCGTTTCTTAGCTATCCTGGCCACAGACAAATTGCTTTCTACCCAAGAATCTCTACCGAGATTTCGCCAAAAATACGTTTTTTTGGTCCTCCTGAATCAAAAAGAGCATTTTTGGAAAAGGTCCGTAAGTGTGCGTGTGTGCATAGCTCAAAAACGAAAAGACAGTCAAATACCAAACTTGGTATTTAGGTTTGGTATCTTCCAAGGATGTGACACGAAGATTTTCAAGAAAATCCCCCCCCAAACTACTCTTTACAAGGAAAAATTTTCGATCATTTTGATTTTCTCAAAAATGGCTAACGATTTTAATTAAACTGCCGTACATTAAAGCTATTTGCATCCTAAATAAAATGTATATCTTGATTTTCCAGGAATAGCCTCTGAAGACCTCTATTTTGAGTGAATATTGCCGAATTGTGTATATGTGCTAAACCGTAAGAGATAGACAAAAGATGTAGACCACTTTAAAATACACAATTTATTTTATATACATTTTTTCTTGGTGCTGATCGTTTTTGAAACATTCCTTTGTTTTTAGTTTCAAATTTGAAAAACTTTTCTCATACAGGAATTTGCCATCTCCTGTCCATACAAACAAAGGAATTTCAGTCACATAGCAACCAGCTTTTGACTATCACTTTAACCTATGCTACTCTCTTATTTCGCTTCTATTTACAAGCAAGCAAATAATAAGACTATTTCTGCTAATTTTTTCTCGATTAGAATGAAGTAAATAAAAGTATAAGCTTTTTAACAATAATTTGTTGAAGAGATTTAGAGCAAGTCATGACAATCAGATTATTTTGGACTTAGGGGGGCCTAAAACATTTCCGGTGAAATCTCGGTATGAATTTGTGGGTGCAATACAATACCTTCTCTATACATAGTACGTGTAGAGAAAGTAATAATGGCAGGTAAACATTTTGTGTGATGCAAATGGTGAAACGTCACGCTGTCAACTGTAAATGACAGCCGACAGATGCCACTTGATCTTCTCATCTTCCCACATTATATACCTCGATAACATTTGCTCTCTTAAAAATGTGCGCCTGCGTGCTGTATCCCCCCGGCCGTCACTCAAACTGACTGGCAGATAGAGCGCCTTGGAATAGCGTACGGCCTAAAATACTGACACGTGAAACTGACCGAAGCTCCCTTTTGTTACTAGCCGCCATCTTCTGGCACTACACATTCACCATACGCAACATCTCTAAACTAATAGTTTTTCCAAGTTTTTGAAGTAAAAAAAATCTAATGTGTTCCATTCACATGTCTTTGTCTCCATCTCTACAACAAACTATCGTTAAAAAGTTTATGCTTCTATTTACTTCATGCTAATCTAGAAAAAATTAACAGAAATAGTTTTATTACTTGCTTCCTTGTAAGTAGAAGCGAAATAAGGGAGTACCATAGGTTAAAGTGAAGTCAAAAGCTGGTTGCTATGTGACTGATGTTCCTTTGTTTGTATGGACACGAGTTGACAAATTCCTGTATGAGAAAAGTACAAGTTTTTAAAAGCTCAAACTAAAAAACAAGGAAAACTCAATGGAATGCTATAACATAAATTGTGTGTTTTAATGTGACCTACATTTTTATACCTCGTAAGTTTTTGTCCATCTCTTACGGTTTAGCAGTTATGCAAAATTTCGTAAAATACATTCAGAATAAAATAGTCTTCAAAGCCTATTCCCAGAAAATTCAAGATATACATTTTATTTGTCAGGTAAATATCTTTAATATAAGATATTTTAATCCAAATCGTTAGAGCCATTTTTGAGAAAATCAAAGTCTTCAAAAAAAGTTCCATGTAAAGGGTAGTTGCAGGTGGGGGGGGGTCCTGAAAACCTTTGTGCCGCATGCTTAGAAGATACCGAACTAAAATACCAAGTTTTTGAGCTATGCTGCCCACAGACAGACACACACACACACACACACACATGGACATTTTTCTAAAAATGCTTTTTTTGTGTCTTAAAACATATGTTTCTGGTGAAATCTCGGTAACGAATTTTTAGGAGCATTACAATAGCTTCTCTATACACTATGTACATAGTAGGTATAGAGAAAGTAAAAAGCTTTTCTGGATGAATTTTACGGAATTGTGTACAACTGATAAAAAGTGACAGACAGAAACCTACAGTACAAAAATTATAGAGCACATTTAAACAAACATTTTATGTTATATACAGTTTTAGTGGAGTTCGTGATTTTTTAGATATTCCTTGTTTTTCGTTTCACCTTTAAAAACTTATACTTTTCTCACACAGGAATTTGTCAACTCGTGTCCATACAAACAAAGGAACTTCAGTCACATAGCAACCAGCTTTTGATTGCCACTTTAACCTATGCTACTCCTTTTTTCGCTTCTACTTACAATGAAGCAAGTCAAAATACTTATTTATGCCAATTTTTTCTCCATTAGTATGAAGTAAATAGAAGCATAAGCTTTTTAACAATAATTTGTTGCAGAGATGCAGAGAAAGTCATGTGAATGGAACACATCAGATTTGTTTTGGATGTATTTCCGTTAAAATCTCTGGTCCGAATCTTTGGGTGGAATGCAATACCCTCTCTATACACTGTGTAGAGAAAGTAAACACAGCCAGCACGAATACGACTTCAGGTATTCCTAGGAAATTAAATATATACATTTTATTTGCTATATAAATATCTTCAATATATGACATCAAATATTATATTTACAAAGGTTAAAGTTTGAAGTGATTCTTGAAAAAGCCTATACTTAAGTTGTCATTAACGTATTTTAACCAAGCGGTTTGTTAATCAAATTCGTTAAGTGCCATTTTCAGGGAAATGTTCCATATAAAGTGTAGCTTGCGGTGAACAATGTTCTTTAGAATAATTGTGTTGCATGCTAAATCAAAATATCAAGTTTAGTATTTCCAGCGCTTTTCATTTCTACCTTCTCGAGTACGCTAGTATAAAGTATATCTACATACATGGTACGTAGAGAAGGTATTGCATTCCATCAAAAAATTGGATGTCGAAATTTCCAAACAAGCATTTTCACATAAAGATTCGCGCGCGTGTGAGTCTGTTTGGCAGACCAGCATAGCTCAAAAATACAAGTCTTAACAGCAAAACTGATATTTAGGTTTAGTATTTTCCAACAAGATACAACATAAGGATTCTCAACAGAGTCCCCCACTCCAAACTACCCTTTATATAGTACATGTTTTTGAAAGCTTTGCATTTCTCAAAAATGGTTAAAATTTTTGGTTACAATACCATAGGTTTAAGATATTTTATGATAATGATACAATGAATGTTATCCTAAATTTTATGGGAATAACCTCTGAAGATCCGCTAATTGCGTATGACTTTGGTATACCTGTAAAACGTAAGAGGTGTATAAAAATTAGGTACTACACAAAAATTTAGAAATACAATAAACACATATTTTTGTGATACACATTTCCTTCAAGTTAACCAGTTTATTCATCGAGTTTTTGGTTTCAGTTTAAAATACTTTTCTCATGCAAAAGATTACCGAATTTCAATTGTTTCACATAGCGACAGTTTTTAAAAGATTTGACTATCACTTTAACCTATGGTACTCGCTTATTTCCGTTCTATTTACTAGGAAGCAAGAAATAAGACTATTTCTGATATTTTTTTCTCAATTAGAATGACGTAAATAGAGGCATAATCTTTTTAATAATAAGTTGTTGGAGAGATGTAGAGAAACTCATGTGAATGGATCACATGAGATATTTTTTGTTTGTTTTTTTGTTTATGGCGTCCTCAAAAATACATTTAGTTCAGTAGTGTGGTGGTAGCGCGTCTGCCTCTCATTCAACAGGTCGCGAGTTCGATTCTCGGTTAGGGTGACTTACCCGAATAATTTTTAAGGGGTTTCCACTTATCCCGAGAAGATGAATGTCGAGTAACTTTAATTAAGTAGTTTTATATATCTCATTTGAGCATCATTTCACCGGTCAGTCATCGTCGACCATCTAAGTTAAAGAACGTTAAGCTGCAAAAATAAATACATAAACGTATAAAGTAATTAAAGGTAAATAAATCCAATGCAATCTTGACATCGAATTTTTACCATTCTACTACTGTGTGCGTGGTAGATAAAATTAACGATATGGACAGAGGAGTTGATGTGAACGTGAGGAATATTTGTGAGGATGGTGATAGAGTTGTCGGTTGTTCTCGACAGCTGCTCTTTCTGGAGTTTAAACCAACTTCTAAAACACACAAGAGTTTAATTCAGCGGCACAGCAAACTTTTCGCATTTCCATATTTACAAGCAACTTGTGAGCTTTCAAGGACACTTGAGAACTTTTCTTCACGCTCCTCTGGTATCTGTTGTGGTCTGGGAACATCCTTTCATCCCCAGAATATAGAGGGACAGAGATGGAAAACTCAGCAACAGAAACAGTTTCCTTACATTATTCTGCTCGATACCATTTGGTAAATGACACTGCAAAACAAGCTTTTGGGACTGATGCGGGGATATCGGGTCCTTGTTAACGAGCACCCTGGCCCGGCCCAGGACTTGGATAGGAGATCTGATAGACCCGTGGTGAGCCTATGTAGAGTTTCTATAGGGCTTAACCAGAGGAATGAACGATGGTTTAGGATTCGGGTGATACGTTAAGGAGGCAGCGCTAGATAGGCTCCCCCGAACGGTGTCGGCGTTTCAGCTTTAAAAAACGTATACCTTTCACTTTTGTCAACTCCTGTCCATACAAACAAAGAAATTTCAGTCACATAGCAACCAGCTATTGACTATCACTTTAACCTATGGTAAACCCTTATTTCGCTTTACTTACAAGGAAGCAAGTAATGAGACCGACACGGTGGAGTCCCGGTCGGCGCGGTAGAGCCTCGGGTTCGATTCCCGGCAACCAGATTTATTCCCTATCCCCCACAGAGTCTGGAAGTATGAATGTGAGAGTAACCTAATGTTCTAACCTACAGTAATACGAGTTGTTTCACAGGTCAAAGCCCCCGATATGACCATTGAAGTTAAAGGGGGCTATACAAATGAAATAATAATAATAATAATAATAATAATAATAATAATAATAATAATAAAAATACAGGCTTTATAACACAATATACAATATTGACTGAACAATTCTTTCTGAATTTTAATAATTTTACCTTAAGGGAAATTTTACTCCTACCCATGTACAGACATTACCAAGTACGGAAGGGTTCTATTCCTCGCTACGAAAATGGAGTATTGTGAACATCTTTATATTTTAGGCAAAATCGCGTTACACTCACATGACTTTCTCTAGCTGCTCTACAAAAGATTATTCTTCTTTCAACACCATGCTAATAGAGATAAACAATAGCAGAATCTTCTTCTTCTTATTCAAATAGAAGGGAACTATAGCTATGGGCTATGCATTGTCAAATGTTTTAAATGCTGTCTTTATGCGATTGTCATTTTAAATCACTTCTTTGCTTGGTCAGGAGTTGAACAAAAGAAAAACGGACACTTCCTGTCTTTCTCTGCCCGTTCCTCTTTCCCTCACAACGCTTTCTCAGCCCGTTCTTCTTTTACACTCAAATCGCATCGCCTTCTCGGTCCGTTCTTCTTTTACACTCACATTACCTTCACGGCCCGTTCTTCATTTACTCTCTCATCACCTCGGCCCGTTCTTCTTTTACGCTCATAACACCTTCTCGGCCCCTTCTTCTTTTACGCTCACTTCGCCTTCTCGGCCCCATATTTTACGCTCACATCGCCTTCTCGGACCATTCTTCTTTTACGCTCACATCGCCTTCTCGGCCCGATCTTCATTTACGCTCACATCGCCTTCTCGGCCCGTTCTTTACGCTCACATCGCCTTCCCGCACCGTTCTACTTTTACGCTCACATTGGATTCTCGACCCGTTCTTCTTTTACGCTCGCATTGCCTTCTCATCCCGTTCTTCTTTACGCTCACATCGGCTTCTCGTCCCGTTTTTCCTTACACTCACATTGCCTTTTCGGCCCGATTTTCTTTTACGCTCAAATTGCCTTCTCGGTGCGTTCTTCTTTACGCTCACATCGCCTTCTCGGCCCGTTCTTTTACGCTCACATTGTTTCTCGCCCCCGTTCGTTTACGCTCACATTGTTTCTCGCCCCCGTTCGTTTATGCTCACAATTCCTTCTCGGCCCGTTCTTCTTTTACTCTCTTATTGCCTCCTCGCCCCGTTCTTTTACGCTCACATCGCCTTCTCGGCCCGTTCTTTACGCTCACATCGCCCTCTCGGCCTTCGCTCACATTGCCTTCTATCCCCGTGCTTCTTTTACTCTCACATTGCCCTCCCGGCCCGTTCTTCTTTTACGCTCACATTGCCTTCTCGGGCCGTTCTTCTTTTACGCTCACATTGCCTTCTCGTCATTTTCTTCTTGTACTCTCACATCACCTTTTCGAATCGTTCTTCCTCTGCACTCACATCGCCATCTCGGCCCGTTCTTCCTCTACACTCACATGACCTTCTCGGCCCGTTCTTCCTCTACACTCACATGGCCTTCTCGGCCCGTTCTTAATTTACACTCACATCCCCTTCTCGGCCCGTTCTTCAATTACACTCAATCCTCTTCTCGGCCCGTTCTTTTATGCTCACATCACCTTCTAGGGCCGTTCTTCTTTACGCTCACATCGCCTTCTCGGAACTTTCTTCTTTGACGCTCATATTGTATTCTCGCCCCGTTCTTCTTTTATGCTCACATCGCCTTCTCGGCCCGTTCTTCTTTACGCTCACATCGCCTTCTCGGCCCGATTTTCTTTTACGCTCGCATCGCTTTCTTGGCCCCTTCTTTACTCTCGCATCGCTTTCTCGTCCCGTTCTTCTTGCACTCTCACATCGCCATCTCGGCCCGTTCTTCCTCTACACTCACATCGCCTTCTCGACCCGTTCTTCCTCAACACACATCGCCATCTCGGCCCGTTCTTCCTCTACACCACATCACCATCTTGGCCCGTTCTTCCTCTATACTCATATCACCTTCTCTGCCCGTTCTTCCTTTACACTCGCATCGCACTCTCGGCCCGTTCTTCATTTAAACTCGCATCGTCTTCTCGGCCCGTTCTTCATTTAAACTCGCATCGCCTTCTCGGCCCGTTCATCTCTACTCACATCGTCTTCTAGGTCCGTTCTTTAACATTCACATCGCTTTCTCTGCACGTTCTTCTTTTACACTCACATCGCCTAGTCCCGTTCTTCTTTTACGCTCACATCGCCTTCTCGGCCCGTTCTTCTTTTACACTCACATCACCTTCTCGTCCAGCTCTTTTACGCTCACATCGCCTTCTCGTCCCGCTCTTTTACGCTCACATCGTATTCACGGCCCGTTCTTATACAGTTCAATCGCCTTCTGGTACCGCTCTTCATTTACGCTCGCATTGCCTTATCGTCCCGTTCTTTTACGCTCGCATTGCATTCTCGTACCGTTATTTTACGCTCGCATTGCCTTCTCGTACCGTTCTTCTTTACGCTCACATTTCCTTATCGTCCCGTTCTTTTACGCTCGCATTGCCTTCTCGTCCCGTTCTTTTACGTTCGCATTGCATTCTCGTACCGTTCTTTTACGCTCACATTGCCTTCTCGTCCCGTTCTTGTACTCTCACGGCGCCTTCTTTTTCTGGCTTGCGCAATCTTGCACCATCTCCGGTCGGAGTGCAGACATCGCTTTTTGTCCCGTGTGAACAGCTCTCCCCAACCATCGCCTTCTTGCCGTTCTCTGCTACATATAATTGCAGCATTGGCATAGGTCGATTTCACCTCAGTCTGCATCTCGTCATGGCAACCTCCAGTAACATTCTTCGTGATCTGAACCAAATGGCAGAAACCCTGCCGTTCATGTCCATGGGCGAGCTACAGAAAGGACGCCCTTTCAGAATCCAGAGGGCTTGATCACTCTCAACCAAGTATGGTCGCAAGGTCGCCGTTACCATCAACAACCGAGAAGTATTTCTTCCTTCAAACTTCGACTCCATGTCGCAAGCCGTCATCGACGAAATGAACACCGTCCCGATGTGCCTCACTTACGTCGGGGAGGAGCTACAGCAATCAGGATTCGAGAGACGCATCGTCAAATTCTCTTCTCCTATTGACTATCAACACCGTTCCAATCAGTACTCAGATTTTGAATATTTCCTTTTCATTATTCTGTACCATGTCCTGCAAATCTGACCCTGTCCACATCCATCCCAACCTAATGGCCAGGATTTTATTTGACGTAGATGAGACCGTTAATGCTGCCGGCATATACCCCAGGGAGTGCCGTATCGTCTCACAAGAAATCTCCGCCTTTGGCGTCCATAAAATTTTTACCATTAAGTTATCGTCGTCCGATGCCCACATCGTCAACGTAAGATTCTCGGCATGGAAGGTTTCGCCGTCGGATCCTGATGTTCGATGCACCGTCTTCATGGGGCCAAACAAAGTTCCAGCCATTGACAATATCGTCACCTCTTCGGGCCTTCTACCTGCTGGTGATATTATTTGCAATTCAATTATTGCACCTGTATATGTTCCTGCCGTCAACGCAGATGTCGACCCCAATTTTTGTCACATTCATCTAGCCTGTGATGCCTATACAAACCATCCTCCTTGTGAAACTATGTCCCCTACATCGAAAACTTTCATAAACATTATTTTTTATCGTGTGCTGAAGACCAGTGAGCGTGTGATATTCAAAGCAAGCTAAAGACAAAAATATATACAGCGTGTTTCAAAATAAGGGGCATAATTTCAGGTATGTATTTCCCACGTGAAGACAATCAAAATAGTTGATTATAACATGTGTCCGCAAATGCTTCCTTTCCGAGTTATGGCCTTTACAACATTGAAAGTCCAACCTATAGACAATCACAATAGTTCATGTTATAATGAACTAATTTGATTGTCTACATGTGGGAAATACATACCTGAAATTATGCCCCGTATTTTTGAAACACCCTGTATAAACAATTGTGCATGTGGTTTCTTAAAAACAAAAATCAGTTTTTTGCATGTATTCAATATTGTATTGCATAACAATATGTAATAAATATATATGTGATATGAACTTGTATATTAGGTTTTTCATTAGCATTCCCGATCTTCTTTACGCTCACATCGCCTTCTCGGCCCGTTCTTCTTTACGCTCACATCGCCTTCTCGGCCCGTTCTTATACCCTCACATAGCCTTCCAGGCCTTTTCTTATAAGCTCACATTGCCTTCTCGCCCCGTTCTTCTTTTACGCCTACATTGCCTTCTCGCGCTAGTGTCGCGTTAATCCACCGCATTAAGAAAATGGCGGGAACTTTGAAAATTGCAAAGGTATGGATCAGAGGATTAACTCTTAATCCATTGTCCCCTTCTTCAACGGATTAAGAGATAATTCGATGAACCGCACCCTTGCAATTTTCAAATTTCCCGCCATTTTCTTAATCCGGCGGATTAACGCAACACTAGCGCTTAATCCCACCCTGGTGGCAGGATTATTGTTATTCCATATTGCTGAACCGTAGGGCACCACTTTCAAAAGCATCTCGTATGAAAAAAGCAACGTCTGGTGATAAACCTCCATTTCCCCCCTCCATTTCTTATCCCTCCCTCCTTCTCCCCGTTCCAGCACGTATACCACAGCATGGGTCGATTTCACCACAGTCTGCAACTCGTCATGGCAACCTCCAGTAACATTCTTCGAGTGAAGACCAGTGAGCGTGTGATATTTAAAGCAAGCTAGACAAATATATATATATATATATATATATATATATATATATATATATAAGCAATTGTGCATGTGGTTTCTTAAAAAATTCAGTTTTTTGCATGTATTCAATATTGTATTGCATAAGAATATATATGTGATCTGAACTTGTTTATTAGGTTTTGCATACGGATTGGCAAGTAGGATTATCGATAATGCTGCCTTTTTTCCTACGCTTGCAGTAGCGTTAATCCACCGCATTAAGAAAATGGCGGAAAATTTGAAAATTGCAAAGGCATGTATCAGCGGATTATCTCTTACTCCATTGCCCCCTTCTTCAACGGATTAAGAGATAATCCGATGAACCACACCTCGAATTTTTTTCAAATTTCCCGCCATTTTCTTATTCCGTCGGAATAACGCGACACTAGCGCTTAATCCCCCTGGTGGCAGGATTATCGTAGACAAAAATATATACAGGATGTTTCAAAAATACGGGGCATAATTTCAGGTATGTATTTCCCACATGAAGACAATCAAAATAGTTAATTATAACATGTGTCTGAAAATGCTTCATTTCCGAGTTATGGCCTTTACAACATTGAAAGTCCCACCTGTAGACAATCAAAATAGTTCATGTTATAATGAACATATGCATGTATTCTATATTGTATTGCCTAAGAATATGTAATAAATATATATGTGATATGAACTTGTTTATTAGGTTTTGCATTCGGATTCGCAAGTTGGATTATCCATAATCCTGCAACCAGGGGTTTAAGCGCTAGCGTCGCGTTAATCCACCGCATTAAGAAAATGGCGGGAAATTTGAAAATTGCAAGGTATGGATCAGCGGATTAACTCTTAATCCATTGTCCCCTTCTTCATCGGATTAAGAGATAATCCGATGAACCACACCTCGGATTTTTTTTTCAAAATTTCCGCCATTTTCTTAATCCGGCTGATTAACGCGACACTAGCGCTTAATCCCCCCTGGTGGCAGGATTACCGTTATTCCATCTTGCAAATCGGACATCTAACCCGTTGTATCAATATTGCCCCTAAAGATAGGCTACACGCTCCAAACTTTTGCTAATCCGTATGTAATACTACTGTCGCATCCTTTGGAGATACTGAAATCAAATATGAAGTTTGGTATTTAACGGAGTTTTCGTTTATCAGCTATGCTGCCCACCCACACCCACACAGGAATATATACATTTCAGATGTGTTCCATTCACAGGACTTTTTCTACATCTCTGCAACAAATTATTGTTAAAAAGCTTATGCTTGTTTACTTCATACTAATCGAGAAAAACTTCGCAGAAATAGTCTTATTACTTGCTTGCTTGTAAGTAGAAGGGAGTACCGTAGGTTAAAGTGATAGTCAAATCTTTTAAAACCTATGTGAGGAGACAAAAACACGAGTTGTATTTGACAATTCAGCTCGGCTATTAAAGCGCCAATGGAATGGCCGAGATTAGGCAATTTCAACCAATCACGGCAATCTGACTGGAGCGATGCTCTCGAAACATCTTATCGCAGCTGAGGTTCATTTTATTTGAAATCTTGTCGCACCTGACGTTCGTTTGTTTAATCTACTGTCTTGGTTATTGGTAACAAGGCGACAGCCAACCTTCACTTTTAATAACTGTCAGTTCCACAATTGTACTTTCAATTAATTCAGTTACAGAGTTTATTTAAGGTTTCAGCCAGTTCGTAATGTATTTAGTTAAAAAAAAAGAATGAAAATAAATACTTCTATTTTTTATGTATGAGATGAGTGCAATAACCTCACATAAAATAATTGTTCTCTATTTCTATTGTTGGTATCGATATTCGTACATTGGGTGTAGGCATGGTCGGCCATATCATAATTCAGGAGGCAGTGAAGAAAGAAAAAAAAATCGATAAATAAACATGGTTGAATGCGTCATGTACCATTAGAAAACTAATGTAAGTATTACAATGATAACCTTCCTATATATTATAATAGTGTATTGTGTTCTCATCTCTTAGGACAGTTCACGACCGGAGCGCAGCTAGGTATTACTTGTGTTATATTATAATAGTCTATTGTGTTCTCATCTCTTAGGACAGTTCACGACCGGAGCGCAGCTAGGTATTACTTGTGTTATATTATAATAGTCTATTGTGTTCTCATCTCTTAGGACAGTTCACGACCGGAGCGCAGCTAGGTATTACTTGTGTTATATTATAATAGTCTATTGTGTTCTCATCTCTAAGGACAGTTCACGGCCGGAGCGCAGCTAGGTATTACTTGTGTTATATTATAATAGTGTATTGTGTTCTCATCTCTTAGGACAGTTCACGACCGGAGCGCAGCTAGGTATTACTTGTGTTATATTATAATAGTCTATTGTGTTCTCATCTCTTAGGACAGTTCACGGCCGGAGCGCAGCTAGGTATTACTTGTGTTATATTATAATAGTGTATTGTGTTCTCATCTCTTAGGACAGTTCACGACCGGAGCGCAGCTAGGTATTACTTGTGTTATATTATAATAGTGTATTGTGTTCTCATCTCTTAGGACAGTTCACGACCGGAGCGCAGCTAGGTATTACTTGTGTTATATTATAATAGTCTATTGTGTTCTCATCTCTTAGGACAGTTCACGGCCGGAGCGCAGCTAGGTATTACTTGTGTTATATTATAATAGTCTTGTCTTATCAAACACAACTCGTGTTCTCATCTCTTAGGACAATTCACGACCGGAGCGCAGCTAGGTATTACTTGTGTTATATTATAATAGTCTTGTCTTATCAAACACAACTCGTGTTCTCATCTCTTAGGACAATTCACGACCGGAGCGCAGCTAGGTATTACTTGTGTTATATTATAATAGTCTTGTCTTATCAAACACAACTCGTGTTCTCATCTCTTAGGACAATTCACGACCGGAGCGCAGCTAGGTATTACTTGTGTTATATTATAATAGTCTTGTCTTATCAAACACAACTCGTGTTCTCATCTCTTAGGACAGTTCACGACCGGAGCGCAGCTAGGTATTACTTGTGTTATATTATAATAGTCTTGTCTTATCAAACACAACTCGTGTTCTCATCTCTTAGGACAATTCACGACCGGAGCGCAGCTAGGTATTACTTGTGTTATATTATAATAGTCTTGTCTTATCAAACACAACTCGTGTTCTCATCTCTTAGGACAGTTCACGACCGGAGCGCAGCTAGGTATTACTTGTGTTATATTATAATAGTCTATTGTGTTCTCATCTCTTAGGACAGTTCACGACCGGAGCGCAGCTAGGTATTACTTGTGTTATATTATAATAGTCTATTGTGTTCTCATCTCTTAGGACAGTTCACGACCGGAGCGCAGCTAGGTATTACTTGTGTTATATTATAATAGTCTATTGTGTTCTCATCTCTTAGGACAGTTCACGACCGGAGCGCAGCTAGGTATTACTTGTGTTATATTATAATAGTCTATTGTGTTCTCATCTCTAAGGACAGTTCACGGCCGGAGCGCAGCTAGGTATTACTTGTGTTATATTATAATAGTGTATTGTGTTCTCATCTCTTAGGACAGTTCACGACCGGAGCGCAGCTAGGTATTACTTGTGTTATATTATAATAGTCTATTGTGTTCTCATCTCTTAGGACAGTTCACGGCCGGAGCGCAGCTAGGTATTACTTGTGTTATATTATAATAGTGTATTGTGTTCTCATCTCTTAGGACAGTTCACGACCGGAGCGCAGCTAGGTATTACTTGTGTTATATTATAATAGTGTATTGTGTTCTCATCTCTTAGGACAGTTCACGACCGGAGCGCAGCTAGGTATTACTTGTGTTATATTATAATAGTCTATTGTGTTCTCATCTCTTAGGACAGTTCACGGCCGGAGCGCAGCTAGGTATTACTTGTGTTATATTATAATAGTCTTGTCTTATCAAACACAACTCGTGTTCTCATCTCTTAGGACAATTCACGACCGGAGCGCAGCTAGGTATTACTTGTGTTATATTATAATAGTCTTGTCTTATCAAACACAACTCGTGTTCTCATCTCTTAGGACAATTCACGACCGGAGCGCAGCTAGGTATTACTTGTGTTATATTATAATAGTCTTGTCTTATCAAACACAACTCGTGTTCTCATCTCTTAGGACAATTCACGACCGGAGCGCAGCTAGGTATTACTTGTGTTATATTATAATAGTCTTGTCTTATCAAACACAACTCGTGTTCTCATCTCTTAGGACAGTTCACGACCGGAGCGCAGCTAGGTATTACTTGTGTTATATTATAATAGTCTTGTCTTATCAAACACAACTCGTGTTCTCATCTCTTAGGACAATTCACGACCGGAGCGCAGCTAGGTATTACTTGTGTTATATTATAATAGTCTTGTCTTATCAAACACAACTCGTGTTCTCATCTCTTAGGACAGTTCACGACCGGAGCGCAGCTAGGTATTACTTGTGTTATATTATAATAGTCTATTGTGTTCTCATCTCTTAGGACAGTTCACGACCGGAGCGCAGCTAGGTATTACTTGTGTTATATTATAATAGTCTATTGTGTTCTCATCTCTTAGGACAGTTCACGGCCGGAGCGCAGCTAGGTATTACTTGTGTTATATTATAATAGTGTATTGTGTTCTCATCTCTTAGGACAGTTCACGACCGGAGCGCAGCTAGGTATTACTTATGTTATATTATAATAGTCTATTGTGTTCTCATCTCTTAGGACAGTTCACGACCGGAGCGCAGCTAGGTATTACTTGTGTTATATTATAATAGTCTTGTCTTATCAAACACAACTCGTGTTCTCATCTCTTAGGACAATTCACGACCGGAGCGCAGCTAGGTATTACTTGTGTTATATTATAATAGTCTTGTCTTATCAAACACAACTCGTGTTCTCATCTCTTAGGACAGTTCACGACCGGAGCGCAGCTAGGTATTACTTGTGTTATATTATAATAGTGTATTGTGTTCTCATCTCTTAGGACAGTTCACGACCGGAGCGCAGCTAGGTATTACTTGTGTTATATTATAATAGTCTTGTCTTATCAAACACAACTCGTGTTCTCATCTCTTAGGACAGTTCACGACCGGAGCGCAGCTAGGTATTACTTGTGTTATATTATAATAGTCTATTGTGTTCTCATCTCTTAGGACAGTTCACGACCGGAGCGCAGCTAGGTATTACTTGTGTTATATTATAATAGTCTATTGTGTTCTCATCTCTTAGGACAGTTCACGACCGGAGCGCAGCTAGGTATTACTTGTGTTATATTATAATAGTCTATTGTGTTCTCATCTCTTAGGACAGTTCACGGCCGGAGCGCAGCTAGGTATTACTTGTGTTATATTATAATAGTGTATTGTGTTCTCATCTCTTAGGACAGTTCACGACCGGAGCGCAGCTAGGTATTACTTATGTTATATTATAATAGTCTATTGTGTTCTCATCTCTTAGGACAGTTCACGACCGGAGCGCAGCTAGGTATTACTTGTGTTATATTATAATAGTCTATTGTGTTCTCATCTCTTAGGACAGTTCACGACCGGAGCGCAGCTAGGTATTACTTGTGTTATATTATAATAGTCTATTGTGTTCTCATCTCTTAGGACAGTTCACGGCCGGAGCGCAGCTAGGTATTACTTGTGTTATATTATAATAGTCTTGTCTTATCAAACACAACTCGTGTTCTCATCTCTTAGGACAGTTCACGACCGGAGCGCAGCTAGGTATTACTTGTGTTATATTATAATAGTCTATTGTGTTCTCATCTCTTAGGACAGTTCACGACCGGAGCGCAGCTAGGTATTACTTGTGTTATATTATAATAGTCTATTGTGTTCTCATCTCTTAGGACAGTTCACGACCGGAGCGCAGCTAGGTATTACTTGTGTTATATTATAATAGTCTATTGTGTTCTCATCTCTTAGGACAGTTCACGGCCGGAGCGCAGCTAGGTATTACTTGTGTTATATTATAATAGTGTATTGTGTTCTCATCTCTTAGGACAGTTCACGACCGGAGCGCAGCTAGGTATTACTTATGTTATATTATAATAGTCTATTGTGTTCTCATCTCTTAGGACAGTTCACGACCGGAGCGCAGCTAGGTATTACTTGTGTTATATTATAATAGTGTATTGTGTTCTCATCTCTTAGGACAGTTCACGACCGGAGCGCAGCTAGGTATTACTTGTGTTATATTATAATAGTGTATTGTGTTCTCATCTCTTAGGACAGTTCACGACCGGAGCGCAGCTAGGTATTACTTGTGTTATATTATAATAGTCTATTGTGTTCTCATCTCTTAGGACAGTTCACGACCGGAGCGCAGCTAGGTATTACTTGTGTTATATTATAATAGTGTATTGTGTTCTCATCTCTTAGGACAGTTCACGGCCGGAGCGCAGCTAGGTATTACTTGTGTTATATTATAATAGTCTATTGTCTTATCAAACACAACTCGTGTTCTCATCTCTTAGGACAATTATCGACAAGATGAAAACACTCGTGCTATTTATTACTTAAGACAAGACAATTCAGCGAAACAGACTATTGATAATTTACAATATATAGGAAGGGAGATTTTATCATTGTAATACTTACATTAGTTCTCAAATGGTACATGACGACCATCTTTATTTACACAATGCTTATTTTTTCTTTCTTCACTGCCTCCTGAATTATGATCTGGTCGGCCGTGCCTACACCCAATGTACGAATATCGAATTATTTTATTTAAAAGTTTTTAATAACTAATTCATGAAATGGAAACAAACGTTACTTTATTTGAGGTCATTGCACTCATCTCATACAGAAGAAATACAAATAATGCTGATTTTCACTCCTTTTTACTTTCTCTATAGTACTATCTACATAGTGTATAGAGAAAGTATTCCATTCCACCCAAAAATTCGACACCAAGATTTCACCGGAAATACTTGTTTTGGGTTCCCCTGAATAAAACAAAAAGCATTTTGAGAAAAATGTCCGTGTGTGTGTGTGTGTGTGTGTGTGTGTGTGTGTGTGTGACTTTGGACAGCATTGCTCCAAAACGACAAGACCGTTAAATACCAAACTTGGTATTTAAGTTTGGCATCTTCCAAAGATGTGACACGAAGATTTTCAAGAGAATCCCCCCACTCCCAACAACCCTTTACATGGAACTTTTTTCTAACATTTTTATTTTCTTAAAAATGGCTCTAACGATTTTGATTAAAATATTGCATATCAAAGATATTTACCTAACAAAATGTATATCTTGAATTTTCTGGGAATATCCTCTGAAGACTATTTTATTCTGGAGGAATTTTACAGAATTTTGGATAACTGCTTAACCGTAAGAGATGGACAAAAACTTATCACACAAAAAATGTAGCACTTTAAAACACACAATTTATGTCATATATATTTTCTTCATGGAGTTGATCGTTTTTTTTTTCTATTTTTTGTTTTTTTGTTTTTTTGATATTCCTTGTTTTTGGTTTCAGCTTGGAAAAACTTTTCTCATACAGGAATTTGTCAACTCGTGTCCATACAAACAAAGGAACTTCAGTCACATAACAACCAGCTTTTTCTTTGACTTTAACCTATGTGTCTTCTTTATTTCGCTTCTATTTACAAGGAAGCAAGTAATAAGACCATTTCTGCTAATTTTTTCTCGATTTGCATGAAGTAAATAGAAGCTTAAGCTTTTTAACAATAATTCATTGAAGAGATGTAGAGAAAGTCATGTGAATGGAACACATCAGATTTTTTTATCTAAGTACATTATGAACTGATAAAACTTTAAATAAACATTGTAACTGATTTAATTGAAAGTGCAATTTTGGAACTGACAGTTATTAAAAGTGAAGGTTGGCTGTCACCTTGTTACCAATAAACAAACGAACGTCAGGTGCAACAAGATTTCAAAGAAATGAATATCAGTTTAAAACCCATTTACATCTTAATTATTTATATAGTTTAAATAAAACATTACATTTTCATTGTAAAAACAAAAAAATATCTGCGATAAGATGTTTGGACAATCTCGGCCATTGCATTGGCGCTTTAATAGTTGAGCTAAATTGTCTTTCATTCAGAATGAAAGAATTCACTGGAACATTTCATCCATCATGAAAATATCTTAAATGAAATAAAATGGTTACAACCATTATTGTTAAAATATTTATCCCCAAAAATTCTACATAAAGGAAAATTTAAAGTGGAGAGATTTTCTTTAAAAACTTCCTGACGCATTCTTGAAACAAGCAGGACTTTACCAAACTTGATATTTAAACTGATTTTCATTTTTATTTATGCTCTTCATACATACGCGCGTGTTTTTCTAAAAAATATACTTTTACTTTCTCTACTTATCACATTGAGAACGTAAATGAAGCCCATCCAAAAATTCGATGACTAGATTTAACTGAAAATACACGTTTTAGGGTCCCCTGACTAAAAAAGGAGACACACATGTCCGTGTGTCTGCGAACACAATAAAGAAAAGTCGGCAAAAAAAAAAAAAAACAAAAAAAACAAAAAAAAACTGATATTTAAACTTCAGCCTTCACTAAGGATGCGACACAAAGTTTTTAGAGAAAATCCTGCACCCCAAACTATACTTTACATGGGAAACATTCGAAAATTTTGATTTTCTCATAAATAACCCTACCAATTTTCATTAAAATACCATATATGTTTTATGAAAAACGTAATGTATATTTTCTTTTTTCTTTTTCTTTTATGAAGAGGTCTTCAGTCTGGATGATTTTTGCATAATTGGCAAACAGTAAGAAATACACAAAAACTTGCTGCACAAAAAATGTAGATTACGTTAAAACATACAATTTATGCCATTTACATTTTTCTGTAGACTTTTCAACACTTTCTTTGTTATTGGTTTCAATTTAATCAAAAGTTGTCTGGCATGCAAAGAGAAGCAAATTCCAAGCTTCATGTACCCAAGGTCGCGGGTTCAATTCCCGCAGAGGACGATGGATGATATCAGGCGTAAAAATCCTTAGTATGGCTTCCTTCGTAAGGGAAATAGATTTACGACACGTAAGAGAACCTCAAGCCTGTTAGAGAGGCCTCTGAGAAAAATTAAGCTGTCTTTCACGGGACACTGAGAAGCAACACAGTTAAACAGCATCCATAAATAAAACTCCGTTTCCATTTCCTTCTTGCCTGCTACTTATAAGGAAGTGAGTACAAAAACTTGGTAATGTTTATCTCGATAACTAGAATCTAGGTAAAAGATTAACGTTTTGCAAGAACAGGTAGAGAAAGCCATATGAGTGGAATACTTCAAGAGTAAGGGGGGCATAAGACATCTTTCCGGTGAAATCTCAAAACAAATATTTGGGTGGTTTACACTTCCACTACTTATGCGTGGTAGAGAAAGTGATCAAGCTCATTCCTCTCATTATCCCATTAGGGATAAAGCCGTATCGGAAACGTTTCAGTTAATATTTAAAACCATTAACCGCTGGAAACCTCGTTTACATCCCTAGAGAAAACCTCGTTCACTGCAAGTTATTATATTATCACTATTATTTATTCTTTCCTTAATGTTATTGCCGATAATCAATCCATCATAACCATTTATGGAAAATCGTAAATTGCCTGAGGGATGATCTGTCCCGTTCCAGGAAACCACTCATTAGCAACTACCTTAACGTGGGCGGTAGAATATCGTCGACATGAGCTAGATAATAAACTCAGGGCAAAACAAAAAACCATTACAGGCCTATCGCTTTTAGAACAATACACAAAGCCTTTAAAAAAAGGCAACCGCATCAGGAAGCCATTAGGGTGCAATTAGGGATAAAACAAAAAAGAATCAGCCCTAGCTGCATTACGAAATAAACAACGGGAAAAATGATACGTAGAGGTAACAGAAAAGATAATCACATATAAACGCTGTAATAGTGTCTTACCAGAATATAATATTTTAACTAATTTACATGTTCTTATGGATACTCCTTTGACATTAGACTACATTTATTATATCATTAACATCTTTCTATTTCCTTCTTTTTACCTATGTATATAGTGTATAATCGTCCGCCGTGGTGTAATGGTTACCATGCTAACTTCATATACCCAAGGTCGCGGGCTCAAACTCGGTGGAGCACGATGGACTTTTTTCGGGTGTAAAAATCCTTAGCATGGCTTCCTTCGGAAGGGAAGTAAAGCCGCTAGTCCCGTGTAGTAGATTTACGGTACGTAAAAGAACCTCAAGCCTGATAGAGAGGCCTCTGAACTCTTTCACGCTGAGAACCACAGCAGTTAAAGAGCGACCATGAATAACACGACATTTGCATTTCCATAGTGTGTAGGGAAAGTATGGTATTGCACCGAAAAATACGATACGGAGACTTCAGGTTTTGGGACACCCTGAATCCAAAAAGAAGCATTTCTAGACAAGTGTCCGTTAAACACCATACTTGATATTGAAGTTGATCATACGTAATAGCACAGTGTCTTCATCTTGTCGATAATTGTCCTGAGAGATGAAAACACGACTTGTATTTGATAAGACAATAATTTAGAGTATTTAGGAAGATTAACATTGTAATCTTACACTAGTTCTCAAATGGTACATCTTTATTTACACAATGGTTTCTTTCTTTCTTCACTGCCTCCTGAATTATGATTTGACCGACCGTGTCTACACCCAATGTACGAATATCGAGACCCAACAATAGAAATAGGGAACAATCATTTTATTTCAGCTTTTAATAATACATGAAACAAACATTTTATTTGAGGTTATTGCACTCATCTCATACATAAACTGAGTTAATTGAAAGTACAACATTATTAAAAGTGAAGGTTGCCTGTCACCAAGACAGGAGATTAAACAAACGACGTCAGGTGCAACAAGATTTCAAAGAAATGAACATCAGCTATGATAAGATGTTTCGACAATATCACTCGTCAGATTGGTTGAAATTGTCTAATTTTGGCCATTCCATTGGCGCTTTAATAGTTGAGCTGAATTGTCAAGAAAATTCCGGCACCTCCAACTACTCTTTACGTGGAACAAATTTAGAACATTTTGATTTACTCAAAAATTGCTCTAACAATTTTGATTAATTATGAATTATATTTTAGATATATACATGACAAATAAAATGTAGATCTTGAATTTTCTTAGATAAGTCTCTGAAGAGTCTTTATTCCGGATGAATTTTGCTTAATCGTTAAATACAGACAAAAACTTGCTGCACAACAAATGTATATCTCATTAAAATACACAATTGATAGTGTTTAACGCCCGCTTTTACTACTTATGGTACCGCACTGGTAGATGGAATGAAGATGGAGCACCGGTGGAATGTGACGGCGGGGGAAAACCTGTTCCGCTCCGCTTGGTCCAACACAATTCCTGCATGCGGGCGCTTGCGGTCGAACCTGGGCTGCCTGTGTGAGAGTCGAGTAGTCTAACCACTTGTCATACATTTTTTTTGTAGAGTTAACCGTTTTCGAGATATTTTTTATTATTAGTATCAGTTTTAAAACACATACGTTCCTCATTCAGGAACTTTACTTCTGGCCACGCAAAGAATCGCATTTCTATCACATAGCAACCACATTTTAAAACATTTTACTGTCGGTTTAGCCGAGTGTGTTCTCTTATTTCCCTTCTACTAATAAGGAATTAAGTAACAAAACCGTTTCTGCTAATGTTTATTTCGATTAGCATGAAGTAGATACAATATTAAACTTTTTGACAATAATTTCTTACAGAGATGTAGAGAAAGTCATGTGAATGGAGCACATCAGATTTTTTAAATGGAAACCCACATTTTTTTAAATTTTTTCCCCCTTAATCCTCATCAAAAAGTAAACAATTTTTGTTTAAGCCGTTTTCTTGTACAGTAATCTTGTAGACAATTTGATGAAAGACAGATATATTGTACAGTATTATACCTCAGTGTAATAAATGTTCAAAATGATGCCCTCCTACATCAATGTGAATAAACGATTGCTGTAAAAGCATGTCGCTTCCAATACTGGCACAAGCATTTCGCCTTCTCCAGACATCATGAAATAATACTGTACTCTTTATGTATCTGCCTTTCATCAATATTTGTCTACACTAGTAGTAAAACACTGTACAAGAAAATGGTTTAGCAAAAGTTGTTCATTTGTTGAAGAGGAATAAGGAAACAAAATAAGAATCTGATGTGTACCCTTCACATGATTTTCTCTACATCTCTGCAACAAATTATTGTTAAAAAGCTTATGCTTCTATTTACTTCATGCTAATCGAAAAAAAATTAGCAGAAATATTCTTATTACTTGCTTCCTTGTAAGCGAAATAAAGGAGTACCATAGGTTAAAGTGATAGTCAAAAGCTGGTTGCTATGAGACTAAATTTCCTTTGTTTGTGTGGACACGAGTTGACAAATTCCTGTATGAGAAAAGTGTAAGTTCCAAGTAAAGGGTAGTTGGGAGGTGTATTTTCTTGAAAATATTAGTGTCGCCTCTTTGGAAGATTGATATTTAAAGGTGTTTTAGTTCATACTGTGCAAACACACTCGGACCTTTTTCTAAATTGATTTTTTCTGACTCAAGCGACCTCAAAACATATTTACGGTGAAATCGCGACATCGAATGTTTGGGTGGATTATAACACCTTCTCTATCCACTATGTACATTGTCCATACGGGCTAGAGAAAATAAAAAAATTCTCACATTTAGACCAGAGATTTTTTTAAAATGCCCTTTTGTTTTCAGAGTCATCAAAACGTGTTTTTCCGGTGAAATCTGGAAGGGGGGAATACAATGCTTCCTCTACTTGCTGTATGTAGTACAGAGAGATAAAAACTTTCACATGGTGTCATAAAACGTCGCCGTATAGAGAAAACCGGTTAAATATGAGACCCGAACTCTGCCCCTGCATAAAGTTTCGACTTCGCACAGCTGAAAGACTTTTTGAACGTGATGAGGAAAATGGGCATAGGATTAGTGCATTGTTAATGTAAGGTAGTGGTTCTTTGTTCGGTAACACCATTATCCTTCTGCAGCGGTCGAATTTTCCCATCGGAGAAAAGGATGGATGCGCCATTATGTGCTTTACCTCTTGCAATTGCAAAGTGACAGGTGCAAAGGGAATAATTCAGTAACAGTTCTCGAGAATACGTGTACCCCAAAATTAATGTGCGCCGGAGTCAGGAAATATAAAAGCGGGAAGCTCTAAAGGGAGAGTTTCAAGGTTTCGCGTTTAAACTATTCGATATAATTAAATAAAGATGGCTACGGAGAACAATTTCTTTCCTCAGTTACTTGTTAAAATAAACACTGAATAATTAAAAGACGTGACCCAGTTAGAAGATTTTGCGACACGCAACGACACTAAAAGTTTAACAGACACTGTATATGTCACATAGCGCATTTTTCACGACATTGAGTAACGTTTACTACGAGCTATTTTTACGCTTACTGTTACAAAACTTCACTTTACACACTGACAACATTGCAGTGCGTAAAACTCAATTTTACACACTGGAGTGCAGATGTAAGAGCGTGAAGTTATGGTTTTTGATTCGAGCGAGAATGAAAAAGAAACTTTACACTCACGCACACTACGTTTTTTCTACGAATTTTTTAATATTAAAAGAAAAGCAACGAAAGATGAAATAAATTTGAGGTTAAGTTTGGGCCATTCACCAAGGATTATAGTTGGTTATTTATTTCACATTGTTGGGCGCGATGACGGTACGGTTATAGCAAACCAATAAATATTATTGCTCTGTGAGAATTATGATATGCTTAGAGCTGCGAAACAATATTTGTCACTTATTGACGTTGAACATATCATTATATCGTGCACGACTAATTTTCATTGTTTGTCTGTTGATCAGTGATGTATGCACACTAATATCGTAAAGTTGGAACAAATTACTTAACGCTTGTTACACTTTTTATGCGCGTGGATTCCGTAAAAATCAACTTTTGCGATCTGAAATGAGCTTGTAAACTACTCGATTACACTCGGCCGTAGAAAAAAAATCTGATGTGTTCCATTCACATGACTTTCTCTATATCTCTGTAAATTATTATTGTTAATAAGCTTATCTTTTATTTATTTCATGCTAATCGAGAAAAATTAGCAGAAATAGTCTTATTTCTTGCTGCATTGTAAGCAGAAGCGAAATAAGGGAGTACCATAGGTTAAAGTGAAAGCCAAAAACTGGTTGCTATGTGACTGATGTTCCTTTGTTTGTATGGACAGGAGTTGACAAATTCCTGTATCAGAAAAGTATAAGTTTTTTAAACCTGAAACAAAGAAAAAGGAATATCTCAAAAACGATCAATTCCACGAAAAAAAGTATATGACATAAATTGTGTGTTTTAACGTGCTCTACATTTTCTGTGGGTTAAGTTTTTGTCCATCTCTTACGGTTTAGTAGTTATGAAAAATTAACCCAGAACAAAGTATCTTCAGAGGCTATTCCCAGAAACTTCAAAATATACATTTTATTTGCCAGGTAAATAACTTTAATATACGATATTTTAATAAAAATCGTTAGAGCCATTTTTTAGAAAATCAAAATTTTCGAAAAAAGTTCCATGTAAAGGGTAGTTTGGGGTAGGGGGATTTTTCTAAAAATCTTCGTGTCGCATCCCTGGAAGATACTAAACTTAAATACTAAGTTTGGTATTTTACCGACTTTTCGTTTTTGAATTATCGTGTTCACACACACACACACACACACACACACACACACACACACACACACACACACACACGGACCTTTTCCTGAAAATACTTTTTTTTGATACAGGGGACCCTAAAACATATATTTCCGGTGAAATCTCGGTATCGAATTTTTTGGCGGAGTGCAATACATTCTCTATACACTGTGAGTATAGAGAAAGCAAACATTTTTTGATATACGAGGGCCTTTTTTTTTTCAACCTCCGATAGGTTATAAATAAAAGACACGTTTAAAGAAAACAATTATTTTATTACTGAAAAGTTTTGTACACTTATGATTACTTTTCAACATAATCACCGAAAAGATTGAGACATTTATCGTACCTGTGCACAAGCTTTGTAATACCCGCTTCAAAAAATGTTGCTGCCAATGTTTTCAAATGAGCATTGACGTTGTTTTGAAGATTTTGGTTGGTTTGAAAGTGCTGCCCTCCTAGCCATGTCTTCAGTTCAGGGAAAAGATGAAAGTCGCTGGGTGCCAGGTCAGGACTGTACGGCGGATGATTGAAAATGTCCCATTGAAATTGTTCAAGGAGCCGATGGGTTGTGCCAGCAGTGTGTGGACGAGCGTTGCCATGGATCAACACAATTCCTCAAGTTAGCATTCCTCTTCGTTTGTTTTGAATGGCTCTCCGCAAACGTCGTAAAGTACGAAGATCTTCAAAACAACGTCAATGCTCATTTAAAATCATTGACGGCAACATTTTTTGAAGCGGGTATTGCAAAGCTTGTGCACAGGTACGATAAATGTCTCAATCTTTTCGGTGATTATGTTGAAAAGTAACCACAAGTGTACAAAACTTTTAGTAATAAAATAATTGTTTTTTATGAACTTGTATTTTATTTATAGCCTATCGGAGATTGGAAAGAAAAGGAAGGGGGAAAAAAAAGAAAAAAAAAAGAAAAGAGAGAGAGAGAGAGAGAGAGAGAGAGAGAGAGAGAGAGAGGGAGGGAAAAAAAAAGGCCCTCGTATTATAGATAGCAGGTTGGTATGGCTTAATTCTGCCTATGTTTATTATTATGTAGATAACAGATTAATATTTTGAATAAACGGTTTGTTTGCCGAACAGTTACGACATCATGTGATGGAACACATTATATTTTTTAGATTTGTCACACACATAGCTAAATAACAGATAAGCTGAAATAGATGACTTTGACACAAAGATATGTCTGCCATAAATGGTTTTAAAACTGGATCCTAGTGCAAATAGTTCCAACCAGCTCAGTATTTGGACAGATTTCGTGTCAATAACAATCAAAAGAAGCACTTTTCTGAATCATACAGCAAATAACACTCACATAATCCTCGTTCACTTAAATAAGACTGAATGTTAAGTACTCAGTACAAGATACCAGACAATTAGTTTGGAATGTTTGGCGCCAATACCTGGCGCCAGGAGCCTGTTTGTATACCTGAGTCACCAGTCAGTACTGCCTTGGCTCGTCTAAGAATATGCTACACTCACATGAGTTTCTCTAGCTTCTATAAAAATTCTTACAAAAGATTATTCTTCTTTCTACACAATTCTAATCGAGATAAACATTAGCAGAATGTTCTTATTACTTAGTTCCTTACAAGTAGAAGGGATTTAAAGAAATGCGCCATGCTTAAGCGACAGTCAGATGTTTTAAAAGCTGTCATCATGCTGTATTCAAAGCAAATCGCTTCTTTGCTTGGCCAGGAGTAGGACAAAAGAAAAACGGACACTTCCTGCCTGAGAAAAGTAAGTACTTTACAATTGAAACCAATAACAAGGGATATCTCGAAAACGATTACCTTCACAACAAAAATGTAGAGGACATAAATTGAGTGTTTTGACGAGCTCTACATTTTTTGTGTGATAAGCTTCTGTCCATCTCTTACTGTTTAGAACTTCTGCAAAATTCCGTGAAATTCATCCAGAATAAAGTAGTCTTCAGAGGCTATTCCCAGAAAATTCAAGGTATACATTTTATTTGTCAGGTAAATATCTTAAATAAACTATATTTTAATCCAAATCGTTAGAGACATTTAAGAAAATCAAAATTTTCGAACATTTTTTCATGTTAAGGTAGTTTATGGTGGGGGAATTTTCTTGAAAATCTTCGTGTCGCATCCATGGAAGATACTAAACCTAAATACCAAGTTTGGTTTTTAACAGTCACTTCGTTTTGAGCTATGCCATCCACAGATATACACGGACACACATCGAATTTTTGGGTGGAATACAATACTTCTCTACCCCTATGTACATACGTTGGTAGCGAAAGTAAAACTGTATATAACAAATTGTGTGTTTTAACGAGATCCACATTTTTACTTTCTCTACACGCACTATGTATATAGTGTACAGAGAAGGTATTGTAATGCACCCCAAAAATCGATATCGTTATTTCACCGGAAATACATGTTTTGGGCCCCCCTGAATCAAAAAATGGCATTTTTGGAAAAAGGCCCACGTGTGTGTGGGTGTGGACAGCATAGCTCATAAACGATAAGTCCGTTAAATACCAAAATTGGTATTTAAGTTTTGTATCTTCCAAGAATGCAATACGAAGATTTCCAAACTACCCTTTATATGGAGTTTTTTTTCGAAAATTTTGATTTTCACAAAAATGGCTCTAAAGATTTTGATTAAAATATCGTATGTTAAAGATATTTACCTGACAAATAAAATGTATATTTTAAATTTTCTGGGAATAGCCTCAGAATACCTCTTTATTCTGGATGAATTTTGTCGAATTTTGTTTAACTGCTAAACCATAAGAGATAGACAAAAACTTATAGCACAAAAAATTTAGATCATGATAAAACAGAAATTGTGTCATATACATTTTTTTTCGTGGAGTTGATCGTTTTTGAGATATTCCTTGATTTTGGTTTCAGGTTTAAAAAACTTGTACTGTTCTCAAACAGCAATTTGTCAACTCCTGTTCATACAAACAAAGGAACTTCAGTCACATAGCAACCAGCTTTCGACTATCACTTTAACCTATGCTACTCCCTTATTTCGCTTCTACTTACAAGGAAGCAAGTAATAAGACTATTTCTGCCAATTTGTTTTTAGATTAGCATGAAATAAATAGAAGCATAAGGTTTTTAACATTAATTTGTTGTAGAAATGTAGAGAAAGTCATGTGAATGGAACACATAAGATTTTTTTCTATTTGTTAGCTTCGTGAAACATGTAAATGTTAAGGAAAAGATCAGGCATTTGTCTATAATGCGCTTACGTAATCTCACAATAATAATTATTGAAGCGCATGTTGCAGAAGACTGGTAGAATGCACCTGCATGCTGCAGACCGGAAAACACGTCAGCGACAGAAGAATGCAGCCTGGCGTCTCTGGGAACAGGATTAATCAGAAGATACTCTCGGCCGTCTCTATATGACCATGAGCTGGTCTGATCTGCAAGTCTAGCCAATAACATCCATCATTAACCTTCAAGCTCAAGTTATCTGAGACATTCCTTTTTCATGTCCACTTATACCTTCTGTAGAACCGTAAATATAGCACAAATAAAATATGATTTGTGACATTCAACTGACTTTAGCTACCCATTCCTCAACATAATGTTCTTTAAAAAGCGCATTCTTCTAAGTAATTCACGAGAGTGCGTAAAACAGAATTTTAGACACTGTTACTAGTGCGTATAGTGGCATTTTGTAATATGTAAGCGTCAACATTTTATACACTATCGTGAAAAAATACAGTATTGTGACTACGCCCTGCGGCCGTAATCGCCGCACGTGTGTAAGCAAACCGTTTGTAGCTATTCATTGTTACACCTGCGTTAGTGGATACGTGTGCCGCACCAAGTCCTTTGACGTCGAAGGTGCGCATTGTTACACCTCAGTGGTTTGCAGTTACGACTGGCTCTGGCACGTCATCGATAGATATAAAAAGGGGAAAGAGCCCTGCAAAGAGTTCAGTTTGTTGACGGATGTTTATTTCTGTGGACTTGGTGTGCTTCTCTCTTATACATTTACCTCAGCTACTGCTGAACTTCCGCTTACAGATACTGGCTGGATCAACACCAAATTGGTTGCACAATGACTGCCATCTAGCGCACAAGTCTGTTATATCATATCCTAGCAACGAACCAAAATGACAAAAACATTTCAGTTTCTCTGTCTATTGCCGCCAATGCCATCTTACGAAGCATCTTTTAACTCAAGTTTATAATCGAAAAGATCATTTATAGTGTAACATTCTCTCGCACATTATCCCAAAAATAGCGAGCATTCGTCGTAACTCTGATGTCGCTTACCTTTTGCTCCTATTTATACTTTCTCTACACATATTATGTCCATAAGTATACAGAACGTATTGTATTGTACCCCAAAATTCGATACTGAGATTTCAACTGAAATACATGTTTTGAGCACGCCCGAATAAAAAGCTGTATTTTTAGAAAAAGTTCTGTGTCTGTTGGCAGCAAAGCTCAAAAACGAAAAGTCCGTTAAATATAGGTTCAGAATCTCACAAGGATGCGACATGAAGTTTACAACAAAAATCCCTCCACCCTCAACTACACTTTACATGGGGAAAATTTCGAAAATTTTTATTTTCTCAAAAATGGCTCATACGATTTTGGTTATAATCTCTCATACTTAGGACATTTACATAACAATTAAAATGTAAATTTTGAATATTCTGCAAATCGCCTTTGAAGACTTCTTTATTTCGATGATTTTTTTTTAAATTTTTTTTGCAACTGGTAAACCGTATGAGATAAGACAAAAACTTCCAACACAAAAAATGTAGATCTCGTTAAAACACACAATTTACGTCATATACATTTGTTCCTGGAATTGACCGTTTTCGAGGTATTGGTTCTAGTTTTAACATGCTTAAAACTTTTTTCATACAGGAACTTGTCAACTCTTGGTCACGCAAAGAAACGGATTTGAATCCCATAGCAACCACATTTTAAAACATTCTACTGTCGGTTTAGCCTAGCGCATTCCCTACTACTTACAAGGAAGCAAGTAATAAGACTATTTCTGTTAATGCTTATCTTGACTGCATGACATACATATAAGAATAAGCTTTATAACAATAATTTGTTACAGAGGTGTAGAGAAAGTCATATGATTTTTGTATCATGAGCTGTCTAACATGGCTTACAACTTAATCTTACCCTCCATAGAGGGTTTCTTTCAGTGTTTCAATTTATTTTCCTTTCAAATACCATTTCTCTTCATTCTCTGATATACGGGGGTGGATCGAAAAGTAACGCACTATAATTATTTTACAAAAAAATTAATAGTTAAAAAAGAATCACAAATGCACGCAACTTCACAAAATTTTAATGTAGACTGCAGCGTTCACAATGATCAGCAAAGTCCACCAATAAAACACCAGAACACTGTCACTTTGCTAGCAGATTGAGTCTTTACCAGCATGTTTGCACCCCATACTTGCCTGCCGGGCGTGTCTGTCTGTCTACGACTCAGTGACCATTTCTTTCAGAAAGTCATGTGTTAAGTGATCCAAGCTTGTTATCATTATCTGGACCTTGTGGTTGTCTGTCAGGTTCTTAGGCACCCAGCTTTACGAAATTTCAACATGTCATGACAATGTTGCACACTACAACAAAGGAAATGTTGAACTGTTGCGATAAGGTTCAAAATTGCCAACTCAATGGCCATGACAATCAGCGGGGTTGCAGCTGTTACCGGCCTCCCGGAGAAGGCACACCACCTGGAGACATTGCTACCACCCATACAACCATCTCCATATACGCCACGCATGTCTCTGTGAATTTCACTCGGCTTCTGCCCTTCGGCCCACACCTTTCCGCTCTTCACACGTGGACGACAACAGCATGCGCGCTATATTTGTTGCGTAGTTCACGCTTCTCTCGCTAGAGCTGCACGTGAAACAAAAAATACCCTGTGCAGTGAAAACTTCAAGCTATATCCGAGTGAAATTGCTGCAATACCAAGGCGGAAAAAAATGATTACGCGTTCCTTTTCGTTGCGCCCTGTATGTCTACAGCTAAAGCCCACACACACTTGGCAAGCAGTGTGCCAGTTGTATTTAAATTGTAGCCCCTTTGTTTGCGAATAGATGATACAAATATCCTCTCACGTATTGAGTCCCACTCATGTCTTCAGTTCGCCATGTATGGGGAGATACCCACTGAAAAAAGTGGTCAACACCAGCCTGTTCAATACACCGTAGTTTACATTCACACCATTTTTACACCCCTTGCAGCGCTCAAATATAACTGTACAAGAAGGATATTTACTCTTCGCACGAATATCAACAAACCTATAATTACCATTTGTTTCAACTCTTCTTGTTAATATTGTCGGAAACAGCAACCTCTATTCCAAGATACACAAACATCTGAAGTGTTCCATTCACATGACTTTCTCTACACCTCTGCAACAAATTATTGTTGAAAAGCTTATGCTTCTATTCACTTCATGATAATCGAGAAAAAGTAGCAGAAATAGTCTTACTACTTGCTTTCTTGTAAGTAGAAGCGAAATAAGGGAGTGTTACAAGTTAAAGTGATAGTCAAAAGCTGGTTGCTATGTGACTGAAGTTCCTTTGTTTGTATGGACAGGGGTTGACAAATTCCTGTATGAGAAAAGTTAAGTATTTTAAAGCTGAAACCAAATATCCGAAAAAAATGATCGACTCCACGAAAAAAATGTATATATCATAAATTGTGTGTTTTAACGTGCTCTATATTTTGTGTGTGTTAAGTTTTTGTCCATCTCTTACAGTTTAGCAGTTATGCAAAATTCCGTAAAATTGATCCAGAATGAAGTAGTCTTCAGAGGCTATTCGCAGAAAATTCAAGATATAGATTTTATTTGCCAGGTAACCATGTTTAATATACGGTATTTTATTGAACTCGTTAGAGCCATTTTTAAGAAAATCAAAATTTTCGAAAAAAATTCCATGTAAAGGTTGAACACACATTAAATAGTTTATTAAGTATTTGTGTATTTTTGTCTGTTTACGTGATTAATAAATGTCTATTTCTCTGCCTAGTTTAACTATTTTTAGTGGCTATATGCCTGCCTATTTTAACAATAAAAATGCCTAAACATCCGGGCTTTAGTCATGAAAATCTTGAACACTTCGAATCCATCCACAAAGCCATAAAAGTGCATCAGCACAATTTACGTTTGAGTTGGCAAGCATGGATACAGACTTGGGTGTGTAGCATTTCTTCTTCTCCTTCCTGTCAAATTGTAAAAACACTAACACTTGAAGGTTCGCATGGCGGGCTTCCTCTTATTTCAACAAAGGGACCGTACAGTATGTGTGAGGACTCGATCCTATATAGGATGCGAGGTGAATAGGTCAAATATTTCTATTAGCGTTTGAGGACAATGTAATGATCCAACATTTGCAGTCTTGTTACTTTCTCTAGGCGTACTATATACACAGTATATAGAGAAGATATTGTATTGCACCCAAAAATTCGATACCGAGATTTCACCGGAAATACATGCTTTGGACCCTGAATCCAAAACGAACATTTTGGAAAAACGTCCACGTGTGTGTGTGTGTGTGTGTGTGTGTGTGTGTGTGTGGAGAGAGCATACCTCAAAAACGAAAGGCCGTTCCAAGGATGTGACACGAAGATTTTCAAGAAAATCCCCCCAACTCAACTACCCTTATATAGAACTTTTTTCAAAAACTTTGATTTTCTCAAAAATGGTTTACGGTTTTGATTAAAATATCGTATATTAAAAATATCTACCTGACAATATCTCTATCTTGAATTTTCTGGTAATAGCCTCTGAGGACTACTTTACTCTGGATGAATTTTACGAAATTTTGCATAACTGCTAAACCGTAAGAGATAGACAACAATTTACCACACAAAAATTGTAGAGTACATTAAAACACACAATTTATCTTATATGCATTTTTTTCGTGGACTTGATCGTTTTTTATATATTTCTTGTTTTTGGTTTCGGTTTTAAAAAGCATATACTTTACTCATACAGGAATTTGTCAACTCGTGTCCATACAAACAAAGGAACTTCAGTCACATAGCAACCAGCTTTTGACTATCACTTTAACCTATGGTACTCCCTTATTTCGCTTCTACTTACAAGGAAGCGAGTAATAAGACTATTTCTACTAATTTTTTTCTCGATTAGCATGAAGTAAATAGAAATCTCAACTTTTTAACACTAATTTGTTGCAGAGATGTAGAGAAATGGAACAGATTTTCGTAACTCAGGGGACCTCAAAACCTATTTTGGGTGGAATGTAATACCTAGTCTAGCTACTACGTGGAAGGGTGTTTGGCGCAGTTAAACTGCAGCAAATGTTGGAGGATTTCATCGTTATTGGCTTTCGATAATTTAGAGCAGCTGCTGAAGTAGCAGCAGAGGAATTCGTTTTGATTCGAAACGGGGTGTTGATGCCTTGTTGGGAGCCACTCTGTTAACGCGAA
This sequence comes from Hymenopus coronatus, assembly GCA_030762935.1. Classification (NCBI taxonomy): domain Eukaryota; kingdom Metazoa; phylum Arthropoda; class Insecta; order Mantodea; family Hymenopodidae; genus Hymenopus; species Hymenopus coronatus. The sequence continues at coordinate 5,266,102 of CM060894.1, forward strand.
TGGCGATTAATTTCCCCGCGACTCCACCACTATTTAAATGATGAAGTGCTCAGTTCGCGTTAACAAACTGCGGCCTGCGTATTTACATAATGTTTATCGCTTTATAGAGAGCTGGGAGAGACGAGAAAAAAAGGGGATCGCGGTTTTTTATTGAGTTGCGATACAATGGCCCTACACCCACTTATTTTGACTTTCATCGCCTCTATTTTCGCTCCGAGTTTTGAGTGCTATGCTTTCCTGTTTGGACACCAGGTGGACATCTGTCCATTCAAGTTGAATTTCAGAAACACTACGCGTCAACTGAACGGTAGCTTTCAGAAGTTATTAAAAATTCAAGTTCTTCAATGCATGTTCTTCACTACATGGTGTAATGCTTACCAAGCTAACTTCACATGCCCAAAGTCGCGGGTTCAAACTCGGCAGAGAACGATGGATTTTTTCGGGTGTAAAAATCCTTAGCATGGCTTCCTTCGGAAGGGAAGTAAAGCCGTTGGTCCCATGTCGTAGATTTAGGCACGTAAAACAACCTCAAACCTGACAGAGAGGCCTCTGAGCAAAATTTAAGCGGTCTTTCACGCCCAATTTAAGATGGGACGCTGAGAACCACAGCAGTTAAAGAGCGTCCATAAATAACACGCCATTTACATTTGTATATTAAGGGACGCTGGTAAGAAATAGTATATAAAGGAGGTATTGTATAGCACACAAAAATTCCGGAATCAGAAATATGATTTGAGGGCCCGTGAGTCTAAAAAAAGCATTTTTAGAAAAAGGTCCGTGTGTTTGTGGGCAGCATAGCTCAAATACGAAAGTTTGTATTTACGTTCAGTATCTTCCCGCCTCCACTAACCTTTACATAGAAAAATTACGAAAAGTTTAATTTTCTTTAATAGAGTGATAGACCAAAACTTGTTGTAGAAAAACACGCAATTTACTTCATGTACGTTTTTTTCGTAAATATCACCATTTTTGAGATATTCATTATTGGTTTCCGTTTTATAATACTTATTTTCTCATTTGTAAACTTTGGCCATGAATGGAAACAGCTTTTAAAAGATTTAGCCTAGTGTATTCACTTCTAATAACAAGGAAGCAAATAGGACAATGTTAATGTTTTTCTCGATTAGCATGAAATAGAGAAGAATAACCTCTTTAACAATAATTTATTGCATATATGCAGATAAAGTCTTGTGAATAGAAAACATAAGATTTTTACTTTCTCTACACGTACAATGGACATAGTGTATAGAGAAGGTATTGCAATACACCCAAAAATTCGATACCGAGATTTTACCGGAAATAACATGTTTTGGGTCCCCCTGAATCCAGAAAAAGCATTTTTGGAAAAAGGTCCGTGTGTGTGTGTGTGTCTGTGGACAGTATATCTCAAAAACGAAAAGACCGTTAAATACCAAACCGATTTTCAAGAAAATCCCACACTCCCATCTACCCTTTACACAGAACTTTTTTCGAAAATTGTAATTTTCTCAAAAGTGGCTCCAACGATTTTGATTAAAATATCGTATATTAAATATACTTACATGACAAATGAAATGTATATCTTGAATTTTCTGGGAATAGCCTCTGAAGACTTCTTTATTCTGGATGAATTTTACTGATTTTTTTTGCATAACTGCTAAACCGTAAGAGATGGGCAAAAACTTACCAAACAAAAAATGTAGACCATGATAAAACACTAAATTTATGTTATATAAATTTTTTTCGTGCAGTTGATCGTTTTTTGAGATATTCTTTGTTATTGATTTCAGCTTTAAAAAACTTATAATTTTCTCATGAACTCCTATCCATACAAACAAAGGAACTTCAGTCACATAGCAACCAGCTTTTGACTATCACTTTAACCTATGGTGCTCCCTTTTTCGCTTCTACAAGTAATAATGCTATTTCTGCTAATTTTTTTTTCTCTATAGAATGAAGTAAATAGAAGCATAAGCTTTTTAACAACAATTTGTTACAGAGATGTAGAGAAAGTCATGTGAATGGAACACACCCAATTTTTTGCTATGTTAGGGCAGAGCGATTATCATGCAGTAGTAAAGCATGCCTGATTCTAGCACTTTCAAAGCAAACTAAATAAGCCTGTTTCAATAGGTTGCCAATTTTCAGTGTTGATCAGAACAAACAAATTTCGGTGTTGAAAAGAACCTGGTATCAAGTATTTAGATTTATGAAGTAACCAGATTATAAGATAAAAACAAACTAATCCATCGTAATCAGGCTAACATCCATTATGGTTTTAACCTTTATAATAGCATTAAAACTACACGTATTAAAAAGGGCAAACAAAAACATAAATCTGCTGTTAAAAACATTTACATGACTCGCATGATTTTCTCTACTCACTCACAAACTGATCTTACTAAAGCATCCACTTCACGCTAATCAATATAACAAACATAGCAAAAATGGTATATTACCTCCCTCGTGAGAACAGTCCATTGTAGACTGCCTTAATTAAAAACCCATTCACATGGCTTTCTCCACATCTCTGCAACAAATTACTGTTAAAAGCTTACGATTCAATTTACTTCATGCTAATCAAGAAAAAAATAGCAGGAGTAGTCTTATTACTTGCTCCCTTGTAAGTAGAAGCGAAATAAGGTTCAAGTGACAGTCAACAGCTGGTTGCTATGTGACTGAAGTTCCTTTGTTTGTATGGACACCAGTTGACAAATTCCTGTATGAGAAAAGTATATGCTTTTTAAAACCGAAACCAAAAACAAGAAATATATAAAAAACGATCAAGTCCACGAAAAAAGGTATATAACATAAAGTGTGTGTTTTAACGTGCTCAACATTTTTGTGTGGTAAGTTTTTGTCCAATTCTTTCGGTTTAACAGTTATGCAAAATTCCGAAAATTCACCCAGAATAAATTAGTCTTCAGAGGCTATTCCCAGAAAATTCCAGATATACGTATTATTTGTCAGCTAAACTCACCCTAAGCGAGATTCGAATTCACGACCTTTTGAATATGAGGCAGACACGCTACCCTGGCGGGAGGTTGAAAGTGGAGCAGAGTAGCGGAAGACTCCATAAAATACAAGAAAACCTCACATTGTTATTGGAAATAAATCAAGTTATGCAGACTCTGTTTTTGGTGTAGTACTACTGACACGCGTAAACATATTTTATGACAAAGTTGGTGTTAGCAGTGTAACAAAAGTCGGTTCATGTGGCTCCTCAGACCAACATTACGAACTGTACAAATGCTCAGATTATCACACATTTCCGTTAGAGTTTTCTTGTGTGATTTTTGGTAGAACTCATACTTAATCTAAAACTGTAATTTGTTTGCATATATGATTAGTTGGCAGTAATCAGTAGAAGAATGTCTTCTTTTTTTTTTTTTTTCAAGGCCTTCTGTTGTACTCGAGGGAAACAATATACTAAAAATCTGACGTGCTCCATTCACACAACTTTCTCTACACCTCTGCAAAAAAGTATTGCTAAAAGCTTACTTCCTAGTAAGTAGAAGCGAAATAAGGGAATACCATAGGTTAAAGTGATAGTCAAAAGCTGGTTACTATGCGACTGAAGTTCCTTTGTTTGCATGGACAGGAGTTGAAGTCCTGTATGAGAGAAGTATGTTTTTTAAAGCAGAAACCAAAAAACAAGGAATATTTCAAAAGCGACCAACTCCAAGAAAAAATTATATTTCATAAATGTGTGCTTTAATGTGCTCTACATTTTTTGTGTGGAAAGCTTTTGTTCATTTCTTACGGTTTAGAAGTTATGCAAAATTCCGTAAAATTCATCCAGAATAAAGTAGTCTTCAGAAGCTATTCCCAGAAAATTGAAAATATAAATTTTATTTGTAAGGTAAATAAATATCTTTAATATGCGATATTTTAATCAAAATCGTTAAGAGCCATTTTTGAAAATTTCAAAATTTTCGAAAATTTCAAAATTTTCGAAAATTTGCATGTAAAATGTAGTTTGGGCTGGAGAGATTTTTCTGAAAATCTTCCAGTCGCATCCCTGGAGGATACTTTACTTAAATACCAAGTTTGGTATTCAACGGTCTTTTCGTTTTTGAGGTATCGTGTTCACAGACACAAGGACCTTTTTCTGAAAATGCTTTTATCGGTTACAGGGGACCGTAAAACATATATTTCCAGTGAAATCTCGGTATCGAATTTTTGGGTGGAGTGCAATACCTTCTCCATACAGTATGAACTTAGTACGTATAGAGAAAGTAAAAATTTGGAACGGGAAATATTTATTTTATAAGAACCATGACGTAATTTATAAGGTGCTTTGGAAAACGTTGCTATGTGAAAATACATAACTAGTTATTTGCTTTATAGAAAATAAACAGAAGCTTCTGCAATAGAAAAGCATCAATTAAAAGCGGAAGTAGGTAAAGAAATAAATGAAACAATAGGCAACATTTCAGAGTACAGTAGTTAATACAATGAACTACAGGACGTAACGCGCAATAAGCCACTGGGCCGGAAGCTGAGGCTGGACAGTCACTACTAATGTTCCTCTGTTTCCTAAGGCTACGTCATCACAGGTACTAGAAGGTACTGGTGGAGTCGCACTGTCAACAGGTTGCACTGAAGAGCAATAAGAATATTCAAATATGTCACATGCGACTATAGTTTTCCCTAAAATATGACGACCTTTAAACGGGACCGCCACTGGGCAATAACCATTAGCAAAGAATAGATGACTTTGTACTAGGAACGAGAGGCAACGTAATGAAATTGTGTTTCCTTTAGACGAGATTCTCGCCTCAGTTAAGGGACCAGAAAGTGGAAGTCAGTTTCTAATCGCACACATCCTAATCCCAAACTTTTAGTCATTATCACATTTCTACATCCCTAAGAAAATATTAAGCTTCCACTTACACGTGCCAATTCAATTTGTTAGGACTACTTGCCTATAATGACGTGTTATATTAGCCGTAAACTATTGGAACAAATAAGACATGTTCATCAGAAGCAACACAGTGGATTCTTATGATGATTTGGAACAGGCAAACCGTCCATAGCTGTGAAGGGGTGAATGGACTGCAACGTTGTGTCATAGCCCACACCGTCCTCCCCTCATTCAGGAGCTGTATTCGCCCTAAGGAATGTAACGTTTTGCAGAGACTTCTGCTTGTTAGAAACCTCTAATGGGCAGGCCTGTGTGATTTGAAATATTTCTGAGTCCAGTAATGGCGATGCGGCAGTCATAGAGTAACCGCGTTTTTCAAGCTTTTGTTTTCGGATCGAGAACTTGTACATATTTACACTTTGTGGCGTGCTTCTTCGTTTTCATTTTGCTTCAATGTGCAGTTGATGCACCGCGCTATTGTAATAATTCCTTAACAAACAATTAACAGATTTAATAATATTTATTATCTGGTATTTTTTGTAATATTCCGCTCTCTGAACGACAAAATTGTTTATTGCTCGAGGGCCACAACTGTGAAAATATAATTAATTAAAAATCCGATGTGTTCCATTCATATAACTTTCTCTAGCTCTTCCATATACAAATTATCAAAATAAAATATTTATTCTTTTATCTACATCATACTACCGAGATAAACATTAGCAGAATTAGTCTAATTACTTGCTTCCTTGTAAGCAGAAGGAAAATAATGCAATAGATTATGCTAAGACTAAGCGATAGCCAAATCTTTTAAACAATTGAGGTTCGGCTCACTTACCATAGTCTGGTTTCGGAGAAGTTAGGTATATGAACTAAATTATGTGTTTTAACAAGATCTACATTTCTATGTAGTTAGTTTTTGCTTATCTCTTACACTTTAACCGTTATGCAAAACTTTACCAGATTAAGTCCAGAAAATTAAAAATATAAATATTATTTGTCAAGCAAATGTATTTAATATACAGGATGAGTAAAAAGACTGTTGCGACTCTATGAAGCGATACTTTTTAATATTACCTTAAATTGAGTAGGTTTTACAATACAGTAGGCTACTTCAATGTGTGGCTGGCTTTGGATTCAACAAATACAGACAACACATCTTTCTGAAAGCAATTACTCGTGGCACAACTTACAGAAAGACACGAAGTGAAGGCCTAATGATGATGCGATAAGAGGAGGACCTTTGTGTCTTGTTTAATGACAAGGATTACTCATTCTACGGTAAGCAACATTTTCAAAAAATTCAACGAAACTGGAAGTTTTAAAAGTAAGGCAAATTCTGGAGGGTCAAAACGAAATGGTTACAGATGGTGATGTTTTATTTTCACTGGAAGAAAACCCACCTTGAAGTGGAGGGTTTACAAAGATCGACCAAGAGATATATTGAAGAATTGGGCAAGAAATGATCAAGAGAACACATTAACTAATTCCAGAGACAGACTTCGACGTAAATGGAGGCCATTATGATCACCTTTTGAAGTGAATTCAACATGTGTTACAACACAGCACCACTAATTTTGTTATCAATGTGTTTTAAATATTATGTAACGTAATACGTGCCAATAAATGTAAACCACAGTTCGAAAAAGCATATATCTGTTAGATCCGAGACCTGAGGACCAAAAAATGGAGAAAAGTCACGCCATATTCACAATCATAGTAATATGAAAACGTGCTGATATCTTATAGCTTTTCTAAAAAAAAAAAAAATCACATCACAAAACTATGACAACAAAGTTACCAGCATTGTTCCATACTTTTTACTCACCCCGTATAGTACTTTAATCAAAATCGTTAGAGCTATTTTCGAGAAAAACTAAATTGGCTAAAGGGTAGTTTGTGGCAATTGAAAATCTTCGTGTAGCATCCTTGGAAGATACTTATCATAAATACCAAGTTTAGAATAACGCTCTTTTCGAGTTTGAGCAAAGCTGTTCACAGACACATACGAACCTTTTTCAAAAAAGTTTTCTTTCGGAAAATGGGAACTAGACATCGAATTTTACATGCAATACATTACTTTTGAAACAACCGCATTCCTTGTAAATAACAGGGAAATTAGGGAATATACTAGGCTGAAGTGATAGTCAAACATTTTAAAGTCCATTGCTATGTGAAACAGTTGCAAACCAAGCCTCTTTCCATGTCAAGATTAAAACTAAAGAAAATATATGAAACGAAACATCATCGCATGAGAAAAATATAACTATTTTGAAATTTACACATTTTAAGAGACCTGCATTTTTGTTCGAGTTAGGTTTTACCTATCTCGGCTTGCCATTTTTGCAAAGGTAATTAATTCAAGGAAAAGAACTACAGTAAAAATCTGATGTGTTACATTCACATGACTTTCTATACATGTCTGTGCCAAAATATTGTTAAAAAGGTATTCTTCTATTTACTTCATGCTAAAGGAGAAAACACAGCAGAAATAGTCTTGTTACTTGCTCCCTTGTAAGTAGAAGCGAAATAAGTTAAAGTGATGGTTGCTATGTGACTGAAGTTCCTTTGTTTCTATGGACAGCAGTTGACAAATTCCTGTATGAAAAAAGTATGTTTTTCAAAGTTGAAACTAAGAACAAGGAATACCTAAAAAACAATCGACTCCACGAAAAAAAATGTATATAACATAAATTGTGTGTTTTAATGTGCTCTACATTTTCTGTGAAGTAAGTTTTTGTCCATCTCTTACGGTTTAGCAGTTATGCAAAATTCCGTAAAATTCATCCAGAATAAAGTGGCCTTCCGAGCTAATCCCAGAAAATTGAAGATATAGATTTTATTTTTTAGGTAAATATTTTTAATATATCACATTTTAGTCAAAATCGTTAGAGCCATTTTTGATAAAACCAAAATTTTAGAAAAAAAGTTCCATGTAAACCAAGTTTGGTTTTTAACGGTCTTTTCGTTTTTGAGCTATGTTGCCCACGCACACACACGAACCTTTTTCTATAAATGCGTTTATTGAATTTAGGAGGACCCAAGACATGCATTTCCGGGGAAATCTCGGTATCGAATTTTTGTGTGGATTACAATACCTTCTCTATACACTGTGTACATAGTACGTGTAGAGAAAGTACACATGGCACATTCCGGACGGAGTTACGCATGGATGAACAAATCCCAAGGTTGGCTGCCAGGCGCCGACAGCTGCTCCTTATAACCTACTGATGGCCACTATCGAATTGTTACCCAAGTATTCGGTTTTAAAATTTACCACACTAGTGTTTGCCTGGCAGTCGACAGTCCACTACTGCTCTCCAACCACTCGATACAAAGAGTTCATGCAAATACAAGTTTTAGGGTCCTGTATGTAAAATCTCATGTGTTCCATTTACATGACTTTCTCTACAATAAATTATTGTTAGAAAGCGTATTTATTTATTAGTCTGACTCATAAATGAGTTTGCCTAGTGACACAGAATAAAATATATATATTTACTGATTTTTACAAACAAAGTTACAAGTGAGTATTACAAAAAATATTTTACCATACTTTATAATAGTTATATAAATTATGCTCTGAAAACAAATTGTAACAAAGATTATAAAAGATGTACAACAATAAGGGGGGGGAATACAAGAATAAACTATTTATAAACTATAATACATTTTACGTTGTTTAAACCATACAAATTATATTGAAAAATGTCTACGGAATGTTTTCTGTGACTGCTTGTTCCACACTTTATACTTAGACCACTCGCCTCTCACCTAGATGACCTGGGTTCGATCCCAAGCGACCGCATGTGAAATTTGTGGTGGACAAAGCGGCGCTGGGGCGGGTTTTCTCCGGTTTCCCCCGCCATCTCATTCCACCGGTGCTCCATCATCATTCATGTATCATCAGTGTCACCGCCTGCGGTGCCATTAGCAGTTAAAGCGGGCGTTAAACACTACCACTACCTGCCTTGCATTTCAGAAACATGTAATTGTTCCTCGAGATCCAGAAAATAGACTTACTATTGTTATTTTTCTTTAAAATATGGTATGGTGGGCTCATATATTTTCTGATGAACTTGTTGAGGTTCGTCTTTATTCAGTTCAAAACGGATGGTTGGGTCTGCTTCTGATTTTCTTCTATTTATCGCAATGATGTCTAAAGGAGAAACAAATTAGCGAAATAGTCTTATTACTTGCTTCCTTGTACGTAGAAGTGAACTAAGGGAGTACCACAGGTTAAAGTGAAATCAAAAGCTGGTTGCTATGTGACTGAAGTTCCTTTGTTTGTATGGACAAGAGTTGACAAATTCCTGTATGAGAAAAGTATGTTTTTCAAAGCTGAAACTGAAAACAAGGAATATCTTAAAACGATCAATTACACGAAGAAAATGTATATGGCATAAATTGTGTGTTTTAACGTGCTCTACATTTTTTCTGCAGTAAGTTTTTGTCCATCTCTTACGGTTTAGCAGTTGTGGAAAATTCCGTAAAATCCATTCAGAATAAAACAGCCTTCAGAGACTATTCCCATAAAATTCAAGATATACATTTTATTTGTCAGGTAAACATCTTTAATATACGATATTTTAATCAAAATCGTTAGAGCCATTTTTGATAAAACCAAAATTTTCGAAAAAAGTTCCATGTAAAGGATAGAAGGGGGTTGGGGGATTTTCTTGAAAATATTCGTGTCGCATCCTTGGAAGATACCAAACCCAAATACCAAGTTTGGTTTTTAACGGGCTTTTCGTTTTTGAGCTATGCTGCCCACTTACACACACACACACACAGACACACACGAACATTTTCCAAAAAATGCCTTTCTTATTTGAGGGGGTCTCAAAACATATTTCCAGTGAAATCTCGGTATTGAATTTTTGAGTGCAATACTTCTCTATACACCATGCACATAGTAAAGTAACAGACGTATTTTTAGAAACGGACTGCGCGCGCATGTTTGTACGTTTCTAGGAACACAATAACTACAATAAATACCAAACTTGTTTAGTGTCTTCAAGGCGGCGACACCAAAGTTTTTGACGGAAACCTCCCCAACCCAAACTGCCCTTTGTATGGAAATGTCACATATGCAAGATGTTTTAAATGTATATCTTGAATTTTCTGGGAATAACCTCTGAACACATGTTTCTGATTGATGAGTTTTCCGTAACTGCTAAATCGTAAGAGATAGACAAAAGCTTACTACACAAAAATGTAGATCTGATTAAAACATTCAATTTATACCTGATACACTTTTTCGTGGGGTTGGCTACTTCCGAGATATTCCTTGTTATTGGTTTGAGATTTAAACTACTTTCTCATACGGGAATTTGTAAACTCTTGGCAATGCAGAGCAACTAAGTCCTTAGCAACTAACTTTTAAAAACTTCGATCATCACTTTAGCCTTATTTCCCTTGTACTTACAAGGAAGCAAGTAATAAGACAATTTCTGTTAATGTTTATATCGATCAGCATGGCGTAGAGAAAGTAACACATCCGATTGTTTTTTAATACTAGTATTAAACTCAAAATACAAATATTGCCTCTCGTATATGGGCTATTCAACATTTAATTATCTAAATCAGTTTCAGGAATAAAAGAAAATAAGGGAACAATGCAGTCTGTCAATCAATATGGTCATGAGCTGACAGTTGAAACAAAAGGGCGTCGTAATTAAAACTGCTATTGTGTGGTGTTAATAGTTCCATTATGTCATGTAATTCTTGTAGGAAAGCAATGATTTATCATAACTTGTGTGTTTCCCAGACTGGCATAAGTCGATAATTCTCGACGGGAGTGAATTGTGCTTAGAGATGAGAACACGAGTTGTATTTGATAAGACAATAGACTATTATAATATAACATAGGAAGGGAGATTTTATCATGTAATACTTACATTAGTTCTCAAATGGTACATGACCACCCAATGTTTTTTTCTCGCTGCCTCCTGAATTATGATATGGCCGACCGAGCCTACGCTCAATGTACGAATATCAATAGCAACAATAGAAATAGGGAACAATTATTTTATTTCAGTTTTTAATAACTAATACATGAAATGGTAACAAACATTTTATTTGAGGTTATTGCACTCATCTCATCCATAAGAAATACAAATAATGATTATTTTCCCTCATTTTTTGAATGAAATATATTATGAACTGGATCATCAACATTTAGATAAACATTGTAACTGAAAGTACAATCGTGGAACTGACAGATATTAAAAGTGAAGGTTGGCTGTCACCTTGTTACCAAGACACGAGATTAAACAAACGAACATCAGTTGCGATAAAATTTTCCGACAAGATCGCTCCAGTTAGACGACCGCGATTGTTTGAATTTGTCTAATCTCGGCTATTGCATTGATGTTTTAACAGCTGAGCAGCAGCAAGAGTGTTTTCATCTTGTCGATAGCGGGGCGAACTGACGAGTTGTAATATTTACATGACGACCATCTTTATTTACTCCTGAATTATAATAAGGCTTACCTTGCCTACACCCAAGGTGCGGTTATCAATAGCAATAAGTAACTCGTGAAATGGAAACAAACGTTATTTTATTTCAGGTTATTGCACTCATCTCATACATAAGAAATACAAATAATGATTATTTTCACTCATTTTTTAAACTAAATACATTATGAACTGGATAAAACTTTGTAACTGAATTAGTTGAAAGTACAATTGTGGAAGTGACAGTTATTGAAAGTGAAGGTTGGCTGCCACCTTGTTACCAAGACACGAGAGTAAACAAACGAACGTCAGGTACAACAAGATTTCAAGGAAATGAATATCAGATCGACAATATCGCTCCAGTAAAATGACCGCGATTGGTTGAAACTGCCATTACATTGGTGCTTTAATAGTTGAGCTGAGTTGTCAGGGAAATATGACAGCACAGCTTTGGAACACAGACAGCACTGGAAACTACATTGGAGTGGAGACGCTAGGTATGGGAATGGGAAGAAGAAATGGGATAGAAGGTAACGCAAACCAGTAGAAAGAAACAAAATCTTACTTTCTTTTATAATGATTATCCTCCTCCTTGTTTTAATTCTCCATCTCGCTGAAATTCGAGTCATTCTCAACGAAAACTCTGTTCCTTATAATATCTTACTCTGAGCATTTCAGTTTAATGACAAAGCTCTTGTACAGGCTCTTTCAAAACCATAACAACAGTTTTATATGTTGTGGCATTAATTCAGCATACTTTTTACTTTCTCTGCATTTACAGAGTGTAGAGAAGGTATTGTATTGTATTACACCTAAAATATATCGAGTTATCACCGCAAACACATGTTTTGGGCGTCCTTGAATCCAAAAAAACATTTTTAGAAAAAGGTCAGTGTATGTGGAGAGCTCAGCTCTAAAACCAAAAGTCCGTTAATTAGCTAACTTGGTATTTAAGTATATCACATGAACATTTTCAAGAAAATCGCTGCACCACAAACTACCTTTACATGACAAATAAAATGTATATCTTGAATTTAGACTTTAAAGACCTCTTTATTCTAGATGAATTTCGTCTCACTGGTAAACTGTTATTAGAGACAGACAAAAATGTGGCTAACTTTAAAACATATCATTTATGTCATATACATACAGCTGGCAATTTCTCTCATATTCCTTCTTGTGTATTTCACCTTTAAAATACTTACCTATACTTTTCTCATACGCAAATTTGTCAATTTCAATCAAAATATTTGACAATCGCTTTAGCCTAGTGTATTCCGTTATTTCCCTTCTACTTACAAGGAAGCAAATAAATAGAAGAATAAGCTTTTTAATAGTAAGTTATTGTAGAGCTATAGAGAAAGTCTTGTGAATGGAACACATCACATTTTTTACTTTCTCTACACGTGCTATGTACATAGTGTATAAAGAAGGTAATGTAATACACCCACAAATTAGATACCGAGATTTCACCAGAAATACATGTTTTGAGTCCCCCTGAATCAAAAAAAAATTTCTGACAACGGCCCGTTTGTTTGCGTGCGTGGGTCCGTGTCTGTAGACAGCATATCTCAAACGAAAAGACCGTCAAATATTAAACTTGGCATTTAAGTTTGGTATCTACTATATTCTGGGTGAATTTTACGGAATTTTGCATAACTGCTAAAGCGTAAGAGATGGACAAAAAACTTACCACACAGAAAATGTAGAGCACATTAAAATGCACAATTTATATTATATACATTTTTTCGTGCACTTGATCGTTTTTGAGGTATAAGTTTTTGGTTTCAGAGTTAAAAACTTACTTTTCTCATACAGGAATTTGTCAACTCTTGTCCATACAAAGGAACTTCAGTCACATAGCAACTTGCAAGGAAGCAAGTAATAAGACTATTTCTGCTAAATTTTTTTTCGATTAGCTTTAAGCAAATAAAAACATTAGCTTTTTAAGAATGAGTTGCAGAAATGCAGAGAAAGTCATGTAAATGGAACATATCAGTTTTTTTATTGCAGATTAGGTAGTAAAGGCCACCTGAATCGAACAGATGGATTTTGTTTTAAATATGTACTTCATAGAACTGTGTTTAACAAAAACTTAAATACAATAAACGCTACTAATGACATTGGTAAGATTTCAATGCAAAGAAAAGAAGTATCAAAAGCTATTAGTTGAGGTAAATGTTATAAATAAAATTATAAGACACTTCATCGTGCTGCCTGCTGGGAAACAAAAGCTGCGTGACTCGGCATCTTCGTGACGTCAACCATCAAGGTCAGAATTATTAAATGATTATGATGATGAGTAAAGAGAATATTAAAAACATTCTTTGTTATAATATCCTTTATGCTAAATCATGCCACTTAAATTATACAAGTCAGGAATAAGTCTTTCCTTTCGTGTGTGGAACAGATTTTTTTTTTTTTTTTTCTCTAGTGCATATGCACGCAGTAGGTAAAGAGGGAATAAACACAAAAATCTGACGAGTGTAATCTCTGCAACAAATTATTGTTAAAAGCTTATACCTCTATTTACTTCATGCTAATCGAGAAAAAATTAGCAGAAATAGTCTTATTACTTGCTTCCTTGTAAGTAGAAGCGAAATAAGGGAGTACCATAGGTTAAAGTGATAGTCAAATGCTGGTTGCTATGTGACTCAAGTTCCTTTGTATGTATGGACAGGAGTTGACAATTTCCTGTATGAGCTAAGTATAAGATTTTCAAAGCTGAAACCAATAACAAGAAATATCTCAAAAACGATCAACTCCACGAAAAAAATGTGTATGACATAAATTGTGAGTTTTAACGTGCTCTACAGTTTTTGAGTTTTGAGTTTTTGACCACCTCTTACTGTTTAGCAGCTATGCAAAATTCCGTAAAATTTATCTAGAATAAAGTAGTCTTCAGAGGCTATTCCCAGAAAATTCAACATATCTGCATTTTATGTCAGGTAAATATCTTTAATATACACTATTTTAGTCAAAATCGTTGGAGCCATTTATAATAAAATCAAAATTTTCGAAAAAAAATCCATGTGGAGGGTAGTTTGGGGTGATGGATTTTTCTCAAAATCTTCGTGTCGCATCCCAGGAAGACAGTAAACTTAAATACGAAGTTTGGTATTTAACCGACTTTTCGTTTTTGAGTTCATGTATTCACAGACACACGGACCTTTTTCTGAAAATACTTTTTTTTGATACGGGAGATCCTAAAACGTCTATTTCCGGTGAAATCTCGGCATCGAATTTTTGGGTGGAATTCAATACCTTCTCTTTATACGTATTACGTATATGTAGAGAAAGTATTAATTTGATACAGAAATTTATACAAGCCCGGCCATTTAACTTGAGACTGGAATATCTCCAGAACTAAGCTAAGTTGTAGATAGAAACGTCTTCAATAAAAGTTGCTTGATATAATGAGAGAAAGTGAACGTCAGTTGTGTTTTGTCTGGAATTATCTAGAGCCCACACAACATGATGGAGCGCATACGAAATGCTTGTGTCAGTATTGGAAGAGACATGCTTTTACAGCAATCGTTTATTCACATTGAGGTAGAAGGTCATCATTACACTGAGGTATAATACTGTACAATACATCTGTCTTTCATCAAAGTGTCTACAAGAATACTGTACAAGAAAATGGCTTAAGCAAAAGAAGTTTATTTTTTGATGAGGAATAAGGGGAAAAAAACAACAACAAAATCAACAAAAAAACGTGCTTGACACTCAAATTAGCAGACAAATCTTCAATTAAAACACAACAAATGACATTCACTTTCACCCCATTATATCAAGCAACTTTTATTAAAGACTTTTCTTTCTACAAACTTAGCTTAGTTTTGCAGAAGTTCTGCACTCTCAAGGTAAATGGTTCATCCTGTATGTTTTGAGACCCTCTTAATAAGAAAGTCTATGTATAATTGGGGGGGAGGTCAGTCTAACTCAAAAACCAAAAGTTTGTTTAATGTCAAATTTGGTATTTACGATTGTGTCTCGTAAGAAAACAAAATCACATATATAAAAATGTTTCTAAACAACATGTCTCTCATTCTCAGTAACTCTTGACTTTTACACTTGCTCCTGCTTTTTCACCCATCGAAACACACGTTCTCACAAATCTAGTTAAATACTCATTGACTGCGACCATCTTATTTGAATTCATTTGGTGAACATTTTTTCCCACCAAGCCAAAGTTTCAAGTTAGGGAATGCGAAGACGTCAACTGGTGAATACAATGGAAGAGGAATAAAGTGAAACAATTTCGTCATTATTACGCATGAAATATTTGTCTATCACTTTAGCCTAGTGCATTTCCTTATTTCCCTTCTACTTTAAAGGAACTAGCAATAAGAATATTTCCGCCAGTGTTTATCTCGATTAGCATGAAGTATATGGAAAAAATTAGTTTTATTCTCTGTACACGTGCTGTGTACTTCGCACATACAGAAGGTGCCTATTGCGATTCCGAGATTTCACCGTAAATATGATTTGAGGCCCCCTGAGTGCAAAAAAAAAACATTCTTCCGAAAAAGTCCGTGTGTGTCTGTGGACAGAATAGCTCAAAAACTACAAAACGATTCTTGGAAGCAAACTTCGGTAGTGGCCACACCGGAGAAACATGAACCAGAGCGTTGATTACACTTGGAACAACAGAACGCAGATTCGCTGCAACTGATATTTCCATTGATAAGTGAATGCTTCACTCTTCGGTTGCTATGCGTTGATAAAGACCTCATTGTCTGGTGAACAAATCTGATGTGCTTCATCCACATGACTCTCTGCAACAAGTTATTGTTAAAAAGCTTATGCTTATATTTACTTCATGCTAATCGAGAACAAATTACCAGAAATAGTCTTATTACTTGCTTACTTGTAAGTAGAAGCAAAATAAGGGAGTACCATAGGTTGAAGTGATAGTCAAAAGCTGGTTGCTATGTGACTGAAGTTCCTTTGTTTGTATGGACAGGACTTGACAAATTCTTGTATGAGAAAACCATAAGTTTTTCAAAGCTGAAACCAAAAACAAGGAATATCTTAATAAAAAAAAAAAAAAACTACCAACTCCACAAAAAATGAATATATCATAAATTGTGTGTTTTAAAGTGCTCCACATTTATTGTTTGTTAAGTTTTTGTCCATCTCTTACGGTTTACCAGTTATAGAAAATTCCGTAAAATCCATCCACAATAAAGTAGTCTTCAGAGGCTATTCTCAGAAAATTCAAGATATACATTTTATTTGTCAGGTAAATATCTTTAATATACGATATTTTAATCAAAATCGTTATAGCCATTTTTGAGAAAATCAAAATTTTCGAAATAAGTTCCATATAATGCGTAGTTTGGGGTGGGGGAATTTTTCTGAAAATCTTCGTGTCGCATCCCTGGAAGATACTAAACTTAAACACCAAGTTTGATATTTTACCGACTTTTCGTTTTTGATTTACCGTGTTCAGACACACAGATCTGCTATTTGAAAATGCAGGTGACCATAAAACATATATTTCCGGTGAGATCTCGGTATTGAATTTTTGGGTGAATTACAACATCTTTTCTATACACTATGTATATAGTACGTGTAGAGAAAGTAAAAAAGTGTTAACATTTCCATTTAGCGTTCTAATTTATTTCATTTCAATTTTACTGTGCTGGGATTTTATTGTGTGCTAGATGAGACTTTATCCCTGCAACATTTAGCCTTACCTTTCTTTCGAGGTACAGTAGAACCTCATTAATCCGGTCTCACTGCGGCTTTATCTTGTCCGAATTAATGCAAGTGCTGATTAAACAAAATAACCATGAGTATGTTCAGTCAACGTGTATTTTAAATTTAAGAATTACAAAGCTTATTTAGAATAAAAGATATTGCTGTTGCGCTGTACAGAATTAGAACATGGCACGCTTAACGGTTCGAAGAAACTGCTGTATTGCTCTGACAATTTATTAACTCGCGCTGATGCCTCAAACATTCGCAATATGCAGACATGTTCTCATAGTTATCTTCCACTAACTAGTCCGGACTAACTAGTCAAACACTTTAAAATGTGGTTGCCCAGTGGTTGAAATTCGTTGACAAATTACCGGATGATAAAAGTTCAAGTATTTTAAAACTGGCACAATATAAGGAATATCTCAAAAACGTTTTTAACGAAATATAAATGTTTCTTACGGTTTGCCAGATATACAAAACAGAGTAAAATGCATCTCCAATACAGAGGTCCTCAGAGGCTATTTCCAGAAAATTCAAGCTAAACATTTTATTTGTAAATATCTTCAATATAGGGCATTGAAATAAAAATCGTTGGCGGAGTTTTTGAGAAAAACAAAATTATCAAAATTCTTTTCCCTGTAAAGCGTAGTTGGGGGTGGGGGGATTTTCTTGAAAATCTTAGTGTCGCATCCTTGGAAGATACTTGACTTATATACCAAGTTTGGTATTTTTTTTTTAAATAGGGGACCCTAAAGTATGTATTTCCGGTGAAATCTCGGTATGGAGTTTTTGGGTGAAATGCAATACCTTCTCTGTACATTATGTACATAATAATTTAGTCGCCGACATATTTGGACCCAAGTTTGGGCTTAGCATTTTACAGTTCTGATCATCGCCAATGCAAGGAAGGAAGGCTCAAAATGTCCGTGCAAGCTTGGGCGGGTTCAGGCCACAAACACTCCGAGGACCGAAATAAGCCACGTTACAAAGCAAGCCGTAATGGCTTACCATATTCCATCAAATTCGGTTATCAAACACGAATTCTAAGACGGAAGGAAGGGGTGGGGCTGCTTCCCCCCGGGGCGAGGGGGACCTGCAATTAAACGTCGTTAATGCCTTATTGGTTTCAATTATTAAGTTCACCGTCTTGGTTTCGGCGAGGCTTTGAGAAAGTTAAAATAACGACCGACAAACTCTATCGCCTGAGAAAATATTTTTCCATTTTCAAGAAATATATTTGGAAAATAATCTGATGTGTTCCACTCTCATGCTTTTCTCTACTTCTCTGCAACAAACTATTGTTAAAAACCTTATGCTTCTATTTACTTCATGCTAATCAAGAAAAAATAGCAGAAATAGTCTTATTACTTGCTTCCTTGTAAGTAGAAGCGAAATAAGGGAGTGCCATAGGTTAAAGTGATAGTCAAAAGCTGGTTGCTTTGTGACAGACGTTCCTTTGTTTGTGTGGATAGGAATTGACAAATATCTGTATGAGAAAAGTATGGTTTTTAAAGCTCATACCAAAAACAAGGAATATATCAAAACCGATCAACTCCACGAAAAAATGTTTATATAACATAAATTATGTGTTTTAATGTGCTCTACATTTTGTGTGTACTAAGTTTTTGTCTGTTACGGTTTAGTAGTTTTGTAAAATTCCGTAAAATTCATCCAGAATAAAGTAGTCTCCAGAGCTATCCCAGAAAATTCAAGCTTTACATTTTATTTGCCATATACATATCTTTAATATACGGTATTTTAATCAAAATCGTTACAGCCATTTTTGAGAAAATGAACATTTTCGAACCTTTTTCTATGTAAAGGGTAGTTTGGGTTGGAGGGATGTTTCTCAAAATCTTTGTGTCGTATCCCTGGAAGATACTAAACCTAACTACGTTTTTTGGATATAGTAGACCCTAAAACGTGTATTTTCGGTGGAACCTCAGTATCGAATTTTTTTGTTAAATACAATACCGCCTCTATATACAATGTACATGGCACGTGTAGAGAAAGTAAAAATAGGTATGCCAGCTGGTGGTTGAACACGTGATATGTTCTCGTCTCGGGGTCGCATTTCCGTATCCTTTTGAGTGAGAGCGGCAACCGCAGATTATCTCATTTTGTGACGTCAGCGTTAATTGAAAGAGGAAATGCAAGCTCATTCAGCAGAAATACAAGGATTCCATTACTAATGTGAATCACGTGTGCGTACCCGGGAGGAAATATCAGCGCTGGTGATCTTCACATCACCAGTCGTGTATTCGTACTCTGCAGCCGCAATTGTAAATCGTATGCTTCATAGCCCATTGTCGTGCATTGTTACGCCTGAGTGAATTAGTGACACCTGCTGTGGTTTGTACCTGC
Organism: Hymenopus coronatus; assembly: GCA_030762935.1. Taxonomy (NCBI): domain Eukaryota; kingdom Metazoa; phylum Arthropoda; class Insecta; order Mantodea; family Hymenopodidae; genus Hymenopus; species Hymenopus coronatus. Next base: position 5,285,480 of record CM060894.1, read on the forward strand.
GATTCCTTCTGGAAATTTCTTGTCATGTCATCGACATCTATAAAAATGTTGCGTGTTCCATTCACATGACTTTCTCCTCATCTCTGCAACAGTATATTTTAAAAAGCGTATGCTTCTATCTATTTCATGCTAATCGAGATAAACTTCAGCAGAAATGCTTTCTTCTAGGTAGAAGGAAAATAAGGTTATACACTGGGAAAAATGTTTTAAAAACTGGTTGAAATCCGTTTCTTTGCATTTCCAGCAGTTGACAAATTCCCGAATGTAAAAAGTTCAAGTATTTTAAATTTTAAACCAATAACAAAGACTGTCTCAAATATGGACAAAAAATGTATATGCCATAAATTGTGTGTGTATCTCTTATGGTTAACCAGTTACGTAAAATACAGAAAAATTCATTCAGAATGAAGAGGTCTTCAGAGGCTATTCACAGAAAATTCAAGATATACATTTTATTTGGCATGTAAATAATTATAATGTACGGTATTTTAATCAAAATGGTTAGAGCCGTTTTTGAGAGTCAAACTTTTGGAAAAATATTCGATGTAAATGGTAGTTTGTGATGGAGCGATTTTACTGAAAAGCTTCGTGTCGCATCCTGGGAAGATACAACATTTATATACCAAGCTTGGTTTTTTACCGTCTTTTCGTTTGAGCTATTGTGTTAAGACAGTCATACACACACACGGACATTTTTCTACAAACATTTTTTAATACAATGGACCACAAAACGTATATTTCCGGTGAAATCTCGGTATTGAATTTTTGAGTGCAGTACAATACCTTCTCTATACGCTATGTACATAGTACGTGTAGAGAAAGTAAAAGTGGTGCGTATGTGAATAGTATATTTCCCTTCTACTTACAAGAAAGCAAGTGATAAGATAACTTCTGCTAATGTTTATCATGAAGTATGGAAAAGAAAGCTTTGTGTGTATAGTTTCTTGCGGAAAGTCATGTGAATTTAACACGTCCGATTGCTCATTGACACTCAATCCATTTCAGATGTTAAAATCGATGGCAATTGGTTTCCTTTCGACGTCGGCTTACCCTCCCCGTATTTTAGGATTGACAAGTCGCTAGCGAATTTCTATGGGCCAGAAGCCTGTCGGGGAGCCAACGGCACGAAACACAGAATGGAGAACCTTGTCCGTAGCCAGGTATGAGTGTGAGGAAGAGGATCATATGTAGGACTGACATCCCCTAGGACTTACAAGCGGATGTCTAGGGGCCAGAAGCCTGTCGGGGAGCCAACGGCACGAAACAGAATGGAGAACTTGGTCCGTAGCCAGGTATGAGAGTGAGGAAGTGGATGATATGAAATGTAAGCGAAATGGATGACAGGAAAAGTGATGGAGTAGTTGTTGCGGGGAAACCCGGAGAAAAGACACCCAGACGCCGCTGCGTCCACCCAAGTCCCACACGTGGGCGCTTGGTATCAAACCCGGGCCGCCTCGATGGTTACGGATTTAATTTCAAAGATAAATTTACGTTATTTCCTTTTGAAACATGTCCAGTTATAAACCATTCCTTGCTAGGTACAAACAGTTCTAGACATTTGAAGTATTCCTTAGGAATTTGCTCGGTCGTTAACTCGCCTGGTCGCTTTTGAATATCTGTCAGGACCCTTTGTTTAATAACTCATGTCAACTCAAGTACATTAATCTCCGTGAAGCTTTATTATGGCAATAACGGACATTCCTCCTTGCCTACAAACAGGCGCGTTCGAGTCTCGCAAGCTTTCCTTGACAACACCTGTTGCCATGCCTGAAACCCTAACTAACAACTTATTCTTTCTGCCAGCATCTAGTGATTACTGAGCACGTTGGGAGGAAAAATAAAAGAAATTTGTTACTATTCCATTATGGTTAGCTCCTGTGGAACACCTTTTGTGCGACAGGTTCCTGACTTCGGCTGGGATTTTTACTCTCTCCACACGTAAAATGTACATAGTGTATAGAGAAGGTATTGTATAACACAGAAAAATTCAATACGGATATTTCACCGGAAATGCTTTGGGTCCATTTGAATAAAAAAAAAAACAATTTTTTTTTGGAAAAAGGTCCGTGTGTGTCTGAAGCTGTCTGTCTATCTATCTGTTTGCTTGCGGACGGCATAGATCAAAACGGAAACACCGTTAAATACCAAACTTCCAGGGATGCGACACGAAGATTTTGAGAAAAATCCTCCCACCCCAAACTACCCATTACACGGAACTTTTTTCGAAATTTTTTATTTTCTCAAAAATGGCTCTAACGGTTTTGATAAAAATGTAATATATTGAAGATATTTACCTGACAAATAAAATGTATATCTTAAATTTTGTGGGAATAGCCACTGAAGACTACTTTATTCTGGATGAATTTTACTGAATTTTGCATAGCTGTTAAACTGTAAGAGATGGACAGAAACTTACCATACAAAAAATGTAGAGCACGTTAAAACACACAATTTACGTAACATATCTTTTTTTTTCGTGGAGTTAATCGTTTTTGAGATGTTCCTTGTTTTTGGTTTCAGCTTTGATAAACTTATACTTTTCTCATACAAGAATGTGTCAACTCGTGTCCATACAAACAAAGGAACTTCAGTCACATAGCACCAGCTTTTGACTATCACTTTAACCTATGGTACCCCCTTATTTCGCTTCTACTTAAAAGGAAGCAAGTAATAAGACTATATCTGCTAATTTTTCTCGATTGGCATGAAGTAAATACAAGGATAAGCTTTTTTTTATAGTGTTCAACACCCGTTTTTACTACATATGGCACCGCAGGCGAGGACATTCGTAATAAATAGGATGAAGATGAAGCACAGGTGGAATGTGATGGCGGGGGAAAGCGGAGAACCCGGAGAAAACCCGCTCCTGCGCTGCTTCGTCTACCACAAGTCCCAAATGCGTTCGCCTTGGCTATGTACATTGTACGTGTATAAAAAGTAAAGATCTATTCAGAAATATAGAAATTTCAAATTTCAGTCTGAGTGTCTCTTAAGAGAGAAGCAGGATAGTAAATAAACAAACCGGGCATAAGTAAGAGACACTAAAGCGTGGGATGCTGCGGTCGATCTCGGCAACATTAGAGGAGATAAACAACAGTTTCAGAATCACTATCATTGCGTAATTAGGAAAATAACTGGCTAAGAAGCTGCTTTAACATCGATTACCAGTCATAAACGGCGCGCTACAGCAGATTAGGCAATTTCAACCAATCGCGTTCATCTGACTGGAGCGATGTTGTCGAAACATCTTATCGCAGCTGATGTTCGTTTCTTTGAAATCTTGTCGCACCTGACGTGCGTTCGTTTAATCTCGTGTCTTGGTAACAAGGTGACAGCCAACTTCACTTTTAATAACTGTCAGTTCCACAATTGTACTTTCAGTTACAATGTTTATTTAAAGTTTTGTCTAGTTCATAATGTGTTTAGATAAAAAAAAGGAGTGAAAATAATCATTATTTGTATTTATGTATGAGATGAGTGCAATAACCTCAAATAAAATAACGTTTGTTTCCATTTCATGTATTAGTTATTAAAATCTGAAATTATTTGTTTCTATTTCTATTGTGTATTCGTACATTGGGTATAGGCACGGTCGGCAATATCATAATTCAAAAGGCAGTAAAGAAAGAAGAAAAAATTCGGTAAATAAAGAATGCGTTATTACCATTTGAGAACTAATGTAAGTATTACAGTGATAGCCTTCCTATATATTATAATAGTCTATTGTCTTATCAAAAACAACTCGTGTTTTCTCGTCGCCTCGCTCCGGACGTGAATTATCGACAAGATGAAAATATTGTTTTATTATCGCACCATTTTGTTTCTGAGCGAAGCGTGGCACCACAGGCGACGTGATGTTCTCGAAATTCATATATCTCCATTGTGCGATGTACAGCGCTGTGAATTATTGGCAACATGCTTCAACGGTTCTGCCACAATACAATACTGCAGGAAAATCTGAATATACAATTCTGCCTCAGGCCGTACGAGAATAATCGAAATTCTCTTGTAAATAGTTATTTCAAGAATATTAGCACTACCCCAAACGCCTGTGGTAACACATGGATCCATTAATGGAGTAGGTTTCGTCTTTTTGTTCCCGTTTTGGGACCGAACGAGGGATAATTACGGAAGCTGTGGAATGCTGAAAGAATTCACATCTGCAGCTGCTGATGCCCAACATTTTTGGGATCGCGAATTACATGGAATTTGCTTTAAATATGGAGGTCGGTCGAGTGACAGCAAACATCATAGCCGGGGGCCTGTTGCATTTTCTACATTCTGCTAAACGCCGTTTGTGGCGATTATTTTTGCCCTCCTCCAAATTCCCGCCGTCAGTGTGCGTTATTTAATAACGCTGAACATTCGTCGGTTTCAAGGTTTCACAAGGATTTCTCATTTTGGCTCCATATTTTATGGGAGGCTGGGTGTTCCCTGACATTACCGAACACGGTCCAATTCTTGCTGATGGAAAGTCAGCGGCGTATATCATCCTGGAGACCCGTGCGGAGACCAGTTGGGTCGAGCGAACCATACGATTCGTTTACCCAATACGAATCGATTCATACGATTCGTTCACGATTCACTAATCGTCGCCATGCCTTTTCTGTGTTTGACTTGTATTGTACACGGGGATGTTAGTCATTTGGTAGCTCCTTTAGCATAAACAGTAATTTATATAAAAAACGCCCTACCCTTTTCCACCTATTGTAAACATTATTTGGTAAAATTTCCACATTTCCACAATAAAAATTTTGTATGTATAAAATTGGCACGTAAACTTGGACTGCATGGTGGTATTTGTGTAATGTTAACACACAGAGTAATTATTATTCATCACTGTCACGGCTGCGCGCCAACAAGTCATGTGATTGTTATAAATACGTCATTATAAGGCAACGCCAGTAACCAGATTAATTATTATTTTCTTCAGGTAATTTTAATGTATTAGAATAGAATGTTCCTATACCTATTATGTTGGAGCATAATTGCTTTATTTCTCGTAAAATTTTGTTTCTGAAGTTGCATATCTTTCTAATGTAATGACGATTCAGCAGTGCGTATATTATATTTAAAATACTGCAAAAATAAATAAATAAATAAAACCGTTGTAAATTTTAACGCTTGCTTTCACACGTGCAATAACTCAACCCTAAACAATGAAGACGCTCGTGGTGGCTTCGGCAATGATCGGCAGTGTTCGTTTTCGTATCATGTGCATTATATATATATATATATATATATATATATATATATATATATTTTATTTCACATATTTTATATTTTTATATATTTTATATTTAGCCTCGTGGCCTCAACACTATTTATTTCCTCACAATAAAATAAATGGTTATAAATTCCTGTACACATCATCGTGCACACTCGGCAGTTTTCGTCGAAGCTCGGCTTGCTACTTCGAAAGGTGCAGGCAAAAGAAAAACAGAACCCAATACCTGATCACGATTCTTTTTTAACGGTACCTACTATGATTGACACGATACTTTTCCATTCATGCGATTTGTTTTGAACGATGATTCACGTTGAGACTAGCGCGATTCTTTTTGAACGACGATTCATGCCAAGATTGACATGATTCATTGAGGTCGTTCATGAATGGCCCCATGTCTACTACATGTATATCACAATACAGGCAATTGATGACAGCGCATCCTCTTCAAATGGACTGCATAAAGATTTGCAATTCACACATTTGCTGATATATTAACGACAATAATGCATTTTTGGAAACATGGAACATTGCAATGCCTCAAGTCCTGCAAGTTGTCGAATTTGGGCAAGAAATTATTCAAAAGACCCGTCACACCTGTTTTAGAGTGTGAAAAAGAAAGTGAAGACAGTGTTTGGAAAAAATTATCAGATTTTCAAAAATGTGTGAAATACGAAATATGCTACCAGATGTTGTTAAAAAAATCATACTTTCTCTACATATTTGCAACAAATTATTATTAAAAAGCTTATCCTTCTATTTATTTCATGCTAATTGAGAAACATTAGCACAGTGTTATTTACTTGTTTCCTTGTAAGTAGAAGCGAAATAAGGGAGTACAATAGGTATAAAGTGATAGTCAAAAGCTGGTTGCTATGTGACTAAAGTTCCTTTGTTTGTATGGACACGAGTTGACAAATTCCTGTATGAGAAAATTTTGTTTTTTTAAAGCTGAAACGAACAAGGAATATCTCAAAAACGATCAACTGTACGAAAAAAATGTATATAACATAATTGTGTGTTTTAACGTGCCCTACATTTTTGTGTGCTAAGTTTTTGTCCACCTCTTGCGGTTTAGCAGTTATGCAACATTCCGTAAAATTCATCCAGGATAAAGTAGTCCTAGAGGCTATTCTCAGAAAATTCAAGATATACATTTTATTTGTCAGATAAATAACTTTAATATACGATATTTTAATAAAAACAGTTAAGAGCCATTTTTGAAAAAATCAACATTTTCGAAAAAAGTACCATGTAAAGGGTAGTTGGGGGAGGGAGGATTTTCTTGAAAATATTCGTGTCATCCTTGCAAGATATAAAAACTTAAATACACGAACCTTTTTCCAAAAATGCTTTTTTTGATTCGGGTGGACCCAAAATGTGTATTTTCGGTATGAAATTGGGTGCATAACAATACCATCTCTAAACACTAAGTAATAGTACGTGTAGAGAAAGTAAAAATGCTAAATATCTCTAAGCGTTCAGCTGCTAAAGGACATTGTTCAAAACAGAATTCATTAACACAGTTCAGCAGTTCCTTCGGACGATGAACTTTCACAGCCAGGCAAGCGACCTTTGCTTTAAAACCGTCAACAAAGTTGTGAACAAACAGATTTAATAAGCGTCACTCTCCTGGCCCTTCGCTTATTGCTTTTCTTCTAGCAATGAATCATAACAATTCTTCTTTGCTTTCAATTTTTACTTTCTCTACACGTACTATGTACATAGTGTATAGAGAAGGTATTTTATTGTACCCAAAAATTCAATATCGAGATTTCACCGGAAATATATGTTTTGCCTCACCCTGAATTCAAAAATAGCATTTTTGCAAAATGGTCCGTGTGTGTGTGTGTGTGTGTGTGTGTGTGTGTGTGTGTGTGTGTGTGTGTGTGTGTGGAGAGCAGAACTCAAAAACGAAAAAAACCATTAAATTCCAAACTTGGTATTTAAGTTTGGTATCTTCCAAGGATGCGACACGAAGATTTTCAAGAAAATTTCCCCACTCCCAACTACTCTTTACATGGAAAAAAATTCGAAAATGTTTATTTTCTCAAAATTGGCTCTAACGATTATAATTAAAATGTATGTTAAAGATAGTTACTTGACAAATAAAATGTATATCTTGAATTTTCTGGGAATAGCCTCTGAAGACTACTTTATTATTGATCAATTTTGCGGAATTTTCCATAGTGGCAAACCGTAAGAGATAGACAAAAACTTACTTAACAGAAAATGTAGAGATCGTTAAAGCACACAATTTATGTTATATATTTTTTTTTCGCAGAGTTTGTTTTGAGATATTTTTTGTTATTGGTTTCAGCTTTGAAAAACTTATACTTCTCATACAGGAATTTGCCAACACCTGTCCTTACAAACAAAGGATCTTCAGTAACATAGCAACCAGTTTTTGACTATCACTTTAACCTATGGTACTCCCTTATTTCGCTTCTACTTACAACGAAGCAAGTAATAAGACTATTTCTGCTAATTTGTTCTCGATTAGCATGAAGTAAATAGAAGTATAAGCTTTTTAACAACAATTTGTTGCACACAGATGTAGAGAAAGTCATGTGAATGGAACACATCAGATTTTTTTTAGTCATCCCGTATACTATTCCTGAGCACCTGACAATATCATCATCGCCTTCAGCAACAGAAATGAATATGCTAGTTGGACTAAACACCGCTTTGAACAAGCAACTCCAGGCGCTAATTATTATTTGTGTCTGGTGGAAATATTGCAAACAAAATATGTACAAAAAGCATTTATTGGATAATTGGTCTCATCTTCTCACATCACTGAGTGTTCGTATCCTCAGGTCAAAGTCTCTGGGTCTATCCAAAATTTCAACATCACCTGTAAAAAAATTGGATGTGTTCCATTCACATGAATTTCTCTACATCTCTGTAACAAATTATTTTAATAAACTTATGCTTCTATTTACTTCATGCTAATTGAGAAAAAATTAGTAGAAATAGTCTTATTACTTGCTTCCTTGTAAGTAGAAGCGAAATAAGGGAGTAGCGTAGGTTAAAGTGATAGACAAAAGCTGGTTGCTATGTGACTGAAGTTCCTTTGTTTCCATGGACACGAGTTGACAAATTCCTGTATGAGAAATGCATGATTTTTAAAGGGGAAACAAAAAACAAGGAATATCTAAATACGATCAACCCCACAAAAAAAGTACATAACTTACAACTGTGTATTTTAACGTGTTCTACCTTTTTTGTGCAGTAACATTTTGCCCATCTCATATGGTTTAACACTTGTACAAAATTCCGTAAAATTCATTCAGAATAAAGTAGTCTTCAGAGGCTATACCCAGAAAATTCAAGATATACATTTTATTTGTCAGGTAAATAGCTTTAATATACGACATTTTAATCAAAAGCGTTAGCCATTTTTGAGTAAATCAAACTTTTCTAAAAAAATTCCATGCAAAGGGTAGTTTCAGGTTGGGGGATTTTTCTCAAAATCTTCGTGTCGTATCCCTGGAAGATATTAAACTTAAATACCAAGTTTGGTATTTTACCGTTTTTGAGTTGTCGTGTTCACAGTCACACTTACGCATGGACACACACACATACGGACCTTTTTCTGAAAATGCTAAAACATATATTTCCGGTGAAATCTCGGTATCGAATTTTTGGATGGAGTGCTATATCTTCTCTATACATACACTATGTACATAGTATATGAAGAGAAAGTAATAAGCTAATCAAACAAAATTAGAACCTGTCTGCAGTTTCACTCAACCATTTGTGAAGTTTGATCAAAATGTTACATCATATTCTCTACTTTTCTATAAACTTCTTACAAAACATTTTTTTTTATTTACAATTTTGTTTAATGTGGCCTAACTACATAGGTCATGTAACAATAACTTTGAATACAATATTTACATATTAAATTCAAATTATATCTAATTTGTAACATGAGTTTTTGGAATTCTAACAATAATACTTACATATTATGTAGTGTTTCATAAAGCAGTGTATTAAAAGTAAACAATGTTTTACAGTACAGTAGCAAGCTTACAATCTTTTATGTACTTGAATAATGATAACTTCGTTGAGTCGTCGAGTGCTGCCTGAAGATGTGGAGGAATTTGATGGCTGGTTCTGTACTTAGAATAGTGGGCACATTCTGTTATGATGTGTTTGACTGATAGTCTCTGGCTGCAATGTTCACAGAATGGAGGTGGTTGTTTGGTGAATACATAGTCATGAGTTAGTTTAGTGTGTCCAGTTCTTAGTCTGGTGAGTATCATCTGCTGGTTGTTGTTTGGTGAATACATAGCCATGAGTTAGTTTAGATTGTCCAGTTCTTAGTCTGGTGAGTATCATCTGCTGGTTGTTGTTTGGTGAATACATAGCCATGAGTTAGTTTAGTTTGTCCAGTTCTTAGTCTGGTGAGTATCATCTGCTGGTTGTTGTTTGGTGAATATATAGTCATGAGTTAGTTTAGTTTGTCCAGTTCTTAGTGTGGTGAGTATCATCTGTTGATAGTCTCTGGCTGCAATGTTCACAGAATGGAGGTTGTTGTTTGGTGAATACATAGTCACGAGTTAGTTTATTATGTCCAATTCTTAGTCTGGTGAGTATCATCTGTTGATAGTCTCTGGCTGCAATGTTCACAGAATGGAGGTTGTTGTTTGGTGAATACATAGTCACGAGTTAGTTTATTATGTCCAATTCTTAGTCTGGTGAGTATCATCTGCTGGTTGCTGTTTGGTGAATACATAGTCATGAGTTAGTTTAGTGTGTCCAGTTCTTAGTCTGGTGAGTATCATCTGCTGGTTGCTGTTTGGTGAATACATAGTCATGAGTTAGTTTAGCGTGTCCAGTTATTAGTCTGGTGAGTATCATCTGCTGGTTGCTGTTTGGTGAATACATAGTCATGAGTTAGTTTAGTGTGTCCAGTTATTAGTCTGGTGAGTATCATCTGCTGGTTGCTGTTTGGTGAATACATAGTCATGAGTTAGTTTAGTGTGTCCAGTTCTTAGTCTGGTGAGTATCATCTGTTGATAGTCTCTGGTTGCTGTTTGGTGAATACATAGTCATGAGTTAGTTTAGTATGTCCAATTCTTAGTCTGGTGAGCATCATCTGTTGATAGTCTCTGGTTTGTTTGGTGAATACATAGTCATGAGTTAGTTCAGTGTCTATGTCCAATTCTTTGTGTGGTATCATCTGTTGTTGCCGGCTGAGAGTTTCCTATATGTTAATTAAGATGTGTTCCTTTTACTTCATGCACGTTACTATTGCGATTATTTTCATTCCACTTGTTCTTCCATTTTTGCACGAGCTTCTTAGCATACTGTATAGCATCTTCATGTGGAATAGAGATAAGAGGAAAAACTGGTGGTTGTTTTGTTACTTCTTTTGCTGCTTTATCTGCTCTTTCGATCCCCTCTATCCCCTGATGGGAAGGTACCCACATTAAAGTTATTTTCAAGCAAAATTTGGTTGTATAAATATTGGATTTCTTTGGAATTATCTGACGACAGATTCTGAAGGGAAATTAAAGCACTGTAGGAATCTGAAAAAAATACGCATTTCCTGTTTGATTTTATTGCTTCCAAAGATTTGTTTAATTGCAAATTGTTCACTGGAAAAACAATATCCATCTATATAATTCAAGATAATCGAGATAAAAAAGTAGCAGTAATTGTCTTATTACTTACTTCCTTATAACTTGAAATGAAATAAAGCATGGTGTATTCGTCTTTTAAGTGCTCTCGCTGTCCAAATTAGTATTTTTGCAAGGTGAGGAGTAAAGCAAAAGGTGTGTAATTTCAAACTGAAACCAATATCTCGGAAACGACTAGCTTCACAACAAGATATCTACTTTTTGTGCATTAAGATTTTCTATATCTCTTAAGCCGATGTCCCACAGTCAAATTTTGGTTCAATTTTTTTTATGCAACGTGATCGTTGTGTACAATTTCTCCATTCCATTCCCACGGGAGTGTGTATTGGACCAAATATTTCTCGCCTGCACATGGACAGCTGACAGAAAATGGTGGAGGTTGCTGATCCACAAGTATTTACGTTCGCTGTCACAAGCTTAGTTTATGTGTCCACTGCAAGAGCATATTATAATAAAAAGACAAAATTAGGACTAGATCATGGCTAGAACGTGGCTAACGAAGAGGTGTACTACATATGCTGCAAAATGAACTCGTTTCTAAATTATTTTAACTTCCTTAGAATGGACGAGAATTTGTTTGGAAAGTTGCTGTCCTTAGTTGAGACAAAAATCACTCACCAAGACACAAATATGAGGCAATCCATACCAGCAAATCAAAGGTAGCATTTTTATATTCTGTTGAGAAAAGAAAGTTAGCTACAAATGGAGCAGGGGTTATAAATACCCGAGTCATTATTTCATAAATCTCTACCGTGTATTTCAACCATAGCTCAGCTACTATAACCCTATTATTTAGGACAGATACAGCAAAGTTTCACACAAACAATCACGTTGGCGGGAAAGAAGACCCAGCGCTTCATTGTTGATTTCATACGTTTGGACCAAAAATTAGAAACCGCTGTATCCTGTTGTAGCAAACTGGAACTGTACTAAAACCTAGGACGGAAATGGTAAACAATGAAACTATCCGATGTCCCACGATCCAACGTGTAGTTTGAAGAGTATTGGACCAACATATTTGACATCGGCTTTACGGTTTACCGGTTATGTAAAAAACATCCAGAATAGAGAGGTCGTCAGAAACTATTCCCAGAAATTTTAAGATGTTTATGAATATCTTTAATATACAGCATTTTAATAAAAATCGTTAAGCATTTTGAGAAAATCAGTTTTCGAAACATTTTTCCATGTAAAGAGTACTTTGGAGTACTATTTTCCTGAACATCTTCACGGCGCATCCTTGAAAAACCTGAGTACCAAGTTTGCTAATCAACCGACGGTTCGTTTTTCAGTTATTGTGTCCATACACACACACACACGCGCGCGCGCGCGCACACATATTCAGGGACGATAAAACCTTCATTTCCGGTGAAATTTAGAAGTAAGCTTCGCCAGATAGTGTCTATTGTGTCTAGGTGTTCCAGGAACGCCGCGTGTTGCCGACGTTTCGGCGTAAGTCCACGACACTTGCCAGGTGAACTCTGGAGAGAGGACGAACCCTGACGTATGCATGGATGGATGGATGGATGGATGGATGGATGTACGTATGTATATATGTACGTAAGTATATATGTACGTATGTATGTATATACGTATGTATGGTATATATACGTATGTATGTATATTATGTAATGTATGTATGCATGTAGTATATGTATTTATTTATTCTCTGCAACTGGGTGTTGTCCGGTGGTACACTATAATGTACAAAATTCAGTTGCAATTACAATCTTAGGTCTGTGTGTTTTAGCGACTCCCATTTATTCTCTCCGCGTTTCGTAAGCCCAAAATCTTTAGCTCTCTTTATGAATGTAACCGCCCGGCTCTGTATCAGTTTGATTAACCCTGTATGGTCCGAGCATGCTACTCCATATTCCATAACTGGCCGCACTAAGGTCCCAGCATGCTACTCCATATTCCATAACTGGCCGCACTAAGGTCCCAGCATGCTACTCCATATTCCATAACTGGCCGCACTAAGGTCCCAACATGCTACTCCATATTCCATAACTGGCCGCACTAAGGTCCCAGCATGCTACTCCATATTCCATAACTGACCGCACTAAGGTCCCAGCATGCTACTCCATGTTCCATAACTGGCCGCACTAAGGTCCCAGCATGCTACTCCATGTTCCATAACTGGCCGCACTAAGCTCCCAGCATGCTACTCCATGTTCCATAACTGGCCGCACTAAGGTCCCAGCATGCTACTCCATGTTCCATAACTGGCCGCACTAAGGTCCCAGCATGCTACTCCATATTCCATAACTGGCCGCACTAAGGTCCCAGCATGCTACTCCATATTCCATAACTGGCCGCACTAAGGTCCCAGCATGCTACTCCATGTTCCATAACTGGCCGCACTAAGGTCCCAGCATGCTACTCCATGTTCCATAACTGGCCGCACTAAGGTCCCAGCATGCTACTCCATGTTCCATAACTGGCCGCACTAAGGTCCCAGCATGCTACTCCATATTCCATAACTGGCCGCACTAAGGTCCCAGCATGCTACTCCATATTCCATAACTGGCCGCACTAAGGTCCCAGCATGCTACTCCATATTCCATAACTGGCCGCACTAAGGTCCCAGCATGCTACTCCATGTTCCATAACTGGCCGCACTAAGGTCCCAGCATGCTACTCCATGTTCCATAACTGGCCGCACTAAGGTCCCAGCATGCTACTCCATGTTCCATAACTGGCCGCACTAAGGTCCCAGCAGGCTACTCCATGTTCCATAACTGGCCGCACTAAGGTCCCAGCATGCTGCTCCATATTCCATAACTGGCCGCACTAAGGTCCCAGCATGCTACTCCATATTCCATAACTGGCCGCACTAAGGTCCCATCATGCTACTCCATATTCCATAACTGGCCGCACTAAGGTCCCAGCATGCTACTCCATGTTCCATAACTGGCCGCACTAAGGTCCCAGCATGCTACACCATGTTCCATAACTGGCCGCACTAAGGTCCCAGCATGCTGCTCCATATTCCATAACTGGCCGCACTAAGGTCCCAGCATGCTGCTCCATATTCCATAACTGGCCGCACTAAGGTCCCAGCATGCTACTCCATATTCCTTAACTGGCCGCACTAAGGTCCCAGCATGCTACTCCATGTTCCATAACTGGCCGCACTAAGGTCCCAGCATGCTACTCCATGTTCCATAACTGGCCACACTAAGGTCCCAGCATGCTACTCCATATTCCATAACTGGCCACACTAAGGTCCCAGCATGCTACTCCATGTTCCATAACTGGCCGCACTAAGGTCCCAGCATGCTACTCCATATTCCATAACTGGCCGCACTAAGGTCCCAGCATGCTACTCCATGTTCCATAACTGGCCGCACTAAGGTCCCAACATGCTACTCCATATTCCATAACTGGCCGCACTAAGGTCCCAGCATGCTACTCCATGTTCCATAACTGGCCGCACTAAGGTCCCAGCATGCTACTCCATATTCCATAACTGGCCGCACTAAGGTCCCAGCATGCTACTCCATGTTCCATAACTGGCCGCACTAAGGTCTCAGCACGCTACTCCATATTCCATAACTGGCCGCACTAAGGTCCCCAGCATGCTCATCCATATTCCACAACTGGCCGCACTAAGGTCCCAGCATGCTGCTCCATATTCCATAACTGGCCGCACTAAGGTCCCAGCATGCTACTCCATATTCCATAACTGGCCACACTAAGGTCCCAGCACGCTACTCCATATTCCATAACTGGGCGCACTAAGGTCCCAGCATGCTACTCCATATTCCATAACTGGCCGCACTAAGGTCCCAGCATGCTACTCCATATTCCATAACTGGCCGCACTAAGGTCCCCAGCATGCTCATCCATATTCCATAACTGGCCGCACTAAGGTCCCAGCATGCTGCTCCATATTCCATAACTGGCCGCACTAAGGTCCCAGCATGCTACTCCATATTCCATAACTGGCCACACTAAGGTCCCAGCATGCTACTCCATATTCCATAACTGGCCGCACTAAGGTCCCAGCATGCTACTCCATATTCCATAACTGGCCACACTAAGGTCCCAGCATGCTACACCATGTTCCATAACTGGCCGCACTAAGGTCCCAGCATGCTACTCCATATTCCATAACTGGCAGCACTAAGGTCCCAGCATGCTACTCCATGTTCCATAACTGGCCGCACTAAGGTCCCAGCATGCTGCTCCATATTCCATAACTGGCCGCACTAAGGTCCCAACATGCTACTCCATATTCCTTAACTGGCCGCACTAAGGTCCCAGCATGCTACTCCATGTTCCATAACTGGCCGCACTAAGGTCCCAGCATGCTACTCCATGTTCCATAACTGGCCACACTAAGGTCCCAGCATGCTACTCCATATTCCATAACTGGCCACACTAAGGTCCCAGCATGCTACTCCATGTTCCATAACTGGCCGCACTAAGGTCCCAGCATGCTACTCCATATTCCATAACTGGCCGCACTAAGGTCCCAGCATGCTACTCCATGTTCCATAACTGGCCGCACTAAGGTCCCAACATGCTACTCCATATTCCATAACTGGCCGCACTAAGGTCCCAGCATGCTACTCCATGTTCCATAACTGGCCGCACTAAGGTCCCAGCATGCTACTCCATATTCCATAACTGGCCGCACTAAGGTCCCAGCATGCTACTCCATGTTCCATAACTGGCCGCACTAAGGTCTCAGCACGCTACTCCATATTCCATAACTGGCCGCACTAAGGTCCCCAGCATGCTCATCCATATTCCACAACTGGCCGCACTAAGGTCCCAGCATGCTGCTCCATATTCCATAACTGGCCGCACTAAGGTCCCAGCATGCTACTCCATATTCCATAACTGGCCACACTAAGGTCCCAGCACGCTACTCCATATTCCATAACTGGGCGCACTAAGGTCCCAGCATGCTACTCCATATTCCATAACTGGCCGCACTAAGGTCCCAGCATGCTACTCCATATTCCATAACTGGCCGCACTAAGGTCCCCAGCATGCTCATCCATATTCCATAACTGGCCGCACTAAGGTCCCAGCATGCTGCTCCATATTCCATAACTGGCCGCACTAAGGTCCCAGCATGCTACTCCATATTCCATAACTGGCCACACTAAGGTCCCAGCATGCTACTCCATATTCCATAACTGGCCGCACTAAGGTCCCAGCATGCTACTCCATATTCCATAACTGGCCACACTAAGGTCCCAGCATGCTACTCCATGTTCCATAACTGGCCGCACTAAGGTCCCAGCATGCTACTCCATATTCCATAACTGGCAGCACTAAGGTCCCAGCACGCTACTCCATATTCCATAACTGGCCGCACTAAGGTCCCAGCATGCTACACCATGTTCCATAACTGGCCGCACTAAGGTCCCAGCATGCTGCTCCATATTCCATAACTGGCCGCACTAAGGTCCCAGCACGCTACTCCATATTCCATAACTGGCCACACTAAGGTCCCAGCATGCTACTCCATATTCCATAACTGGCCGCACTAAGGTCCCAGCATGCTACTCCATGTTCCATAACTGGCCGCACTAAGGTCCCAGCATGCTACTCCATATTCCATAACTGGCCGCACTAAGGTCCCAGCATGCTACTCCATGTTCCATAACTGGCCGCACTAAGGTCCCAGCATGCTACTCCATGTTCCATAACTGGCCGCACTAAGGTCCCAGCATGCTACTCCATGTTCCATAACTGGCCGCACTAAGGTCCCAGCATGCTACTCCATATTCCATAACTGGCCGCACAAAGGTCCCAGCATGCTACTCCATATTCCATAACTGGCCGCACTAAGGTCCCAGCATGCTACTCCATATTCCATAACTGGCCGCCCTAAGGTCCCAGCATGCTACTCCATGTTCCATAACTGGCCGCACTAAGGTCCCAGCATGCTACTCCATATTCCATAACTGGCCACACTAAGGTCCCAGCATGCTACTCCATATTCCATAACTGGCCGCACTAAGGTCCCAGCATGCTACTCCATATTCCATAACTGGCCACACTAAGGTCCCAGCATGCTACACCATGTTCCATAACTGGCCGCACTAAGGTCCCAGCATGCTACTCCATATTCCATAACTGGCAGCACTAAGGTCCCAGCATGCTACTCCATGTTCCATAACTGGCCGCACTAAGGTCCCAGCATGCTGCTCCATATTCCATAACTGGCCGCACTAAGGTCCCAACATGCTACTCCATATTCCTTAACTGGCCGCACTAAGGTCCCAGCATGCTACTCCATGTTCCATAACTGGCCGCACTAAGGTCCCAGCATGCTACTCCATGTTCCATAACTGGCCACACTAAGGTCCCAGCATGCTACTCCATATTCCATAACTGGCCACACTAAGGTCCCAGCATGCTACTCCATGTTCCATAACTGGCCGCACTAAGGTCCCAGCATGCTACTCCATATTCCATAACTGGCCGCACTAAGGTCCCAGCATGCTACTCCATGTTCCATAACTGGCCGCACTAAGGTCCCAACATGCTACTCCATATTCCATAACTGGCCGCACTAAGGTCCCAGCATGCTACTCCATGTTCCATAACTGGCCGCACTAAGGTCCCAGCATGCTACTCCATATTCCATAACTGGCCGCACTAAGGTCCCAGCATGCTACTCCATGTTCCATAACTGGCCGCACTAAGGTCTCAGCACGCTACTCCATATTCCATAACTGGCCGCACTAAGGTCCCCAGCATGCTCATCCATATTCCACAACTGGCCGCACTAAGGTCCCAGCATGCTGCTCCATATTCCATAAATGGCCGCACTAAGGTCCCAGCATGCTACTCCATATTCCATAACTGGCCACACTAAGGTCCCAGCACGCTACTCCATATTCCATAACTGGGCGCACTAAGGTCCCAGCATGCTACTCCATATTCCATAACTGGCCGCACTAAGGTCCCAGCATGCTACTCCATATTCCATAACTGGCCGCACTAAGGTCCCCAGCATGCTCATCCATATTCCATAACTGGCCGCACTAAGGTCCCAGCATGCTGCTCCATATTCCATAACTGGCCGCACTAAGGTCCCAGCATGCTACTCCATATTCCATAACTGGCCACACTAAGGTCCCAGCATGCTACTCCATATTCCATAACTGGCCGCACTAAGGTCCCAGCATGCTACTCCATATTCCATAACTGGCCACACTAAGGTCCCAGCATGCTACTCCATGTTCCATAACTGGCCGCACTAAGGTCCCAGCATGCTACTCCATATTCCATAACTGGCAGCACTAAGGTCCCAGCACGCTACTCCATATTCCATAACTGGCCGCACTAAGGTCCCAGCATGCTACACCATGTTCCATAACTGGCCGCACTAAGGTCCCAGCATGCTGCTCCATATTCCATAACTGGCCGCACTAAGGTCCCAGCACGCTACTCCATATTCCATAACTGGCCACACTAAGGTCCCAGCATGCTACTCCATATTCCATAACTGGCCGCACTAAGGTCCCAGCATGCTACTCCATGTTCCATAACTGGCCGCACTAAGGTCCCAGCATGCTACTCCATATTCCATAACTGGCCGCACTAAGGTCCCAGCATGCTACTCCATGTTCCATAACTGGCCGCACTAAGGTCCCAGCATGCTACTCCATGTTCCATAACTGGCCGCACTAAGGTCCCAGCATGCTACTCCATGTTCCATAACTGGCCGCACTAAGGTCCCAGCATGCTACTCCATATTCCATAACTGGCCGCACAAAGGTCCCAGCATGCTACTCCATATTCCATAACTGGCCGCACTAAGGTCCCAGCATGCTACTCCATATTCCATAACTGGCCGCCCTAAGGTCCCAGCATGCTACTCCATGTTCCATAACTGGCCGCACTAAGGTCCCAGCATGCTACTCCATATTCCATAACTGGCCGCACTAAGGTCCCAGCATGCTACTCCATATTCCATAACTGGCCGCACTAAGGTCCCAGCATGGTACTCCATATTCCATAACTGGCCACACTAAGGTCCCAGCATGGTACTCCATATTCCATAACTGGCCGCACTAAGGTCCCAGCACGCTACTCCATATTCCATAACTGGCCGCACTAAGGTCCCAGCATGCTACTCCATATTCCATAAGTGGCCGCACTAAGGTCTTGTAGGCAATTTCCCTGGGTCTTGCGCTCCCCTTCCTCAGTGTTCTCATTACGAAGTGCAATGTCTTGCACGCTTTTATGAAGCCCTACATAGTGTGGCGAAATATCCGCATCAAATACAGCCAAGACGCGGCCTTCCCGACACAATTAAATCTACATTTCCTTTAAAGTGTATTGTATTTGAAATGTTCAACAAATTTGGCAGGATACGCTTTAATTTGAACAACATCAACAACGTAGTGGGGGAAGGGAAAAGCATATATGCGCTAATAGCAGAGCCATCAAATAATTGTTAGAATTCTTCTTGTGAAATATCAGTTGGGAGGTAGAATGCAAGTTGTGAACACAACCAGCTGTAAACCTTGCTCTTCAAAGCGCCGCTTTTAATGTTCCCACAGCTTTTTCAGTAGGTCACTTACTACCATCGTTCTCCTTTCAACTACACCTTAGGGTGCTACACAAATTATTCTGTTGTTACCACAACATTTCCAGTCACATGACTTTCTCTGTAACAAATTAAAGTTAAATGGCATATTCTTCATACTAATCGAGATAAAAATTGTCTTATTACTTGCTTCCTTGAAAGTAGAAGGGACATAAAGGAATACACTAGGCTAAAGTGATAGTCAAATCTTTTAAATGTCTGTTGTCATGTGGCTGAAATCCGTTTCTATGCAGAGCCAGAAGTTAACAGCTTTCCGTGCGAGAAAAGTATTTTAAATGTGAAACAAATAATAAGGAATATCTCAAAAGCGATCCACACCACGAAAAAAAAAAAAAAAAAAAAAAAAAAAAAAGTATATATCATAACTCTGTGTTTGAACGAACTCTACATTTTCTGTTAACTAAAATTTTGTCCATCTCTTACGGTTTACCAGTTATGCAAAATTCCATAAAATTCATACAGAATAAAGAGGTCTTTAGTATTCCCAGAAAATTCAAGATATACATTTTATCTGCCCTATCAATATTTTTAATGTGCGGTATTTTAATCAAAATCGTTACAGCCTTTTTCAGAAAATCAAAAATGTTTCCATGTAAAGGATGGTATGCGGTGGGGGAATCTTTCTGAAAATCTTCGTGTCGCATCTTCCTTGTTAGTAGTTTCAGCCTTAAAAAACACACTTTTCTCATACGTGCATTTGTCAGCTCCTGTCCATACAAACAAGGGAACCTATGGCACTCCCTTATTTCGCTTCTACTTACAAGGAAGCAAGTAGTAAGACTATTTCTGATATTGTTTATCTCGATTAGCAGGTCCTTTGTAACTAAAGTTGTTTTTGTGACAGCTAGAGAAAGTAATCAGATTTTTACTTTCTCTACACGTTCTATGTACATGGCGTATAGAGAAGGTATTGTAATCCACCCAAAAATTCATTCACCGAAAATACATGTTTTGGGTCCCCTGATTAATAATAATAAAAAGCATTTTCAGAAAAAAGTTGGTATTTAAGTTTTGGTATCTTCCAAGGATGCGAAACGAAGATTTTCAAGAAACCCCGACCCCAACTATCCGTTACATAGGAAATGTTTCGAAAATGATGATCTCAAAATTAGCTCTTAACGATTTTGATTAAAGTATCTTATATTTAACATATCTACATGACAAATAAAATGTATATCTTCAATTTTCTGGGAATAGCCTCTGAAGACATGTTTAGTCTGGATGAATTTTGCATAACTGGTATATCTTAAGAGATGGGTAAAAACTGACCTAACAATGTAGATCTCTTTAAAACCCACAATTTATATCAAACATTTTTTTTCGTGGAGCTGGCCGTTTTCGAGATTTTCCTTGTTAGTAGTTTCAGCTATAACAAATTTATACTTTTCTCAAACAGGAATTTGTCCATACAAAGGAACTTCGGTCACTTTTACCTATGATATTCCCTTATTTACCTTCTCCTTGGAAGGAAGTAACAACGGGCACTTTTCTCACGTGGAAATTGCTGGCGATGCAAATAGAAGGAATTTCCATCACATAGCAACCTGCTTTAATTACTTTGTGTGTGAACTCAATGGTACGAAGAGAAGATTTGTCCTTTCTTATGCACATGTTAGGTCGTTATCAGACTTTTTGCCCGGCTAATGTGATTGGGAAAAGGTCTCTGTATCCCTTGATAATAAAAATAAAGCCAACTGCAGGTAGAAACATCTGCTACCTGCTGCCTAAAGATGTGTGTGTACCTTAGACTACAACCCTCCTATAATGTTAAAGCAACACACTTCTCGTGAAAATGTCAACTATATTGTTAGAACAACCCGCTGTTTAACTTTTGGTACATTCAAACAGATTCTAACATGGCAAAAAAAAATCTGATGTGTTCCATTTACATCACTTTCTCTACACCGCTGTAACAAAAGCACCTTGTGCTTCTTTTTACTCCACGCTAATCGAGAAATATTTTCTTATTACTTGCTTCCTTGTAAGTAGAAATGTGACAGCAGTTGACAAATTTCTATATGAGAAAAGAATTTTTCCTGAAACCCTAACAAGGAATATCTAAAGAACGATCAACTCCACGAAAAAAATGTGTATAAAATAAATTGTGTATTTTAACAAGCTCTACATTTTGTGTTAAGTGAGTTTTCCTATCTCTTACGATTTACCAGATACGCAAAATTCAATTAAAATCATCCAGAATAAACAGGTCTTCAGAGGCTATTCCTAGAAAATTCAAGATAATCTTTTTATTTGTCATCTGAATACCTTTAATATACGATATTTGAATCAAAATCGTTAAGCGCTACTTTTGAGAAAATCAAAATTTTCGAAGAAAGTTCCATGTAAACGGTAGTTGGAAGTGGGAGGATTTTCTTGAAAATCTTCGTATCACATCTCTGGGAAATACTAAACTTAAATATCAAGTTTGGTATTTAACGGTCTTGTCGTTTTTGAGATAATCTGTTCATGTATTTCTCGCGAAACTTCGCACCAAATTTTTGGATGGCATACAATAGCTTCTGTACCATACTAGGTACATGTTACCTAATGGGCGGAAGTAACTTCTTTTAATTCAGAGTTATGGGTTTTAATTCTCCGGGGAAATCTGGACATGCATTTTCTCCGTGGTAGAAAAAGTAATACTCTACACAGGAGAAACATGGATATTAACCAGTTTTTTACTTTCTCTACACGTACTATGTACATAGTGTATAGAGAAGGTATTGCAATGCACCCAAACATTCGATACCGAGATTTCACCGGAAATGCATGTTTTGAGACTCCCTGAATCCAAAAAACCCATTTTTAGAAAAAATGCCCGTGTCTGTGAGTGTGTGTGTGTACGTGTGAACAGCATAGCTCGAAAACGAAAAGATCATTAAATACCAAACTTGGTATTTAAGTTTGGTGTCTTCCAAGGATGCGACACGAACATTTTCTAGAAAAACCCCCTATCCCCAACAGCTCTTTACATGGAACATTTTTTGAAATGTTTGATTTTCCTAAAACGGCTCTAAGGATTTTGATTAAAATGCCGTATGTTTAGCGTACTTTTATGAAAAACTTGTATATCTTGGATTTTCTAGGAATGGCCTCTTCATTCAGGACGATTTTTATTGAATTTTGCGTAACTGGTAAACCCTAAGATAGTCAAAAAACTTACTACACAAAAAATTCCTTGTTAACGACTTCAGTTATAAAAAACTTTAAACTTTTCTCATACGCAATTGTCAACTACTGGTCACGCAAAGAAATAGAATTCAATCGCATAGCAACCACATTTTAAAACATTTGACTCTCGGTTTAGCCTAGTGTATTCCCCGTATTTCCCTTCTACTTACAAGGAACTTAGTAATAAGACCGTTTCTGTTAATGTTTAAGCATTAAATAGATGGAAAAATAAGCTTATTAACAACAATTTGTTATAGAGATGTAGAGAAAGTCATGTGAATGGAGCACATCAGATTTTTTTTTTAATTCAGGGTTATGGGTTTTAATTCTCCGGTGAAATCTGGACATGAAGTTTTGAGAGGAATAGTGTTTCCCTACTTACCATACGTGGTACAAAAGTAATACTCTACACAGGAGAATAAACAAGGTTATTAAACTAGTTTTAATATTAAAATTGGCTTGTATAGTCAAGGTATTAAAAACAGATTAATATCAGAGAGCAAACTGACCACCCAATTTTTCGAAAGTAAAAGGTATAAGCGATTTTAATTTCGTTTGCCCTCAGGGCTTATTGAGAAGCCCACGCATGTCAATTAATTGAATGCGTAGATGGGCATTTTAATTTTCATCTGTATCAGAGACAGATGCGAAGTATGATGTGAACAGGAAAGGCAAAAATAAACGTTATAAACTATTGACATTTTAAAAAATTGATGTTCCAGTGACAGGAACAAACTTTCCGTTCAAAACGTTTATCTACATCATGTTAATCAAGATAAACAGAATTAGTCTTATTACTAGCTTCCTTGTAAGTAGAAGCTAAACCAATAGTATCGTCCTTTAATAGCTGGTCGCTATGTGAAACAATTGGAATTCCAATCTCTCTGCTTGCCAGGAGTAAATAAACGAGAAACAAGATATCTTCCAGTTTGAGAAAAGTTTAAGTGGCTAAAGTTGAAAAGAAATAATCCGGAATATATCTAAAACAGTTAACTCTATAACAAAATGTATATGATATAAATTGTGTATTTTAATGAGAACTACGTTTTTGGTGCATTAAGTTTTTGTATATTTCTTACAGCTTGCAAGTTATATAAAAGTCATCCAGGAAGATGTCTTCAGCAGCTTTTCCCAGAAATTTCAAGACATACATTTTGTTTCTGGTAAAAATGTCTTAAACATAAAAGTATTTTAACTAAAACCGTTAACAGCCATTTTTGAGAAAATGACAATTTTCGAAAAAGATCCATTAAAAGGATAGTTGGGGGTGGGAGGATTTTGTTGAAAATCTTCGTGTGGCATCTTTCAAGATACTCAGCTTAAATGCCAAGTTTGGTATTTAACCGACTTTTCGTTTTTGATCTATGCTGTTCATACACCCACGCGCGCGCGGGTCTTTTATACACTATGTACATAGTATTGTAGAGAAAATAAAATATATCCCCAGATATACAAAGTGATTCAAAAAACGTTTACATGTTTGTGGATGGATTCCTGGCCTGGAAACAAGCAAATATGTTCATATAAACAAATGCTCTAAAACACTTCGTTTTCGTGTTATCAATTTATTAATAAAAGCCACTTGAGAGGTCCAACCTAATAATTTCATTTATTTATGCACTCATTCATAGAAGGCTTTGACCCGTTCTACCCTGGCCTTGAGTTGCCATGGCTATTTGTTAACATTTGTGTAATGCATTCCCCCAGCATGCCTTACAAGTGCTGTCTTCATTCAGAACACTCTGCCAGACTAATTAGAAAATGTGACTCTGCAGAAACATGAAGTGGCTCTAGCACATTTTAGTCTCATTGGCTGGTATCTAGCATGACAAATGATAGGTAGACCGGGACCAGTTCCATGGCCTGCACGTTCCCCCCGACCTCATTCCTTTGTATTTTTATTTTTGGGGGGCACCTTAAACCATTGGTTTAAGCAGCAGACATCCCAGATGAAGAAACTTAATCTACGTGTGATGTAAGCCTGTGAAATCATACGACACCAACTGGGAGTATTTGACATTCGACGAGTACATGCGTGTCTAGACGCAAGAGGAGGACATTTGCTATAAGTGGTGCTTATGTGGAACACCTCCATAAATAAACTCTACACAAACAAGTTTATTTACTTATTTATTTATCCTGGTTGGAATAAAGGTCATAAGGTATTCTCTTCCACTCGACCAGGCAATACATTAAATTCAACACAGCAATGAAACAATAAACAAAGAACAAAAATACAATTCTATACAACTTAATAAAATCAAATATAAAAAGGTGCAAAAAATATATTGAAATGAAAAGAAACAGAAACTGTAAACTAAATTATTTTTAGGTGAAATATTCATGTAGGTTAAAACACATATTAGTGATATTTACAACTGAAATACATATTACTTGCCAGTACATAAAGCATTAATAACAAACAATGAAAGTAGTGATGGATAACACAGCAGCAGATTAGGTTTGATTACAAATGTATGTCCTAATTTATGTATGTCCCTTAGGTCTTCAGGGAGGGAAGGTACAAGATAGTGCCTCACCTATAACAGAACAACTTGTATACTTTCATGATCATTCAACATTTACTATTATCACCATAATTGTAACACCAGAGTCCTTACAAGCTGATAACGTCATACATGGAATAGTGTCACATTAAAATGTTTTGATTAATAGTTTTTTTGAGCGAACGAAGGGTTTTGGGTCATGTGTTTATATGAACATTTGTCTAGTTTTTATGTAAAGAACTTGTTCCCAAACTTTGTATTTTTGAATAATCCTGTATTGACGTTTTCTTTGTCGACTCTTCACTAATTGGGACCGCGTGTCCAACTGTATAGTGCATATTAAAAAAAAAGATGTTACACTCATATGACTTTCTCTAGCTGCTCTACAAACTGCTTACAAAAGATTATTCTTCTTTCTACCCATGCTAATCGAGATAAACATTAGCGGAATGCTCTTATTACTTAGTTCCTTATAAGTAGAAGGGAACTAAAGGAATGTGCTATGCTAAAGTGATAGTCAAATGTTTTAAAATCTATCATTATGTGATTGTCATTGCAAATCGGTTCTTTGCTTGGCCAGGACTAGAACAAAGGAAAAATGGACGTTTCCTGTCTGAGAAAGGTATAAGTACTTCACAATTAAAACCAATAACAAGGAATATCTCGGAAACGGTTACCTGCACAACAAAAATATAAAGGATATAAATTGAGTGTTTTGACGAGGTCTACATTTTCTGTGCAGTAAGTTTTTGTCTTATCTGTTACGGTTTACCAGTTATGCAAAATTCAATAAAAATCATCCAGAATAAGGAGGTCTTTAGAGGCTATTCCCAGAAAATTCAAGATATACATTTTATTTGGCATGTAAATATCTTAAATATAAGAGATTTTTGACAAAATAGATCCATTTTTGAGAACATCAAAATTTTCAAAATAAATTCCATGTAAGGGATAGATGGAGGTGGGGGCATTTTCTTGAAAATCTTCGTGTGGCCTTCTTGGAAGATATCAAACTTAAATACCAAGTTAAGCATTTAACGGTCTTTTCGTTTTTGAGGTATGCTGCCCACAGATATACACACATCCACACACACGGACCTTTTTCCAAAAGATGTATTTCCTGTGAAATCTCGGTATTGAATTTTTGGGAGCATTACAATATCTACTCTATACACTATGCACATAGTACGTGTAGAAAAAGTAAAAATAACGTAATGGAACAATAATCCCTACTCAGAGACAGTGGTCATTAAAATGCGAACATTAGAGCCGGTCACTCACGTCAGCTTTCAATCTCGCTCGTTTCGCTTAGCAGCCAGGAGATGGCAGGAGAGAGCGTTACTAACGGGCGTACGAGATTCTCAATTACTCGCAAGTCTCGTTAACAGCATGACAGCGGTGTAGGTCGCGGAAACTCGCATAATCAGTCCTGTAAGTTATATTATTTCATCTGTTTAAATAATTTAAGATTTAAATAGTCTACCAGTAACATTTGCAATCAATAATATGTTTCTGTGAAGCTGTTCTGTTACTAGACGTTTGACAGTTTGTATACTAGAACTGCCATCGGTTTCTGAATACGAGAGCCGTTTCTTTTTTCCCCAACATCCGATAGGCTAAAAATAAAAGACATGTTCATAGAAAACAATTATTTTATTACTAAAAGCTTTGTACACTTATGGTTACTTTTCAACATAATCACCGAAAAGATTGAGACATTTATCGTACCTGTGCACAAGCTTTACAATACCCGCTTCCAAAAATGTTGCCGCCAAGGATTTCAAATGAGCATTGACGTTGTTTTGAAGATCTTCGTACTTTACGACGTTTGCGGAGAGCCATTCAAAACAAACGAAGAGGAATGCTGACTTCAGGAATTGTGTTGATCCATGACAACGCTCGTCCACATACTGCGGCACAACCCATCGGCTCTTTGAACAATTTCAATGGGGCATTTTCGATCATCCACCGTACAGTCCTGACTTGGCACCCAGCGACTTTCAAGGCGTGGGTAGGAGGGCATCACTTTCAAATCAACGAGCCTATAGTTGTAGTCTATGGAGTTTGGGAGAAAAAAAACACGGCCCTCGTAAGTGCATTGTTACAAAACTTACTATGTATGGTTGTAAAACAAAATTTGCTCACATTTGAGCAGAACAAAGATGTTATCCTACCGACGTGGTTCAGTGATATCTGTTTTGCAGTAATGGGTTGCACTCTAAGTTGAACTTTGCTTTCACAAGAAGTAGCGCAGCATGGTATAGCCAAGACTGGCCGCTCTTACTCTGCATAAGGAAACTTCCCAGCTTTATCATACGTTTTATTTTAATAGGTTAGTCAAGCTATGAAAGTTTTGAAAATGTTCTTCAAAATAATTTTAAAGGGGAAAAAATATACGGTACTTAAATTAAATAGGCTTAAAATCCATGAAATGGGTACATTGTGGTAAAACAAGCACTTTTAGGTATAATAAAATTCCTACTATAGGCGCAATTTGTCACGTAACGTGAACTGCTTTTTGTTTATTGCTTCAGGAAAAAATATGTGTTCCATTCACATGACTTTCTCTACATCTATGCAACAACTTATTGTTAAAAAGCTTATGCTTCTATTTACTTCATACTACTCGAGAAAAATTAGCAGAAATAGTCTTATTACTTGCAAGTAGAAGCGAAATAAAGGAATAGCATAGATTAAAGTGACAGTCAAAAGCTGGTTGCTATGTGACTGAAGTTCCTTTGTTTGTATGGACAAGAGTTCTTTCAAAGCTGAAAAAAAAAACAAGGAACATCTCAAAAACGAACAACTCCACAAAAAAAAAAAAAAAAAAAAAAAAAAAAAAAAAAAAAAAAGTATATAACATAAATTGTGTGTTTTAACGTGCTCTACGTTTTTTTGTGTGGTAAATTTTTGTCCATCTCTTACCGTTTAGCAATTACACAAAACTCCGAAAAGTTCATCTAGAATAAAATAGTCTTCAGAGACTATTCCCTGAAAATCAAGATACACATTTCATTTGTCATGTAAGTATCTTTAATATACGATGTTTTAATCAAAATCGTTGGGAGCCATTTTGGAGAAAAAGAAAAGTTTCGAAATCCATGTAAAGGGTAGTGGGGCTGGGGGCATTTTCTTGAAAATCTTCGTGTTACATCCTTGGAAAATACTAAGCTTAAATACCAAGTTTGGTATTTAACAGACTTTTAGTTTTTGAGCTATGCTCTTCACAGACGCACAAACACACACGCACGCGCGCGCGCGGACCTTTTCCTTAAAATGTTTTTTTTTTTTTTTTTATCAGGGGACCCAAAACATGTATTTCAAGTGAAATCTTAATATGGAATTTTTGGGTGGAATACACCTTCTTTATATACTATGTACATAGTACGTGTAGAGAAAGTAAAATGTCAATTTCACAACTTTTGAGGAGTCCTTTATTGACATTGATTTACCATAATCTACCTTTGTCCCGGTTTTATATATGGTGCAGGGGATCGAACACCGAACCTCTCGAAAGCTGTAACGTGGAAGGCAAGTCTCCAGTTTTCTTTTCTCTTAACCTCGTTCCTTCCTCTCGAGAGGTAGAAGCCACGAGACAAATGCCTAACAGTTCTCTATCCACGAGTTTCGTGAAATTAAAACACATCAACTTTTAACGACACCCGACTAACGAGGCGTGTTTGTCAGGAAGCAATCACGCTAGAAGACGGAACAATTCCTCATCTGTGTAGAAGTTATTCATAACTATTATACCGTCATTTTTCTTCTATCTCTGCACGTACTAGAAAACAAAATCTGGTGTGTTCCATTCACATGACTTTCTCTACATCTCTGCAACAAATTATTGTTAAAAACCTTATGCTTCTATTTACTTCATGCTAATCGAGAAAAAATAGCAGAAATAGTTTTATTACTTGCTTTCTTATAAGTACAAGCGAAATAAGGGAATATGGAAACGGCGTTTTATTTATGGGCGCTCTTTAACTGCTGTGGTTCTCAGCGTCCCATTCTATTTTGGGCGTGAAAGACCGCTTAATTTTGCTCAGAGGTCTCTCTCTCAGGCTTGAGGTTCTTTTTCGCGCCGTAAATCTACGACACGGGACCAACGGCTTCACTTCTGTTCCGAAGGAAGCCACGCTAAAGATTTTTATGCACGAAAAGCTTTATCGTTCCCCGCCGGGCTTTGGTATATGAAGTTAGCATGGTAACCATTACACCACGGAGGGCGACAATTTCCTTTCTGCTTATACGAACTAAGTAATATGATCATGTACATGGTGTATAGAGAAGGTATTGTATTGCACCCAAAAATTCCATACCGAGATTTCACCGGAAATAAATGTCTTTGAATAAAAAAAAAATTAGACAAAGGTCCGTGTGTATGTGGACAGCATAGCTAAAAAAACAAAAAGACCGTTGAATACCAAACTTGGTATTTATGTTTGGTATCTTCCAGAGCACGACAAAGATTTTCAAGAAAATTCACTCGATCCCAACATTTTTCCAAAATTCCTCAAAAATGGCGCTAACGATTTAGATTAAAATATTTTTACAAGTAAAACGTATATCTTGAATTTTCTGCGAATAGCCTCTGAAGACGTCTGTTCTGTAGAGTTTTACTGAATTATGCGCAACTGGTATATCGCAAGGGACAGACAAAAATTTACCACGCAAAAAATGTAGATTTTTTTTTAATGTAGTTAAGCGTTTTCGAGATATTCTTTGTTATTGGTTTCAGTTTTAAAACACTTATATGTTTGTCAACTCCTAGTCACGCAAATAACCAGATTTAAATCCCATAGCAACCTAATGTTAAACCATATGACCGTCGCTTTAGCCTTATTTCCCTCCTATTTATAAAGAACTGAATAATAAGACCAGTTTCTAATATTTACCTCAATCAGGATCATGTAGATAAAAGAATAATATTTCACAAGAACGTTTTTTACAGAACATGAATGGAAGACACGAGATTTAGAACTGGTTTTCAATATTGTGGGTTTCTGTTGCCCCGCCTGCTTATGACACAACATTTCGTTAATGGAACAGGCAGACTTCATTTTGTGAAGATGGCATTTCCACCTTCTTTTATAATACATAAAAATCTTACTCTCGGTTTTCAGACTCAGCATCTCTCTCCAGCCTTCTCTTTTCTGCGCTTATATCTCTCACCTCGAAAAAGAAACGGAACAAGAGTTTCCTACCTTTCGCTTTAATTCATTTCCAAGTAATTCAGAGAAAATATAACCTAGACTTTGAAAGCAGCAAGCATATTTCCTCTTTTGTTTCGTAAAATGGTTTATTTACTTGCTTTTACAGGACAGGCGACCTAGACACACATCAAAACTTGCGAGAGAAGCAGCGAAATGTTTATTTTTGTCACTAACTCGATCTTTGTTGGAAAGTAACAAACCACAAAAACAGACGCTTCAAGTGTGTACGGAATGTAAAACCATGAGTAATAACCATACAAGGAGTTTTAATTTTCTCTACACGTACCCAAAATTTCGATACCGAGATATCAGCGGAAATAATATTTTGACACCCCCTGGGTCAGAAAAAAATATTTTTAGAAAAAAAGTCCTGTGTTTGTGGACAGCATAGCTCAAAAACGAAAACCCCGTTAAATACCAAACTTGGTATTTAAGTTTAGTATCTTCCAAGGATGCGGCACGCACATTTTCAAGAAAACCCCCTCACCAGAAATTACCCTTCACATGGAAATATATTCGAAAATTTTGATTTTTTAAAAAAATGGCTGTGAAGATTTTGATTAAAATATCATGTATTAAAGATATTTAACTGACAAATAAAATGCATAGCTTGAATTTTCTGGGAATGGCCTCTGAGGAGGCCTTTATTGGATGCATTTTACGGAATTTTACATTAACTGCTAAACCGTAATAGATGCACAAAAAATTACCACATAAAAAATGTAGATCAGATTAAAACACACAATTTATGTTATATACATTGTTTTTCAAGGAGTTGATCATTTTTGAGATATTATTAGTTTCACCTTATGATTGGATAAGAACTTAGACCTATTTGAGAATATAGTACTTACTGATATTCAAGTCCTTACCTGAAATGTAAACAAAGGTAATGCATTAATACGATAAGTAATAACACGAGGGTTCTCATCTTGTCCAAAATTGTCCTAGGAGATGAGAACACGAGTTGTGTTTGATAAGACAAGACTATTATAATATAACATAGGGAGGTTATCATTGTAATACTTACATTAGCTCTCAAATGGTGCATGACCACCATCTTTATTTACACATTTTTTTTTAAACTTTCTCTACAAGTACTATGTACATACTGTATAGAGAAGGTATTGCATTGCACCCAAAAATTCATACCCGTAATTCACCGGAAATAGACGTTTTAGGGTCCGATGTATCCGAAAAAGGCATTTTCAGAAAAACGTCCGTGTCTATGTGTGACACAATAATTCAAGAACGAAATGTCGGTAAAATTCCAAACTTGGTATTTAAGTTTAGTATCCTCCAGGCATGCGAAGATTTTGAGAAAAATCCCAAGCTACCCTTTACATGGAAAAAAATTCGAAAATAATTGTCTCTAAAATGTTTCTAACGATATTGATTAAAATACCGTATATTAAAGATATTTATATTGCATATAAAATGTATATCTTGAATTTTCTGGGAATAACCTCTAAAGAGGTCTCTATTCAGAATGAATTTTGCGTAACTGGTAAACCGTAAGAGATAGACAACTTACTATACAAAAGATGTAAATGGCGTTAAAACACACAATTTATGGCCAATATGTATTTTCGTGGAAATGACCATTTCTGATATATTGCTTGTTATTTGTTTCAGATTTAACCTTTCTCACACGGAAATCCTAGCACTGCATAGAAACGGATTTCAACCCGCTTTTTAAAACATTTAACAATCGTTTTATCCCAGTGCACTCCCTACTACTTACAAGGAAGCAAGTAATAAGACTATTTCTGATCATGTTTATTATAAAGTAGATAGAACAATAATTTGTTACAGCGATGTACATAAATTCATGTCAATGGAACAACACATCAGATTTTTTGTTTTTCTTCACTGCCTCCTGAATTATGATATGGCCGACACCCGATGTACGAATATCAACAGCAACAATACAAATACGGAACAATTATTTTATTTCAGCTTTAAATAACTAATACATGAAATGGAAACAAACATTTTATTTGAGGTTATTGCACTCATCTCATGCATAAGAAATACAAATAATGATTATTTTCACACATTTTTTAAACCAAATACATTATGAAGTGGATAAAACTTTAAATAAACATTGTAACTGAATTAATTGAAAGTTCAATTGTGGAACTGACAGTTATTAAAAGTGAAGGTTGACTGTCACCTTGTTACCAATAACCAAGACCGCAGATAAAACAAAGAAATGAACATCAGCTGGGATAAGATGTTTCGACAATATCGCTCCAGTCAGAGAATTGCCGAATCTCGGTCATTCCACTGACGCTTTAATAATGCAGCTCAATCCGTTTAAACATTGTTAATGGAGAATAAATTTATAACCTATTCACATAATGGCTGAGGTTGATTTACTACACTGCGGAAAGACAGGCGAGCGAGCCAGCTCTTCTTGTCCCAGCCTTCGCTACACAACCAGCGACAAAAGGTGCACGTGGCATGCCATCGCTGGTATCGATATGAAAAGCATTTTTAGAAAGCAGGCCCTATAAAAGTGGGGGTGAACAGGGTAACTCAAAAACGAAAACCAAACTTTATATTTAAGTTGTGTGTCTTCCAGGATGCGACACGAAGATTTTCAGTTAAATTCCCCCACCCTCAACTACCATTTACATACAGTATTTGTTTCGAAAATTTTAATTTTCTCAAAAATCGCTCAAACGACTTTGATTAAAATACCGCAAGTTTAAGAGAAATGAAATGTATATCTTGAATTTTGTGGAAATAGCCCTAATGCTTTGGAAGAGTTTTATATCAGCGATCAACCATAAAATATAAGGCAAAACTTCACGGTGCCATGCTAGTTCAGTGGTTACAGCAAGCGGTCGGAGACCATTCGTTCAAATCCTGACTATGGCATTGAATTTTTCGGTCTGACTCAACTCTCCAACTTCTCTCCTACACACAACTAGTATGGGAGAAATACTCAACACCAATTGACCATAATAGTTGGCTATACTATGAATCCTGGACTTAAAGTACTTACAACATTGTAAGTCGCCACTGGGGTTGTCGTCTGAAAATAATTGTGGTTTACCACTCACCCTCCGTGGTTACCATGCTGGCCTCTAAAACATAAGATTACAGGTTCAAACCTGGCGGAGGGCGATGGCATGGTTTCCTTCGGAAGGGTAATAAAGCTAGCTGGTGGTTCCGTGAAACGTTTATTTGCAAAATTCCGCCATTTCACGTCCGCAAGTCGTGACTTCGTCCTACAGTGGGCGAGGAAGCCATACCTGGTCACCACGGCCCTAGCGATGAACTCGTCAACTAGAACTTCAGTAGAGATCAAGGAAACATCGTAACGTAGCCCTTTGCTCCACTTAGCGACAGCAAATAACTGACTTACGTTTACCGGGAAACACGAGGAATTTAATATTGCTATAGTAGCTCACCAGTGGTTCAAATCTCGGCTATGGCATTGAAAAAATCGACACCATCAATTTGTCTGCAGATATCAGACGTTTGCCATTTTTGGAAACGGTTCTCCTTTAAAGCCCCAAGCCGTGGCCGAGTGGTTAGACCACTCGACTCTCACCTATACGGCCGGGGTTCGATCCCAAGCGACCGCATGCACCGGTGCTCCATCATTCATGTATCATCAGTGCCTGCGGTGCCATTAGTAGTTAAAGCGGGCGTTAAACACAACCCAAAAAAAATGTAAATGTATTTTTGCTCTAGAGTGTAGTAATATATCCATGTTTCATCCACAATTAAGCATCGGCGCTGAAACTCTTCAGGATTCCGACGGAAAAGTGCCAAACCAGCTTCCGAATCAATCACACGATTGCGTTTATTCTCTCCATTGAGAGCAAACGCGGCATCCATCTTGTCAGACCTAATTTTTGATGCAAAATTGAGAATACTGTAGCATGTGATATGCCTGTGACCTGTACTATTTCGCGAACTTGGATTCGTCGATCACTCAAAACCATATCCTGGATTTTGTCAAGCATTTCGAAGAAAGTCACTTGTACTACATGTCCGGAACGATGATCTTCATTTGTGGATGTACGGCCACGTTTAAATTCATTTATCCAATTGCAAATTGTTGCAAGCGCAGGAAGAGATGTGCCATGAACTTTATCCAACTCGGCTTTTATCTCTTTCAGTGTTAAGTCTTTTAAATAGAAGTGTTTAATCACCGCACGAAATTCCAAAGAAACACAAGATGATAACGAAACCACATGACGATATAACTTCATAACTGCCAACTTAAATACAAATTTTTTTCTTGGATTTTCTAAGAGCTTATTCAACGTCCTTCGGATGTGATCTCAGACTAAGTTGAGATCTACTTGTGGTTTACCGAGAAACACGTCAACTGAGGAAGTTAATGCTGCACAGGCATGTTGCCATGACACCGAACAGAGACCAAGAGGTCCATTATTCAAATCCCGGCTATGGCACTGAATTCTTCAGTCTGTCTTTCCAAAGAGTATTTTACTTTCTCTACATGTAGTGTGTACATAGTGTATAGAGAAGGTCTTGTATTGCACCGAAAAATTCAATACCGGGATTTCACCGAAAATATTTTGAGACCCCCTGAATAAAAAAAAAAAAAAAAAATAGAAAAATAGCCGCTTGTGTGTGTAGACAGTATAGCTCAAAATCCAAAAGTCCCTTAAATACCAAACTTAGTATTTAGGTTCAGCATCTTCCAAGAACGCGACATGAGTTTCAAGAAACCCCCCCCCCCACCACCAACTACCCTTTCCATAGAGACATTTTCGAAAATTTGATTTTGTCAAAAATGGCTGTTAACGATTTTTATTAAAATAGCATATATTGAAGAAATAAATGTATGTCTTGAATTTTTTGGGAACAGGCTCTGAAGGCGTATTTATTCTGCATGAATTTTGCATAATTGGTAAATCCTAAGAGATACACAAAAATGTAGAGCTAGTTAAAACAGACAATTTTGTTATATACATTTTTTTTCGTGGAGTTGACCATTTTTGTTATTGGCTTCAGCTTTAAGATATTTTTAATTTTCTCATGCGAGGATTTGTAAACTCCTGTCCATACAAACAAAGGAACTTCAATCACATAACAACCAGCTTTTAAAAGATTTGACCATCGATTTAGCCCAATTTACTTATTTCTCTTCTACTTACAAAGAATCAAGCAATACAACCATTTCTGCTATTGTTTATCTCAATTAGCATAAAGTAGAAATAAGAATAAGCTTTTTAACAATAATTTGTTGCACAGATGTAGACATTCATGTAAATGGAACACACATCAGATCATTTGCTCTAAAACAAATGAAAAGCAAGTGATAAGGAACACAGCAAATTGTGACAGAAAATGCACCACCCCAGCATTCGATCTAGTCACGAAAAACTAATGGACTAAGAGGACAGTCGCCTGGTCTGCTTATCCAAAGCAAGAGGAAAAGTAATATAGCTTATAATGTAATGCATGCTACTTACAGCGTGAAAGCGATGTGATCGTTTTAGACTTAAAAACCAGGTCTTTAGATTAGCTTACATTTGCGGGAAGGAATGCTCACTCAGGCATAACACTGTAAATCAGAAATATACTTCATTTCCTTTTGATGTAAAATGAAATGAGGTACAATATTAATAAAATGGAGGGAAAAAATAAAGAAAAATCAGTCATTGAAAAGTCGCCGCTTTGCTGCAAGTTAAAATGCCAACGTCTATTTAAAAATCACAAAAGCCTGAAATATCCGCGCTCCATTATTTCCTGCCTTGCATGTACCTTTCGTTTCTCTCTCGCTGTTTTTAATTTCAAGTTTCCAATTCCCAAACGGCGGTTAACCTATTCCTTTAATTTGGTTTTAATAATTCCCTTAGGTCCGTGTATTGGATATCCGACTGACGATATTTTCATAAACCAGCTGTCGAATATGCAGTGTGCTTTTTTATCATAAGTAATAGCACTATGAGTGTTTTCATCTTGTCGATAATTCACGACCGACGTCCTGAGACATAAAAACACGAGTTGTATTTCATAAGACAATAGACTATCAATAATCTATATATATAAATAAATGAATTGCTGAAATGTATGTACGCCTATCACTTCCCAACGACTACATCAAATTTACCAATCCTTTTTTTTTTTTTTGTGTTCGTTATTGTCACAACAAGGTTTGTGGAGATGAAAATGTTTAAAAATAGTACGGGAAAGTATTTAAAATCTCAAAATATAAATAAAAACAGTGCTAAGTGAACGCATTTCAGTTAATGGCCGCCAGATGGCAGTGGTACAAGTTATTTGTTGCTAAATGGTCGTAGTACTGCTATATATTCAATGTTAAGATAACGCACCACTTTATCGACACAATGACGCAATGCAGCAGTGAAATTCAAATACATTTTTATATATTAACTGTCCTTTCCTTACTCCTATCGTTTAAAATAAAGAATCAAAGAAGTTTTCCTAAAGATGAACACCCAGAGTAAGTAGTTATTTATTTTCCGATAGATAGCGATAGTAGTATTTTTCCTCCCCATCCAATGTTAAGGTAACGCAACAGTTTATCGAGATGACACAACGCAGCAGTGAAATTCAAATACATTTTTACATATTAACTATCCTTTACTTACTCCTATCGTTTAAAATAAAGAAGCTTTGCTGGCGAAATACGTACTTATTATTTGCCACCAGAAGGCCGTAGTACCAACTGCTCTATTTTTCTTCTTCAATGCTAAGGGCATGCACCTGGTTATGCAGTCAATGACGCAAGCTAACTGTGAAAATCAAATTTATTTCTTATGTATTAACTATCGTTCCCTTGGTCACATCGTTTAAATAAAGAAATAAGTATATTTATGTTGTGATTCTTTAAAATGAACAAGTTATAAACTATGCACATAACCATTCACCCTTCTTAGAATCTGAAAATAACGGGATCCGTTTTAGGATTAACTTCTTATTGCAGATATTGGTTATTTGACGTTATGTGGTACATGAGTTAGCTAAAGAACATGAAAATACCTGCAGTTGTTTTGTTCTTAATACATTTGATCAAGTAATATTTTGGGTTAAATGGAGAAATTTAATACACAAAGCTATCATGAAATAAAAGTTTATCAATTGACTAACTGGATCTACTTGTTCTTTAGTTACATCATTGTTAGGCTTAGAAATTGCTGTTTTGACATAGAAGAAAATAAAGAAAGAGGTGGAAAATGTTAGAAGTAAAGGAAAGAAAGAGATTCGGAAGAAGTATGAATGTTACTTTGTGACTTTCTCCTTAATGTAATTCATTACCTATGCCCACGAATACCCAGCCCCACCACACTATGGATGCGCTGTCATTACTGTTCTTATGCCAACGACATCTTGGTTGCCAACGCTGTTAACTCCATATGTCATCCTTTCCACACTACCTTATGGGATTTGCCAGGATTCCCGCCACACAATTTACAGCCTAAAGTTGACTCGGTGATAATTATACGACGCAATATCAATCAGCCGAAATATACAGCAGAACAATCTCACTGTTAAAATATGATGAAAATTTTGATTGAACTTACTATAACATGGGAAAGTTACTTATTCCAAGAACACCACTAATGTCAACCGACTCTCGTTTTGAATTTAAGCGCGCCTTGCATTCGCAATGACAATAAATCCCAAAATCAATCGTTACAAGTGTGTGTAATATACCTTGAATTGTGTTTTTCGCATGTTGTACGTTGCGTGCTCGAGAGTCGGCAAACTATCGAGGCTATTTCTCTTTTCTCCGGAAGGAAAATGTACATTACAAGGCATTACAATAAAGTGCTGTGAAATTATTTAATTGTATTTTTATTTCATTGCATGGTCGTACTGTAAACGGAAGATTTTGTCCCAGTTTTTTTCGTTAAGTACACCACCCGTATGAAGCCGGGGCGGGCAGCTAGTTTATAATATATGGGAAGAGAGATTTTATCATTGTAATATTCACATTAGTTCTCAAATGGTACATGACGACCATCTTTATTTACAGGTTTTTTTCTTTCTTCACTGCCTCCTGAATTATGATATGGCCGACCATGCCTACACCGAATGTACGAATATCGATAGCAACAATAGAAATAGGGAAAAATTATTTTATTTCAGCTTTTAATAACCAACACATGAAATGGATACAAACATTTTATTTAAGTTATTCCACCCATCTCATACATAAGAAATACAAATAATGATTATTTTCATCCTTTTTTTTAACAAAATACATTATGAACTGGATAAAACTTTAAATAAACATTGAAACTGAATTAACTGAAAGTACAATTATGGAACTGGCAGTTATAAGTGAAAATTTGCTGACTCGTGTCACCTTGTTACCAATATCCAAGACAGGAGATTACACAAACATACGTCAGGTGCGACAAGATCTGAAAGAAATGAACATCAGCTGCGATTGGTTGAAATTGCATAATCTTGAGAATTATATTGACGCTTTTAATAGTTGAGCTGAATTGACTTTATATGTTTCTGTAATTTACTGACAGATTACCAAGATAATATCTTAACGCGTAAACGCGTTGCTTTGCACGTATGCAAAAGTGACTTCCATAAAATGTTTTAGAATATCTTAACTGTTTCATTGGGAGTTTTAATTATACTGACTACAAACAATGAATGGAATGATTTTCATCTGTATTGTTTTAACAAAATTTTAATTTTTAGACAATTGATGCTCAAAGTAGATCTGTTACCAGATTTCAGTAGAACATTCTGTTAAAATTAGAACATTCTGTCACTCAGTGTTATAAAATTATAACAGCTTTGGTTTGTGTCCACGGCCTCATTCAAGTAGGCCATGACTCTGAAAGCTCGTATCGATCCATAAGATGGCGGATGATGAACGTGGAATCTACATAACCAGACGAAATTATGCAACCAGCGAAGAGAGCAAAATTACAACTGCTACACTTCCTCCGTTTAATATGTTTTCGCTCTGTAGAGTAAGTCATCATGTTGCCAGCACTGATGCTAAGCAAGGCATCAACTGAATATCGCAGAGCATTAAGCACGAACTCCATGAAATAGGTAAAACAATCTATGTATAATTATAATATGTCAATAAATATTGAGGATAGTGTATGACACACGTGTTAAAATTGTTTTATATTGTTCGTAGCTTCCTACTCGCAATACAAAACACAATTTTACCACTATTATTTCAATAATAAAATATATCGCCACAAAATACATGGGTAGAGAAGGTATTCCACTACACCAAAAAATTCGACATGGAAATTGAACCGCAAATGCACGTTTTAGGGCCCTCTGTATCCAAAAATATCTGATGTGTTCTAATTTATTTTAGGAGTTCCACAAACGAACTTTTCTTACAAAAGATTATTCTTTTATTTACGTCATCCTAATCTACATAAACACTAACAGCATTTGTCATTCGTTAGTTCCTTATAAGTAGAAGCGAAATAAGGGAACACACTAGGATAAAGTACCTAACGGTCAAATGTTTTAAAAGCTGGTCGCTATGTGAAACAATTGACCTTCGGTTTGATTTGAGAAACGTATTAGTTTAAAACTTACACCAATAACATTGAAGATCTCGAACACGGTAAACTCTATATGAAAAACGTATATAACCTAAATTGTGTATTTTAACGAGATCTATATTTTTTGTGTAGTAAGATTTTGTCTACCTCTTACGATTGAACCGTTTCTACAAAACTCATCCAGAATAAATAAGTCTTCAGAGGCTATTCCCAGAAAATTCAAGATATACATTTTATTTGTGATGTGAATATCTTTAACATCCGGTATTTTTATTAAGCATTTTTGAGAAAAATATTTTCAAACATTCTTAAATGTAGAGTCATTTTTGCTGCAATGAGATGATGTTTCTCGCGGATTATATATCCTATGCTACGTCTTGTGGTGCATTAATTTATACATATTCGTATATTGTTGCCGATCACATTCAAGGGTATTGTTCTTCAGCACTAATCAGAACAGAGTTCTCGTCTTAATGAAGTAGAAGACTCCTATGTCATTAGCACTAATTGGTAATTCTACCTTATTTCCTTCCAGTTTGTTTTTTCTCTCTCCCTAGTTCCTCTCTAGTTTCATATTCCTTGGATAAGCTGAAAATGTATGTATAGTTATGAATAAAGGACTTGCCAAAAACTATAATATCCCGTTAACGGAAAATTCGGTCAATTCTTAAAGTTGCTGCCGTTCCTACATTTTTCGCTGACCTTAACTTCCGGTTTTGAATAAATGGTACCTTACTACTAATATGCTACTGAAAAGCGCTAGTCATGGCGTTGAAATTCCGTTCTCTTTGCATGTACAGGATAATTAATAATGTAACAAAGGTCCTTATTTGCTTCAAATGTGATTGCAATATACTATATTTCACAGCTGCAAAAAATTTACTCGACGCGTAGATAGTTGGCTTGCACACACTGAGCGCTAACGCAGTCGAAGACTGGCACAAGACTGGCTAAATAGGCTTGCAGCTCTTCCTTACATAGCTGAGAATGACGTCAAAGAAGCTATTGGAAGCCAAAGCTTCCGGCGTGTGTCAGTTGTGCCGATGTGTCGCATTCCAAGGTATCTAGAATCGCTGCCGTCACACATGTGCGCCGTTTACGGGCCGACGAATCTCGCTTAGAGTGAGTTACTAGGATAAGGCTTTTTTCGGAGCTTTCCCTTTTCTTGAGAAGACGACTATCGCGTAACTTTAAACTTCATGGACCCTGAGATAATTTCACAAATTTCATTCATCGTCCGAAATGACCAACCAGGTTAAAAGAAGCTACAAAAAAAAAAAAAAAAAAAAAAAAAAAAAAAAAAAAAAAAAAAAAAAAAGCCACTTCTTCTGAGGTGTGCGTCGTTTACGGGCCGACAAGTTAGTTACTACACAACAATAATAATTGCAATTTCAGAAAATTAAGACAAATAACAAAAATATCTCTGCCCGCCTGCCTCACATTCAACAGGTCGAATCTCGCTTAGGGTGAGTTAAAGTTTTTGTCGGTATTTTCTCTTACCCTGAGAGTAACTTTAAGCTCCATGGACTCCGAGATCATTTGAGTATCATTACACTGATTTCTTTCATCCGATATGACCAACCAGGCTAAATGATGTAAAGCTACATATCTCGAAAATGGTTAACTCATATACGAGATATATTTCTGGTTTTGTCTATCTCTTACGGTTTATAATACAAAACGCATCCAGAATGCAGAGATCTTCAGCGGCTATTGCCAAAAAATTTAAGATATACGTTTTACTTGTGAATATCTTTAATATACTGTATTTTAATCAAAATCGTTAGGCATTTTTGAAAAATTTTCCACGTAAAATTTAGTTTGGGAAAGCGGTAAAATGTGTGGCATCCTTGGTAAACAAACTTAAAGTATGATAGTTTACAAATTTACGTTTTTGAGTTATCGGGTTCACAGCATAGACACTGACCATTTTCTAAAAATTTCCCCCCCCCCGAGACTTCAAATCATTTCTGGTGAAATCTGGACATCGAACTCTTAGGTGGAATACAATATCTTCTCTATATCCCATGTACATAGTACGTGTAGAGAAAGTAGTAATTGCAATAAAAAAAGTCTTATGTCTTTATAAGTTTCGTTTCGTAATCGGCTTAGCCTCCCCATATACAGGACTGACACTCCCCTAGGACTTACAAGCGGATGTCTAGAGGTCAAAAGCCTGTCAGGGAGCCAAAGGAACGAAACCACAGAATGGGGAACCTGGCCCGTAGCCAGGCATGTGTGTGAGGAAGTGGATCATATGAAATGTAAGTGAAATGGATGATAGGAAAGGTGATGATGGAGCAATTGGTAGAATGAGTGGCGGGGGAAACCGGAGGACTCAAGACACTGTTCGTCAAACCACGAATCCATTATGTGAGCGCTTGGGATCGAACCCGGGTTGCCTAGGTGAGAGGCGAGCCGCCAGATCATTATAAATACTGAACTTAAATCCAAATTTGGTTTTTAACCGAGTTTTCATTTTTAAGTTATGTCGATCACACGGCATACACGCAAAAGATTCAGGTTTGTATAGAAAGTAAAAAGCAGAAATACCAATAGCTGGTAGAATGTAAGCAAGTGCAGTAATTGCCTATGACAGGACACCGGATAGTTGATTAACTGGAAACAAGGTCCAGTACTGGATATAATATGATGAACTATTAAGATAATTGTGTATAACGTTGATTAGTCAGGCTCTCCTAATTAGACAAAGCAATTAACTGCCTACTGCAGCATCACATTCCAGATACCATCGAGCACGCGGGACGTAAACCTCATTTTACTTCATGCCTGCCCGCAAAAATCACCCCTTTATAATTGCGGACATCGACTAAAACCGTGCTTGGGTTCCACGAAAATATTCACCTCAGGAATATTGTTACTACAATCTGCGGAACAGCAGAGGAGATATTTATTCAGAAATACACGTTTAGAGGACCCCTGAATAAAACATCTGCTGTGCTACTTTCACATGACATTCTCTAGCTGTTCCCCAAACCTTTTATTCAAAAGTTAATCAAGCTTTAGTCCTATTTCTAGCTTCCTTACAAGTAGAAGGGAAATAAAATTCACAGCCTAAAGCGATAGTTAAGTCATTTAAGGTTATGTATGGCTGAAATTTCATGAAAAATCACAACAAAAAATCAACTTGTTAATTTTCATTCCATAAAATAATGTAAACACTCCTGAATACATAAAACGTATAATTAGCTACCAGGTGCCATTTTTAAATGCCTTAACTCACTGGAGCTATGGCAAAGTTTTAGAGTTGAAATTGTACTGGACTCGGCAAGAAAGGCTTCAGTTCGACGAGATCTCATTCGCATCATACAAAGTGAAAAATGAAGTTGTGGAGAAGCTAAGCAGCAATGCAAGAAGAAAAGGATGTAAAAGGCAGCATCAGAAGAGAGGAAAAGGAAAGCTGAGGGTCCAACCTACCAACCTGCGGATTTTAATGTGAGCCATGCATTCAAATCTTTCCATGTTTTCTCGCTATTGATATTTTCAACGTTTTCCTTCCTGTAAAATGTTCCTTGTGGAGCAGTTTTTCTCTTACTCAAATAAAATTTACTGTACGTGTTCACAGAGAGACAATAAATATTATTGTCAGATTATTTAAGCACAAGTTTTCAATTTTCACACTAAAAATTATATTTTTATGAAAAAATAGCATATTCATAATTTTACAAGATTTTGCAGCCTAAACAAAACGAGACTCAGAGAAACCTTGGGCACTTTCAAAAAGCAGATTATTGTAAACCTAGGGTAAAAATATTAGTCCGAACTTTTTTTTTTTTCGCAAGGACTTTTTAATGCCGTGACAAAAATCTAAACAAATTTGACGAAAACTTCCAAATCAGTAAAGCAAAGTAGATGAAATTTGCAATGTAACGTATTTGTAATTTCAAGAAGTTAACATTATTAGTTTGGAATTTCAAACTTTCAGTCATATGGGTGCTTTAAAGCCGGTCGCTATGTGAAACAATTGAAATGTCACCCGAAATAAACAAACGAGAAGAAAGATATCTTCCCGTTCCAGATAAGTTTAAGTGGCTTAAAATTGAAAGCAATTATCAGGAATATCTCGAACACGGTTCTCTACCACAAAAATTGTGTGAATTATGCAAAATTCATCGGGAGTAAAGGGATCGTCGAAAGCTATTCCTAGAAAATTAAAAGAT
The DNA here is from genome assembly GCA_030762935.1 of Hymenopus coronatus. Lineage (NCBI taxonomy): Eukaryota > Metazoa > Arthropoda > Insecta > Mantodea > Hymenopodidae > Hymenopus > Hymenopus coronatus. The sequence continues at coordinate 5,329,532 of CM060894.1, forward strand.
ATGCATTTTATTTGTCATGTAGTGTACGGAATTTTAATGAAAACATTTAGAGCCATTTTTGAGAAATTCAAAAAGTTCAACCTTTTTCCATGTAAAGGGTAGTGGTATGGAGGGGAGATTTTTCTCAAAACCTCCAAGTTAGTATCCTTGGAAGAAACTAAACTTAAATGCGAAGTTTTGTATAAAACAAACTTCTCGTTTGTGAGTTATGCTGCACGCGCGCACACACCTTTCAGTTACACCTCGGTGTATTTCCTGTCCATGGTCAAGTGTTAACTAAAATAAGAACTATAGCTTTCCTGGCGACGTGTTAATTCAAGATCTTCTCGGGCTTCTAGCCAGGTAAAAACTTGGCTTGACACCAACGTTTCGAAGAAGTGCATCTTCCTCGTCTTCAGGGTGAACTGATGGTTTGAGCTTGCGGAGACTGGTATTTATAAGAGCTGGGATGAAGCTAACATCTGATTGGTTCGCGAGACCAATCAGATGTTAGCTTCATCCCAGCTCTTATAAATACCAGTCTCCGCAAGCTCGGAGGGGAGGCATTCCACAGTCAGACCCATAGCGGCGGGAGTGCCGGAAGGCAGCGTGCTGTCGCCGTTACTCTTTGCTGCCTACATGTCCGACTTCCCCACAGAACCCAGTACTGTTACGTGCCAGTATGCCGACGATGTCCTCATAATGGCGCGTAACAAGAACGACCGATATTGCTTCCCCCCGCTACAGAGACAGCTCCAGGCCATAGGCAGATGGAGTGAACAGTGGCGGATGGCCATCAGCCCGCAGAAGAGCTCAGCTCTACTGCTGGCTAAAGTCCGTGGCTGGCGACCGGAGAGGTCGCTGAGGTTGCGGCGGCGGCGGATCCCCTGGGTCCGCTCCGCCAAATACCTCGGAGTCCTCCTCGACCGCGGCCTTACTTTCACGCCACATGTCAGGGAGAAGGTCGGCTTGGGACACGCTGCCCTGCGGCAGTTGTTTCCCATCTTCCGCTCCACCATGCCTACACACCTTAAACTGCGGCTGTACCGCGCAGTCATCCCGCCCCTGATGCTGTACGGCTGTGAGGTCTGGGGTTCGGTGGCTCGTTCCTCCATCCGCAGGCTGCAGGCCGTGCAGAACAGGGCATTGAGGATGATATACGGCACAGACCGCAGATTCCCGTCCCACATTCTCCATTCCCACTCCGGAATCCCTTACATAGTGGACGTTGTGCGAGAAAGAGCTCGCACAATATACACTAAACTTGCTCCCCACCCAAATCCCCAGGTGAACACTCTCGGTCTTTACGACCACACGCTACCAAGGAGACGCGTAAGCTACCGCCTTCCCAAGGACGCCTTGGGATGGTAGTTTTCCGGCCGCCTCTCCCTTTATTGTTCTACCCGCCAAGTTAAGCAGCATCGGGCATGGTCACGACTCGGACGGGTGACCATCCAGTCGTACTCCGACCAGATCTGCAACACTGGCTTCCCCCACCCCGTACCTATATCCCTTCATGTCTCCCCGCTAGCCGGCACTGCTTTCCTTGACAGCCCGCAAGCGGCTGGCCAAGGTAAGCAGCATCGGGCCTGGTCCCTCTCTGGGTGGGTGGCCACTCGGATAGGTAAGCCAGCCCGCGCCGGCTGCACAGAGGGAACACCCTGCCCAATTACTTTGACATGACAAAAACGCTTGCATATGACTACATCTACTATATCACACGGGTAAATCCGCAAGAAAAGCGGATAGGTACCGTGGTGATTTGCCCCCGCCCGAGTACACTCGGGCGACTAGTTCCTGCTCCTGGCTCCTGGCTCCTCAAACCATCAGTTCACCCTGAAGACGAGGAAGATGCACTTCTTCGAAACGTTGGTGTCAAGCCAAGTTTTTACCTGGCTAGAAGCCCGAGAAGATCTTGAATTAAGTGTTAACTAATTAAGAAATGTCCCCAAAACTGAAAAATCGCACTAAAGACATTATTTATGATACAAGTGGTAAAATGGTGTTATATATTATGAGTAGGAATTGCGAACAATATAAAACAATTCTCAATATTTATAGACATACATTGTTTGGGGGGGGGGTAGCTTAACCATATCGGACGATGATCTCAGGGCTTAAAGTAGTCGACATTCGTCTTCTGGGAAAACCCCGTAAGCGAGATTCGAACACGCTACCACCAGGCGGGCTTAACTACCTATTTCACGTTTAATGGTCTGCGATATTCAGTTAGCATCAGTGCTGACAACATGATGACCTATTCGTACAGAACGAAAACATTCTATACAACGAAGACAGTATAACAATTATAATGTTGGTCTCTCCGCTGCTTGCATAATTTCGTCTGGTTCAGTAGATTCCATGTTCATGGATCGATACGAGCTTTCAGAGTCATGGCCTACTTGAACGAGGCCGTGAACCAAAGTAGTTATAATTTTATAACACTGAGTGACAGAATTTTCTACTTTTAACACTACTGACATCTGGTAGCTTTTAGCATCAACTGTTTAAAAACATGTTTATGCTCATCTATTTCAACATTATTCCTTCTATGATTTTTACTTTCTCTACACGTAATATGTACATAGTGTATAGTGACGATTTTTTTTTTTTATTTGTATAGCCCCCTTTAACATCAATGGTCACATCGGGAGCTTTCACTTGTGAAACTGTAGGTTCAGAACATTAGGTTAAACTTTATCGCATTCACTCTCACATTCATACTTCCAGACTCTATGGGGGATAGGGAATATTTCAGGTTAAAGAAAAATTCCCCGCCCCAGCTGCGTATCGAACCCGGGATCCCCGGGTGAGAAGTCAGCTCACTGACCACTCGACCACGAAGTCGAACCTTCATGATAATGGAGCACCGGTGGAATGCGATGGCGCGGGAAACCGGAGTCTAGGCGAGAGGCGAGTGGTCTAACCACCTGAGAGCCATTTTCACATTCCATTGATTTTACAGAAGGAAAAAACCACTAAACTAATAAAACAGCATTAATTTCAAGGTCTATTTTTTTATTTATTGCTTCAAAATGTACATTTTACCTTATCCCATCAAGACATACAGGGTGTACATAAATGAATACCGGGGTTTTAACTCTTTATAATATTTATTACATTCAACTTACAGTTATAAATGATATGTCAAATGAAAAAGCAACTCAAACAGTTTTGTTTGTTGGCACAAGTGCGCATGTGCGTGCAATGTTTCTGCCGCAATCCGCTAGACAGCGGTAGTAGCAAAGATGGCAGCTAGTAAACAGAAAGAGTTTTGTGTTTTGCAGTTTGCAAAGACCGAATCTGTAGTTACTGTGCAACGTGCGTTCCGTAGTAAGTTCGGTTGTGATCCTCCTAGTGATAAAACATTTGTAGATGGTATAATCAGTTTGAAGATACCGGCTGTCTTTGTAAAGGGAAGAGCACGGGACGACCAGGAGTAAGTGAAGAGTAAGTGTTGAGCGAGTGAGAGAGTCGTAGCCCAAAGAAATCAGTCCGGAAGGCTAGTCGTGAATTACAAGTTCCTGTGTCGACTGTTTGGAAAGTTTTAAGAAAACGCTTACAGCTACGTCCTTACCGTTTACAGGTATTACAGGCTCTAAAGCCGACAGATCACGGATTACGTGCCAAATTCGCAAACGATATGTTGTTTCATGACGATTTTGTGGATCGTGTTGTCTTCAGTGATGAATCGACCTTTCACCTTAGTGGACATGTTAACACTCATAATGTGCGCATCTGGGGCTCAGAAAATCCTCACGAGATGGTACAAATGCAACGAGATTCCCCTAAAGTGAATGTTTTTTGTGCCGTATCCCGGTGAAAAGTTTATGGGCCTTTCGTTTTTTGTGAACCTACTGTAACTGGCACTTATTACCTTGATACACTAGAGCAATGGCTCTTCCCTCGGTTGGAAGAACATGAGCCAGAGAACTTCATTTTCCAGCAGGATGGTGCGACACCTCACTGACATAACGAAATACACGATTGGTTGAACGTCACTGTACCCGAGCACTGGAGAGGCCGCAAGGGCCCCAATGACAGGGCTTGCTATGCATGGCCTCCACGTTCTCCTGACCTAACGACATGCAATTTTTACCTTTGGGGCTCCATCAAGGATCGTATGTACGTGCCTGCGCTACCAGCTGAGCTCCCTGAATTAAGAAACCGGATTGAAGCAGCTGTTGCTACAATTACTGAATACACACTTATCAACGTTTGGGAAGAACTCGGCTATAGACTTGATGTGTGCCGTGTGACAAAGGGTAGTCACATTGACCATTTATAAGCTTTTTGGTAAAACTGTTTGAGTTGCTTTTTCATTTGGCATATCATTCATAACTGTAAGTTGAATGTAATAAATATTATAAAGAGTTAAAACCCCGATATTCATTTATATACACACTGTACTATAATAACATTCTTTTCAGCAAGATACAACATTAAAAAATATTAATATGAAAATGTGTAACTTTGTAAATAAAGTTTTGTGTTGATAACTTTCGTTATTGCTTAGTTATGTGAAATCGTGTGTCACTTTCTGACTTGCCCTCACAAACGTGCTAGAGAGAGTAAAAGAAAAGCCACGTGACCAAGTCGCATCTCTTGAAGAGTATTGGATGGTGAACGCCGGAAGTGCTTGTATGCGGGCGATTGGGAAAAATGATAGCTGAGTCAAGTTCCTTGATTACCGTGATTCAGGAGGGTTAAACCTCGTCTGGAATACTTCTGCGCATGTCCAGCGGCAATCATCACTTTCCAAATAAAATAGTGATAGAATAAAGTTCCTTTGTTTGTATAGACACCAGTTGACAAATTCCTGCATGAGAAAAGTATGTTTTTTAAAGCTGAAACCAAAAACAAGAAATAGGTTAAAAATAAACATTCAACTCAGGAAAAAATGTATATAACATAAAGTGTGCGTTTTAATGTGCTCTACATAATTTGTGTGGTAAGTTTTGTCCATCTCTTATTGTTTAGCAGTTATGCAAAATTCCGTAAAATTCATCCAGAACAAAGTGTCTCCAGAGGATATTCACAGAAAGTTCAGGATATACATTTTATGATATCTTTAATATACTACATTTTAATCAACATCGCTAGAGCTAGTTTGGAGAAAACAAAACTTTTCGAATAAATTTCCATGTAAAAGGGGGGGGGGGATTTTCTTCAAAATCTTCGTGTCGCATCTTTGAAAGATACTAAACTTAAATACCAAGTTTGGTATTCAATGCTCTTTTCGTTTTTGAGCTATACTGTCCACAGAGACACACACGTGCAGCCCTTTTTCCAAAAAAGGTTTTTTTTTTTATTCAGGGTGACCCAAAAAAGGTATTTCCGGTGAAATTTCCGTATCGAATTTTTGGTTGCAATAATGGAACACATCAGATTTTTTTAATGCACACAATGTTGGCCAATCGAATTTTATAGGCAAATAACACAAGTGTATAATGATAATGCAATGAACGAGTCTTCAATGAGGAAATGACACATAATTTACGAGTAATCAAGGAAGAACATAACAGTGTGTACGATAAAGACCGGAGTGGAAGTTCATCAATCGTTATGAAGGATTTGAAAGCAAATGTTGATAAAAGAATTGAGAAAAACCGGTGTTTCACTTTGGACACCGTACATGACTTTTGGATGGAAAAGATTTGCCAGCCATGAAGACCTCAAAGTGACTGACATTGACACCTTGGCTCAGATCTTAAACGATGAAAGAGTATAACATGTGCACCACGTGACAATAAATACCTTGATAGCAATGTTGAGAAATAGAGTAAGGTAGTGTAACTTTGTAAATAAAGTTGTGTGTTGATAACTTTCGTTATTGTTTAGTTATGACAAATCAAGTGGCACTTTCTGGATGAGCCTCGTACATAGCAGATAGAGAAGGTATTGTATTCCACCCAAAAATTCGGTTCCAGAATTTCACCAGAAATATGTTTTCAGGTCCCCGAATCAAAAAAAAAATAAATTAGAAAAAGGACCGTGCCTGTGTGTGTGTGTGGGGGGGGGCAGCAGAACAAAAAATTCTGATGTGTTCCATTCATATGCTTTTCTCTATTTGTTCTAACATCTTACAACAGAGTTTTTTTCCTCTTATCTTCTTCTGCTAGGCTAAACCGATAAGTAACGTTTAAAGCTGTCGCTATGCGATTGTCATGGAAATTCATTTCTTTGCTGGATAGGATTAAACCAAAAGAAACACGAACACTTCCTGCTTGAGGAAAGTATTTTACTGCTATAACTGTTTTGAAATTTAAACCAATAATAAGGAATATCTCGGAAACGGGTAGCTCCACACAAAAATGTAGAAAACATAAATCCTGTGTTTTGACGAGATCTGCTTTTTATGGTGTATGTTTTTATCTTATCTTACAGGCATGAGTAAATCATATAGTCTTCGGCAGCTATTCTCAGGAAATTCAATATATATCTACATTTTATTTGTCAAGTAAATATCGGGCATACGGAATTTCAATCAAAATCTTCTTAGCGTTTTTAGGAAAATTAAACTTTTCGATAAATATTAGTTAGGGTTAGGACGACTTCTTGAAAATCTTCATGGTGCATTCTTGGAAGAAAATATACTTAAATACCGAATTTGACGGTATTTTCGTTTTTGGGCAATGTCCATAACACACTCGCCTTTTTATAATTTTTACGTTCTCTACACGTACTGTGTACATAGTGTATAGAGAAAGTATTCAAATGCACCCAAAAATTTGATACAGACATTTCACCGGAAATATATGTTTTGAGACCTCCTGAATAAAAAAAAAGCAATTCTGGAAAAGGTCCATGTGAGTGAGTGAGTGAGTGTGTGTGTGTGTGTGTGTGTGTGTGTGTGCGTGTGCGTGTGCGTGTGTGTGTGTGTGTGTGGACAGCGTAGCACAAAAACGAAACGGCCGTTAAATACCAAACTTGGTATTTAAGACTGGTATCTTGCAAGGATGCGACACGAAGGTTTTCAAGCAAATCCCCCCACCCCCAACTACATGGAACTTTTTTCGAAAATTTTGATTTTCTCAAAAATTGTATATCTTGAATTTTTTGGGAATAGCCTCTGAAGACTACTTTATTCTGGATGAATTTTGCTTAATTTGCATAACTACTAAACTGTAAGAGACAGGCAAAAACTTAACCCAATAAATGTAGACCATATTAAAACACACAATTTATGTTATATACATTTTTTTCGTGGAGTTGATCGTTTTTGAGATACTCCTTGTTTTTGGTTTCAGCTTTGAAAAACTTATATTTTTCTCATACAGGAATTTGTGAACTCGTGTCCATACAAACAAAGAAACTTCAATCACATAGCAACCAGCTTTTGACTATCACTTTAACCTATGGCACTCCCTTATTTCGCTTCTGCTTACAAGGAAGCAAGTAATAAGACTATTTCTGATATTTTTTTCTCGATTAGCTTGAAGTAAATAGAAGTAACAATAATTTGTTGCAGAGATGTAGAGAAAGTCATGTCAATGGTGTACAGATATTTTTAAATTCAGGGGCTCTCAAAACAGGTACTTGCGGTGAAATCTCGATTAGGATTTTTTGGGTGCAATACAATCGCGTCTCTATACACTATGTAGAGAAAGTAAAAATTTACACCACGTTAAAATACACATTTATGTTTCATACTTGTAGAGTTAACTATTTCAGAAATGTTACTTGTTATTGGTTTCAATTATAACATATTTGTTAAAAACATCTAAATGTATATTGTTCTGTGTCACTTGGTAAACTCATTTATGAGTCAAGACTAATAAATAAATAAATAATACTTTTCTCAAACAGGGAGTCGTCCGTGTTTTCGTTTTTACTTCCTGCCATGCAAAAAGCGAATTTCAATGACCATCGCACAGCCACAGCTTTTAAAACATTTGACTGTCGCTTTAGCCTAGTGTACTCCATTCTAATAAATACTATTTCTGCTAATGTTTATCTCGATTTGCAGGAAGTAATAAGAAGAATAAACTTTTTTAAGAAGTCTGTTTTCAGAGCAGGTAGAGAAAATCATGTGAAAGGAGCAGGTTTTTTTTTTCCCCTCATTAAAACAGCTATCCCGATTTCAGTTTTCTTTTTTTCCATGTTTGAATCACTTTAAAATGTTTGCTAGCTTTCAACCACTTTACACAATTATTTGATTAAAATTCTAGGAACTTGACTGCATTGAATTTCTCGGAAGAGTTTACTGTGAAATTTCATCTGTCAACTGTTATTTTTACTGCTCGGTAAGAACAAGTAAAACCAGATAAACATGAGAAGGATGCGGGTTCGAATTCCGCAACCAGTCTCTCGGACATTAACCTTAGCTGTAAACAAAGCGTTTGTTGCTCGCTCTTTCATTTGAAGTGTAAATAACTAAATATCTTGAAGCGAGCACTAACGTTGCATAGCAACGGTACCTTAAACATGGCCAACACTTTATATTTCTCTGTGTGGAATACAGATGTTTACTTCATCGGACCTTGACTGGACTGGATCACGTGATTTCAGTTCGCTTCTCGTTAGCTACGTTTACGAGGTACTGACGTCACCCAACTAAAGTCACATGACTTTCTCTGTAACAAATTATTCTTAAAATCCTCATGCTACTATCTAATTTATGATAGTCAAAATACACATTTTACAGAAATTGTGTTAATTACTTGCTTCCTTGTAAGATACGAGTGGTTTTTTTTCAACCTCCTATAGACTATAAACAAAAGACATGTTCATAGAAAACAATTATTTTATTACTAAAAGTTTTGTACACTTATGGCTACTTTTCAGCATAATCTCCGAAAAGAGGCCGGTCCCCATGGCCGCGCTCGCCAAGGCGTCCCGCTTTGGTGCTTCGTAGCGCTGGGGATCGTAGGTTCGAGTCCCGCCTTGGGCATGGGTGTTATATGTTTGTGTATATGTGTGTGTGTGTTGTAAAAGTAAGAAAACAGTAATAAACAGTAATAATACGGCAAAACAAAGTAAAAAAAAAAAAAAAAGATTGAGACATTTATCGTACCTGTGCACAAGCTTTGTAATTCTCGCTTCAAAAAATGTTGCCGCCAATGATTTCAAATGAGCATTGACGTTGTTTTGAAGATCGTTGGTTTGAAAGTGCTGCCCTCCTAGACACGTCTTCAGTTTAGGGAAAAGGTGAAAGTCGCTGGGTGCCAGGTCAGGATTGTACGGCGGATGATCGAAAATGTCCCATTGAAATTGTTCAAGGAGCCGATGGGTTGTGCCAGCAGTGTGTGGACGAGCGTTGTCATGGATCAACACAATTCCTGAAGTCAGCATTCCTCTTCGTTGGTTTCGAATGGCTCTCCGCAAACGTCGTAAAGTACGAAGATTTTGGGTGCAATACAATACCTTCACTATACACTATGTACGTGTAGAGAAAGTAAAAAAACGTAAACTTACCAGAACTGGGTTCATTCCTTCGGGGAAGATATTGCTAAGCGTTATAGGTGGAATACGATGTAACTTGATCTAGTCCGCATGTGCAATATTCATAGAGAACGTATTGTATTCCATGTCCAGATTTCACCGGAAATACTACATGTTTTGGTATCCCAAATATTTTTAGGAAAAAGGTTCGTGTCTGGACAGCGTAGCTCAGAAACGCAAACACCGTTAAAAACCAAACTTGGTATTTAGGCTTATTTTCTAAGGATACGACACGAAGATTTTCAAGACTTTACAGGGAAACATTTTCGAAAATGTTGGTTTTCTTAAAATTTGTTCTAATGCTTTTTATTAAAATATCCTACATTAAAGATATACCAAATAAATAAGACCAATTTATTCTGGAAGAATTTTACTGGATTTTGAATAAATGGTAAAACGTAAGAGTTAGAAAAACTTACTACAGAGAAAATTTACATCTTATGTCATATGCGTTTTTGTTATGGAGTTGACCGTTTTTGAGATATCCCTTGTTGTTGGTTCCAGCTTTAAACTACTTAACTTTTCATAAATAGGACCATGCAAAGTGAAACGAACCTCAATTGTTTCACATAGCGAAAAGCTTTTAAAAGATTTGACTATCCCTTTATGCTAGTGATTTCCCTTAAGGAAGCAAGTAATAAGACAATTTATGGATTAGCATGCAAGAATACTTTGCATTTGGAACAGCAAATTCTTTTTGGTACGATTGACCGCTTGAAGGACGTTAGCCCTACACCACCAGCACCAATGATTGTCTAGCTAGCATTGTAGTGAAAGGTTTCTGAACTGTCAGGTAATTGACCTGCCGCCTGGGAACAGCACAAAAGTTGCTTATCACAGCGTTTGCTCCTTCACACCCTTGTTGCCTGTTCTAACGGAACTGAGCGGAACAACGTCTTGTACTGGTTTCAATAGCGGTGATTCTAACGTCTGTCTCAAAATACGAGGGCCGCTTTTTCTTTTTTTAACCTCCAATAGTCTATAAATAAAAGACAAGTTCAAAGAAAACAATCATTTTATTACTAAACGTTTTATACACTTATGGTTACTTTTCAACATAATCACCGAAAAGATTGAAACATTTATCGTACCTGTATACACTTTGAAATACCCGCTTCAAAAAATGTTGGCGCCAATGATTTCAAATGAGCATTGCCGTTGTTTTGAAGATCTTCGTTGGTTTGAAAGTGCTGCCCTCCTAGCCACGTCTTCAGTTCAGGGAAAAGGTGAAAGTTACCGGGTGCTAGGTCAGGACGTACAGCGGATGATCGAAAATGTCCCAATGAAATTGTTCATGGATTGTGCCAGCAGTGTGTGGATGAGCGTTCTCATGGATCAACACAATTCCTGAAGTCGATATTCCTCTTCGTTTGTTTTGAATGGCTCTCCGCAAACGTCGTAAACATTTTTTGAAGCGGGCATTGCAAAACTTGTGCACAGGTACGATAAATGTCTCAATCTTTTCGGTGATTATGTTGAAAAGTAACCATAAGTGTACAAAACTTTTAGTAATAAAATGATTGTTTTCTATGAACTTGTCTTTTATTTATAGCCTATCGGAGGTTGAAAAAAATGGGCCTCGTACACGAGTCATGGGCCACGAGTACAACTAACAAATATACGTGTACTACATGAATTATCATGCGGACTGACCCATACCCGATACTAAATCAAACGCCAAAAATGCAAATTTTATTACAGCAAGCGGGCTTCCAAACTAAAAGATACAAGGGTAGTATCTCAAAATCAAAATTTTAATAATAATTATATATTATACGCAAAAATACAATCAAGAATTCACCAGGTATATGTTTAGAGGACCTCCGAGTCTAAAACAAGCATTTTCAGAAAAATGTGTGTGTGTTGGACCACAAATTCAAAAACGTGATGTGTTTAATTGACGTGACTTTATCTAAAACTGCAATAAATTATTGGCAAAAAGCTTATTCGTCTATTTACTTAATACTAATGCGGAAAAATTAGCACAGTGTCTTATTACTTGCTTCCTTGTAAGTAGATGCGAAATAAGAGTACCATAGGTTAAAGTGATAGTCAAAAGTTGGTTGCTGTGTGACTGAAGTTCCTTTGTAGGGACACGAGATGACAAATTCCTGTATGAGAAAAGCATACGTTTTTTAAAGCTGAAACCAAAAGCAAGGAATATCTAAAATTACATTCTTCAGAGGCTATTCCCAGAAAATTCAAGATATACATTATATTTGTTAGGTAAATATATTTAATATACGATATTTTAATCAAAATTGTTGCAGCAATTTTTGAGAAAGTCTAAACTTTCGAAAAAAGTTCCATGTAAAGGGTAGCTGGGGGTGGGGGGGTGGGGGGGTGGGGTTCTTGAAAATGTTCGTGTCGCATCCTTGCAAGAAGACAAACTTAAAATACCAAGTTTGGTATTTAACGGTCTTTTCGTTTTTGAGCTATGCTGTCCATAGACACACACAGAGGTATATTTTTTTTGAAAATGCTTTTTTCGGACTCTGGGGACCCAAAATATATATTTCCGGTGAGATCTCGAAATCAAATTCTACTTCTCTATCTCTATGTACATTGCGGCTAGAGAAAGTAAAAATGAGAGATCCGACACCACTACACGAAATAACAATATATTCCGCAGACACCGCTAATTCCACATGCATACGCTTGGAATCGATCTCAGGCCGCCAGGAGCCACTCAGCGCCGCTGCAGTAATATTAAACTTTTGATCAAACATGGAAATGTCTGCAGCATTCGATACTATCATAGCGTTTCTTTCTGATTGTAAATTAAAATAGTCTGATGTGTCCACTCACGTGGATTTCTCCAACACAAAAGCTATGTACTCATGCTAATTGAGAAAAGCAGTAGCAGAAATTGTTCTTATTACTTAGTTCCTTATAAGTAAAGAGAAATAAGGTTAAACCGACAGTCAAATGTTTTAATATATGGTTACTATGGGATTGAAATCCGTTTCTTTGCGTGGCCAGAAGTTGGCAAGTTCCCGTATAAGATTTTTTTTTTTAAACAGAAACCAATAACAAGGAATATCTCAAAAACCGTCAACTCCACGAATTAAAAATATAAATAAATTGTATGTCTATCTCTCATGGTTACCATATATGCAACATTCATACAATTAATTCGGGATAAAGGTGTCTTCAAGAGGCTATTCCCAGAAAATTCAAGATATACATTTTATTGGTCAAGTAAATGTTATTTATATAAGGTATTTTAACCAAAATCATTAGCTATTTTTAAAGAATAAAAAAATTAGTAATTTTTTCCATGTAAAATGTAGTTTAGGGGGATTTTCCTAAAAATCTTCGTGTCGCACCCTTAAACATCTAGTTTGCTATTTAAGTATTTTCGTTTTTGAGCTATGCTGTACATACTCACCGGACCTTTTTCTAAACATGCTTTTAGTACCTAAAAACGTGTATTTCTTGTCAAATCTCGGCATCTTATTTTTGGGTGAAATAAATAACTTCTGTAACTACTATGAACATGTACATAAGAGTTAGACAAAGTAATAATTTCAAATTCGACATCAAGATTATAACTATAAAAAATGTCATGACATGACTTTCTCTAGCCACTCTTCAACTAAACTTCTTTCAACACCATGCTAATCATTAGTAGAACATAGTTCCTTATAACTAGACTGGAACTAAGGGAATGCACTAGGCTAAAGTGATAGTCAAATGTTTTAAAAGCTATCGTCATTGCAAATCGCTTCTTTGCTTGGCCAGGAGTAGAACAAAACAAAAACTGACACTTCCTGTCTGAGAAAAGTGTAAGTACTTCGCAATTGAAACTAATAACAAGGAATACCTCGAAAACGGTAAGCTTCACGAAGAAAATGTATATGACATAACTCGTATATTTTAACAAGATCTACATTTTTTGTAAAGTAAGTTTTTGTCTATCTCTTATGGTTTACTAGTTATACTAAATTAAGCAACTCATCCAGAATAAACAGATCTTCAGAAGTTATTCCCAGGAAATTCAAGATATACATTTTATTTGTGATAGATATGGCTTTAATTTGTGGTATATTTTAATCAAATTCGTTAGAGCCATTTTTTTAAAAAAATCAAAATGTTCGAAAATGTTTCCATGTAAAGGGCAGTTTGTGGTGGGGGATGTTCTTGAAAATCTCATGTTGCTTCCTTGTTTCGTATTTTACGATCTTTTGTTTCTTCAGCTATGCTGTACAAAGTCACAGAATCTTTTTCTAAATATTCTTTTAGGGCCTCAAAACAGGTATTTCATGTGAAATCTCGACATCAAATTATTATTATTATACAAAATATTTTAAGTTTTCATTATACATGGAAATGTCTACAGCACACGATGTTAGTTGCTTTGTGACGACTTCATGCAAAAACCCAAGCGGTCATTGTAAATTCAAAAAATATATATTAATTTCTAAATAAAGCTTCTGTGGGCGAAAAAGCAACTTTTATTTAGAGTTATGACACTGATATTACTATAATGAAACGCGTGTGGTATAATAATACGGGTGTCAATTCTGCTTGCACTTTTTTCGTTTCGTTTTTACGAGCTTCAAGCCGCACTCGTGAATATGCATATCCTATTTTAACACAATAAAACTTCACATGTCGTTTTCATACACCAGTTTTTAGCTCTATCATTCTTTCTTTTTCCAAGTCCCTTGTAGTTTATGTTGCAATTTTTCATTTTCAGCAATTCCAATGTCTTTTTTATTCCACAACATGAATCACACAGTAAACGAAAGCATAAAAGTCCAATGGACTGAAATAGGATTATTTCCGAGGAACATTATATCGCTTTATGTGCCAGTTTTGTAAAACAAATGACTTCTCATCTACGAATTGCTATCGAATAATAGCGAGCAACAAGAAATAAAAATCTGATGTTTTTAATTTCCATGACTTTCCTCTAGATATCTGTAACAAATTATTGTTACCTTTATGCTTCATGCTAATCGAGAAAAATTAGCAGAAATAGTCTTATTACTTGCGAAATAAGACAGTACCATAGGTTAAAGTGATAGTCAAAAGCTGGTTGCTATGTGATTGAAGTACCTTTGTTTGCATGGACAAGAGTTGACAAATTTTTGAATGAGGAAAGTATAAGTTTTTCACAGCTGACAACAAAAACAAGGGATATCCGCGAAAAAAAAAATGCATATGACAAGCTGTGTGTTTTTTCGAGCTATACATCTTTTGTGTAGTAAGTTTTTGTCTATCTCTTACGGTTTACCAGTTATGCAAAATTCAATAAAAATCATGCAGAATAAAGAGGTCTTTAGAGGCTATTCCCAGAAAATTGCAGATATACATCTAATTTTTCATGTAAATACATTAAATATAAGAGATTTTAATCAAAATCGTTAGAACCATTTCTGACCAAATCAAAATTTTCGAAATTTTTTCCATGTAAAGAGTAGTTGGGGGTGGGGGATTTTCTTGAAAATCTTCGTGTCGCATCCTTGGAAGATCCCGAACTTAAATACCAAGTTTGGTATTTAACGGTAGTTACGTTTTTGAGCTATCATGTCCACACACACACACACACACACACACACACACACACACACACACAATGTGCGCGCGGATCTTTTTCCAAAGATTTTTTTTCGGATTCAGGAAGACCCAAAACATGTATTTTTGGTGAAATCTCTTTATTGAATTTTTGGGTGCAATACAACAGCTTCTCTATACACTAGACATTAGCGGGAGAGAGTAAACAACACTCGCTCGTTGCTCCGGTAACGAGTGCGATAAATAAATGGTTGAGAACTTAACACATTTTCTATAACCTTTTAACTCTTTTTCGTATAATTTCCGTGAAGTCGGGGCCTCAATTGCTTCATTTAATATATCATTTGGAACCGATATATTAACGTTCTCATCGTAAACTTAATCAATTTGAAACTAGCAGCAATAAAAACAAGATTAGTATTCATACATGGCCTACCATATTTTATAATAACTATAAGAACACTTTATTTAGCCCCCCTGGGTGGTAGCGTGTCTGCTTCGCATTCAAAAGGTCGTGAGTTCGAATCTCGCTTGGGGTGAGTTGCTCGGATAAGCTTTTTTTCTGAGTTTTCCCTTATCCTGAGAAAACAAATATCGAGTAACTTTAAGCTCCATGAACCCCGAGATCATTTGAGCATCATTTCTCCAATTTCATTCATCGTCCGATATGACCAGCCAGGTTAAAGAACGTCAAGCTTAAAAAAAAAAAAAAAAAAGCACACCTTATTTAATTTATTACTATCTGTAGTAAAACCATTAACATAATATTTGTCATATATTAATTTATTGTAACTCTATAATGTATTATACAAGTGGACAAAAGTCTATTATCCACTCTATTTCGAGTCGCGTTTTAAATTATTCTACTCGTTGATAAACTCTCTGTTTATCCACTTGTATAATAGATATTATACAGAAGGCCCTAAAATATGCGGTTCCGAGTATTGTGCATAGTGTATAGAAAAGGTATTGTATTGCATCCAAAATTCGATACCGAGATTTCACCGGAAATACATGTTTTGCGTCCCCCTGAACCCTAAAAATGCACTTTTACAAAAAGATGTGTGTCTTTGGACAGCATATCTCAAAAATGAAATGACCGTTAAGTACCAAACTTGGTATTTAAGTTTGGTATCTTCCAAGGATGCGACACGAAGATTTTCAAGAAAATCCCCCCATCTCCAGCTACCCTTTACATGGAACTTTTTCAGAAAATTTTGATTTACTTAAAAATGGCTAACGATTTTGATTAATATGTCATGTATTAAAGATATTTACCTGACAAATAAAATGTATAACTTGAATTTTCTGGGAATAGTCTCTGAAGACTACTTTATTCTGGATGAATTTTACGGAATTTTGCATAACTGCTAAACCGTTAGAGATAGACAAAAACTTACCACACAGAAAATGTAGAGCACGTTAAAACACACAATTTATGTTACATACATTTTTTTCGTGGAGTTGATAGTTTTTGAGATATTCCTTATTATTGGTTTTAGCTTTAAACACTTATACTTTTCTCATACAGGAATTTGTGACTCCTGTCCATACAAACAAAGGAACATCAGTCACATAGCAACCAGCTTTTGGCTTTCACTTTAACCTATGGTACTCCCTTATTTCACTTCTACTTACAAGGAAGCAAGTAATTCGACTATTTCTGTTAATTTTTTCTCGATTAGCATGAAGTAAATAGAAGTAGCTTTTTAATAATAATTTGTTACAGAGAGATAGAGAAAGTCTTGTGAATGGGACACAAGATTTTTTTCGTGTTGGAGCAGAAAGTTGAGATGCTGGCTCGAGTAACAGGTGATTCTTTGTTCTCAGCAACATCTGCGCTAGTCTTAAGCTGCGAGTGGAAAATGGAACTGTTTATAGTTGCCTTTTTCCTTTAATGTAGCAGAAAAATGCTGATGAGAAAATAATTGCGAGTTTTGATACACGAGCACGACGCGCATTTTTTCAAAAATGGGTCTAACGAAATTGATTAAAATACCGCATACTGAAGTTATTCACAACACAAACTATATTTTGAATTTTCTGGGAATAGCTACTGAAAATCTCTTCGTTGTGTATCAATTTTGCTGTTTTTACGTCGCTGGTAAATTGTAAAAGATAGACATAACCTCGTATCTTACAGCTATGCCACAAGAAGATTTTCAAGAAAATCCCTCCACCCCCTAACTACCCTTTCAATGGAACATTTTTTGAAAGTTTTGATTTTCTCAAACATTTTGATTAAAACATCGTATGCATCAGAAATAAAATGTATATCTTGAATTTCCTCGCAATATCTCAGACTTCTTTATTCTGGATGAAGTTTACCAAATTTTCCATAAGCGGTAAAACCTCACTGTACAAAAAATATACATGGAGGTGGTCACATTTGGTGCAAAGCAAACCCGAACTTCAATTGTTCGCATACCAAGCAGATTTAAAAATATTTGACTATCACTTTAGTCTGGTGTATTCCCTTATCTCGATTAGCATGACGCAGATAGTTTGTACAACAGGTGGAGAACGTCCAGTAAATGCAACACATTACTCTCTTTTTTACTTTCTCCATACGCACTATGTACATAGTGTATAGAGAAAGTATTGCACTGCACCAAAAATTTCGATACCGAGATTTCACCGGAAATATATGTTTTAGGGTCCCCAATATCAAAAAAAAGCATTTTCACAAAAAGGTCCGTGTGTGAGTGTGTGAGTCCGTGTGTCTGTGAACACGATAACTCAAAAACGAAAAGTCGGTAAAATACCAAACTTGGTATCTAAGTTTAGTATCTTCCAGGGATGCGACACGAAGATTTTGAGAAAAATCCCCCCACCCCTAACTACCCTTTACATGGAACTTTTTTCGAAAATTTTGATTTTCTCAAAAATGGCTCTAACGATTTTGATTAAAATTTCGGATATTAAACATATTTACCTGACAAATGAAATGTATATCTTGAATTTTCTGGGAATAGCCTCTAAAGAGTAGTTTATTCTGGATGAATTTTACTAAATTTTGAATAACTGCTAAACCGTAAGAGATGGACAAAAATTTACTGCACAAAAAATGTAGATCACATTAAAACACACAATTTATGCTGTATACATTTTTTCGTGGAGTTCGTCGTTTTTGTGACATTCCTTATTTTTGGTTACTGCTATGAAAAACGTATACTTTTCTCATCCAGGAACTTGTCAACTCCTATCCATATAGGCAAAGGAACTTCATTGACATAGCAACCAGCTTTTGACTATCACTTTAACCTACGGTTGTCCCTTATTTCGCTTCTACTTACAAGGAAGCGAGTAATTAGACTATTTCTGCTATTTTTGTCTGATTAGCATAAAGTAAATAGAAGTATAAGCTTTTTAAGAATTATTTGTTGCAGGGATATGGAGAAAGTCATGTGAATGGTACACGTCAGATTTTTTATACAGGGGACCCTAAAATATGTATTTCCAGTGAAATCTGAGTACTGAATTTTTTTTCATGCTAGTGCAGAAAGTTGAGATGCTGGGTCCAGTAACAGATGACTGACTGTTCTCCGCAACATCTGTTGCTAAACAAAACCACGTGCGCTACTCTTGGAACTGTTTATAGTCGCCTTTTACCCTGCAATGTAGCAGAAATGGCTGATGAGAAAAGAATGGAGCGCAGATTCTTTTTCCGGTCAGAATTTATGGGCCGTTGTGTCGGATGATAAATAGCTGGCCGTCATTGTCCATTGCCAAAAACTTCTTCTCGGAGATCGTCCTCGGGCGTTTTTGCTTGGCTTTTCAACTTTTATTCAGCGAAAGCCACTGCTAAACACGGTTTTACCCTTTCTGGTTCGCTTTTAGGTCGACAATAAATCTGACCGATGATGCTACGCTATCTGTATAGCAACAGGGGGGGGGGGTGCGTCAAAGGCACGCCAATTCAATTTTCCTACAGCTTATTCAGCTCAAGCCGAAATAACACAACCCTTAAAACCTAACGAATAACGCTGTAGATGCGTTCCATTCCATGTGACTGCAGTTCCTTTGTTTCTATGGACACGAGTTGACAAATCTGTAAGCTTTAACCAGAAACACCTCAAAAACGATCAACTCCACGAAAAAAATGTATATGAAATAAATTGTGTTTTATCGTGATCTACATTTTTTGAGCAGTAAGATTTTGTCTGTCCCTTACGGTTTACCATTTATGCAAAATTCAATAAAATCATCCAGAATAAAAAGGGGTTATTTCCACAAAATTCAAGATATACATTTTATTTCGCATATAAATAACTACAATATAAGAGATCTGAAATAAAATTGTTAGAGGCATTTTTGTAAAAATCAAGATTTCGAACTTTTTCCCATGTAAAGGGTACTTTGGGGTGGGGGGATTTTCAAGTTTGGTATTTAACGGTCTTTTCGTTTTTGAGCCATGCTATACACACACACACACACACACACACACACACACACACACACACACATGGATCCTTTTCAGAAAATGCTTTTTTTTTATTCATATGGACCCAAAACATACTTTCGGTGAAATCTTGGTATCGAATTTGTGGGTGGAATACAATACCTTCTCTATAGAAGGTACATGTAGAGAATGTACCATAGTACGTGTAGAGAAAATAAACATCTGACGAGTTCCGTTCACATGACTTTCTGTAACAAATTATTGTTAAAAAGCTTATTCTTGTATCTACTTGATGCTAATCGAGATAAACATTAACAGAAATGGTCCCTTGTAAGTAGAAGCCCAAAAATCTAATGTGTTCCATTCACACGATTCCTCTAGCTGTTCAGTGAACAAACCTTTTTTAAAAGATTAATCTGTTGTCTACATCATCTAAATCAAGGTAACATAAGCAGAAATAGTCTTATTACTTGATTCCTTGTAAGTAGAAGGGAAATAAGAAAATGCACAGGCTAAAGCGACAGTCTCGTCTTTTAAAAGCCGATCGCTGTGAGAAACAATTGAAATTCCAATCTCTTTGTTTTCCAGGAGTAAAAATAAAAATGTGAGACGGAGAGAAGAAAGATGTCTTTCCGTTTCAGAACACTTTAAGTTGTTAAAATTGAAACTAATAATTCGGAATATCTAGAAAACCTTTAACTTTACGAAAAAAGGCAGTTTTACTTTCGCTACACGTACTATATACGTAGAGAAGGTAGTGTAATGCACCCAAAAATTCGATATTTCACCGCAATACAAGTTTTGGAAAAAGGTCCGTGTGTCTGTGTGTGTGTGTGTGTGTGTGTGTGAATAAGGAAATGACCGTTGAATACCAAACTCCAAGGATGAGACACGAAGACTCAAGAAAATTCCCCAACCCCTAACTACCCTTTACATGGACAATTTTTCGAAAATTTTGTTTTTCTTAAATATGGCTGTATCGATTTTGATTAAAATGCCACATAATCACAAAATGTATGACATGAATTTTCTGAAAATAGCTTCTAAAGACCAGTTTATTCTGCCTGAATTTTGCTGAATTTGACATGAGATAGACAAAAAAACTTACAATACAAAACATGTAGATCTTCTTAAAATACACAAGTTATGTCATATACATTTTATTCGGGGAGCTTACTGTTTTTGACGTATTATTAGTTTCAATTTGAAATACTTACACTTTTCTCACACGGAGGTGTCAGTTTTTCTGTTGTTCTACTCCTGGACAAGCAAAGAAGCGATTTGCATAACGCCAGCTTTTAAAACATGTGACTGTCACTTTAACATAGCACATTCCTTTAGTTCCCTTCTACTGATAAGGAACTGAGTAATAAGAACATTCTGCTAATGTTTATCTCGATTAGCGTTGTGTAGAATTGCTATTGTAAGAACTTTGTAGAGTAGCTAGAGAAATTCATGTGAGTGTAGCACATCAGATTTTTAAAACCTAAGAGTGCTAATCTCGACATCAAATTTTGGGTAATCCTGTACATCATACTTGGTAGAGCGTTGCGGGAACATTTTGTCACAGAGACAGTGAGGTCCTTGTGGACCAATTGGGGAAGCTAACCGCATATTTGAAGCTGGTGGGTTAGAATGCTCACCACATTTCCTCTGCATGCAGGTCTTTACATTATACAAAGCGTGTATTCCACAATACTCGCTACACCCGCAATTACGAATTCAGGTTTAACAAAATTTTCTCTTCTAATATCTGGGTCCCTCTATAGCAATGAATTTTGTTCTACAGCATTTTTAAGACACACTGAGTGGGATTTTGACTATTATCGGTAAAAAAGATTCATAATTGTTTTTATGTAAGCAATAAAATAAAACTGTATAATAACCTTGGTACCCAATTACTTAATCGACGGCCCGGGTTCGATCCCATGTGGGATTCGTTTCGGACGGAGCGGCGTATAGGCGGGCTTTCACCGGATCCTCCGGTTTCCCCCGCCACTCATTCCACCAATTGCTCCAATATCACATTTCGCTTACATTTCATATCATCCACTTCCTCACACTCATGCCTGGCTACGGCCAGGTTCTCCATTCTGTGGTTTCGTGCCGTTGACTCCCCGACAGGCTTATGACCCCTAGACATCCGCTTGTAAGTCCTAGGGGAGTGTCAGTCCTACATATGATCCACTTCCTCACACTCATGCCTGGCTACGGACCACGTTCTCCATTCTGTGGTTTCGTGCCGTTGACTCCCCGACAGGCTTATGACCCCTAGACATCCACTTGTAAGTCCTAGGGTTGTGTCAGTCCTATATATCATCCACTTCCTCACACTCATGCCTGGCTACGGATCACGTTCTCCATTCTGTGGTTTCGTGCCGTTGACTCCCCCACAGGCTTCTGACCCCTAGACATCCGCTTGTAAGTCCTAGGGGAGTGTCAGTCCTAAATAAGACACGAGACCTAATTACTTAAACCAGGGCTAATTTGCCATATTTATTTAAACTAGCATACTTAAATATGAATTATAAACATAAAAGTAAAAATCTCATGTGCTCCATTCACATGAATTTCTCTGCAACAAATTATTGTTAAAAAGATAATGATTCTATTTACTTCATGCTAATCGAGAAAAAATTAGCAGACATAGTCTCATTACTTGCTTCCTTGTAAGTAGAAGGGAGATAAGGGAGTATCATAGTTTAAAGTGATAGTCAAAAGCTGTTTGTTATATGAATGAAGATCCTTTGTATGGACAGGAGTTGACAAATTCTTGTATAAGAAAAGTATGCGATTTTCAAACCTGAAACCAAAAACAAGCAATTTCCCAAAAACGACTACGAAAAAAATGTATATAACATAAATTGTGTGTTTGAATGTACTCTACGTTTTCTGTGTGATAAGTTTTTGTTCATCTCTTACGTTTAGCAAAATTCCGTAAAATTCATCCAGAATAAAGTATTCTTAAGAGGCTATTCCCAGAAAATTCAAGATATACGTTTAATTTTCCAGGTAAATATCTTTAATATATGATATTTTAATCAAAATCGTTACAGCCATATTTGAAAAAATAAAAATTTTCGAAAAATGTTCCATGAAAAAGGTAGTTTGTGGTGGGGAATTTTTCTCAAAATCTTATTGTCGCATCTCTGGAAGCTACTTAACTTAAATACCAAATTTGTATTTTACCGACTTTCGTTTTTGAGTTATCCTGTTCACAGCCTCACGGACATACGGGCACACACACACAAAGACCTTTTTCTGAAAATTCTTTTTTTTTTTTGGATCCAGGGGACCCTAAAATATATATTTCCGATGAAATCTCGGTATCGAATTTTTGTGTGGAGTGCAATACCTTCTCTATACATTATGCACATAGTAGTATAGAGAAAGTAAAAGTATAACTTTAAACAAATAATTATAGAAGTATTAATAAAATTTCTAAAATCTAATAAATAATAAAAAAATACTAAAAACACACATCATGCATTCATACTTAACATCAATAATTATCTAATTATATTACTAGTTCTAAACAACAATAACAATTATATGAAATCAAATTATCAAATTTATTAACTTTGTCACTTATACTAAAATATAATAATTTATAATGAATCAATTGCCTTTTATTTATTAATTTTTAAATTATTTCTTTTACATACTTTATTATCAGTTTATTACATTTTTCTATTTAACTGATATATACACAAATCATTAGTTAAATATCTTTATTTATTTTACATATTATTTATATATTATTCAATGCATTTTATTTTAATAAATAATTTAATTTCGTATATTTATTACTAATTCAGTGAACAATAACTGGTAACACGTATATACAATGTACATTGTGGATAGACAAGGTATTTTACTCCAGTTAAAAATTCGATAAAAGATTTCAACGAAATACATGTTTTAAGACTACCTGAATACAAAACAAATAAAAAAAACATTTCTGAAACATTTCCATGTGTGCATAACTCAAAATGAAAATTCGGTTAAATACCAAACTTGAATTTTAAGTTTAGTTTCTTCCAAGAATAAGACACGAAGATTTTCAAGAAAATTCCCTCCTCGGGCCGAAATACCCTTTACATAAACTTTTTTCGAAAAAATATATTTACTCAAAAATGGCTATAATGACTTTTATAAAAATGGCTAGTGTTTAACAAGTTTTCATGACATAGGAAATGCATAACTTGAATTTTCTGGGAATAGCCTCTGAAGACTACTTCTATCTGGCGACTTTTGTAAGACTGGTAAAATGTAACAGAAAATGTAGATCTCGTTAAAACACTCAATTTATGTCAAGTACATTTTTACTGTACAGTTAGCTATTTTCAAAATATTCTGTGTTATTGTTATCATTTTTATACTACTTTTTAACTTTTATCAAACGGTAAGCCATCTTTCTTTGGTTTACTCCAAGCAAGCAAACCGCTTTTGACTATCACTTTATCCTATGTAGCAAGACAAGTTGTGGATCAGCATGCAGCGTTTGTTGGTAGAGACACACATGAGATGTTTGAGCCGGGACAATGTTGAAAGCCCTTGTGGATGTAAAGGTATTTTTATTCGCATGCGAGGAAAACAAGTGCATAAAACCTGTTTGTGAGCCGGTCCAGTCGAGTTGCAGCTCTCTAGTTTATATGGGTTCTGTTCCCAGTACAACTGCAACACATTCTTGCTTTCTCTGCACGTACTATGTACATAGTGTATAGCGAAGCTATTGTAATGCACCTAAAAATTAGATACCGAGATTTCACTGGAAATAGGTACATGTTTAGGGTCCCCTCTATCCAAAAACAAAAGCATTTTCACAAAAACGTCAGTGTGTCTGTGAACACCATAACTCAAAAAGG
Organism: Hymenopus coronatus; assembly: GCA_030762935.1. Taxonomy (NCBI): domain Eukaryota; kingdom Metazoa; phylum Arthropoda; class Insecta; order Mantodea; family Hymenopodidae; genus Hymenopus; species Hymenopus coronatus. The sequence continues at coordinate 5,353,748 of CM060894.1, forward strand.
AAGAGTCGGTAAAATACCAAACTTGATATTTAACGTTGCTATCTTAAAAGGATGCGACACGAAGATTTTCAAGAAAATCCCCCCCACCCCAAGCTACCCTTTACATGGAACTCAAAAACGGCTCTAACGATTTTGATTAAAATCTCCTATATTTAAGATATTTACGTGACAAATAAAATGTATATCTACAATTTTTTGGGAATAGCCTCTGAAGACTACTTTATTCTGCATGAATTTTGCATAACTGATAAACGAGAAGAGATAGACAATAACTTAACATACAAAAAATGTAGAGCACTTTAGAACATACAATATATGCTGTATACATTTTCTTCGTGGAGTTGATCTTTTTTTTTTAGATATTATTTGCTATTAGTTTCAGGCTTTAAAATAATTATTCTTTTCTCACATAGCTACCAGCTTTTGACTATCACTTTAACCAAATTCTTTTTTTTTTTTTTTTTTTTTTTTTGGGAGGAAGGGCATTTGTTTAATTTTACTTAATTCATCCCTCACCTAGCAATCCAATTCAACCTATAGTACTCCCTTATTTCGCTTCTACTTACAAGGAAACAAGTAATAAGACTATTTCTGCTAATTTTTTTCACGATTAGCATGAAGTAACCAGAAGTATAAGCTTTCTAACAATAATTTGTTGCCGAGATGTGGAGACAGTCGTGTTGTTATCTCGTCTAGGTGGCACTGAAGGTAAAAACGCACCGAAAATCCAATTTATAAGGTACTCTTTTTGCTGAGTTTGTTTAATAATAGAATTTGGGCATCCAACATTATTAGATTAACGTGGCTGAAGCCGATTTCAATCCCCAACTCCGAAAATTAGTTATTTGCTCACTGGTGTATCGAATTTCCATCGTAAGCATTATTCGTATATTGTTTAATTTTTGCTGGTCGTTGGCAGCCCTGATAACAATACAATGCGAGAGCGCAGTAGGTACCTCTTTCGGCTTAGCATTCACATCAATGCACCTTTATTATAATCTGGCAACGCTGGAAAGCAGCCAATGCTTGCTGTCAGATTTCACGCGTGGATTACGCGCCCATCCATGCGCATTACCTATTTTGTATTTCATGCAAAGAAGCTCGGGTCCGGACACGTAGCTTATGTTTGAGAGTTAAACCCGCGCAATCCATCACGGCCGCCAACCTTGCTGCAGCGACGGATTGATAGCTAATGGTCCGTAGTTCGATGCGACTTAATTAATGCGTTAGTGGATGATTGCGTCTGACAAGTCAACTGTTGCCAATTTTCGCTTCAATGTGACAATTACGCGGTCATGTGCCACAGTTTTCAAACTCTCTAGAGGGATTTTAACGGAGCGCGGGTTTTACATTTCAAACTCAATAATCTCTCATAATTATGCTTGACATTTACTAATGCCCTTCTTTAACAATTACTGCAAAAACAAATCCTTCTCCCTTTCATTGTTTGCGAAAATTGAGAACAAAAGCTCACATTGACAACTTAATACCATCAAAAATCTGGTGTGAAGCATTCACACTACTTTCTGTATTTGTTCTGCAACAACCAATTCTTACAATAAGTCAATTAGCCTGCCAGATGGTAGCCTGTCTGCCTCACATTCAACAGGTCGCGAGTTCGAATCTCGCTTAGAGGGAGTTACCCGGATTAGGTTTTTTCCGGGGGTTTTCGCTTATCTGAAATTACGAATATCGAGCAACTTAAGCTCCTAGAAGTGTTCCACTCACATGCCTTTTTCTATATCCCTACAATAAATTATTGTTAAAAAGCTTATTCTTCTATTAAGTTAATGCTAATCAAGAAAAAATTAGCAGAAAGTGTTTTAATTACTTGCTTTCTTGTAAGTACAAGGGAAATAAGGGAGTACACTAGGCTAAAGTGATAGTCAAATATTTTAAAAGCTGGTTGTCATGTGGGCTGGTTGCCATGTGGATGAAATCGTTCCGTTGTATTGCCAGGAGTTGGCAAATTCCTATATATGAAAAGTTTAAGTATTTTAAAATAAAAATCAATAACAAGGAATATCTAAAACATGTTCAATTACCACGAAAGAAGTATAGAACTTTTTTGTAATAATTTTTTTCTATCTCTTACGCTTTACAGTTACGCAAAATTCATCCAGAATTTAGTGCGCTTCAGGGGCTATATCTAGAAAATAAAAAATATACACTTTGTCGTTAAATATCTTCAATAAATGCTATTTTTACCAAAATCATTAGAGCTATTTTTCAGAACATCAAAATTTTCCAACTTTCTTCCTTATAGTTTTAAGTGGAGGGTTTTTTCCCCCTTAAAATCTTTTTGTCGCATCCTTGTAAGATGTGAAACTTAAAATTCAAGTTTGGTACTTTGCCCAAATTTCGTTTCTAAGTTATCGTGTTCAAAGACCTTTTTCTAAAAATCTGATGTTATCCATTTACATCACTTTCTCTACATATCTGTAACAAATTATTATTAAACAGCTTATCCTTCTCTCTACTTCATCGTAAAACATTGGCAGAAATAGCTTCTTGTAAATAGAAGTGAAATAATGGAATACACTAGGCTAAAGTGATGGTCAAATCTTTTAAAAGCTCGTTGTCATATGGTTGAAAAGCTTAAGCTTTTTAAAATGGAAATTAATAACAAAAATATTTTAAAAAAATTGTCAATTCAAAGGAGAAAAAAAAAAGTATATGATATAAATTGCGTGTTTTAACGAGATCTACATTTTTTGTGAAGTAAGCTTTTTTTCCCCTATCTCTTGCGGTTTACCGATTAAGCAAAATTCAACAAAATTCATCCAAAACAAATAAGTATTTCAATAAAAATCCTTAGAGCCAATTTTCAGAATATCATAATATACGATTTTTTTTTTTTTTTTTTTTTTTTTTTTTTTGCATGTAAAGGGTAGTTTGGGGTGGGGAATTTCTCATAATCTTCGTGTCGCATCCCTGGAAGATACTAGACTTAAATACGAAGTTTGGTATTTTTCCAAAGTTTGGTTTTTCAGTTATTGTGTTCACAGACACACAGACCTTTTTCTAATTTTTTTGTATCAGGAGACCCTAAAACGTATATTTCCGGAGAGATCTCGGTTCGAATGTTAGGGCGGAGTGCAACACCTTCTCTACGTGCGTATTATATATACTGTGAAGAGAAAACACACAAATGTTTATTTGGACTGGTAAGAAACGAACAGAAAAGCAATTTACAGTTTGTAGCAGGTACGGAAACTTTAGTATCGTGTTACTACAAAGTTCAACAGCGATATAACTTGAAGGTGAAGGAACCGGGCTATTGTTCTACCAGGAAGATAACAAAAGAGGTGTACACGGCGCTAAAGTGAGCCTTATCTGCTCGTCATTTGGTGCGACAGCTTCCGCTAGGAGCGCTAGCAGGCACGGTACACTAACTAATAGTACGAAACGTGATTAGTGGGTGTGGTCTATATGATGTTGGGTGTGGCGCGCGCATGATGAGCTGTACAAACATGGCTACGAGTAACAAGGTAATTGACTTGTCAATGGATCTTCTTTGCAGCCCTAATTAAAAGTCTTCCACCTCAAAGCGGTACTGACGATACCAGCTGCTGCTATCGATACTTTGTTCATTTACCTCACGCGTGTTAACGGTGACCAAAAGTCCTCTTTACTACCGAGGGGTACAAAAAAATACCATTCACATCACTTCCTCTACATCATTGTTAATTAGCTTATGCTTCTATTTACTTCATGCTAATCAAGATAAACATTAGCAGAAATTGTCTTATTACTTGCTTCCTTGTAAGTATAAGGGAAATAAGGGAGTACACTAGACTAAAACGACAGGCAAATGTTTTAAAATGTAGTTGCTATGGCATTGAAATCCGTTTCTTTGCGTGACCAGGAGTTGACCAGTTCCCGTATGAGAAAAGTTAGAAGTATTTTAAAACTGAAACCATTAACAAAGAATATTTCAAAAACGGTCAACTCCAAAGAAAAAAAAAATATAATAAATTCTGTGTTTTATCGAGCTCTACAAGTTTTTATCTTCTCTTACGGTTTACCTGTTATGCAAAATTTCATTCGGAATGAAGAGGTCTTCTTTCAACATAAGATTTTGTATATCAAGAATAGTATATTGCGTACTAAGAACTGTAAGTTATACTTGTCAGGTGGAGAATGTATATTGGGAATACGAGACAGTTCGTAGTTAGCCAATTTCTTTTGGAGATACTTGAAAAAACCGTAAAAAACAAAGATAAATCAAAATTGCTTTTCAATATTTTATTGAACATTAAGAAAAATTCTGCTGTGTGTCATTCACATGACTTTCTCTATATCTCTGCAACAAATTATTGCTAAAAAGCTTATGCTTCTGTTTACTTCATACTAATGTAGAAAAAATTAGCAGAAATAGTCTTATTACTTGCTTCCTTGTAAGTAGAAGCGAAATAAGGGAGTAGCATAGGTTAAAGTAATAGTCAAAAGCTGCTTGCTATGTGAATGAACTTCCTTTGTATGTATGGACAGCAGTTGACAAATTTCTGTATGAGAAAAGTGTAAGTTTTTCAAAGCTGAAACCAAAAACAATGAGTATCTCAAAAATGATCAACTCCAAGAAAAAATGTATATAACATAAATTGTGTGTTTTAACCTACTCTACATTTTTAGTGTGGTAAGGTTTTGTCCATCTCTTATGGTTTAGCAGTTATGCAAATTTCAGTGAAATTCATCCAGAATAAAGTAGTCTTCAGAGGCTATTCCCACAAAATTCAAGATATACATTTTATTTGTCAGGTAAATATGTTTAATATACAATATTTTCATAATCGTTAGAGGCATTTTTGAGAAAATCAAAATTTTGGAAATAAGTTCCACGTAATGGGTAGTTTGAGGTGGAGGGATTTTTCTCAAAATCTTCGTGTCGCATCCCTGGAAGATACTAACTTAAATACCAAGTTTGATATTTTACCGACTTTTCGTTTTTGACTTATCGGGTTTACAGACACACACGGACCTTTTTCCAAAAATGCTTTTATTTGGATTCAGGGCACCCAAGATATGTATTTCCGATGAATTCTCGGTATCGAATATTTGGGTGGAATGTAATACCTTCTCTATACACTATGCTCATCGTACGTGTAGAGAAAGTAAAAATGAACACTCGAGGTGAGCAAATGAAAGGCTAATTCTAAATTATATGGACAAAGCCTTCTTATACACTCTTTTGTTAATGAATTTTGCAATAGATTCTTTACTTGAAGTAGCACATGTTACGTCATTTCCTAATTGTACTGTAAGTATTAATGGCCTGTCAAACTCTTACAGTGCTTGTTGCCATGGCAATTAATAAGTAAATTGTAAATTTAGCTTACATTACCAAATAAGTGTTGAGAATGATTAACTTACATATCAAAGCACACAGTGTTTTTTACTTTCTCTGCATTTTTGGGAAAAGGTCCATGTGTTAGTGTGTGCGCGCGCACGCCCGCGGGTGTGTGTGCGCTTTAGGGGGGGGCGGCAGTATAGGTCAAAAACGAAAAGTCCGTTAAATACCAAACTTGGTATTTAAGTTTAGTATCTTCCAAGGATGCAACACGAATATTTTCCAGAAAATCTCCCCACACCAACTGCCATTCACATGAAAAAAATTTCGGAAATGATTTTGATTAAAATATGGTATATTAAAGATATTTAGCTGAGAAAAAAAAAATGTATATCTTGAATTTTCTGGGAATAAAACTTGAAGACTATTTTGGATGAATTTTACGGAATTCTGCATAACTGCTAAACCGTAAGAAATGGACAAAAACTTACCTCACAGAAAATGTAGAGCACATTAAAACACACAATTTATATCATATACATTCTTCTCGTGGAGTTGATCGTTTTTGAGATATTCCATGTTTTGGCTTCAGCTTTGAAAAACTTATACTTTTCTCATACAGGAATTTGTCAACCCGTGTCCATACAAACAAAGGAACTTCAGTCACAGCAACCAGCTTTTGACTATCACTTTAACCTAAGGCACTCCCTTATTTCGCTTCTACTTACAAAGAAGCAAGTAATAAGACTATTTCTGCTAATTTTTTCCTCGGTTAGAATGAAATAAATAGGCAGAGATGTAGAGAAAGTCATGTGAAGGGAACACATCAGATTACATTTGTTTCACATCACTGTGGTTTCCTTTTGTCTCCAACTCCACGATGGACCTAATCTGCTTACCAAGAATCCTCGACCAATGTATTACCATGGCGTTACGAAGATTGATGTCCTGTTTTTCTTTTCTCCCAGGCTACAACAAGAGCCAAGTTTTCTCCGGAAGTGCTGTTGCGTACATTTGTACGCTCCACTACAAAGAAACGCATTTCTGTAGATTCAATTTTTCTTGCCCGAAATGTAGGTCAAACACTCACATACCGAATACTACAGTTATATCTACGCTGTAAATAGTAAACACGTAACCCATCAGTGACATTGGATCAAAAAGGGCAAAAAATTAAAAATAAATTTTTGTTTTGTTTTTTATTTTCTTTCCTAATTAAATAATGTAATGTTTGTAGCTCAATATCCTGTTATTATCACCATGCGACGCTTTAAACCGTATCACGTGACAATTTAAATGGAAAGTGGGTGTGGTGCTTTAACCTTTTCACTATGGTGAAAAATCTGATGTGTACCATTCACATGACTTTCTCCATATCCCTGTAACAAATAATTCTTAAAAAGCTTATACTTCTATTTACTTTATGCTAAGCAGAAAAAATTACCAGAAATAGTCTTATTACTCGCTTCCTTGTAAGTAGAAGCGAAATAAGGGACAACCGTAGGTTAAAGTGATAGTCAAAAGCTGGTTGCTAGGTCAATGAAGTTCCTTTGTTTATATGGATAGGAGTTGACAAGTTCCTGTATGAGAAAAGTATACGTTTTTCATAGCAGAAACCAAAAATAAGGAATGTCACAAAAACGACCAACTCCACGAAAAAAATGTATATAACATAAATTGTGTGTTTTAATGTGCTCTATATTTTTTGTGTAGTAAGTTTTTGTCCATCTTTTACGGTTTAGCAGTCATTCAAAATTTAGTAAAATTCATCCAGAATAAACTACTCTTCAGAGGCTATTCCCAGAAAGTTGAAGATATACATTTCATTTGCCAGGTAAATATGTTTAATATCCGAAATTTTTATCAAAATCGTTAGAGCCATTTTTGAGAAAATCAAAATTTTCGAAAAAAGTTCCATGTAAAGGGTAGTTGGGGGTGGGGGGATTTTTCTCAAAATCTTCCGTGTCGCATACCTGGAAGATACTAAACTTAAATACCAAGTTTGGTATTTTACCGACTTTTCGTTTTTGAGTTATCGTGTTCACAGACACACAGACACACGGACACACACACACACACACACACACACACACACACACACACACACACACACACGCACACACACGGACCTTTTTGTGAAAATGCTTTTTTTGGATATTGGGGACCCTAAAACATATATTTCCGGTGAAATCTCGGTATCGAATTTTTGGTGGAGTGCAATACTTTCTCTATACACTATGTACATAGTGCGTATGGAGAAAGTAAAAATTGCTAAAAATCGGAAATTTGGTTTTGGCCAATAACACTTGCTCTTAAATATGTCTATTTCAAGTTGAAAATACAATAATTTGCACTAATAACTAAAAAAAGTGTTTGAAGGTATGCAATTAGAGGGAAAATGTTTTGTAGGTACTTTAAAACTTGATTTACTCGTTTACAATTTTTTCAACATTTTTTGCCATTCAAAATGTTCCACACAAGGCAGGTTTTATTCAAGCTCTCTTAAAATTTTAGGATAGGTTGTTAACAAGCAAAAAAGAGTTTGTATCAAAAGATTTTTTAAAATTCCTAATATTGTTGTAAATATTGATTTTTAAAGTATTATAAAATTTCTTGAATTTTTGTCTGTTTCTTACTTTAATATTTTTACCTCTTGAACTAATTGTGGTACAATAAATTCATATGATAGTTCTGTTCCTGATACTTAAATGCATATTTTGAAAAATAAACAAATTAAAATTGTCATCATTTTCATCGTTAAGAGCGATTTGAATTTGGCGCCAGATTTTTTATTTAAAAATTAATAACTCAAGAACTACTTATGCTACATAAACCAAAGTTTAAAGCATGTAACTACTGTACAACATAAATGCATGTTCAAAATGTCAGGCTGATTAGTTGAAAACTGTTGGGTTTAGGAATTACATGGACGCGTTACTTTAAGTTTACAATAATAAAACATTTGGGTCACACAGTCGCATGGGTCGAGTGACCGTACATGCTGTCTAAAAATACTCGAGTTTCAAATATTACCTACATATATATTTTATATATGTTAACAAAATTAAAAATACACACACACATCTCGCGCGCTACAACAGAACCATAGAACAATAAAGGAAAGAACACTCTGATATCACACACACACATTAGACCACGTATTCATACATTACATTACTCAAACACCAAATAAGTCTATACCATATTTACATCAATATTTTATTTCTTAGTGCACGAACTTCCATGTGCCCAGGCTTGGCCAGGTTTGACTGTTTACAATCAAATCCCAGAATGCTGTCTGTTTGAAGCTAAAAATATTGGCAGTAATGTTTTCCTAACAACCTCCATCTGCACGCTATCTGCCAAAATATACGTCCAGTCTTTCTGATACCCGCACATAAGTAGAGATTATAATATATTCAAACCTGTTATCGTTATTTTTCGGCTGTGTATTATTTCATTTTATGGGCCACCTTTAATATTCAAATTTATTATTGTTGTTTAATTTTACTTCTTCCTTTTTTACCTTCTCTAGCCCGTTATGTACAATGCACAGTGGATAGAGAAGGTAAGGTATTCGATGTCGAGATTTCACCGGAAATAGATAAAGGTCCCTGTGTGTGTCTGTGGACAGCTTAGTTCAAAAACGAAAAGACCGTTAAGTTCCAAACTTGGTATTTAAGTTTGGTATCTTCCAAGGATGCGACACGAAGATTTTCAGAAAAATCCCCCACTCCAAACTACCCTTTACATGAAACTTTTTTCGAAAATTTTGATTTTCTCAAAAATGGCTCTACCGATTTTGATTAAAATATCGTAAAATATTTACCTCACAAATAAAATGTATATATGGAATTTTCTGGAAAAAGCCTCTGAAGACCTCTTTTATTCTGGATGATTTTTATTGAATTTTGTATAACTGGTAAACCGTAAAAGATAGACAAAAACTTAACAGTAAGACAATGTAGAGCACGTTAAAACACACAATTTATGTTATATAGATTTTTATCGTGTAATAGATCGTTTTTGAGATATTCCTTGTTTTTGGTTTCACTTTAAAAAACTTATACTCTTCTCATACAGGAATTTGTCAACTAAAACTGGTGGAGGATGATGATTTTTTTTCGGAAGTAAATAATTCTTAGCATGGCTTCTTTCGGAAGGGAAGTAAAGCCGGTAGTCCCGTGTAATGTTTATTTGCACGTGAAAGAAGAAGGTTCCTGGGCAAGACTTCCGCCATTTCGCGTCTGCTAGTTGAACTCCAGAGAGTCTAGTTTGCAGATATAGCAGCATGCAGTGCTCGCCGGCTTTACTTCCCATGCTAAAGATTTTTACGACCACGGAGAGCATTATCACAAGCTGGCTGCGTGCATAAGATACGGTAATTATTCAAATGTTGGTGACACTGCCAACTTTACTATTAATAAAAATCTGATGTGCTCCAATCACATGACTTTGTCTGCAACAAAGCTTATTGGTCTATCTACTTAATGCTAATCGAGAAACAAATTACCATATATAGTCATATAGAAGCGAAATAAGGGAGTACCACAGGTTAAAGTGATAGTCAAAAGCTGCTTGCTATGTTCCTTTGATTGTATGGACACGAGTTGACAAATTCCTGTATAAGAAAAGTGAGTTTTTTAAAGCTGAAACGAATAACAAGGAATATCTCAAAAAACGATCAACTCTACGAAAAAAAAATGTTTATAGCATAAATTGGGCGTGTTAATGATATTTAAATTTTTATTTATTTTACGGTTTAGTAGTTATGCAAAATTCCGCAAAATTCATCCCAGAAGCTTAAAAAAAATTACATGTAAAGGGTAGTTGGGGGTGGGGGGATTTTCTTAAAAATCTTAGTTTAGCATCCTTAGAAGACACCAAACTTAAATACCGAGTGTGGTCCTTCTCGTTTTTGAGCTATGCTGTCCACAGACATAAAGTTGGGTGCATTACACTACACTATGCAAGAAGAGATCATCGCCCCTTTATCGGGATGTACCCAAGTGCCAGGCTCACCATGGAGGACGGTAGCTACTGTGAACAATATATTATCTTAAACCTTGTAATGGTGGATCAGTAAGATCGTGGTCTCGTCTGCAGAAAAAGCAAAACTGTCCACATAATTCCCCTCGCGTGACAGTATCATACTTCCCCTACAAACTAAACGTAGCAGAGTATGAAAGGAGCGCTATTCCTTTTTGAGGGGGGAGGAGGGGTCTGTTTAACGCCCTTTAACCTGCTAGGTCATATCGGCTTACTGAAATGATGCTCTCGGGGACATTCGTCTCCATAGGAAAACTTTTATTCGCGTAAACCCTCTAACTGAGATTGGAACCCACGCCTCTTGAGCAGAGCACTCGCTAAAATGTCGTTAGCGGCCCCTATAGATTAGGCTGACCGTTATGTCACACCGCAACATGCCACGTTCGCATTAAGCGATACTGGGATTGAGTTTTTAGCACAAAATGACACTATTTTTGAATTATATATAGCTTAGAGGCATGTAAATCGCTTTGGACGGTCTGCCACCGTTTGACGTCACTGCTGAGTAATGATAATGGTCTTGATATCAAAGATCTATAGACGATCCACAATCTTTTATTTCTTTCTCTACACGTACTACGTACAAAGTGTATAGAGAGGGTATTGTAATGCACCCAAAAATTCAATACCGAGATTTCACAGCAAATATATGTTTTGGGTCCCCCTGAATTAAAAAAAAAAATACCAAACTTGGTATTTAAGTTCAGCATCTTCCGAGAATGCGACACGAAAATTTTCAAGAAAATCCCCCACCCCCAACTACGCTTTACATGGAAAAATTTTCGAAAATTTTGATTTCTCAAAAACGGCTCTAACGATTTTGATTAAAATCTTGAATTTTCTGGTAATAACCTCTGAAGACTACTTTATTCTGGATGAATTTAGCATAACTACTAAACCGTAAGAAATGGACAAACAGTTACCACACAAAAAATGTAGAGCACATTAAAACACAATTTATGTTATATACAAGTTTTTCCACGAGTAGATCGTTTTGAGATATTTGAAAAACGTAAAGGAACTTCAGTCACATAGCAACCAGCTTTTAACTGTCACTTCAACCTATGCTACTCCCTTTTTTCGCTTTTACTTACAGGGAAGCAAGTAATAAGGCTATTTTTTTCTCAATTAGCATGAAGTAAATAGAAGCATAAGATTTTTAACAATAATTTGTTGTAGAGATGTAGAGAAAGTCATGTGAATGTTACACTTCAGATTTTCTTAATTACATGAGTGATATCACTAATTGCAACATTAGCTATGTTAACCTACGGCACTACGCAGTGAGATGTAACAAAAGCCACGCTCTATTGTATGTGAGAATCCACAGGTACAACTGCGAACTCGGGAAAAGTGCCAAATATTCCCCAAGCACGGTTAATTTTACTTTCTCTACATGTAGTATGTAGACAGTGTATAAACAAACTACTGTATTCCACCAAAAAATTCCATACCGTGATTTCACCGAAAATGTATGTTTTGGGTCACCCTGAATAAAAACAAAACATCAAAAAGACCGTTAACTTGGTATTTAAGTTTGGAACCTTCCAAGGATGCGTCAAGAAAATCCCTCACCCCAAACTACCCTTTATATGGAAAAAATTTCGAAAATTTTGATTTTCTCAAAAATGGCTGAAACGATTTTGCTTAAAATCTCTTATATTAAAGATAAATAAAAGTATATCTTGAATTTTGTGGGAATAGCCTCTAAACACCTATTCATTCTGATGAATTTTGCAAAACTGGTAAACCGTAAGAGATAAAAACTTACTACACAAAAAATGTAGATCACGATAAAACACATAATTTATGTCATATAGATTTTGTCGTGGAGTTGATCGTTTTTGAGATATTCCTTGTTATTCCCTTCATCTTTAAAAAAAAAAAACATACTTTTCTCATTCAGGAATTTGTCAACTCCTGTCCATACAAACAAAGGAACTTCAGTCACATAGCAACCATTTTGACTATCACTTTAACCTATGGTACTCCCTTATTTCGCTTCTACTTACATGGAAGCAAGTAATCAGACTATTTCTGCTATTTTTTCTCGATTAGAATGAAGTAAATAGAAGAATAAGGTTTTTAACAATAATTTGTCGCCGAGATGTAGAGAAAGTCACGTGAACGGAACACAGACTTATTTGTAATGTAAACATCTTTAATGTACGTATTTGGAATCAATATAATTAGATCCATTTTAGAGAAAATAAAATTGTTGAAATTTTTACACGTAAAGAATAGCTGGGGGGGGGGTTTCACCAAATCTTCCGTCGCATCCCTGAAAGAAGAAGGTTAAGTGGCACCTTTATATTATTATTATTATTATTATTATTAGTATTATCATCATCATCATCATTTTTATATAGGGGAACCTAGTACATATATTTTCGGTGAAATCTCGGTATTCATATTTTTGGTGGAGTGAAATACCTTTTCTAGCTCTGTACTATGTAGAGAAAGTAAACATGTCTTTTTATAATAAATCGGAGGTTCTCGAATGTGTATTTGCGCTGAAATCTCGATATCGCATTTTTGGGTGCAATACAATACCGTCTCTATAGTACGTGTACAGAAAATAAAAATGACTGAACAAGATTTGGTGCAGTAAATTCATTCACAATAAAGAGGTTATTCAATTGTAACGTCAATATCTTTAATAATATAGGTGCACATTTGAATCAAAATCATAACAGACATTTTTGAGACTATAAATTTTCGATTTTTTTTTCCATGTACTGCGTGGTTTGGGGATGCGGGATTTTTCACAAAATCTTCGGTCGCATCCCTGGAAAATACTAAATTTAAATACAGTTTTTTTTTTTTTTTTAATACAGGGAATCTAAAACATATATTTCCGGTATCGAATTTTGGGTGGAATATAATGGCTTCTGTTCCAACTATGTACATTTTAATTTCTCTAGTTCAAACTAAATGTATTAATAACTGACATAATTTTAAGGTCTAAAGGAAATATCACGAGCAAATTTATTGGAGCGATGATAATATCAGCTTTTCGAGAACCATAAAATTAACATAATGTATTTCAGCAAACGAGAACTCCGCGGTGTGAAAAAAAGGATAACCAACATAAATATAAATATATTTTTAAATCCGCAAGTGGCGCTCCGAGATCAAAAGGCACCAAACCCTCTGATATAAATAAAACGTTGAGCACTCTACGTTACAGTCAGAATGCATACAAATGGCACGAATCGACAAACATGCAATTTTCTGCGTTACGTAAAACGTTTCATTTCGATTCGCATGCTCACACATCTGAAATGCATTTAAAACTTCTGTCTCTCTGTAGCTTTAGATTTTTTCAAAGCAGTAAACCATTATTGCAGTATTTTATGCCGCAAAAAAACAGCATTAGCATCTAGACATATTTTGTACTTCTTACTCGGTACAGTATTATTATTATTATTATTATTGTCGTTGGATTAATTGTTTTCTCACACAAGCCGTGTGTAGGACAGGAGTTGTATAGGTAGAGTCTGACTGAAAAATTTAATGTCAAAGCCGGGATTTGAACCATGGATCTCCCGGTCTTTAGCCGTGTGTAGGACAGGAGTTGGATAGGTAGACTGAAAAATTCAACGTCATAGCCGGGATTTGAACCACAGATCTCCCGATCTCTAGCCGGTTGCTCTACCACTGAGCTACCATGGCAACATTGGAATAAACCAATACCAATTGACCGTAATAGTTGTCTATACTATGAATCCTGGGACTTAAGTACTAACAACATTGTAAGTCACCGCCTAGGTAGAGCGGGGGTAGCGTATCTGCCTCACATTCAACAGGTCGCGAGTTCGAATCTCGCTTTGCGTGAGTTACCCGGAAAAGGTATTTTTCCGGGGTTTTCTCTTATTCTGAGAAGAGGAATGTCGTGTAACTTTAAACTCCATGGACCCCGAGATCATTTCAGCATCATTTCACCAATTTCATTCATCGTCCGATATGACCAAACAGGTTATGGGACGTTACGCTACCAAAAAACAACAAACAAAATAATTTTAAGTCGCCATTGCGGTTGTCATCTCAAAATAATTTGAGATCACCTTGTGGTTTACCGGGAAACATGCGAGTCAGTTGAGAAATTCAGTGCTCTGCCAGGATGTAGCTCAGTGGTAGAGTAACCGGGAGATCAGTGGTTCAAATCCAGGCTATGGCATTGAATTTTTCAGTCTGACTTTTATTATTTTTAGTATTACTACTACTACTACGACTTTCTCTAGCCCATATGTACAAGTAAATAAATAAATAAAATCCGAATATGCTACTGCAGTGGCTATAACGGGGCAAATATTCAAACTTTGCATTTATTTACAAATACATGCATTACAAATTTCATCTATTATATACTTTTTTCAAACAATTAACTAAAATTAAAATTAAAATCAGGAAACAGGATCTAGAATATAAAAAGAAAAATCTGACGTGTTCCATTCACATGATTTTCTCTATATCTCTGTAACAAATTATTGTTAAAGAGCTTATTCTTCTACCTACTTCATGCCAATCGAGATAAACACCAGGAGAAATACTTTCTTATGAGTAGAAGGTAACTAAGGGAATACACTAGGCTAAAGTGATAGTCAAACCTTTTAAAATCTGGTTGTCATGTGGTTGAAATCCGTTTCTTTGCACTGCCAGGAGTTGACAAATTCCCGTTTGTGACACGTTTTTTTCTTTAAACTGAAAACAAGTAAAGGAATATCTCGAAAAAGACCAAATCCACAATATTGTGTGCTTTATCTTGATCTACATGTTTGTATAATAGGTTTTTGTCTATCCCTTACGGTTTACCAGTTATGCAAAATCTAATAAAAATCATTCAGAATAAAGATATCTTCAGAGGCTATTCCCAGAAAATTCAAGATATACACTTTATTTGGCAAGTAGATATCTTAAACATAAGAGATTTTAATCAAAGTCGTTAGAGCCATTTTTGAGAAGGTAAAACATTTCGAAATGTTTTCCATGTAAAGGGTAATTTGGGGTTTTCTCGAAAATCTTCGTGTCGCATTCATGGAAGATACCAAACTTATATACCAAGTCCGTTAAATACAAAACTTGGAATTTAGATTTTGAATAGAATCCTCCCAGCCCAAACTACCGTTTACGTGGAATATTTTCCGAAATTGTTTTACTTTCTCAAAAATAGCTCTAACGATTTTTATCAAAATGTTACACATGTTTAAGTTATTTTCATAACAAAACAAATGTATATTTTAAATTATCTGGGAATAGGCAACCTGCGATGGTTTGAAAGCGCTGCCCTCCTAGTCACGTCTTTAGTTCAGGGAAAGGGTAAAAGTCGCTGGGTGCCAGGTCAGGACCGTACGGTGGATGATCGAAAATGTCCCATTAAAATTGTTCAAGGAGCCGATGGGTTGTGCCAGCAGTGTGTGGACGAGCGTTGTCATGGATCAACACAATTCCTCAAGTCAGCATTCCTCTTTGTTTGTTTTGAATGGTTCTGTACAAACGTCGTAAAGTACAAAGATCTTCAAAAGAACATCAATGCTCATTTGAAATCATTGGCGGCAACTTTTTTGAAGCGGGTATTGCAAACCTTGTGCACAGGTACGATAAATGTCTCAATCTTTTCGGTGATTATGTTGAAAAGTAGCCATAAGTGTACAAAACTTTTAGTAATAAAATAATTGTTTTCTAAGAACTTGTCTTTAATTTAAAAAACGGGCCACGTATTTAGCACAGATATTTTATTGAGAAAAGCGCAACCTTAAGTTGGAAAGCTAAATTGCGGTTATTACGACTGTTTCATCCTAATTTACGAGCAGCTATGCTGCATTCGAATAAATCAATACGGAAAGGATTTTGAGAGAGCGTCCTTTACTTGTTACGTGAACTTTTACAAGTTGTTCTCACTTGGGAAGTAAGGCTTTAAAAGTTGTACGATTTCTTCAAAAGAGACACTTCTGAAACTATTCTCTTTCAGGCGAACCTCTTTTGCATATCCCCTGTGGCTTCTATTGATATTGTTTTGTGCACATACACAGTTGTATTTGCTTTTCAGTGCTGCCAACTGCTCATTGAAAGCAGCTCTTGAAAACTTTAATGGCTTCTTCACTGATATCAAAGACAATCTTTTAATGCTTTTCGTATCCAATTCCTTTAAAGCAATTTTAATATCTTACTCGAAATGTATCTTTATTGTGTTGTTTATCATTAATTTTATACATTCCTACTTTCTCTACACGAATAAATACACTTTTCCTCATTTGCACGGGTCCACAGACCGTACGTGCTTTTACAATACACAAAAAAGTAAGCAATATTAAAAACCAAAACTTCAATTAGACTGTCTCCGTGGTCAAGTGGTCAGCGAGCTGACTTCTCAGCCGGGTTCGATTCCCGGCTTGGGTGAAGAATTTTTCTTTAACCAGAATTATTCCCTATCCCCCACAGTCTGGAAGTATGTATGTGAGAGTGAATGTGTGTATGTGTGTGTTTGAGGAAAATAAAATGATTTAAACCAAACGTAAAGGACCTACAGACAACGAGTTGTTTCTAAAGCAAAGCCCCCGACATGACCTTACATCTTAAATATTTTATAAATGAAACAATAAAAAAAAAATAAATAAATAAAAAAAAATAAAGGAATAAACACAAAAGTAAAAAGACAAAGATATTCAAGTACAACACCATATTCAGATGCATTAATGTAACCTATTATAATAGACAAATGAATTTAAGAAAACTGTAAATGGCGTTTTATTTATGGACGCTCTTAAACTGCTGTGGTTCTCAGCGTCCCATTCTATACTGGGCGTGAAAGACCGCTTAATTTTGTTCAGAGGCCTCTGTATCGGGCTTAAGGTTCGTAAATCTACGGCACGGGACCAACGGCTTTATTTCCCTTGCGAAGGAAGCCATGCTAAGGATTTTTACACCCGAAAAAATCCATCGTGCTCCGCGACCTTGGATATATGAAGTTAGCACGGTAACCATTACACCACGGAGGCCGACAATGAATTTAAGAGAAATATATACACAGAATGCTAACACAACATTGACAAAAAAAAATCTGCTGTGTTGCATTCACATCTCTGCAACAAATGTTTGTTAAAAGTTTATGCTTCTATTTACTTCATGCTAAGTTAGAAAAAAATAGAAATAGTCTTATTACTTGCTTCCTTGTAAGTAGAAGCAAAATAAGGGAGTACCATAGGTTAAAGTGATAGTCAAAAGTTGGTTGCTATGTGACTTATGTTCCTTTGTTTGTATGGACAGGAATTGACAGATTCCTGTATGAAAAAAGTAAGTTTTCCAAACCTGAAACCTAAAACAAGGAATACCTCAAAAACGATCATCTCCACGAAAAAAATGTATATAACATAAAGTATGTATTTTAACGTGCTCTTCATTTTTTTTTTTAAAGTTTTTTTCCATTTCTTACGGTTCAGCACTTATGCAAACCTCCGTAAAATTCATCCAGAATGAAGTAGTCTTCAGAGGGTATTCCCAGAAAATTCAAGATATACATTTTATTTGTCAGGTAAATACCTTTAATATATCATATTTTAATCAAAATCGTTGGCCATTTTTTAGAAAACCAGGATTTTCGAAAATTTTTCCATGTGAAGGGTAGCTAGGGGTGGGGGGATTTTCTTGAAAATCTTCGTGTCGCATCCTTGGAAGATACTGAACTTAAATACCAAGTTTGGTATTTAACGGTCTTTTCGTTTTTGAGGTATGCTGCCCACAGACACACGGATACTTTTCTAAAAATGCTTTTTTTGGATTCAGGTGGTCTCAAAACATGTATTTCCGGTGAAATCTCGGTACTGAATTGTTGGGTTCAATACAATACCTTCTCTATACACTATGTACATAGTACGTATAGAGAAAGTAAAAATATATGTTCTATGTTAAACATTGTGATCACTTTTGTTTAGCTGTTCTCATCCCTCCCCCCTCTTCTTTATTATCAGCCTTATCAGATCTCAGCTATCTTGCCTAAGTACAAATTTACCTAGCCCGTCCATGTCTTCTGTGCCTGCCAGTAGCGTCCAACATGCTTCTAGTTCTACATTCGGGATGGTAAAGATTTGCGTCTCTTCCTCCTCGCAAACGGGACAGATTCTCATACCGTTCTCGTCAGCAGTTTTCGTGCTCCTCCACGCGAGCCCCTCTCAAAGAATACGAGGAATTAGACATTAGGAACAGAATACCTGTCGTCCAGCTGTTAGTTTATGCTCAAGGATCTAATAACACTCTAGCCAAATGGAAAAGGAATTGATGAACCTGAAATCACCGTTTCATTTAATTCGAAACGATGCAGAAGCTGTTCGCCAATCACAGGGTTTCAGATTTGCAGAAGTGCCACATTTTGAAACGGAAACAAATATTTAATATATGCCAGAACTATTTATTTGTAATACCAGGAAGTTTGCTAAATACAATGTAGTATTTTCATTCAAAGTTCTTCAAAGAAATAAAAATTGTGTTATTTATTCTACAAAAAGGAACTAAACCACATTTTGTAATTTTTTATGGATTTCTGAAATATTGAGCAAGAAAACGAATTCATAATTAGAAACCTATAATTACAATACTACTTTGTGTAAAAGTATCAATTTCATACCATGAACCAGTAATTTTAAAAACAAGGTTAACTTTAAGCGCTTGTATCTTGAAATTTAGGTTTTGTGCGTCCAATTGTTTCTCGATTAGCATGAAGTAAATAGAACAATAAGCTTTTTAACAATACTTTGTTGCAGAGAAAATCATGTGAATGGAACACATACATTGTCGTTATTTACGTGCTAGAGAAAGTAGAATGTAGCTTCTTGACAAGCAAAGAAAAACTTTCCTCTACACTATAATAAAATATTGCTTCTTTATTTCCTCTGTTAGTATAAGAAAAAGCTGAAACAAAAACAAAACAAAAGAAATGCTCTACTTGAGCAATTAAGAAGATTAATGATAGGATGTTAGGACTGCATAATCACCCGCTACACATCTAGAGAGCGTTACTAACAAAAACTTCTGATGTGTTACATTCATATAACTTTCTCTACCTTACTTGTCTCCATCATGCTAATCAAGATAGAGTTGCTTCCTTGTACGTAGCAGAGAAATAAGAGAACACACAAGGCTAAATCGGCAGTCACATCTTTTAAAATGTGGTTGAGATCTGTTCCTTTGCGTGACCAAGAGTTGGCAACTTCCCGTATGAGAAAAATTAAACCAATAACAAGGATTGTCCCAAAAAATCTGACGTGTTCCCTTCACATGACTTTCTCTACAACAAATTATTGATAACAGGCTCATTGTTCTATTTACTTCATGCTAATCGAAAAAATTAGCAGAAATAGTCTTATTCCTTGCTTCCTTGTAAATAGAAGCGAAATAAGGGAGAGTGAGAAAAGTATAATTTTTTAAAGCTGAAAACAAAAACAAGGAATATCTCAAAAACGATTAACTCCATGAAAAAAAATGCATATAACATAAATTATGCGTTTTAAAGTGCTCTACATTTTTTGTGTGGTAAGTTTTTTTCCATCTCTTACGGTTTAGCAGTTATGCAAAATTCCGTAAAATTCATCCAGAATAAAAGTAGGCTTCAGAGCCTATTCATAGAAAATTCAAGATATACATTTTATTTGTCAGGTAAATATCTTTAATATAGATATTTTAATCAAAATCATTAGAGCCATTTTTGCGAAAATTTTGATTTTCGCAAAAAGTTCCATGTAAAGGGTAGTTTGGGTGGGGGGATTTTTCTCGAAAATCTTCGTGTCGCATCCCTGGAGCATACTAAACTTAAATACCAAGTTTGGTATTTTACCGACTTTTCCTTTTTGAGTTATTGTGAACGCGCGCGCGCACACACACACACCTTTTTGTGAAAATTATGTTTATGGATGCGGGGAACCCTAAAACATATTTTTCCGGTGAAATCTCGGTATCGAATTTTTTGGGTGGAGTGCAATACCTTCTCTATACACTATGTACATAGTATGCATAGAGAAAGTAAAAACGGTCAACTTCGCAAAAAAAAAAATATATATACATACATTGTGTGTTTTAATGAAATTTACATTTTTACTGAATAAAAAAAAACATTTTTTGGAAAAAGCTCCGTGTGTGTGCGTGTGTGTCTGTGGACAACATAGGTCAAAAACGAAAAGACCGTTGAATAGGAAACTTGGTATTTAATTTTGGTAGCTTCCAAGGATGCGACACGAAGATATGGACAAAAACCTACCACACAAAAAACGTAGAGCACATAAAAACACACAATTCATGTTTTATATATATATCGTGGAATAAGAACTAAAGCTTTCCTGGCGACGTGTTAATTCAAAATCTTCTCACTGATCACCCAGTTCACCCTGAAGACGAGGAAGATGCACTTCTTCGAAACGTTGGTGTCAAACCAAGTTTTTACCTGGCTAGAAGCCCGAGAAGATTTTGAATATATCGTGGAGTTGATCGTTCTTTAGATATTCCTTGTTTTTGATTTCAGCTTTGAAAAACTTGTATTTACTCATACATGAATTTATCAACTCGTGTCCATACAAACAAAGGAACTTCAGTCACATAGCAACCAGCTTTTGACTATCACTTTAACCTATGGTACTCCCTTATTTCGCTTCTACTTACAAGGAAGCAAGTAATAAGACTATTTCTGCTAATTTTGTTCTCGAATAGCATTAAGTAAATGGAAGTATAAGCTAAACTGGTGCTCCATCTTCAATCCTATCATCACTGTCATCGCCTGCGGTGCTATATTAGTAAAATTGGTCGTTAAAACACTATAAAAACGGCCTATTTTCTAATTTTTTTGATACAGGGGTCCCTAAAACGGGCATTTCCGGTGAAATATCGGTATCGAATAGGGTCTAGAGAAGGTAAAGATTTATATGACAAATTGTGTGTGTGTGTGAACGAGATCTGCATTGTTTTCTGTATCTCTTATAGTTTGCCAGTTATACAAAAGTAATCCTGAATGAAGAGGCTACTCCCAAAAACTTCAAGATTATACATTTTGTGAAAGTATCTTAAACATCTGACATTTTAATCAAAATTGTTAGTCATTTTTGTGATAATCAAAATTTGCCCATGCAAAAAGTGGTTTGGATGGAGATTTTGATGAAAATCTTCGTAACGCATCTTTGAAAGTGGCTAAAGTGTAGTGTAGTATTTTAGTTTTAAAGATACATATATTGCGCGCACGCGCGGGTCCTTTTCCAATAATGCTCTTTTTCGTGCAGAAGACCATAAAACATGTACCTACATATTTCCAATGAAATCTCAGTCCAGAATTTTTGGGTGAAATGCAATACCTTCTCTACCT
Organism: Hymenopus coronatus; assembly: GCA_030762935.1. NCBI lineage: Eukaryota > Metazoa > Arthropoda > Insecta > Mantodea > Hymenopodidae > Hymenopus > Hymenopus coronatus. The sequence goes on from CM060894.1 coordinate 5,375,425, forward strand.
GTGCACTTTGTAAGTAGAAAGTGCTTCTCTTTTACTTTCTCTAGCCCGTATGTTCAATGCACATAGTGGATAGAGAAGGCATTTTATTCCACCCAAAAATTTAAGTGATTTCCCCGGAAATATATATTTTGAGGTCTCAGGAGTCTGAAAAAGCATTTTCAGAAAAAGATTCGTGTGTGCGTCTGTGGACAGCATAGGTCAAAAACAGAAAGCCCATTACAAGGATGCATCAAGGAAATCCGCCATCTCAAACTGCACTTCTCAAAATAGCTGTAACGATTTTGATTAACTTAAGTATATTAACGCTATTTACAACAGAAATTAGATATATATATATATATATCTATATATATATATATATATATATATATCCAAGGTCGCGGGTTCAAATCCCGCGGAGGACGGTGGATTTTTTTCGGACGTGCTGTGGCTTCCTTCGGAAGTGAAGTAAAGCCGTTGATCCCAGTCGCAGATTTCCAACACATAAAAGAACCTCAAGTCTGATTTAAGTGCACCTTCACGATCAGTACGAAATGGGATGCTGAGAACCACAGCACAAATAACACTACATTTAACTTTTCTGAAGAGCTCTTTATTGTGGTAACATTTTCATAACGGTAAGAGATGGACAAATCACACAAAAAAAATGAAGAGCACGTTAAAACATACAATTTATGTCATATACATTTTTTCCTGGAGTTGATCGTTTTAGAGATATTCCTTGTTTTTGGTTTCAGCTTTGAAAAACTTACACTTTTCTGATACAGGAATTTGTCAACTCGTTCCCATACAAACAAAGGAACTTGAGTCACATAGCAACCAGCTTTTGACTAGCACTTTAACCTATGCTACTCCCTTATTTCGCTTCTACTTACAAGGAAGCAAGTAATAAGACTATTTCTGCTAATTTTTCTCGATTACCATGAAGTAAATAGAAGCATAAGTTTTCTAACAATGCTTTCTTATTGAACGCTGTCATGACAAAGAACTTTCACTTCTGCTACAACAACGGGTAGCAGACAAAGCTAGGGCACCGAAAACAATGAATCACACTCAAAGCGACTGCCGCACATTGTTACAGTCTCTACAATAATTTCCCTCAGGATCCTCCTCAAATAAAATTATATAACATATACCACCAACATTTGCGGAATATTTTAACTTTTCCTTCTCTTTGCAATGGATGACAAAATCTAGCAACAATTTCTCATGTCCTACCTTCACAATACATTCTGTATCAAAGTTATTAGTACGAAATCTTATTACGTGTATATAATGAAAATGGTAGGCAGCTATTCCACCCAACAACTCAATACCAAGATTTGACTGCAAATACACATTTTAGAATACTCTGTATGCGTAAATTAACTTATACTTTCTCTAGCTCGCAACTAGAATATACTTGGCGTATAGAGAAGGTACTGTATTCCACCCAAAAGTTCGATGTTGAGATTTCACCAGAAATGTATATTTTGGGCTCCCCTGGGTCCGAAAAAAGTATTTTTAGAAATAGGTCGTGTGTGTGTGTGTGTGTGTGTGTGTGTGTGGACAACATAGCTGAAAAATAATAACACCGTTAAATACCAAACTTGGTATTTAGGTTCTGCATTTTTCAAGATTTTCAAGAAAATCCCCCACCTCCAAGTATCCTTTATAGGAACATTTATCGAAATTTATTACTGTATCAAAAATGGCTAGCGGTTTTTATTAAACAATTTTAAGATTGTTTATGACAAACGAAATGTATCTACATATCTTGAATTTTCTGGGAATTAACTTTTCATTCTGGATGACTTTTTGCATAGCTAGTAAACTGTAAGAGATAGACAAAAACTTACTGTACAAAAAATGCAAGTCCACCTGGGTAGTGTGCCTGTCTCACATTCAATAGGCTGCGAGTTCGAATCTCGCTCAGGGTGAGTTATCCGGATAAGGTTTTTTTCGGGGTTTCTCTTATCCTGAGAAGACGAATGTCGAGTAACTTTAAGTTCCATGGATCCCGAGATCATTTCACCAATTTCATTCATCGTCCGATATGATCAACCAGGTTTAAGCACGTTAGGCTTGATTTTTTTTTTTTTTTTTTTTTTTTTTTTTTTTGAGTTAACCATTTTCGAGATATACAGAGTAGCTGCCTTCAGGTTTATGCCACCAACTTTTCTCATACGAGAAGAAATAGTTTTTTTTTTTTTTTAGTCTCTTTAGTTTACTGCTAGCAAAGAGAACCAAATTTCAATTGTTTCCCATAGTGATGGGCTTTAAAAAGGACTTGACAATCACTTGAGCCGGTGCATTCCCCTATTTCTTATCTATTTATAAAGAAGCAAGTAATAAGACCAATTTTGGAAATCTTTAGTAAGAAAAATGGATTTTTTTTGCTTTTGTAGTTTAGCGTCCTTTAACTTACGGATGATGAAATGATGTGCAAATTGTCTCGAGGAGCTTAGTTACTTGACATTCGTCTTTTCAGGATAAGGATAAATCCTGTCTTCACCGAAAATACAGGTTTTGAGAACTCCTGAATAAAAAAAAAAATGTATAGACAAATATCAGCGTGTATGTTTATGTCTCTGTGGACAGCATAGCTCAAAAACGAAAAGACCATTAAATACCAAACTTGGTATTTAGGTTGTATCTTCCAAGGATGTGACACAAAGATCCCCAACTACCCTTTACATGAAAAATGTTTCGAACATTTTTATTTTCTCAAAAATGGCTCTAATGATTTTGATTCAAGGCTGTTATATTTGAGATATTTACATGCCAAATAACATATATATGGGAATAGCCTCTAAAGAACTCTTTATTCTGGATGTTTTACATTGAATTGTAAACCGCAAGAGAAAGACAAAAACTTACTACACAAATGTATATCTCGACATTTTTTCGTACAGTTGACCGTTTTCGAGATGCTCCATGTTATTGAGTTCAGTTTTCATATATTTAAATGCTTCTCACTGGGAACTAGTCAACGCTTGGCCACGTAAAAAAAAAAAAAAAGGATTCCAGTCCCACAGCAAACACATTTTAAAACATTTGACTGTCGGTTTAGCCTAGCGTATTTTCTTATTTCCCTTCTACTTACAAGGAACTAGGTAATAAGACCGTTAGCCCGCCTGGGTAGTGTGGTAGCGTGTCTGTCTCATATTCAACAGGTCGCGAATTCGAATCTCGTTTAGGGTGAGTTACCCGAATAAGATTTTTTTCGGGGTTTTCTCTTATTCTGAGAAGACGAATTTCTAGTAACTTACAGCACCATGGACCCCGAGATCATTTGAGTATTATTTCACCAATTTCATCCATCGTCCGATATGACCAACCAGGTTGAAGGAGGTAAAGCTAAAAAAGAAATAATAATTTGATTTGTTGTTTTCACACAAGCCGTGTGTAGAACAGGAGTTGGACTGAACAATTCAATGTCAGAGCCTGGATTTGAACCAGGATCTCCCGGTCTCTAGCCGTGTGTAGGACAGGAGTTGGATAGGTAGAGTCAGACTGAACAATTCAATGTCAGAGCCGGGATTTGAACCCGGTCTCTAGCCACTGAGCTAACATGATAGCATGCCGGCTATGAATTTTTCAGTCTGACTCTACCTATCCAGTAATAATAATAATAATAATAATATCGTTTCTGCTAATGTTTTAGCATTAAATAGATAGAGGAATAACCTCTTGAACAATATTGTTTCAGAGATGAAGGGAAAGTTATGTGAATGGAACACTTACTACATAGGCACCGCAGGCGATGTCACTCATACATAGAATGAATACGGAGCACCCGGAGAATAACCGCCCTTGCACCGTTTTGTCTACCATAGATCCCACATGTGGTGATCGCCTTGGAAAGAGGTGGTGATCTAGCCACTCGGCCAAAGTTAGATATAAACGGTAGTCTGGCGAAATTTTCTTCAACATTTTATCACACCTTCCATTTCGGAGTTGTGATGTACGCACATTATAAACACAAGAGCCTTTTTCTAATTCTTTTTTCGGCTTCAGGATGCTCAAAACATGTACTTCAGGTGAAATTTCGGTAATATACTCTGATATAACGCAAGTACTAAATGCTTGATAAAGTAAACAGTAAAAGGCATTCGACTCCATTTTCCGATAGTGACGCCCTCTTCGTTAAACTGCATGGCTTGGCGGTAGGCGACATTGCAGTTGACCAACATGGCTGCCAATGCGCAAGCAGACAGCACGAACAGAAGTCTGTGCGTTTCGCAAAGGAAAGCAGAACCGATTTTCAGAAAGTTCATTTTTACCCTTATTTCGATCATTTACATACACCTACCTAACGTCGACGAAACCTGTCGCTCACCTGTCACATAGCCATATTGTGTCCGTAACCAATAGGAAAGAGCCTTAGTCTAAAACTGAACTAGGATCTGCAATCTCCCCGCCGCTATGCGCCAGGGGAACGAGGGATCAGATCGTCACCGACAGATGGCACTGTAGAACGAAAATCACAACTTGCGGACGCGAAATGGTGGAAAAATTTGCTCAGAAATCTTCAAGATATAAGGTTCTTGCATATAAACACGGACCATCGGCTTTATGCGCCTGAAAAAATCCATCACACTCTGCCCGGTTTGAACACGCAATCCTGCAAAACGCCATATTTATAAATTAAAATGATAAATGTTCCATTGTTTATAGTGTTTAACGCCCGCTTATACTACATAGGCACCGCAGGCGATGACACTGATACATTGAATGAATATAGAGTACCGAAGGCGGGAAAAACCGGAGAACCCTGGGAAACCCCGCCCCTGCGCCGCTTGTGAACCACAAATCCCACATACGAACACCTTGGTGAGAGGGAGTGGTTAACCACTCGGCCACGGCGCAGTTAATACTCCGTTTAAGGGTAGTCTGAAGTGACGAGATTTTCTTGAAAATTTTACCACACTGAGTTATGGTGTGCGCCCACACAGACACACGAGCTTTTTTGTATTTTTTCGGCTTCAGGGTGCATAAAACATGTATTTGAGGTGAAATCACATTTATATATACTGTGATAGAACGAAAATACTACATACGTGATAAAGTAAACAGTAAAACAAATTCGACTCCATTTTCCGATAATGACGCCCTCTACGCTTTGGCGGTAGTCTGCGTTTGATTGTGTGTAGTCTGCAGAGAGAATCAACTGAAGCTTTTGTCCTACGGCGGTGTGTTTTCAAGTGCTCTGGATGAAAATGATGTTAGTACTTTATCACATTACCCCTTCAATATCCTTAAATCGAATCCAGGTGTGGAGTTTATGTACTCTTTTTACTTTCTTAACACGTATTATATACATAGTGTACAGAAAAAATACTGTATTCCACCCAAAAATTCAATACCGAGATTTTACCGGAAATAAACGCTTTAAATTCTTACAAAGGATTATCCTTCTTTCTACACAATGCTAATCGAGATAAACATTAGCAGAATGTTCTATTACTTAGTTCCTTGTAAGTAGAAGGGAACTAAAGGAATGTGAAATGCTAAAGAGATAGTCAAATGTTTTAAAAGCTGCCATTATGCGGTTGTCATTGCAAATTGCTTCTTTGCTTGGCCAGGAGCAGAACAAAGGAAAACGACACTTCCTGTCTAGGTACTTCACAATTGAAACCAATAAATAACAAGGAATATCTCGGAAACGGTTACCTCCTAAACAAAAACGTAAAGGACATAAATTGTGAGTTTTAATGAGATCTACATTTTTATGAAGTAACTTTCTGTCTATCTCTTACGGTTTAGCAGCTACGCAAAATTCACTCAGAGGCTATTGCCAGAAAACTTAAGATATACATTTTATTATAATGTATATCTCTATTATACGAGCTTTTTAATCAAAATCATTATAGCCATTTTTTAAAAATCAAAACTTTAGAAAAGTTTTCAATGTAAACGGTAGTTTTTTTTTGGGGGGGGGGATATCTTGATTTTTTCGCAATCAGGGGACCCCAAAATCTTACGGTTAACCATTTATGCAAAATTGCGTAAAATTCATCCAGAATAAACATGTCTTCAGAGGCTATTCCCAGAAAATTATATATATATATATATATATATATATATATATATATATATATATATATATATATATATTTTTTTTTTATTTGTCATGTAAATATCTTAAATATAGGAGATTTTAATCGATACTACTAAAGCCATTTTTGAGAAAATTAAAACTTTCCAATCTTTTTCCATGTAAAGATTAGTTGGGCATGGGAGATTTTCTTGAAAATCGTTTTATCGCATCGTTAGAAGATACCAAACTTAAATACCAGGTTCGGTATTTAACGGACTTTTTGTTTTTGAGCTATGTTGAGCCCCCCACCCTACACACACATATGCGGACATTTTTCTAAAATACTTTTTTTGGATTCAGAGGCTTTCAAAACTTAGATTTTCGCTGAAATCTCGGTATCGAATTGTTGGGTGCAGTTCAATATATTTCCTATACACTATGTACGTAGTACGTGTAGAGAAAGTAAAAATAGATTTTTTGACAGATTATAATAAAAAAAAATGCCCTGCCAGTGTCCCTTAAGACAATCAACGGTCTTTTTGTTCCGCTTATATGGTGTAGGCCTAGCCCCGGAAGCTTTTTTTTTCTCTCTTACCTGAGAAGAGAGATATAGGATAATTTTAAGCTGTATCGACCCCGAAAAAAAAAACAAAGAAACATTAGCATTGCGTGCAGAAGTCTCAAACTAAATCCACTAACTTACACAAATATTTTTATTTTTTGTAGCCGCATATGTACAATGTATTGTATTCCACCCAAAAATTCGAAGTCGAGATTTCACAGTAAATATATGTTTTGCGGTCCCCCGAGCCCGAAAAAAGCATTTTTAATAAAGGTCCGCGCGCGTGTGTGTGGACAGCATAGCCCCAAAACGAAAAGACCGCTAAATACCATTTAGGTTTAGTATCTTTCAAGTATGCGACACTAAAATTTAAAAAAAAAAAAATCCCCCCACTACAAACTACACATGGAAAAAAATTCGACATTTTTGATTTTCTTAAAAATGACAAACGCTTTTGATTAAAATCCCTTATATTAAATATCTTTATATCCGAAATAAAATGTATATCTCGAATTTTCTGGGAATAGCCTCTGAAGATCTCTTTATTCTAGATGAATTTTGTCGAATTTTGCTTAACTGCTAAATCGTAAGAGATATACAAAAAGTCACTCCACAAAAAATGTACATCATGTCAAAACACACAATTTATGCCCTTTACATTTTTGTTGTGGAGGTCACCGTTTCGGAGATATTCCTTGTTATTAGTTTCAATCGTGAAGTACTTAAACTTTGCTCAGACAAGCAGTGTCCGTTTTTCTTTTTTTCTACTCCTGGCCAAGCAAAGAAGCGATTAGCAATAACTATCACATAACGATAGCTTTGACTATCACTTTAACTTAGAACATTCTGATAGTGTTTATTTCGATTAGCATCTAGAAAGAAGAAGAATCTTTTGTAGGAAGTTTGTAGAGCAGCTAGAGAAAGTCATGTGAGTGTAACATCAGGTTTTTCTATTCCATTTCAAGCTGTTAATGAATTTGAAACTGAATGAACGATTACATTCCTTCAGATTTTTCAAATATGTCCCCAGATAATGCCGCACTTTGGTAAAATTCAGAAGCATTCATTAAAATTATTTTAAGGTTTATATTCCAGAGACGAGATAAACCCAGGAATCGGCTGCTGACAGTCTTTTGTTCTACAGAAGCGCACAGCTCAGAAACAAGGCAATGTCGTCAAATGGGGTCAATGAAAATATATATTTCTGGTGGGAAATTTGCTAACACTTTACAGCTGCTAATATAATACATTTAAGAAGTGAAAATAGTGTTATTACTTACTGCAGAGCGTCTTGAAGCTGCCCTCTGACCTTAAACAAGTTTAGGGATAATTTAAAGAGCAAATACTGTGAAGTAATTAAGGATCTGTAACTGTTAGTGCTGAGGCTTCCTAAACGTGCTGGTAGTTGCTATAGTAAGTAGTTAGCTATTTCAAAAACCATATACAGGGTGTTAATGAACGACACCGAAATAATTTGCGAGATTGTGCACGTGACTGATACGAAATTTGAGATCGGCGATGCATGGTCCCCGGATAAACATAACGTTAAACGTGTGGGTATCAGGTGCTGATAAGTCGGTGTTTAAAGCAGAGCACGTTGAAAAAATGTCTTAAAATGTCTCTAAAACTGGTGCCCGAGTATAGAAATATCGATTTTTAGCAGCTCGTTACTAGCGTTCTCAAGATTTAATGTCGCAAAAATCTGTAAAATCACGAACTAATCACTTGACAGTGCGACACTGAGCATTCATTAACTCAGTTCTTGAGTTATGTAGCCTACTCTGGTGGCTTAATGCGTAACGCGGAAAGCTGAATCCCTGAGGTCATAAGTTCGATTCCAGTCATAGAGTAAATGTCTTTTATTATCTTTTTTTTTCATTCCAGAAGAAGTGCCGCGATACGTGGCGTACTGGCACTTCAGAAACTTATAGCCGTTACTTCGAAATTTCAATAAACAGGCCATAAGTCTCCTTTCTCAAATGACTTATTTAAGTAATCTACATATTCTGTGAAAATATTTCGTTATAATTCATAACACCCTTATATATTTATTAAATTATATTAGCTATATTAATATTATTAATTTGTATTATTAACGGTATGAATCTTCTACATTTAACTGTGCCACCGGGCAGCACCCAATTGTAGAATGAATAAATAAATAAGTACACACAAAGGTTTTGTGATTCATTCATTTTAAGGCTACAAAGAAAATAAATCATGAACGAAAATATGTAAATCACATGTAATAACAGTGTTCTTTTATCTACATCATGCAACTCAAGATAAACATTAGCAAAAATTGTCTTTTTCCTGAAAATCTTCGGAAGGTACTAAACGTAAATACCAAGTTTTATATTTGACAGATTTTTCGTTTTTGAGTTATCGTGTTCATTCACAAACACTGGACATTTTTTATCGAATACCTTCTCTGCCTACTTACTATGTACGTGCTTGAGAAATAAATAACCATTAGAATTAAACAATTCCACCAAACACCTATAATTCTAATCCACCTCAGATTGTTAACTCAATTTGAAACTAAATAAATCCTTACATTCGCAAAGTGCATTTCAGATTTTTCAGAAACTTCCCGGGGCACAGACAGATCTCGCTGGGAGTTTCTGCGAGATTCGTGACTCTAATGATAGTAATTTTTACTTTCTCTAAACGTACTAATGTATACAGCAGGTATTGGTAATGCACCCAAAAATTCGATATCGATATTTCAGTGGAAATGTATGTTTTGAGATCCCCTGTATAAAAAAAAGAAAAAAAAGATTTTCAGAAAAATGTCCGTGTGTGTCTATGAACACGATATCTCAAAAACGAAAAGTCTGTTAAATACCAAGCTTAGTATTTAAGTTTGGTATCTTCCAGGGTTGCGACACGAAGATTTTAAGAAAAAAAAAACCCACCCCAAACTACCCTTTACATGGAACTTTTCGAAAATGTTGATTTATTTTAAAAATTGGTGTAATGATATTGATTAAAATATCGTATAATAACGATATTTACGTGACAAATAAAATGTATATCTTCAATTTTCTGGGAATAGCTTCAGAAGACTACTTTATTCTGGATGAATTTTACGGAATGTTGTATAACTGCTAAACCGTAAGAGATGGACAAAAACTTACCATAGCAAACATTTAGAGCACGTTAAAACACACCTTTTATGATAGATACATTTTTTTCGTAGAGTTCATCGTTTTTGAGATATTACTTGTTATTGGTTTCAGCTTTAAAAACCAAACTTTTCTCATACAGGAATTGGTCAACTCCTGTCCTGTCCATACAAACAAAGGAACTTCAGTCACATAGCAACCAGCTTTTGACTGTCACTTTAACCTATGCTACTCCGTTATTTCACTTTTACTTACAAGGAAGCAAGTAATAAGACTATTTCTGCTATTGGTTTCTCGATTAGCATGAAGTAAATATATAGAACCATTACCTTTTTAACAATTATTTGTTGCAGAGATGTAGAGAAAGTCATGTGAATGGAACACATCACAGTTTTTCTGTTAAAGTAAATAATAAAACTGTCGATTGTATATTGTTTTTGAAATAGTATAAATATATATGTATATAAAAACTAATTACTTTGTATTATTTGATGTTGCATATTTTGACATATTTCGAGGCTTTTGTGTTGTATATAATCCGGTCTCGTAGGTTTTGATTCCAGAAAGGCAAAATTATGACAGTCTTTTGTTCCATACAACCGAACAGCTCACAAACAAGGCATCGTCAAATGGGGTTCAAGAAAATACATTTTCTGGCGGGAGAATGCTTACAATAGCTGATGTAAAAAAGGGAACCTCACTGCTACAATATTATAATTTTTTGTAATGCATTTCTTTTAAAGAAAGGATAGTTTTGTAGTGAAAGAAAATAAATCACGAATTTTATTGAACCTTAGACCAGAAATTGTCCTATCATTTGCTTCCTTGTAAATAGAAGGGAAATAAGAGAATAGACTAGGTTAAACCGACAGTCAAATGTTTTAAAATATGGTTGCTCTGGGATTGAAATCCATTTCTTTCGTGGCCAGAGTTGATAAATTCCCGAAGATGAAATGTTTTACGTATTTTAAAACTCAGACAACGAAATCTACAAAAATGACTAAACCCTCGTAATAGCGTATATTGAATAAGCTGAGTGTTTTTACGAGATCTATATTCTTATGTGGCAAGTTTTTCTCCATCTATTACGGTTTACCAGTTATGCAAAGTTCCGTAAAATTCACTCAGAAAAGTCAATATGTACGTTTTATTTGTCAGGTAAATATCTCTGATATACGATATTTTAACCAAAATCGTAAGTGCCATTTTTGAGAAAATCAAATATTTTGAATTTTTTTGCATGTAAAGGATAGTTCGGGGTGGGGAATTTGCTTGAAAATCTTGGTGTCGCATTCTTGGAAGATACCAAATTTAAATACCATACGGTCTTTTCGTTTTGAGCTATGCTGTCCAGAGACACACAGAGAGTTTTTCCTTTTCCTTTTTAGGAGACCCAAAACCTATATTTTCGTTGAATCTCGGTATCGAATCTTTGGGTGCATTACTATACCTTCTCTATACACGTGTAGAGAAAGTAATAAAATGGTTTATAGTAATATATTTATCGTCCTTGGTGTAATGGTTACCATGCTAACTTCAAATACCCAAGGTGGCGGGTTCAAACCCAGCGGAGGACGATGGATTTTTTCGGGTGTAGAAATCCTTAGCATTGCTTCCTTCGGAAGGGAAGTAAAGCCGATGGTCCCGTAGATTTACGGCACGTAAAAGAACCTCAAGCCTGATAGAGGCCTCCGAGTAAAATTAAGCGGTCTTTCACGAGCACTTATGGAACGTTGAGAACCACAGTAGTTAAAGAGCGTCCATAAATACAAAAGTACAGTGAGGGTGTAGACATATAGACACATTTTAAGGTAGCAATGCAGTCACTGACCTTGTTGAGTTCCATCCTCGGCAGCGCACACCATCAGGAGCGTCCATATGCAGAAGAATCTGCAGTTACGTAGAACACCTTTCGCCATGAGTTCACCACACGAAACAAAAACACTTCACTAACGCTTTGACACTCGTTCGTTGCCACACCTCATCCCACTCCCCTGAAGAGGTCTTACCATCACACAACAACACTTGGACACTCACCTGTCTTCCTCAGAAACAAACAACGCTCTTGTTCTGATACGTGGCGGCGCCAGTTTGTGATGGAAACTTTTGACGTCCGTGGCGGTCGGTACACGAACCCAGTAGCTGCCACGAATACACGGAACACTGCCAGTTGCCGGCACCCGACTGGTGCGGATAGCGAACGTACACTTGTGAAGTTCAAACTGAAAGTGACGTCACGGATACGTCACGTTGTCCATGTGATCGGGTGTCTTCGGAAAACTTCGGTCGGTGTTAAGACAGGTACAACGTTGCTGCAAGGTCGGAGGACGCAATGACACTACAACCACCACAAAACAAATGCATTAATTATACTGTAAACGCATCTTTTGTTTAGTTTCTCAACTGTTTCTTGTGGAAGAAATAACAAGATATTTCGTCGTGAGGGACTGAAGAGGTCACTACCAGCAAAGATCAGGAACATTTCGGTACGTAATACATTTTAGTATATTTTAATTTATTTTATTTGGAAAAAATATCTAATGTGTTCCATTCACGTGACTTTCTCTGTAGCTCTGCAATTAAGTAATGCTAAAAATCTTACTCTTCTTTTTACTTCATGCTGACTGCTTCCTTATGAGTGTACACTAGGTACAGCGATAGTCAAATGTTTTAAAATGTGGTTGCTATGAGATTGACATATGTTATTTGCGTGGCCAGGAGTTGACAAGTTCCTGTATGAGAAAGGTATAAGTATTTAAAAATTGAAATCAGTAATAAGGAATACCTTGAAAACGGTTAACTCTACAAGAAAAACCTGATGTGTTTCATTCACATTACTTTTTCTTTATCTCTGCAACAAATTATTATTAAAAAAAGTATTCTTCTAATTATTTAATGCTAATTGAAAAAAAAAAAAAAAAAAAGCGCAGAAGCGGTCTTATTATTTGCTTTCACTTCTACTTACTAGGAAGCAAGTAATAAAACTATTTCTGCTAATTTTTTCTCAATTAGCATGGAGTAAATAGAATCATAGCTTTTTAATAATAATTTGTTGCAGCGATGTAGAGAAAGTCATGTGAATGGAACACATCAGAATTTTTTTTTTCGTTTATATTGTCCACAATGTGAAAACTGGAATTATTGCTGTCATATTATGGTAGAGAATTTAGAAAAATCTATTAATTTTCGAATTACGACACTTGAACATCATAATGTTTAAAATACCGCATTTCCACCGCTATTATAAAAGAGTAACAATTATATGGTCGTCTCCTTAGCGCGGTGGTAGCGTTGCTGCTTACCAAGCGGGAGACCTGGCCCGGGGTGCACTCAGCCTCGTAAGGTCCCTGGGGGGCCAATTGAGGAGCTACTTGATGGAGAAGTAGCGGCTCCAGGTCATGAGGATCGCATTAACCGGCCGGGGGGACTCGAGGCGCTGACCACGTCTCACCCTCCAATACTGCACCCCATCCATGACGTCTGTAGTGGACCGAGATGGGGGACGCAGCGGCCGGGCGGTAGGCCAAGGTTCCCCGTGAGCTGTCATGCCATGGAGTAACAATTATATTTTATATTGGATACAGGACAGCAGAAAGCACAAGCTCCAAATATACTATTCTCAGAAAATTGAACATATCTACATTCCAATCTTTAATTCAGCGTGTTTGTTCCTCTTATACATATAATAAAACATACGGTTAGCCCGCCTGGGTGGTGTGGTGGTAGTGTGTGTGCCTTACGTTCAATAGGTTGTGAGTTCGAATCTCGATAAAGGTGATTTACTCGGATAAGGTTTTTTTCGGAGTTTTCTGTTAACCTGAGAAGAGTAACTTTAAGCTCCATGGACCCGAGATCATTTCACCAATTTCATTCGTCGTCCAATATGACCAACCAGGTTAAAGGACGTTAAACAAAAAAACAAAGAAACAAAAAAAATCATATAGCTGTAGCTTCTGAAACTAATATTAATCTAGAGGTGAAACTACTTGCTACAAATCTAGAGATAACCGGGATATAGTATTATTATTATTATTATTATTATTATTATTATTATTATTATTAATAATAATAATAATATTTTACTTATGGGCCCTTATGGTTTATAAATCTAAACATGACTGTCATCAGTGACACGGGTATAGGTAATGAATTTTATTCAAAAACGTGTGAGCCTTTTCTGAGTAAGTCGAGAATTGAACCTTTTTCTAAATGTCCTTTTGTTGAGTTTAAGTGGCCTCAAAACTTCGATAAAATCTGGGTATCGAATTTATGGTTGGAATGTTGTACCTTCTCCAGTTACTTTGAACATACATTATACATACGTGCTAGAGAAAGTAAAATCGATTTGTAATTGAGAAAAGTATAAAATTTTTGAAATTACAAACCAGAAGAATATTTCGGAAATGCTACCATTACACTATTCCTTAGCAGGTAGAGAAAGTGTTGCATACAACCTATAAATTCAATTCCGGGATTTCAACGTAAGTACATGTTTTGAGGACCCCTGACTAAACAAAGACAACTCCGTCTGTCGGTAAACCTATAAGTTTGTGTGCATATTAGCAGAAAAACGAAAAGTCGGTTAGTACCAACTTGATATTTTAGCTCAGTATAATGCTAGCATCTGCTTCTTAAGGTCTCGGGTTCAAACCCGGTGGAGGGCGATGGGGTTTTTTCGGGATTCTTTCGGAAGGGAAGTAAATCCGTTGGTCCCGTTCGTAGATTTACGGCACGTGAAAGAACCTCAAGCCTAATATAGATGCCTCAGAGCAAAATGAAGGGGTCTTTCACGCCCAGTATAGAATGCGGACGCGGAGAACCGCAAGAGCGTCCATAAGACAATCTCAGTTTATTTTAAGTTCAGTATATTCAAATGATGCAACACAAAAGCTTTTCAGCAAAATCCCCCCCCCATCTTTAACTACCCTTTACATGGAAACTTGTCGCAATTTTAAGGTTTCTCAAACTGTCTCTGACAATTTAGATTAAAATGTCAAACATTAAAGATGGTTTGGATGAACATTAACAGAAAATAGACAACTTACTTGCTTGCTAGTAAGTACAAGGGAATGCAGTAGGCTACAGTCAAGTCTTTTAAGAGCTGGTCACTAAGTGATAACTTTGAAATATGCTAATAGTTCTCTTTGTATGATGAGATAATAATAATAACAACAATAATAATAATGAAAATAATACCAGCAATAACAATCACAATCGTAATCCTAATCTTAATAATTAATAATAATCATAATAAATAAATAATAATACTGATGTGACAGTGCCGTTTCCAGCAGCGGTTCTCACGTGGAAAACCTGAAACGAAGATGATGTAAATGCTGGAGCGAATCCCTGGCTAGGAGCCCGAGGTAATAAAGCTTCGGCTCTTCATTTTATTTGTTATATACGACCTTTTAATCAAAATCGTTAGAGCCATGTTTGCGAAAAACAAAATTTTCGAAAAAAATTCCTTGGAAGATACCAAACTTAAATACGAAGTTTGGCATTCTACGGTCGTTTCGTTTTTGAGCTATGCTGTTCACACACACACGAACCTTTTTACTTTCTCTACACGTACTATCTACATAGTGTATAAAGAAGGTATTGCATTCCACCCAAAAATTTGCTACCGAGATTTCACCGGAAATACATGTTTTTGGGTCCCCCCTGATTCCAAAAAAAAAAAAAAAATACAAAAAGATCCGAATGTGTGTGCGTGTTTGTGTGTATGTGGACAGTGTAGCTCATAAACGAAAAGACCGTTGAATACCAAACCTGGTATTTAATTTTGGTATTTTCCGAGTATGCGACACGAAGATTTTCAAGAAAATCCCCCCACCCTCAACTATCCTTTACATGCAACTTTTTTCGAAAATTTTTATTTTCTCAAAAATGGATATAACGATGTTGATCAAAATGTCAAATATTAAAGACATTTACATAACAAATAAAATTTATATTTTGAAGTTTCTGGGAATAGCCTCTGAAGACTACTTTATTCTGGACGAATTTTACGGAATTTTGCATTAACTGCTAAACCATAAGAGATGGAAAAAACCTTACCAGACAAAAAATGTAGAGCACTTTAAAACACACAATTTATGTTATATGACGTTTTTATAGTGGAGTTGATCGTTTTTGAGACATTCCTTGTTTTTGATTTCAGCTTTAAAAACACTTATCTCATACAGGAATTTGTCAACTCCTGTCCATACAAACAACCTTATTTCGGTTCCACTTACATGGAAGCAAGTAATAGGACTATTTCTGCTAATTTTTTCTCGATTAGCATGAAGTAAATAGAAGTATGAGCTTTTTAACAATAATTTGTTGCAGGGTTGTAGAATGTCATGTGAATGGAACATATCAAATTTTACGAATAATTCTTTATTTGGATTCAGGGGGTCTCAAAACATGTATTTCCGGTGAAATCTCGACATGGAATTTTTGGGTGGAATACAATGCTTCTCTACTCCTTGTACATTGTATATACGGGGCTAGAAAAAGTAAAAAACGCTAGTCAGGAATAAATAGCTGCATGTTGCTTTCGAACCGCATTCCACCAAGTTACGGCAAGTTAAATAAAATGAACCGTCTTCCCGTTTCCTCTTTCTTTACCAAGAGGAAAAGGATTTGTACTTCTCTAACAGCGTTCCTAGAGAAACAGATTTCACTGATTTTTAAATTTCTTGTCTTTGTACAAAATGCTGACTTTATCTTTGGCGACGACACCGTTTGTGTTTATTGTAAACAAGATGCGTTAGCAACATTTACGTCAGGGGTTTCCAAATAGTGGCCCGCGGAACCCTCTTTTGCGGCCCACGTATACTTTACGCAAATATAGCTAACTGAACATCTTTAAGATATTATGTCTTATGTGAATTATGCACACGACTTTCCCTATCTGTTCCGCAAAAAAACTATTCTAACAAAAGATTATTTTAGACAGTTGATGCTACAATTGCAGTGAATTTCCTTGAGCGCCACCAGGCCAGCAGCCAATCTGAGTGCTGCTGGCTCACATTCCCACTTAACTGGGGAGCAACGCGCTAAGTGATTCCGTCTCTCATAAATACTGCTTGCTATAACACAAAATATTCAAATCTTACACAAACAAAATCGTATTTGTTCCATCCAATGACTTTCTCTACATCTCTGCAACAAATTTACTTCATGCTAATCGAGAAAAATTAGCAGAAATAGTTTTATTACTTGCTTCCTTGCAAGTAGAAGCGAAATAAGGAAGTACCATAGGTTAAAGTGATAGCCAAAAGCTGGTTACTATGTGACTGAAGTTCCTTTGTTTGTATGGACAGGTGTTAACAAATTCCTGTATGAGAAAAGTGTAAGTTTTTCAAAACTGAAACCAATAACAAGGAATATATCAAAAACGATCAACTCCACGAAAAAAAAAAAAAAGTATATTACATAAATTTTGTGTTTTATCGTCATCTACATTTTTGTACAGTAACTTTTTGTCTATCTCTTACGGTTTACCAATTATAAAGTTCAATAAAAATCATGCAGAATAAAGAGGTCTTTAGAGGCTATTCCTAGAATATTCAAGATATACTTTTTATTCGGTATGAAAATATCTTAAATATGAGAGATTTTAATGAAAATCGTAAGAGCCATTTTAGAGAAAATAAACATTTTCGAAGTTTTTTCCATGTAAAGGGAAGTTTGAGATGTGGGGATTTTCTTAAAAATATTTCTGTTGTCATTGGAAGATACTAAACGTAAATACCAAGTTTGGTATTTAACGATCTTTTCGTGTTTGAGAAATACTGTCCGCAAACACACACGGACCTTTTTCCAAAAATGCTTTTTTTTTTGGACTCAGGGGACCCAAAACATGTATTTCCGGTTAAATCTCGGTATCGAATTTTCGGGTGGAATGCAATACCTTCTCTATACACTATGCACATAGTACGTGTAGAGAAAGTAATAATTCACGAGGAAGATAGGGAGTAATGTTCGTAACAGAACCTTAAAAACCACAGGTTTTTAGCTCAAATAGTTTTCATAATACACATGACTAAACATTATATCGCCAGGCATGCTCAGTGTGCGAGTGAGAGGGAAATATGGAAAGAGCGGCCTGGCAACGCTGAGCACGATAACACATCTCATCCGCTGCACAGTAGAACTCTTTCCATTTGAAGAACGTAATAGATGTGAGTAGTGTTAAAAGTAGAAAATTCTGTCACGCAGTGTTATAAAGTTATAACAACAACGGCCTATTCAAGTAGTCTGAAAGCCCGTATCGGTCCATAAAATGGCGGATGATGAACATGGAATCTGCTGAGTCTGAGCAAAATTACAACTGCCTCCGTTGTACAGAATGTTTTTGTTCTGCACGAGTAAGTCATGTTGTCATCACTGATGCTAAGCAAGGCAACAACTGAATATCGCTGACCATTAAGTATGAACTCCGTGAAATAGGTAAGACAATCTATTTATATATGTCAATAAATATTGAGAATAGTGTATGACACACATAGTGTTAAAATTGTTTTATATTGTTCGTAGCTTCCTGCTCACAATATAAAACACCATTCCTACCACTTGAATCATAACTATTACTTTACCTTCATCATGCTAAATGAGATAGACGAAAGCAGAATTAGTCAAATCGCTTGCTTCTTTTTAAGTAAAAGTGAAATAAGGGAATACATTAGTCAAATTCTTTAAAAACTGTTGCTATTTGAAAGAATTGAAATTCGATGCTCATTGCATTGCCAGCAGTAAAACAAAACAGACACAAACAATATCAATTTGCCGTTTGAGAAAAATGTTACGGTGACTATTTCATTCATACACGTGATCGTAGGAAGTAGCCAATCCAGTTCATTGACGCATAAAATTCCAACCAATCGGAACACATATCTGCATTTTAATTTTTTTTTCACACCCACATGAAATGGTATTTCCAAATTTATCGCACCCAGGTGCATTTGTTTTCTCTCTGAACTAATGTTCGTCCCATAATAATATTATCAGTGTGCAGTGACATTCCCGTACACAATGGCGGAAGTTTCGATAGACATATTAATTGTAATGATACTTTAATAAGCCACAGTAATATAAAGAGATGTGGACATCAAGTTGCAGTGATTTCGGTGCAAATATACGTCCAGACAAATAGGAGTTTAGGAATATTATTCTTCGCATTCTTATAGGCTAATCATTGTTATTTTATTCACGAAATGTCTTATTAAATACAACAAGTTGTAGCTCTCGTTATATCACATCTGTGTAAGACATCTCATTGAAACGTTGCTATACACAATATAGTAATATTTTGGACATGAATTAAAATTTCAGCTTGAATGGTTATTTTGTTGTCTAAAATCATTATTCTAATAAAAATGAAGCACATGATACATTTTAAAAATCTGATGTGTTCTGTTCACATGACTTTCTCTGCACCTCTGTTAAGAAGCTTATTCTTCTCTCTGCTTCTTGCTAATGGAGATAAGCATTAGCTTCCTTGTAAGTAGAAGGGAATACACCAGACAAAAAGATAGCCAAATCTTTCAAAAAGCTTTCGCTGTCTGATTGAAACTCGGTTCTCTTTGCATGGATAACAGAGAATATCTCAAAAATCTTGAACTTTACAATAACACGAGTCTGACAAAGTAACATATACGTTTTTTGTCTGTTTCTTACAGGTTATACTAAAGTCAGAATGAAGAAGGCTTCCCAGAAAATTAAAGATGTTTATCATGAATAATAAATACCAAGAGTGTTTTGTTCTTGTCGATAATTGTCCTAAGAGATGAAAACGAGTTGTATTTGAAACGACAATAGACTATCAATAATTTATAATATAACATAGGAAGGTTATCATTGTAATACTTACATTAGTTCTCAAATGGTAGATAACGCATTCCACCATCTTTATTTAGCCAATGCTTTTTTCTTCCTTTCTTCACTGCCTCCAGAATTAAACAAACGAACGTCAGATGCGACACGATTTCAAAGAACTGAACATCAGCTGCGATACTGTTTCGATAATATCGCTCCAGTCAGATGACCGCGATTGGTTGAAATTGCCTAATCTCGGACATTCCACTGACGCTTTAATAGTTGAGCTAAATTATCTTGTAAATATCTTTAATATACGGTATTTTAATCAAAATCGTTGTCAGTTTTGAGGAAGTCAAAATTTTCGAAAAATGCTCCATGCGAACACTAGTTTGGGGTAATGGAATTTTCCTGAAAATCTTCGTTAATCATCCTTGGGAATACTATCTTAAATATTAAGTTTGGTATCTGTTTTGAGCTATATTGTCCATGCAGACACACACTCACACGGATCTTCTCTAAAAAGGTTGTTTTAATTCATGTGTCAAAACTTGTATTTTCGGTGAAATTTCTGTATCAAATTTTTGGGTGGAATACCACTAATAAATTGGAACATATTTGCTAGATAAAGTAAAGTTTTTATAAGAATATTCTGTTGCAGAATAAGTAGAGAAATTCATGTGAATGTAACAATCAAGTGTTTGTACGAGGGGCGTTCAACAACACCTTAGAAAAAAATAGAAAAAAATATTTTTCTAGTATTTTATTTTTTTTTCAACTTTTTCCAGCGTTTCTCCAACTGTTTATAGCCCCCCAAAAAGTAGGATTTCGGAAGGTCCTCTGTTTGGAAGATGACCTCTTCGTTAGACGTGAATTGTTTTCCGCCGAGTCATTTTTTCAACTTTAGAAATAAAAAGTGAGTCGCTGGGGGTGAATTCGGCGGATGCTCTGGTAACTCAAACCTTATTTCTCGCCATCGAAACTGCGCCCTTGTGTTGTCTTGATGGAAGAGAATCCTTTTCTTTGCCAGATGCGGGCGTTTTTTGAGTTCTCCTTTCTGTAAGTAGTCAAGGACGATGTGCATCCCAACATAACCGAGGCCATCGCCTTGTCTGCACATTTGCCTTTTTCGCAGTCGCTTCACCTAAAAAAAACACAGTTTCTTCTGTACTTTTGGCTCTGGAGTGTAATAGCTATTTCATTCGCCAGGATTGTGACGGAAAAGTGCCAAACCAACTTCCGAATCGATCACACGATTGCGCTTATTTTCCATTGAGAGTAAACGTGGTACCCATCTTGGCGAATCCTTTGTCAGACCTAATTTTTGGTGCAAAATTAAGAACACTGTACCTTGTCAGATGCCTGTGGCTTCTACTATTTCGCGAAATTTGATTCGTCGATCACTCAAAACCGTATCCTGGATTTTGTCCTCATTTCTAAGAAAGTTACTTCTACTGGACGTCCGGAAAGATGTTCATCATTTGTGGATGTACGGCCACGTATAAATTCATTTATCCAATTGTAAATTGTTACAAACGCAGGAGCAGATGTGCCATGAACTTGATCCAACTCGGCTTTTATCTCTTTCGGTGTTAAGTCTTTTAAATAGAAGTGTTTCATCACCACATGAAACTCGTTGTTTTTTTTGTTTTTTTTTGTTTTTTTGTTACAGCTTTCTAAAGAAGCACAAGATTGTTGATTCAATCACCTATGACAACGAAAGCACGTGATAGATGTAGCTGAAACATTAACTGTCAACGGTTACGAAATATAAACCTTTTTCGATGCTATGAGTGCAATTAATTGGATTTTCTGAGGACTTATTGAACGCCCGAATTTAGATGATGTTGAATGTACGAGGACCTTTTTTGTTGTTGTTTTTTTTTGTTTGTTTTTGTTTTTTTTCAACCTCCAATAGGCTATAAATCTTCGTACTTTCCGACGTTTGCGGAGAGCCATTCAAAACAAACGAAGAGGAATGCTGACTCCAGGAACAATTTCAATGGGACATTTTCAACCATCCGCCGTACAGCCCTGACCTGGCACCCAGCGACTTTCACCTTTTCCCTGAACTGAAGGCGTGGCTAGGAGGGCAGCACTTTCAAACCAACCAAGATCTTCAAAACAACGTCAATGCTCATTTGAAATCATTGGCGGCGACATTTTTTGAAGCGGGTGTTGCAAAGCTTGTGCACAGATACGATAAATGTCTAAATCTTTTCGGTGATTATGCTGAAAAATAACCATAAATACACAAAACTTTTAGTAATAAAATGATTGTATTCTACGAACTTGTCTTTTGTTTACAGCCTATCGGAGATTCAAAAATAAAACGGCCCTCGTAGAATAAATAAATGTGTGAAGAAATACACGTTAGAGTGAAATAGTGTCAAGGGTTTGCAAGAGCAGAAAACACTTGAATCACAGTCGTATATCTTTGAGCAAAAAGGAAGAACGTTTAATTAGTGTTAAGTACTTTACAGAATATGTGGCTCGGCTCCAACATTACCACTACCATTAATAAACGAGCAGAATAAATCTACACACCACTGTTATGGTAGGTACTCATTTCCCGCACATTGCGTCCAACCAAATGCGAGACGGTAGTATTGCGAATACATTCACATGACGTTCTCCACGTATTCTATACCTGATATAACTATCTTTAGTTTCTCTACACGCACTATGTACATAGTGTATAGAGAAGGTATTTGGACAGGTAGAGTCAGACTGAAAAAATTAATGCCATAGTCGGGATTTGAACCACGGATCTCCCGATCTCTAGCCGGTTGCTCTTCCACTGAGCTACCTTGGCAACGTGCCGCCATAGCTTTGAATTTCTCAACTGACTCGCATGTTTCCCGGTAAACCACAAGGTGATGTCAAATTATTTTGAGATGACAACCCCAATGGTGACTTACAATATTGTAAGTACTTTAAGTCCCAGGACTCACAGCATAGCCAACTATATTATGGTCAATTGGTGTTGGTTTAATGGTAATCTGAGATCACCTTGATTATGGCATTGAAGTCTGACTCTACCTATACAACTCCTGTGTGAAAAAACAATTAGTCCAGTGAGGGTATTGTATTGCACCTAAAAATTCTATACAGATATTTCACGGAAATACATGTTTTGGGTACCCCTGAATCTTTTTTTGGAGTGTGTGTGTGCGTATCTGTGATTAGCATAGTTTAAAAACAAAAAGTCCGTTAAATGCCAAATTTTTTATTTAAGGATGCGCCACGAGATTTTCAAGAAAATCGCCCCACCTCCAAGTATTCTTTACATGGAAAAATGTTCAACATTTTTTATCTTTTTAAAATTGCTCTAATGATTTTGTTTAAAATATAGCATATTAAAGTTATTTACCTGACAAATAAAATGTTTATCTTGAATGTTTTGGGAATAGCCT
This sequence comes from Hymenopus coronatus, assembly GCA_030762935.1. Classification (NCBI taxonomy): domain Eukaryota; kingdom Metazoa; phylum Arthropoda; class Insecta; order Mantodea; family Hymenopodidae; genus Hymenopus; species Hymenopus coronatus. The sequence continues at coordinate 5,398,360 of CM060894.1, forward strand.
CTGAACACTACTTTATTCTGGATGAATTTTGTGGAATTTTGCCTAACTGCTAAACCGTAAAAGGTAGACAAAAACTTACTACACCAAAAATGCAGATCTCGACAAAATACACATTTCATGTCACTTACTTTTTTGTTGTGAGGTAACCTTTTCCGAGATGTTCCTTGTTATTTGTTTTATTGGAAAGTACTTATACTTTTCTTAGTCAGGAAGTGTCCGTTTTTCTTTTGTTCTACTCCTGACCGAGCAAAGGAGCGGTTTGCAATGACAATCGCATAACGATAGCTTTTAAAACATTTGACTATCACTTTAGCCTAGTGCATTCCCTTAGTTCCCTTCTACTTATAAGGAACTAAGTAATAAGAACATTTTGCTAATGTTTATCTCAATTAGCATTGCGTAGAAAGAAGAATAATCTTATGTAAAAAGTTTGTAGATCAGCTAGAGAAAGTCATGTGAGTGTAACACATTAGGCTTTTTATTTAAGGACGCAGAACTCAATGGTTTTTAATTTTTCTGTATCCACAAGCTTATAATAACAAAATACAAACATTATACAGGCTGATTAAAAAATATACTATTGTGGATGAATTCCTGACTCGAAACAAGAAAATATATTCATATAAACATATGTTCTAAAACGCTTCGTTTTCAATTTATTAATGAAAGTCACCTTCAACGGTCCAACCTAATAACTTCATTTATTTCTGTACTCATTCATAGAAGGCTTTGGCCCATTTTACCCTGGCCTTGAGTTGCCATGGCTACTTGTTAACATTTGTGTAACACATTCCCCCAGAACGCCTTACAAGTGCTGTCTTCATTCAGAACACTCTCCCAGACTAATTAGAAAATGTGACTCTGTAGAAACATGATGTGGCTCTAGCACATTTTAGTCTCACTGGCTGGTATCTAGCATGACTGATGGATAGGTAGAGGAGGGTCAGTCTCATGGCCTGCACGTTCTCTCGACCTCAGTCCTTTGAATTGTTATCTTTTGGGGGAACCTTAAAACAATTGATTCATGCTGCCCAGATCCCAGATTAAGGAACTCTTAATCATGCGACACCGACTGGGAGTATTTGACATTCGACGAGTACACGCGTATCTAGAAGCAAGAGAGGACATTTGCTATAAGTGGTGATTATGCTGGACACTTCCCAACAAGCTGACAACATTTCTTTCGGTAATTGTTTCAAAATGTGTTATGCTAGCGACAACTTAAAATACCTAAATTGTAGAGGCATTTTGGGACATTATTAACCTCTATAGCACATTTTGAAAATGTCCTCCATCCTGCATAAGGCACAACTCAACACGTTACTGGCCATTCGTTGGAGAACTCTGTTGTCAATAGCTTGAATCTCCTTTGTGATGTGCTTCAGATCTTCCAATATCTGGGACGTGTGGCGTAAACCCTGTCTTTTAAGTAACCCCATAGAAAGAAGTCCAGCGATGTCAAATCCGGAGATATCGGTGGCCACAGGTTGCTGGAAATTAGGCGGTCGTCAAAGAAACTTGCAATTAGGCTCATGGATTCATTTGATGTATGGCATGTAGCGCCATCTTGCTGAAAATATCTTTGACTCAGCTCTACATCGTCCAGTTGCTCAACAAACTCCATGAAAATCAGTCGGTACTCCGCAGTGACAAGGAATAAAACATAAACATCTGCGCATCTAGTGATAAGAAATCGAAACTGCAGAACATTCTGCTTAATTTGGTGCTAAAATTGGGTCATTGAATGAATTTCCAACGGAATAATTAAAGAGAGTAATGTGTCACTTGTATATAAATCACTCTGTACAACTCGCCTCCTAGCTCTCGTTAAGATCTTCACATGTCCAGATCTGTTACACACGCATGAATTAACTTCACACAGAAATGTATATTAATACCTCACTCCTGTAACTGTGGCCGAGAAGTTGAAGCGTGTTTTATGAAAGCAACGAAATGTGCTACATTATAAAAGTTCTAAATGAGCTTTTACTGGATCCTGGTAGTTCATGCGAGGGAAACTGAAGACGAAAGTTATCAAAAGTTTGTTTACACTACCTTCCTCAACATCGCCCTCCGTGGTTACCATGCTAACTTCATAAACCCAAGATTTCACCCGAAATACATATTTGGGTCCTCCTGAATCCAAAAAAAAGCATTTTCAGAAAAAGGTCCGTGCGTGTGTGTGTGTCTGTGGACTGCATAGCTCAAAAACGAAAAAAAAAACCCTTGAATACCAAACTTGGTATTTAAGTTTAATATCTTCCAGGGATGCGACAGGAACATTTTGAGAAAAATCCAGCCACCCCAAACTACTCTTTACATGAAACTTTTTTCGAAAATTTTGATTTTCTTAAAAATGGCTCTAACGCTTTTGATTAAAATATCGTTTATTAAAGATATTTACCTGACAAATAACATTTATATCTTGAATTTTCTGGGAATAGCCTCTGAAGACTACTTTATTCTTGATGAATTTTACGGAATTTTGCATAACTGCTAAACCGTAAGAGATGGACAAAAACTTACCACACAAAAATGTAGAGCCCGTCAAAAGACACAATTTATGTCATGTACATTTTTTTCGTGGAGTTGATCGTTTCTGTGTTATTCCTTGTTTTTGATTTCACCTTTGAAAAACATACTTTTCTCAAACAGGAATTTGTCAACTCCTGTCCATAAAAATAAAGAACTTCAGCTCCATAGCAACCAGCTTTTGACTATCATTTAACCCATTGTACTCCCTTATTTCGGTTCTATTTACTAGGAAGCAAGTAATAAGACTATTTCTGTTAATTTTTTCTCGATTAGCATGAAGTAAATAGAAGCCTAAGCACTGTAATAATAATTTGTTGCAGAGATGTAGAGAAACTCATGTGAGTGGAACACATCAGATTTTTAGTACTGTTTTCGGGAGCAGTGTAGTTTTGTTTTTAGTTGCCTAGATTGCTTCAAGCTTAAATTCTACGTCATATGTGACTTCCAGTCGAAATGCTTATCTACCTGAAGGCCAAGAAATGTGACTGCGTTTAGCTGTTGTAATAATGTATCATGTTTCTCATTCCATTTGTGGACGTAGAAACATTTTAAAGTGAAAATGAAGGTTTGCCTTGCATTTCTGGCACTCCACGTAAGACCGAAAATAAGCGGTATGCACGCACCTCATAAATGGACAATATGCAACAGGATGTCTATTGTACTCCCTCACTTCCGAAATACTCACACGTGCTGCGCTCTTCAGGCCTAAGATAACAAAAATAAAAGCGAGAATTGGGAAGGGTCATGCAACTTTGCATGATGGGAGATACTAGTTATGAGCGGACCCGTGCTGCTCTCTACCCATTAGTGTCCCGTAACTCACAAACGGTGAACGGGGGTGTTTATTAACATGTTTTCTTCCGACGCAGCGGGTTAAATGCGCGTCACGAACCCCATAATGGGGGGGGTCATTATGTTCCTCGCACTCGTGAAAAAAGTTCCGCCCAAAAGATGGGGTAAAAAAGCGTTTCCATTAGCAAAATTTCCCTCAGACTTATTTTACTTGCATGGTGTTTAAACTGATGTTGCATACAGCTTTCCATCCCCGTCTAATTTCTACGCACTCTACCGTGTTTTGTTTTATACTTGGCTCATACGCTCTTTAATTTCCAAGGGAGAGCGACCGAGTCCTGAAAAGTCTATTTGCATACGTAATGTTAACCTTCTTTTGTTACTTAAGCTTCAGCACACAAGGTGCCCCAAAATGGCAATAGTTTTGGTGCCACTTAAAGATATGTCACTCTTTTTGTTTTACTTAATCTACTCGGAATAAGTACATAGTGTGTAGAGAAGCTATTGCATTCCACTCAAAAATTCGATGCCGAGATTTCACCGGAAATATATATTTTGAGACCCCTTGACTCAAAAAAAAAAAATTAGAAAAATGTCCATATATGTGTTTGTGAACACGATAGCTCAAAAACAAGAAGTCGATAACATACCAAACTTGGTATTTAAGTTTATTATTTTTCAAGAATGGGACACGAAGATTTTCAGGAAAAGCCCCCACCCCAAACTACCCTATAAAAATTCGAAAATTTTAATTTTCTCAAAAATGGCTGTAACAATTTTGATTAAAATGCCTTATATTTAAGATACGTATATGGTAAATAAAATGCATATCTTGAATATTCTGGGAATATCCTCTAGAGGCCGCTTTATTCTGAATCAATTTTGCGTAACTGGTAAACTGTAAGAGATAGACAAAAGCTTAGTACACAAAAATGTAGATCACGTTAAAACACTCAATTTATGTCGTATACTTTTTTTTTCGTGGAATTAACCATTTCTGAAATATTCCTTGTTATTTGTTTCGGATTTAAAATACTTAAACTTTTTTTACACCCTGAATAGAATCGGATATCATCCACATGGCCACAGGCTTTTAAAACATTTGACTATCGTTTTAGCCTAGTGTATTCCCTTATTTTCCTTCTACTTACAAGGAAGCAAGTAATAAGACAATTTCTGCTAATGTTTATCTTTTTAACAACAATTTGTTACAGTGATGTAGAGAAAGTCATGTGAATGAAACACAATTGATATATTAGCATGTTAAACTACAGACTTCAGAGAGTGACGTAGCGATAATTAAGTTTCTGGAATCTCAGTAAATAAGAACGCTTTAAGCTCAGGTCTCATTTCCTGATACGTCCTAAACTCTAAGAGACGCTTGTTGAAAACTTCTGCTTCTTGCCACACACTAGAGAAAGAAAAAGAGGAATAAAAGTATTACGCTGGCTTAAGCCTCTCTCGGTCCTTGTATCTTCCGCAGCAATTTCTATAAACACAGATTCTTGTCACTTATGTTGAGGACAACGACTTTCCTTTTTTATCTTGAGAATCCTTTGCAGAGTGTTTGTTCGTCCAGAACGCGGGGGGATTTTCATCTAATATTCATACTTTATTATGGTTTCAGTGCGCGCTTCCTGAAAATTTAATGCGCACCGTTTTACATCACCGCAGAAAAAAACAACAAAAAGCAAAAGAGTAAAAGGAGAACAAGAAACAGAAAAGAGGCTGAAAGGTGCTCAGTTCGTATTGTCTAAAGTTATGATTTAGATATTACTTGCTATTCCAGAAAAACTTCTAAAGAATATGGCAGGCAAGTAACGCACGTGTTCCAGTCACGTGACTTTTAGAACTTGTTCTGCAACAAACTATTCTTAAAACATCTGATGTGTTCCATTCACATGAGTTTCTGTACATCTCTGCAACAAATTATTGTTATAAAGCTTATGCTTCTATTTACTTCATGCTAATTGAGAAAAAAATAGCAGAAATAGTCTTATTACATGCTTCCTTGTAAGTAGAGCCGAAATAAGGGAGTACCATAGGTTAAAGTGATAGTCAAAAGCTGGTTGCTATGTGACTGAAGTTTCTTTGTTTGTATTCACAGGAGTCACCAATTCCTGTATGAGAAAAGCTTTTTAAAGCTGAAACTAAAAACAAGGAATATCTCAAAAACGACCAACTCCACAGGAAAAAATGTAAATAACATAATTTGTATGTTTTAATGTGCTCTACATTTTTTGTGTAGTAAGTTTTGTCTACCTCTTATGGTTTACCAGTTATGCAAAATTCAATACAAGTCATGCAGAATAAAGAGGCCTTTATAGGCTATTACCATACATTTTATTTGCCATCTAAATATCTTAAATATAAGAGACTTTAATCAAAATCGTTAGAGCCATTTTTGAGAAAATCCAAATTTTTGGAAAAAAGTTCTATGTAAAGGGTAGTTGGGGGTGTGGGGATTTTCTTGAAAAATCTTCGTGCCGCATCCTTGGAAGATACTAAACTTAAATACCAAGTTTGGTATTTAACGGTGTTTTCGTTTTTGAACTATACTGTCCACAGACACACACACGCACACATACACGGACCCAAAACATGTATTTCCGGTGAAATCTGCGTATCGAATTTTTGGGTAGATTACAATACTTTCTGTTCTATACTGTACTTCTATACGCTATCTACATAGTACGTGTAGAAAAAGTACACGGTGTCCAAAGTGAAACACCGGTTTTTCTGATTCTTTTACCAACATTTGAGGAACTTCCACTGCGGTCTTTATCCTACACACTCGTTCATTGCATCACCACTGTACGCTAGCATTGTTCCCCTATAGCATTCGATTGCTCAAACTTTGTTTGCATTCAAGAAGTTCCTTAGCGGCAGAAAAGTATAACGTCTGCATTGAAAAACGTGACAATAAATGTCTTAACAGAATGGAGAATTTGAATCACTGTAACTTTTTTTTTGTAGGTATGTCCTTTAACCTGGTTTGGTCATACCGGACGATGAATGACATTGGTGAAATGATACTCAAATGATCTCGGGGTCTCTGGAGCTTAAAGTTACTCGACATTCGTCTTCTCAGGATAAGGGAAAACCCCGAAAAAAACCTTATCCGGGTAACTCACGCTAAGCGAGATTCGAACTGACGACTTTCTGAATGTGAAGCAGACACGCTACCACCACACTACCCAGGCGGGCAACTGTACATTGTAATTAAAGTTTTGTGTTGATAACTTTCGTCATTATTTAGTTACATCAAATCGTTAGTTATTTTTTGGATGATCCTCATATTTGCTTCCTTGTAAGTAGAAGGGAAATAAAGGAATAAACTAGGCTAAAGCGATAGTCATGGCTGAGAGTTTGAAATTGCAAACTAATAATGCTAACGTGTTGAAACTTATACCACCGAAGTAATATTTCTAAAGAAGCACAAGATTGTTGATTCAATCGCCTATGGCAACAAAACCACTTGATGGATATAGCTGAAATTTTAACTGCGATCTAGTAAGAGACAGCGGTTACTAAATACAAAGTTATGAGTGTAATTTCTTGGATTTTTTAAGAACTTGTTCAACGTCCCTAGTAAATTTGTCACGTAACACATGGAATGAAAGTCGTGCTGAGATGGAAACATATTGTGATATATTTCACGGCGCATAAGTCCGGGTCAGAGAAGTGGCTGCTGGGTGATTTAATACCTTGACATCGCCAAGACAGCTGAGCAGCGGTTAGCGCAATATTGAATCTGCCTGCTGACCCAACATCAAAGGCAGGGTAAGTTCTTCAAACAAATGAAAATCACTTTCTGGTAGAAATAAGACGAAGAAGATGATGATATTAAAAAGCAATGAGACTGCACAACGGTGGAACTGTCAGAAACACGCTCGCCCGTCATTTGATCTTCACCAAAGCACAAGAAAGAAAAGAAAAGGAAGTGCACGTTTGTAGACGCAGGAAATAAACGAAAAACCTGATGTGTTCCGTTCACATAACGTTCTCTATCTGTTCTTGAAACAAAAGATTCTTACAAAAGAGCATTCTTTTATCAATTTCATGCTAATCAAGATAAATACTTGCTTCCTTATAAGTGCACGGGAAATAAGGGAGTACACTAGGATAAAGTGATAGTCAAATCTTTCAGAAAGCTGGTTGCCGTGTGAAGCAATTTGAGTTCGGTTCGCTTTGCATGGCCAGCAGTAAAAAAAGAGAGATGGAATGAAAGTTGACTTCCCGTTTGAGAAAATGTACGAAGTTTAAAACTGAAACCTATAATAAGGAATACAAGGATACGGTCAACCCTACTAATTCATGCTAAACGAGCAAAAAATAGCAGAAATAGTCTTATTATTGCTCCCTTGTAAGTAGAAGCGAAATAAGGGAGTACCATAGGTTAAAGTGATAGTCAAAAGCTGGTTGCTATGTGACTGCAGTTCCTTTGTTTGTATGGACACGAGTTGACAAATTCCTGTATGAGAAAAGTATAAGTTTTCTAAAGCTGAAACCAATAACAAAGAATATCTTAAAACCGATCAACTCCATGAAAAGAATGTATATGACATAAATTGTGTGTTTTATCGAGATCTACATCTTTTGTGCAGTAAGCTTTTGTGTACTAGTTATGCAAAATTCAATAAAAATCATCCAGCATAAAGAGGTCTTCAGAGGCTATTCCCAGAAGATTCAAGATATACATTTTATTTGTTGTGTATATGGTATTTTAATTAACATCGTTAGAGCCATTTTTGAGAAAATCAAAATTTTGAAAAAACTTTCATGTAAAGGGAGTTAGGGGTGGGGAGATTTTTCTCCCTGGAAGATGCTAAACTTAAATACCAAATTTGGTATTTTATCGACATTTCGTTTTTGAGTTGTGTTCACAGGCACACACGCGCGCGGATCTTTTTCTGAAATTATTTTTTTGGGTACAGGGGAACCTAAAACATATATTTCCGGTGAAATCTCGGTATTGAATTTTTGGGTGGAGTGCAGTACATTCTCTATACACTTTGTGCATAGTACGCGTAGAGAAAGTATAAAGGTATAAGACATAAATTGTGTGTTTTAACGAGATCTACATTTGCTGTGTATTATCTCTTACGGTTACATAAGTTATCCAGGAGTGTTCAGAGCTTATTCCTAGAAAATTCAAAATATACATTTCGTTTGACATAAAAAAAATATTTGTGCTATTTTAATCAAAATCGTTAGAACCATTTTTGAGAAAATCAAAATTTTCAGAAAATGTTCCATGTAAAGGGTAGTTGGAGTGTTAGTGTTGTATCCTTGGAAAATACTGTACTTAAATACCAAGTTTGGTATTTTACCGGTTTTTGTTTTTGTTTTTGAGTTATCTATGACGTTCACAGACACACATACACACACGGGTATTTTTATAATTTTTTCATTCAGGGGTTTCCAAACATGTATTTCCATTGAAATCTCCATATGAATTTGTTGATGGATTACAATACCTTCTTTATATATGTACCATGTACCAAATAAAATGTAATGCTATAGTGCAGACATCACAAACTCTTCAAACCTTTAATTTGTTGAACAGAAAGCAACTTAAATTTACATTTCTTTCAATATTATTCAATTGTTGGTTGGAATGCAATATTTACTCTACTTACTATATGTAGTATAGAATGCAGAAACGTTTTTAATTCAGATGTTTCAGACTATATATATCGGTGTTGAATGTTTGTGTGGAATGCAATACCTTCTTTACATATTGTGACAGTGCGTTAAGAGGCCGCTCTGGTATACAGCGGTGGGGCTGGAATGTGATAAACACGGAAGTGATGCGCCAATAACCGGGAGCCCTGGAACGAAACTTCAGCCGGCACATGCTAGAATTGTCTAGAAGCTTCAGCTGCCGCAATTTTCCAGAAAGTTCTGTGATGTCATTTGTAGCTTTAAAAAGAAATAAATAATTGCAAGTCAACTGAATGATTGTAGTGAGTCGCGAATGACTGGTGTGTTAGCGCTCAGTGGCGTGCAGCCCTTCAATGTCGAAATATCGGGATAATTATTTGCAACAGTGAATTAAAGAATTTATTTTTACCTATTTTTGAATCAATAAAGACATGTTTTTCGATAATATGTACGTTTTACGCGGTAGAAAAACTAAAATTTTTATTCGGGGTCCTCAAAACATGCATTTGTGGAGAAATCTGCGTGTCGAATTTTTAGGTGCACTGCATACCTTCTTTACCTACTTTACAAACAACATGATGGAGCGCATACGAAATGCTTGTGCCAGTATTGGAAGAGACATGCTTTTACAGCAATCGTTTATTCACATTAAGGTAGAAGGACATCATTTTGAACATTTATTACACTGAGGTATAATACTGTACAATACATCTGTCTTTCATCAATGTTTAATTGTCTATACCAGTAAAAGAACCCTGTACAAAAAAATAAAAAAAAAAATGGTTCAAACAAACGTGGTTGATTTTTGTTGAAGAATAAGGACCTATAAAATATGTTGTTTCCCTATTTTAAAAAACGTACCTTGACCCTCAAATTACCATCCAAACCTTCTCCAATTAAAACACAACAAATTACATTTGCTTTCTCCATTATATGAAGCAACTTTTATTGAAGACGTTTCTTTCCACAACTTAGCTTAGTTCTGGAGATATTCTACAGCTTCAAGTTGAATGATCCTTCCTGTATATTGTGACAGTGACGTCGACTGCAGTCGTTCTCACGTTCGCCTTGGTATATAATTCATCGTAGGTGGAGACCTTGAAAACAAGAACAGGAAGCTTCGGAACGTGAGACATCATGATTTTTGAGATGCTTCTGGAAGCTTTGGTTTCCACAAGTGTCCACAAAGTTCTGTGACGTCATTTTCTAGCTATAAAAGGAGGAAGAATTGCAAACATGTCTCACTGTGTGAATTGTACTGAGTCGTGTGTGACTGTAGTGTTAGTGCGCAGCTGTAAACTGTCTGCACGTCGAAACACCGAATGAATTATTTGCAGCAGTGAATTTAACACTTTATTTGTAAACAAATCTTGAGTCTATAAAGACATTTGTTATAACACATTGTACGTGACTGCGAAAGTAAAAATCTGATGTGATCCATTCGCATGACTTTCTTTACATCTCTGCAAAAAATTATTGTTAAAAAACTAATGCTCCTGTTTACTTCATGTTAATCGAGAAAAACATAGAAGAAATATCACACACACAGGGACTTTTTGTAAAAATGCCTTTTTTGGATTCAGGGGGACCCAAAACATGTATTTCCGGTGAAATCTCGGTATCGAATGCAATACCTTCTCTATACACTGTGTACATAGTACGTGTAAAGAAAGTAAAAAGGGACAAATCATATATTTATTCGCGGGCCGCAATTTGGCCATCACTGGTCTATTGGAAAGCCCATAGGTTTACATTTCCTTTTCTAAGTAGATGATTCTAACCATTGATAAATCACTCCATTTTAGGTTGCTCTGGAATATATTGTGTTCCCTCAAAAAGAATCTGATCCTTAGGGAAATAAAAGTTCCCGTTATACCCTAAGTGTTCCACAGGGAACATGTTGCAAATTCTCTCGGAATGAAGGGAATAGTATTCTCCCTATGACAATCCTGCAAATTGTAAGGCAGTTACGGAACAATCTTGTTGAAATAAATGTCCAGGACAAAGATGTGCTACATCCCTACAGTATTCATTATTCAGAAATCCTCTAAAGGCCTTGTAGAAATTAAAAACAGCACAGAAATTAATAGAGGAACAAAATGTATTCCCCAAAACACAAATTTCCAAAGTGGAGTTTATACATACACTACACAAATTTTCGGAAAAGAAGTCTGTGTGTTCCTTTCATATTACGCTTCTACTCACTCTTACACAAACTAATTTTACAAAACATTTAGGCTTTCATTGTTCGGTAAAGCTATTATCAGATTTTTACTTTCTCTGCACGTACTATGTACACAGTGTATAGAGAAGGTATTGTAATGCACCCAAAAATTCGATACCAAGGTTTCACTGGAAATACATGTTCCCCTGAATCCCTAAAAAGAATTTTTGGAAAAATGTCTGTGTGTGTGCGCGTATGCGTAAGGACAGCATAGCTAATTGTTATTTAAGTTTGGTATCTTCCAAGTATGCGACACGAAGATTTTCAAGAAAATCTCCCTTTTTTTTTCTCAAAAATGGCTCTAACGATTTTGATTAAAATATCGTATATTAAAGATATTTACCTGACAAATAATATGTAATATCTTGATTTTGTGGGAATAGTCTCAGAAGACTACTTTATTCTGGATGAATTTTACGGAATTTTGCATAACTGCTAAACCGTAAGAGATAGATCAAAACTTACCACACAAAAAATGTAGAGCACATTAAAACACACAATTTATGTAAAATACACAAGTTATGTCATATACATTTTTTTCGTGGGGCATAAAGTTTTGGAGGTATTCCTTGTTATTAGTTTCAATTGTAAAGTACTTATACTTTCCTTAGATGGAAATGTCTATTTTTCTTTTGTTCTATTCCTGGCCAAGCAATTAGATAGTGATGTAAATCAGATCTTGTTGGCTTGAACATTGAGTATGAAGTTTAAGGTTGTAATGTGGTTTGCCTAGCACCAAGTTCTCGGCAACCTCTAACCTTTTTCTAATGCACCGTATTACTATATGACACCCTGAATTGCACTTTCAACTGTTCTTTCTGGGAATCCATCGCGTGCACATGGCTAACAATTGAGTGATCGTTAGCGCAAGGAAACATAAAAATCTTATTTGTAGCACCTGCAATAAACCGAAAGAGAGAAAGAGATTAATTTTAGAAAAGAGCGCAGAGAAGGAACGGAAGCCGAGAGGTCTGAAGCTGTATTTGGTAAATGTGGGTGTTGCGTGTTCTAGAAGTATAAATCTAGACAAGAACCTCAGCATTTGATCTTCTCTGCCGCGTCGTGTTCCCATGAAAACAACTTTGTTGCACGTCGTTAAATATTCTTTAGAATATTGGCTTGGTTTCGGGATGCCCCTTTATTGATTATTGTGCTGTAGTAGTGTACTACAGGGTCATGACGTCACGACATGAGCTGAGGGAGCCCGATGGTGTGATAGAATTGTTCCCATTCGTGCTGGAATTTAACCACGTACTGACGGAATGCTTGCCAAGCGAGAGACCTGGGTTCGATTGCCGAGGACTTTTCCCCCGCTGGGAGACCTGGCCCGGGGCGCACTCAGCCTCGTGAGGTCCCCAATTGAGGAGCTACTTGATTGAGATTTAGCTGCTCCAGATCATGAGGATCGGTGTCTCGTTCCAGCAGTGTCCTCAGCTCCGAAGTTGATGAAATTATCTCAGGGGTTTGCGGGTGACTGCATATTCCCTTACGATTTCAATTTATGTATCACAGATTTAACGGCCGGCTAGCTTGTTTCCTTACAAATGTATTATAAATAAATACCTTCCCACAACTTAAATTATTAATAAGAAGCCTAATCTAACCCTCTGCTCATCGCCCCCTCCTCCCACTTAATCACGTGGACGTGCGCGCAACACAATGTGACGTGAACACAAGCTCAAGAGAGTAGCCACATGAGAGATCTGCCTTGCCTTAAATACTGATATTTACCTGACAAATAAAATGTATATCTTGAATTTTCTGGGAATAGCCTCTGAAGACTACTTTATTCTGGATGAATTTTGCATAACTACTTAACCGTAAGATATGGTTAAAAACTTAACACACACAAAATGTAGAGCACGTTAAAACACACAATTTATGTTATATACATTTTTTTCGTGGAGTTGATCGTTTTTGAGATATTCCTTTTTCTTGGTTTCAGCTTTGAAAAACATACTTTTCTCATACAGGAATTTGTCAACTCCTGTCCATACAAACAAAGGAACATCAGTCACATAGCAACCAGCTTTTGGCTTTCACTTTAACCTATGGTACTCCCTTATTTCGCTTCTACTTACAATAAAGCAAGAAATAAGACTATTTCTGCTAATTTTATCGATTAGCATGAAATAAATAACAGGTAAGCTTATTAACAACAATTTGTTACAGAGATGTAGGGAAAGTCATGTGGATGGAACACATCAGATTTTTACTTTCTCTACTCGTACTATGTACATAGTGTATACAGAAGGTATTGCACTCCACCAAAAAATTCGATACCGAGATTTCACCGGAAAAAAAAATATTTTCAGAAAAAGTTCCGTGTGTGTGTGTGTGTGTGTCCGTGTGTGTGTGTCCGTGTGCCTGTGTATGTGTCCGTGAATAACTCAAAAACGAAAAGTCGGTAAAATACCAAACTTGGTATTTAAGTTTAGTATCTTCCAGGGATAGGCCACGAAGATTTTGAGAAAAATCCCCCCACACCAAACTACCCTTTACATGGAGCTTTTTTCGAAAATTTTGATTTTCTACAAAATGACTCAAACGATTTTGATTAAAGTATCGTATATTAAAGATATTTACCTGACAAATAAACTGTAAATCTTGAATTATCTGGAAATAACCTTTGAAGACTAGTTTATTCTGAGTGAATTTTACGGAATGTTGCTTAACTGCTAAAGATTGATAAAAACTTACTGCACAAAAAATCTAGAGCACGTTAAAACACACAATTTAAGTTATATACATTATTTTCGTGGAGGTTTTTTTTTTTAAATAGATATTCCTTGTTTTTTATTTCAGCTTTGAAGAACTTATACTTTTCTCATACAGGAGTTTCTCAACTCGTGTCCATGCAAACAAAGACACTTCAGTCACATAGCAACCAGCTTTTGATTACCACTTTAACCTATGCTACTCCCTTATTTCGCTTCTACTTACAAGGGTGCAAGTAATAAGACTATTTCTGCTCATTTTTTCTCAATTAGCATGAAGTAACAACAATTTGTTGCAGAGAAGTAGAAAAAGTCATGTGAATGGAATACATCATATTTTTATATGTTTTGTGAGCATGTGGTATGTGCTCCTACAAACCGGCCGGGGGGGATTCGAGGTGGTGACCAAGTCTCACCCTCCAACACTGCACCCCATCCATGACGCCATTTCTGGGCCGAGATAGGGGACGTTGCGGCCTTGGCCCCTTGTGGGCTGTTGCGCAGGATGGGGGTTGCTGGGTGACGGATGTAAATGAGGTTCGGGAGTGCAGGGAGGTAGCAAGACTACTCCCCCACGGATGAGGTTAATAAATATAAATTAAATAAATTAAAGTGAATAGTTTTAAATATTGATTAATATTAAATTAAATTAATAAAATTAAATAAAATAAATTTAAATTTAATTGATTAGGATAAGTAATTTTATTGACATATAAATAAACAAATAAATAAATTAAATATAAAAAGAAATAAGAAGTGTGGAAAATGTTTTATAATTTAAATTTATATATATTATTGTTATTGGTTAGTTGCAGGGTAGAGTTGTTCATATGATGTGCTTCATGATTATATTATTTTTATTTGATAACATTTAGATATGTTTTTGAATGTTGTTTTATATTTTATTTTATTATTTGGTTTTATTTATATTTTTATGTGTTGTGTAGTTATGGTATAGTTTTAAATTGTTTCTAGTAGTGTTCGTAATTGAAGTTATATGTTTTATGTGTTTATGTATTTTTGTGTTTTGGGTGTTTTTTAACAATCTGTAAACAATGAAGATTGAAATGAATTGTTAAATAAATTATAGGAGTCTGGCATATTAGCCCCGAATTTAGTAATGAGGTACCGGGGTTTTTATACATATATTTATTTCTTTATTTTTTATTTTTTCCTCAACGGATGCCAGTCATGGTACAAGGCTAGCGTAATTTGTTACAAAATATTTTTATTTATTTTGGGGTTGAAATGTTGATGTCCAGGCAACTCTTGGAAGGGTTGTATAGGAGCAGGTGGTGGAGATGTTTGTTGTTACCAGAGCGGCGCTTCCTGGGGTTGAAATGAAGTGGCGTATTACGCTCTTTACCTGCTGTGGTTCTCAACGTCCCATTCTATATTGGGCGAGAAAGACCGCTTAATGTTGCTCAGAGGCCTCTCTATCAGGCTTCAGGTTCTTTTACGTAAATCTATAACACAGGACCCATGGCATTATTTCCCTTCCGAAGGAAACCATGCTAAGTATTTTTACGCCCGAAAAAAAAAATCCATCGTCCTCCGCTGGGTTTGAACCAGCGACCTTGCGTATATTAAGTTAGCATGGTAGCCATTACACCACGGAGGGCGTCTTTTTTTGGGTTGCAGTCCCGTAGAGACCTAACGAGGGCTCCCCGATGCAAGGGATACCGTCGTTGAATTTTACTGCGCGGCGTCTAATCTCGTCCACCAGGTATGGCAGACCAGAGGCTTCGTGCAGGAAAACCGAGAGGCACAGAATAGATGGCTCTGCATCCGCAGAAGCAACAGCAGACTGGTGTCTGCCGCCATGCCCCAGATGTCACAGGCGTAGATTAGCAAGGGGACTGTGAGAGTCCTCGAAAGGCGCAATTAAGAGGAACCGGCTCTGATACAAGGAGACAGCAGCCCCAGTGTCCCGACACCTCAGCTCCGCAAAAGTGACAACCTTATCAAGCTTCACCCCCAAGCAGGTGATGGTGTTCGTCCATTCAATCCTTCGGCTGAGGTACGTGAATGAAGCGGAGCTTGGGGAAGAGGATAGCGTGGCTTTTCTCCGGGTTGATGGACAGCCGCACCACTCTTGGAGGAGGCGGAGGTGTCTCTGAATGGGGCTGAAGGCTCTGCGTGGGTGTTTGTTGGCTGCATATTGAGCTATGTTGACTTGCTGCTCTGTTGATAGGTCGACCATGTAGACGCTGAAGAGCATGGGGGATAGTACAGCGCCTCTTTGTGTCCCGCAACTGAAACAACAAATGAACGGTGTTTTAAGTATGCGTGTACAAGATGTATGATGTGTGGTGGGAGCTCCAGAGGAGACTTGCATCATCAGAGTAAGGGACGCTGCCAGCAAATCCAATAGGACGATGTTACCTAGAATCATTATTTCATAAATTACAATGCTTACCTTTTCAAAAAATCTGACGTGTTTCATTCACATGACTTTCTCGACGTCGCTGTAACAAATTATTGTTAAAAAGAATATTCTTCTAATCACGTTATGACACTTCAGATAAACATTAACATAAACTGTCTTATTATTCGCTTCCTTGTAAGTAGAAAGGAAATAAGGGAGTATACCAGGCTAAAGCGATAGTCAAATGCTGGTTGCTATATGACTGAAGTTCCTTTGTTTTTTGGCAAATTCCCGTGTAAGAAAAGTGAAGGTGAAACTAATAACAAGGAGTATCTTAGAAACGACCAGCTGTACCAGTAAACGCGTATGTCACTGCCTGTTTTAATGACATCTACATTTTTAGCGTAGCAAGGTTTATCAGTTACAAAAAAGACATCCGGAATGAAAAGGACTTCAAAGTTTATTCCCAGATAATTAGATTTTGTCACGCAAGTGTCTCTAATATACGGCATCTTAGTGAAAATCCTCAGAGCAATTTTTGATAAAATAAAAAATATTTGAAATGTTTTCCACGTGGGACTTGAAAACCAAGTTTGGTGTTTAACCGAAATTTCGTTTTTTGGTTACCGTGTTCACACACACAATAGGCACGCACCTTTTTCTAACTAGGGAATCCTAAATAGTTATTTATGAAACAAACAGTAAAAATGGTGTTTAAATTGTGAATAGGAAGAAGCTACGAGCAATATAAAACAATTTTAACACCTCTGACATACACTATTGCTTTCTCTACACGTACTATGTACATACTGTATAGAGAAGGTATTGCATCCAAAAGTTCAATACCGAGATTTCACTGGAAATACATGCTTTGAGACCCCTGAATAAAAAAAGCATTTTTAGAAAAATGTCCGTGTGCGTCTGTCTGTCTGTCTGCCTCTGTGTGTGTGTCTGTCTGTGGGCAGTATAGTTCAAAAACGAAAAGACCGTTAAATACCAAACTTGGTATTTAGGTCTGATATTCTCCAAGGATGCGGCACGAAGATTTTCAAGTAACCCCCCCACCCCAACTACCCTTTGCATGGAAAAAATTTCGAAAATTTTATTTTTCTAAAAAATGGTCTAACGGTTTTGATTAAAATTCTATATATTAAAGATATTTACATCCCAAATGAAATGTATATCTTGAATTTTCTGGGAATAGCCACTGAAGACTAGTTTATTCTGGATGAATTTTGCAACAGAGAAAATGTAGATATCATCAAAGCACTCAATTTGTGTCCTTTATATTTTTGTTGTGGAGGTACCCGTTTCCAAGATATTCATGTTATTGGTTTCAGTTGTGAAGTACATATATTTTTCTCTGACAGTAAGTGATCATTTTTTATTTATTCTACTTCTGGCCACGCAAAAAGCGATTTGCAATGACAATCGCATAACGACAGCTTTTAAAACATTTGCCTATCACTTTAGCCTAGCGCATTCCTTTAGTTCCCTTAGGAAGTAAGTAAACATGCTGTTAATGTTTATCTCGATTAGCAAGGTGCAGAAATCAGAATAATCTAATGTAAAAAGTTTGTAGAGCTGCTAGAGAAAGTCATGTGAGTGTAACACATCAGATTTTTTTAGACAGTTCTCAATATAGACATATTATAATTATAAATAGATTGTTTTATTTATTTCACGGTGTTTATGCTTAATGGTCTGCGATATTCAGTTGTTGCGTTGCTTAGCATCAGTGCTGACAACATGATGAATCACTCGTTCAGAAAGAAAACATTCTATACAACGGAGACAGTGTAGCAGTTGTAATTTTGCTCTCTCCGCTGCTTGCATAATTTCGTCTGGTTCAGCAGATTCCATGTTCATCATCCGCCATTTTGTGGATCGATACGAGTCATGGCCTACTTGAATGAGGCCGTGGACACATAACCCAAAGTTGTTATAGTTTTATAATACTGAGTGACAGAATTTTCTACTTTTAACATTACTCACATCTGGTAAAAGACCTACTTATAGCATCAACTGTATAAAAACGTGTTTTCCCAGTGAAATCTTCGTATCGAATTTTTAGGTGGAACGCAATACCTTCTCTACTAAATAGAGGTAGTAAGGAATGTATTACCAAGCCCAGAAGATGGTAGCCAGATCGCCACACTCGGTGTGGAACTGCGCATGCGTCGACACAGCAGAGTTCATTTCCGTATGTCTGTGACAGTCTGACGGGCGGGTCAACTTTGTCTTCTGCACTACCACTGTAGCGGACAACAAGAGAAAGTAAATAATCTGCTTTCCGTATGCTGATAACTTTGTCTCCCTTTTACTTTATTTACAATACACAGAGTAGGTAAAGTATTGCACTTCACCCAGATAATATATACTCAGATTTCAGTAAAATCCCTGTTTTGAGGACTCCTGAACAAAAACAAAGTGTATAGAGAAGCTATTCTATCCCACCAAAAATCAGTATTCTGAGATTTCACCGTAAATACACTCACATGACTTTCTCTAACCATTCCACAAACAGACTTCTTAAAATGATTAATCTTCTTTCGACAAATGCTAATCGAGATGAGCATTAGCAAAATTGTATTACTTACTTCCTTATAAGTAGAAGGGAACTAAAGGAATGCGCTAGGCTAAAGCGATAGGCAAATGTTTTAAAACCTGTCGTTATGTGATTGTCATTAAAATTCGCTTCTTTGCTTGGCCAGGAGTAGAACAAAAGACTGTGAGAAAAAAACAACAAAAAAACCATAAGTATTTTAAAGTTGAAACCAATATCAAGGAATATCTTTGAAACGTTAAGCACTACAACAAAAATACATAGAAATAAA
The DNA here is from genome assembly GCA_030762935.1 of Hymenopus coronatus. Lineage (NCBI taxonomy): Eukaryota > Metazoa > Arthropoda > Insecta > Mantodea > Hymenopodidae > Hymenopus > Hymenopus coronatus. The sequence continues at coordinate 5,417,500 of CM060894.1, forward strand.
TTGCGTATTTTAACGAGATCTACATTTTTATGTCCCTAGTATTTTTTGGACCATATCTTAGGGTTTAACTAGTATCCAAACTTCGGCAGAAATCATCCAGAATAAACAGCTTTTCAGAGGCTATTCCCAGAAAATTGAAAATATAAATTTTATTTGCGTTGTAAATAACTTTAATATACGGTATTTTAATCAAACTTATTAGAGATATTTTTGACAAAATCAAAAATTTCAAAAATGTTTCCATGTAAAGAGTAGTTTGGGGTGGGAGAATATTCTTCAAAATCGTTGGAAGATAGTAAACTTAAATACGAAGTTTAGTATTTAGTAGTCATTTCGTTTTTTAGCTATACTGCCCACAGGCACACGCAGACCTCTTTCTAAAAATGCTTTTTTGAATTCAGGGGTTCTCAAAACATTTATTTCCGGTGAAATCTTGGTATTGAACTGTTGTGTGCAATACAATACCTTCTGTATACACTATGTGCATAGTATGTGTAGAGATAGCAAAATGCATTTATTAGAAAAAGGTGCGTGTGTCTGTGAACACGATAATTTAAAAACGAAAAGTCAGTAAAATACCAAGTAGTAAGTACAGTATGTTTCAAGGATGCAATACGAAATTTTCAAGAAAATCCACCCACCCCCAACGACCCTTTACATGGAAAAAGTTCCGAAAATTTCGATTTTCTCAAAAAGATTAATGATTTTGATTAAAATACCGTATATTAAAGATATTTACCTGCCAAATAAAATGTATATCTTGAATTTTCTGGGAATAGTCTCTGAAGAGTTCTTTATTCTGGGTGAACTTTTGCTGAATTTTGTGTAGCTGGTAAAGCGTAAGAACTAAACCACACTATTTAATTATATATAGTAAACAGAGAATGTATTGTATTACATCTTAAATTTCGATACCAAGGTTTCACAGGAAATATATTTTTGAAGCCCAGTATCTTCCAAGGATGCGACACGAAGATTTTGAGGAAAATCTTCCCACCACATGGTAAAATTTCTCAAAAAATGGCTCAAATGATTTTATTCAAGATACGGCATATTAAATATATTTACAAGTCCAAGTGTATATCCTCAATTTTCTGGGAACAACGTCTGAAGACCTCTTTATTCTGGATGGCATTTGTATAAACCGTATGAGTTAGACAAAGATGGTCATCTGGTTACAGCACACAACTGCATCATGTACAGTTAACCGATTGCGAGGTATCCGTGTTATTGCTTTAAATTTTAAGATACTTAACTTTTCTCAAACGGTACGTCATCTTTCTTTCGTGTGTTTTATTTTTACCCCTGGCAAGCGAAGAGAATGGAATTACAATTGTTTCAAGATTTGACTATCGCTTAAGCCTAGTGTATTCCCTTATTTCCTTTCCACTTACAAGGAAGCAAGTAATAAGACAATTTCTGCTAATGTTTTTTCTATTATCATGAAGTAGATAGAAGAATAATCTCTTGTAAGAACATTTTGTTTGCAGAGTAGCTAAAGAAAGCCATGTGAATGGAACACATCAAAGCTCTGATGTGCATCTGAACGCGTTTCCTTGTTACCAGGAAATGTGGTTCAGTCGTTCTATATAAAATATTGTTATGTTCCATCATTTCCTTGGCCTTTGTCCAGAAGAAACTGGAATAAATGTAACACAGAACTCTTGCATGAAACTCAGAAAGCAATTACTGCGTGGCCATTGAGAGCAGCTCTCGCGAAACTTGGCGGAAATGTTCTCACAGTATTTACTAAAGCAAGAGAACATTTCATATGTTGTACTGGAATTGTAATAAAACTTGGGTTTGATCTTAGCGACGTGAGAAACCCCCAAGGAACGGTACAGAGCACTTTGATATAACATGAACGTTTCCAACAGCAATAACGTCATATTGCAAGTCGTCTTCTTTTCTCCGCCTGCTTGCCGTTCGGAGGAGTTATGTTCCCTCAAAACAAACAAGTGGGGTCAGACGCTTGTCGAGGAGCAGCTTGGCTACTGGTCACATAGAATATCCAAAGATAGGAGATCAGCCCAGTGCCTCCTATGAACATGAGGAATTGGATGATATTGTGAGGTAGTTTAGTCCCACGTTGTGCATCACTAGGGGGTAGTAGGATCAGGTGTAATGTTAGTACCCGCGCATACGAGCGGGAAGCAGATGACCTCCGGTTTAAGGTATACCTTTGCGGAGAGATTGTTAGCCTTACTGTGACAACGCCGTCCTGCATCTCCCACCCCTAACTACTCTTTAGATGAAATAATTTTTTTTAACATTTTAATTTTCGCCAAAAATGGCTGTAACGATTTTGATTAAAGTACGATATACAAAATATGTTTACATCCCAAATAAAATGTATATCTTGAATTTTCTGGGAATAGCCTCTGAAGACTTGTTTATTCTGGATGACTTTAGTATAACTGGTAAATGTAACGGATATACAAAAACTCACTGTACAAAAACTCAAGATCTCATTAAAACAGACTATGTTATATACATTTTATTTATTTTGCAACATTAAACGTTACCAATTTATTCCTTGTTATTGGATTCAATTTAAGCTATAAAAAGTTTTCTCAAACGGAAGTTCATCTTTCGTTTCAACTCTCTTTTGTTTCACATTTGGCTATGCAAACAAAACCGTGTAGCAGCAGATTTTAAGAGTTGGATATCGCTTTAGCTTAGTGTATTTCCCTTCTATTTGCAATAAAGGAGGTAATAAGATAATTTTTATCTCGATTAGCGTGAAGTAGACAGAAAAAATAAGCTTATATTCTCTATCTTTAATATGTACAAGGGTGATTCAAATATAAGCGGTAATTTTGTTAAAAATATTTATTGATTAAATATATACACAAGTGACTTCATCAGCATAGCCTCCTTCACACTCTACACAGTTTTGCCAGCGTTTAGGAAGCTTGAACATTCCTTCTTCAAAAAAAGTTTGAGAGCGTGTCGCCAACCAATTGCGCTCATGCTCCTCGACTTCCTCGTTGTTTTCGAAAAGTTTCCCTCCAAGCGATTCTTTCATGGGTGCAAACAAACATAGGCTGGGGGGGGGGAGGGGACAAGTGTGGACTATAGGGAGGGTGTTCAAGGGTTTCCCAGTGCATGTCCGCCATTGTCAAATTGTCTTGGAGAAGGATGACATCTCTGATGGGCATACGACGTATTTTGCATTGGTAGGCAACGTTTACAGACCTTAACAATTGGCAATCGCTGTACGTCGATCATGAAGAAAATCAACCTGCAAAACTCATCGGTGAGACTTGACCTTGGGCATCGAGCATGACCTTCGTTTTCCACAAATTCTCTGCCGCCCTTAAATTTTCTGGCCCAAGTAAACACTCGATTCTGCGACAGTGTAGTGTGCCCTTAACGAGTTAAAATCTCCGAAGGTTTAACCCCTTCCTTGGTTAACAACTTGATAATAATCCGTTGTGCAACAGAAGAAGGAGCTTGAAGCTCACTCATGGCGTACTGACGCCAGAACCTAGCGAAATGGCTAACAAAGCTAGTTCCCCCTCCCTAACACACCGACCTTCAACCCCCCACTCCACCTCCCCGCTCTGAACTGTTTCCTCCCTGATATCCAACAATTGCTGTTTATATTTGAACCACCCTCGTACAAAATGTAAACATTTTTATAAAAATGTGCGTGCGTGTGTGTGTGTGTGTGTGTCTATAGACAGCAAAGCTCAAAAACGAAAAGTCCGTTAAACACAAAATCGATATTTAAGTTCAGTATCTTCCAAGGATGCGACACACATGGTTGCAAGAAAATCCCCCCACCCCAACTACCTTTATGTGCGAAAAAGTTCGAAAATGTTGGTTTTCTCAAATATAGCATTAATGATTTTGATTAAAATATCGTATATTAAAGATATTTACCTGACAAATAAAATGTATATCTTGAATTTTCTGGGAATAGCTTCTGAAGCCCTGTTTATTCTGGATAACCAGTAAACGGTAAGAGCATTACTACGAGAGTCAGTCGATGACTGATGCCTCCTATTTTTTTCTCCTTAACTAAGTTAGGGATGTGAACAATTTAAATTTGGCACAATTCCTCAAAGGTTCTTCTCTAATCCACTGCAGTAGCAACTCCCTAAGTCAACAGGTGGCAGCACTGCTACCTTTTGCAAAATGGCTGACATCGATGTGCGTATTAGACAGCGTTCCGTAACTGAATTCTTACATGCGGAAGGTGAAACGCTCGTTCGCATTTATGAAAGGTCGAAAAATGTGTATGGTGATGCGGCAATGGATGTCAGCACTGTTTGAAGATGGGTCCGTCGCTGTAATGAAGCAGAAGGGCAAATACGGTTGGCTGAAGAAAATCGGAGCGGTAGACCGGTGACTGCAGTGACTCATAGTATAGCCAACTGTTATGGTCAATTGGTATTGGTTTAATTGTTTTTTCAATGTGTAGGACAGGAGTTGGATTGGTGGAGTCAGACTGAAAAATTCAATGCCATAGCCGGGATTTGAACCACGGATCTCCCGATCTCGAGCCGGTTGCTCTGCCACAGGCAACATGCCGGCATAGCATCTCTAGCAACCGGCTAGAGATCAGGAGATCCTTGGTTCAAATCCCGGCTATGGCATTGCATTTTTCAGTCTGACTCTACTTATCCAAGATTATTATTGTTAGAGAATGTTGAACACTTAACTCTGCACCCAATTGTAGAGAATAAATAGTGCAACAATAGACGATGACATTGTGCGTGTGTGTTCTGTTACTAACTGCCACTTGCTGCATTCTCGACTGCTCTATATGCTATTAGATTAGCAGGCCGTTCTTTTCTTCCCTTCCTTATGTGCTCTAACGCATGGAGGACTGGGGTGAAACACAATTATAGGATGAAATACAGACCTACACGTGGACGGCTGCAAAGAAAGCAAGAAGTATTCACTGCCGTTCTACCAGCAAATTCCACTTTGCATTTAGATGAAGATTGGGGAACATAGAAAATAAAAAAGGGATATTTGAACGCGTAGCCTACTTTTCTTTTAAATTAGTTTAGTGCTCTTCGGGGAGAGTCCTAATGTGGCAAAATCGGCGATAGAAACGACGTACAGGGAAATTTAATGTCCAGAATTTCTCTCAACACCTTGTAGTGTTTAACCTGAATTCATTTCATCGTCTAATTATTTGTTTAACAATTATGTTTCAATATAAATATTTTACAACCCCAGATATTTGATTAACATGAGTTTGCAATAATATTTTCTCTACGACCGAGCGTAATTGAGTATTTTACGAGCTCATTTAAGATCGCAAACTTGGTTTTTACGGAATCCACGCGCAAAGAAGTGCAGCAAGCGTAAAGTAATTTTGTTCCAAAAGACAAACAATTAAAATTAGTTGTGCACGATATAATGTTATGTTCAACGTCAATAAGTGACAAATATTCTTTCGCAGCACTAAGGATATCATAATTCTCACAGAACAACAAGAATATTGGTTTGTCACGGCCTGCTATAACCGTACCATCATCACGCCCAGCAATGCGAAATAAATAACCAACTATAACCCTTGGTGAATGACTCAAACTTAACCTTACATTTATTTCATCTTTCGTTGCTTTAGTTTTAATAGATATAAGAAAATTCTCGTAGAAAAAAACATTGTATGATACGCAAGCGTCAAGTTTCTTTTTGATATTCCCGCTCGAATCAAAAACCTTAATTTTACATCATAAATAACTATTATATGCAAGAAAGCCACTTTTGCGCACCGATTTATAAGCATTTTAGAAACAAATAGGATGTGCTCCATTCACATACTTTCTTTACCTATTCTGCAAAACAAAAGAATTTTTGTTATAGATAGATACCTAATTTCACTGCTTAGGGCATGGCACGGTGGTAGCGCTGTCAATGTAATTAAATAATATTGTGATATTGACAATACATCGTAACTCCAGTTCACGACAGCTCACAAGGAACCTTGGCCTACTGCCCGGCCGCTGCGTCCCCCACCTCGGTCCATGATATGAGACGTGGTCAGCGCCAGGCCGGTTAATGCGGTCCTCATGACCTGGAACCGTCCTTTTCAATCAAGTAGCTTCTAAATTCCCCCCCCCCCCAGGTCTCCCAGCGAGGGAAAATTCCCCACGCCGGAACCGGGAATCAAACCCAGATCTCCCGCTTGGCAAGCACCGCGCTAAGCAGTCGACCATACATAATTTATATCCTACTAACCCAGATAAACGTCAGAAATAGTCTTATACCTTGTTTCCTTCTAGCAGAAGGGAAATTAGGGAATACATTAAAGTGATAGTCAATTCTTTTAAAAGCGGATCGCTATGCGAACAATTGAATTTCGGTTCGCTGCATGGTCAGCAGTGAAACAAAAGGGAGATGAAGCGAAAGGTGGCTTCCCGTTTGACAAAAGTATAGTTTAAAGCTGAAACCAAGTATGTGACATAAATTATGTGCATCAACAGTATCTACTCTCTTGTGTAGCAAGTTTTTGTCTATCCCTTTACCAGATACTCGGAAGAATGAAGAAAGCTTCACAGGCTATTCCCAGAAAATTCAAGATATACATTTTTATTTGTGATGTAAATATCTGTAATAAACGGTAAGCTGATCAAAATCGTTAGATCCTTTTTTTAAGAAAGACAAATGTTTCTAAACATTTTCTATGTAAAGGATAGTTTGGGGTGGAGGAATTTTCCTGACAATCTTTATGTCGCATCCTTGGAAGATACTTAACTCAAATACCAAGTTGATATTCAACAGCCCTTCGTTTTTGAGCAATACTGTCCACGCACACGGAATGTTAATGCATCACGTAGTTCAGGAAAGATCTGACTATCATTTTATTCTAGTATATTCCCTTATTCCCGCGTATGTTACAAGCAAGTGTGCAATAAAAAAATCTGATGTGTTCAATTCACATGACTTTCTCTACATCTCTGCAACAAATTATTGTTAAAGAGCTTATGCTTCTATTTACTTCATGCTAATCGAGAAACAAATTAGAAGGGAAATAAGGGAGTAGCATAGGTTAAAGCGATAGTCAAAAGCTATTTGCTATGTGACTGAAGTTCCTTTGTTTGTATGGACAGGGGTTGACAAATTCCTGTATGAGAAAAGTTAAGCTTTTCGACCCTGAAACAAGAAAAACGAATATCTCAAAAACGCTCAACTCCACGAAACAAATGTATATGATATAAATTGTGTGTTTTAACGTGCTCTACATTTTTTGTGTGGTAAGTTTTTGTCTATCTCTTACGGTTTAGCAGTTATGCAACATACCGTAAAATTGATCCAGAATAAAGTAGTCTTCAGGGGCTATTCCCAGAAAACTCAAGATATGCATTTTATTTATCAGGTAAATTTCTTTAATATACGACATTTTAATCAAAATCGTTAGAGCCATTTTTAAGAAAATCAAACTTTTCGAAATCTTTTCCATATAAAAGGATTCTTCTCAAAATCTTCGTGTCGCATCCCTGGAAGATACTAAACTTAAATATCAAGTTTGGTATTTTACCACTTTTCTTTTTTGAGTTATCCGGTGAAATCTCCATATCGAAATTTTTGGTGGAGTGCAATACCTTCTTTATACATTATGTATATAGTACGTATAGAGAAAGTAAAAAATGTACAAATGTTCATATAAATCTATGTGAAGTCGGTAGAAAAATATTTTTTTTTTGTGCAGAATAGATAGAAAACGTCATGTGAATGTAAAACATCAAATATTTTATTTACTTAAATTTATTCTCCTAAATGCATAAGTTGCCCGTAGACAAAGAATATCAGTTTACAGGAAAATAAAATTAACAATAATTAAATAACAAAAACATTACAATCCCGGAAAAACGAAAAAGGAAAATAAAGAATAAAATAATATGGTGTTGCATAGAAAAATAACAAACAATTAAATGATAAAACAACAGAAACAGGGCAAATATAAAAACGTGATGTGTTCCATTCATGTAACTTTCTCTACAAACGACTGTAACAAAAGAATATTCCTTTACCTACTTCATGCTAATCGAGACAAGAAACGGTCTTATTTCTTGCTTCCTTATAAGTAGGAGGGAAATAAGGGAATACGATAGGATAAAGAAATGTTTTTAAAAACTGGTCGCTATGAGAAACAATTGAAATTCGGTTCGGTTTACACGACCAGGAGTAAATCAAAAGAGGTATGAAACGAAATATGACCTCACATTTGTGAAAAATTTAGGTAGCTTAACACTGAAACAGATAACAAGGCACATTTCTACAAAAAATGTACACGACATAACTGGTGTATTTTAACGAGATCCTAAAACTTGTATTTCCATTGAGATCTTGGTATCGAATTTTTGGATGGAATGCAATACCTTCTCTACTTATGTACTATATACTTTTTTGTATTCAGTGGACTCTAAAACGTGTATTTGCAGTGAAATCTCGGTACCGAATTTTTGGGTGGAATACAATATGTTATCTACCTACTCTGTACATAGTAGAAAAGTAAAACAAAATATCAGTGATGAACAAAGGTTCTTCTGCAAACAAATAAGCTCTGACAATGTTAGCTAAATTGGATTGGTCGCCAATAATTTGATTAAATGTTTCCTAGCAGGGAGTTTTATGCTGTAGAGGGGAGAAGAGGGATCTGAGTCAGGGTTGTGGGGCAAGACGGCAAGACAGCTCTTCCTGTTGTAAAGGTGACAGCCCCACTGTGTGTGTATGGATTCTGCTTAAGCAGCAAGTTTTCTGCCCTTTTATTTGATTTATTATCGTCTAACGTGTCCCCTCCACTACATACAAATTGAAATTTAGTGTTTCCTTGAAGAAGTTGCATCATGGGAATGAGAAAGACATTAACAGTAAATGCGATCTTTATTACTCTCTCTACACGTACTATTTACCTAGTCTGTAGAGAAGGTATTGCACTCCACCCGAAAATTCGATACCGAGATTTCACCGGAAATATATGTTTTAGGGTCCCCTCCATCCGAAAAAAGTATTTTCAGAAAAAGGTCCGAGTGTGTGTGTGTGTCCGTGTGCCCGTGAACACGATAACTCAAAAACGATAAGTCGCTAAAATACCAAACTTGGTATTTAAGTTCAGTATCTTCCAGGGATGCGACACGAAGCTTTTGAGGAAAATTCCCCCACCCTAAAAAACCTTTTATATGGAACTTTTTTCGAAAATTTTGATTTTCTAAAAAATGGCTATAACAATTTTGATTAAAATATCGTAAATTAAAAATATTTACCTGACAAATAAATTGTATACTTTGAATTTTCTGGGAATAGCCACTGAAGACTACTTTATACTGAGTGAATTTTACAGAATTTTGCATAACTGCTAAACCGTAAGAAATGAACAAAAACTTACTGCGCAAAACATGTAGAGCACATTAAAACACACAATTTATGTTATTATACATTCTCTTGTGGAGTTTATCGTTTTTGAGATATTCCTTGTTATTAGTTTCACTTTAAAAACCATACTTTTCTCATACGGGAATTTGTCAACTTCTGTCCATACAAACAAAGGAACTTCAGTCACATAGCAACCAGCTTTTGACTATCACTTTAACCTATGGTACTCCCTTATTTCTCTTCTACTTACAAGGAAGCAAATAATTAGACTATTTCTGCTAATTTTTTCTCGATTAGCATGAAATAAATAGAAGCATAAGCTTTTTAACAATAGTTTGTTGCAGAGATGCAGATAAAGTCATGTGAATGGAACACATCAGGTTTTTCTACTATAAAGTGCTAGATAATTTAAAAGTTAAATAATAGATTAATAATTTGCAATGTTTGTGTTTGGAAATAAGTTTAAATTATGGATATATGCCCCGGTATGGTTACCTAGGTGCGTATTCGGATTTAACTTATTTATAATTTTGTATTCACAAGAGTTTTCTGCGACATTGTATTACCTCCCTTGGATATACGTATGTATGTAATACGGTAGGTCTGGACTTTTCCATTTGTTCGTGAGCCTATTACAGCTGGCAGTTTGGAGAAATCTCATTCCACGTAAACGGCTCATTGCTTCTTCCGTTTTAGGTGCGCCCGACATTTACCAGCTTCAAGATCGGCACTCCAATGTTGCTACGTGTTTCCTGAATCGCTTCCCTCTCTCCGTACTTGCTGACAGCGAGTAGCTTTTCATTAATAGCCAATACCTGTGTGAAATTTGCCAAGCAGGTAAAATATCTGCTTAATCAACTACTCCGAAATAATTGGCGAGATTTTGCACGTGATTAATATAAGTAATTTGAGATCGGCGATGCATGGTCCCCAGATAAACATAACGTTAAACGTGTGTGTATCAGGTGCTGATAAGTCGGTGTTAAAGCAAAGCAGATTGAAAAAATGGCTTAGAATGTCTTGAAAACTGCTGCCCGAGTATAGAAATATCGATTTATAGCAGCTTGTTACTAGCGTTCTGAACATTTAATGCCGCAAGAATCTGTAAAATAATTACATTAAAAGGAGTGTTGTTTATGGACGCTCTTTAACTGCTGTAGTTCTCAGCGTCCCATTCTATATTGGGTGTGAAAGACCGCTTAATTTTGCTCAGAGGCCTCTATCAGGCTTGAGTTCTTTTGCGTACCGTAAATCTACGACATGGGATCAACGGCTTTACTTCCCTTCCGAAGTAAGCCATGCTAAGGATTTTTACGCCATCGTCCTCGGCCGGGTTTGAGCCCGGTATATGAAGTTAGCATGGCAACCATTACACCACAGAGCACGACTAAAAACCTATAAAATCTCGAACTATTCAGTTGACAGTGCGACACTGAGCATTCATTAACTACGTCCTTGAGTTATGTAGGCTACTCTGTAGGCGTTTTAATAACTGCTCTGGAAGCGGGAGGCTGCTATCCCAGGTCATGAGTTCGATTCCTGACATAGAGTAAATGTTTTTTATTATTATGTTATTCATTCCAGAGAAAGTGCCGCGATACATGGCGTACTGGCACTTCAGAAACTTAAAGCCGTTACTTCGAAATTTTAAATAACAGGACATAAGTAAAATTACTTATTTACTTGTTTAAGTAATCTACATATTCTGTGAGGTAGTCTCCAGGTCATGAGAACCGCATTAACCGGCCGGGGGGACTCGAGGCGCTGACCAAGTCTCACCCTCCAATACTGCACCCCATCCATGACGTCTGTAGTGGATCGAGATGGGGGACGCAGCGGCCGCGCGGTAGGCCAAGGTTCCCCGTGAGCTGTCGTGCCATGGAGTTTAACATATTTTGTGAAAATATTCCGGTATAGTTCATTAACAGCCTGTATAAGTGATATTGCTTTCTCTGTACGTACTATATGTATAGAGGAAGTATTGTATTGCACCCAAAAATTCCATACCGAGATTTCAAATGTCAAATGTGTCAAATGAATTTTTTAGTATTTAGTAATGACACAAGGTCTGTAAAACCTGATGCTTTGATATTTTACACTCTGGTGCATAATTGTAAATTTCTGCATTGGAAATTCTATAACATATTTGTAAATATATATTGTAATTTGTTGACATTTATGAAGAGTACATAATACAATAATCATATTTAAGTTTTATATAATTACTAGTAATATCTATTATGTCGATTATTAGAAAACTATCACCTGACATTACATCTGACATATAACGAAATTATATTTATTTATACATGTTAACACTAATTATTCATACTCTTTGTTTTTATGTGATTGAAAAAAAAATTAAGGAAGTTGATGTGCTTTTATAGAGCACATTAAGTATAGTAGAGGCCTCAAATATAAATGGTGTGCTTATATGTCTATTCTGCTGTTTTTGTAATCCAAGCTTTATTATACATGTTTTTTTTTTCTCCATTGTATATAAACATATGTATACATGTACATTTTTTGACAAGTTCTATGTTCAGTGGCTTCCTGACCTAAACGAACCTTCAGAATGCTTTCTAATCTAATCTAATCTAATCTTCGGAAATAATGTTCTAGGACCCCCTGAATCCAAAATGACATTTTCGGAAAAAGGTCCGTGAGTGTGAGTTCGAAATTTTTTTTTCTTAAAACTAAATGTAACGATTGTAATTAAAATACCACACAAAGCCGTTTTCATCACAAATAAAATGATATCTTGAATTTTCTGGGAACAGCTTCTGAAGACCTCTTTATTCTGGATGATTTTTGCTGAATATTGCATAATTAGTAAACCGTAAGAGATAGACAAAAACTTACTACACAAAAAATGTAGATCTCATTAAAATACACAATTTTTGTCATACATTTTTTACGTGGTGTTTACCGTTTCCGAGATATTCCTTGTTATTGCTTTCATTTCTAAAGTACTTATACTTTTCTCAGACAGGAAGTGTCCGTTTTTCTTTTGTTCTACTCCTGGCCAAGCAGGAAAGTAGAAAATGTGAATAACGATTTCCCACACGAAGGAAAAATAAAACATTTAAACATTGAAACCGAAAACAAGAAATATTTCGGAAGTAGTTCATTTAAAAAAATTATGTAAGTGTTTTAACATCAGCATCTTTAATATTATAAGTCTTTGTTCTCTCTTACAGTTTGCAAATTGAGAACGAACAGGTCTTCAGAGTCTCTTTCCACAAAATTCTAGATATAGATTTCGTATGTCATGAAAAGTCCTTAAACATTTGGTATTTTAATAAAAACCTGATTAGTGTCTTCCCATTGTAGAACATTATTGGAAAACTAATACAAAAAACAAGAAATATTTCGAAAATAGTTTACTTCTAAAAGGGTGCCTGAACTGAACACGTGTCTCGGAGGGCAGCACTTTCAAAACAGCCAAGATGTTCAAAACAACGTCAATGCTCATTTAAAATCATTGGCGGCAACATTTTTTGAAGCGGGTATTGCAAAGCTTGTGCACAGGTACGATAAATGTCTATTGATCTTTTCGGTGATTATGTTGAAAATTAACCATAAGTGTTCCAAACTTTTAGTAATAAAATAATTGTTCTTTATGAACTTGTCTTTTATTTACAGCCTATCGGAGGCTGAAAAAAAATGGCCCTCGCAATTAATTTTTCCCATTAATATGAAGGATTCTATGAAATTAAGCAGATATTCGGTTGGTATATTCGTGCTCGGCAAGACTCGAGAACGTTTAGCCCAGATACATGAATCAAAGGTGTTCTATCAGAGCGACTAGCTATAGCAAGGGCGGCGCAGATGATAAATAGGAAATCGATACACAGATAGGATATTAGATATCACTTGCATGTCAGCTTGCACTATGTGATTCGCTAACCTCGTTATCCTTTCGGAAATCTTGCGAAACAGAATTCGCAACGTTAATGAATAAGCTCACAGCAATACGCGTTGTCGACAAATGCTTGCACAAGTATCAGAAAAATCTGATGCGTTTTCCATTCATATGACTTTTTCTACCTCTCTGCAACGAATTATTGTTAAAAAGCTTATGCTTCTATTTACTTCATTAGCAGAAATAGTCTTATTACTTGCTTCCTTGTAAGTAGGAGCGAAATAAGGGAGTAGCATAGGTTTAAGTGATAGTCAAAAACTGGTTGGTTTGTGACTGAAGTTCCTTTGTTTGTATAGACAGGAGTTGACAAATTCCGGTATGAGAAAAGCATAAGTTTTTCAAAGTTGAAACCAATAACAAGGAATATCTCAAAAGTGATCAACTCCACGAAAAAATGTATATGACATAAATTGTGTTTTAAGGTGCTCTACATGTTTTGTGTGATAAGTTTTAGTCCATCTCTTACGGTTTAGCTGATATGCAAAATTCCGTAAAATTCATCCAGAATAAAGTAGTCTTCGGAGGCTAATCCCTGAAAATGCAAGATATACATTTTATTTGTCAGGTAAATATTTTAAATAAAAGAGGATTTACATCAAAATGGTTACAGCCATTTAAAAAAAATACATTTTTAAAAGTTTTTCAATGCAAAGGGTAGTTGGGGGTGGGGGGATTTTCTTGAAAATCTTCGTGTCACATCCTCGGAAGATACCAAACTTAAATACCAAGTTTGGTATTTAACGGTCTTTTCGTTTATGAGCTATGCTGTCCACACACACACACAAATGGAAATTTTTTTAAAAAAGCTTTTTTTTTTATTCGGGGGGACCCAAAACGTGTATTTCCGGTGAAATATCGGTATCGAACTTTTGGGTACAATACAATACCTTCTCTATACGTTGTATACATAGTATGTGTAGAGAAAGTAAAAAATCTTATGCGTTCCATTACATTACTTTATGTAGCTCTTCCGTATACAAAATGCTATCTGCTTCATGATAATAGAAATAAACATTAGCAGAAATTGTCTTATTACTTGCTTCCTTGTGAGTAGAAGAGTAATAAGGAAGTACACTAGGCTAAAACGAAAGTGAAACCTTATTAAAGGCTCTACTATATGAAACAATTGAGGTTCGGTTCGCTTTCCGTGGTCCTGTTTGAGAAAGGTTTAGGTACTTTACAATTGAAACCTATAACAAGGAATATCTCAGAAACGGTTACCACTGCAACAAAAATGTAAAGTACATAAATTGTTTGCTTTAATGAGATATACATTTTTTTTTTTTTTTTGTGTAGCAAGTTTTTTTCTATGTCTTGCCGTTTATCAGTTATGCACGATTCAACAGAATAAACGGGTCTTCAGAAGATATTCCCAGAAAATTCAAGATATACATTTCATTTGTAAATATCTTAAATGTAAGAGGTTTTAATTAAAATCGTTACAACCATTTTTGAAAAATGCAACATTTTTTACTTTTTTGTATGTAAAGGGGAGTTGGGGTGGAGGGATTTTCGTGTCGCATCCATGGAAGATACTGAATTTAGATATCAAGTTTAGTTCTTACCGACGTTTCAGTTTTGAGTTCACAGACACTCCGACACGCACATGTACCTTTTTCAAAAAATCATTTTTTTCATACAGGGGACCCATAACGTATATTTCCGCTGAAATCTCTGTATCGAATTTTTGGGTGCAATACAATACTTTCTCTGTACACTATGTACATAGTACGTGTAGAGAAAGTAAAAAAAAACTGATGTGTTGCATTCACATGACTTTCTCTGCATTTCTGCAACAAATTATATTTAATAAGCTTATTCTTCTCTCTGCTTCATGCTAATCGAGATAAACATTAACAGAAACGGTCTTACTATACAGGTGTTTCAAAAATACGGGGCATAATTTCAGGTATGTATTTCCCACATGTAGACAATCAAATTAGTTCATTATAACATGTGTCCGGAAATGCTTCATTTCCGAGTTATGGCCTTCACAACATTGAAATTCACTGGAACGTTTTTCTTTCCACAGGTTGTTGTCATTACAGAAGATGTTCAAAATGTCCACCTCCTGCTTGAATACAGACTTCACATCGATGTCTCATTGACCTGCGAACACGATCCCAAACTCCAGGAGTATTGCGTATGTCCTCACAACTTGCCACTATTCGATTCCGAAGGGATTCCAAATCCGGCACCGGAGACGAATAAACCAATGATTTGAAATGGCCCCACAAGTAGAAATCGAGAGGGCTCAGATCAGGTGAGCGTGGAGGCCAAGCAATTGGGCCACCTCTACCTATCCATCGATCAGGAAACCTTCGATCCAAGTACCGGCGAACCGTGAGACTGAAGTGTGCAGGAGCACCATCATGCAAGAAGTGAATGTGTTGATGATTGATCAGTGGAGTGTCTTCGAAAACGTCAGGTATGGTGTTTTCCAGGAAGTTTGTGTACGCCTGCCCCGTAAGTCTGTTTACAAGTACATGGGGTCCAACTAATTGATCACCAATGATACCGGTCCACATGTTGAGGGAGAACCGCCCCTGGTGATGAGATACAACAGTTGCACGTGGGTTTTCATGCGATCATACATGCTGATTGTGGAAATTTGTTATGCCATCTCTTGTGAACTGTGCTTCATCTGTAAATAATACGACGGCAGAAAAGTTCGGATTTACACCACACTGCTGCAAGAGCCACTGACAGAACCTAACTCGTGCAGGGTAATCTGCTGGTGACAGGGCCTGTACACGTTGCAAATGATAAGGATACAATTGATACTCGTTCAACAGTCTCCAGACAGCCGTATGAGGAACATTGACTTGCAACGCTAACCGTCGTGTGCTGATAGAAGGAGTCCTGTCCACAGCCTCCAGAATCTCCTCCTCACTTCTGGAGTTGTAGATCTTGGTCGTCCCAAACCAGGAGAGGTAAATGTTCCATACTCGCACAGACCGGAATGGAGACGTACAAATGTCTTCCGATCTGGACATTGTCGCTGTGGGTACCTCTCCTGGTACAAACGACGAGCCAGCGCAGCATTGCCGTCCGCCTTACCGTACATGAAGTGTATCTCTGCCAGCTCTTGATTTGAATACATGTCGCACAGTCTTAACGCCTAAAGAACACTGAATGTAACCTTCCTCAGAATGAACTATCAGAGCGCCCTCCTAATGTCTCCTTTGACGGCAAAGACCTGCGGAAAGAAAAACGTTCCAGTGAATTCCAATGTTGTGAAGGCCATAACTCGGAAATGAAGCATTTCCGGACACATGTTATAATGAACTATTTTGATTGTCTTCATGTGGGAAATACATACCTGAAATTATGCCCCGTATTTTTGATACATTCTGTATAGAATGGAGGTATGGCTAAAGCGATTGCGAAATCTTTTAAAAGCTATTTTTTTAAAAAACTATTCTTACAAAAGAAATTCGTTTATCTATATCATACTTATCTCGAGATAAACATTACCAGAAATGGCCATTCCTTGTAAGTAATAGAGAAATATTGCTAAAACGAGAGTAATATATTTTAAAAGATGATTGCTATCTGAACAATTGAAGTTAGGCTGGCTTTGCCAGGCCAGCAGTAAACAAGAGCGAGATGTAGGGAAAGGTAACCCGGTTTGATAAAAGTTACGTGGATTAAACTTGAAAGCAAAAACAAGGAATATTGGAAACGGTCAACAGAAATGCCCGAGGTCTACACATTTTGTGCAGTAAGTTTTTGTCTATTTCTTACGGTTTACTAGTTATGCAACGTTAAGCAATATTCATTCAGAATAAACAGGTCTTCAGTTGTTATTCCCAGAACATCCAAGGCGTAAGTGTCTTTAATGTACAGGCTTTTAATCAAAACATTAGGGTAATTTGTGAGAAAAAAATCTGATGTGTTCCATTCACATTGTAAGTAGAAGCGAAATAAGGGAGTACCATAGGTTAAAGTGATAGTCAAAAGCTGGTTGCTATGTGACTGAAGTTCCTTTGTTTGTATGGACACGAGTTGACAAATTCCAGTGTGAGAAATATATAAGTTTTTTAAAGATGAAACCAAAAACAAGGAATATCTCAAAAAAGACCAACTCCACGAAAAAGAATGTATATAACATAAATTGTGTGTTTTCACGTGCTCTAAATTGTTAGCATGAAGTGAATAGAAGAATAAGCTTATTAACAATAATTTGTTACAGAGATGTAGAGAAAGTCATGTGAATCGAACACGTCAGATATTTTTATTATCATTTAAACTGTCTAAACTTTTATTTACTATTTTTGTTATTCCTGGTCGCATTCTTGGAAGATATTGAACTAAAATTTCAAGTTTTGTGTTTTGGTTTTGTGTTATGCTATTCACAAACAGAGGGATCTATTCTAAAATATTTTTTCATTCAGTCTGGAAAGTAATTGCCGGTTTGTAAAAAAGCCATAAAATATGTTTTCATAATAACGTTTATCTGTATACGAAAGAGCATTCCTTAACCTTTTGTTGGCATAGCTGGCAACATTGTCAAAGCGGGGAATCAACTTTTGTGTTCATCCTCAACTCTTGTTTTGTGAAAACCCATAACAAAGCATTCTTTTTGTGAACCCACGAATTGTCTGTTTTACTTATTCAATCAGTGATAACAGAAGGTCGTCCACTCCGTGCTAGAGTTGGGTCCAGCGATTCATTTTCTGTAATCGATTCATGCGATTCGTTCATGCAATATGAATCGATTCATACGATTCGTTCATTAATCGTCGCCATGCCTTCTCTGTGTTTAACGAAAGTCAAATGGTAGCTCCTTTAGCATAAAACAGTAGTTTATATAAAAACGTCCTGCTCTTTTCCATCTATTGCAAACATATTTGATAAGATTTCCTCCATTATTCGGAGAAAAAAAAAAAAAAAACTCAAAACGTTTATTTAAATCTAAAATTGACAGCTAAACTTGGACTGCGTGGCGCTATTTGTGTAATGTTAATACGCACTTTCGCGGTTGCGCGCCACTGTCATGTAATTTTTACTTTCTCTACACTACTATGCACATAGTATACAGAGAAGGTATATTCCACCCAAAAATTCTATCCCGAGATTTCACCGGAAATACATGTTTTAGGGTCTCCTGTATCCATAAAAAGCATTTTCACAAAAAGGTCCGTGCATGTGTGTGTTGTGTATGTCCGTGTGTCTGTGAACAGGATAACTCAAAAACGAAAAGTCGGTAAAATACCAAACTTGGTATTTAAGATTAGTATCTTCCAGGGATGCGACACGAAGATCACATTGTTTTGAAGATCTTCGTTGGTTTGAAAGTGCTGCCCTCCTAGCCACGTCTTCAGTTCAGGGCAAAGTTGAAAGTCGCTGTGTGCCAGGTCAGGACTGTACGGCGGATGATCGAAAATGTCCCATTGAAATTGTTCAAGGAGCCGATGGGTTATGCCAGCAGTGTGTGGACGAGCGTTGTCATGGATCAATACAATTCCTGAAGTCAGCATTCCTCTTCGTTTGTTTTGAATGGCTCTCCGCAAACGTCGTAAAGTACGAAGATCTTCAAAACAACGTCAATGCTCATTTGAAATCATTGGCAGCAACATTTTTTGAAGCGGGTATTGCAAAGCTTGTGCACAGGTACGATAAATGTCTCAATTTTTTCGGTGATTATGTTGAAAAGTAACCATAAGTGTACAAAACTTTTAGTAATAAAATAATTGCTTTCTATGAACTTGTATTTTATTTATGGCCTATCGGAGGTCGAAAAAAAATGGCACTCTTAACGGAAATGTTCAGCATCTAAGTAAGTTCCTTAGAGTACAGTGTAGGGAGATTGTTTACAATGTTACCACTTGCTTGCGAAAATAAGAATAGTTTACTGCAAACGGAACCGCTACCTCCTCCCCCTGGGCAATAACAAACAATAGACGATCCTGTACTAGGGGCGAGAGGCGACGTAGTAGAATCTGTTTCCTGGAGAGTCTGCCTGCAAGTGAGAATCGCGCCTCAGTTAAGAGACTTGGAACAGCGAGGGTTGGTTTCCAGCCACACCCCTCCTAATCCCAAAATGTGGCAGAGGGTCATCATGTTCTGAAAAATACTGTACTTGTTATTATTGATGTGAACATAAGCCCAGTTACAAAATATAGTCACAATAATTGTATAACTCTACCTCATGTTTAAAGATCAAACAAAACTTGAAAATGGAAATAAAAGTTACAGAGAAGGAGAAATAAAAGAAAAGGGAGAACTAAAAGAAATAGAAACGGCAAGGTGGCATGGCAGTTAATGATACAATTATTTCTAATTTCAGACATTACATTAAACTACGAAAAAATAACTATTGACTATCACATTTCTGAGTTTCGGGCATGTTCATTTTTTTTGTAGTGTTTAACGCCCGCTTTAACTACTAATGGCACCGCAGGCGGTGACACTGATGATACATGAGTGATGATGGAGCACCGGTGGAATGCGATGGCGGGGGAAACCGGAGTACCCGGAGAAAACCCGCCCCAGCGCCATTTTGTCCACCCACAAATCTCACATGCGGTCGCTTGGGATCGAACCCCGGCCGTCTAGGTGAGAGTCGAGTGGTCTAACCACTCGGCCACAGCGCGGCCGTCGGGCATGTTCAGAATATCTACATGGAAATAATGAAGTTTGTTATTTAAATATGTAATTTTGTTTAATGGTGAATTTTTATGGATTTCTGTGTTTGCTCTAAAGTTGAAAAAAGGTTTCTTGGTGCATAAAAGAACAGCCTTACAGTAATGTTTATATCATTATTGATAGACTGTGGTCGTTTACTTAGCGCGATGGTAGACCTGGGTTCGATTCCCGGTACCGATCTGTTCCGGGGTGCACTCGTGAGGAGCTACTTGATCGAGAAGATCGCATTAATCGGCCGGGAGGAACTCGAGGCGCTGATTACTGATGCTGAGATGGGGGACGCAGCGGCCGGGCGGTAGGTTTTGGCCCCTTGTGTGCTGTTGCGCAGGGTTTAATGCAAGTGCTATGTTAATGTTACAACATTTCATTTTAGCTTCAAAAGATTCATCCTTCAACTGTTCTATCCACTGACCACTTCTATTACTTTCTTACCTTGTATAAACATTTTCACAATACTTCTTTGTACCGACTGGTCTTTGAAAAAAAAATTCACACTTTTAACTTTTTTTTTTTTTTTTTAGTTTAGTTTAACGTCCCATAACCTAGTTGGTCATATTGGACGATGAATTGTTGAAATGATGTTCAAATGATCTCGAGGTCCTTGGGGCTGAAAGTTACTTGACATTCATCTTCTCAGGACAAGGGAAACACCCGAAAAACCCCTTATCCGGGTAACTCACCCTAAGTTAACTCTTTATTAATATTTATCAAGACTGGCAGAGCTCTACCCTCTCCTCAACCAAAGATCCTCACCCAAAACTAAAAAACTGCACACGACTCTTTTAAGACCACTGCTACTATACGCTTGCCCAGTTTGGGGAGGAACTAGTCCTTCCGAAATAAAACCTCTCCAGATATTTCAAAACAAAATATTGTGAATCTTAACGAATGCACCAGAAATAGTCAACAACTTAGAGAAACTGGAATCGGTGTCATTCACAAGCCGAACAGTTCTAGAGCAAGCTAACAGGGGCCATTCACTATTCTCTTGGCAGAAAATGTAGGTGTCCAGCTTGCCTAGCACTAGACCAGCTCTCACACAAGATCTTCTGAAAATAACAACAAAAATTTACCTACTTATGAGGGGCCTAATGGGGCTTACCTCATTTCAATGTTATTCAGTATCATGCATGTAAATAATGTCTAAAATCAATGATCTGTAGTGCGCACATGCGCTGATCGATCAATAAATCATTAAAAAAAAAACCAGCAATTTTCTACAGATCAGCTGTTGCCTCCAATGATCTTTACTGAACATTCTAATTACTGTACTTATTCTGATTCTACAGTCAGCCATGCACGCGTGTATTGTAATAGAATACAGCGGTGATGGCAAACTCTCCCTTCATCCCTCTCTTTCCTACCATCACTGAACACGGCCGGCTAAAGCGGGAAGCAGTTGAAGGCGTGAGCTGCGCGGAAAGAAATATTAATTATTTTTAATTACTTTGAAAAGTTATATGTATACCCGAGAAAGCATAGCTCCAACGATTTTGGCAGAAAGTCCGTGATATTGGTAACCCTGACCGTTACAGACTCTGCTCTCTGACATTTAAGTTTCCTTCTCTATTACCTTCTTCCCTTTTGTTTCCTGCACTCCATCTGGTGTGAGGTTGTTGTACTAATTGCAACATATCCGTGTTGCAGACAAAGTAGCTGAAGTGCATCCCGCTGTTATTTTCTATTAGTGTTTCATGGACAGGGGCGCCTCCTGTGGGGCGGACCCATCAGCACCTCAGCCAGCACCCTCCCCTGCTGCGAGCCCTAATTAGGGTACAAGCTCCGCAGGCCACTCCGCATTGTGTTGGACTGCCGTCTCGTCTATTGGCTCTACAAACATCGCTTCGAACTGCTACTTAAGAGTAAACATAGGGCAGTGGCGGCTAGTAACCGGTGTCTTACATTCACACGACTTTCTCTACCCATACGTCAACAAAGCTTACGCTTCTTTTTACTTCATGCTAATCGAGAAAAAGTTAGCGGAACTAGTCTTATTACTTGTTTCCTTGTAAGTAGAAGCGAAATAAGGGAGTACCATAGGTTAAAGTGATAGTCAAAAGCTGGTTGCTATGTGACTGAAGTTCCTTTGTTTGTATGGACACGAGTTGACCAAATCCCCTATGAGAAAAGTATAAGTTTTTTAAATATGAAACCAATAACAACGAATATCTCAAAAACGATCCACTCCACGAAAAAAAATGTATATAACATATATTGTGTGTTTTAACGACCTTAATCTTTTGCCAGTTATGCAAAATTCCGTAAAATTCATCCAGATTAAAGTAGTTTTCAGAAGCTATTCGTAGAAAATGCAATATATACATATTATTCGTCAGGTAAATATCTTTAATACATTATATTTTAATCAAAATCGTTAGAGCTATTTTTGAGAAAATAAAATTTTTCGAAAAATGTTGCATATAAAGGGTAGTTGCGACACGAAGATTTTCATGAAAATCTTCGTGTCGCATCCTTGGAAGTTACTATACTTAAATGCCAAGTTTGGTATTTAATGGACTTTTGGTTTTTGAGCTATGCTGCTCACAGACAGACAGACACACACATACACATACACACACCCGGACATTTTTCTAAAAACGTCTTTTTTTTTGGATTCAGCAGGTCTCAAATCTCGGTATGGAATTTTTGGGTACCTTCTCTAAACGCTATGTTCATAATACGTGTAGTGAAAGTAAAAAGTAACAGTGTAGGTAGCACCATGGCAGAGCGGTTAGACCGCTCGCCTCCCATCTAGGTGGCCCGGGTTCGATCCCAAGCGCCCGTATATGGAATTCGTGGTGGACGAAAAGACGTCTGGGCGGGTTTTCTCCGGGTCCTATGGTTTCCCCCGCCACTCATTCCACAAATTCTCCATCATCACTTTTCCAATCATGTATTTCGTTTACATTCCATATCATCTACTTTCTCATGCTCATTCCTGGCTATGGGCTGACCACTCGTAACAGGTTCTCCATTCCCGAACAGGTTGGCTCCCCGACAGACTTCTGACCCTAGACATCCGCTTGTACGTCCTAGGGGAGTGTCAGTCCCTATAAATACTGGGAGGGTAAGCCGATTACGAAATATCGCACGGGTAAATCCGCGAGAAAAGCGGATAGGTACCATGGTGATTTGCCCCCGCCCGAGTACACTCGGGCGACTAGTTCCTGCTCCTGGCTTCTGGATTACGAAACGAAATAACAATGTAAATTTCATATATTTTACTCTAACGGTCAAAAGTAATGTTTATGCCGCGACACTAAAAAAGTGCCTTGCGACCAAAAATTAAAATTTTGGTCTAATATTTTGACGTTAGATTCACAATACGTTTACTTTTTGAAAATGCACTAGGTTTTCCTGTGTCTTCTTTGGTGTAGACTTCAAAATAGTTTTAATTGTGAATGTGTTTTTTTTTCATAAAAATATAATTTTTAATTTGAAAAATGAAAATATATGCTTACATACATTTGCCAGTAAACCTAGAGTAGGTCTTATTCCTTGCACCTCTGAGAACATATACAGGAAGGAAGATGGTGTAAATATCAACAGCGGGAAAACAAGGAAAGATTTGAATGGTTCACATTAAAATCCACCAGGTTGGTAGGTTGGCTCTTGTTTTCCTCTCCTCTGCTGCAGCCTTTTCTGTCCTTTTCTTCTTGTGTTGCTGGTTTGCTTCTGCACAATTTTTACTTTCTCTATACGTACTATGTACATAGTGTATAGAGATGGTATTGCAATGTAACCAAAAATTCAATATCGAGTTTTCACCGGAAATATATGTTTTCAGACCCACTGAAACCCCCCCCCCCCAAAAAAAGTAAATAAATAATAATTTTTAGAAATATGTCCGTGTGTGTATGTGTGTGTCTGTGTGTCTGTGGGCAGCATAGCTTAAAAACGAAAAGACCGTTAAGAACCAAACTTGGCATTTAAGTTTGGTATCTTCCAAGGATGCGACTCGAAGATTTACAAGAAAATTCCCCCACCCCAAACTACCCTTTACATGGAACTTTTTTCGAAAATTTTTATTTTCTAAAAAATGGCTCTTACGATTTTGATTAAAATCCCGTACATCACCGACAGTTACATACCAAATAAAATGTATATCTTAAATTTTCTTGGAATAGCCTCTAAAGACCTCTTTATTCTGGATGAATTTTGCCGAATTTTGGTTAACTGCTAAACGGTAAGACATAGACAATAGCTTACTACACAGAAAATGCAGAGTACGTTAAAACACACAATTTATGTTATACACATTTTTTTCGTGGAGTTGGTCGTTTTTGATTTCACATTTCAAAAACTTATATTTTCTCATACAGGAATTTGTCATCTCCTGTCCATGCAAACAAAGGAACTTTCGTCACATAGCAACCAGCCTTTGACTATCACTTTAACCTATGATACTCCCTTATTTCGCTTCTACTTAAAAGGAAGCAAGAAATAAGATTATTTCTGACATTTTTTCTCGATTAGCTTGATGTAAATAGAAGCATAAGCTTTTTAACAATAATTTGTTGCAGAGATATAGAGAAAGTCATGTGAATGGAACACATCAGACTTTTTTTTTACTTTACATGGCGCGAATGAGATCTCGTCGAACTGAAGTTTTTCTTGCAGTGTCCAGGAACTGTTTCACTTCTAGCTCCAGCACTTAAGGCATTCAAAAATAGCGCCTGGTGGCCAATTATACCTTTTTACATTCTGGAATGTTCAGATTATTTTATGGAATTAAAACAAAACAGTTGAATTTTTGTGATTTTTAATGAAAATTCAGCCAGTCACACCCTTAAGGGTTACAACCACATTTGTTGCGACTTTGGCGAAATATGTAGATTTTGGATTTTTACTTTTTGTAACGCACACGATACATAGTAGATAAGGAAGGCATTTTATTCCAGTCAAAATTTGGATACCGAGATTCACTGGAAATACACATATCCAAATAAAGTTTTTTTAGAAAAAAGTCCAGTGTGTCTTTCTGTGTGTGGACAGCATAGCTGAAAAAATCTTATGTGTTCCATTCACATCTCTGCAACAAATTATTATTAAAAGCTTATGTTTCTATTTACTTCATGCTAGTCGA